>CM065912.1:23592911-24965911 GCA_033439115.1 Firmiana major
CACCACACACTGTTGGGCTGTGAGTCAATAATAAACACCACATCTCATTCATTCTCAATTAATTAAAACGATGTCACACATGTGCATTTAATCGTGTACTTATACGAATACATGATTTACTGACATCTACATCCCCCATAAGTACAACTCAAAAGAATACTGTGCTTTTACATTGTTTAGATACAAAAAGAATCACTGTGTATATACCTCTCAGCGATGGAGATGCAGCGGAGTCCAAAATAATACGCCTCAGTCCTCACTGGGCTACTATGCACGCTCTGTAGGGGGAAAAATAGAGTGGGATGAGCAACCACACGCTCAGTAAGGCAATAATGCAAGCATGGTAGATAACTACTCTATCTACATGCTGATAGTGTTATGCATAAATCGTTTATAATAGGAGCATGAGGAATAAAACTATGCCATGTGAATATACATATATTTCATGTATCAAATCATGTGCATTGGCATATAAAACATGGTAGAGACATCATGTATAAAACATCTCATGCTCAATCTCATTTAAATTCATAAAAGGGCAATTCATTTAGAAACTTCCTTTTTGAACCAACAACATAACACCACCAAATCAATTCACAAACCATAACCACATTCACATTCCACAATTCACGCATGTGTATAAATCTAGGTCACTATATCAGAAGTGCCTATGTGAACCATTACATCATAAATCATCCCAGACCACACTCATCTAGGTGTGCGGGGTATCATGCTGGCACGAAGATGGATTATCCCTTGCCAGACTTTCTCATCACATAACCATCATGCGGTACATCGTACTCCATGTGATATACACGGTACATCGTACTCCGCAGACTCATATCGTGATTGGGGGTGCCATTCCTAGGTCTTACCTACCCCATACCAAGCGTTTTCCATATCCGCGAAGGAGAGCCTCCCTGCCGAACAGAGCCTCCCCGCCTAACAGAGCCTCCCTGCCTCCTCGGGCTTAAGGATGTTAGCTTAAGGATGTAGGGCTTAAGGATCCTTCCGTAAGAGAGCCTCCCCACCGAACAGAGCCTCCCCGCCTAACAGAGCCTCCCCGCCTCTTTGGGCTTAAGGATGTTGGCTTAAGGATGTAGGGCTTAAGGATCTTACCGTACCCATGTAGGAGAGCCTCCCTGCCTAACAGAGCCTCCCCGCCCCTCCAGGGCTTAAGGATGTTGGCTTAAGGATCCCACCGTAAGAGAGCCTCCCCACCGAACAGAGCCTCCCCGCCTAACAGAGCCTCCCTGCCTCTTTGGGCTTAAGGATGTTGGCTTAAGGATGTAAGGCTTAAGGATCTTACCATCTTTCACAACCTTATACGTATCACAATGAGCAAACTTGTGCGAGCAAAGCTCTAGCACGACTCAGGCATCCTCTCATACAGAGACGCGTACGAGCATAGCTCTAGTATGGTTATACTCATAAGACAACCACTCAAAATCCACGCACGAGCAGAAGCTCCAGTACGGTTTATAAACATCATCATAGTTTCCAAATCAAGGTGCGAGCTAAGCTCCAGCACGTTTCATACAAATGAAAACATAGAAATCCAGCGCGAGCGAGGCTCTAGCGCGATTTATGTCATACAAATACGATAGGCGGCTCATACACAATCAAACAATCCCGACAATCGGGTTTAGCACTCACAAATGCTTTTCCACAACAACCATACAATACTAGCCGACCCATCTACTAGCTTGCTTAAAACCAAGCAATTTCGTTTTGAAAAGCATCAAAACATTAGATTTATGCAATTATTAACCTTACTATCCCATTTCATAAAATCCACTTCAAATCCAAAACCACGCATATACTCCTCATCATTCACGAATACCATCAATCATTTATTTGAGCAACCATGCATTTCATAAAACACCCAATATTCACCCACAAGTTCAAAGTACGAGCAGCTACCTCTATATACTCACAAAATTCCCTTACCTGGAATTGCGATGCGTGATTCCACTTCCTTAAGCTGCTTACTCGTACAATTTGATTCGCCTTCAACGAACTCTTCGGGACTGCACAAAATCGTATCCCGTATTATATTCAACCCATATATTGCAACCCTTGTGCTTGCTATAGTCAATTTAATCTATAGCCTCTATTAAAGCTTATTTGGCCTCGTTTCATTACTTTCTCCATAACTCGAGTCTATGGATTTTCTTAGGCCTATTAACTCATTCAAAATCGATATCAAATCGATGTAAAGCTCATAGCGTTCATATTCCATGAATCCCTTCACTATGGCATTTATTCATCACATACATATCCATTTCCACATTTCTTCCAACCCACCATGTAATTTCATCTAACCATCTAAGTCATAACATTATCCCAATGACAACTTTAACATGCCATAAACCATAAGTTCATTCAATCCCACATATCCTCACATTATACCCATTTTAGATTTCTAGGTCACACCACTTCCACTACATTCTTAGGTAGTTTATCCATCAATACTCATACCAATCAACTCCAAAATCAATTAAATAGCTAATGCATTTAGATTGGAGTGTTAGAATCTTACCAATATGATTTCTCTTCTTGCTCCAATTGGTAATGCCCTCAACTCCTTCAATTCCAAAAATGGGAAAATGCCCTCTCACTATGTTGTTCTCCTCTTTGATAGGAACAACTTTGCCTCTAATGATCTCTCTTCAAATCTCACTAAAAATGGTTGATTTTTAGAGAGGGAAAATTAGGTTTTTGGGGTTGAAGTTGTAGGGTTAAGTGTTTTCCGAGATTTCCAGATTTTTCAGCTCTCCTTATATAGAAATGACTTGAGGAGATCGATCTGGTCCCTTAAAATCCCTCTTTTTCACGGCATTTTTAAGCCTGAGATCGATCTGTCGAAGCAATGAGATCGATCTGTTGAAGCATGAGATCGATCTGTCGAAGCATGAGATCGATCTGGTCCCAAACAGAGAGCTAAGGAGATCGATCTGGGTGCTTGGGGATCGATCTTTCCACTACAGAATGCTTGAGAGATCGATCTGGCTCCATTGGAGATCGATCTGCTCAATTCTTTCGCCCAAATAAGAGCATTCTGGCTCTTCCAGATCGATCTCTCATCCTATGAGATCGATCTGGACCTCATGTTTTTCCAGATTTCCTGCAGTTTCATTGCTGCAACTCATACCAACACACCCTCAATCTATTGCCATGGCCATTTCCTTATCCATCCACCTCTATAACTTGAAAATGGCATCCATTCATACCTTATGCACATTGAAGCTTGTGTGCATTCATTGTATATTCAAAGGTATGCAACATAAAACTAAATGGAAGCATAACTCCATTCCATTTTACCACACTACTAATCTTGAGTCTCAATCACGTCCATCACTTGCTAGAATACATTTCTCCGTATTCATACTTAATGAAACTTGTATGTACGTTACAATTTATATTACACATACATACATTGAATCCATGGACTTACATCAATCATATTTTACATCACAAGTCCATTCATATTATTTGATCCAAGTACACACATTACCCTTATACATATACGGGGTCTTACAATTCCCTTACCTTGATTTACTTGGTGTGACTCCTTTCCTTTTAGCTTCTCACGCTCATGGCTCAACTCGCCTCGACGTATCCTCGGAAGCTGCGATTCATTCATTCAATCAATTAAGTTAATGTTTTTAACCCATAATTGACCTCACTAGTCAATATTATTCACTTATGCATTTTACAAATGCCTTAATCCACATTTTACCTCTTTTAGGTAAATCTCACAATTTATCTACTAACCACATCTTAAAATCATACCACAACACTATTAATAACTTCTACATATCTCATTCATCATTAATCTCCATACATTCCACTTTCTCACTCTAGACCATTTCTAGGTCATAATCATTCCAATGCATTTTAGATAGTTTCTAACCATCCATACTCATGCCAAACAACTCCAAAATCAATTATATAGACAATGTACCATAGTTGGAGTGTTAGAATCTTACCCAATTTAATTTCTCTTCTTACTCCAAATAACAATGCCCTTAACTCCTTCAATACCAACAATGGGAAAATTCCTTTCAACTATGTTGTTCTCCTCTTTGATAGGAACAACTTTGCCTCTAATGGTCTCTCTTCAAATCTTACTGAAAATGGTTGATTTTAGAGAGAGAAAGTTAGGTTTTTGGGTTGAAAGTGGATGGTTAGTGTTTTTCCCGAAATTTTCACATTTTCAACACTCCTTATATAGAAATAGCTTGAGGAGATCAATCTGGTCTAAGAGGAGATCGATCTGGTCCCCTTAAATCCCTCTTTTTCACGGCATTTTAAGCATGAGATCGATCTGTCGAAGCATGAGATCGATCTGCTCCCAAACAGAGAGCTAAGGAGATCGATCTGGGTGCTTGAGGATCGATCTTTTCATTACAGAATGCTTAGGAGATCGACCTGGCTCCATTGGAGATCGATCTGCTCTATTTCATTGCCCAAATAAGAGCATTCTGGCTCTTCCAGATCGATCTCTCATCCCATGAGATCGATCTGCCCTTCATAGTTTCCAGATTTTCTGCAGTTCTTCTGCAGTAACACTTACCAAACTTCATACATTTTGTTGCCATGATCATTTTCTCATCCAATCATCTTTGAGACTTGAAAATGGCATCCATCTTCACTTCATAAACATTAAAACTTGTGTAGAACCTTTGTATATCCCAAGTTACATGATATAAACCAAATAGAAGTGCACAACTTATGCAATTCTATTTGCATTTTACCACACTACTCACAATCCATTCTACTCACATTCTCCACATGTTTAAGTCCATTTCTTTACATTCACACATAATGTAACTTGTATGTACCATCACAACTCTTATTACAAGCGTGTACATTAACTTATGGACTTACATCACATATACATCACTTAATTTACATTTCTATATACATATATACCATTATACATATACGGGGTCTCACAGATGAAGGGTAGATCGATCTCATTGCAAGGGGAGATCGATCTCATCACCTTGAAATGCAATACCAAAGCATTCTGCAAAAGGGAGATCGATCCCACATTCAAAGCATCTCGATCTCTAAAGGATTCTGGATAGTAAAGATCGATCTCTTCTAAAGCCAGATCGATCTCTAAGTAATTCTGTCTGGCCAAGATCGATCCCATACCAAGAGGTAGATTGATCCCATCTTCTAAATGTCGAATTCTGAAAGAGTTCAAACACAGGGTAGATTGATCTCTCATTACTAGGAGATCGATCTCATGAGGCAATTCTATAAAAACCTGATAGCTGCATCTTCTTTCCCCAAAAACAGCAAATTTCTCCATTTACAGCAAAGTGAAACATAGCTTTCTCACTCTAAGAATCATCACCTTTCAATCAGATTTGAGAGAGATTTATTTTAGCAAAGTTGTCCCTTGTGAACAGGGGAACAACATAGTTGCAAACTAGAAGTTGAAATTCTAGATTGAATGAGCAAAGTGATTGTCCTCAAATTTGGCAAAAAAAGGAAAAATCAAGCTAGGTAAGATTTCAATACACCAACTTCAAGTATGTTTGTATAGTCATTTTGGTGAGTTGATTGATGTATGTTTTGTTGGCTGAAAACACCCTTGACCATGCTAAATCCTCCATGACCTAAAATGAGCTTAGTGTGATAAAGTAAGAAAATTGATTAGGCATGGATTTAATGATGATTTAAGCATGTAGTGATGTTATTAAGCAAGTATACATGATTGTAAGATAGTTTTGTGAAATACATGTGTTGGAATAGATGATGGTTGAAAATAGGCATATGAGATGTATGATGAAATGCCATAGTGGGAGAAAATGATGAACTTGAGGCATTGGGAGATTAATGCCGATTCAATTTGAATCAGTAGACTTGATGAGTCTAATAGGTTCTTAAGAAATGAATTATAAAATTGAAATGGACTTAGGAAAGAGTAAGGTCCAATAAGATGTAATAAGGCCTAATGCATTGATTTAAAATTCATGCGAGTGAAAATTAAGTATATTAAAGTATATTGACGTGAATAACCATTTACAGCTCCGAAGTTTATATTGGGAGCTGATTGGATTGCAAGATTTAGCAGTACCAAGGAAGTGAGGTCATGTGATGTATTTTCGGGTAAGGGACTTTTGCGAGTAGTTAGAGATAGTTGCATGTATTTTCATCTACGTTTGTGTTGCACTTAAGAAAATAGTTTGAGGGTCAGAGAAAGTGAATAAAATCTTAAGAGACTGAAAAAGGGTAAATTACGATTTTTCCCCTATTAAGTGTAAAACGGTCAACTTTTGAGAAAAGCTGTAAAAAGCTTAGGAAGTATGTTTTTAACTAGTTTTAACGTTGTTTGATAGTTGCATAGATAAACTGACTAATGTTTCCATGTTATATGCGAAAACAACATGTTATAGTGCCGATTTGATTTAATTAAGTGAATTCATTTGAAATAAGTCATCTATCGATTTGTGTGAAAACCAATCTTGCTAGAGCACAGCTCACACTAGATTTTGTATGTTTTCCACCCCCTTAGTGCTAGAGGGATACTCGCACTAGATTTTACATGATATGTATCACATAATACTTAATCATTTCTCGTACTTAATTTTAATGCGACTTGTGCATGATAGAGTATTGGAGTGTTGCTTGTACTCAGTTTTATTGATTGATGCATGATAGAGTACTAGAGCATTGCTCGTACTTAGTTTTACATGACATAGTGTTGGGAGCATTGCTCGTACTTAGTTTTACATGACATAGTGTTGGGAGCATTGCTCGTACTTAGTTTTACATGACATAGTGTTGGGAGCATTGCTCGCACTAGATTTATATGACTTGTGCATAAAGTCATGCTGGAGTTTACTCGCACGTACCAGTTTTGAAAGAGATAGCATGAAACAGCCGTGCTGGGAGCCTGTCCAGACTGTGTGTCGCACCGATTATATGCACACACGTGCATTTTGAGATATGGCAGAGTGCTATTGAAACTGTATTCATGATATGGGGTAGATAAGACCTATGGCAGGCACCCCCGATTGTGATATTGGGTCCATGGAGTACTTTGTACCGGGTTTGTCACACGGATTACGTTGTACCGTGTGTACATGATGATGTAGAGTCATTGGCTGACACTTGAGGATTTGACCCACCTCCCATTACAGCAAATGTGAGGCCCCGCACACTGAGACTGTGTAGCCTGGGATCACGAAAAAATGGGATATGATCATAATCCTTGAACATGTAGTCGCCTATCTCATCTCACTGGATATTTCTTGTTTGAATTTTGTTTGAATTGTCACTTGATTTTATAAATTAGGTAGACCCGAGGGATGGGTGGAGCCTCGACATGTGACTTTATGAATTGTAAAAGGGTAACCCGAGGGATGGGTGATGTGAGATCCCGTATATGTATAAGGGTATATATGTACATAGAAATGTAAATAGAGTTGTACTATGAATTCATGAGTGAAATATATGTGATGTAAGTCCATAAGTAATGTACACAGTTGTAATGAGAGTGGTAATTGTACATACAAGTTTCATTAAGTACGAATGTGAAGAAATGGACTTAAACATATGGAGAATATGAATAGAATGGATTATGAGTAATGTGGTAAATGGAATGAAGATTTGCATGAGTATGCACTTCCATTGTTTATACTAAGTACCATTGGTCATACAAAGATTCTACACAAGTTTTAATGTGTATGAAGTGAGGATGGATGCCATTTTCAAGTCTCAAAGATGAATGGATGAGAAAAGGATCATGGTAGCAAATTAAGGATGTTTGGTAAGTGTTGCTGCAGAAGAACTGCAGAAAATCTGAAAATTGTGAAGGTCAGATCGATCTCATGGGATGAGAGATCAATCTGGAAGAGCCAGAATGCTCTTATTTGGGCAAAGGAATAGAGCAGATCGATCTCCAATGGAGCCAGATCGATCTCCTAAGCATTCTGTAGTGAAAAGATCGATCCCCAAGCACCCAGATTGATCTCCTTAGCTCTCTGTTTGGGAGCAGATCGATCTCATGCTTCGATAGATCGATCTCATGCTTAAAATGCCGTGAAAAAAGAGGGATTTAAGGGGACCAGATCGATCTCCTCTTGGACCAGATCGATCTCCTCAAGCTATTTCTATATAAGGAGTGCTGAAAATCAAAAAATTTCAGAAAAAATACTAACCTTCCATTTCAACCCAAAAACCTAACTTTCTCTCTCTAAAATCAGCCATTTTCAGTGAGGTTTGAAGAGAGACCATTAGAGGGAAAGTTGTTCCTATCAAAGAGAAGAACAACATAGTTGGAAGGCATTTTCCCATTGTTAGTATTGAAGGAGTTAAGGGCATTGCCATTTGGAGCAAGAAGAGAAATCAAATTGGGTAAGATTCTAACATTCCAACTATGGTACATTGTTTATATAATTGATTTTGGAGTTGTTTGGCATGAGTATGGATGGTTAGAAACTATCTAAAATGCATTGGAATGATTATGACCTAGAAATGGTCTAGAGTGAGAAAGTGGAATTGTATGGAGATTAATGATGAATGAGATATGTAGAAGTTATTAATAGTGTTGTGGTATGATTTTAAGATGTGGTTAGTGGATAAATTATGAGATTTACCTAAAAGAGGTAAAATGTGGATTAAGACATTGGTAAAATGTACAAGTGAATAATATTGACTAGTGAGGTCAATTATGGGTTAAATACATTAACTCAATTGATTTAATGAATAAATCACAGCTTCCGAGGATACGCCGAGGCGAGTTGAGCCAAGAGCATGAGAAGCTAAAAGGAAAGGAGTCACACCAAGTGAATCGAGGTAAGGGAATTGTGTGGACTCTTAGAGATATCTGTACGCAATTTGGACGCTTAAATGTTTTGCTAGAATGCATGAGATTAGGAAATGATGTTGGGTGATTGAAGGGTAAAAGTTGGGAGTTTGAGAAATGTGCATGAAAACAAAAGCATATTGCTTTGAAAATCATGTTTTATTGTTTTTTAGCAAATGATTGGTAGGTTGGCTAACATTGAAATGATTTGCAAAAGAAATGAGTGTGTTTTGGTTTTGTTAACCATACTTTGCAAAGTTTTGAGCCACCTACATGATTTCGTGAGTATGAAAGCGTGCTAGAGTATGACTAGCATGAGATTTGACGTGTTTTATACACATGAGTGCAAGAGGCACTAGTTTTCACATGGATTTCATAATTGTTTTGGCATTATGCTTCGAGTTTGTCTCGCACTGGATGCCCACCTTGCATGTTGCCGTGTTTGGAGCTTCGAGTAGACTGGGTGTCACATCGATTAAATAGGCTCACACGTGCATTGTTTTGACATGATTAATTAGCCGTATTAGGAGCTTCGGGTAGACAAGAGGTCGTACCGATTAAATAGGCTCACACGTGCGTTTGAGATGTGGCGTGATATGATGTGTTGATGGGTCCATGGAGTACGTTGTACCTTGTATGTAGCATGGGGTACATTGTACCGTGTTGAGTTGTGATGTGTCGTCTTCGGACGAGATCTGCTATGGACCGACGGGTAGGATTTGACCCACCTCCCGTGTGGAAGCAAGTAGTGGTGATATCCCACACACCTGATCCGTGTAGCCGGTATCACAGGTTATGTACATAGGCCTTGAGGTTATTACCTATTGTTGAACTGCCTATCTCACATGTCTACTGCTATTTGAGAATAAATCCATGTTTGAAATGATTTGTGGGTCAGGAAAGTCCGAGGGATGGGCCGAGACCTGACCAATGTTGAAATTGATTTGTTAATGGTTTTTTTAAAGTGCACGGATGCATGATGTTTAATGCCATGCTTTATTGTGAAAATGCATGATGGGTAATGCCATGCTTTTATTGTGAATTATGCATGATGATTTATACCATGCTTTGAGTTGAAATGTGCACTTGATTTTAATAGCATGAATGCTTTACATACCATTAACACAATCATACACTCATGTTTTGAGATAAATAATGAATGAAATGCTTTTGAGCATGGCATCACGATTGCCTTACTGAGCGTGTGGTTTGCTCACCCCCCTTGTTTTCCCCCTCTCTACAGAGATTTGAGTATAGAGTGAGCGTGACTGGAGGCGTTTCCCTTTTTGGAAATCCGCTGCATCCCATCGCTAAAGGTATACACACTTGGATTATTTTGTATCTAAACTAGACATAGCACAGTAGCATTTTGTATGTAACTACTGGGGATGTAAAACAATGTAAACACATGTAACAACTCTGATATATATACATTTATACAAGTGTTTACTCATAAATAATATTTCAAATTGAATTGGTATGGTGGAGTGAGTTAGACGTCGACACGCAGCCCAACTGTTATGAGTGTGGTTGTTCACGATCGAGGAAGGATGATTAACAATTGATGCATGAAAATGCGAAAAATTTATACGTATTTTGGTAAGTTGAGGGTCGTGACAGGTGAGGCCCGGATTTTCATGTTTTTACATGATGATATGTCATCTTTATTTTGATTTAATTACTATGGCATAATGAAATGTGATTTACAGTATTTACATGACAATGTAATTTTTTGCATAAATTGCTGAGGTTATTAAACTAGCATGTTTTCAGTTCATACCGATGATTTGTATCTATATATACATACTTGCATAAATGTTTCAAGAAAGATACACGTCTTAGATGTGAATCGAAAAGGAAACGATTTCATGGCATGAGCATTATATTTTATAGATAGTGTAGTTATCTACTTGCTTGCCTTATTTCCTTACTGAGATGTGAGCTCACCCCTTTTTATATCCTCCTCTCTAAAGAGCGTTCACAGTAGTTAAGCACGGCTGAGGACTAGTATTCCTTTATCTGCTGTACACCCATCATACAAAAGGTATACACATTTGAAATGTTTTTCATTGAACAATGTGAAAGCACAGTTATGTAAACGAATGTACTGTTGGGGATGTATAAGTACATGCATTTGTATTTAATATATGTAAATTACTTATGAGAATGAGTACTTACGGTTAATAGATAATTGTATTGACATGTATGCATGCTATGAAATGAATGTGGTTGAGGTAACTAATATCGAATCACAGCCCAACAGTTTGGTGATTGAATTATGACAGAAGGAAAGTTAAGTAAAATGCAAAAAATTTGTAGTAATTTTTCGTAAGTCACGGGCGGTCGTGACACAAGGGTACTAAAGGTGTTCAAGTTTTGACAAAAGCTAGTTCTATAAGGTTTTGAATTCTTTCAATCCCTATATTTAATATGTGTTGTATAAGGACTAATGTGGAGTATCTCTATGTGTTTATATTGAATAAAAAAGTTCCTTAGAGCTAAAGGAACCATTCAGCCAAAGTGAGCTTTTTATAGGTAATGTTGTTTCTAAGCTACCATTTCAATATATGTTGATTTTTGTGATGAGTAATTATGTTATTTGAAGCTAGAATGGAATGATATGTAAGCTAGAATGAAATAAATGTGAAAGTATCATGCACTTTAAGATTCGACCTCTTGGGTTTCTAAGGCAATGTGTGTGTAATTTAAAGGGGTTTTGATATATGATGTGAAATACAAGTAATTAGGCATGAATTAAGTGTAACTATGACTTAAAAATGATGTTGGGACAATGTGGTACATTCAGCCAAGAGAAGGGTATTTGGGTAATTTTACATGTCAGTGTAATTTTGGTTTCATGTGAGGTTAAGCATGTGTCAATATGATAGATGCAATTAGATTGATCAAAAAGTGTAAATTTGTAGCTTTTTTCACTTTATAACCTAAGGTGACATAAGTAAACCAATGTAAAAATGTGGTCATTGGATGGTTTTCGTATGCAATAAGACATTATGAAGTGTTTACTGAGTAAATCATGTGATATGTAGGCTTTCGAAGTGCAATGTGGTATTTAAGCGCTATATGACTAAAGCATTATTACATGAATGTCCTGTGAAGCTTTGGTAAGTTAATTATGGAAGATGCAGATTAATGCTATATTAAGCATTTTTATGTTATAAAATGGCTTTTGAGAAATGTGAATGATATGAAAGAACCATTTGTATAAGTATGTGAACAATCAATAGCCTTGGGGATATAAACTATTTGATTCTACCTTGCCGACTGGGTATTAAGCAATTAATACCTGGTCTTATTGGAGAATTTTTGTAACTCCTATAAGTATAAGGGGCTATGATTCTTGTGATATCGAATATGTGATTTCATACTATTTTATGTGATTTCAGAATCATGTTATGATATTTATATATTGTAATTATTGGATGGCAATGTGACAAGAGATTTAAAAACTTGCATAAATCTTTAATTTCATACTAAACAGTTTTGTAATCTCACTATTATTATGTTTTGATATATTGTGAAACATATGGTGTGAGACCCCGTACATGTATAGTTGTAATGTGTGTAATTGGATCAATGAATGCCAATGGACTTGTAAGGTGTATTGTAATTGATGTAAGTCCATGGATTCAAAGTACATATGTGTAATATGATTTGTAATGTACATACAAGTTTCATTAAGTATGAATATGAAAAAATGAGTTCTTGTAAGTGATGGATGTGATTAGAACTCAAAATGAGTAGTGTAGTAAAATGGAATGAAGTTAAGCTCCCATTTAGTTTGGAATGTGATACTTTTGGATATACAAGTAATGCACACAAGTTTCAATATGCATAAGGTATGAATGGATGACATTTTCAAGTCATTAAGGTGGATGGATAAGAAAATGACTATGGCAACAAATTAAGGATGATTGGGTGTGAGTTACAGTAGAAAAACTGCAGAAAATCTGGAAAACATGAAGGCCAGATCGATCTCATAGGATGAGAGATCGATCTGGAAGAGCCAGAATGCTCTTATTTGGGCAATGGAATAGAGCAGATCGATCTCTAATGGTGCCAGATCGATCTCCTAAGCATTCGGTAATGAAAAGATCGATCCTCAAACATACAGATCGATCTCCTTAGCTCTCTGTTTAGGAGCAGATCGATCTCATGCTTTGACAGATCTATCTCATGCTTAAAATGTCATGAAAAAGAGGGATTTAAGGGGACCAGATTGATCTCCTCTTGGTACAGATCGATCTCCTCAAGTGATTTCTATAAAAGGAGTGCTGAAAATAAAAAATTTTTGAGAAAAACACCAACCTTCCTTTCTAACCCAAAAACCTAACTTTCTCTCTCTAAAATCAGCCATTTCCAGCAAGAATTGAGGGGAGGCCATTAGACACTAAGTTGTTCATCTTGAGGAAGAGAACAACATAGTTGGAATTCAAAATCCCATTGTTGGTATTGAAGGAGCTAAGGGCATTGACATTTGGAGCAAGAAGAAAAATCAGATTTTGGTAAGATTCTAATACTCCAATCCAAGTACATTGTTTATTTAAGTGATTTTGGAGTTGAGTTGGATGTGTATTGATGGATAGATTATCTAGGGATGTGGTGGAATTGGTGTGACCTAGAAAACCTAGAATGGGTAAAATGTGAGAAGATATGGGTTGAATGAGTTTATGAATTATGGGCATGCTAAAGTTGTATTGAGGTAATGTCTATGATTTTAGATAGTTAAATGGAATTACATTGTGAGTTTGGAGGAATTCTGAAAATGAGTATGTATATGCTTGATAAAATGGCATAGTGAGGGAATTCATGAAATATGAACACTATGAGGTTAATGTTGATTTAATATCGATTTGGAGTAAGTTAATAGGCCTAAGAAGATCCATAGACTCGAGTTATGGGTAAAGTAATGAAACAAGGCCTCATAAGCGTTAATAGAGGTTATAGATTGAATTGACTAAGCACAAGGGTTGCATTATATGGATTGAAAATAATGTGAAAAATGATTGTGTGCAGTCCTGAAGAGTTCGTTGAAGACGAATCGGACCACACGAGTGAGCAGCACTAAGGAAACGGAATCACGCGTCGCGATTCCAGGTAAGGGAATTCTGTAAGTATATAGAGGTAGCTGCTCATATTTTATGGGTGTATAGGGTTATGGAAATGTGCATGAGTTTATAGAAATGTGTTTAAAGATGTATGGAAATTACTATGAGTATTTGTATGAGATTTGGTTGTTTGAAATGGTTATTGAAAAGGGATAGTAAGGCTAATAATTGCATAAATCACGTGTTTTGAATGCTTTTACAAAACACAATGCTTTGATTTGAGCAAATAAAAGGATAGGCTGGCTATTATTTGAATGATGTTATGAGATAGCCCATGTGAGGCGCTAAGCATGTTTTGAGATGTTTTGAATGCATGTGAGCCACCTATCATGTGTATGTGATTTAATTCGCGCTAGAGCCTCGCTCGCGCTGGATTTTGATATTTTCACTTGTGTGAAACGTGCTAGAGCTTAGCTCGCACTTTGTTTTGGAACTATGATGATGTTTTATAAACCGTATTGGAGCTTTTGCTTGTATGTGGATTTGAGTGGTTTTTCTTATGCATATAACCGTACTGGAGCTATGCTCGTACGTGGTTTCTTCATATTTTTATGCATAAATGCCGTACTAAAGCGTTACTCGTACGAAGTGATTTATTATGATGCTTGAAATCGCGCTAGAGCGTAGCTCACGCTGGTTTTCACACTGTGGTATGTATGAGGCCATAGTGAACGATACAGATTGGTGTTCAGGGAACCCAACAGGCCTAACAGACCTCTTGAGTGGGGTGAGGGTGAGGGGCTAGGACCTGAATCAGGGAACCCAACAAGGGCGAGCAAGGCCATGAGGGGCTAGGACCTGGTATTGAGGGTACTCCCACGTGCACTTGAGACTATAGAGGTTACACTCGGTATGGGGTAGATAAGACCTACGGCAGGCCCCAACCTTGTTATGGGTCCACGGAGTACGATGTACTGTGTATATCACATGGAGTATGATGTACCGCGTGGTGATTACTTGATTTGAGAAAGTCTGGCGGAGAACTAACCCACCTTCGTACCAGCATGATACCCCGCACACTGGAATCCGTGTGGTCTGGGATGATATGTGACGATTGGCCAACATAGTTAGATGAGTTATAGTAACCTGTCTCCTTGCTTGATTTACTTATTACCACATGATTTTAATCTCTAAGTGTGACTGTGATTGTTCAAGGTAGACCCGAAGGAGGGGTCGAGCCTCGTGGAATTGATTTGTGAAATGAAAATGAGGTTGTGATTGTGAATTGATGTGATGGGATTGTATGTGTTTGAGAAAGAGTTTTATGACGTGGGTTTAAAAAGGAGGTTTCTTAATGAATTGCCCTTTTATGAATTTAAATGAGATTGAGCATGAGATGATTTATACATGATGTTTTTACCATGTTTTATATGTCAATGTACATGATTTTGATACATGATATATATGTATACTCATATGGCATAGTTTTACTTCCTCATGCTCCTACCGTAAATGATTTATGCATAACATTATCAGCATGTAGATAGAGTAGTTATCTACCATGCTTGCATTATTGCCTTACAAGCGTGTGGTTGCTTATCCCTCTCTATTTTTCCCCTTCTACAGAGCGTGCATAGTAGCCTAGTGAGGACTAAGGCGTGGTAATTTGGACATCCGCTGCACCTCCATCACACAGAGGTATATACACAGTGATTCTTTTTGTATCTAAACAATGTAAAGCACAATATTTTTTTGAGTTGTAATTATGGGGGATATAGATGTCAGTAAAACATGTTTTTGTATAAGTACACGATTAAATGCGAATGTATGTCATCGTTTTATTTTACTGAGAATGAATGAGATGTGATGTTTATTATTGACTCACAACCCAACAATGTGGTGGTAAGTTTGTTCACGACCGGGTAAGGTAACAGTAAAACGCAAAAAATTTATAGTGATTTTCAGTTAAGGGAATGAAAATGGGTCGTGACATATGGCTAATCTGACATATGTATACTATTTTTGAACTAAGCATATACTTCTTTTCGAAACATGCCTTTGATTTACTCATGTCGTGTATAAACATTCTATTTCACTGAATTCATCGATAGAACATACGAAGACAGCTCCAGTATTCGTACTCTTATATGGTCAAATATAGCTTGTTCGACAATAGTTGTGATAGGTTCTAATCTTACTGGATCACAAAGATTAGAAAATAGAGATCTATGGCCATAAGTGAAACCCTAGTTTTTGTCATGCCCCGTGACTCCCACTTACTAGTCCAACGTGCGTAAGTTAACTTGTATTAGCTAAGTTATTATTAGTTCTTTTATGGATCTTTTTACTTGTCGTTTTTGTGTCTGATATAGGTTAAAGCTTTAAAACTATTAGGTTGAGAAATTTGTTTAAGTCCTATGATTTACTAGAAATTTTGGTAGGATAACGAGTGCAATTGAACCTAATCCATCGTGCAAATAACCTCGACACATAATTTATATCCTCAATCATCAACCACAATCCAATTTAATATAGCTATTCTAATTATCCACAAAATAATATCATTAGCATCTCATCATAACCTGATCATCTAAATTTAATATCGACTTAGTTCATATTAACCCATATAGATTGGTATGTTAGCGTGAAAGTGGAGTACTAAACTTCTACTCGAATATAGAGACTTAACATCATCATTATCAAACTTGAAGAGAAGAAAACTAAATACATTCAGCTATTATTCTTACTACAAAACATAATTCGGCTAATGCATCCCACATGATAACAACCGTGTGTAGAAGTTTGAAATAAACACAACATAACGGTTATATACCTCCTTTACAGATCTACTCACAGCGTCGGGAGAAGTCTGCGGGTCCGATCGAGCTCACAAAATAAAGGCAGTTCCTAGGTCACCCAGACCAATCTGAAATGTTTTGGATAAAAAGGGGTGAGCAACCATGATGGAGGTCCATTTGCTCGTGATGTTCATGATGACAAGGCGAATGATGGAGGTCCATTTGCTCGTGATGCCAAGGATCCATGGGTCATCCAAGGAGGTCCCCCAACCATCTATATTTCTTTGGAAGCTTAAACAACATGAGTCTTGGTTTAGTAATAAGTCGGGTTAAGTGTTTAAATAGCCCACATTTGAGTCTTATTGCGTTTTAGACCAATTATCCTATGTAACTAGGCTTAGGCATGAATTTAGGTTTTAGCCTTATTTTCTGTTTGGTGTTAATTTCAGCCCACTTGTTTAAAGGCTTAAGTGCTAGATATTATTATAAATACTTTGTAAACGCTCTTAAATAAAATAGAACAGATCAGATTAAATTTTCATAAATTTGAGTGTGCCTTTTTCTAGGGTTCTCTCTCAACTAGGCTTATCAAGGTCTTCTTCCTTGTGGCACCTCCCTCTTCACCAACCACCATTGTTATAACTTAGGTTCTCAA
Source organism: Firmiana major (assembly GCA_033439115.1). Classification (NCBI taxonomy): domain Eukaryota; kingdom Viridiplantae; phylum Streptophyta; class Magnoliopsida; order Malvales; family Malvaceae; genus Firmiana; species Firmiana major. The sequence continues at coordinate 23,610,261 of CM065912.1, forward strand.
ATTTTATATTCGTAGGGTTGAAGTCCAATACCTTTGGTTCAAATCTCTTTAGACTTTGGGTATAGGTTGTTATTCTATTTTTCATTCAAAGTCTACCATCATCATTTCCACCCAGCTTGCATTTTTTTGCTGCTTCAATTCCCAATCTACATGTTTCTTTGATCGTCCTAAATCATCCTCTTGTACGCGCATATCAGTTTGGCATCAGAGCAAGGTTTCGATTTTCTGGTTGTACGTCTTCCCCTTCATCTCTAACACTAAGTCAGTGTAAAAAAAAAAAAACTTACACTTAGTTGTAGTGTTTGAGAAGGACTCTACACTTAGTTGTTGTGTTTAAGTTGGACTCTATACTTAGTTGTTGTGTTTGAGTTGGACTCTACATTTAGTTGTTGTGTTTGAGTTAGACTTCTGAATTTTTGTTTCAAGTCAGTCTCTTAGCCACACTAAAACTCTTCCTCACTACCCTAGCCGCAAATCAGATTAGTCTTTGTTCAAAAAAAGGAAAAAAAAGAAAAAAAAGAAAAAAAGAAGAAAAAGAAATCGTTAATGTTCAAACACTGTTCATAGAAAACTTGTTTGTACTTAATCACGTACGGGAACACCTCAATGAACTCCATCCACTTGGCATGACGCTTGTTAAGCTTAGTCTGTCCTGTCGGATGCTTCAAGGACTCGTGATCGATGTGGATGACAAATTCTTTGGGCCACAAGTAATGTTGACATGTCTCCAAGGCCCTCACTAACGCGTACATCTTCTTGTCATATGTGGGATAGTTAAGTGCTGTCCCACTTAACTTCTCACTAAAGAAGGCAATTGGACGTTTTTCCTGCATAAGCACAGCTCCAATTCCTACACCTGAGGCATCAAACTCAATCTCAAAGTTTTAGTAAAGTCAGGCAGAGTTAACAAAGGAGCAGAACAAAGTTTATCCTTGAGCAAATTAAAAACATGCTCTTGTGCAAGACCCCAATGAAATGCAATATTCTTTTTGACCACTTCGGTCAAAGGTGCGGCTATAGTGCTAAAGTCTCTAACGAATTGACAATAGAAACTAGCTAAGCCATGAAAACTGCACACTTCAGAAACAGACTTAGGTATAAGCCAATCTCTAATTGCCTTTACCTTCTCATCATCAATAGAAATACCATGTGAAGAAACTACATACCAAAGGAAAACAACCCTATCAGTGCAGAATGTACATTTCTTAGAATTGGCATACAAACTTTCATTCCTCAAAACAGTAAGAACATTCCTAAGATGCTCAACATGCTCATGCAGACTCTTACTGTAAATTAGAATGTCATCGAAATAGACAACCACATACTTACCAATGCAAGCACGTAAAACATAGTTCATTAAGCGCATGAAAGTATTGGGTGCGTTAGTCAAGCCATAAGGCATAACTAACCACCCATAAAGATCGTGTTTAGTCTTAAATGCAGTTTTCCATTCATCACCTTCTTTCATATGAATTTGGTGATATCCACTCTTTAAATCAATTTTAGAAAATATGCATGCACCATGCAACTCATCGAGCATGTCATCTAGCCTGGGAATAGGATAGTGATACTTGACAGTGATTTTGTTGATGGCTCGGCAGTCAACGCACATCCTCCATGTCCCATCCTTTTTAGGCACAAGCAATACGGGCACGACGCATGGACTCATGCTCTCTCTCACGTAACCTTTCCTCATGAGCTCCTCAACTTAGCTTTTAAGCTTCTTTGTTTCCTCTGGATTACTTCTGTAGGCTGGGAGGTTAGGTATGGTAGCTCCGAGGACAAGGTCAATCTGATGCTCAATCCCACGAATCGGTGATAGTCCATTCGGGATCTCCTCAGGGAATACATCCTTGAACTCCTGCAATAATGAGACAACATCAATAGGCAAAGTATCATGGAGTTCATTATCAATGAAACAAGAATCTTTAAATAAAAGCAAAAAGATAGGAGCCTTAGCAATAAATGCAGTTTTCACATCTCGAGGATTGGCATGGTAGCTCATTCCTTTGCTTTCCTTTCTTCCCTTCTTTTCTTTAGCTAGCTTCCTTTGCTCGACATGTTGCTCCTTCAGCCTTAATTGATCCTCGTAAATCTCCTTGGGTCTAAGGGGAGCAAGAGGGATCTTCTTGCCATCCATAAAAAAGGAGTAACGGTTAGTGTAACCGTCATGGATGATTCTCCGATCATACTACCACGGTCTACCCAGCAACAGGTGGCTAGCTTATATGGGTACCATGTCACACAACACTTTATCTTGATATCTTCCAATACAGAAAGGAACCAAGACTTGCTTCACCACGTTCACTTCACCACAATCATTAATCCACTGCAACTTATATGGGCGGTGATGCTTGGTAGTGGGCAATTTTAGCTTATCAACAAGGTATGTGCTAGCAACATTTGTACAACTCCCACCATCAATGATCATAGAGCATACCTTGTCACTAATATAACATCTTGTATGGAAGATGTTTTCACGTTGTACCTCATCCTCAAACTTCACATGAGTATTAAGAGAACGTCTGGCAACAAGTGCTTCACCATAAGCAGCAAACTCAACAACTGCTTCTTCAGCATCTTCTAACGCAGGCATCTCATCCTCAATACCAACATCAGAACCTTCACTCTCAACATCTCCATTCTCAAGCATGAGCATCACTCTACGGTTAGGACACTGAGAGGCAACATGTCCACGACCCAAACACTTAAAATACTTTATGTCACGTGTTCTGCTCTGGGATGCTTGGGCAGGCTCAGTCTTAGGCTTTGGAGGGTCCTCTGACTTAGGCTTATCATCCCTATGAAAGGTGTTAGATTTCCAAATAGGAACTGAACTAGGAGTGAAACGGGATGTACCTTTCCTTTTGAGTTGCCTTTCCACTTTGATGGCCACATGCAGCATCTCCTCTAAATCCATGTAATGCTACAATTCTACAACATTGGCAATCTCACGATTCAAACCTTGGAGAAAATGAGCCATAGTAGCTTCTGCATCCTCTTGGATATTGGCTCGGATCATGATTAACTCCATCTCCTTGTAATAATCGTCAACACTTTTTGAACCCTGGGTGAGACCTTGGAGCTTCTGGTACAACTCTCTGTAATAATGGTTAGGCACAAATCTTTTCCTCATGATATGCTTCATCTCATCCCATGTAGACATTGAAGGATCACCACATCTTCTTCTACTGGAGACCAGCTGATCCCACCATAGCATAGCATATTCTGTGAACTCTACTGTAGCAAGTTTAACCTTCTTTACCTCAGAGTAGTGGTGGTAGTCAAATACCATGTCAATCTTCCTTTCCCACTCTAAATATGCCTCGGGATCATTCTTACCTTGGAAAAGAGGAATCTTCAATTTTATGCTACCAAGATTTCCATCCATCTTCTCTTTGCCTCTATCACGGGCTCTATCAACTCGATCTCTATCTCTATACTCATGATGCCTTCTATGATGTCTATTTGCCTTATACTCGTCTTCCAAATCATACCTAATGTTATCATCATACTCTTCATTGGTAACAATCTTACTTTTCATACGAGAAAAATCATCTTGTTGGATCCTTACAAACTGAGCTTCATGTCGGTCCAACTTATCATGAATGTCATTGAATTTCACATCCATTCGTTGGAACTGTTGTTATATTGCCTGGAGCATGAACTCAATTTTTTTAAAGTCTGACTTATCACCTTCAGAAGACATCTTTAACCTGTAAGAAACGTTAGTGATAACAGAAAACAAAGAACCTCACAAGTGATAACCTCACGTATTTACACTCAATTCATTCAAGATGGGGCACTCACACTCGTGTTTCACTCAAGTAATTTGGCTTTTCTCTACTAATGTTTCTCACATGCTCATGCCTTTTTTCCTTACTCTACCTCAACTCTATAGGTTCACAATCGTACTAGAGACTCAGTCAAAGATTCAACCTCGAAAGATCAACCAATTCACCAAGTATTTTTTTTTTGCTTCTTTTTTTTTTCTCTTTTTTTTATAAAGACTAATCTGATTTGTGGCTAGGGTGGTGAGGAAGAGTTTTAGTGTGGCTAAGAGACTGACTTGAAACAAAAATTCAGAAGTCCAATTCAAACACAAACAACTAAGTGTAGAGTCCAACTCAAACACAACGACTAAGTGTAGAGTCATGATGATTGTGATGCCAAGGATCCATGGGTCATCCAAGGAGGTCCAATTACCCGAGCCCTCTATATTTGTTTGGAAGCCCAAATGACATGAATCTTGGTTTAGGGGTTAAGTGTTTAAATAGCCCACATTTGAGTTTTATAGCTTTTTAGATCAATTATCCTATGTAACTAGGCTTATGCGTGAATTTAAGTTTTAGTCTTATTTTATATTTGATGTTCATTCCAGCCCACTTGTTTAAGGGCTTAAGTGCTAGATATTATTATAAATACTTTATAAACGCTCTTGAAGAGAGCAGATCAGATTGAATTTTTAAAAATTTGAGTGTGCCTCTTTCTAGGGTTCCCTCTCAACTAAGCTTATCAAGGTTTTCTTCCTTGTGGCGCCTCCCTCTTCACCAACCACCATTGTTATACCTTAGGTTCTCGAATTTTATATTCGTAGGGTCAAGGTCTAATACCTTTGGTTCGAGTCTCTTTAGACTTCGGGTCTAGGTTGTTATTTTAATTTTTCATTCAAAGTCTACCATTATTATTTTCGCCCAGCTTGCGTTTTTAGCTGTTTCAATTCCCAATCCACACGTTTCCTTGATCGTCCTAAATCATCCTCTTGTATGCGCATATCAAGATCGATCTCCAATGGGGCCAGATCGATTTGATAAACATTCTATAATGAAGAGATTAATCCTCCCTTAGACAGATCGATCTCCATTAGCTACTGGAAAGAGCAGATCGATCTCAAGGTTCGACAGATCGATCTCATGCTTGAAAATGGCATGAAAAAGAGGGATTTAAGGGGACCAGATAGATCTGCTCCAAGTGCAGATCAATCTCATCTAGTTACTTCTATAAATAGGAGCGCTGAAATCTACAATTTTCGAGAAACAAGAACACCCTTCCATTTCCAATCCAAAAACCTGACTTTCTCTGTCACGACCCTTTTTCATTCTCTTTAACTGAAAATCACTATAATTTTTTTGCGTTTTACTATTACCTTACCCGGTGGTGAACTCACCACATACAGTTGGGCTGTGAGTCAATAATAATCACCACTTACCATTCATCACAATTAATAAAAACGATGTCATATATTCGAAATTAAATCATTCACTTATACAGAACATGTTTACTGACATCTACATCCCCCATAATTACAACTCAATCATTACTGTGCCATTACATTGTTTAGATACAAAAGAAAATCTTGTGTATATACCTTTCGGTGATGGAAGTAGCGGATGTCCAAAAACACAATGCCTCAGTCCTCACTGGGCTACTACGCACGCTCTGTAGGAGGAGAAAAATAGAGAGTGATGAGCAACCACATGCTCAGTAAGGCAATAATGCAAGCATGGTAGATAACTACTCTATCTACATGCTGATAGTGTATGTATAAATCATTTATAGTTCCGAGCATGAGGAAAACAAAACTATGCCATATGCGTATACATATATCATGTATTTAAATCATGTAAATTGGCAAAATAAAACATGGAAAAATCATCATGTACAAACCATCTCATGCTCATCATTGTCAAATCACATAATAAAAAGGGAAATTCACTTGAACATCCTTTTTAAAACTCATCTCTTTCTCAAAAACATCAAAATCCCATAAAAATCAATTCTCAATCACAAACATCATTCTCATTTCATAATTCAAGTCCACAAGGCTCGACCCCTCCCTCGGGTCTACCCTGGACAGTCACAATCACTTTTATAGATTAAAATCATGTGGTAGTAAGTAAATCAAGCAAGGGAGACAGGTCACTATAAGCTCGAAGACTATGTTGGCCAACTATGTCACATATCATCCCAGACCACACGGATCCCGATGTGTGGGGTATCATGCTGGAACAAAGGTGGGTTAGTTCTCCTCCAGACTTTTGTCATCAATATCTCAACCACATGGTACATCGTACTCCATGTGATATACACGGTACATCGTACTCCGTGGACCCATAACATGGTTGGGGGTACCTGCAGTAGGTCTTATCTACCCCATACTGAGTGAAACCTCTAGTCTCGAGTGCACATGGGAGTACTCTTAATACCAGGTCCTAACCCCTCATTGCCTTGCTCATCCCTGTTGGGTTCCCTGATTCAGGTCCTAACCCCTCACCCTCACCCCACTCAAGAGGTCTATTAGGCCTGTTGGGTTCCCTGAATGGATTATGTCAAGTCCTAGCCCCTCACCCTCACCCCACTCAAGAGGTCTGTTAGGCCTGTTAGATTCCCTGAACACCAATCCGTATCACTCTCACCACAGCCTCATACTTACCACAGTGTGAAAAACCTGTGCGAGCTACGCTCTAGCGTAAATTCATGCATCATAATAAATCACCTCGTACGAGCAACGCTCTAGTACGACACAGTTCAAACATATGAAAACATCAACACATAAACACAATAGGTGGCTCATGAACATTCAAAACCAATCTCAAAACACATTTAGCACTTCACATGTGCTATCACACAACACAAACAACAATAGCCAGCCTATCTATCAATTTGTTGAAAACAAAACACATGTTTTGTGAAAGCATTCAAAACACTTGATTTATGCAATTATTAGCCTTACTATCCCATTTCTTAATAATACCACTGCAACAACCAAGTTTCACGTAATTACTCGTAATAATTTCCATACATTTTCAACCATATTTTTCACAAACTCATGCACATTTCCAAAGCCCTATATACCCACGAGTTCAAAATATGAGCAGTTACCTCTATATACTTACAAAATTCCTTACCTGGAATCGCGACGCGTGATTCCGTTTCCTTAGCGTTGCTCACTAGTGCGGTCTGATTCGTCTTCAACGAACTCTTCAGGACTGCATACAATCATATTTCACATTATATTTGATCCATATAACAGAACATCGTGCGTTCACTATAGTCGATTCGACCTATAGTTTCTATTAATGCTCATAAGGCCTCATTTCATTTCTTGAGTCTATGGATTCCTTTTAGGCCTATTACCTCATTTCAAATCGATATTAAATTGATATTAAGCTCATAGTGTTCATATTTCATCGATTTCCTCACTATGACATTTTATCAAGCATCTCATATACCCATCTTCATGACTTCTCTAAACTCACAATATAACTCCACATAACCATTTCAAATCACCCACATTACTCAAATGACAACTCAACAAATCCCATAAATCATCAACATACCCAATTTACACTTTCTCACTCTAGCCTATATCCATTTTCTAGGTTATATGTGTTCCATTGCTTTCTAGATGATTTCTATCATCTATATACATGTGAATCAACTCCAAAATCAATTTAATAGACAATGTACTTAGGCTGGAGTCTTAGAAGCTTACCAAATCTGGTTTCTCTTCTTGCTCCAAGTGGAAAATGCTCCTTACTCCTTCAATACCAACAATGAGGTTTTGGGTTTCAACTATGTTTTTCTCTTCCTCAAGATGAACAACTTGGTATCTAATAACCTCTCCTCAATTCTTACTGAAAATGGCTGATTTTAAAGAGATAAACTTAGGTTTTGGGTGAAAAATGGAAGGGTGGTTTTTTTCCCAAAAATTTCAGATTTCAGCGCTCCTTTTATAGAAATAGCTTGAGGAGATCGATCTGCACTAGGAGGAGATCGATCTGGTCCCCTTAAATCTCTCTTTTTCACAGTATTTTAAGCATGAGATCGATCTGCTCCTAAACAGAGAGCTAAGGAGATCGATTTGTATGCTTGAGGATCGATCTTTTCATTAAAAAATGGTTAGGAGATCGATCTAGCCCCATTGGAGATCGATCTGCTCTATTCCATTACCCAAATAAGAGCATTCTGGCTCTTCCAGATCGATCTCTTATCCTATGAGATCAATCTGGCCTTTATGTTTTCCAGATTTGCTGCTATTTTTTGCAGTAATTCACACCAAAACAATCCTTAATTTGCTGCCATAGTTATTTTCTCATCCAACCACCTTTAAAACTTGAAAATGGCATCCATCCATACCTTATACACATTGAAACTTGTGTGCATTCCTTGTATATCCAAAGGTATACTATATAAAACCAAATGGAAGCATTTATATTCATGCAACTTTCTTCCATTTACCACACTACTCATTTTGAGTTTCAATCACATTCATCACTTATAAAAGTCCATTTCTTCATATTCATAATCAATGAAACTTGTATGTACATTACAAACTCTTATTACACGTATGTACATTACATTTATAGACTTTACATCAATTGTACTTCACATTACAAGTACATTAACACACTTATGAATCCATAAAGTTACACATGAAATACATGTCTAACAGTCTCACTCCTAAATCCACCCATATCCATTAAGATTTGAGAGAGAGCTATTAGACATAAAGTTGTTCATTCAAAGAAAAGAACAACATAGTTTGGAACCAATGTCCCATTGTTTGTATTGAAGGAACCAGGAACATTTCACTTTGAAGCAAGAAGAGAAGCTAGATTGGTAAGTTTCTAATACTCCAGCTCAAGTACATTGTTTATTTATTAACTTTGGAGTTGATTTTTATGGGTAACGATGATTGAAAACTACCTAAGATGTATTTGAATAAATTAGACCTAGAAAATGGAATGAGTTTAGTGTGAGAAAGTGTAAATTGAATGAATTGATGAAATGATGGGTATGCTAAGTTGTTATTTGAGTAATGTGGGTGATTGGAATTGGGTAAATGAAGCTACATTGTGGATTGAGTGAATTTATGAAATTAGTATGTAATGTGTTTGATAAATGCCATAGTGAGGAAAATTGATGAAATAGGAACACTGTGAACTTAGTATCGATCTAATATCGATTTGGAATGAGTTAATAGGCCTAAAAGGATCCATAGACTTGAGTTATGAGTAGAGTAATAAAAACGAGGCCTCATAATCATTAATAAAGACTATAGGTCGAATCGACTATAGTAAACTGAAGAGTCGAATTATAATGGGCTAAAATGTTGTGAAATACATTTATGCTCAGTTCTAGAGAGCTCGTTGGAGACGAATCGAACCGCATGGTAAGCATCTTTAAGGAAGTGGAATCACGCGTCATGATTCTAGGTAAGGGAATTTTATGGGTATATAGAGGTAGCTGCTCGTATTTTGAACTCGTGGGCACATAGGGCTTTGGAAATGTGCATGAGTTTTTAGGAGATGTTTGATAATGTATGGAAATTGTTTCGAGTATTCGTATGAGATTTGGTTGTTTGAAATGGTATTATAAAGAAATGGGATAATTAGGCTAATAATTGCATAAATCACGTGTTTTGAATGTTTTCACAAAACATCTTGCTTTGTTTTAAGCAAATTGACTAATAGGTTGGCAAATGTTTGAATGTTTTTGTGAAATAGCACATGTGAGGTGCTAAGCATGGGTTGTGAATATTTTGGTTGTTTATGAGCCGCCTATCATGTTTATGAGAATTAAACCGTACTAGAGCCTAGCTCGCACTAGATATTGATGTTTTTGTATGTTTGAAATGTGCTAAAGCGTAGCTCGCACTTTGATTCGAATTGTGGTGATGTTTTATAAACCGTACTGGAGCTTCTGCTCGTACGCGATTTTTTTTATGATATGATGCATGAGTCGTGCTAGAGCTTTGCTCACACAAGTTTACACATTATGGTACATATGATGCCGTGGAAGTTGGTAAGATCCTCAAGCCCTACATCCTTAAGCCAACATCCTTAAGCCCTAGAGGGGTGGGGAGGCTCTGTTTGGTAGGGAGGCTCTGTTCGATGGGGAGGCTCTCTTAGGGTAAGGTCCTCAAGCCCTACATCCTTAAGCCCGAGGAGGTGGGGAGGCTCTGTTCGGTGGGGAGGTTCTCTTACAGAAGGATCCTTAAGCCCTACAGGGGTGGGGAGGCTCTGTTCGGCAGGGAGGCTCTCCTACATGAGTACAGCAAGTTCTTGGTATGGATAAGACCTAAGATTGGCACCCCCAACCACGATATGAGTACACGGAGTACGATGTACCATGTATATCACATAAAGTACGATGTACCGCGTGGTGATTTTGTGATCAGAAAGTCTGGCGAGGGATAATCCACCTTTGTGCCAACACGAAACCCAGCACACCTGGATGCTTGTGGTCTGGGATGATTTATGATGTAGTTGGCCCACATAGTTTTTGATATAAAGTGACCCGTCTCACTTGATAATGCATAATACCACATGATTTTTATACATATGTGTGATTGTGATTACCCAAGGTAGACCCGAGGGAGGGGTCGAGCCTTATGGGATTTGATTTGTGAAATGGTGATGATGTTTGTGATTGAGAAAATGATTTGTGATGGGATGATATGTATTGAGAAAAAAAATGTTTCTTAAATGAATTGCCCTTTTATATGGGATTTGACAATTGATGAGCATGAGATAGTTTGTACATGATGATTTTACCATGTTTTATATGCCGATTTCCATGATTTATATACATGATATATATATATATATATATACTCATATGGCATAGTTTTAATTCCTCATGCTCCTGTTATAAAAGATTTCTGCATAACATTATCAGCATGTAGATAGAGTAGTTACCTACCATGCTTGCATTATTGCCTTATTGAGCGTGTGGTTGCTCATTTCTCTCTATTTTCCCCTCTACTGAGCATACATAGTGGCCCAGTGAGGATTGAGGCATTTTGTTGAGACATCCGCTGCATCTCCATCACTCAGAGGTATATACACAGAGATTCTTTTTGTATCTCAACAATTGTAAAAGCACAGTAGTCATTTGAATTGTAATTATGGGGGATGTAGATGTCAGCAAACATGTTCTATATAAGTGAATGATTTAACTTCAAATGTATGACATCGCTTTTATTAACTGGGAATGAATGTTAAGAGTGGATTATTATTGACTCACAGCCCAACTGTGTGGTGATGAGTTGTTCACGACCGGGTAAGAAAAAAACGTGAAAAATTTATAGTGATTTTCGGTTAAAGATGAATGAAAAAGGGTCGTGACACCACTACTCTGAGGTAAAGAAGGTTAAACTTGTTGCAGTAGAGTTCATAGAATATGCTATGGTATGGTGGGATCAGCTAGTCTCTAGTAGAAGAAGATGTGGTGATCCTCTAGTGTCTGCATGGGATGAGATGAAGCGCATCATGAGGAAAAGATTTGTGCCTAACCATTACTACAGAGAGTTGTACCAGAAGCTCCAAGGTTGTAGAGTTGCAGCACTACATGGATTTAGAGGAGATGCTGCATGTGGCCATCAAAGTGGAAAGGCAACTCAAAAGGAAAGGTACATCCCGTTTCACTCCTAATTCAGTTCCTGTTTAGAAATCTAACACCTTTCGTAGGGATGATAAACCTGTGTTTAAGCCTAAGTTAGAAAGTTTTGTTAAGCCCAAGTCTGAGGACCCTTCAAAGCCCAAGACTGAGCCTGCCCAAACATCCCAGAGCAGAACACGTGACATTAAGTGTCTTAAGTGTTTGGGTCGTGGACATATTGCCTCTCAGTGTCCCAATCGTAGAGTGATGCTCATGCTTGAGAATGGAGATATTGAGAGTGAAGGGTCTGATGTTGGTATTGAGGATGAGATGCCTGCGTTAGAAGATACTGAAGAAGAAGATGTTGAGTTTGCTGCTTGTGGTGAAGCACTTGTTGCCAGACATGCTCTTAATACTCATTTGAAGTTTGAGGATGAGGTACAACGTGAGAACATCTTCCATACGAGATGCCATATTAGTGATAAGGTATGCTCTGTGATCATTGATGGTGGGAGCTGTACTAATGTTGCTAGCACATACCTTGTTGATAAGCTAAAGTTGCCCACTACCAAGCATCACCACCCATATAAGTTGCAGTGGTTTAATAACTGTGGTGAAGTGAACGTGGTGAAGCAAGTCTTGGTTCCTTTTCGTATTGGGAGGTATCAGGATAACTTGATGTGTGACGTGGTTGTGAGACCCTGTTCATGTATAGTTGTAACTTGTGTAATTAGATCAATGAATGCTAATGGATTTGTAATGTAAAGTATAATTGACGTAAGTCCATGAATTCCATGTACACATATATAATATGATTGTCAATGTACATACAAGTTTGATTGTGTATGAACATGAAGAAATGAGTTTTTATAAGTAAGGAATGTGATTGGAACACAAAATGAGTAGTGTGGTAAATGGAAGAAAGTTGTATGAATATAAATGCTTCCATTTGGTTTTATATAGTATACCTTTGGATATATAATGAATGCACACAAGTTTCAATGTGCATAAGGTATGAGTGAATGCCATTTTCAAGTCACAAAGGTGGATGGATGAAAAAATGACTATGGCAGCAAATTAAGGATGTTTTAGTGTAAGTTGCAGTAGGAAAACTGCAGAAAATCTGGAAAACATGAAGGCCAGATCGATCTCATAGGATGAGAGATCGATCTGGAAGAGCCAAAATGCTCTTATTTGGGTAACGAAATTGAGCAGATCGATCTCCAATGGGGCCAGATCGATCTCCTAACCATTCTGTAATGAAAAGTTTGATCCTCAAGCATACAGATCGATCTCCTTAGCTCTCTGTTTGAGAGCAGATCAATCTTAGGCTTCGACAGATCGATCTCATGCTTAAAATGCCTTGAAAAAGAGGGATTTAAGGGGACCAGATCGATCTACTCCTAGTGGAGATCGATCTCCTCAAGCTATTTCTATAAAAAGAGTGTTGAAAATCTAAAAATTTTGGGGAAAACACCATCTTTCCATTTTCAACCCAAAAACCTAACTTTCTCTCTCTAAAATCAGTCATTTCTAGTAAGAATTGAGGGGAGGCCATTAGACACTAAGTTGTTCATCTTGAGGAGGAGAACAGCATAGTTGGAATCCAAAATCCCATTGTTGGTATTGAAGGAGCTAAGGGCATTGACATTTGGAGCAAGAAGAAAAACCAAATTTGGTAAGATTCTAACACTCCAACTCTGGTACATTGTCTATTTAAATGATTTTGGAGTGGTTTGGCATGAGTATGGATGGTTGGAAACACCTAGGTTGTGTTAGAAACTAATGTAACCTAGAAAATAGATTGAACCTAGTGTGAGAAAGTGTAGATTGGGTGAGTTGGTGGTTTATGGATGTTGATAAGTTTTTATTGGAGTAATGTTGATGAGTTGAGATGGGTAAATGAAGCCACATTGTGAGTTTAGAGAATTTATGGAAAATGAGTATGTAAATGCTTGGTAAATGCCATAGTGAAGAAGTCAATGAAATATGAACACTATGGACTTAGTATCGATTTAATATCGATTTGGAATGAGTTGATAGGCCTAAAAGGAATCCATAGACTAGAGAAATGAAAAAGGCCTTATGAGCGTTAATAGAAACTATAGGTCGAATCGACTATAGTGAACACACAATGTCCTGTTATATGGATCGAATGTATTGTGAAATATGATTATGCACAATTTCGAAGAGTCTGGTGGAGACGAATCGAATCGTACGAGTAAACAGCTCTAAGGAAGTGGAATCACGCGTCGCGATTCCAGGTAAGGGAATTTTGTAGGTATATAGAGGTAGCTGCTCATATTTTGTGGGCATATAGGGCTTTGGAAATGTGCATGTGTTTATAGAAATGTGCTTGACAATGTATGGAAACTACTACGAGTATTTGTATGAGATTTGGTTGTTTGGAATGGTATTGTGAAGAAATGGGATAGTAAGGCTAATAATTGCATAAATCAAGTGTTTTGAATGCTTTCACAAAACATGTGTTTTGTTTTGAACGAATTGATAAATAGGCTGGCTATTGTGGTTTGATGTTGTGTGATATCACATGTGAAGTGCCAATTATGTTTTGAGACTGGTTTTGAAAGCTTATGAGCCACCTATCATGTTTATGTGAATTAAACCGTGTTGGAGCCTAGCTCGCACCGGGTATTGATGTTTTCATTTGTACGAAACGTGCTGGAGCGTAGCTTGCACCTTGATTTGGAAACTATCATGATGTTTATAAACCGTACTGGAGCTTTTGCTCATACGTGGCTTTTGAGTGGTTCTTCTTATGCGTATAACCGTACTAGAGCTATGCTCGTACGTGGTTTCTTTATGATAGGATGCATGAGTCGTGCAAGAGCTTTGCTCGCACAAGTTTGCACATTGGGATATGTATGAGGCCGTGAAAGTTGGTAAAATCCTCAAGCCCTACATCCTTAAGCCAACATCCTTAAGCTCGAGGAGGCGGGGAGGCTCTGTCTGATGGGGAGGCTCTCTTACAGTAAGATCTTTAAGCCCTACATCCTTAAACTAACATCTTTAAGCCCGAGGAGGCGGGGAGGCTCTGTTCGACAGGGAGGCTCTCCTACATGGGTACAGAAGGATCCTTAAGCCAACATCTTTAAGCCTGGAGGGGCGGGGAGGCTTTGTTCGGCAGGGAGGCTACATGGATATGGAAAACTCTTGGTATAGGGTAGGTAAGACCTAGGAATGGCACCCCCAATCACGATATGAGTCCACAGAGTATGCTGTACCGTGTATATCACATGGAGGACGATGTACTGCACGATGATTATGTGATGAGAAAGTCTGGCGAGGGATAATCCACCTCCGTGCCAGCACGAAACCCCGCACACCTAGATGCGTGTGGTCTGGGATGATTTATGATGTAGTTGGTCCACATAGGCACTTTTGATATAGTAACCTGGTTTTATTTCATATGTGTGATTGTGATTGTCCAAGGTAGACCCGAGGGAGGGGTCAAGCCTCGTGGGGTTTGATTTGTGAATTGGTATTGATGCGTGTGATTGAGAAAATGGTTTGTGATGGGATTGTATGTGTTTGAGAAAGAGCTTTATGATTTGGGTTTAAAAAGGAGGTTTCTTAATGAATTTCCCTTTTTATGAATTTAAATGAGATTGAGCATGAGATGATTTATACATGATGTTTTTACCATGTTTATGTGCCAATGTACATGATTTTGATACATGATATATATGTATACTCATATGGCATAGTTTTACTTCCTCATGCTCCTACCATAAACGATTTATGCATAACACTATCAGCATGCAGATAGAGTATTTATCTACCATGCTTGCAGTATTGCCTTACTGAGCGTGTGGTTGCTCATCCCTCTCTATTTCCCCCTCCTACAGAGCGTGCGTAGTAGCCCAGTGAGGACTGAGGCATTGTGTTTTTGGACATCCGCTACTTCCATCACCGAAAGGTATATACACAGGATTCTTTTTGTATCTAAACAATGAAATGGCACAGTAACGATTGAGTTGTAATTATTGGGGGATGTAGATGTCAATGAACATAACTTGTGTAAGTTAATGATTAACTATTAAATATATGACATCACTTTATTTAACTGAGAATGAATGAGAGGTAATGTTTATTATTGACTCACAGCCCAATAGTGTGGTGGTAAGTTAGTTCACGATCGGGTAAGGTAACAGTAAAATGTGAAAAATTTTCAGTGATTTTCGGTTAAAGAGATTGAAAAAGGGTCGTGACAGTGGTACCCATGCAAGCTAGCCACTTGTTGCTGGGTAGACCGTGGCAGTATGATCAGAGAATCATCCATGACGGTTACACTAACCGTTACTCCTTTTTTATGGATGGCAAGAAGATCACTCTTGCTCCCTTTAGCCCCAAGGAGATTTACGAGGATCAATTAAGGCTGAAGGAGCAACATGACGAGCAAAGGAAACAAGCTAAAGAAATGAAGGGAAGCAAGGGAAGCAAGGAAAGCAAAGCAGTGAGCTACCATACCAACCCCCGAGATGTGAAGATTGCATTTATTGCTAAGTCTCCCATCCTTTTGCTCTTATTTAAAGACTCTTGTTTTATTAATACTGAACTCCATGATATTTTGCCTACTGATGTTGTCTCATTATTGTAGGAGTTCAAGGATGTATTCCCTGAGGAGATCCCAAATAGACTACCACCGATTCATGGGATCGAGCACCAGATTGACCTTGTCCCCGGAGCTACCATACCTAACCACCCAGCCTACAGAAGCAATCCAAAAGAGATGAAAGAGCTTCAAAGGCAAGTTGAGGAGCTCATGAGGAAAGGTTACGTGAGAGAGAGCATGAGTCCATGTGCCATGCCCGTATTGCTTGTTCCTAAAAAGGATGGGACATGGGGGATGTTCATTGATTGTCGAGCCATTAACAAAATCACTGTAAAGTATCGCTATCCTATTCCAAGGCTAGATGACATGCTCGATGAGTTGCATGGTGCATGCATATTTTCTAAAATTGATTTAAAGAGTGGATATCACCAAATTCGTATGAAAGAAGGTGATGAATGGAAAACAACATTTAAGACTAAACATGGTCTTTATGAGTTGTTAGTTATGGCTTTTGGCTTGACTAACGCACCCAGTACTTTCATGCGCTTAATGAACCATGTTTTACGTGCTTTCATTGGTAAGTATGTGGTTGTCTATTTCGATGACATTTTGATTTACAGTAAGAGTCTGCATGAGCATGTTGAGCATCTTAGGAATGTTCTTACTGTTTTGAGGAATGAAAGTTTGTATGCCAATTCTAAGAAATGTACATTCTGCATTGATAAGGTTGTTTTCCTTGGGTATGTAGTTTCTTCACAAGGCATTTCTGTTGATGATGAGAAGGTAAAGGCAATTAGAGATTGGCCTATACCTAAGTCTATTTCTGAGGTGCGTAGTTTCCATGGCTTAGCTAGTTTCTATCATAGATTCGTTAGAGACTTTAGCACTATAGCTGCAGCTTTGACCGAAGTGGTAAAAAAGAATGTTGCATTTCATTAGGGTCCTGCACAAGAGCATGCTTTTCATTTGCTCAAGGATAAACTTTGTTCTGCTCCTTTGTTAACTCTGCCTGACTTTACTAAAACTTTTGAGATTGAGTGTGATGCCTCAGGTGTAGGAATTAGAGCTGTGCTTATGCAGGAAAAATGCCCAATTGCCTTCTTCAGTGAGAAGTTAAGTGGGACAACACTTAACTATCCCACATATGACAAGGAGATGTACGCATTAATGAGGGCCTTGGAGACATGACAACATTACCTGTGGCCCAAAGAATTCGTCATCCACACCAATCACGAGTCTTTAAAGCATCTGAAAGGACAGAGTAAGCTGAACAAGCGTCATGCCAAGTAGATGGAGTTCATTGAGGCATTCTCTTACGTGATCAAATACAAACAAGGTAAAGAGAACGTCGTAGCTGATGCGTTGTCTTGTAGGTATACTCTTATCACAACTCTTGATGCTAAGCTTTTAGGATTTGAGTATATCAAAGACCAGTAAGCTGATGATGTTGATTTTGGTAATGTTTATGATGCATGTGCTACATCTGGTTTTGGCAAATTCTATAGGCATGATGGGTTCTTATTTAGAGAGAATAAGTTATGTGTGCCTAGGAGTTCTTTGCGTGAGGTGTTAGTTAGAGAAGCCTATAGTGGAGGGTTAATGGGTCACTTTGTAGTTAGGAAAACTCTAGATGTTTTTCATAAGCACTTCTTTTGGCCTAACATGAGGAGAGATGTAGAGAAGTTATGTGATAGATGCATTTCATGTAGGCAAGCTAAATCTAGAGTTCATAATCATGGCTTATACACTCCATTACCCATTCCTACTACTATGTGGACTGATATCTCTATGGATTTTGTTTTTGGCTTGCCTAGAACAAAATGTGGTAGAGATTCTATTTTTGTTGTGGTTGACAGGTTCTCCAAGATGGCTCATTTCATTGCTTGCAAAGTTGTATGTCTACATGGTGTGTCGAGGACTATTGTCTCCGATCGTGATGTCAAGTTCCTCAGTTACTGTTGGAAGACGTTATGGGGAAAATTAGGAACTGAATTGTTATTATCCACCACTTGTCACCCCCAAAGTGATGGACAGACTGAGGTGGTCAACCGAACCCTATCTACATTATTGAGGTCTATCATATAGAAGAATTTGAAAAATTAGGAAGAATGGTTGCCACATGTTGAGTTTGCCTATAACCGCAGTGTCCGCTCCACTATGAGTTGCTCTCCATTCGAAGTTGTTTATGGCTTCAATCCTCTTACTCCTTTGGATTTGTTGCCACTACCTAGTGCCGAGCAAAGTAACTTGGATGGAGAATAGAAGGCTAAGTTTGTGAAGCAACTCCATGAGAAAGTGCGTCAAACTATTAAAAGGAAGACTGAGCAGTATACCACCCAAGCTAATAAGCATCGCAAGAAAGTAGTCTTTGAACTTGGTGATTAGGTTTGGGTACATATGAGAAAGGAGAGGTTCCCTACTCAGCGATAAACTAAGTTGCATACCTGAGGAGATGGACCATTCCAAGTCATTGAGAAGATCAACGATAATGCATACCGATTGGATCTTCCTGGTGAGTATGGTGTATCTGCTACTTTTAATGTTTTTGATCTTTCCCCCTTTTCTTTTGATGAAGGTACATGCGATTTAAGGATAAATCCTTTTGAAGAGAGGGGGAATGATGGAGGTTAACTTGCTCGGGATGTTCATGATGACAAAGCGAATGATGGAGGTCCATTTGCTCGTGATGCCAAGGATCCATGGGTCATCCAAAGAGGTCCCCCAACCATCTATATTTGTTTGGAAGCCCAAACAATATAAGTCTTGGTTTAGTAATAAGTTGGGTTAAGTGTTTAAATAGCCCACATTTGAGTCTTATTGCATTTTAGACCAATTATCCTATGTAACTAAGCTTAAGTGTGAATTTAAATTTTAATCTTATTTTCTGTTTGGTGTTAATTCTAGCCCACTTGTTTAAGGGCTTAAGTGCTAGATATTATTATAAATATATTGTAAACGCTCTTGAATAAAACAGAACTGTGAGACCCCGTATATGTATAAGGGTATATATGTACATAGAAGTGTAAATAGAGTTGTACTATGAATTCGTGGGTGAAGTATATGTGATGTAAGTCCATAAGTAATGTACACACTTGTAATGAGAGTGGTAATTGTACACACAAGTTACATTATGTATGAATGTGAAGAAATGGACTTAAACATGTGGAGAATGTGTGTAGAATGGATTATGAGTAGTTTGGTAAAATGGAAGTAGAATTGCATAAGATGTGCACTTCCATTCTTGTTTATATTAAGTACCATTGGTCATACAAAGATTCTACACAAGTTTTAATGTGTATGAAGTGAGGATGAATGCCATTTTCAAGTCTCAAAGATGAATGAATGAGGAAATGATCATGGTAGCAAATTAAGGATGGTTGGTAAGTGTTGTTGCAGAGGAACTGCAGAAAATCTGAAAATTTTGAAGGGCAGATCGATCTCATGGGATGAGAGATCGATTTGGAAGAGCCAGAGTGCTCTTATTTGGGCAAAAGAATAGAGCAGATCGATCTCCAATGGAGCCAGATCGATCTCCTTAGCTCTCTATTTGGGAGCAGATCGATCTCATGCTTCGACAGATCGATCTCATGCCTTGACAGATCGATCTCATGCTTCGACAGATCGATCTCAGGCTTAAAAATACCGTGAAAAAGAGGGATTTTAAGGGACCAGATCGATCTCCTCTTGGACCAGATCGATCTCCTCAAGCTAATTCTATATAAGGAGTGCTGAAAATCAGAAAATTCGGGAAAAAACACAAACCTTCCACTTTCAACCCAAAAACCTAACTTTCTCTCTCTAAAATCAGCCATTTTCAGTGAGGTTTGAAGGGAGACCATTAGAGGCAAAGTTGTTCCTATCAAAGAGAAGAACAACATAGTTGGAAGGCATTTTCCCATTGTTGATATTGAAGAAGTTAAGGGCATTTCCATTTGGAGCAAGAGGAGAAATCAAATTGGGTAAGATTCTAACACTCCAACTATGATGCATTATTTATTTAAGTGATTTTGGAGTTGTTTGGCATGAGTATGGATGGTTAGAAACTATCTAAATACATTGGAATGATTATGACCTAGAAATGGTCTAAAGTGAGAAAGTGGAATTGTATGGAGATTAATGATGAATGAGATATGTAGAAATCATTGATAGTGTTGTGGTATGATTTTAAGATGTGGTTAGTGGATAAATTGTGAGGTTTACCTAAAAGAGGCAAAATGAGGGTTAAGGCATTTGTAAAATGCATAAGTGAATAATGTTGACTAGAGAGGTCAATTATGGGTTAAATACATTAACTCAATCGATTTAATGAATGAATCGCAGCTTCCGAGGATACGCCGAGGCGAGTTGAGCCAAGAGCGTGAGAAGCTAAAAGGAAAGGAGTCACACCAAGTAAATCGAGGTAAGGGAATTGTGTGGACTCTTAGAGATATCTGTGCGCAATTTGGGCGCTTAATTGTTTTGCTAGAATGCATGAGATTAGGAAATGTTGTTGGGTGATTGAAGGGTAAAAGTTGGGAGTTTGAGAAATGTGCATGAAAACAAAAGCATATTGCTTTGAAAATCATGTTTTATTGCTTTTTAGCAAATGATTGGTAGGTTGGCTAACATTGAAATGATTTGCAAAAGAAATGAGTGTGTTTTGGTTATGTTAATCATATTTTGCAAGTTTTGAGCCACCTACATGATTTCGTGAGTATGAAAGAGTGCAAGAGGCACTAGTTTTCACATGGATTTCATATTGTTTTGGCATTGTGCTCAAGTTTGTCTCGCACTGGATGCCCACCTTGTATGTTGCCGTGTTTGGAGCTTCGAGTAGACTGGGTGTCACATCGATTAAATAGGCTCACACGTGCATTTTGTTGACATGATTAATTAGCCGTGTTAGGAGCTTCGGATAGACAAGAGGTCGCCCCGATTAAATAGGCTCACACGTGCGTTTGAGATGTGGCGTGATATGATGTGTTGATTGGGTCCACGGAGTACATCGTACCGTGCATGTAGCATGGAGTACATTGTACCGTGTTGAGTTGTAATGTGCCGTCTTCGGACGAGATCTGCTATGGACCGGCGGGTAGGATTTGACCCACCTCCCGTGTGGAAGCAGATGGTGGTGATATCCCGCACACCTGATCCGTGTAGCCGGTATCACAGGTTATGTACATAGGCCTTGAGGTTATTACCTATTGTTGAACTGCCTATCTCACATGTCTAATGCTATTTGAGAATAAATCCATGTTTGAAGTGATTGTGGGTCAGGAAAGCCCGAGGGATGGGCCGAGACCTGACCAGTGATGAATTGATTTGTTAATGTTTTTTAAAGTGCACGGATGCATGATGTTTAATGCCATGCTTTATTGTGAAAATGCATGATGGGTAATGCCATGCTTTTATTGTGAATTATGCATGATGATTTATACCATGCTTTGAGTTGACATGTGCACTTGATTTCTATAGCATGAATGCTTTACATACCATTAACACAATCATACACTCATGTTTTGAGATAAACAATGAATTAAATGCTTTTGAGCATGGCATCACGATCACGTAGATAGTGCAGTATCTACCTGTTCGCATGATTGCCTTACTGAGCGTGTGGTTTGCTCACCCCCCTTATTTTCCCCCTCTCTACAGAGATTTGAGTATAGATTGGACGTGACTGGAGGCGTTCCCTTTTTGGTAATTCCGCTGCATCCCATCGCTAAAGGTATACACACCTTGATTATTTTGTATCTAAACTAGACATAGCACAGTAGCATTTTGTATGTAACCACTGGGGATGTAAAACAATGTAAACACATGTAACAACTCTGATATATATACATTTATACAAGTGTTTACTCATAAATAATGTTTCAAATTAAATTGTATGGTGGAGTGAGTTAGACGTCGACACACAGCCCAACTGTTAAGCGAGTGGTTGTTCACGATCGAGGAAAGATGATTAAGGATTGGTGCATGAAAATGCGAAAAATTTGTACGTATTTTGGTAAGTTGAGGGTCGTGACAAGAACAAATTATATTGAATTTTCAAAAATTTAAGTGTCTCTTTCTAGGGTTCACTCTCAACTAGGCTTATCAAGGTCTTTTCCTTGTGGCGTCTCCCTCTTCACCGACCACCATTGTTATACCTTAGGTTCTCAAATTTTATATTCGTAGGGTTGAGGTCCAATACAAAGGGTTCAAGTCTCTCTAGACTTCGGGTCTAGGTTGTTATTCTACTTTCCATTCAAAGTCTACCATCATTATTTTCACCCAGCTTGCGTTTTTTTGCTACTTCAATTCTCAATCCACACATTTTCTTGATCGTCCTAAATCATCCTCTTGTACGCACATATCAGACCACATGCTCAATAAGGATAAATTATAAAATCTGCAGATAGCAACATACCACCTATGAAAAGCTTTATCAACTACCTCTGTTTTAGGAAACATACCAAGAAAACATATGAAAATTAGTCCAAACTCATGGCAACATCCTGATTTCCAAAGCATGCAAGCAGTTTAAGATTGATCGAGTTCTGATAACATACTTTTAACAAAATTTAGACAAAATTCATTAAGTAAAACTCTGCTTTCCGATAGCATGTACTAACCATTAAAAAGCATGCGGACGGCAAGTAGTAGACCATGGGCTCAAATTCAAAAGTTGTGGAGAAGGAGATGCAGCATAAATTCCTATCATAAGTCATGAGCCGAAGCAACTAACCGGGAAATAAATCTATGGCCACAGTATCTACCGCCCTATCCTAACTATCAGGTTTTTGGACTAGGGAACTGAAGACTGGATCAGTGTCTACAGTAGTAGTAAAACGGTACGTGACACATCACTCAGAAGTACACATATATTCCACCAATGCATAATCATGAAGCACTTGGCACCATAGGAAAATCACTCAGAACATCCTACCGGTGCTAGAGATGGATCTCATGACCCGTATCCCGATACCACAAAGGCATCACCGCAAAACACTTGGTATTGTAGGGCAATCACACAAAACCTCCTACAAGTGCTAGAGATGGCTCTCACGGGTCATGACAGCCACATAGGCATAGTAAGGATAGCTAGCAATCTCAGTTAAAAATTATTCATCATCATGCACGGTTATTAAATTCATCTCAAATTAATATCATATACACTGAAAACAATGTATCACTTGACTTTAAATACAACAATTTCAATAATTTATCAAACCAGTTTATCACCAAGTATCTCAAACTCTTCGAGTTTATGCAAATTGCCCATGTAATGTATTTCAAAATCGAAGACAACAAATTTTCTTTATCAGAAACACTTAAAATTTAGTTAAGAGTACTTGGCATTAATTACTTTCAAATCATTAAATAGGTAAATTAAAAATGGGCACTTAGACACGGGAATGACAACTTTATTTCCCTTACTAGAAAAACTAACCTAGTTCCTAGTAACATGTCATTTCTATCAATTGACTTCTTACCCTCGGTATCCCACTAGCTGTGAGACCCCGTATATGTATGGTTGTAACGTGTGTAATTGGATCAATGAATGCTAATGGACTTGTAATGTAAAGTATAATTGATGCAAGTCCATGGATTCAATGTACATATGTGTAATATGATTTGTAATGTACATACAATTTTCATTGTGTATGAATATGAAGGAATGAATTCTTATAGGTTTTGAATGAGATTGGGACTTAAAATGAGTAGTGTGGTAAATGGAAGGAAGTTGCACGAATATAAATGCTTCCATTTGGTTTTATATAGTATACCTTTGGATATACAAGGAATGCACACAAGTTTCGATGTGAATAAGGTATGAATGGATGCCATTTTCAAGTCATAAAGGTGGATGGATGAGAAAATGGATATGACAGCAAATTAAGGATGTTTTGGTGTAAGTTACTGCAAAAAACTACAAGAAAATCTAGAAAATATGAAGGCCAGATCGATCTCATAAGATGAGAGATCGATCTGGAAGAGTTAGAATGCTTTTATTTGGGCAATGGAATAGTGTAGATTGATCTTCAATGGGGCCAGATTGATCTCCTAACCATTCTGTAATGAAAAGATCGATCCTCAAGCATACAAATCGATCTCCTTAGCTCTCTGTTTGGGGAAGATCATCTCAAGCTTTGACAGATCGATCTCATGCTTAAAATACCGTGAAAAATGGAGAATTGAGGGGACCAGATCGATCTCTTCCTAATGCAGATTGATCTCCTCAAGCTGTTTCTATAAAAGGAGTGCTAAAAATCTAAAAATTTCGAGAAAACAACATCACCCTTCCATTTTTCACCCAAAACATAAGTTTATCTCTCTAAAATCAACCATTTCCAGTAAGAATTGAGGGGAGGCTATTAGGTACCAAGTTGTTCATCTTGAGGAAGAGAACAACATAGTTGAAACCTAAAATCCCATTGTTGGTATTGAAGGAGATAAGAGCATTGTCATTTGGACCAAGAAGAGAAACTTGATTTGGTAAGTTTCTAAAACTCCAGCCTAAGTACATTGTCAATTAAATTGATTTTAGAGTTGATTGGCATGAATATGGATGATAGAAATCATCTAGAAAGCAATCGAATACATATAACCTAGAAAATGGAATGCCTCTAGTGTGAAAAAGTGTGATTTGGGGAGTTGGTGGTTTATGGGTTATGATAAGTTGTTATTTGTGTAATGTGGATGATTAGAAATGGGTAAATGAAGCTACATTGTAGGTTTGTGAATTGATGAGAATGAGCACATGTACTGTTTGATAATATGCTATAGTGAAGGAAATTTATGAAAAATGAACATTATGAGCTTAACATCGATTTAATATCGATTTGGAATGAATAAAAAAGCCTAAAGAAATCCATAGACTCGAGTTATGGGTAAAGTAATGAAACGAGGCCTCATAAGGGTTAATAGAGACTATAGGTCGAATCGACTATAGTAAATGCAAGAGTTGGATTATAATGGACTATAATGATGCGAAATACGTTTGTGTACAGCTCCGAAGAGTTCGTTGAAGACAAATTGGCCCGTACAAGTAAGCAGCTCTAAGGAAGTGGAATCACGCATCGCGATTCTAGGTAAGGGAATTTTGTAAGTATATAGATGTAGCTGCTCATATTTTGTGGGTATATAGGGCTTTGTAAATGTGCATGCATTTATAGAAATGTGTTTGACAATGTATGGAAATTACCATGAGTAATTGTATGAGATTTGGTTGTTTGAAATGGTATTGTGAAGAAATGGGATAGTAAGGCTAATAATTGCATAAATCAATTGTTTTGCATGCTTTCACAAAACATGTGTTTTGTTTTGAATGAATTGATTTGATAGGCTGGCTATTGTGGTTTGATGTTGTGTGATAGCACATGTAAAGTGCCAAATATGTTTTGAGATTGGTTTTGAAAGCTTATGAGCCGCCTATCATGTTTATGTGAATTAAACTGTGCTGGAACCTAGCTCACACTGGGTATTGATGTTTTCATATGTTTGAAACGTGCTGGAGCTTAGCTCGCACTTTGGTTTGAAACTATGACGATGCTTTATAAACTGTACTAGAGCTTTTGCTCGTACGTGGATTTTGAGTGGATTTCTTATGTATATAACTGTACTGGAGCGATGCTCGTACGTGATTTCTTCATATTTTTATGCATAAATGTTGTACTAGAACGTTGCTCGTACGAGGTGATTTATTATGATGCATGAATTCGCGCTAGAGCGTAGCTGGCACTGGTTTTCACACTGTGGTTTGTATGAGGCCGTGGTGAGGAAATACGGATTGGTATTCAGGGAACCCAACAGGCCTAACAGACCTCTTAAGTGGGGTGAGGGTGAGGGGCTAGGAACTGAATCAAGGAACCCAACATGGGCGAGAAAGGCCATGAGGTGCTAGGACTTGGTATTAAGAGTACTCCGACGTGCACTTGAGACTAGAGGTTTCACTCGGTATGGGGTAGATAAGACCTATCGCAGGCACTCCCAAACCAATGGGTCTGCAGAGTATGATGTACCGTGTATATCACATGTAGTACGATGTACCGTGTGGTTGAGTTACTGGTGAGAAAAGTCCGACAGAGAACTAATCCACCTTCATTCCAGCATGATACCCCGTACACCGGGATCCATGTGGTCTGGGATGATATGTGACATAGTTGACCAACATAGTCAATTGAGATATAGTGACCTGTCTCCTTTCTTGATTTATATAATACTACATGGTTTTGAATACTTGAGCGTGATTTTGACTGTCCAGGGTAGACCCAAGGGAGGGGTCGAGCCTTGTGGGATTTGATTTGGGAAATGGTTATGATGTTGTGATTGTGAAATGATTTGATGGGATTTTGTTGTATTAAGAATGAGATAATCAAAAGGGATATTTCTTAAACGAATTGCCCTTTTAATGAGATTTGATGATTGATGAGCATGAGATGATTTGTACATGATGATTTTACCATGTTTTATATGCCAATTTCCATGATTTTAAATATATGATATATGTATACTCATATGGCATAGTTTTAATTCCTCACGCTCCTGTTATAAAAGATTTATGCATAACATTACCAGCATGTAGATAGAGTAGTTCTCTACCATGCTTGCATTATTGCCTTACTGAGTGTGTGGTTGCTCATCCCTCTCTATTTTCCCCCTCCTACAAAGCGTGCATAGTCGCCTAGTGAGGACTGAGGCATTGTGTTTTTGGACAACCACTGCTTCCATCGCCGAAAAGAATATACACAGGATTCTTTTTGTATCTAAACAATGTAATGGCACAGTAATGATTGAGTTGTAATTATAGGGGATGTAGATGTCGTTAAAAATGTTCTATATAAGTAAATGATTTAATTTCGAATATATGACATCGTTTTTATTAATTGTAGATGAATGGTAAGTGGTGATTATTATTGACTCACAGCCCAACTATATGTGGTGAGTTTGTTTACGACTGGGTAAGGTAATAGTAAAATGCAAAAAATTTATAGTGATTGTCGGTTAAGGAGAATGAAAAAGGGTCATGACAGAGATTAGTTACAGAGCTGAGTTGGCCTGATGTGAGTCAGTAATAAAACATATGAAAAGTTACATCCTCATATTACTGTGCTTTTGTTTAGATATAATTGTGCATACCGTGATGGATTGAGCTTGATAAATGATTTTAAATATAGGAAGTTAGGCATTATGCCAATTACGCGCCAAGGTAGAGGGGCGAGGGCATGTGCTAGAGATCGTAGAGGTAGGCCTGAGATCCGTGTGGAGCCACAGATTGATCAGGCTCCACAAAACCCTTCTGGGAGAGCAGGAGATACAGAGGCACGCTTCGCTATGATAGAGCGGAGTATTGAGAACCTGGTGGAGATAGTCACGCAGGCCCTGGGTGCCAGTGATAGACGAGGTCCCGTAGCACAGCCTACAACTGGACAGACAGCTATAGAGGTGGAGAGACCTCAGGCTACTGAGACGATGACACCCCCAGCCCAGGATATAGCTTCTTCTATCGCTCCACAGCAGAGCGGTAGTGATTTGGGTTATGATTGTGACTTGAGCAGATTGCGAGAGTTCTAAGCGCTGAAACCCTCAGTGGTCTGAGGGGAGAAGGACCCAATGGTTACGAAAGATTGGGTGTACAAGATGGAGAAACAGTATAGGTTCTTCAGGTACACTTTAGCTGAGAAGGTAGCCTTTGCCGTGTTTATGTTGAAAGGCGAGGTTGAGCATTGGTGGAGGTCCACCGAGGCTATTTTGAGGACCAGACACTCCGAGATCTCATGGGAGATATTTTTAGAGGCCTTTAAGAGGCAATACATCCTAGCCACCGCACATAAGAAATTACGGATGGAATTTATGAATCTGGTTCAAGGGAACCGAATTGTGGATGAGTATGAGTCCAAGTTTATGTCATTAGGGAGATATGACCCAGACACGATGGGTAGTGAGACCCGAAAGATTCAAAAGTTCATTGATGAGTTAAGGTTAGCCATCCAGACTAAGCTAGCCCCGTTTGACCTTCAGACTTATAAGGAGGCCGTACATAAGGCTCAGTTATGTGAGCAAGACTTTGAGCGAAATGCCTTCGAGATTGGGAGAATTGGTGTTAGGAAAGGAGGCCCAAGGTATTTTGAGAAGAGACCTAAGATCGAGGAAGTGCAGGAGAGAGCTGCTAGACCTCTCATGTACCCGGCTTTAACTGCGCTGAGAGGTATGACTATTGGAGAACCACGACCTACTACCAATCAGTGTAGGAGATGTGGGAGATACCATCGGACTAGACCATGTCAGATACCCCCTACATCATGTTTTAGGTGTGGAAGGCCTGGACATATGTAAGACCCCGTATATGTATAAGGGTAATGTGTGTACGTGGATCAAATAATATGAATGGACTTGTAATGTAAAGTATGATTGATGTAAGTCTATGGATTCAATGTATGTATGTGTAATATAAATTGTAACGTACATACAAGTTTCATTGAGCATGAATACGAAGAAATGAGTTCTAGCGAGTGATGGATGTGATTGAGACTCAAGATGAGTAGTGTGGTAAAATGGAATGGAGTTATGCTTCCATTTGGTTTTATGTAGCATACCTTTGAACATACAATGAATGCACACAAGTTTCAATGTGCACAAGGTATGAATGGATGCCATTTTCAAGTTATAAAGGTGGATGGATGAGAAAATGGCCATGGCAATAGATTAAGGATGTGTTGGTATGAGTTGCAGCAAAGAAACTGCAGGAAATCTGGAAAACATGAGGTCCAGATCGATCTCATAGGATGAGAGATCGATCTGGAAGAGCCAGAATGCTCTTATTTGGGCGAAAGAATAGAGCAGATCGATCTCCAATGGAGCCAGATCGATCTGCCAAGCATTCTGTAGTGGAAAGATCGATCCCCAAGCACCCAGATCGATCTCCTTAGCTCTCTGTTTGGGAGCAGATCGATCTCATGCTTCGACAGATCGATCTCATGCCTAGACAGATCGATCTCATTGCTTCGACAGATCGATCTCAGGCATAAAAATGCCGTGAAAAAGAGAGATTTTAAAGGACCAGATCGATCTCCTCTTGGACCAGATCGATCTCCCCAAGCTATTTCTATATAAGGAGAGCTGAAAAATCTGGAAATCTCGGAAAAACATTTAACCTTACAATCTCAACCCAAAAACCTAACTTTCCCTCTCTAAAATCAGCCATTTTTAGTGAGATTTGGAGAGAGATCATTAGAGGCAAAGTTGTTCCTATCAAAGAGAAGAACAACATAGTGAGAGGGCATTTTCCTATTCTTGGAATTGAAAGAGTTAAGGGCATTACCATTTGGAGCAAGAAGAGAAATCATATTGGTAAGATTCTAACACTCCAATCCAAATGCATTAGCTATTTAATTGATTTTGGAGTTGATTAATATGAGTATTGATGGATAAACTACCTAGGAATGTAGTGGAATTGGTGTGACCTAGAAATCTAAAATGGGTATAATGTGAGGATATGTGGGATTGAATGAGCTTATGGTTTATGGCATGCTAAGTTATTGGGATAATGTTTATGATTCTAGATGGTTAGATGGAATTACTTGGTGAGTTGGAGGAATTGTGAAAATGGATATGTACATGATTGATAAATGTCATAGTGAGGGAATTCATGGAATATGAACACTATGAGCTTAATGTCGATTTAACATCGATTTTGAATAAGTTAATAGGCCTAAGAAGATCCATAGACTAGAGTTATGGGTAAAGTAATGAAACAAGGCCATATAAGCGTTAATAGAGGCTATAGGTTAAATTGACTATAGCAAGCGCAAGGGTTGCATTGTATGGATCGAATATAATGCGGGATACAATTTTGTGCAGTCCCGAAGAGTTCGTTGAAGGCGAACCGAACCGTACGAGAAAGCAGCTTAAGGAAGTGAAATCACGCATCGCGATTCCAGGTAAGGGAATTTTGTGAGTATATAGAGGTAGCTGCTCGTACTTTGAACTTGTGGGTGAATATCGGGTGTTTTTATGAAATGCATGATTGCTCAAATAAAGGTTGATGGTATTCGTGAATGATGATGAGTATATGCGTGGTTTTGGATTTGATGTGGATTTTATGAAAAAGGGATAGTAAGGCTAATAATTGCATAAATCATGTGTTTTGAATGCTTTTACAAAACACAATGCTTTGATTTTAGCAAATAAAAGGATAGGCTGGCTAGTACTTGAATGATGTTGTGAAATAGCCCATATGAGGCACTAAGCATATTATGAGATGTTTTGAATGCATGTAAGCCGCCTATCGCGTGTATGAGATATAATTCGCGTTAGAGCCTCGCTCGCG
This sequence comes from Firmiana major, assembly GCA_033439115.1. Taxonomy (NCBI): domain Eukaryota; kingdom Viridiplantae; phylum Streptophyta; class Magnoliopsida; order Malvales; family Malvaceae; genus Firmiana; species Firmiana major. The sequence goes on from CM065912.1 coordinate 23,640,515, forward strand.
CGAGATTTCTATGTTTTCACTTGTGTGAAACGTGCTTGAGCTTAGCTCGCACTTTGAAATTGAATTGTGATGATGTTTATAAACCGTACTGGAGCTTATGCTCGTACGTGGATTTGAGTGGTTTTTCTTATGCATATAACTGTACTGGAGCTATGCTCGTACATGGTTTCTTCATATTTTATGCATAAATGCCGTACCAGAGCGTTGCTCGTACGAAGTGATTGGTTTTGATGCATGAATTCGCGCTAGAGCGTAGCTCGCGCTGGTTTTCACACTGTGGTATGTATGAGGCCGTGGTGAGAGATACGGATTAACTCAGGGAACCCAACAGGCCTGACAGACCTCTTAGGTGGGGTGAGGGTGAGGGGCTAGGACCTGACATAATCCATCCAGGGAACCCAACAGGCCTGACAGACCTCTTAGGTGGAGTGAGGGTGAGGGGCTAGGACCTGGATCAGGGAACCCAACAGGGGCGAGCAAGGCCATGAGGGGCTAGGACCTGGTATTGCGGTTACTCCCACGCGCTCTTGAGACTATAAAGGTTACACTTGGCATGGGGTAGATAAGACCTATGGCAGGCACCCCCAACCTTGTTATGGGTCCGCGGAGTACGATGTACCGTGTATATCACATGGAGTACGATGTACCGCGTGGTGGTTACTTGATTTGAGAAAGTCTGGCGGAGAACTAACCCACCTTCGTGCCAGCATGATACCCCGCACACCGGAATCCGTGTGGTCTGGGATGATATGTGACGATTGGCCAATGTAGTCACTTGAGATATAGTAACCTGTCTCCTTGCTTGATTTACTTACTACCACATGATTTTAAATCTCTAAGTGTGATTGTGATTGTTTAAGGTAGACCCGAAGGAGGGGTCGAGCCTCGTGGATTTGAATTGTGAAATGAAAACGTGGTTGTGATTGTGAATTGATGTGATGTGATTGTATGTGATGAGAAAGAGATTTATGACGTGGGTTTAAAAAGGAGGTTTCTTAATGAATTGCCCTTTTTATGAATTTAAATGAGATCGAGCATGAGATGATTTATACATGATGTTTTACCATGTTTTATATGCCAATTTTACATGACTTTGATACATGATATATATGTATACTCATATGGCATAGTTTTATTCCTCATGCTCCTACCATAAATGATTTATGCATAGCACTATCAGCATGTAGATAGAGTGGTTATCTACCATGCTTGCATTATTACCTTACTGAGCGTGTGGTTGCTCATCCCACTCTATTTTTCCCCTACAGAGCTTGCATAGTAGCCCAGTGAGGACTGAGGCATATTATTTTGGACTCCGCTGCATCTCCATCGCTAAGAGGTATATATACACAGTGATTCTTTTTGTGTCTAAACAATGTAAAAGCACAGTATTCTTTTGAGTTGTACTTATGGGGATGTAGATGTCAGTAAAACATGTATTCGTATAAATACACGATTAAATGCACATGTATGACATCGTTTTAATTAATTGAGAATGAATGAGATGTGGTGATTATTATTGGCTCACAGCCCAACAGTGTGTGGTGAGTTTAGTTCACGACCGGGTAAGGTAACAGTAAAACGCGAAAAATTTTCAGTGATTTTCGGTTAAAGAGAATGGAAATGGGTCGTGACAACATATTTCAAGGTACTATACCGAGGTAATTGAGACTGCCTCGAAGAAGGGCAGGGAGCCAGAGAGAGCTCTAGTTGAGACAGCTACCCCAAGAAGGAGGGCCACAGTTGAGGACAAAGGGAAGCAGACAACGAGTGTGAGCAGCGAAAGAGTACATGCATTGGATCAGGACACCGCGGATGATTCGACGGATGTGATTAAAGGTACCATCCTAATCTTTGATTTAGAAGCATTGGTATTGTTTGATCCTGGTGCCACGCATTCCTTCATATCACCTTCCTTTGCATATAAATTATTGAAGCATGTGAAACCAACATTGTTGGATAAAATGTTGATGATTTTCACACCCATGAATGATAGTTAATTGACTGAGCATGTATGTAGAGATTGTAAGTTAAAGATAGAGGGAAAAGAAATGATAGCCAATTTGATTTTATTGAACATGAATGATTTTGATGTAATATTGGGAATGGATTGGTTAGCTACCAATTGTGTTGTTATAGATTGCCATGCTAAGACATTGATGTTTTCAGGATCAGATAATCTTATTGTAAACTTTGATGAAAAGAAATGATATGAAAAGAGTATGTTTGTTTTAAATGAAAGAATATAACCCTAATATATGATATTTGAGAGATGAATTCATTTGTTTATGTTGAATGTTAATGTAATGACTTGCGATACTAACGGTGGAAAGAATGATGTGAAGGGTTCATTGCCTACGTGGTCGATATAGATGACGCACAGTCGGAATTGAGAGACATACCCGTAATTACAGATTACCCTGATATCTTTCCGGATGAATTACTAGGACTACCACTTGAAAGGGAAATGGAATTTTGCATAGAGTTAGTGCCTGGTACCAAGCCGATATCGAAACCACCGTTAGGATGGCTCCTATTGAATTAGAAGAGTTAAAGAAATAGCTGCAAGAATTGCTAGAGAAGAGGTTTATTAGGCCGAATGTCTCATCGTTGGGATCTCCGATTCTATTTGTATGGAAGAAGGATGGAAGCCTCCGACAGATTATCGGTTGTTGAATAAAGCCACCATTAAGAACAAGTATCCCCTTACATGCATAGATGATTTGTTGGATCAACTCCGAGGAACCCAAGTATTTTCTATGATAGATCTGCGGTCAGGGTATCATCAGTTTAGGATCAGGAGTGGAGATGTACCCAAGATAGCATTTCGTACCCATTATGGCCACTATGAGTTTTTGGTTATGCCATTCGGATTGACAAATGCCCTCGCAACATTTATGGTACTGATGAATGATATGTTTAAGCCATACCTGGACAAGTTTGTAATTATGTTTATTGATGACATATTGGTTTATTCCAAGTCCAGGGAAGATCATATGGAGCATTTGAGAGTAGTTCTGTAGACCCTCTGAGAGAAAGAGTTATATGCCAAACTTAGCAAGTGTAACTTTTGGTTAGAGCAGATCTCATTTCTGGGCCATGTTGTGTCGAAGGATGGGGTATCAGTGGATCCATCCAAGATTGAGGCAGTTGTACAGTGGGAACAGCCCAAGACAGTTACTGAGATAAAAAATTTTTTGGGATTGGCAGGATATTATCAGAGATTTATAGAGGGTTTCTCCAGACTAGCTGCTCCATTGACACGCCTCACGCATAAAGATGTTAAGTTTGTGTGGGATGAGGCATGTGAGAGGAGTTTTAAGGCGTTTAAGTGTCGATTGACAACTGCTCCAATTCTCACCATTCCTACCAGCTCAGGAGGTTTCTCGGTGTATACGGATGCATCACACCAGGGATTGGGAAGTGTGCTTATGCAGGATGGAAAGGTAGTTGCCTATGGATCTAGACAGTTGAAAGATCACGAGAGGAACTACCCGACACATGATTTGGAGTTGGCAACCGTGGTGTTTGCTTTGAAAATATGGGGCCACTATCTCTATGGTGAGAAATTTTAGGTGTTCACGGATCATAAGAGCCTTAAGTACCTATTCCTGCAGAAAGAACTGAATATAAGACAGAGGAGATGGCTCGAACTCCTGAAGGACTATGATTGTGAAATCATGTACCACCCAGGTAAGGCAAATGTAGTTGCCGATGCTTTGAGCAGGAATAACCTAGGGTTGGTATCTTATATGATGGTACGAGAGCATGAATTGTTGGAACACTTTACAAACCTCAGTTTAGATGTAACCCCACCTGGATCGGAGAGATTGGATATCATGGCTAGTATGAGATTAGAGTCAGAGTTGATTGGCCGTATTCGGCAAGCCTAGCAGAGCGATCAACGGTGCATCGATTGGCTGAGGCGAATACAAAAAGGTGTGGGTAGTGATTTTCAGCTGAGTACAGATGGCTTATTGAGGTTCAGGGGCAGAGTATGTGTTCCCAAGGATCCTGAGATCAAGAGGTGGATTTTATCAGAGGCTCACTCATCGAAGTATACGATACATCCGAGCAGTACCAAGATGTATCAAAACCTTCGTAAGGTTTATTGGTGGTCTGGTATGAAAAGAGACGTTACTGAATATGTCGCTAAGTGTCTCGTTTGTCAGCAGGTGAAGATAGAGCATCAGAAGCCTGCAGGATTATTGTAGTCTCTACCAATACTGACTTGGAAACGGGAGCATGTCACCATGAATTTTGTGATGAGATTGTCGAGGACCCGCAGAGGTCATGATGCCATATGGGTTCTTGTGGATCGATTGACTAAGTCCGTCCATTTCTTGGCTATGAGAGCTACCGATACACTGAGTGAGTTGGCGAACCTGTATATTCGAGAGATACTACGGCTAGATGGTGTACCAGTGAGCATCATTTCTGATAGGGATGCCCGCTTCACTTCCCATTTCTGGGAATATTTTCAGGAAGCACTGGAGATCTGACTGAGTTTTAACACCGCTTTTCATTCTCAGACAGATGGGCAGTCGAAGAGGACTATACAGACCCTGGAGGATATGTTGAGAGCGTGTGTGTTAGATTTTAGAGGCTCCTGGGATGATCACTTGCAGTTAGCCGAGTTCGCCTATAATAATAGATATCATGCGAGTATCAGATGGCACCCTATGAGGCACTGTATGGACGCAGGTGTCGATCCCCCATTGGATGGGAAGATGTTGGTGACAAACAGATTTTTGCTCCGGACTTAGTACAGCAGGCATCTGAGGACGTCTAGTTGATATGTGAGGGTTTACGGACAGCTCAGAGCCAACAAAAGAGTTATGCTGACAAAAGACGAAGACCACTAGAGTTTGATGAGGGTGAGTTGGTATTTCTGAGAGTTTCACCTTCGAAAGGTATTATGAGGTTTGGTAAGAAGTGCAACCTGAGCCCTAGATATATCAGACCCTTCAAAATTTTAGAGAGAGTGGGAGATAAGGTGTATAGGTTGGCATTGCCACCAGACTTAGCAAATGTCCACAACGTCTTCCACATCTCTATGCTTCAAAAGTATCACCCAGAACCGACACATGTGATAAGATAAGAGCTATTGGAGCTCAATGAGAGCATGACATATGTTGAGAAGCTAGTTTAGGTATTGGACAGAAAAGAGAAAGTGTTGCGGAATATGACAATTCCCTTGGTGAAAGTTCTTTGGCAACATCACACGGTGGAAGAGGCCACATGGGAATTGGAGAACTTGATACGGGAGAAGTACCCCCAACATTTTGAATAGTGACTTCGTTCTGATTTGGAGGACCAAATTCCTTGAAGGAGGGGAGAATGTGAGACCCCGTATATGTATGGTTGTAACGTGTGTAATTAGATCAATGAATGCTAATGGACTTGTAATGTAAAGTATAATTGATGCAAATCCATGGACTCAATATACATATGTGTAATATGATTTGTAATGTACATACAAGTTTTATTGTGTATGAATATGAAGGAATGAGTTCTTATAGGTTTTGAATGAGATTGGGACTCAAAATGAGTAGTGTAGTAAATGGAAGGAAGTTGCATGAATATAAATGCTTCCATTTGGTTTTATATAGTATACCTTTGGATATACAATGAATGCACACAAGTTTTAATGTGAATAAGGTATGAATGGATGCCATTTTCAAGTCATAAAGGTGGATGGAAGAGAAAATGGATATGGCAGCAGATTAAGGATGTTTTGGTGTAAGTTACTGTAGAAAACTGCAGGAAAATCTGGAAAATATGAAAGCCAGATCGATCTCATAGGATGAGAGATCGATCTGGAAGAGCCAAAATGCTCTTATTTGGGCAATGGAATAGAGCAGATCGATCTCCGAGGGGGGTAGATCGATCTCTTAACCATTCTGTAATGAAAAGATCGATCCTCAAGCATACAGATCGATCTCCTTAGCTCTCTGTTTGTTTGGGGAAGATCGATCTCAAGCTTCGACAGATCGATCTCATGCTTAAAATACCATGAAAAAAGGGAGAATTGAGGGGACCAGATCGATCTCCTCAAGCTGTTTCTATAAAAGGAGTGCTAAAAATCTAAAAATTTCGAGAAAACAACATCAGCCTTCGATTTTTCACCTAAAACCTAAGTTTATCTCTCTAAAATCAACCATTTCTAGTAAGAATTGAGGGGAGGCTATTAGGTACCAAGTTGTTCATCTTGAGGAAGAGAACAACATAGTTGAAACCCAGAATCCCATTGTTGGTATTGAAGGAGCTAAGAGCATTGTCATTTGGACCAAGAAGAGAAACCTGATTTGGTAAGTTTCTAAAACTCCAGCCTAAGTACATTGTCAATTAAATTGATTTTAGAGTTGATTGGAATGAATATGGATGATAAAAATCATCTAGAAAGCAATCGGACACATATAACCTAGAAAATGGAATGCCTCTAGTGTGAAAAAGTGTGATTTGGGGAGTTAGTGGTTTATGGGTTATGATAAGTTGTTATTTGTGTAATGTGGATGATTAGAAATGAGTAAATGAAGCTACATTGTAGGTTTGTGAATTGATGAGAATGAGCACATGTACTGTGAGACCCCGTATATGTATAAGGGTATATATGTACATAGAAGTGTAAATAGAGTTGTACTATGAATTCATGAGTGAAGTATATGTGATGTAAGTTCATAAGTAATGTACACACTTGTAATGAGAGTGGTAATCGTACATACAAGTGCATTATGTATGAATGTGTAGAAATGGACTTAAACATGTGGAGAATGTGTGTAGAATGGAGTATGAATAGTTTGGTAAAATGGAAGTAGAATTGCATAAGATGTGCACTTCCATTTTTGTTTATATTAAGTACCATTGGTCATACAAAGATTCTACACAAGTTTTAATATGTATGAAGTGAGGATGGATGCCATTTTCAAGTCTCAAAGATGAATGAATGAGGAAATAATCATGGTAGCAAATTAAAGATGTTTGGTAAGTGTTGTTGCAGAGGAACTGCAGAAAATCTGGAAATTTTGAAGGGCAGATCGATCTCATGGGATGAGAGATCGATCTGGAAGAGCCAGAATGCTCTTATTTGGGCAAAAGAATAGAATAGATCGATCTCCAATGGACCAGATCGATCTCCTTAACTCTCTGTTTGGGAGCAGATCGATCTCATACTTCGACAGATCGATCTCATGCCTCGATAAATCGATCTCATGCTTCAACAGATCGATCTCAGGCTTAAAAATGCCGTGAAAAAGAGGGATTTTAAGGGACCAGATCGATCTCCTCTTGGACCAGATCGATCTCCTCAAGCTAATTCTATATAAGGAGTGCTGGAAATCAAAAAATTTCGGGAAAAACACAAACCTTCCACTTTCAACCCAAAAACCTAACTTTCTCTCTCAAAAATTAGCCATTTTCAGTGAGGTTTGAAGAGAGACCATTAGAGACAAAGTTGTTCCTATCAAAGAGAAGAACAACATAGTTGAAAAGCATTTTCCCATTGTTGGTATTGAAGGAGTTAAGGGCATTGCCATTGGAGCAAGAAGAGAAATCAAATTGGGTAAGATTCTAACACTCCAACTATGGTGCATTGTTTATTTAATTGATTTTAGAGTTGTTTGACATGAGTATGGATGGTTAGAAACTATCTAAATACATTGGAATGATTATGACCTAGAAATGGTCTAGAGTGAGAAAGTGAAATGTATGGAGATTAATGATGAATGAGATATGTAAAAGTTATTTATAGTGTTGTGGTATGATTTTAAGATGTGGTTAGTGGATAAATTGTGAGATTTACCTAAAAGAGGTAAAATATGGATTAAGGCATTTGTAAAATGCATAAGTGAATAATATTGACTAGTGAGGTCAATTATGGGTTAAATACATTAACTCAATCGGTTTAATGAATGAATCGCAGCTTCCGAGGATACGCCGAGGCGAGTTGAGCCAAGAGCGTGAGAAGCTAAAAGGAAAGGCGTCACACCAAGTAAATCGAGGTAAGGGAATTGTGTGGACTCTTAGAGATATCTGTGCGCAATTTGGGCGCTTAAATGTTTTGCTAGAATGCATGAGACTAGGAAATGTTGTTGGGTGATTGAAGGGTAAAAGTTAGGAGTTTGAGAAATGTGCATGAAAACAAAAGCATATTGCTTTGAAAATCATGTTTTATTGCTTTTAGCAAATGATTGGTAGGTTGGCTAATATTGAAATGATTTACAAAAGAGAAGAGTGTGTTTTGGTTTTGCTAATCATATTTTGCAAGTTTTAAGCCACCTACATGATTTCGTGAGTATGAAAGAGTGCAAGAGGCACTAGTTTTCACATGGATTTCATAATTGTTTTGGCATTGTGCTCGAGTTTATCTCGCACTGGATGCCCACCTTGTATGTTGCCGTGTTTGGAGCTTCGAGTAGACTGGGTTTCACATCGATTAAATAGGCTCACACATGTATTGTGTTGACATGATTAATTAGCCGTGTTAGGAGCTTCGGATAGACAAGAGGTCACCCCGGTTAAATAGGCTCACACGTGCGTTTGAGATGTGGCGTGATATGATGTGTTGATTGGGTCCACGAAGTACGTCGTACCGTGCATGTAGCATGGAGTATATTGTACCGTGTTGAGTTGTGATATGCCGTCTTCGGACGAGATCTGCTATGGACCAGCGGGTAGGATTTGACCCACCTCCCGTGTGGAAGCAGATGGTGGTGATATCCCGCACACCTGATCCGTGTAGCCGGTATCACAGGTTATGTACATAGGCCTTGAGGTTATTACCTATTGTTGAACTGCCTATCTCACATGTCTACTGCTATTTGAGATTAAATCCATGTTTGAAATGATTGTGGGTCAGGAAAGCCCGAGGGATGGGCCGAGACTTGACCAGTGATAAATTGATTTGTTAATGGTTATTAAAGTGAACGGATGCATGATGCTTAATGCCATGCTTTATTGTGAAAATGCATGATGTTTAATGCCATGCTTTTATTGTGAATTATGCATGATGATTTATACCATGCTTTGAGTTGAAATGTGCACTTGATTTCTATAGCATGAATGCTTTACATACCATTAACACAATCATACACTCATGTTTTGAGATAAACAATGAATTAAATGCTTTTGAGCATGGCATCACGATCACGTAGATAGTGCAGTATCTACCTGTTCGTATGATTGCCTTACTGAGCGTGTGGTTTGCTCACCCCCTTATTTTTCCCTCTTTACAGAGATTTGAGTATAGATTGGACGTGACTAGAGGCGTTCCTTTTTTGGTAATTCCGCTGCATCCCATCGCTAAAGGTATACACACCTTGATTATTTTGTATCTAAACTAGACATAGCACAGTAGCATTTTGTATGTAACCACTGGGGATGTAAAACAATGGAAACACATGTAACAACTCTGATATATATACATTTATAAAAGTGTTTACTCATAAATAGTGTTTCAAATTGAATAGGTATGGTGGAGTGAGTTAGACGTCGACACACAGCCCAACTATTAAGTGTGTGGTTGTTCACGATCGAGGAAGGATGATTAAGGATTGATGCATGAAAATGCGAAAAATTTGTACGTATTTTGGTAAGTTGAGGGTCGTGATAGAAGTTGGTATCAGAGCTCGAGTTGGTTTGATGTGTGTCGTGTCTAAAATACTTAATAAGTGAAAAAATTACATCCCCAAGTTACTGTGCTTGTTTAGATACAAATAGTGTATATCGATGGGTTGACTAAGTAATTGGTTGTGAATGTAGGGAACTGAGTAAGTATGCCTAATACCAGTCACGGTAGAGGGATGAGAGCACAGGCTCGAGGCCGTAGAGGTAGGCCTGGGGGTCGTGTTGAACCAGAAACACACGAGGCTCAGGAGAATGTTGAGGTGGAGGCTGATGTTGAGCACGCTCCACAGGGTCCAGAGAGAGGCTGGAGAGTACTGAGGCTCGTTTCGCGAGGATTGAGCGGAGCATTGAGATGATTGTGGAGTTGGTCACCCAATCTTTATCTGGAGTTGGCGGTAGATAGAGTCCCGCTACACAGGGTGATGCCGAGCAGGCGGCAGCTCCTGAGGCATGGGCAAGGGAAGCCCAGAGGCCACAGACGACAGATACCCCACCCCCACAGGATGTGCCTACGCCGGTTGCTATGCCAGGCAGTAGAGGTTGGGGATATGGATGTGATTTGGATAGACTGCGGCAGTTCCAGAAGTTTGGACCGTCGTCTTTCGGTGGAGTAAAGGACCCAGTAGCGGCTGAGGATTGGATCAATGAGATCGAGAAATTATATGGGTTCTTTGAGTGCACTACTACCGAGATGGTAGCATTTACCACTTTTATGCTGAAGGGATCAGCAGAACATTGGTGGAAATCCACCAGGCCTATTTTGAGAGCCCGGCATACTGAGATCAGCTGGGATGTGTTTCTAGAGGCCTTCCGGAGACAGTATGTCCAGGATACCGCACAGCGGAAGCTAAAGATTACATTTTTTGGACTGACCCAAGGGAGCAGGACTGTGGATGAGTATGAGACTGCTTTTATATCCCTGGGCAGATATGATCCCAACACGATGGGTAATGAGGTCGAGAAGATCCAGAAGTTTGTGGATGGATTGAGACCGACCATCAGGTCTAGATTGGTTCCTCTGGATATACCGACCTATGAGGAGGCAGTGCGTAGGGCGCAATTATGTGAACAAGATGTTGATAGAATCGCCTCAGAGTTTGGAAAAGTTGGTAAGATGAGGGACAGAGATAAGAAGAGACCTATGATGGATAGAGGCTTCAACTATAAAGGAAGCAAGAGATTCTCTGGAAAGAGGCTGAGAATTGATGAGATCCGGGAGAGGATAGTTGATACTCCCATGTATCCGGCCATTGCTCCAGCTAAGGGAATCGTGATTGGAGGACCACGGCCTACTACAGAACAGTGTGGCAAGTGTGGTAGGTACCATGGTACTCGACCATGTTATGGACCTCAGGTTGTATGCTTCAGATGTGGGAAGCCAGGGCACATAATCAGAGATTGCCCAGAGATGATAGAGAGCCCCACAGAAGGGCAAGGAGCCAGAGAGAGCCCCAGTCGGTACAGCTGCTCTGAGGAGGAGGGCTACAGCTGAGGAAAAAGGGAAGCAAGCAGTGGGTGTAAGCAGAGGACGAGTGCACGCACTGGAATAGGATACTGCAGATCAGTCATCAAATATGGTAAAAGGTACCATCCAAATCTTTGATTTAGAAGCTTATGTACTGTTTGATCCTGGTGCCACGCATTCCTTTATTTCGCCATCATTTGCATGTAAATTGTTGAAGCATGTAAAACCCACGCTGCTTGATAAGATGTTGTTGATATCTACCCCTATTAATGATAGTCAGTTGACTGAGCATATATATAGGGATTGTAAAATGAAGATAGGAGGTAAAGAGATGGCAGCCGATTTAATTTTATTAAACATGAGTGATTTTGATGTGATCCTAGGAATGGATTGGTTGGCTGCCAATCATGTTGTTATGGATTGTCATGCAAAAACTTTGATGTTTCCAAAGATAGACAATCTTGTAGTTAATTTTGTGAAATGAAATTAAACAACATGATTTTTATAAATGTGATGAGTATAATCTTGATACATGATGTATGAAAGATAAATTTGATTTCATTTATGTATGTGATGTGATGATTTATGATACTAATGGTGGAAAGAATAATGTGAAGGATTCATCGCTTTTGTGATTGAGATGGATAAGGCACGTTCGAAATTAGAAGACATACCAGTGGTTAGGGGATTTCCAGATGTCTTTCCGGATGAGTTACCAGGGTTACCTCCAGATAGGGAGATGGAGTTTGGTATAGATTTGGCACCTGGTACAGAGCCGATGTCCAAGCCACCATACAGAATGGCTCAAGTTGAGTTAGAGGAGTTAAGGAAACAATTACAAGAGTTACTGGAGAAGGGGTTCATCAGGCCGAGCGTCTCACCTTGGGGAGCACCGGTTCTGTTTGAAAGGAAGAAGGATGGAAGCCTCCGACTGTGTATAGACTACCGGTTGTTGAATAAGGCCGCCATCAAGAATAAGTATCCCCTCCCACGTATCGATGATTTGTTGGATCAGCTTAAGGGAGCGCAGGTCTTTTCCAAGATAGATCTGAGATTAGGGTACCATCAGTTGAAGATACGAGATGGAGATGTACCCAAGACAGTTTTTCGCATCCGGTATGGACATTATGAGTTTATGGTTATGCCATTCGGGTTGACGAATGCTCCCGCAGCTTTTATGTCTTTGATGAATGAGATATTCCACCAGTACTTAGATCGATTTGTTATTGTGTTTATTGATGATATACTGGTGTATTCAAGGTCTAGAGAGGAACATGAAAGGCATTTAAGGATAGTGCTACAAACCCTTCGAGAGAAGAAGTTGTACGCTAAACTCAGTAAGTGCGACTTTTGGTTAGAACAGATCTCTTTTCTGGGTCACATAGTAGCAAAGGATGGAGTATCAGTGGATCCATCTAAGATTGAGGCCGTAGTTCAGTGGCAAAGACCCCAGACAGTGACAGAGATCAGCAGTTTCCTAGGTTTAGCTGGGTATTACCGAAGGTTTGTAGAGGGATTTTCGAGGTTAGCTGCTCCTTTGACACGTCTCACGAGGAAAAATGTAGAGTTTGTGTGGGACAAAAAGTGTGAAGAAAGTTTTGAGGAGTTGAAAAGGAGATTAACTACAGCTCCAATACTCACCATTCCTACCAGCTCAGGAGGTTTCTCGGTGTATGCAGATGCTTCACACCTAGGACTGGGCTGTGTATTGATGCAGGATGGGAAGGTAGTAGCCTATGGATCAAGACAGTTAAAGGATCATGAGAGGAACTACCCGACCCATGACTTGGAGTTGGCAGCGGTGGTGTTTGCACTGAAGATATGGCGCCACTACCTTTATGGTGAGAGATTTCAGGTTTATACAGATCATAAGAGCCTTAAGTACCTGTTCTCACAGAAAGAGTTGAACATGAGACAGAGGAGATGGCTTGAGCTGTTAAAGGATTATGATTGTGAAATCCTATACCACCCGGGTAAAGCAAATGTGGTTGCTGCTGCATTGAGTAGGAATTATCTCGGGATGATATCATTTATGATGATCAGGGAACACGAGCTATTGGAACAGTTCACGAACCTCAGTTTGGATATGACCCCGCCTGACGCTGATAGTGGATTTATGATAGCTAGCCTGCAGTTGGAATCGGATCTGGTAGATCGAATCCAACAGGCTCAGCGAGTTGATCAGCAGTGTAGTGATATTGTCGGGCAGATACAAAGGGGTATAGAGACGGAATTTGGGTTGAGTTCGGATGGATTGCTGAGGTTCAGAGGTAGGATATGTGTTCCTGATGACGCAGAGATCAGAAGATTGATCCTGACAGAGGCTCACTCATCGAAGTATACGATACATCCAGGGGGTACCAAAATGTATCAAAACCTTCGAAAGGTTTATTAGTGGTTGGGAATGAAAAAGCACATTGCTGAATATGTTGCTAAGTGTCTCGTTTGTCAGCAGGTGAAGGTAGAGCATCAGAAGCCTGCAGGGTTATTGCAGCCTCTACAGATACCGACATGGAAGTGGGAGCATGTCACCATGGATTTTGTGATGGGATTACCGAGGACCCGGAGAGGTCATGGTGCCATATGGGTGATTATGGATCGGTTGGCGAAATCAGCCCATTTTCTAGCTATGAGAGCTACCGATACTCTGAGCCAGTTAGTGAACCTATATGTGCGCGAGATAGTGAGGCTACATGGAATTCCAGTGAGCGTTGTTTCTGATAGGGATGCCCGCTTCACTTCCCACTTTTGGGAACATTTTCAGGAAGCGATGGGGACCCAGTTGAATTTTAGCACTGCGTTTCATCCTCAGACAGATGGTCAGTCAGAGAGGACTATACAGACCCTGGAGGACATGTTGAGAGCGTGTGCATTGGATTTTGGAGGCTCCTGGGATGACCATTTGCCACTCGCAGAGTTCGCGTATAATAACAGTTTTCATGCGAGTATCGGGATGGCACCATATGAGGCATTGTATGGGCGTAGATGTCGTTCCCCTATTGGATGGGAAGAAGTTGGTGACAGACAGATCTTTGCTCCCGACTTGGTTAGACAAGCCTCTGAGGACGTCCAATTGATATGTGAGAGGTTACGGACAGCTCAGAGTAGGTAAAAGAGTTATGTTGACAAGAGACAGAGACCACTAGAGTTTGAGGTGGGTGAGTCAGTGTTTTTGAAAGTTTCCCCTCGAAGGGAATTATGAGATTTGGGAAGAAGGGAAAGTTGAGCCCTCGATATATAGGGCCATTTGAGATACTTGATAAGGTGAGAGACAAGGCGTATAGATTGGCATTGCCACCAGAGTTGGCAAGTGTGCATAACGTCTTCCACGTATCCATGTTGAGGAAGTATCACCCGGACCCGACACATGTGATTAGATATGAGCCTTTGGAGCTCAATGAGGGTATGACATATGTTGAGAAGCCAGTTCGGGTATTGGACAAAAAAGAGAAAGTGTTGAGGACAAAGACAATTCCCTTGGTGAAGATACTTTGGCAACATCACACTGTGGAAGAAGCCACATGGGAATTGGAGAGTTTGATGCGGGAGAGGTATCCCGAGTTGTTCACAGAATAATTGGTTCCAATTTGGAGGACCAAATTTTCTAAGTGGGGGAGAATGTGAGACCCCGTCTATGTATAAGGGTATATATGTACATAGAAGTGTAAATAGAGTTGTACTATGAATTCATGAGTGAAGTATATGTGATGTAAGTTCATAAGTAATGTACACACTTGTAATGAGAGTGGTAATCGTACATACAAGTGCATTATGTATGAATGTGTAGAAATGGACTTAAACATGTGGAGAATGTGTGTAGAATGGAGTATGAATAGTTTGGTAAAATGGAAGTAGAATTGCATAAGATGTGCACTTCCATTTTTGTTTATATTAAGTACCATTGGTCATACAAAGATTCTACACAAGTTTTAATGTGTATGAAGTGAGGATGGATGCCATTTTCAAGTCTCAAAGATGAATGAATGAGAAAATGATCATGGTAGCAAATAAAGGATGTTTGGTAAGTGTTGTTGCAGAGGAACTGCAGAAAATCTGGAAATTTTGAAGGGCAGATCGATCTCATGGAATGAGAGATCGATCTGGAAGAGCCAGAATGCTCTTATTTGGGCAAAAGAATAGAACAAATCGATCTCCAATGGACCAGATCGATCTCTTTAACTCTCTGTTTGGGAGCAGATCGATCTCATACTTCGACAGATCGATCTCATGCCTCGACAGATCGATCTCATGCTTCAACAGATCGATCTCAGGCTTAAAAATGCCGTGAAAAAGAGGGATTTTAAGGGACTAGATCGATCTCCTCTTAGACCAGATCGATCTCCTCAAGCTAATTCTATATAAGGAGTGCTGGAAATCAAAAAATTTCGGAAAAAACAAAAGCCTTCCACTTTCAACCCAAAAACCTAACTTTCTCTCTCAAAAATCAGTCATTTTCAGTGAGGTTTGAAGAGAGACCATTAGAGACAAAGTTGTTCCTATCAAAGAGAAGAACAACATAGTTGGAAAGCATTTTCCCATTGTTGGTATTGAAGGAGTTAAGGGCATTGCCATTGGAGCAAGAAGAGAAATCAAATTGGGTAAGATTCTAACACTCCAACTATGGTACATTGTTTATTTAATTGATTTTGGAGTTGTTTGGCATGAGTATGGATGGTTAGAAACTATCTAAATACATTGGAATGATTATGACCTAGAAATGGTCTAGAGTGAGAAAGTGGAATGTATGGAGATTAATGATGAATGAGATATGTAAAAGTTATTTATAGTGTTGTGGTATGATTTTAAGATGTGGTTAGTGGATAAATTGTGAGATTTACCTAAAAGAGGTAAAATATGGATTAAGGCATTTGTAAACTGCATAAGTGAATAATATTGACTAGTGAGGTCAATTATGGGTTAAATACATTAACTCAATCGGTTTAATGAATGAATCGCAGCTTCCGAGGATACGCCGAGGCGAGTTGAGCCAAGAGTGTGAGAAGCTAAAAGGAAAGGAGTCACACCAAGCAAATCGAGGTAAGAGAATTGTGTGGACTCTTAGAGATATCTGTGCGAAATTTGGGCGCTTAAATGTTTTGCTAGAATGCATGAGACTAGGAAATGTTGTTGGGTGATTGAAGGGTAAAAGTTGGGAGTTTGAGAAATGTGCATGAAAACAAAAGCATATTGCTTTGAAAATCATGTTTTATTGCTTTTAGCAAATGATTGGTAGGTTGGCTAATATTGAAATGATTTGCAAAAGAGATGAGTGTGTTTTGGTTTTGCTAATCATATTTTGCAAGTTTTGAGCCACCTACATGATTTCGTGAGTATGAAAGAGTGCAAGAGGCACTAGTTTTCACATGGATTTCATAATTGTTTTGGCATTGTGCTCGAGTTTGTCTCGCACTGGATGCCCACCTTGTATGTTGTCGTGTTTGGAGCTTCAAGTAGACTGGGTGTCACATCGATTAAATAGGCTCACACGTGCATTGTGTTGACATGATTAATTAGCCATGTTAGGAGCTTGGATAGACAAGAGGTCGCCCCGATTACATAGGCTCACACGTGCGTTTGAGATGTGGCGTGATATGATGTGTTGATTGGGTCCACGGAGTACGTCGTACCGTGCATGTAGCATGGAGTATATTGTACCATGTTGAGTTGTGATGTGCCGTCTTCGGAAGAGATCTGCTATGGACCGGCGGGTAGGATTTGACCCACCTCCCGTGTGGAAGCAGATGGTGGTGATATCCCGCACACCTGATCCGTGTAGCTGGTATCACAGGTTATGTACATAGGCCTTGAGGTTATTACCTATTGTTGAACTGCCTATCTCACATGTCTACTGCTATTTGAGATTAAATCCATGTTTGAAATGATTGTGGGTCAGGAAAGCCCGAGGGATGGGCCGAGACCTGACCAGTGATGAATTGATTTGTTAATGGTTTTTAAAGTGCACGGATGCATGATGCTTAATGCCATGCTTTATTGTGAAAATGCATGATGTTTAATGCCATGCTTTTATTGTGAATTATGCATGATGATTTATACCATGCTTTGAGTTGAAATGTGCACTTGATTTCTATAGCATGAATGCTTTACATACCATTAACACAATCATTGTCACGACCCAATTCCATTCTCTTTAATCAAAAAGCACTAAAAATTTTTTGCGTTTTACTGCTACCTTACCCGATCGTGAACTAACTCACCACACACTGTCGGGCTGTGAGTCAATAATAAACATCACTTATCATTCGTTCACAGTTAAATAAAACGATGTCATTCATTCGCATTAATCATGTACTTATACAAGGACATGTTTTACTGACATCTACATCCCCTATAATTACATCTCAAAAGAATACTGTGCTTTTACATTGTTTAGATACAAAAAGAATCACTGTGTATATACCTTTAAGCGATGGAGATGCAGCGGAGTCCAAAATACCACGCCTCAGTCCTCACTGGGCTACTATGCACGCTCTGTAGGGGGAAAATAGAGAGGGATGAGCAACCACACGCTCAGTAAGGCAATAATACAAGCATGGTAGATAACTACTCTATCTACATGCTGATAGTGTTATGCATAAATCATTTATGGTAGGAGCATGAGGAATAAAACTATGCCATATGAGTATACATATATATCATGTATCAAAGTCATGTAAAATTGGCATATAAAACATGGTAAAACATCATGTATAAATCATCTCATGCTCGATCTCATTTAAATTCATAAAAAGGGTAATTCATTAAGAAACCTCCTTTTTAAACCCACGTCATAAAACTCTTTCTCAACACATACAATCACATCACATCAATTCACAAATCAAATCCACGAGGCTCGACCCCTCTTCGGGTCTACCTTAAACAATCACAAATCACACTTAGAGATTTAAAATCATGTGGTAGTAAGTAAATCAAGCAAGGAGACAGGTTACTATATCTCAAGTGACTACGTTGGCCAATCGTCACATATCATCCCAGACCACACGGATCCCGGTGTGCGGGGTATCATGCTGGTACGAAGGTGGGTTAGTTCTCCGCCAGACTTTCTCAAATCAAGTAACCACCACGCGGTACATCGTACTCCATGTGATATACACGGTACATCGTACTCCGCGGACCCATAACATGGTTGGGGGTGCCTGCCATAGGTCTTATCTACCCCATACCAAGTGTAAACTTTATAGTCTCAAGAGCGCGTGGGAGTAACCTCAATACCAGGTCCTAGCCCCTCATGGCCTTGCTCGCCCCTGTTGGGTTCCCTGATTCAGGTCCTAGCCCCTCACCCTCACCCCACTCAAGAGGTCTGTTAGGCCTGTTGGGTTCCCTGAATGGATTATGTCAGGTCCTAGTCCCTCACCCTCACCCCACTCAAGAGGTCTGTCAGGCCTATTGGGTTCCTTGAGTTAATCCGTATCTCTCAGCACGGCCTCATACATACCACAGTGTGAAAACCAGCGCGAGCTACTCTCTAGGGTGAATTCATGCATCAAAACCAATCACTTCGTACGAGCAACGCTCTGGTATGGCATTTATGCATAAAATATGAAGAAACCATGTACGAGCATAGCTCCAGTACAGTTATATGCATAAGAAAAACCACTCAAATCCACGTACGAGCGTAAGCTCCAGTACGGTTTATAAACATCATCGCAATTCAAATTCAAAGTGCGAGCTAAGCTCAAGCACGTTTCACACAAGTGAAAACATAGAAATCCAGCGCGAGTGAGGCTCTAACGCGAATTAAATCACATACACGCGATAGGCGGCTCACATGCATTCAAAACATCTCATAATATGCTTAGTGCCTCATATGGGCTATTTCACAACATCATTCAAGTACTAGCCAGCCTATCCTTTTATTTGCTCAAATCAAAGCATTGTGTTTTGTAAAAGCATTCAAAACACATGATTTATGCAATTATTAGCCTTACTATCCCTTTTTCAATAACCATTTCAAACAACCAAATCTCATACATCATCAAAACACATTTCCAAAGCCCTATATATACCCACGAGTTTAAAATATGAGTAGCTACCTCTATATACTTACAAAATTCCCTTACCTGGAATCGCGATGCGTGATTCCACTTCCTTAAGCTGCTTACTCGTACGGTTCGGTTCGTCTTCAACGAACTCTTTGGGACTGCACAAAATTGTATCCCGCATTATATTCGATCCATATAATATGACATCGTGCGTTCACTATAGTCAATTCGACCTATAGTTTTCTATTAACGCTTATGAGGCCTCGTTTCATTACTTTACCCAAAACTCGAGACTATGGATTCTTTTAGGCCTATTAACTCATTCCAAATCGATATTAAATCGATATCAAGCTCATAGTGTTCATATGTCATTGATTTCCTCACTATGGCATTTGTCAAGCATTTACATACTCATTTTCATAATTTCACTTAAACCCACATTATAACTCCACCTAACCATTCCAAATCATCCATATTACTCATTTAACAACTTATCATAACTCATAAACCACCAACTCCCCAATTCATACTTTCTCACACTAGAGGCATTCCATTTTCTAGGTTACATTAGTTTCTAACACAACCTAGGTGTTTTCATCCATACATACTCATGCCAAACAACTCCAAATTCAATTAAATAGACAATGTACTTGGATTGGAGTGTTAGAATCTTACCAAATATGATTTTTCTTCTTGCTCCAAATGTCAATGCCCTTATCTCCTTCAATACCCACAATGGGATTTTGGGTTCCAACTATGTTGTTCTCTTCCTCAAGATGAACAACTTAATGTCTAATGGTCTCCCCTCAATTCTTGTTGGAAATGGCTGATTTTAGAGAGAGAAAGTTGGGTTTTTGGGTTAGAAATGGTAGATTTGTGTTTTTCTCAAAATTTTCAGATTTTCAGCCCTCCTTATATAGAAATAGCTTGGGAAGATCGATCTGGTCCAAGAGGAGATCGATCTGGTCCCCTTAAATCTCTCATTTTCACGAAATTTTAAGCATGAGATCGATCTGTCGAAGCATGAGATCGATCTGATCTCAAACAGAGAGCTAAGGAGATCGATCTGGGTGCTTGAGGATTGATCTTTTTATCACAAAATGCTTAGGAGATCGAACTGGCCCCATTGGAGATCGATCTTCTCTATTCCATTGCCCAAATAAGAGCATTTTGGCTCTTCCAGATCGATCTCTCATCCTATGAGATCGATCTGGCATTCATACTTTCCAGATTTCTTGCAGTTTCCTTGCTGCAACTCATACCAACACATCCTGGATCTATCGCCATGGCCATTTTCTCATCTATCCACCTTTATAACTTGAAAATGGCATCCATTCATACCTTATGCACATTGAAACTTGTGTGCATTCATTGTATGTCCAAAGGTATGCTATATAAAACCAAATGGAAGCATTTATATTCATGCAACTTCCTTCCATTTACCACATTACTCATTTTGAGTTCCAATCACATCCAGTACTTGCAAGAACTCATTTCTTCATATTCATACAAAATGGAACTTGTGTGTTCATTACAAATCATATTACACATACGTACATTGAATCCATGGACCTAAATCAATCATACTTTACATTACAAGTCCATTCATATTTATTTGATCCAATTACACACATTACCATTATACATATACGGGGTCTTACAATCATACACTCATGTTTTGAGATAAACAATGAATTAAATGCTTTTGAGCATGGCATCACGATCACATAGATAGTGCAGTATCTACCTGTTCGCATGATTGCCTTACTGAGCGTGTGGTTTGCTCACCCCCTTATTTTCCCCTCTCTACAGAGATTTGAGTATAGATTGGACGTGACTGGAGGCGTTCCCTTTTTGGTAATTCCGCTGCATCCCATCGCTAAAGGTATACACACCTTGATTATTTTGTATCTAAACTAGACATAGCACAGTAGCATTTTGTATGTAACCACTGGGGATGTAAAACAATGTAAACACATGTAACAACTCTGATATATATACATTTATACAAGTGTTTACTCATAAATAGTGTTTCAAATTGAATTGGTATGGTGGAGTGAGTTAGACGTCGACACACAGCCCAACTGTTAAGTGTGTGGTTGTTCACGATCGAGGAAGGATGATTAAGGATTGATGCATGAAAATGCGAAAAATTTGTACGTATTTTGGTAAGTTGAGGGTTGTGACATGTACTATTTGATAATATGCTATAGTGAAGGAAATTTATGAAAAATGAACATTATGAGCTTAACATCGATTTAATATCGATTTGGAATGAATAAGGTAGTCTTAAGCCTATTACAAAACTTGCAAACCTTCTCGGATGCTTGTTTGACAAGATCTGGAGCATAGATCTTCCTGTCACCAACCTCTTCCCAACCAATTAGTGATCTACACCTCCGTCCATAAAGAGCCTCATACAGGGCCATTCCTATGCTAGCATGGTAGCTGTTGTTATACGCAAATTCTGCCAACGACAAGTGCTCATCCCATGAACCCCCAAAATCAATGGTACAAGCATGCAGCATATCCTCCAAAGTTTGTATGGTTTGTTTAGACTGTCCATCAGTCTGAGGATGGTATGCCGTGCTAAACTGCATCTTAGGTCCCAATGACTCCTGAACTTGCTTCCAAAATTGAGAAGTGAACCTAGAGTCCTTGTCTGAGGTGATACTAACTGGGTTTCATGTAGTCTCACTGTTTCTTTGATAAACAACTCTGCCAGTACATTCAAATAAGTGGTGGAGCTAATGGCTAAAAAATGCACTAACTTTGTAAGTCTATTAATGTAACACCTTGGAAGCACAGGAAATGAGGCTAATTTAAAACTTTTTATCCAATTTCTAAGTTGCGTGTCGTGTCCTTGTCTAGTTTTAAACCTCTTTTATTTTAGAAATTTCGGCAGCATAACGGTTACATTATGACTTAACCCAACCTGCAGAGTTTAAAATGCAGTTTATAATTCTCAACACACATCCGTAACACAGTCTCAATTCTATTCTAGGATCTTATAACATCCACCACATATATTTATTCTGCGTAATAAAAGCTCTGTACATAAATATAATCATTTACAACATCCCGACTGTCATATATAAAATGTCTATGCTATATACTATGTCTGGAATACAAGTAAGACAATACCTCAAGGCTACAAAAGTGTCTGATGAAGGGTCAAAAACCTCATCAACGACCACAACCTCGATAGTGCAGTAGACTCACTGGAAGTGATCTGGGAGATGGAGAGGAGGGGGTGAGTTTTTCAGATTCAGTAAGAGATACATTAGAATAACTTTAATACTCAAAACAGTGAGAATCATGGCTTATAAAATCAGCAGCATATGTATACATAAAAGTAGAGATGTTCACATTCCCAAAAGCAATGAAAACATGCTTTAAAATCAATGATTTACACATATATGTCTCATCTTCATAAAACATCTCATGCTGAAAACATGTTTCATAGTATAAACATACACAAGAGCATCTCAAAATCCCAAAATCAACTATATCATATCTCATCATCACTTTAAAAAGTGAAATCATGTTTTCACAACTCATTTCTTCAAAACATAAACATAACTACCATTAAATATCATCAAATAACATACTGCTAAAATTGATAACAACAAAACACATAGTATAGATGAGTGAAAACATAAAACATCATATCATCATCGTGTAGGGTCAGGCAATCGTCTCATATACTAGTCCCAAAGGACATCATACATCTGGTCTAGTAAGACAAAATCATGGGTACTCATGGCCATAGTACATGGAGCCGTAGGACTGGATCAGGGTCGTACGCTGCCTTATCTCTTGTGCACCACCAAATGGGGACTATACACACGAACTCACGTGCATCACCAAGTGTGGACTATACGCAGTTTCTCATATCAAGTTAGCACCTGCCCGTTCCCTGGCCGTCGGCTAGGTAGATCCTCGATCGTCTCCATACGCTACCTTATGTATGTGAGATCGACCCTAGATCCTCTGACTATCGTCAAATCATGCCTTTTTACCCCACAAAAATCATTTTGGGCCTCTCACCCATTTTATCAAATCATTTCGGGTCTCTTACCCGTTTTATAAAATCATTTCGGGCCTCTTACTCATTTCTTGTGGAAAACCATAATTTGAAATCATTTCTTGGGACTTTAACCTATGTAATCATAAAAACATAATTTGTAAACCCCTTCGGGACTTTAACCTGTATCATGAAAACATTACTTTCATAAAGCATTCTCGGGGCTCTTCCCCGTCATTTCATGAAATCAAACCATGTTTTCTTATTCATATTGAAAAATCACATTTTCATAAACATGTGAAGTAAAATGTATCTCATGCATGTAGCAAAAACATTGAAAAACTCATGAAATAGTTTAGTTTCGGTTTCTAAGGTATTGCAGCATATTTCATAAAATCTCATTCAACTAACATGCATAAAGTCATTAGTAAGGTAGGTGGAGCACTAACGTTACTCTAAATTATATCCCTTACCTCTTAGCGACTGATGTAGAGCACTTTCCTCGATGCTCGAGTTTACCTAGTAAAAAGTGCCAAACAAGTTCAACTTATCACATATGGCTTAAATTCATTTCAACATATCCAAATATGTGATTATATTGAAGCTTTGACCAAAAGTTGACTTTTAATCGATTTTACTCTTTTTGCTCGGTTTTATTGGTATAAACCTCATTTTAATCGTATTTAACTTGTTTGGCACTTTTAAATTCACTTTCAATGCCTCCACAACATGCTTAACATTTCCAGTAATTAATTTCACTTCATACACTTCACTTACATTATCGATTCTTGCATATTTCAATAATCTCGCCTAGTCAACACTATATCGAGCTTTTATAGTCTAAATTCAACTGTAACTTCAACCTCATTTCATCATATTTCATCATTCCAAAGACCTTAAATATGCTAACAACAACTAAATTAAATCATACAATTTATTCCAGCCATTTTCCTTTCACTAAAAATCCACTAAATCCACCAACAACTAACATATATTCAAAACCAACCACATCCATCGATGTTCATCACTTTACCTCAACTTTCTCACACCTTTGATTGACCTTGACTTCAATCTCAGTTTCTAGAATTGTTCCTAAGCTGAAACACAATATAATTATAACTTAGACTCATTGAAAATCATCCATAAATTCATCCCATCAATTTAAACTTCATTCTTCACTTACCTCTAAAATAGGATAACTTTTGTCCTCAATCTTCTCTCTACTGTTTCAGGCATCAAATGACCTCCATTGAATCTAAAATTTTTATATATGTTAGAGGGAAGGTAAATGAAGATTTTGTCTAACTGGACTGAGGTCTAAAAATGAGTGGAAGGTTGCTGAAAAAATCCTAAAAGTCAGCAGACCAAATCACATTATAGTTCTGCCCTATTTTCATTGCTCTACTGATTCAGCTATCAAAATGCCTCCATAAATTATGAAATTTTTATATAAGTTAGAGGATAGGTAGATGAAGTTTTTACCTAACTGGACCGAGGTCTGAAAATGAGTGGAAGGCTGCTGAAACATTCTAGTAAATTACCAGGCCAGGTCATGTTCCAGGTTCTACCCAGTTTTCTTTCTCTAATGATTCAGCTAGCAAATGAGCTCGGTTTTTGCTGGATTTTTTATATGTTGTAGAGGGATGAGTGGGGAAGATTTTTTTTCTTCTTGGTCATTGCCTGAATCTGGCAGGAAGATGGCTGGAAAATTCAGACAATGCTGAAGCTACAGTAACGTGTGTGGCAGGAATGGAGGGAGGGAAGCTCTAGGGTTTCAAAGGTTTCAGGTTGTTTTTGGCTTCTTTAGGAAGCTTGCTAAGTTGGCTACAATACTGGAAAAGATGGGACCCATTGGATGAGGGGAAAATCTTCAAATCCAATGGTTTCCATTAAGGTTAGGTAGACTGTGTAGGGCAGATTTTTTGCCCTGTTTTGTAAAATCTATTAAAATTATTTATAGTCCAATTTCTCCCAAATTTTCACTTCTCCAATATTCTATTATGTCTCTAGTATCTCTCATAAAAATTTGGCGGTCACTTGTTTAAGAAATTTTTCCAAAATTGAGCCCTTTTTCTTGATTCCGTCAAAATCGAGCTAAACGGTTTAAGCTCTCTAACTCACTTTAAAAATTCATTTATATATCTAAACCTCCATATTTCCACTTGTTTTAATTTTCCCAAGACAATTTTTCCTTATACTATCTTCCCATGGTCTCAAAATTATTTTCACAAATTTGTTTGGAATTTTATTCGGATTTATTTCCCTTATTAGGTTTGTTTTCCCGATTAAATTTAAAATCCGAATTCAACTATCTTTTTCATTTCCAATCACTTAGTTTTCACTTCTACTCATCATTTCATGCATGAACATGATATTTTTAACAAGTTCTCGGGTTTGGGACCTTACCTCATTTTACGTGCCATGGGGCCTACACTACAATCGATTACTTTGATCGTCTACGGGCCTGCAAAACATTACATAGGGCTATAATTTACTTCTCATAAGCATCATAATATGGAAAAATATAGGGTTTCACATTCAACCACTATCCAAATCCCATCATGCTTTCTCTGAGTCTTAGGTAAACCCGTAACAAGATCCATGGTTATGTGCTCCCACTTCCAAGTTGGCACAGGTAAGGGTTGAAGTAACCCTATTGGCCTTTAGTGTTCTACTGTTATTTGTTGACACACCAAACACCTTGCTACGAAGTTCACAACATCTTGTTTCATTCCGGGCCACCAATACACATTTCGTAAATTATGGTACATTTTGGTACTACCAGGATGTAGAGTGTACTTACTATTGTGGGTTTCAGTCAAAATTAACCTCTTTAGATCCTCATCACTGGGCACACAGATCCAACCTTGCAATCTCACCAGTCCATCCCTACCAATCTCAAACTCCGTATTCTGGCTCTCATGAATCTATCCAAAGACCTCAAGCAACCTTTGATCAAACTTCTGAGCTTATCTAATCTGTTCCATCAGCTCTTGTTTAACCTTGAGACTAGCAATTATGGGACACTGCTCAGAAGATGCTATGTCAATACTCAAACTCGTAAACTGTCCCAATAACTCTCATTCTTTCACCATCATATTAGACACTACACCTAAACTTTTTCCACTTAAGGCATCAACTACAATGATAGCTTTTCCCGGGTGATACAGTATTTCAAAATCATAGTCTTTCAACAACTCCATCCATCTATGTTGCCTCATGTTCAGCTCCTCTAGGAGAATAGGTATTTTAGGCTCTTGTGATCTGTATAAATCTGAAACTTTTCTCCATAGAGATAGTATCTCCATATTTTCAATGTAAATACCACCGTTGTCAACTTTAGATCATGTGTGGGATGGTTTTTTTTCATACTCCTTCAACTATCGGGAACCATATGCAACCACTTTCCCATTCTACATAAGCACACAACCCAATCCGTTGAGAGAAGCATCATTATGCACTGTAAATCCTCCGGGACCATCTGGTATGGTAAGGATTCGTGCAGAAGTTAACAGATGCTTGAACTATTGAAAACTGTGCTCACACGCATCTCCCCACTTGAACTAGATATCTTTACGAGTGAGAAGCGTTAAGGGTGCAACAATTTTCGAAAACCCTTCGACAAACCTTCTATAATACCCGGCTAATCTAAGAAAACTCTGTATCTCTGTCACAATCTTTGGTCTCTCTCAATTCACTATTGCTTCAACCTTGGATGGATCAACAGATACCTCATCCTTATTCACTATGTGGCCTAAAACACCAATCTGCTTCATCCAGAACTCGCATTTGTCAAACTTCGCATAAAGCCTCTTTTCCCCAAGTGTCTAAAGGATTGTTAAAGCTCCTCCGTAGAATGGGAATACACTAGGATATCATCTATAAAGACAATAACAAACTTGTCTAAATACTCATTGAAAACTTCATTCATCAAGTTCATGAATATAGTAGGGGTATTTGTTAATACCAAACGACATGACCAGGAATTCATAGTGCTTATAGTGAGTTCGGAAGGTGATCTTCAGGATGTCCTCACCTCTCACTTTCAACTGGTGATATCTCGACCTTAAGTTTATTTTTGAGAACACCTTGGCACCCTTCAATTGATTGAACAAGTCATTAATCCTCGGCAAAGGGTATCGGTTCTTGATAATGGCCTTATTAAGCATTCGATAGTCAATGTACAACCTCAAACTACCATCTTTCTTCTTCACAAAGAGCACCGGTGCACCCCATGGTGACACATTGGGAAGGATGAATCCTTTCTCTAACAATTCTTAGAGTTGCTTCTTCAACTCTTCCAACTCTACGTGTGCCAACCTATACGGAGGTTTAGATAGAAGTTGAGTTCTGGACAACAAGTCAATGGCAAACTCTAGTTCTCTATATGGGGGTAATCTAAGTAACTCTTTTGAAAATACATCGGGATAGTCTTTCACTACCGAAATGTCATTGAGGTCGAGCTTCGGCTTCTCAACACATTCCACAAAAGCTATGTAACCTTCATCAATTAGATAAGCTTATTGAGGACCACATTTAACAAACAGAAGGTCTACTTATTTATTTATTTATCTCCAAAAGCTACAACACACTTTTTCGGTATGTACAAGGTCATAATTTTCCTAAAACAGTCTAAACTAGCTCTATGAGTAGCTAACCAATCCATTCCTAATATTACATCAAAATCTAATATGTTTAATAAAATCAGGTTAGTTAACACTACCTAATCACTTGTCCTAACTTCACAGTTCCTATACACTACCTCGATTTTTGGTGACTCTTTCATTGGTGTCTTTACATGAAGTATGTAACCTAGAGGTTCGGGTTCTAAGAGTAATTTCCTAGCAAAAGTAGGTGACACAAAAGAGTGCGTGGATCCGAAATCTATCAATACAAAAGCTTTAACATTAGATATAAAAAGATTACCCTTAACTCCTCTGGCAAGGCTGGTTAGCTGGGTGTCTTCCCCCACATCGTCTATAGGTAGGGGAATAGTAGGGTACAAGGGCACTTCGAGTAGGAGGAACCCTTGGTCTAGTGGCCAAAGCTCTAGATGCATCCACCTTCTATATCTTGCACTATCCTTTATTCTGAGAAGGTCGTCTATCATCATACCTCTTCCCCAAAACCCTCATCCTAGACTAAAACTCAGCCTGTGATATCTCCATATCTTACTCCACAAAGTGAGCTCTCTAGATGGCCTCAAGATAGATCTGAATGTTCAGTGGGGCTAGTTTGCTCCTAATGGCCGATCTCAGCCCACCTATGAACTTCTGAGTCTGCTTCAGCTCATTCTTAGCTATATTCAGCTCATAACGGCATAAAGTAGTAAATCTTGACTTATATTGGTCTACTGACATATTGCCTTAGAACAAACTCAGAAACTCTACTTCTTCCTTTCTTTCTCTGAGCACACTCCGGATATATTGCTCATTGAATGCCTCAAGAAAGATCTCTTAAGTAATCTCTGGGTGCTTAGCCAACAAAATAATCTCGACAGACGTCCACCAACGATCTGCCTCACTCTCCAACATGTAGGTAGCCAACGCCACCTTCTCAACACTACTGCACTGCATGTACTTAAGCATCTTCTCCAATTTTAGAATCCACTCTTCAGTTATATTAGGGTCCTTAACTCCTTTGAAGACTGGTGGATTCATTTTCTGAAATTGTTTCAATCGGGCCATGTTCCTATCCACCGGGTCTTGGGTTGGTGGCTGCATAACTTGAGGTTGTGGTGGAACAGGTGGAGGAGGTGGTGGTGGAAGATCTTAGGGGCCTAGTTATGGGGGATTCTGTGGCACTGGTTATGGCTCGGCTGGTGGTGGTGGAGCTTGTGGCATGTTCGTGATGTTTGCAAAAGTAGCCATGAACTGGATAAGTGCAATAGGAATTTGCTCGACAGTCTGCTCTAGTCTAGCCATCCAAGTGTTTAGACTACCCGACTTGGGAGGATGAGGTACCAAAGGTGGCAGAGCCTGTCTCCCTGTACTCGACCTTGTTGGCTCTACCAAGAGGGGGGTGAATCGGTTTTCTAATGTTAATGAAAAATTTTAACTTAATTCAAATTTAATCAACAAATGATAAATGAACAATATAATGAAATGAATCAAATTAAAGTAAGATAGGGAAGAGAATAACAAACACGATCGTTTATAGAGGTTCGACTAATCTCTTGCCTATATCCTCTCTCCTTGACCTTCTTGTCAAGTGCTTTGTTTCTCACTTTCAACAGAAGTTACAACGTTCCTTTTTTAGGTTAAGGAAAAACCTCTCTACCCTTTCAAATACAAAGAAGTATTCACCCTTTTACAATATTTATCTCACAGAGGAACAATCCTCTTCTCTCTTAGGGTAAGGATGAATACAATATCAAGCTTTTAATGTGGGTAGGACAATTACAGCTTTTGCACTTAAGCTTATACAACTAACTCAATAAATGAGGAATGAAGACACAAGGAATGAAAGAATTAAACTCTTAAGAATGTAAGAAATGTGCAGCAATAGTCTCTTTGCTCATTGTCTTCAATGCTTGGTTAAATACTGAAGGATTGGTAGTTAGCGCATTAAATGCTGTTTTTCCCGTTGAGATTTTTGCAGAACTAGCCGTTGGGTACCTCCAGTAGGATGCCAGATCGATCTGCCATCTTGGCCAGATCGATCTCTTAGTTATAAATCCTGCAAGATCAAAGCAAAATAACACAAGGAGATCGATCTCATATATGAGCAGATCGATCTTACAATTTGAACTTGTTAGGGGAGATCGATCTGTCGAATAGGCAGATCGATCTTCCAATCTCTCTGTTTGAGGCAAGATTGATCTAGAGATCGATCTGTCATGTATTATCGTAGTGGGGAGATCGATCTCTCATTAACCCAGATCGATCTCCTTAGCTCTCTGACTTTGAGGAGATCGATCTTTTCCTATACTAGATCGATCTCATGAGTTCTCTATTTGAGTATAGATCGATCTACTGTCTTTACTTTAGGGGAGATCGATCTCATCCTAGATCAGATCGATCTCCTCAACTCTAGTTTTAGGCAGATCGATCTCATAACCCTTATAGATCGATCTCAATCTTCCTTAATAACCTTTGTACAGGTTCAAGGCTTAGCAGATCGATCTCATGTCTTCATGAGATCGATCTCTCATCCAATAAAACCCAGGAGATCGATCTCTCATAACCCAGATCGATCTCTCATCTACAAAAACTCAAGTTCTGGTACTAATAACCTCTAAACATGTTTTTATATCATCTTTATACTATTGAATTTACTTGTTTTGTCATTTCAAAATATATTATCACAACAGACCTCTTCCACGTCTCCCACTCATAATTGACTCAATCACCAAAACAAAGGCAAGTAGCATTCTAATAGCTTCTAATCTAGCTACCGGTGCATAGGTTTCATCATAATCTATACCTTCTTCTTGTCTATAGCCTTATGCAACTAACCTAGCCTTGTTTTTTATGATCACACTATTTTCATCCATCTTGTTCTTGAATATCCATTTAGTTCCAATTATAGAGTGATCACTAGGCCTAGGAACTAGTTTCCACACTTTGCTTCTCTCAAATTGATTTAATTCTTCTTGTATTGCTAAGAACCAATTATTGTCATCTAAGGCTTCATTGACATTACTAGGTTCTATTTGAGATACAAAGGCTATATATTGACACATATTCCTTAGAGATGATCTAGTTCTAACTCCAAGAATTGGATCTCCTACTATTTCATAATCTTTTACATATCTTAACTCTCTTGGTGCTCTAGACTCTCTCTCTAATATCTCTATTTCTTCTTCATCTTCTTTATTTAAGTCAAGTTTTTCTAATAAATCATCTTCCAAATTTGGAGTTTCCTCAAATATTCCAACATCCTCATCATTGATTGAATCTTTAACTACATCATTTGACTCATCAAATATAACATGAATAGATTCTTCAACCATCAATGTTCTTTTGTTATATACTCTATAAGCCTTTGAATTCAATGAGTATCCCAGAAAAATTCCCTCATCACTCTTGGCATCAAATTTTCCTAAATTATCTTTACCATTATTTAAGACAAAACATTTGCAGCCAAAAGGATGGAAGTAGCTAATGTTAGGCTTCTTACCTTTGTATATCTTATAAGGGGTTTTCTTTAGCATGGGTCTAATCAAAGCTCTATTAATGATATAGCAAGATGTGTTTATAGCTTCAGCCCAAAAATATTTTGGTAAATTATTTTCATACAACATGGTTCTAGCCATTTCTTTCAATGTTCTATTTTTTCTCTCAACTACTCCATTTTGTTGTGGTGTCCTAGGGGCTGAAAAATTATGGCTAATTCCTTGATCATTGCAATACTCATCAAATCCTATATTCTCAAATTCCTTGCCATGATCACTTCTAATACTAGTTATTGTGTATCCTTTTTCATTTTGAGTCACTTTGGTATAAGCTATGAATTTTTCTAAGGCTTCATTTTTCATTCTTAAGAAGAACACCCAAGTGAACCTAGTGTAATCATCAACTATTACAAATCCATAGTGTTTCCCACCAAGGCTTGTTGTTCTAGTTGGTCCAAATAAATCTAGGTGGAGTAATTGAAGAGGCCTAGAGGTGGATACACTATTCTTAGGCTTAAATGTTGTCCTTTTATGTTTTCCTTTAACACATGCTTCACATATTTTTTCATAATCAAAGGACATCTTAGGCAATCCTATAACTAGATCCTTTCTAGCTAACTTAGAAAGTACATGCATGCTAGCATGACCTAGTCTTCTATGCCATAACCAAGATTCCTTTTCTTTGTCTACCATTAGGCATATGTTTTCATTCTTAAGTTCATTAAGATAGACAATGTATATATTACCTTGTCTATGCCCTAAGAAAAGAACTCTTTTTGACTTAGGATCTATAACATGACATTTCATACAATCAAAAGTTACTTTGTAACATTTGTCAAAAAGTTAACTTATGCTTAGTAAGTTATGCTTTAGGCCCCTAACTAACAATACTTTTTCTAAAGAAAAGTAGTCATTACCTATTGAGCCACTCCCTTCAACTTGGCCTTTGGAGTTGTCCCCAAATGTGACTTCTCCACCAACCTTTGATTTAAATGAATTGAAGTGGCTTCTATCACCCGTCATGTGCCTTGAGCATCCACTATCTAAGTACCAAGCTTCCTTTATCTTAGCTTTGTGGCACTGCTCAATCACCTACAAAAAGATTCAAACTCAAGTCTTAGGTACCCAAATGCTCTTGGGTCCTTTGAGGTTAGTGAATGCAATTCTTGATCCCTTTGGGATCCATTTTGCTAATGCATTAACATCCTTTGAGTTAATTACTTCTTTTGGAACCCATATCCTTTTTACTATTTTTCCTTTAAGAGTGGTCATCTTCATATTGCAATTATGTGATGCATGTCCCTTTCTATCACAATATGAGCAAATAATTGAAGGTTTATGCAAACTCTTTCTAGCAATGAAGCTCTTAAGATGAGTCTCTCTACTTTCTCCATTATATCCTAACCCATTTTTATCAAAGAATGCCCTTTGGGTTTCTAGCATGTTATCTAGCTTTTGTTGCCCCATATAAAACCTATTAAAGGAATTATGTAAATTACTATTCTTCTCTTTTAGATCACAAATTTCAAGATTAGTAATTTCTAGTTTCTTTTCACATTCTAATTTGTCCTCTAGAATTAACTCATTTTCTTTCTTCAATTTAGATATTATTTTCTTATATTTCATGCTCATGCATTCATATTCCAATGCAAGATCATCAAATGCATCTTGCAATTCATCAAAAGAATATTCATTGAGGTTTGAAGTTACATTTTCATCCTCAATTGCCATGAAGCACAAGTTGGCAATGTCCTCATTTGAGTCATCATCGGAGCAGTCACTTGTAAATAGAGTTGTACTATGAATTCATGAGTGAAGTATATGTGATGTAAGTCCATAAGTAATGTACACACTTGTAATGAGAGTGGTAATTGTACATACAAGTTACATTAAGTATGAATGTGAAGAAATGGACTTAAACATGTGGAGAGTGTGTGTAGAATGGATTATGGGTAGTTTGGTAAAATGGAAGTAGAATTACATAAGATGTGCACTTCCATTTTTGTTTATATTAAGTACCATTGGTCATACAAAGATTCTACACAAGTTTTAATGTGTATGAAGTGAGGATGGATGCCATTTTCGAGTCTCAAAGATGAATGGATGAGAAAAGGATCATGGTAGCAAGTTAAGGATGTTTGGTAAGTGTTGCTGCAGAAGAACTGCAAAAAATCTAGAAATTGTGAAGGGCAGATCGATCTCATGGGATGAGAGATCGATCTGGAAGAGCCAGAATACTCTTATTTGGGCAAAGGAATAGAGTAGATCGATCTCCAATGGAGCCAGATCGATCTCCTAAGCATTCTGTAGTGAAAAGATCGATCCCCAAGCACCCAGATCGATCTCCTAAGCTCTCTGTTTGGGAGCAGATCGATCTCATGCTTCGACAGATCGATCTCATGCTTAAAATACAGTGAAAAAAAAGAGATTTAAGGGGACCAGATCGATCTCCTCTTGGACCAGAGCGATCTCCTCAAGCTATTTCTATATAAGGAGTGCTGAAAATCAGAAAATTTTGGGAAAAACACTAACCTTCGACTTTCAACCCAAAAACCTAACTTTCTCTCTCTAAAATCAACCATTTTCAGTGAGGTTTGAAGAGAGACCATTAGAGGGAAAGTTGTTCCTATCAAAGAGGAGAACAACATAGTTGGAAGGCATTTTCCCATTGTTGGTATTGAAGGAGTTAAGGGCATTGCCATTTGGAGTAAGAAGAGAAATCAAATTAGGTAAGATTCTAACACTCCAACTATGGTACATTGTTTATATAATTGATTTTGGAGTTGTTTGGTATGAGTATGGATGGTTAGAAACTATCTAAAATGCATTGGAATGATTATGACCTAGAAATGGTCTAGAGTGAGAAAGTGGAATGTATGGAGATTAATGATGAATGAGATATGTAGAAGTTATTAATAGTGTTATGATATGATTTTAAGATGTGGTTAGTGGATAAATTGTGAGATTTACCTAAAAGAGGTAAAATGTAGAATAAGGCATTGGTAAAATGCACAAGTGAATAATATTGACTAGTGAGGTCAATTATGGGTTAAATACCTTAACTCAATTGATTTAACGAATGAATCGCAGCTTTCGAGGATACGTCGAGGCGAGTTGAGCCATGAGCGTGAGAAGCTAAAAGGAAGGAGTCACACCAAGTAAATCGAGGTAAGGGATTTGTGTGGACTCTTAGAGATATCTGTGCACAATTTGGGCGCTGAAATGTTTTGCTAGAATGCATGAGATTAAGAAATGATGTTGGGTGATTGAAGGGTAAAAGTTGGGAGTTTGAGAAATGTGCATGAAAACAAAAGCATATTGCTTTGAAAATCATGTTTTATTGCTTTTTAGCAAATGATTGGTAGGTTGGCTGACATTGAAATGATTTGCAAAAGAAATGGGTGTGTTTTGGTTTTGTTAACCATACTTTGCAAAGTTTTGAGCCACCTACATGATTTCGTGAGTATGAAAGCGTGTCAGAATATGACTCGCACGAGATTTGACGTGTTTTATACACATGAGTGCAAGAGGCACTAGTTTTCACATGGATTTCATAATTGTTTTGGCATTGTGCTTGGAGTTTGTCTCGCACTGGATGCCCACCTTGCATGTTGCCGTGTTTGGAGCTTCGAGTAGACTCGGTGTCGCATCGATTAAATAGGCTCACACGTGCATTATTTTGACATGATTAATTAGTCGTGTTAGGAGCTTCGGGCAGACAAGAGGTCATACCGATTAAATAGTCTCACACGTGCATTTGAGATGTGGCGTGATATGATGTGTTGATTGGATCCACGGAGTACATTTACCGTGCATGTAGCATGGGGTACATTGTACCGTGTTGAGTTGTGATGTGCCATCTTCGGACGAGATCTGCTATAGACCAGCGGGTAGGATTTGACCCACCTCCCATGTGGAAGCTGATAGTGGTGATATCCCGCACACCTGATCCGTGTAGCCATTTTCACAGGTTATGTACATAGGCCTTGAGGTTATTACCTATTGTTGAACTGCCTATCTCACATGTCTACTGCTATTTGAGAATAAATCCATGTTTAAAAACGATTTGTGGGTCAGGAAAGCCCGAGGGATGGGTCGAGACCTGACCAATGTTGAAATTGATTTGTTAATGGTTTTTAAAGTGCACGGATGCATGATGTTTAATGTCATGCTTTATTGTGAAATTGCATGATGGGTAATGCCATGCTTTTATTGTGAATTATGCATGATGATTTATACCATGCTTTGAGTTGAAATGTGCACTTGATTTTAATAGCATGAATGCTTTACATACCATTAACACAATCGTACACTCATGTTTTGAGATAAATAATGAATGAAATGCTTTTGAGCATGGCATCACGATCACGTAGATAGTGCAGTATCTACCTGTTCGCATGATTACCTTACTGAGTGTGTGGTTTGCTCACCCCCCTTATTTTCCCCTTCTCTACAGAGATTTGAGTATAGAGTGAGCGTGACTGGAGGCATTTCCCTTTTGGTAATCCGCTGCATCCCATCGCTAAAGGTATACACACTTGGATTATTTTGTATCTAAACTAGACATAGCACAGTAGCATTTTGTATGTAACTACTGGGGATGTAAAACAATGTAAACACATGTAACAACTCTGATATATATACATTTATACAAGTGTTTACTCATAGATAATGTTTCAAATTGAATTGGTATGGTGGAGTGAGTTAGACGTCGACACACAGCCCAACTGTTAAGAGTGTGGTTGTTCACGATTGAGGAAGGATGATTAAAGATTGATGCATGAAAATGCGAAAAATTTGTATGTATTTTGGTAAGTTGAGGGTCGTGACAGAAGTTGGTATCAGAGCTCGAGTTGGTTTGACGTGTGTCGTGTCTAAAATACTTAATAAGTTGAAAATTTTCATCCCCATGTTACTGTGCTTGTTTAGATACAATTCTATGTGTGTCGATGGGTTGACTAAGTAATTGGTTATGAATGTAGGGAATTGAGTAAGTATGCCTAATACCAGTCGCGGTAGAGGGATGAGAGCACAGGCTCGAGGCCATAGAGGTAGGCCTGGGGGTCGTGTTGAGCCGAAAACACACGAGGCTCAGGAGAATGTTAAGGTGGAGGCTGATGTTGAGCACGCTCCACAGGGTCCAGAGGAGAGGCCCGAGAGTACTGAGGCTTGCTTTACGAGGATTGAGCGGAGCATTGAGATGATTGTGGAGTTGGTCACCCAATCTTTATCTGGAGTTGGCGGTAGACAGAGTCCTGCTACACAGGGTGATGCCGAGCAGGCGGCAGCTCCTGAGGCAGGGGCAAGGGAAGCCCAGAGGCCACAGACGACATATACCCTACCCACACAGGATATGCCTACGCCGGTTGCTACACCAGGCAGTAGAGGTTGGGGATATAGATGTGATTTAGATAGACTGCAGCAGTTCCAGAAGTTTGGACCGCCGTCTTTTAGTGGAATAAAGGACCCAGTAGCGGCTGAGGATGGGATCAATAAAATCGAGAAATTATATGGGTTCTTTGAGTGCACTACTACCGAGATGGTAGCATTTGCTGCTTTTATGCTGAAGGGATCAGCAGAACATTGGTGGAAGTCCACCAGGCCTATTTTGAGAGCCCGACATACTGAGATCAGCTGGGATGTGTTTCTAGAGGCCTTCCGGAGACAGTATGTCCCGGATACCGCACAGCGGAAGCTAAAGATGGCATTTTGGGACTGACCTAAGGGAGCAGGACTGTGGATGAGTATGAGACTGCTTTTATATCCCTGGGCAGATATGATCCCAACACGATGAGTAATGAGGTCGAGAAAATCCAGAAGTTTATGGATAGATTGAGACCGACCATCAGGTCTAGATTGGTTCCCCTGGATATTCCGATATATGAGGAGGCAGTACGCAGGGCGCAATTATGTGAACAAGATGTTGATAGAATCGCCTCAGAGTTTGGAAAGGTTGGTAAGATGAGGGACAGAGATAAGAAGAGACCTATGATGGATAGAGGCTTCAACTATAAAGGAAGCAAGAGATTCTTTGGAAAGAGGTCAAGAATTGATGAGATCCGGGAGAGGACAGTTGATACTCCCATGTATCCAGCCATTGCTCCAGCTAAGGGAATCGTGATTGGAGGGCCACGACCTACTACAGAACAGTGTGGCAGGTATCATGGAACTCGACCATGCTATGGATCTCCTGTAGTATGCTTTCGATGTGGGAAGCCAGGGCACATAATCAGAGATTGCCCAGAGATGATAGAGAGAGCCCCACAGAAGGGCAAGGAGCCAGAGAGAGCTCCAGTTGGTACAGCTGCTCCGAGGAGGAGGGCTATAATCGAGGAAAAGGGGAAGCAAGCAGTGGGTGTCAACAGAGGATGAGTGCACGCACTGGACTAAGACACTGCAGATCAGTCATCGGATATGGTAAAAGGTACCATCCAAATCTTTGATTTAGAAGCTTATGTACTGTTTGATCCTGGTGCCACGCATTCCTTTATTTCGCCATCCTTTGCATGTAAATTGTTGAAGCATGTAAAACCCACGCTGCTTGATAAGATGTTGTTGATATCTACCCCTATGAATGATAGTCAGTTGACTGAGCATATATATAGAGATTGTAAGATGAGGATAGGAGGTAAAGAGATGGCAGCCGAATTAATTTTATTAAATATGAATGATTTTGATGTAATCCTAGGGATGGATTGGTTGGCTGCCAATCATGTTATTATGGATTGTCATGCAAAAACTTTGATGTTTCCAAAGATAGACAATCTTGTAGTTAATTTTGTGAAATGAAATTAAAGAACATGATTATTATAAGTGTGATGAGTACAATCTTGATACATGATGTATGAAAGATAAATTTGATTTCATTTATGTATGTGATGCGATGATTTATGATACTAATGGTGGAAAGAATAATGTGAAGGATTCATCGCTTTTGTGATTGAGACGGATAAGGCACGTCCGAAATTGGAAGACATACCAGTGGTTAGAGAATTTCCAGATGTCTTTCTGGATGAGTTACCAGGGTTACCTCCAGATAGGGAGATGGAGTTTGGTATAGATTTGGCACCTGGTACAGAGCCGATGTCCAAGCCACCATACAGGTTAGCTCAAGTTGAGTTGAAAGAGTTAAGGAAACAGCTGCAAGAGTTGCTGGAGAAGGGGTTCATCAGGCCGAGCGTCTCACCTTGGGGAGCACCGGTTTTGTTTGTAACGAAGAAGGATGGAAGCCTCCGACTGTGTATAGATTACCGATTGTTGAATAAGGCCACCATCAAGAATAAGTATCCCCTCCCACATATCGATGATTTGTTGGATCAGCTTAAGGGAGCGCAAGTCTTTTCCAAGATAGTCCGAGATCAAGGTACCATCAGTTGAAGATACGAGATGGAGATGTACCCAAGATAGCTTTTCGCACCTGGTATGGACATTATGAGTTTATGGTTATGCCATTCGAGTTGACGAATGCTCCCGCAACTTGTATGTCGTTGATGAATGAGGTATTTCACCAGTATTTGGATCATTTGTGATCGTGTTTATTGATGATATACTGGTGTATTCAAGGTCTAGAGAGGAGTATGAGAGGCATCTAAGGATAGTGCTACAGACCCTTCGAGAGAAAAAGTTGTACGCTAAACTCAGTAAGTGTGACTTTTGGTTGGAACAGATCTCTTTTCTGGGTCATATAGTATCAAAGGATGGAGTATCAGTGGATCCATCTAAGATTGAGGCCGTAGTTCAGTGGCAGAGACCCCAGACAGTGACAGAGATCAGGAGTTTTTTAGATTTAGCTAGATATTATCAAAGGTTTGTAGAGGGATTTTCGAGGTTAGCTGCTCCTTTGACACGCCTCACAAGAAAGAATGTGGAGTTTGTGTGGGACGATAAGTGTGAAGAAAGTCTTAAGGAGCTGAAAAGGAGATTAACCACAGCTCCGATCCTCACCATTCCTACCAGCTCAAGAGGTTTCTCGGTGTACGCGGATGCTTCACATCTGGGACTGGACTGTGTATTGATGCAGGATGGGAAGGTAGTAGCCTATGGATCAAGGCAGTTAAAGGATCATGAGAGGAACTACCCGACCCATGACTTGGAGTTGGCAGCGGTGGTGTTTGCGCTGAAGATATGGCGCCACTACCTTTATGGTGAGAGATTTCAGATTTATACAGATCATAAGAGCCTTAAGTACCTGTTCTCACAAAAAGAGCTGAACATGAGACAGAGGAGATGGCTCGAGCTATTAAAGGATTATGATTGTGAGATCCTATACCACCCAGGTAAAGCAAATGTGGTTACTGATGCATTGAGTAGGAAGCATCTCGGGATGGTATCATTTATGATGGTCAGGGAACATGAGCTATTGGAACAGTTCACGAACCTCAGTTTGGATATGACCCCGCCTGACGCTGATAGTGGATTTATGATAGCTAGCTTGCAGTTGGAACCGGATCTGGTAGATCGAATTTGACAGGCTCAGCGAGTTGATCAGCAGTGTAGTGATATTGTCAGGCAAATACAGAGGGGTATAGAGACAGACTTTGGGTTGAGTTCGGATGGATTGTTGAGGTTTAGAGGTAGGATATGTGTTCTTGATGACGCAGAGATCAGAAGGTTGATCTTGATAGAGGCTCACTCATCAAAGTATACGATACATCCAGGGGGTACTAAGATGTATCAAAACCTTCAAAAAGTTTATTGGTGGTCTGGAATGAAAAAGCACATTGCTGAATATGTTGCTAAGTGTCTCGTTTATCAGCAGGTGAAGGTAGAGCATCAGAAGCCTGCAGGGTTATTGCAGCCTCTACCGATACCGACATGGAAGTGGGAGCATGTCACCATGGATTTTGTGATGGGATTGTCGAGGACCCGGAGAGGTCATAATGCCATATGGGTGATTGTGGATCGGTTGACGAAATCAGCCCATTTTCTAGCTATGAGAGCCACCAATACTCTGAGCCAGTTAGCGAACCTATATGTGCGCGAGATAGTGAGGCTACATGGAATTCCAGTGAGCGTTGTTTCTGATAGGGATGCCCGCTTCACTTCCCACTTTTGGGAACATTTTCAGGAAGCGATGGGGACCCAGTTGAATTTTAGCACCGCGTTTCATCCTCAGACAGATGGTCAGTCAGAGAGGACTATATAGACCCTGGAGGATATGTTGAGAGCTTGTGTATTGGATTTTGGAGGCTCTTGGGATGACCATTTGCCACTAGCAGAGTTCGCGTATAATAACAGTTTTCATGCGAGTATCGAGATGGCACCATATGAGGAATTGTATGGGCGTAGATGTCGTTCCCCTATTAGATGGAAAGAGGTTGGTGATAGACAGATTTTTGCCCCCGACTTGGTTAGACAAGCCTCTGAGGACGTCCAATTGATATGTGAGAGGTTACAGACAGCTCAGAGTAGGCAAAAGAGTTATGCTGATAGGAGACGGAGACCACTAGAGTTTGATGTGGGTGAGTCAGTGTTTTTGAAAGTTTCCCCTTCGAAGGGTATTATGAGGTTTGGTAAGAAGGGCAAGCTGAGCCCTAGATATATCGGACCCTTCGAGATTTTGGAGAGAGTGGGAGACAAGGCTTATAGGTTGGCATTGCCACCAGAGTTGGCAAGTGTGCACAACGTCTTCCACGTATCCATGTTGAGGAAGTATCACCCGGACCCGGCACATGTGATACGATATGAGCCTTTGGAGCTGAATGAAGGTATGGCCTATGATGAGAAGCCAGTTCAGGTATTGGACAGAAAAGACAAAGTGCTGAGGACAAAGACAATTCCCTTGGTGATAATACTTTGGCAACATCACACTGTGGAAGAAGCCACATGGGAATTAGAGAGTTTGATGTGGGAGAAGTATCCCAAGTTGTTTACAGAATAATTGGTTCTAATTTGGAGGATCAAATTTTTTAAGTGGGGGAGAATGTGAGACCCCGTATATGTATAATGGTATATATGTACATAGAAATGTAAATAGAGTTGTACTATGAATTCATGAGTGAAGTATATGTGATGTAAGTCCATAAGTAATGTACACACTTGTAATGAGAGTGGTAATTGTACATACAAGTTACATTAAGTATGAATGTGAAGAAATGGACTTAAACATGTGGAGAATGTGTGTAGAATGGATTATGAGTAGTTTGGTAAAATGGAAGTAGAATTGCATAAGATGTGCACTTCCATTTTTGTTTATATTAAGTACCATTGGTCATACAAAGATTCTACACAAGTTTTAATGTGTATGAAGTGAGGATGGATGCCATTTTCGAGTCTCAAAGATGAATGGATGAGAAAAGGATCATGGTAGCAAATTAAGGATGTTTGGTAAGTGTTGCTGCAGAAGAACTGCAGAAAATCTGGAAATTGTGAAGGGCAGATCGATCTCATGGGATGAGAGATCGATCTGAAAGAGCCAGAATGCTCTTATTTGGGCAAAGGAATAGAGCAGATCGATCTCCAATGGAGCCAGATCGATCTCCTAAGCATTCTGTAGTGAAAAGATCGATCTCCTTAACTCTCTGTTTGGGAGTAGATCGATCTCATGCTTCGACAGATCGATCTCATGCTTAAAATGTCATGAAAAAAAAGGGATTTAAGGGGACCAGATAAATCTCCTCTTGGACCAGATCGATCTCCTCAAGCTATTTCTATATAAGGAGTGCTGAAAATCAGAAAATTTCGAGAAAAACACTAACCTTCCACTTTCAACCCAAAAACCTAACTTTCTCTCTCTAAAATCAGCCATTTTCAGTGAGGTTTGAAGAGAGACCATTAGAGGGAAAGTTGTTCCTATCAAAGAGGAGAACAACATAGTTGGAAGGCATTTTCCCATTGTTGGTATTGAAGGAGTTAAGGGCATTGCCATTTGGTGTAAGAAGAGAAATCAAATTGGGTAAGATTCTAACACTCCAACTATGGTACATTGTTTATATAATTGATTTTGGAGTTGTTTGGTATGAGTATGGATGGTTAGAAACTATCTAAAATGTATTGGAATGATTATGACCTAGAAATGGTCTAGAGTGAGAAAGTGAAATGTATGGAGATTAATGATGAATGAGATATGTAGAAGTTATTAATAGTGTTGTGGTATGATTTTAAGATGTGGTTAGTGGATAAATTGTGAGATTTACCTAAAAGAGGTAAAATGTGGAATAAGGCATTGGTAAAATGCATAAGTGAATAATATTGACTAGTGAGGTCAATTATGGGTTAAATACCTTAACTCAATTGATTTAACGAATGAATCGCAGCTTTCGAGGATACGCCGAGGCGAGTTGAGCCATGAGCGTGAGAAGCTAAAAGGAAGGAGTCACACCAAGTAAATCGAGGTAAGGGATTTGTGTGGACTCTTAGAGATATCTGTGCGCAATTTGGGCGCTTAAATGTTTTGCTAGAATGCATGAGATTAGGAAATGATGTTGGGTGATTGAAGGTAAAAGTTGGGAGTTTGAGAAATGTGCATGAAAACAAAAGCATATTGCTTTGAAAATCATGTTTTATTGAGCAAATGATTGGTAGGTTGGCTGACATTGAAATGATTTGCAAAAGAAATGGGTGTGTTTTGGTTTTGTTAACCATACTTTGCAAAGTTTTGAGCCACCTACATGATTTCGTGAGTATGAAAGCGTGTCAGAGTATGACTCGCATGAGATTTGACGTGTTTTTATACACATAAGTCCAAGAGGCACTAGTTTTCACATGGATTTCATAATTGTTTTGGCATTGTGCTTCGAGTTTGTCTCGCACTGGATGCCCACCTTGCATGTTGCCGTGTTTGGAGCTTCAAGTAGACTGGGTGTCGCATCGATTAAATAGGCTCACACGTGCATTGTTTTGACATGATTAATTAGCAGTGTTAGGAGCTTCGGGTAGACAAGAGATCGTACCGATTAAATAGACTCACACATGCGTTTGAGATGTGGCCTGATATAATGTGTTGATTGGGTCCACGGAGTACGTTGTACCGTGATGTAGCATGGGGTACATTGTACCGTGTTGAGTTGTGATGTGCCGTCTTCGGACAAGATTTGCTATGGATCGGCGGGTAGGATTTGACCCACCTCCCGTGTGGAAGCAGATAGTGGTGATATCCCGCACACCTGATCCGTGTAGCCGGTATCACAGGTTATGTACATAGGCCTTGAGGTTATTACTTATTGTTGAACTGCCTATCTCACATGTCTACTGCTATTTGAGAATAAATCTATGTTTGAAAATGATTTGTGGGTCAGGAAAGCCCGAGGGATGGGTCGAGACCTGACCAATGTTGAAATTGATTTGTTAATGGTTTTTAAAATGCACGGATGCATGATGTTTAATGCCATGCTTTATTGTGAAATTGCATGATGGGTAATGCCATGCTTTTATTGTGAATTATGCATGATGATTTATACCATGCTTTGAGTTGAAATGTGCACTTGATTTTAATAGCATGAATGCTTTACATACCATTAACATAATCGTACACTCATGTTTTGAGATAAATAATGAATGAAATGCTTTTGAGCATGGCATCACGATCACGTAGATAGTGCAGTATCTACCTATTCGCATGA
The DNA here is from genome assembly GCA_033439115.1 of Firmiana major. Taxonomy (NCBI): domain Eukaryota; kingdom Viridiplantae; phylum Streptophyta; class Magnoliopsida; order Malvales; family Malvaceae; genus Firmiana; species Firmiana major. The sequence goes on from CM065912.1 coordinate 23,684,307, forward strand.
TTACCTTACTGAGCGTGTGGTTTGCTCACCCCCCTTATTTTCCCCCTCTCTACAGAGATTTGAGTATAGAGTGAGCGTGACTGGAGGCGTTTCCCTTTTGGTAATCCGCTGCATCCCATCGCTAAAGGTATACACACTTGGATTATTTTGTATCTAAACTAGACATAGCACAGTAGCATTTTGTATGTAACTACTGGGGATGTAAAACAATGTAAACACATGTAACAACTCTGATATATATACATTTATACAAGTGTTTACTCATAGATAATGTTTCAAATTGAATTGGTATGGTGGAGTGAGTTAGACGTCGACATACAGCTCAACTGTTAAGAATGTGGTTGTTCACGATCGAGGAAGGATGATTAAAGATTAATGCATGAAAATGTGAAAAATTTGTACGTATTTTGGTAAGTTGAGGGTCGTGACATCACTATCGCTCCATGTTGCCACCATTGCCTTCTTTTTGTGGAACCTATCATTGGACCTTTTAAGAAGAGGGTAGTTAAATTTTATGTGTCCTGATTTTTTACATTCATAGCACACAATTGTATCTTTTCTTCCTACCTCTTCTTGATCTCTCTTATTGTTTCTCCTATTACTACCACTAGCTCTCATTCTCACGAACTTGTTAAATCTTTTGGCAAACATTGCCATCTCAAGATCCTCTTCACTACCACTTTCATTCTTAATCTCCTCTTGAGCAGTAGATTTTAGAGCAACTCCCATTTTCTTGGGTGGCTCTTCATTTCTTCTCAACTTCATCTCATAAGTGAGTAGTGATCCTATTAATTCATCTAAAGACAATGTGTGAGGATCCTTAGATTCCTCAATTGCAGTCACTTTAGCTTCCCATGATTTAGATAAGCTATTTAATATTTTCTTGACCATTTCAATATTAGAGTATATTTTTCCTAAGGACTTTAATCCATTAATTACATCCGTGAATCTAGTGAACATATCACTAATTGATTCTCCTTCCTTCATCCTAAAAAGCTCATAGTCATGTGTGAGCATTCCTACCTTAGTCTCCTTTATTTGGGTTGTACCCTCATGAGTTATTGCCAATTTGTCCCAAATTTGTTTGGCATTGTCACATCCGGAGACTCTATTGTATTCATTTGGCACTAAAGCACAAAAAAGAGTGTGCATGGCCTTAGCATTTAGTTGGGCACATTTAACATCATTTGAGTCCCATTCTTCTTCTTCCTTAGGGATATCTCTTCCCTCTATTCTTTTTGTGGGGATTTGAGGTCCTTTAGTTATAATCCTCCACACCTCATAATTATTTGCTTGAATGAATAACATCATCCTAGTCTTCCAATAGGCATAATGTTCCCCATTGAACATAGGAGGCCTAACCGTAGAATGCCCCTCTCCTACCAAACTAGTTGCTACATTGTTGTGAGCCATTTGATCGTTTCTAACTCTTAGGAAGTTGTTCCTATGTGATTAAAGAGTCCTAGCTCTGATACCAATTGTTGGCTCTATCGAGAGGGGGGTGAATCGGTTTTCTAATGTTAATGACAAATTTTAACTTAATTCAAATTTATCAACAAATGATAAATGAACAATAAATGAAATCAATCAAATTAAAGCAAGATAGGGAAGAGAATAACAAACACGATCATTTATAGAGGTTCGGCCAATCTCTTGCCTACGTCCTCTCTCCTTGACCTTCTTGTCAAGTGCTTTCTTTCTCACTTTCAACAGAAGTTACAACGTTCCTTTTTCAGGTTAAGGAAAAACCTCTCTACCCTTTTAAATACAAAGAAGTATTCACCCTTTTTACAATATTTATCTCACAGAGGAACAATCCTCTTCTCTCTTAGGGTAAGGATGAATACAATATCAAGCTTTTAATGTGGGTAGGACAATTACAGCTTTTGCACTTAAGCTTATACAACAAACTTAATAAATGAGGAATGAAGACACAAGGAATGAAAGAATTAAACTCTTGAGAATGTAAGAAATGTGCAGCAATAGTCTCTCTGCTCATTGTCTTCAATGCTTGGTTAAATACTGAAGATTTGGTAGTTGGAGCATTAAATGCTGTTTTTCCCATTGAGATTTTTACAGAACTAGCCGTTGGGTACCTCTAGTATGATGCCAGATCGATCTGCCATCTTAGCCAGATCAATCTTTTAGTTATAAATCCTGCAAGATCAAAGCAAAATAACACAAGGAGATCGATCTCATATATTAGCAGATCGATCTTACAATTTGAACTTGTTAGGGGAGATCGATCTGTCGAATAGGCAGATCGATCTTCCAATCTCTCTGTTTGAGGCAAGATCGATCTAGAGATCAATCTGTCATGTATTATCGTAGTGGGGAGATCGATCTCCTTAGCTCTCTGACTTTGAGGAGATCGATCTCTTCCTATACTATATCGATCTCATGAGTTCTCTGTTTGAGTATAAATCGATCTTATAGATCGATCAACTGTCTTTACTTTAGGGGAGATCGATCTCATCCTAGATCAGATCGATCTCCTCAACTCTAGTTTTAGGCAGATCGATCTCATAACCATTATAGATCGATCTCAATCTTCCTTAATACCTTTGTACAAGTTTAAGGCTTAGCAGATCGATCTCAATCTTCCTTATTACCTTTGTACAGGTTTAAGGCTTAACAGATCGATCTCATGTCTTCATGAGATCGATCTCTCATCTAATAAAACCCAGGAGATCGATCTCTCATAACCCAGATCGATCTCTCATCTACAGAAACTCAAGTTCTAGTACTAATAACCTCTAAACATGTTTTTATATCATCTTTATACTATTAAATTTACTTGTTTTGTCATTTCAAAATATATTATCACAACAGACCTCTTCCACGTCTCCCACTCATAATTGACTCAATCACCAAAACAAAGATCACAAACATACTAGTGAGATCAATGGCATAAGCAATGTATATATTTCAGACATGCACGGTATAAGGGATGCATTGCTATTCTAGCTAACCTACACCGACATGACCTAACAACAAGCCGCTCTGATACCAAACAAGTTGTCATGCCCAGTGACTCCCACTTACTAGCCCAACGTGAGTAAGTTATGCCGAAAGCATTATAGAAGAACTTGTTAATGCTAAGTTATTATTAGTTCTTTTATAGAATTTTTTACTTTTCGTTTCTGTGTTTGATATAGGCTAAAGCTTTAAAACTATTAGGTTGAGAAATTGTTTAAGTCCTATGATTTACTAGAAATTTTGGCACTACAATTTGACCTAATCTATCCTGCAAATAACCTCAACACACAATTTATATCCTTAATCATCAACCACAATCAAATTTACAACAACTATTCAATTATCCACAAAGAAACGTCATTAGCATCTCATCATAACTCGATCATCTAAAATTTAATATTGACTTAGTGTCACGACCCATTTTCATTCCCTTTAACTGAAAATCACTATAAATTTTTCGTGTTTTATTGTTACCTTACCCGGTCGTGAACAAACTCACCACATACAGTTGGACTATGAGTCAATAATAATCACCAGTTACCATTCATCCATAATTAATAAAAACGATGTCATATATTCGAAATTAAGTCATTTACTCATACAGAACATGTTTACTGACATCTACATCCCCCATAATTGTAACTCAATCATTACTGTGCCATTACATTGTTTAAATACAAAAAAATCCTGTGTATATACCTTTCGGCGATGGAAGCAGCGGATGTCCAAAAACACAATGCCTCAGTCCTCACTGAGCTACTACGCACGCTGTCACGCCCCGTGACCTAACCTGGAACTAGTCGCGCAATGTTAAGCGGAATCGTATTTAAATGTAACTTAAATATTTCTACGCGGATCGTTTTACTTGTCGTTTGTGCCCAATGTAGGTATCATTCTACTATTTATTATATTTTTATGCGTGATAAATTTCTAATCTTAACTTATAATATTAAAGATTTCGATTTATTTTTCTATTTAGGCAGCATGACTACAATATATAATTTAGTCCTTCATACTCAGTACAACATATTTATTCCAAGTTCTCAACATCAAATATATTAACCCTGGGTTTCAATCATACATCATATAATCCCCTAATCCGACATAATAGTTAATGTCATATAGCATGCCCTGTCGTTCATCCATTTTATACCGAAAAGAGGAAACCTACAGTAATACTTAATAATCATACTTAAACGTCTTTCAACTAGTACATCTCATAAATACAAGCGTGCGTACATATCTGAAATAAAATGCATATATATAAATATATATCGTCCGTCGCATAATACCTCGAAAATACCTAAATCAGCTCACTAGGCTAAAGGAGACAGCTAGAGCGTGACGCTCGCCCCGAAATACTAATCTGAAAAATGTTGGAAAAGAGGGGTGAGCAACCACACGCTCAGTAAGAAGCCTACATAATCGAAGCTAGCAAAACACCATGCAACACACCATGCAATGGTAAACCGAGGTAATTACGTAAAACATCATGCATATTTCGAATAAACAATACTGAACATGCTTCGGTTTAATCAAGTTTATATATTTGAAAATCAATGTATCATTAGTCAAAAATCAGATTTTTCAAAGAGAAGTTATAAGTCCACAAAACCGAGACCATAGTCAAAGAGCAATTTATTTAAATACATGCATGGGCATACTTAAAGTATTCGATAGAGTAATACGAGTAAGTGGCAATAACCCAAACCAGTCATGGATCTAATATTCAATAACCTCACCAATATCAATGCAAAATAAATACACATATGGCCATAGTGACTACCGCCCTATCCTAACTGAGCAGGTTCCGGACTAGGGTACTGTAGACGGGCTCAAGGTCTCACAGTATTAGGTAGCAATAAAATACACGATGCCACGAAGGCATCCCCGTGAAGCACTTGGCACCGTAGGGCAATCACACAGAACCTCTGTCACGACCCATTTCCATTCTCTTTAACCGAAAATCACTGAAAATTTTTCGCGTTTTACTGTTACCTTACCCGGTCGTGAACTAACTCACCACATACTGTTGGGCTGTGAGTCAATAATAAACACCACATCTCATTCATTCTCAATTAATTAAAATGATGTCATACATGTGCATTTAATCGTGTACTTATACGAATACATGTTTTACTGTGCTTTTACATTGTTTAGATATAAAAAGAATCACTGTGTATATACCTCTTAGCGATGGAGATGCAGCGGAGTCCAAAATAATACGCCTCAGTCCTCACTGGGCTACTATGCACGCTCTGTAGGGGGAAAATAGAGTGGGATGAGCAACCACACGCTCAGTAATGCAATAATGCAAGCATGGTAGATAACCACTCTATCTACATGCTGATAGTGCTATGCATAAATCATTTATGGTAGGAGCATGAGGAATAAAACTATGCCATATGAGTATACATATATATCATGTATCAAAGTCATGTAAAATTGGCATATAAAACATGGTAAAACATCATGTATAAATCATCTCATGCTCGATCTCATTTCAATTCATAAAAAGGGCAATTCATTAAGAAACCTCCTTTTTAAAACCCACGTCATAAAACTCTTTCTCATCACATACAATCACATCACATCAATTCACAATCACAACCTCATTTTCATTTCACAATTCAAATCCACGAGGCTCGACCCCTCCTTCGGGTCTACCTTAAACAATCACAATCACACTTAGAGATTTAAAATCATGTGGTAGTAAGTAAATCAAGCAAGGAGACAGGTTACTATATCTCAAGTGACTACATTGGCCAATCGTCACATATCATCCCAGACCACACGGATTTCCGGTGTGCGGGGTATCATGCTGGCACGAAGGTGGGTTAGTTCTCCGCCAGACTTTCTCAAATCAAGTAACCACCACGCGGTACATCGTACTCCATGTGATATACACGGTACATCGTACTCCGCGGACCCATAACATGGTTGGGGGTGCCTGCCATAGGTCTTATCTACCCCATACCCAGTGTAACCTTTATAGTCTCAAGAGCGCGTGGGAGTAACCGCAATACCAGGTCCTAGCCCCTCATGGCCTTGCTCGCCCTTGTTGGGTTCCCTGATCCAGGTCCTAGCCCCTCACCCTCACCTCACCTAAGAGGTCTGTCAGGCCTGTTGGGTTCCCTGGATGGATTATGTCAGGTCCTAGCCCCTCACCCTCACCCCACCTAAGAGGTCTGTCAGGCCTGTTGGGTTCCCTAAGTTAATCCGTATCTCTCACCATGGCCTCATACGTACCACAGTGTGAAAACCAGCGCGAGGTACGCTCTAGCGCGAATTCATGCATCAAAACCAATCACTTCGTACGAGCAACGCTCTAATACGGCATTTATGCATAAAAATATGAAGAAACCATGTACGAGCATAGCTCCAGTACGGTTATATGCATAAGAAAAACCACTTAAATCTACGTACGAGCATAAGCTCCAGTACGGTTTGTAAACATCATCACAATTCAATTTCAAAGTGCGAGCTAAGCTCAAGCACGTTTCACACAAGTGAAAACATAGAAATCTCGCGCGAGCGAGGCTCTAACGCGAATTATATCACGTACACGCGATAGGCGGCTCATATGAATTCAAAACATCTCATAATATGCTTAGTGCCTCATATGGGCTATTTCACAACATCATTCAAGTACTAGCCAGCCTATCCTTTTATTTGCTCAAATCAAAGCATTGTGTTTTGTAAAAGCATTCAAAACACATGATTTATGCAATTATTAACCTTACTATCCCTTTTTCAATAACCATCTCAAACCACCAAATCTCATACAAATACTCATACACCATCAAAACACATTTCTATAAGTCCACGCATATTTCCAAAGCTCTATATATACCCACGAGTTCAAAATACGAGCAGCTACCTCTATATATTTACAAAATTCCCTTACCTAGAATCGCGATGCGTGATTCCACTTCCTTAAGCTGCTTACTCGTACGGTTCGGTTCGCCTTCAACGAACTCTTCGGGACTGCACAAAATCGTATCCCGCATTATATTCGATCCATATATTGCAACCCTTGTGCTTGCTATAGTCAATTTAATCTATAGCCTCTATTAAAGCTTATTTGGCCTCGTTTCATTACTTTACCCATAGCTCGAGTCTATGGGCCTTCTTAGGCCTATTAACTTATTCAAAGTCGATATCAAATCGACATAAAGCTCATAGCGTTCATATTCCATGAATCCCCTCACTATGGCATTTATCAATCATATACATACCCATTTCCACAATTCCTCCAAACTCACAATGTAATCTCATTTAACCATTTAAGATCATAAATATTACCCCAATAACAACTTTAGCATGCCATAAATCATAGGCTCATTCAATCCCACATATCCTCACATTATACCCATTTTAGATTTCTAGGTCACACCAATTCCACTACATTCCTAGGTAGTTTATCCATCAATACTCATATCAATCAACTCCAAAATCAATTAAATAGCTAATGCATTTGGATTGGAGTGTTAGAATCTTACCAATATGATTTCTCTTCTTGCTCCAAATGGTAATGCCCTTAACTCCTTCAATTCCAAAGATGGGAAAATGCCCTCTCACTATGTTGTTCTTCTCTTTGATAGGAACAACTTTGCCTCTAATGATCTCTCTCTAAATCTCACTGAAAATGGCTGATTTTAGAGAGGGAAAGTTGGGTTTTTGGGGTTGAAATTGTAAGGTTAAGTGTTTTCCGAGATTTCCAGATTTTTCAGCTCTCCTTATATAGAAATGACTCGAGGAGATCGATCTGGTCCAAGAGGAGATCGATCTGGTCCCTTAAAATCCCTCTTTTTCACGGCATTTTTAAGCTTGAGATCGATCTGTCGAAGCAATGAGATCGATCTGTCGAAGCATGAGATCGATCTGTCGAAGCATGAGATCGATCTGGTCCCAAACAGAGAGCTAAGGAGATCGATCTGGGTGCTTGGGGATCGATCTTTCCACTACAGAATGCTTGAGAGATCGATCTGGCTCCATTGGAGATCGATCTGCTCAATTCTTTCGCCCAAATAAGAGCATTCTGGCTCTTCCAGATCGATCTCTCACCCTAGGAGATCGATCTGGACCTCATGTTTTCCAGATTTTCCTGCAGTTTCATTGCTGCGACTCATACCAACACACTCTCAATCTATTGCCATGGCCATTTCCTCATCCATCCACCTCTATAACTTGAAAATGGCATCCATTCATACCTTATGCACATTGAAACTTGTGTGCATTCATTGTATGTTCAAAGGTATGCTACATAAAACCAAATGGAAGCATAACTCCATTCCATTTCACCATACTACTCATCTTGAGTCTCAATCATATCCATCACTCGCTAGAACTCATTTCTTCGTATTCATGCTCAATGAAACTTGTATGTACGTTACAATTTATATTACACATACATACATTGAATCCATGGACTTACATCAATCATACTTTACATTACAAGTCCATTCATATTATTTGATCCACGTACACACATTACCCTTATACATATACGGGGTCTTACAACCTCCTACCTGATGCTAGAGATGGCTCTCATGATAACAACTCGATGCCACAAAGGCATCCCCATGAAGCACTTGGCACCGTAGGGCAATCACACAGAACCTCCTACTGGGTGCTAGAGATGGCTCTCACGGACATGACTGCCACACAGGCATAAACCGGGTTGCCAACAGACTCAAAAAATCCCTCGATGGGTACACTTTAAAAATCCAACAATTCATCCCAAATCATTATATCAAAAATTGGGAAAAACCACCCATCGAAAATAAAACATTTATCAATTGTATAAAAATCAACATGTATATAAATCGTGCAAACTCATGCTTACTTCAAAATACAGTTACAAATAGTGCCCATGCAACATCTTCAAAATTAGTAATCATCATGGAGTTACAAAAAAAATATTGTAATGCATCACACGCACATGCTACTATCATGTAAAAATATTAGTTCATAAATCAATAACTCCATGCTATGACAGAATTTAAATCAAGACATTTTAATAAAAAAACAATAGATAAGGGGATTTTAATCTAGGCTACTCAATTAAATCGGCTACCCTATAATCCTACTTTAAAATGATGATATAAAACCCCTTACCGCACAAGCTACGCGCCCGATTTAGCCTTTTCGCCTACCGCCTTAGACGCGCATATATGCGTCTAAGCTTCCTTTGCGCCTTCTGACGTGCTTGCTGCGAAATATCATTTAGGTATACATCATTTACCATTCGCACATCAACGAATTTAATTTTCAGCACACGCACATTCGCAAAAAAAAAAACAATTCTAGGCTAACTACCATTAGAAACTATCACGAAGTTATTAGTTTAATAAAATACAATCTTCGATAAACTATCCTAAGACATGTAGGTGATGTGATAATCATCCGAATAACTTGAACTTATTAGAATTTGTTTTTCATATTAAAATAAATGTTCTTTTAATATAAGAAAATACTTAATATTAAGGAAAAATTGAAATTAAACCTAAAACATGAAAGTCAATAGAATTAATACTGTTTTATGACAACATTTAATGAATCTATATATTTTTTACAAGTGTATATAATTTTAGTGTGTATTTAATAACATCCAAAACCTTGGAAAAAAATTTTTATAACTATATTTATACATATATAATTACTAAAAAACATATATTTGACTTTCATACAATCTATAACATGATTGAATCAATATTGACCCAAAACAAATTTTAAATTAATTAAAACGAAATTTTCTAATATTCTGAAATTTCTTATTTTTGTGTTCATTTGACCTACTTTGAGCATTTATATCTAACACACTGTATAGTATCTAAAGCTGAGACTAGAACCAATTAAAATTACACATGTAATATTACAATATAGGATTTTGTTTAGTTCAAAAAGCTTACTGGAACCATAATTTTCGAAAGCCAAAAGTTTGAGTTTTATCACAGAGAACCCAGAATTTCTGGGTTTCTGTTTCAACGAACCAAGTTTGGGGCAACGGTTCTACTAGCACAAAACGTTTCTGACTGAGGTATTAAGACCAAAACAAAGTTCATGTTTCATACAGCAAAAGCCATCAAATAATTGACCAAAACAGTTATCAAAAAGTGAAGTTCCAGTAACCCAAAGTTGGATGTTCAACACTATCAAAACCCATTTTATTCAAATTTCAAAAATTCATAACTTTTAAAATACACAACCAAATTAAGTGATTCAAAGACCATTAGAAAGATCTTTAAGAGAACTTTCTATTAGTACCAATTTTTTTTCACTAGAACATCACCAGAATATTACCGAAAAATTTCAAAAGATAAAACTAATTTGTAGGTTTAGGTAAATACAATATAAAAGACAAAAACTTATAAATGTAAAGAATAATTACCTTGGAAAAATCAAACGGAGAAGACAAAGAAGTATTTTTTTTTTAGAGCCGTCAAGTTTTCTTCAGAGCATTCGTTCGATAGATTTTTTTTTTTGTTTTTTGACAGCAGCCCTATGGTGTATATATATATATATATAATTTTTTTTAAAACCCTAATATACTAAGTCAGTCTTTTATAAAAAAAAAATGGGTATTGGGCTTTTCATTTTTTTTATTGGACTTTTTAAAGGTTAGCCTAGTTATTACATTCTTCCCACCTTTAAAGAATTTGGTCCCCAAATTCAAATATTCATGGGTTTAAAATTTTGAAGTTCTCTAAAAATTGTCTTATGTTTCTTTCCTAAAAGATTTGTTTATGTAGCATGGGACTATAATAGATCGATTCTAGATTACTGTATAGTAATTAGTTGAATCATATTGAATTTCGATCCTAAACAATTTAAATCAACACTTAAATCCTTAATGCAAACTTTAAAGTGTAAACACCTAAGTTAAACTATCAACTATACTCTATAATAAACTACATGATATTTTTGGGAGGGATACTACATCCTCCCCCACCTTAAAAGAAATTTAGTTATCTAAATTCTTACCTTGATTCTCGAAAAGGTAAGGATATTTCTCCTTCATGCTTTCTTCTAGCTCCCAAGTAGCTTCTCGTTCAGAGTGATTACTCCACTGAACCTTAACATATGAAATAGTACGCCTTCTTAAAACTTGTTCCTTCCTGTCCACAATACGTATAGGATGTTCTTCGTAAGACAAATCTTCTCTGAGTCTCAAAGGAGCTAAGTCCATCACATGACTCGGATCTGACACATACTTCCGCAACATTGAGACATGAAATACATTATGCACTCCAGATAATGCAGGTGGAAGTGCCAATCTATAAGCTACGTCTCCTACCTTATCAAGAATTTCAAAAGGACCCACATAGCGAGGACTAAGTTTCCCACAGATTCCAAATCTCATAACTCCTCTAGTTGGGGAAACTCGTAAAAATACATGATCTCCAACCTCAAACTCCAAGTCTCGTCTTCTATTGTCGGCATAACTTTTTTGTCTGTCCTGGGCTATCTGGAGCCTTTTACAAATCATACGAACCTTATCTGATGCTTGTTCAACTAAATCAGGTGCATATATCATCCTATCACCAACCTCTTCCCAACCGATTGGTGATCTGCATCTTCGTCCATAAAGAACTTCGTATGGAGCCATTCCTATACTGGCATGGTAACTATTGTTGTAAGCAAATTCCGCTAATGGTAAATGCTCATCCCATGAACTTTCAAAATCAATAACATAAGCACGCAACATGTCTTCCAAGGTTTGTATCGTCCGTTCTGACTGTCCATCAGTCTGCGGATGATATGCCGTGCTAAATTGTATCCGAGAACCCAAGGACTCCTGAATCTATTTCCAAAACCGAGATGTGAACCTAGAGTCCCTATCCGAAGTAATACTTACTGGGGTTCCATGAAGTCTTACTATCTCCTTAACAAACATTTCTGCCAATGCATTCAAAGGAGTAGTCGAGCTAATGGCTAAGAAATGCGCTGACTTGGTGAGTCTATCCACTATTACCCAAATCGCGTCATGCTTCCTCCGAGTTCTAGGTAAACCCGTAACAAAGTCCATAGTTATGTGTTCCCACTTCCAAGTTGGTATGGGTAAGGGTTGGAGTAAACCTGTCGGTTTCTGGTGTTCCACTTTCACTTGCTGACACACCAAACACCTTGCTACAAACTCGGCAATCTCACGTTTCATTCCAGGCCACCAATACATCTTGCGTACGTTATGGTACATTTTGGTGCTCTCGGGATGTAAGGTGTATATGCTAGAGTGAGCTTCCGATAAAATCAGCTTCTTAAGGTCCTCGTCCCTTGGCACACATATCTGGCCTCTGAATCTAAGCAATCCATCTGAACCAATATCAAACTCAGAATCTCTACCCTCTTGAATCTGCCTGGACACTTCAAGTAACTTCTGATCTAGCTTCTGTGCCCGCCTAATCTGATCAATCAGTGTCGGCTCAATCCTAAGACTAGCAAATAAGGGACTTTGATCCGAGGGTGCTACATCAATAGACAAGCTTGCAAACTGTCTCAACAATTCCCACTCCTTAACCATCATACAGGACACCATACTCATGTTCTTCCTACTCAATGCGTCCGCTGCTACATTTGCTTTCCCCGGGTGATATAAAATTTCACAATCATAGTCTTTCAACAATTTCATCCATCTACGTTGCCTCATGTTCAGTTCTTTCTGAGAAAATAGGTATTTGAGGCTCTTGTGATCGGTATAGATCTGAAACTTTTCTCCGTAAAGGTAATGCCTCCATATTTTCAAAGCAAAGACTACTGCTGCAAGTTCGAGATCATGCGTGGGGTAATTCCTTTCATGCTCCTTCAGTTGACGTGATCCATATGCTACCACTTTGCCATTTTGCATAAGCACACATCCCAATCCATTCAGTGAAGCATCACTATACACCGTGAATCCTCCGGGTCCATCTGGTATGGTGAGGATCGGTGCAGAAGTTAATCGATGCTTGAGGTTTTGAAAACTGCACTCACAGGCATCGCTCCACTCAAACTTGACATCCTTACGGGTGAGTCGAGTTAGAGGAGCTGCAATTTTTGAAAATCCCTCTACAAACCTTCTGTAGTACCCGGCTAATCCAAGAAAGCTTCGTATCTCCATCACTGTCTTTGGCCTCTCCCAGTTCACTATAGCTTCCACTTTGGACGGGTCAACAGATACTCCATCCTTGTCCACTACATGGCCCAGAAAACCAATTTGCTTCATCCAGAATTCACATTTGTCCAACTTAACATACAATCTCCTTTCTCTAAGTGTTTGAAGGACTATGTATTGGTGTCGTTCATGTTCTTCTGGAGAACGAGAATATATCAAGATGTCGTCTATGAATACAATCACGAACTTATCCAGAGACTCCTTGAAAACTTCGTTCATCAAGTTCATGAATGCTGCTGGCTCATTCGTCAAGTCAAATGGCATGACCAGGAATTCGTAATGCCCATAGCGAGTTCGGAATGCTGTCTTTGGAATGTCCTCACCTCTAACTTTCAGCTGGTGATATCCCGACCTTAGGTCTATCTTCGAGAACACTTTGGCACCCTTCAACTGATCGAACAAGTCATCGATCCTCGGTAGTGGGTATCAGTTCTTGATCGTAGCCTTATTGAGCATTCTGTAATCAATGCACAGTCTCAAGCTACCATCCTTCTTCTTCACAAAGAGCACAGGTGCGCCCCAAGGTGACACACTCGGGCGTATGAATCCTTTATCCAGTAGTTCTTGGAGTTGTTTCTTCAATTCTTCCAACTCCATAGGCGCCAACCTATACGGGGGTTTGGACAAAGGTTCGGTTCCAGGCACCTAATCAATAGCAAACTCCAACTCTCTATCGGGCGGTAATCCTAGCAACTCTTCAAGAAATACATCAGGGAATTCCTTTACTATCGAGATATCCTGAATGTTGGGCTTCAGCTTCTCATTACATTCCACGAAAGCTATAAAACCTTCATCATTTAAAATCAACTATCAAGACCACAAATAAATCAACCAAAAATTTACATGTTATTCATTTATCTCCAAAAGTTACTACACACTTTTCGGGTAAGTACAAAGTCATCACCTTTCTAAAACAGTCTAAATTAACTCTATGGGTTGCTAACCAATCCATTCCTAGTATCACATCAAAGTTCGACATATCTAGCAGAATCAAGTTAGCTAGAACTACCTTATCACCTATCTTTAGCTCATAGTTCCTATATACTACCTCAGTCATTTGCGATTCTTTCATAGGTGTTTTTACACGAAGTAAATAATCTAAAGGCTCAGGCTCTATCGGTAACTTCCTAGCAAATGTAGGTGATACAAAAGAGTGAGTTGATCCAGAATCTATTAACACAAAAGCTTTAACATTTGAGATAAAAAGATTACCCTTCACCACGGATGTTGAGGCATCTGCAGCTTCCTTATCCAACGTGAACACTCGCCCCTAACTAATGACTTTCTTGTCCTTGTCCACAGGAGCTGGTGGTGGTGGAGGAATCGCTTGTACTGGCTGGGCTGGTAGGGTTCTCAGCTTAGGACAATCTCTCTTCATATGTCTTACTTCTCCACACTGGAAGCATGTACCATAAATCTGACGGTAAGGTTGGTTGGCATAATGTCTCTTCCCACATCGGTTACACGTGGGGATCTGATAAGGTACTGGAGCATTCTGAGCAGGGTAAGGCCTCGGCCTAGTCACCATGGCCTGAGAAGCTCCGACCCTCTGCTTCTTGTTTTGCCATCTGTTCTGGAAAGGTCTCCGATCATTAATCCTCTTACCATGGCTCCTCAATCGTGACTGAAACTCAGTCTGAGATAAGTTCATATCATGCTCAACAAACTGTGCCCTCTGGATAGCCTCAGCATATGTCTTTATATTTAGAGGGGCTAGCTTGCTTCTGATTGCCGGCCTCAGTCCATGAATAAACTTGGCAGTCTTCTTCAGCTCATTCCTTGCAATATCGGGCTCATATCGAAGAAGTGCAGTGAACCTCGACTCGTACTGGTCCACTGTCATATTTCCCTGTACCAAGCTCAGAAACTCTGCCTCTTTCTTCATTCTTGCACACTCTGAAATATACTGATTATTAAAAGCTTCAAGGAAAGTCTCCCATGAGATCTCAGTGTGCCTAGCCAATAGAACTGTCTCGACAGAAGTCCACCATCTCTCTGCCTCTCCCTCTAGCATATAGGTAGCCAATGCCACCTTATCCGAGCTACCGTAGTTCATAATCCTGAAAATCTTCTCTAACTTTTGAACCCACTTCTCAGCTGCGTCTGGATCCTTTTCTCCCTTAAATACAGGCGGGTTCATCTTCTGAAACTGTCTGACCCGCTCCAAGTTCCTTTCCATCGAATCCTGTACTAGCGGCTATACTACCGGTGGCTGGGGTGGAGGTACGGGTTCCTGGGGTACTGAGGGTGGTTGTGGCTCTGGAGGTGGAGGAGCTTGCGGCGCATTCGCGGCATTATTGAAATTTGCCATAAACTGAGTTATGGTAGCAGACATCTCTGCCATGGACCGCTCGAGTCTCTCTATCCTGGAGTTCGGACTCTCTGGTTGTGGGGGAGGTACCGGAGGCGGTTGCGCTCGCCTACCACGGCCCCTTTCTCGTCTCCCACTCATACTGATTCGCAAATTCTATACCAATGACCCAAACAAGGTTAATAACATCGAAAGTATATGCGAACATATATATATATACATTTCAGATATGCACGGTTGTCAGATGTACTTCTAGACTAGCAATCCTACATCGACACGACCTACAACAAGTCCACTCTGATACCAAAAAGATTTGTCACGCCCCGTGACCTAACCTGGAACTAGTCGCGCAATGTTAAGCGGAATCGTATTTAAATGTAACTTAAATATCTCTACGGGGATCATTTTACTTGTCGTTTGTGCCCAATGTAGGTATCATTCTACTATTTATTATATTTTTATGCGTGATAAATTTCTAATCTTAACTTATAATATTAAAGATTTCGATTTATTTTTCTATTTAGGCAGCATGACTACAATATATAATTTAGTCCTTCATACTCAGTACAACATATTTATTCCAAGTTCTCAACATCAAATATATTAACCCTGGGTTTCAATCATACATCATATAATCCCCTAATCCGACATAATAGTTAATGTCATATAGCATGCCCTGTGGTTCATCCATTTTATATCGAAAAGAAGAAACCTACAGTAATACTTAATAATCATGCTTAAACGTCTTTCAACTAGTACATCTCATAAATACAAGCGTGCGTACATATCTGAAATAAAATGCATATATATAAATATATATCGTCCGTCGCATAATACCTCGAAAATACCTAAATCAGCTCACTAGGCTAAAGGAGACAGCTAGAGCGTGACGCTCGCCCCGAAATACTAATCTGAAAAATGTTGGAAAAAGAGGGGTGAGCAACCACACGCTCAGTAAGAAGCCTACATAACCGAAGCTAGCAAAACACCATGCAACACACCATGCAATGGTAAACCGAGGTAATTACGTAAAACATCATGCATATTTCAAATAAACAATACTGAACATGCTTCGGTTTAAACAAGTTTGTATATTTGAAAATCAATGTATCATTAGTCAAAAATCAGATTTTTCAAAGAGAAGTTATAAGTCCACAAAATCGAGACCATAGTCAAAGAGCAATTTATTTAAATACATGTATGGGCATACTTAAAGCATTCGATTGAGTAATACGAGTAAGTGGCAATAACCCAAACCAGTCATGGATCCAATATTCAATAACCTCACCAATATTAATGCAAGATAAATACACATATGGCCATAGTGACTACCGCCCTATCCTAACTGAGCAGGTTCCGGACTAGGGTACTGTAGACGGGCTCAGGGTCTCATAGTATTAGGTAGCAATAAAATACACGATGCCACGAAGGCATCCCCGTGAAGCACTTGGCACCATAGGGCAATCACACAGAACCTCCTACCGGATGCTAGAGATGGCTCTCACGATAACAACTCGATGCCACAAAGGCATCCCCGTGAAGCACTTGGCACCGTAGGGCAATCACACAGAACCTCCTACTGGGTGCTAGAGATGGCTCTCACGGACATGACTGCCACACAGGCATAAACTGGGTTGCCAACAGACTCAAAAAATCCCTCGATGGGTACACTTTAAAAATCCAACAATTCATCCCAAATCATTATATCAAAAATTGGGGAAAACCACCCATCGAAAATAAAACAGTTATCAATTGTATAAAAATCAACATGTATATAAATCGTGCAAACTCATGCTTACTTCAAAATACAATTACAAATAGTGACCATGCAACATCTTCAAAATTAGTAATCATCATGGAGTTACAAAAAAAAATATTGTAATGCATCACACGCACATGCTACTATCATGTAAAAATATTAGTTCATAAATCAATAACTCCATGCTATGACAGAATTTAAATCAAGACATTTTAATAAAAAACAATAGATAAGGGGATTTTAATCTAGGCTACTCAATTAAATCGGCTACCCTATAATCCTACTTTAAAATGATGAAATCTAGCCTATCCTAAGTATTTTACTAACGTTAGCTATATAAAACCCCTTACCGCACAAGCTACGCGCCCGATTTAGCCTTTTCGCCTACCGCCTTAGACGCGCATATATGCGTCTAAGCTTCCTTTGCGCCTTCTGACGTACTTGCTGCGAAATATCATTTAGGTATACATCATTTACCATTCGCACATCAACGAATTTAATTTTCAGCACACGCACATTCGCAAAAAAAAAAACAATTCTAGGCTAACTACCATTAGAAACTATCACAAAGTTATTAGTTTAATAAAATACAATCTTCGATAAACTATCCTAAGACATGTAGGTGATGTGATAATCATCCGAATAACTTGAACTTATTAGAATTTGTTTTTCATATTAAAATAAATGTTCTTTTAATATAAGAAAATACTTAACATTAAGGAAAAATTGAAATTAAACCTAAAACATGAAAGTCAATAGAATTAATACTGTTTTATGACAATATTTAATGAATCTATATATTTTTTACAAGTTTATATAATTTTAGTGAGTATTTATTAACATCCAAAATCTTGTAAAAAAATTTTTATAATTATATTTATATATGTAAAATTACTAAAAAACATATATTTGACTTTCATACAATCTATAACATGATTGAATCAATATTAACCCAAAACAAATTTTAAATTAATTAAAACGAAATTTTCTAATATTCTGAAATTTCTTATTTTTGTGTTCATTTGACCTACTTTGAGCATTTATATCTAACACACTGTATAGTATCTAAAGCTGAGACTAAACCAATTAAAATTACACATGTAATATTACAATTTAGGATTTTGTTTCATTCAAAAAGCTTACTGGAACCATAATTTTCGAAAGCCAAAATTTGAGTTTTATCACAGAGAACCCAGAATTTCTGGGTTTCTATTTCAACGAACCAAGTTTGGGGCAACGGTTCTACTAGCACAAAACGTTTCTGACTGAGGTATTAAGACCAAAACAAAGTTCATGTTTCATACAGCAAAAGCCATCAAATAATTGACCAAAACAGTTATCGAAAAGTGAAGTTCCAGTAACCCAAAGTTGGATGTTCAACACTGTCAAAGCCCATTTTATTCAAATTTCAAAAATTCATAACTTTTAAAATAAACAACCAAATTAAGTGATTCAAAGACCATTAGAAAGATCTTTAAGAGAACTTTCTATTAGTACCTATTTTTTTCACCAGAATATTACCGAAAAATTTCAAAAGATAAAACTAATTTGTAGGTTTAGGTAAATACAATATAAAAGACAAAAACTTATAAATGTAAGGAATAATTACCTTGGAAAAATCAAACGGAGAAGACAAAGAAGTATTTTTTTTAGAGCCGTCAAGTTTTCTTCAGAGCATTCGTTCGATAGATTTTTTTTGTTTTTTGACAGCAGCCCTATGGTGTATATATATATAATTTTTTTTAAAACCCTAATATACTAAGTCAGTCTTTTATAAAAAAAAATGGGTTTTGGGCTTTTCATTTTTTTTATTGGACTTTTTAAAGGTTAGCCTGGTTATTACACACGCTCTATAGGAGGGAGAAAATAGAGAGGGATAAACAACCACACGCTCAGTAAGGCAATAATGCAAGTATGGTAGATAACTACTCTATCTACATGCTGGTAATGTTATGCATAAATCTTTTATAATAGGGGCATGAGGAATTAAAACTATGATATATGAGTATACATATATCATTTATTTAAAATCATGGAAATTGGCATATAAAACATGGTAACATCAACATGTAAAAATCGTCTCATGCTCATCAATTATCAAATCTCATAAAAAGGGCAATTCGTTTAAGAAACATCATTTTTTATTATCTCATTCTCAATACAACAAAATTCCATCAAATCATTTCACAATCACAATATCATAACCATTTCACAAACCAAATCCCACAAGACTCAAGCCCTCCCTCGGGTCTACCCTGGACAGTCAAAATCACACTCAAGTATTCAAAACCATGTGGTATTATATAAATCCAGCAAGGAGACAGGTCACTATTGTCACGACCCTTTTTCATTCCCTTTTTCCTTAAAAGCTCAATTTCGCGTTTTACTGTTACCTTACCCGATTGTGAACAACTCACCACATACAGTTGGGCTGTGAGTCAATAATAACCACCACTTATCATTCATTCACAATTTAATGAAATGATGTCATACATTCGAAGTTAATCGTTTACTTATACAAAATATGATTACTGTCGTGCTCAAATGAAACACTACTACAAGTGCACAGGTCAATTTTTGAGTATAGAGTAAATATAAGTATCGTCCCACAGGGAATTGTGCCTTTCGTAAATCACTGTAATCAACAACCTTGAACTTTATTTAGAAAAAGTAATTTATAATGGTTAAGATCCTAATTATTATTCTAACTATTAATTACGGAACAAATTACTTAAAACAAATCAAAATTATTACAAATGAAAATATCAATGGCAAAATATTCCTAGAACTCGATTTCACCTAACTAGGGTTCATACAATTCCTTTGATCAATTGTTCTTTTGATTTCAATTTGTTTATAACCGAAACTATTTCCTGTTTATCTCTCCCGAGTTTTAAACAGTCATACTCAAATTACCTAATCCTAACCTCCCGATTCAGAATTAAATAATAGAGTTCATTAAGCAATGGTAATCCGTTTCTCTATGGCTCATAAGAATTGTCAACCTCTCGATTCAACAATGTCCTATGTTAATCTACCCTTGTGCATATAAATAATCCCCTCTCCCGAGTGCCAGATTCTTATACTAATTCATCCAATTGGTGGCCAATCAACTAGAGCATTAAGAACAAGTAGATTAAATAAACATAATTGATATCATCCAAACAATATCACAAAATAATTGCAATCTGCTCAAAGTTGGCTACATCGATTTTAGGAAAAAGAAGTTTAGTTCCTAGACATCATGATAAACATCCAATAATTCCAAATCATCATCCCTAGAATAAACATTGACTGAAAAAAGATGTAAAGATGGAGTTTCTATGGAGCTAAATCAATCTTGAAGCCTTCTGCCGCAACCTCTTTCGATATTCTGATAAAAAGACTATTTATAAGGTTCCCGACACTAAAACGCGGAATGCCACGTGAAAAAACAGTGTTGCCCTAATCAGACTACTATGCTGCGACAATGGTATTGATTTCCCAGATCTTCTCTACACTGTCTAGTTTCATCTATTGCTGTAGCATAAGTCACGATCAGCATCCTGCAATTTCTCTTCTTCTCAGAATCATCAAAATCAGCTCCAAAAGCTTTAACTTCTCCATATTGTTCTTTTTCCTGCACAAATGCACAAAACACATAAAACATACCTAATATAGCAAAGAACAAATCAAATAACTAAGTAAAAAGGGTTCTAAACATATATAAATTTCAGTTCTAACAAATACCCCCAAACTTAGAAATTTGCTTGTCCTCAAGCAAACATATACTAGAAACAAAACAATTAAAGACTCTCAACCATACTCAGCTCACATACATGTCATACTAAATTGAGATTTTTCTCAAGAATTCACAAGGTTCTCAGCTTAAGATAAATTTCAGATTTATATTGTTCAAGTCAATCAAAGCAAACCAATCCCCCTTCACTCTTCACTTTCCACTTGTGTGTGTGTGTACAATCATTTATTCAAATTTATGCACTCAAATGTTAATGCGAAACCTAAATGGAAATTAAACACAAGACTTCATATGCTTGAATTAACTACTACTCTCCACTAATAAAGACTCATGCATAACCAAGAATCAAAGGACTTTTCAAAGGTTGTAATGTAAGGCTCGAGTTTTAGGTAGGATAAAGGATATAATATGAAGTTTAATCCACCTAAAGCACTGTAATCACCTTTGGATTTAATTTGTTTTGAGCTCATGAATTACTACCCAACCTTACTCATTCTCGAGTTTGATTTTATGAAATTTTTTTTTTTACTGTGTCATACTCCAGAATTTTATTTTCCACTACTTGAAACCACATATGACACTAGATTTTCAGCAAGACTCGAGAACAAACCCTTGTTTGAAACATTCAAGTTCTCAAACCAATAATTTACAAACCACCTTGTTTTCTTTTGAGCTCCTCCCTTAATCCAAAAATTTTGATTGATAGTGCTTTAAGTAAGGGACCAAAAGAATAGGATAATCAAACAATTAGGCTATGGCTTGTAATATGGTTATATAACAACAAAATGGAAAAATTTGGCTCAAAGGGTTTTCCAAGGGATTAATATAATTGGGTAGGCTTGAAAGGCTCAATCTCAAAACAAAAAAATTGCCTAGATCATTTTCCTAATCATGCATGGCCTATCAATTTCGCCTCAAGTAATAACTAATCAAGTTCTAGAGTCTTTTTAGTTTCACATATCAACACAGTAAGTGCATAAACTGAATATGATTGGTGCATAGTTTGAGTGAAAAGATTCAAGTGAAGCTTTCTATCCACATTCCAATACTCAAACAATAAAAATCATTCATTTAAACTAAATTTGATCAATTCCTTGCAAAATCCATCTTTAGCCACAATCTAGAAAACTAATCTATGAAACTGAGTATAATTGCACACAAACAATAAAAAGAAACACATAAAAAGAAATTGAAACAGGCATATAAAACATAACAAAACATGAAAAACAAAGCATGAAAAACATAACAGCAGGCATGAAAAACATAGCAGCATGACACAGAGCACAACCGAGCACAACCAATAACTCCCCCAAACTTAAAATATTCATTGTCCTCAATGAATTGGAAAAAGTAGTAAAGAGGACTTCCCTGGGGTAGTCTCAACTGTCTGAATCCTCCTCTGAGCCATCTTCTGTTAGACCCCGTATATGTATAATGGTAATGTGTGTAATTGGATCAAATAATATGAATGGACTTGTAATGTAAAGTATGATTGATGTAAGTCCATGGATTCAATGTATGTATGTGTAATATGAATTGTAACGTACATACAAGTTTCATTGAGTACGAATATGGAGAAATGAGTTCTGGCAAGTGATGGATGTGATTGAAACTCAAGATGAGTAGTGTGGTAAAATGGAATGGAGTTATGCTTCCATTTGTTTTCATGTAGCATACCTTTGGACATACAATGAATGCACACAAGTTTCAATGTGCATAAGGTATGAATGGATGCCATTTTCAAGTTATAAAGGTGGATGGATGAGAAAATGGCCATGGAAATAGATTAAGGATGTATTGGTATGAGTTGCAGCAAGGAAACTACAGGAAATCTGGAAAACATGAGGGCCAGATCGATCTCATAGGATGAGAGATCGATCTGGAAGAGCCAGAATGCTCTTATTTGGGCGAAAGAATAGAGCAGATCGATCTCCAATGAAGCCAGATCGATCTCTCAAGCATTCTGTAGTGAAAAGATCGATCCCCAAGCACCCAGATCGATCTCCTTAGCTCTCTGTTTGGGAGCATATCGATCTCATGCCTCGACAGATCGATCTCATGCTTAAAAATGCCGTGAAAAAGAGGGATTTTAAGGGACCAGATCGATCTCCTCTTGGACCAGATCGATCTCCCCAAGCTATTTCTATATAAGGAGGGCTGAAAATCTGGAAATCTCGGAAAAACACTTAACTTTACAATCTCAACCCCAAAAACCTAACTTTTCCTCTCTAAAATCAGCCATTTTCAGTGAGATTTGAAGAGAGATCATTAGAGGCAAAGTTGTTCCTATCAAAGAGAAGAACAACATAGTGAGAGGGCATTTTCCTATTTTTGGAATTGAAGGAGTTAAGGGCATTACCATTTGGAGCAAGAAGAAAAATCATATTGGTAAGATTCTAACACTCCAATCCAAATGCATTAGCTATTTAATTGATTTTGGAGTTGGTTGGTATGAGTATTGATGGATAAACTACCTAGGAATGTAGTGGAATTGGTGTGACCTAGAAATCTAAAATGGGTATAATGTGAGAATATGTGGGATTGAATGAGTTTATGATCTATGGCATGCCAAAGTTGTTATTGGGGTAATGTTTATGATTTTAGATGGTTAGATGGAATTACTCGGTGAGTTGGAGGAATTGTGAAAATGGGTATGTATATGATTGATAAATGCCATAGTGAGGGGATTCATGAAATATGAACACTATGAGCTTTATGTCGATTTGATATCGATTTTGAATAAGATAATAGGCCTAAGAAGATCCATAGACTCGAGCTATGAGTAAAGTAATGAAACGAGGCCAAATAAGCTTTAATAGAGGCTATAGATTAAATTGACTATAGCAAACACAAGGGTTGCATTATATGGATCGAATATAATGCGGGATACGATTTTGTGCAGTCCCGAAGAGTTCGTTGAAGACGAATCGAACCGTACGAGTAAGCAGCTTAAGGAAGTGGAATCACGCATCGCGATTCCAGGTAAGGGAATTTTGTGAGTATATGAGGTAGCTGCTCGTACTTTGAACTTGTGGGTGAATATTGGGTGTTTTATGAAATGCATGGTTGCTCAAATAAATGATTGATGGTATCCGTGAATGATGATGAGTATATGCGTGATTTTGGTTTTGAAGTGGATGTTATGAAATGAGATAGTAAGGCTAATAATTGCATAAATCTAATGTTTTGATGTTTTTCAAAATGAAATTGCTTGGTTTTAAGCAAGCTTGTAGATGGGTCGGCTAGTATTGTATTGTTGTGGAAAAGCATGGTGAGTGCTAAACCCAATTGTCGAGATTGTTTGACTGTGTATGAGCCGCCTATCGTATTTGTATGACATAAATCGCGCTAGAGCCTCGCTCGCGCTGGATTTCTATGTTTTCATTTGTATGAAACGTGCTGGAGCTTAGCTCGCACCTTGATTGAAAACTATAATGATGTTTATAAATCGTACTGGAGCTTCTACTCGTACGAGGCTTTTGAGTGGTTGTCTTATGAGTATAACCGTACTAGAGCTATGCTCGTACGCGTCTCTTTATGAGAGGATGCACGAGTCGTGCTAGAGCTTTGCTCGCACAAGTTTACACATTGTGACACGTATAAGGTTGTAAAAGTTGGTAAGATCCTTAAGCCTTACATCCTTAAGCCAACATCCTTAAGCCCAAAGAGGCGGGGAGGCTCTATTAGGCGGGGAGGCTCTGTTCGGTGGGGAGGCTCTCTTACGGTGGGATCCTTAAGCCAACATCTTTAAGCCCTGGAGGGGCGGAGAGGCTCTGTTAGGCAGGGAGGCTCTCCTACATGGGTACGGTAAGATCTTTAAGCCCTACATCCTTAAGCTAACATCCTTAAGCCTGAAGAGGCAGGGAGGCTCTGTTAGACGGGGAGGCTCTATTCGGCAGGGAGACTCTCCTTCACGGATATGGAAAAACTCTTGGTATGTGGTAGGTAAGACCTAGGAATGGCACCTCCAATCATGATATGAGTCTGCGGAGTATGCTGTACCGTGTATATCACATGGAGTACGATGTACCGCAGGATGGTTATGTGGTGAGAAAGTCTGGCGAGGGATAATCCATCTTCGTGCCAGCGTGATACCCCACACACCTGGATGCGTGTGGTCTGGGATGATTTATGATGTAATGGTCCACATAGGCACTTTTGATATAGTGACCTACTTTTTATACACACGCGTGAATTGTGAAATGAAAATGTGGTTGTGATTGTGAGTTGATTTGGTGGTAATTATGTGTTGAGAAAGAGGTTTATGATGTTGGTTTAAAAAGGAGGTTTCTTAATGAATTACCCTTTTTATGAATTTAAATGAGATTGAGCATGAGATGATTTATACATGATGTCTCTACCATGTTTTATATGCCAATGCACATGATTTTGATACATGATATATATGTATATTCACATGGCATAGTTTTATTCCTCATGCTCCTACCATAAATGATTTATGCATAACACTATCAGCATGTAGATAGAGTAGTTATCTACCATGCTTGCATTATTGCCTTACTGAGCGTGTGGTTGCTCATCCCACTCTATTTTCCCCCCTACAGAGCATGCATAGTAGCCCAATAAGGACTGAGGCGTGGTATTTTGGACTCCGCTGCATCTCCATTGCTAAGAGGTATATACACAGTGATTCTTTTTGTATCTAAACAATGTTAAAGCACAGTATTCTTTTGAGTTGTAATTATGGGGGATGTAGATGTCAGTAAAACATGTATTCGTATAGGAACACGATTAAATGCAAATGTATGACATCGTTTTAATTAATTGAGAATGAATGAGATGTAGTGTTTATTATTGACTCACAGCCCAACAGTGTGTGGTGAGTTTAGTTCATGACCGGGTAAGGTCACAGTAAAATGCGAAAAATTTTCAGTGATTTTCGGTTAAAGAGAATGAATTGGGTCGTGACAGAGATTGGTATCAGAGCTGTGTTGGCCTGATGTGAGTAATTAATAAAACGTAGGAAAGTATATCCCCATAGTACTGTGCTTTTGTTTAGATATAACTGTATACCGTGATGGATTGAGCTTAATGAATTATTATAATACAGGAAGTTAGGCACTATGCCAGTTACACGCAAAGGTAGAGGGGCGAGAGCACGTGCTAGAGGCCGTAGAGGTAGGCCTGAGAGCCGTGCGGAGCCACAGACTGAGCAGGCTCCACAAAACCCTGCTGAGAGAGCAGAGGATACTGAGGCTCGCTTCGCTAGGTTAGAGCGGAGTATTGAGAATTTAGTAGAGATAGTCACGCAGGCCTTGGGCGCCGACGATAGACGAGGTCCCGCAGCACAGCCTACTACTGAACAAGCAGCTGTAGAGGCGAAGAGACCTCATGTTGCTGAGACAGCTACAGTTACACCACCTACAGCCCAGGATACAGATTCTCCTATCGCTCCACAGCAGAGCGGTAGTGATTTGGGTTATGACTGCGACTTGAGCAGGTTGCGAGAGTTTCAAGTGTTGAAACCCCCAGTGTTTAGAGGGGTGAAGGACCCAGTGGTTACGGAGGATTGGGTGTATGAGATGGAAAAACTGTATAGGTTTTTCCGATGCACTTCAGCTGAAAAGGTAGCCTTTGTCGTGTTTATGTTGAAAGGTGAGGCCAAGCATTGGTGGAGGTCCACCGAGACTATTTTGAGGGCCAGACACTCTGAGATCTCATGGGAGATATTTCTAGAGGCCTTCAGGAGATAGTATATTCCAGCTACCGCACAGAGGAAATTGCAGATGGAATTTATGAATTTGGTTCAGGGGAACCGGACTGTGGACGAGTATGAGTCCAAGTTTATGTCATTGGGAAGATATGACCCTGACACTATGGGTAGTGAGCCCGAAAGATACAGAAGTTCACGGATGGATTGAGATTGGCCATCCGAACTAAGCTAGCTCCCTTCGACATTGTGACTTATGAGGAGGCTGTACATAAGGCTCAGTTATGTGAGCAAGACTTTGAGCGAAATGCCTCCGAGCTTGGGAGAATTAGCGTTGGAAAGGACAGAGACCGAAAGAGATCCGGGAGGGATAGACTGGCCAGGAAAGGAGGCCCAAGGTATTTTGAGAAGAGACCTAAGATCAAGGAGGTGCAGGAGAGAGCTGCTAGACCTCCCGTATACCCAGGCTTGACTGCGCCGAGGGGCATGACTATCGGAGGACCACGGCCTACTACTGACCAGTGTAGGAGATGTGGGAGATTTCATGGGAATAGGCCCTGTCTGATGGCCCCTATGGTGTGTTTTAGATGTGAGAGACCAGGACATATGGCTAAGTATTGTCCTGAGAAGATAGAGATTGCCCCACAAAAGGGCAAGGAGCCTGAGGGAGCTCCAGTTGAGACAGTAGCCCCGAGGAGGTGGGCTACAGCTGAGGAAAAAGGAAAACAAGCTGCGGGTGTGAGCAGAGGAAGAGTACATGCACTGGACCAGGACACTGCAGACGCATCGACGGATGCGATTAAAGGTACCATCCGAATCCTTGATTTAGAGGCATTGGTGTTATTTGATCCTGGTGCCACGCATTCTTTTATATCACCTCCCTTCGCACATAAATTATTGAAGCATGTGAAACCAACATTGTTAGATAAAATGTTGATAATTTCCACACCCATGAATGATAGTCAATTAACTGAGCATGTATGTAGAGATTGTAAGTTAACGATAGAGGGGAAGGAAATGATAGCCAATCTAATTTTATTGAATATGAATGATTTTGATGTAATTTTGGGAATGGATTGGTTGGCTACCAATCGTGTTGTGATGGATTGTCATG
Organism: Firmiana major; assembly: GCA_033439115.1. NCBI lineage: Eukaryota > Viridiplantae > Streptophyta > Magnoliopsida > Malvales > Malvaceae > Firmiana > Firmiana major. The sequence continues at coordinate 23,712,033 of CM065912.1, forward strand.
CCAAAACATTGATATTTTCAGGATTAGACAATCTTATTGTAAATTTTGATGAAAAGAAATGATATGAAACTTGTATAATTGTGGTAAATAAACGAGTATAATTTTAAATGCATATTGCTTGAGAGATAAATTATTTGTTTTTGATAAATATTGAATGTGGAGTGATGGTTTATGTTACTAACGATGGAGAGGATAATGTGAAGGGTTCATTGCCTATGTGGTCGATATAGATGAGGCACACCCGGAATTGAAGGACATACCCGTAATTACGGATTACCCTGATGTCTTTCCGGATGAATTACCAGGACTACCACCTAAAAGGGAAATGGAATTTTGCATTGAGTTAGTGCCTGGTACAGAGCCGATATCGAAACCACCCTATAGAATGGCTCCGATAGAGTTGAAAGAGCTGAAGAAATAGCTGCAAGAGTTGCTGGAGAAGGGGTTTGTTAGATCGAGTGTCTCACCTTGGGGAGCACCAGTTCTATTTGTAAGGAAGAAGGATGGAAGCCTCCGACTGTGTATAGATTACCAGTTGTTGAATAAGGCCACCATTAAGAACAAGTACCCCCTTCCAAGAATCGATGATTTGTTGGATCAGCTCCAGGGAGCCGAAGTATTTTCTAAGATAGATCTGGGGTCAGGGTATCATCAATTGAGGATCAGGAGTGGAGATGTACCCAAGACAGCGTTTCGTACCCGTTATGGCCACTACAAGTTTTTGGTGATGCCATTCGGATTGACGAATGCTCCCACAGCATTTATGGCATTGATGAATGATATATTCAAGCCATACCTGGACAAGTTTGTAATAGTGTTCATTGATGATATTTTGGTGTATTCCAAGTCCAGGGAAGATCATGAGGAGCACTTGAGGATAGTTCTACAGACCCTCCGAGAGAGAGAATTGTATGCCAAACTCAGCAAGTGTAACTTTTGATTGGAACAGATCTCATTTCTGGGGCATGTTGTGTCAAAGGATGGGGTATCGGTGGATCCATCCAAGATAGAGGCAGTTGTACAGTGGGAATAGCCCAAGACAGTAACTGAGATCAGAAGTTTCCTGGGATTGGCAGGGTATAAATTCTTGCGTATAAATCCCCTTCTATTTTCCCTGCGTATAAATTCTTGCATGGATCGAAAGATAATGGCTCCAAAATCAACAATCTTGCTAGTCAGAATACAGTAAAGGAGAGCAACTCTATCGACATCAACACTATTTTTATGAGTTGTAGGTATTATTCGTGAGCAAATGAAATCATACCATTCATGTAGACCATATTGAAGTCGATTGGAAGGGAATGCCATGGATTCAGTTTCTGGCCTCTTCTGCCAATGGGTGTGAGGTACTGTAAGTTCGTTAATAACCCGGTACAGCTCATCAGCATCAGTGTGGAGAGCTGCAACATAACGGTGATATTCATCCTGCACCCCTTGCAGAAGATCCAGGTACAGATTAATGGCGTTGGCGTTAGCGTTGTAAGGAACAAGAATACCCCTAACTTCAGATATCGAATGGGTACTCTCCATTGCATTGGCATAAAATTCTCGGACTACATCAAGAATGGCATCTTCAGGTTGTCCTGCTAATTTCAGCAACCCAAAATCTCTCAAAAACTCATGATACATGTCCCAACCACCAATATCAGGTCGAAAACTCCTTTCGATAATCATATTTTTGCCCATAATTTTCTTGAAATTTTTTGCGGCTTGGTTGTTGACAAATCTAGAGGAATCATAAGTAGTTATGATCGGCTCTTCCCTCTGGGGAGATAGGGCTGTACTTTCAGTCGCTGGACTCGAACTCTCCAGGTTTCGTTTTGCTCAAGTTTTGGGTGCCATGGCCAATGGAAGCTTAATGTTGACAAGAATAGTGTTCAGCTGGCCCCAATCAGATAGGCACACAAACTAATCCCAAAAATTTTACGTCACAACTAGAATTTCTCAAACAACAATCGACTAAACTGAGAAGAGCTTCAAAATCTAAGTTGTAGAAACCAAAAAGAAATCCACTGAAAATCGAAAACAATCAAAGAAAGCAGTAGAATACCCGGAATGAAAATCGTGTAAGCTCAAGTTGGACCACTCTGTGTCTTTATCACAATCGGACAAAAAGATGCTTTCTGCTTCCCCCGAGGGTTTTGAGACCACCAAGATTTCGAACCCACAAAATTTTGTTGGCCAGACTACCAAATCAGCAGAGAACAACAGGATCAGAAGAAAGAAAAATAATGGGTGTGGGGTAATCGGTGTACTTCCAAGGGAATAGGGTAAAAGTACAGAATTAGAAAAAGAGAGTCTGAGTAAGAAAATGTTTCGGCCACCCTTTTCAAATAAATTTGGTAGGGTTCTTTGGCTTTACCGAATAGTGAGTGGGCTTCCATCTTCCAATAAGACACGGACATGTGGATCCCATTCACCTCACTATTGTAGACATTTGTTTCTTATTTTGACAAAATTTCTTCTCTCCCTCTTGCTGATTTTCTTTTCCTATGCAAACATTATTCGGCCATCGCTTCTTCAATTGAAGAATTTAGTCTCCCAGCTTAGTTACTAGTCACATCTCTCTTCACTTCCTTTCTTGAAAATCATTTTCGTTTCTTTGCTGTTCTGTTGGTCTACATTGAAGCTACTAAGCCTTTGCAAAATTTTTCTTGTTCTTTCACCTGATCACGCACTCATGCATTCTTGCTGGCAAGATCATGATAATTATTCTTCCAAACTGTGCTCTTCTGATATGCCTGAAAAATAAAAGTAAAATTCAAACTAATAAAATAAAAAGAAAAACAAACTACTAAAATCAAAGAAAATAAAATGAGATGAAAAACTAAGAATCTAAAAAAAATTAATTGGGTTGCCTCCCAAAAGCGCTAAATTTTAAGTCTTCAGCCAGACTGCCTCCAGTCTCTTCAATTCGGTTCACCAAGGGGAATGCTATCTAATTTATGCACTCCCTATCCATAATAATGCTTTATACGCTGCCCATTGACCTTTAACAAGCTTCCATCTGATTTTTTTTTAATTCAATTGCTCCATATGAAAAAACTTGGTTTATCTCAAACGGTTCTGACCACTTTGACTTCAATTTGCTAGGAAATAATTTAAGCCTTGAATTATACAATAGAACTTGCTGTCCAGGACTGAATTCTCTTCTCATTATCATCTTATCATGCCATCTTTTGGTTCTGTCCTTGTAAATTCTTGCATTGTTATAGGACTCATTTCTCAGCTCATTAAGCTCATTCAGTTGGAGTGATCGATTTTCTCCAGCCTTGTTATAGTCAAAATTTAGCTTCTTAATGGCCCAATAAGCTCGGTGCTCAAGCTCTACAGGTAGATGACATGCCTTACCAAATACCAACCTATAGGGAGACATTCCAATTAGAGTCTTATAGGCTGTCCTGTATGCCCAAAGTGCGTCATCTAACTTGTTAGCCCAGTCTTTTCTATTTAGGTGGACAGTCTTCTCCAATATCAACTTCACTTCTCGGTTTGAAATTTCAGCTTGGCCATTTGTCTGCGGATGATATCCGAGAGCTACTTTATGTCAAATTCCATATTTTGACATCAAACCATTGAAGATTTTATTACAAAAATGAGTGCCTTCATCACTCAAAATGGCTCTTGGGGTACCGAATCTTATCAATATATTCTTGTGCAGAAACCGAATTACCACTTTTGCATCATTTGCTGGTGTTGCTATTGCCTCAACCCACTTAGAGACATAATTAACAGCAAGGAGGATGTACAGCTTCCCAAAAGATGGAGGAAACGGTCCCATAAAATCTATACCCCATACATCAAAGATTTCCACTTCTAAAATATTTGTCAAAGATAATTCATGCCTTCTTGAGATGTTTCCAACCCTTTGACATCTGTCACACGTTTTTACAAATATGTGACTATCTTTAAACACACTAGGCCAATAGAAACCTGACTGCAGCACCTTTGCTGCTGTACGTTCTGCACCAAAATGTCCTCCATATGTTGCAGCATGGCAGTGGCACAAAATTTCCTGAGTTTTATCTTTCGACACACATCGTCTTATAATCTGGTTTGGACACTTCTTAAACAGCAGAGGATCATCCCAAAAATATGAGTTGACATCATGAAAGAATTTCTTCCTCTGTTGGTATGTTAAACCACTTGGCATTAGTCCTTCTGCTAAGTAATTCACTATGTCTGCGAACCAAGGTAGATTTTCATCAATCTTTATAATTGTCTCATCCGAAAATTTCTCTTGAATAGGCTATTCTTGTTGAATTTCAGATTGCTCCAATCTAGATGAATGATCACCTATAACATTATCAGATCCTTTTTTATCCCTGATTTCAAAATCAAATTCTTGCAAAAGCAAGATCCATCTAATAAGTCTGGGTTTGGCGTCCTTTTTTGCAAATAGATAACGAATAGCTGCATGATCCGTATAGACAATGACCTTGCTTCTAATTAGATATGGTCTGAACTTGTCAAATGCATGTACAACTGCAAGCATCTCCTTCTCTGTTGTAGTGTAATTTTTTTGAGCATCATCTAAGGTCCTATTTGAATAATAAATAGCCCGAAAAATCTTGTCTCTCTTCTGTCCAAGGATAGCTCCTATTGCAAAATCACTCGCGTCGTACATCAGTTCAAATGGTTCTGTCCAATCCGGTGTGATCATAATAGGTGCAGAAATAAGCTCCTTCTTGATCTTTTCAAATGCCTGCAAGCAAAATTCATCAAAGACAAAGTCAGCATCTTTTTCCAATAAATGACATAAAGGTTTTGAGATTTTTGAAAAGTCCCTGATAAATCTACGATAGAAGCCTGCATGTCCCAAAAAGCTCCTCACGGCTTTAACTGATTTTGGAGGAGGAAGCTTTTCAATAGCAGCGACTTTAGCTCTATCCACCTCAATGCCGTGAGCTGAAATTTTGTGTCCAAGGACGATCCCTTCTTGCACCATAAAATGACACTTCTCCCAATTTAAGACAAGATTTGTCTCTTCATATCTCTGCAAAACAAGTGCCAAATTAGATAAACATTGGTCGAAAGTCTTATCAAATACCGAGAAGTCATCCATGAAGACTTCCATTATCTCTTCAACCATGTCAGTGAAAATTGACATCATGCATCTTTGGAAGGTTGCTGGGGCGTTACATAACCTGAAAGGCATCCTTCTATATGTGAAAGTTCCATATGGGCAAGTGTGTTGTTTTCTCTTGATCTTCTGGGCTATTGCAATCTGGTTATAGCCCGAGTAGCCATCTAAAAAGCAATAATAACTGTGTCCGACTAGTCTGTCTAGCATTTGGTCGATGAAAGGAAGCGGGAAGTGGTCTTTCCTATTAGCTTTGTTCAGCTTCCTATAATCGATGTAAACTCTCCATCCCGTTACAGGACTCACCCAAGAACTATCAGATATAGCATATATAATACCAGCATTTAATAATTTTAAGATCTCAGCTCTAACAACTTCTTTCATTGCTGGATTTAGTCTTCTTTGTGGTTCAATAGAGGGTTTATGATTTTCCTCTAATCGAATTTTGTGCATCACAACAGAGGGACTAATTCCTTTGATGTCAGCAATAGACCATCCAATTGCTGGTTTTGCTCTCTTAAAATTCTATGCAACTTGTCTTCCTCTGCAACTGATAAAAATGATGAAATAATTACAGGAAAAGTACTATCATCACCTAAAAAGGCATACCTCAAATGGCTTGGTAATTCTTTCAATTCAGTTTTGCCTTCTTGTTTTTCACTTACCTGTGACTTGTCAATCTTCTCCTTAGTTGTTGTAGTCGTACTTTCTAATGGATTGGCTTCTAAAGTAACAACACAACTTTTAATTTCATTAGTTAGTAATTCATCATCTAAATTAGAAACTGAATTTACCAGACATTGAGCCATAAGATCGATTGGTGCTTCATTTGTTTCAACTTCTCTTACACAACTCTGCACTACTTCAATCAACTTACATGTTTCTGGCTCATCAGCAAATTTCATCGCCTTATAGATGTTGAACATAACAGATTCATCATTTATCCTCAGGGTTAATTGCCCTCTCTGAACATCTATTAGTGCTCTCGCAGTGGCAAGGAATGGTCTCCCAAGTATAAGTGGAATTTCTCTGTCCTCTTCATAATCTAAGACTACAAAATCGACAGGAAAAATTAACTTATCAACCTTAACAAGTACATCTTCTATTATACCTCTAGGATAAGTAATCGATCTATCCGCTAATTGCAGTGTTATGGTGGTCGGCTTTACCTCTCTAAGACCTAGGCTCCTGAAAATAGATAAAGGCATTAAATTTATGCTAGCACCTAAATCACATAATGCCTTACCCACTTTCGATCCTCCAATCTCACATGGAATAGTAAAGCTTCCAGGATCTTTCAATTTTTGCGGTAACTTCTGCTGTAAAATTGCACTGCATTCTTCTGTCAAGTTGATAGTTTCATAATCTTCAAGTTTCCGTTTCTTTGACAGAACTTCTTTCATGAACTTTGCATAATGTGGCATCTGCTGCAGAGCATCAACTAACAGAATGTTAATATGTAATTTCTTAAATATATCAAGAAATTTCTTAAACTCAGATTCAATCTTCCTTTTGTACAAAGCTTGAGGATAAGGAATAGATGGTTTTAACAAAGGAGGATTATCAGGAAAAAGTTTACTAAAGGGTTTAGAATTAACTCCCTGTTTTATTGTTTCTGATTCTGCATCTTTTGTCATAACAGGTTCAGTCTGCTTCTTTTTCATCTCAGTTATTGGTGCAGTTCCTTCTTTCTCTGCTACCTTCGGTGGCTCATATGTGTTCCCACTTCTCAAAGATATAGCATTGCAGTGTTCCTTCGGATTGAGCACTGTGTCACTTGGAAACTTACCTCTTTCATTTAAAGAACTGACAGCTGCAGCTAGCTGTCCCAAAGTGGTCTCAACAGACTTCATCTGTGCACCAAGACTAGTATTCATCTCTGACATTTTAGCTTCCATGTTGTCTAATCATGCATCAGTTTTACTAAATCTTGTTCTAGTTTCAACCATGAACTCCTCAAATTCGTTCCTTTTAACTCCACCATAACCTTGGGAATTCCCTTGGTTATTGAATCCTGTATTACTGTTACTTGCTGCTGGTGGGTTTAGAACGTTTTTAGAGTTACCGTAAGATAGATTCTCATGGTTTCTGAATCCTGGCTGGTAGTAGTTAGGAACTCAATTTTCTTGAAAACCAAAGTTACGATTATTAACATAATTTACCTGCTCCAAATCTGTCTCCATCAAGTTAGGATTTGTTCTGTCATGATAAATCATAGCCTGCGGCCCTTGCATACCCATTGAAGAAATTTGTGTCGAAATCTGCTCAAGTCTCGTTAGGATGGCTGTCTGTGTATCTAACTCATGCATACCTGCTACTCCTCTGACATTAGCTCTTTCACCTGGCCATTGGCTGCTGTTTATAGCCATTTCTTCAATTAACTGCATAGCTTGATCAGGTGTCTTAGACCACAGTGAACCTCCTGCTGAAGCATCCACAGTAGCTCGTGTTTGCGGAGTCATGCCTCTGTAGAAAACTTGTAACTGGTTTCCTTCATCATATCCATGCTGAGGGCATTTACGCAATAACTCTTTAAATCGCTCCCATGCCTCATGTAATGGTTCTTGATCCAACTGTGTAAACTGGGCAATTTCTAATCTCATCTGCATTGTCTTTCCTGGTGGGAAGTACTTTGCTAAGAATTTTGTGCCATCACTGCCCATGTCAGAATGCTTCCTGCTGGCAAATTTTGATACTAGCTCAAGGCTTTATCCCAAAGAGAAAATGAAAATAATCTCAGTCGAATAGCATCATCAGGGGCTCCATTAATCTTAATGGTGCTGCAAATCTGCAGAAAACTTGTCAAATGTATGTTGGGATCCTCTAAGGCCGAACCTCCAAATTGATTTTTCATAACCATATTGATCAATGCCGGCTTCAACTCAAAGTTATTACAGTTTACAGAAACCTCTCTTATAGCAGCAAAATTTTGATTCACAACTGGGGTAAAGTAATCGCGTATAGCTTGCTGCTGCTGATTTTCCTCTGCCATGATTAAATTTCTGTCTTTCTCTTCAAATCTGTTCTGTTGAATTTGCTTGATGGTTCTCTCAATTTTTGGATCTAACTCTTCTTTTATGTCTGTATTTCCACTTCTGCAAATTTTTACCATTCACCTAAAATAAAAATTTGTAGAGAGTAAATTAAAACAAAAATAAAAATCTAAACTAAAGTAAAGGCTATTGAGAAACAGTGTTAACGAAAAATGAAACAACAAGTCCCCGGCAACGGCGCCAGAAAACTTGTCGTGCTCAAATGAAACACTACTGCAAGTGCATAGGTCAATTTTTGAGTATAGAGTAAATATAAGTATCGTCCCACAGGGAATTGTGCCTTTCGCAAATCACTGTAATCAACAACCTTGAACTTTATTTAGAAAAAGTAATTTATAATGGTTAAGATCCTAATTACTATTCTAACTATTAATTACGGAACAAATTACTTAAAACAAATCAAAATTATTACGAATGAAAATATCAATGGCAAAATATTCCTAGAACTCGATTTTACCTAACTAGGGTTCATACAATTCCTTTGATCAATTGTTCTTTTGATTTCAATTTGTTTATAACCGAAACTATTTCTTGTTTATCTCTCCCGAGTTTTAAACAGTCATACTTAAATTACCTAATCCTAACCTCCCGATTCAGAATTAAATAATAGAGTTCATTAAGCAATGGTAATTCGTTTTTCTATGGCTCATAAGAATTGTCAACCTCCCGATTCAACAATGTCTTATGTTAATCTACCCTTGTGCATATAAATAATCCCCTCTCTCGAGTGCCAGATTCTTATACTAATTCATCCAATTGGTGGCCAATCAACTAGAGCATTAAGAACAAGTAGATTAAATAAACATAATTGATATCATCCAAATAATATCATAAAATAATTGCAATCTGCCCAAAGTTGGCTACATCGATTCTAGGAAAAAGAAGTTTAGTTCCTAGACATCATGATAAACATCCAATAATTCCAAATCATCATCCCTAGAATGAACATTGACTGAAAAAGATGGAGTTTCTATGGAGCTAAATCAATCCAGAAGCCTTCTGCCGCAGCCTCCTTCGATATAATGATAAAAAGACTATTTATAAGGTTCCCATGCACTAAAACACAAAATGCCACGTGGAAAAACAGTGTTGCCCTAATCAGACTACTATGCTGCGATAATGGTATTGATTCCTCAGATCTGCTCTGCACTGTCTAGTTTCATCTATTGCTGCAGCATAAGTTACGATCAGCATCCTGCAATTTCACTTCTTCACAGAATCATCAGAATCAGCTCCAAAAGCTTTAACTTCTCCATATTGTTCTTTTTCCTGCACAAATGCACAAAACACATAAAACATACATAATATAGCAAAGAACAAATCAAATAACTAAGTAAAAAGGGTTCTAAACATATATAAATTTCAGTGCTAACAATTACTGACATCTACATCCCCCATAATTACATTTCAAATGACTACTATGCTTTTACATTGTTTAGATACAAAAAGGAATCACTGTGTATATACCTTTGAGTGATGGAGATGCAGCGGATGTCCAAAAACATAATGCCTCAGTCCTCACTAGACAACTATGCACGCTCTGTAGGAGGGGAAAAATAGAGAGGGATGACCAACCATACGCTCAGTAAGGCAATAATGCAAGCATGGTAGATAACTACTCTATCTACATGCTAATAGTGAATGCATAAATCGTTTATAGTTCGGAGCATGAGGAAAACAAAACTATGTCATATGCGTATAAATATATCATGTATTTAAATAATGTAAATTGGCATAATAAAACATGGTAATCATCATGTACAAGCCATCTCATGCTCTATTGTCAAATCACATAAAAAAAAAGGGAAATTCACTTGAAACATCCTTTTTAAATCACATCATAAAGCTCTTTCTCAAACACATACAATACCATCATAAACCATTTTCTCAATCACAAACATCATTATCTTTTCACAAATCAATTTCACAAGGCTCGACCCCTCCTTCGGGTCTACTTTGAACAATCAAAATCACACATATGTATAAAAACCAGGTCACTATATTACAAGTGACTATGTAGACCAACTACATCATAAATCATCCCAGACCACACGCATCCAAGTGTGCAGGGTATCGCGTTGGCACGAAGGTGGATTATCCCTCGCCAGAGTTTCTCATCACATAACCATCGCGCGATACATCGTACTCCATGTGATATACACAGTACAGCGTACTCCATGGACTCATATTGTGATTAGGGGTGCCATTCCTAGGTCTTACCTACCCATACCAAGAATTTTTCATATCCATGTAGGAGAGCCTCCCTGCCCCTCCAGGGCTTAAGGATGTTTCCGTAAGAGAGCCTCCCTACCGAACAGAGCCTCCTCGCCTCCTCGGGCTTAAGGATGTTAGCATAAGGATGTAGGGCTTAAGGATCTTACTGTAAGAGAGCCTCCCCACCAAAAAGAGCCTCTCCACCTAACAGAGCCTCCCCGCCTCCTCGGGCTTAAGGATGTTGGCTTAAGGATGTAGGGCTTGAGGATCTTACCAACTTTCATGATCTCATACATATCCCAATGTGCAAACTTGTTCTAGCAAAGCTCTAGCACGACTCATGCCTACTATCATAAAGAGACCACGTATGAGCATAGCTCTAGTACGATTATACTCATAAGAAAAATCACTCGAAAGCCACGTACCAGCAAAAGCTCCTGTACGGTTTATAACATATCATCACAAATCAAATCAAAGCGCGAGATAAGCTCCAGCACTTTCATGCAAATCAAAGCATCAAAATCTAGTACGAGTGAGGCTCTAGCGTGATTTAATTCACATAGCTCGATAGGTGCCTCATATGCATTCAAAACACATCACAAACATGTTTAGCACCTTACATGTGCTATTCCATAACATCAATAAAACACATCACAAGAATGGTGTTTTGTGAAATATTTAAAACACATGATTTATGCAATTATTAGCCTTACTATCCCTTTTTCAAGAACCATTTTGGAAACCAAATCTCATACAAATTCTCGCAGCTGTTTACGCATATCAACAACCATTTCCATAAACATTCATGCATTTCATAAACACCCTATATTCACCCATAAAATACGAGCAGCTACCTCTATATACTTACAGAATTCCCTTATCTAGAATCACGACGCGTGATTCTACTTCCTTAAAGCTGCTTACGTGGTCTCCTTAGCTTTCTGTTTGGGAGCAGATCGATCTCATGCTTAAAATGCCGTGAAAATGAGAGATTTAAAGGAACCAGATCGATCTCCTCAAGCTATTTCTATAAAAGGAGTGTTGAAAATCTGAAAATTTTGGAAAAAACACCATTCTTCCATTTTCAACCCAAAAACCTAACTTTCTCTCACAAAAATCAGCCATTTTCAGTAAGATTTGAAGAGAGACCATTAGAGACAAAGTTGTTCCTATCAAAGAGTAGAACAACATAGTTGGAAGGCATTTTTCCATTGTTGGTATTGAAAAAGCAAAGGGCATTGTCATTTGGAGCAAGAAGAGAAATCAAACTTGGTAAGATTCTAACACTCCAACTATGGTACATTGTCTATTTAAATGATTTTGGAGTCGTTTGGCATGAGTATGGATGGCTAGAAACTATCTAAAATAAATTGGAATGATTATGACCTAGAAATGGTCTAGTATGAGAAAGTGGAATGTATGAAGATTAATGAGAAATGGGATGTCTAGAGGTGACAATAGTGTTATGGGTATGATTTTAAGATGTTCTTGGTGGATAAATTGTAAGATTTACCTAAAAGGGGTAAAATGTGGATTAAGGCATTGGTAAAATGCATAAGTGAATTATATTGAATAGTGAGGTCAAATATGGGTTAAAAACATTAACTCAAATGATTTGAATGAATGAATCGCAGTTTCTGAGGATACGCCGGGGCGAGTTGAGCCAAGAGCGTGAGAAGCTAAGAGGAAAGGAGTCACACCAAGTAAACCGAGGTAAGGGAATTGTGTGAACTCTTAGAGATATCTGTGCGCAACTTGGGCGCATTAAATGCTTTGCTAGAATGCATGAGACATTAGGAAATGATGTTGGGTGATTGAAGGGCAAAACTTGGGAGTTTGACAAAATGTGCATGAAAACAAAAGCATATTGCTTTGAAAATCATGTTTTATTGCTTTTTAGCAAATGATTGGTAGGTTGGCTGACATTGAAATGATTTGCAAACGAAATGAGTGTATTTTGGTTTTGTTAACCATACTTTGCAAAGTTTTGAGCCACCTACATGATTTCGTGTGTATGAAAGCGTGCTAGAGTATGACTCGCATGAGATTTGACGTGTGTTATACACATGAGTGCTAGAGGCACTAGTTTTCACATGGATTTCATATTTGTTTTGGCATTGTGATTGGAGTTTGTCTCGCACTAGATGCCTACCTTGCATGTTGTCGTGTTGGAGCTTCGAGTAGACTGGGTGTCACATCGATTAAATAGGCTCACATGTGCATTATTTTGACATGATTAATTAGCCGTGTTAGGAGCTTCGGGTAGACAAGAGGTCGTACCGATTAAATAGGCTCACACATGCGTTTGAGATGTGGCGTGATATGATGTGTTGATTGGGTCCACAGAGTACGTTGTACCGTGCATGTAGCATGGAGTATGTTATACCGTGTTGAGTTGTGATGTGCCGTCTTCGGACGAGATCTGCTATGGATCGGCGGGTAGGATGTGACCCACCTCCCATGTGGAAGCAGATAGTGGTGATATCCAGCACACCTGATCCATGTAGTCGGTATCACAGGTTATGTAGATAGGCCTTGAGGTTATTACCTATTGTTGAACTGCCTATCTCACAGGTCTATTGCTTTGAGAATAAATCCATGTTTGAAATGATTTGTGCGTCAGGAAGGTCCGAGGGATGGGCTGAGACCTGACCAGTGTTGGATTGATTTGTTAATGGTTTTTAAAGTGCACGAATGCATGATGGTTAATGCCATGCTATTTGAGAAAAATGTATGATGTTTAATGCCATGCTTTATTGTGAAAATGCATGATGGTTAATGCCATGCTATTTGAGAAAAATGCGTGATGTTTAATACCATGCTTTATTGTGAAAATGCATGATGGTTAATGCCATGCTATTTGAGAAAAATGCATGATGGGTAATGCCATACTTTTATTGTGAATTATGCATGATGATTTATACCATGCTTTAAGTTGAAATGTGCACTGGATTTTAATAGCATGAATGCTTTACATACCATTAACACAATCATACACTCATGTTTTGAGATAAAATGATGAATTAAATGCTTTTGAGCATGGCATCACGATCACGTAGATAGTGCAATATCTACCTATTCGTATGATTGCCTTACTGAGCGTGTGGTTTGCTAACCCCATTTATTTTCCCCCTCTCTGCAGAGATTTGAGTATAGAGTGAGCGTGACTCGAGGCTTGTCCCTATTGGTAATCCGCTGCATCCCATCGCTAAAGGTATACACACTTGGATTATTTTGTATCTAAACTAGACATAGCATAATAGCATTTTGTATGTAACTATTAGGGATGTAAAACAATGTAAACACATGTAACGACTCTGATATATATACATTTATACAAGTGTTTACTCATAAATAATGTTCAAATTGAATTGGTTTGGTGGAGTGAGTTAGACATCGACACACAGCCCAACTATTGAGGAGAGTTGCTATTCACGATTGAGGTAAGGACAAATGATAAATGATGCATGAAAATGTGAAAAATTTGTACGTATTTTGGTAAGTTGAGGGTCGTGACATCACTTCCTGAAAACATTCCCAGCAGTGGGAAGTGAAGCGGGCATCCCTATCAGAAACAACGCTCACTGGAATTCCATGTAGCCTCACTACCTTGCACACATATTGGTTTGTTAACTGGCTCAGAGTATCGGTAGCTCTCATAGCTAGAAAATGGGCTGACTTTGTCAACATATCCACAATCACCCATATGGCATCATGACCTCTCCGGGTCCTGGGCAATCCCATCACAAAATCCATGGTGACATGCTCCCACTTCCATGTCGGTATCGGTGGAGGTTGCAATAACTCTGCAGGCTTCTGATGCTCTACTTTCACTTGCTGACAAACGAGACACTTAGAAACATATTCAGTAATGTGCTTTTTCATTCCAGACCACCAATAAACCTTTCAAAGGTTTTGATACATTTTAGTACCCCTTGGATGTATCGTATACTTCGATGAGTGAGCCTCTGTTAAGATCAACCTTCTGATCTCTGCATCATCAGGAACACATATCCTACCTCTAAACCTCAACAATCCATCCGAACTCAACCCAAAGTCCGTCTCTGTACCCCTCTGTATCTGCCCGACAATATCACTACACTGCTGATCAACTCGCTGAGCCTATCGAATTCGATCTACCAGATCTGGTTCCAACTGCAGGCTAGTTATCATAAATCCACTATCAGCGTCAGGCTGGGTCATATCCAAACTGAGGTTCGTGAACTGTTCTAATAGCTCGTGTTCCCTGACCATCATGAATGACACCATCCCGAGATGCTTCCTACTCAATGCATCAGCAACCACATTTGCTTTACCCGGGTGGTACAGGATCTCACAATCATAATCCTTTAAGAGCTCGAGCCATCTCCTCTATCTCATGTTCAACTCTTTCCATGAGAACAGGTACTTAAGGCTCTTATGATCTGTATAAATCTAAAATCTCTCACCATAGAGGTAGTGGCGCCATATCTTCAGCGCAAACACCACCGCTGCCAACTCAAAGGCATGGGTCAGGTAGTTCCTCTCATGATCCTTTAACTACCTTGATCCATAAGCTACTACCTTCCCATCCTGCATCAATACACAGCCCCGTCCCAGATGTGAAGTATTCGCATACACCGAGAAATCTACTGAGCTGGTAGGAATGGTGAGGATCGGAGCTGTGGTTAATCTCCTTTTCAACTCCTCAAAGCTTTCCTCACACTTATCGTCCCACACAAACTCTATATTTTTCCTCGTGAGACGTGTCAAAGGAGCAGCTAACATTGAGAATCCCTCTACAAAACCTTCGATAATACCCAGCTAAACCCAAGAAACTTCTGATCTCTGTCACTATCTAGGGTTTCTGCCATTGAACTACAGCCTCAATCTTAGATGGATCCACTGATACTCCATCCTTCGATACTATGTGACCCAGAAAAGAGATTTGTTCCAACCAAAAATCGTACTTACTGAGTTTAGCGTACAACTTTTTCTCTCGAAGGGTCTGTAGCACTATCCTTAGATGCCTTTCATGCTCCTCTCTAGACCATGAGTACACCAGTATATCATCAATAAAAATGATCACAAATCGGTCTAAATACTTGTGGAATACCTCATTCATCAACGACATAAAAGCTGCAGGAGTATTCGTCAACCCGAATGGCATAACCATAAACTCATAATGTCTATACCGGGTGCAAAAAGCGGTCTTGGGTACATCTCCACCTCGTATCTTTAATTGATGGTACCTCGATCTCAGATCTATCTTGGAAAAGACCTGCGATCCCTTAAGCTGATCCAACAAATCATCGATGCTTGGAAGGGGATACTTATTCTTGATGGTGGCCTTATTCAACAACCGGTAATTTATACACAGTAGGAGGCTTCCATCCTTCTTCCTTACAAACAGAATCGGTGTTACCCAAGGTGAGACACTCGGTCTGATGAACCCCTTCTCTAGCAACTCTTGCAGCTGTTTCCTTAGTTCTTCCAACTCAACTTGAGCCATTCTGTACGGTGTCTTGGATATCGACTATGTGCCAGGTGCCAAGTCTATACCAAACTCCATCTCCCTATCTGGAGGTAACCCTGGTAACTCATCTGAAAGACATCTAGAAA
Organism: Firmiana major; assembly: GCA_033439115.1. Classification (NCBI taxonomy): domain Eukaryota; kingdom Viridiplantae; phylum Streptophyta; class Magnoliopsida; order Malvales; family Malvaceae; genus Firmiana; species Firmiana major. The sequence goes on from CM065912.1 coordinate 23,727,984, forward strand.
TTCCATAAACACTGGTATGTCTCCCAATTCTGGATGTGCCTTATCCGTCTCAATCACATAAGCGATGAACCCTTCACATTATTCTTTCCACCATTAGTATCATAAATCATCACATTCACACAAGATTGATAAACAAATTTATCTTTCATACATCATGTATCAAGATTGTACTCATCATACTTATAATAATCATGTTCTTTAATTTCATTTCACAAAATTTACTACAAGATTGTCTATCTTTGGAAACATCAAAGTTTTTACATGACAATCCATAACAACAAGATTTGTAGCTAACCAATCCATCCCTAGGATTACATCAAAATCACTCATTTAATAAAATTAAATCGGCTGCCATTTCTTTACCTCCTATCCTCATCTTAGAATCTCTATATACATGCTCAGTCAACTGACTATCATTCATAGGGGTATCAACAACATCTTATCAAGCAGTGTGGGTTTTACATGCTTCAACAATTTACATGCAAAGGATGGTGATACAAAAGAATGCGTGGCACCAGGATCAAACATTACATAAGCTTCTAAATCAAAGATTTGGATGGTACCTTTTACCACATCCGATGACTGATCTGCAGTGTCCTGGTCCAGTGCGTGCACTCGTCCTCTGCTCACACCCACTGCTTGCTTCCCCTTTTCCTCAGCTGTAGCCCTCCTTCTCGGAGCAACTGTACCAACTGGAGCTCTCTCTGGCTCCTTGCCCTTCTGTGGGGCTCTCTCTATCATCACTGGGCAATCTCTGATTATGTGCCCTGGCTTCCCACATCTGAAGCATACTACAGGAGATCCAAAGCATGATCGAGTTCCTTGGTACCTACCACACTTGCCACACTGTTCTATAGTAGGCCGTGGTCCTCAAATCACAATTCCCTTAGTTAGAGCAATGACTGAATACATGGGAGTATTAACTATCCTCTCCCGGATCTCATCAATCCTCGGCCTCTTTCCAGAGAATCTCTTGCTTCCCTTATAGCTGAAGCCTCTATCCATCATTGGTCTCTTCTTATCTCTGTCCCTCATCTTACCAACCTTTTCAAACTCAAAGGCGATTCTATCAACATCTTGTTCACACAATTGTGCCCTGTGCACTACCTCCTTATAGGTCGATATATCCAGGGGAACTAGTCTAGACCTGATGGTCGGTCTCAATCCATCCACAAACTTCTGGATCTTCTTGACCTCATTTCCCATTATGTTGGGATCATATCTTCCCAGGGAGATAAAAGCAGTCTCATACTCATCCACAGTCCTGCTCCCTTGGGTCAGTCCCAAAAATGCCATCTTTAGCTTCTGCTGTGCGGTATCCAGGACATACTGTCTCCGGAAGGCCTTTAGAAATACATCCCAGCTGATCTTAGTATGTCGGGCTCTCAAAATAGGCCTGGTGGACTTCCACCAATGTTCTGCTGATCCCTTCAGTATAAAAGTGGCAAACGCTACCATCTCGGTAGTAGTGCACTCAAAGAACCCATATAATTTCTCGATCTCATTGATCCAATCCTCAGCCGCTACTGGGTCCTTTACTCCACTGAAAGACGGCGGTCCAAACTTTTGGAACTGTCGCAGTCTATCCAAATCACATCCATATCCCCAACCTCTAATGCATGGTGTAGCAACCGATGTAGGCACATCTTGTGTGGGTGGGGTATCTATCGTCTGAGGTCTTTGGGCTTGCCTTGCCCATGCCTCGGAGCTGTTGCCTGCTCGGCATCACCCTGTGTAGCGGGACTCTGTCTACCGCCAACTCCAGATAAAGATTAGGTGACTAACTCCACAATCATCTCAATGCTCCGCTCAATCCTCATGAAGCGAGCCTCAGTACTCTTGGGTCTCTCCTCTGGACCATGTGGAGTGTGCTCAACATCATCCTGAGCCTCGTGTGTTTCTGGCTCAACACGACCCCCAGGCCTACCTCTACGGCCTTGAGCCTGTGCTCTCATCTCTCTACCGTGACTGGTATTAGGCATAATTACTCAATTCCCTACATTCACAACCAATTACTTAGTCAACCCATCGACACACACACAATTGTATCTAAACAAGCACAGTAACATGGGGATGTAATTTTTCCAACTTATTAAGTATTTTAGACACGACACACGTCAGACCAACTCAAGCTCTGATACCAACTTCTGTCACGACCCTCAACTTACCAAAATATGTACAATTTTTTTTTGCATTTTCATGCATCGATTATTATTCGTCCTTACCTCAATCGTGAACAGCTAATCTCCTCAATAGTTGGACTGTGTGTCGATGTCTAACTAACTCCACCATACCAATTCAATTTGCATAATATTCATAAGTAAACACTTGTATAATTGTATATATATCACAGTTGTTACATGTGTTTACATTGTTTTACATCCCCAATAGTTACATACAAAATGCTATTGTGCTATGTCTAATTTAGATACAAAATAATCCAAGTGTGTATACCTTCAGCGATGGGATGCAGCGGATTACCAAAAGGGAAACGCCTCCAGTCACGCTCAATCTATACTCAACACTCTGTAGAGAGGGGGGAAATAAGGGGGTGAGTAAACCACATGCTCAGTAAGGCAATCATGCGAACAGGTAGATACTGCACTATCTACGTGATCGTGATGCCATGCTTAAAAGCATTTAATTCATCATTTATCTCGAAACATGAGTGTATGATTGTATTAATGGTATGTAAAGCATTCATGCTATTAAAATCCAGTGCACATTTTAACTCAAAGCATGGTATAAATCATCATGCATAATTCATAATAAAAGTATGGCATTACTCATATGCATTTTCACAATAAAAGCATGGCATTAAACATCATGCATCCGTGCACTTTAAAAACCATTAACAAATCAATCCAACACTGGTCAGGTCTTAGCCCATCCCTCGGACTTTCCTGACCCACAAATCATTTCAAACATGGATTTATTCTCAAAGCAATAGACATGTGAGATAGGCAGTTCAATAACAGGTAATAACCTCAAGGTCTATGTACATAACCTGTGATACCGGCTACACGGATCAGGTGTGCGGGATATCACCACTATCTGCTTCCACACGGTAGGTGGGTCAAATCCTACCCGTCGGTCCATAGCAGATCTCGTCCGAAGATGGCACATCACAACTCAACACAGTACAACGTACTCCATGCTACATGCATGGTACAACGTACTTCATGGACCCAATCAACACATCATATCATGCCACATCTCAAACGCACGTATGAGCCTATTTAATCAGTATGACCTCTTGTCTACCCGAAGCTCCTAACACTGCTAATTAATCATGTCAAAACAATGCACGTGTGAGCCTATTTAATCGATGTGACACCCAGTCTACTCGAAGCTCCAAACACGGTAACATGCAAGGTGGGCATCTATTGCGAGACAAACTCCAAGCACAATGCCAAAAAAATATAAAATCCATGTGAAAACTAGTGCCTCTAGCACTCATGTGCATAAAACACATCAAATCTCATGCGGGTCATATTCTAGCACGCTTTCATACTCACAAAATCATGTAAGTGGCTAAAAACTTTGTAAAGTATGGTTAACAAAACCAAAACACACTCATTTCTTTTGCAAATCATTTCAATGTCAGCCAACCTACCAAATCATTTGCTAAAAAGCAATAAAACATGATTTTCAAAACAATATGCTTTTGTTTTAATGCACATTTTGTCAAACACCCAACTTTTCCCTTCAATCGCTTAACATCATTTCCTAATGTCTCATGCATTCTAGTAAAGCATTTAATGCGCCCAAGTTACGTACAGATATCTCTAAGAGATCACACAATTCCCTTACCTCGATTTACTTGGTGTGACTCTTTTCCTCTTAGCTTCTCACGCTCTTGGCTCAACTCGCTCCGGCGTATCCTCGGAAGCTGCGATTCATTCATCCAAATCAATTGAGTTAATGTTTTTAACCCATAATTAACCGCACTAGTCAATATAATTCACTTATGCATTTTACCAATGCCTTAATCCACATTTTACCCCTTTTAGGTAAATCTCACAATTTATTCACCAACATCTTAAAATCATACCCATAACACTATTGTCACCTCTAGACATCCCATTTCTCATTAATCTCCATACATTCCACTTTCTCACACTAGACCATTTTTAGGTCATAGTCATTTCAATGCATTTTAAATAGTTTCTAACCATCCATACTCATGCCAAATAACTCCAAAATCAATTAAATAGACAATGTACCATAGTTGGAGTGTTAGAATCTTACCAAGTTTGATTTCTCTTCTTGCTCCAAATGACAATGCCCTTAGCTCCTTCAATACCAACAATGGGAAAATGCCTTCCAACTATGTTGTTCTTCTCTTTGATAGGAACAACTTTGCCTCTAATGGTCTCTCTTTAAATCTTACTGAAACTAATTTTAGAGAGAGAAAGTTAGGTTTTTGGGTTGAAAATGGAAGAATTGTGTTTTTCTCGAAATTTTTAGATTTTCAGCCCTCCTTTTATAGAAATAGCTTGAGGAGATCGATCTGCACCATGAGGAGATCGATCTGGTCCCTTTAAATCCCTCTTTTTCACGACATTTTAAGCATGAGATCAATCGTCGAAGCATGAGATCGATCTGCTCCCTAACAGAGAGCTAAGGAGATCGATCTGGGTGCTTGAGGATCGATCATTTCATTAAGAATGCTTAGGAGATCGATCTGGCTCCATTGGAGATCGATCTGCTCTATCCCATTGCCCAAATAAGAGCATTCTGGCTCTTCCAGATCGATCTCTCATCCTATGAGATCGATCTGCCCTTCATAGTTTCCAAATTTTCTGCAGTTCTTCTTCAGCAACTCATACTCAAACATCCTTAATTTGCTACCCTGATCATTTTCTCATCCATTCATCTTTGAGGCTTGACAATGGCCTCCATTCATACCTTATACCTATTGAAACTTGTGTGAAATCTTTGTATAACTAAAGATACTTAATATTAACCAAATGGGAGTGCATACTCATGCAACTCTCCATTCCATTTACCACACTACTCATATTCCATTCTACTCACATTCCTCACATGTTTAAGTCTATTTCCTCTTATTCATACATAATGTAACTTGTATGTATAATCACAACTCTTATTGCAAGTGTGTTCATTAACTTATGGACTTACATCACATATATTTCACTTAATTTACATTTCTATGTACATATATACTATTATACATATACGAGGTCTCACACTCGCCCCTCTGCCTTTGCGTGTAATTGGCATAATGCCTAACTTCTTGTATTTAAAATCATTTATCAAGCTCAATCCATCACGGTATACATAGTTAATATAAACAAAAGCACAGTACTATGGGGATGTAACTTTTCCTACATTTTATTACTAACTCACATCAGGTCAACACAGCTCCGATACTAATCTCTGTCACTACCCTTTTTCATTCCATTTTTCCTTAAAATCTCAATAAATTTTTCACGTTTTACTGTTACCTTACCCGATCGTGAACAACTCACCACATACAGTTGGGATATGAGTCAATAATAACCACCATATATCATTCATTCACACTTTAATGAAATGATGTCATACATTCGAAGTTAATTGTTTACTTATACAAAGTATGATTACTAACATCTACATCCCCCATAATTACATTTCAAATGACTATTGTGCTTTTACATTGTTTAGATACAAAAAGGAATCACTGTGTATATACCTCTGAGTGATGGAGATGCAGCGGATGTCCAAAAACACAATGCCTCAGTCCTCACTGGGCAACTACGCATGCTCTGTAGGAGGGGGAAAATAGAGAGGGATGAGCAACCACATACTCAGTAAGACAATAATGCAAGCATGATAGATAACTATTCTATCTACATGCTGATAGTGAATTCATAAATCGTTTATAGTTCGGAGCATGAGGAAAAATAAACTATGCCATATGCGTATACATATATCATGTATTTAAATCATGTAAATTGACATAATAAAACATGGTAAATCATCATGTACAAGCCATCTCATGCTCAATTGTCAAATCACATAATAAAAAAGGAAATTCACTTGAAACATCCTTTTTAAATCACATCATAAAGCTCTTTCTCAAACACATACAATCCCATCACAAGCCATTTTCTCTATTACAAACATCATTACCATTTCAAAAATCAATTTCACAAGGCTCGACCCCTTCTTCGAGTCTACCTTGAACAATTACAATCACACATATGTATAAAAACCAGGTCACTATATCACAAGTGACTATGTGGACCAACTACATCATAAATCGTCCCAGACCACACGCATCCAAGTGTGCGGGGTATCGTGCTGGCACGAAGGTGGATTATCCCTCGTCAGACTTTCTCATCACATAACCATCGCGCGATACATCGTACTCCATGTGATATACATGGTACAGCGTACTCCACGGACTCATATTGTGATTAGGGGTGCCATTCCTAGGTCTTACCTACCCCATACCAAGAATTTTCCATATCCATGTAGGAGAGCCTCCCTACCGAACAGAGCCTCCCCGACCCTCCAGGGCTTAAGGATCCTTCTGTACCCATATAGGAGAGCCTCCCTGCCGAACAAAGCCTCCCCGCCCCTCCAGGGCTTAAGGATGTTTTTGTAAGAGAGCCTCCCCACCGAACAGAGGCTCCCCGCCTAACAGAGCCTCCTAACCTCCTCGGGCTTAAGGATGTTAGCTTAAGGATGTAGGGCTTACGGATCTTACTGTAAGAGAGTCTCCCCACCGAACAGAGCCTCCTCACCTAACAGAGCCTCTCCGCCTCCTCGGGCTTAAGGATGTTGGCTTAAGGATGTAGGGCTTGAGGATCTTACCAACTTTCACGATCTCATATGTATCACAATATGCAAACTTGTACGAGCAAAGCTCCAACACGACTCATGCATCCTATAATAAAGAGACCACGTACGAGCATAGCTCTAGTACGGTTATACTCATAAGAAAAACCACTCGAAAGTCACGTACGTGCAGAAGCTCCAGTACGATTTATAACATATGATCAAATCAAAAGTGCGAGCTAAGCTCCAACACTTTCATGCAAATCAAAGCATCAAAATCTAGCGCGAGCGAGGCCTAGCGCGATTTAATTCACATAGCTCGATAGACGGCTCATATGCATTCAAAACACATCACAAACATGTTTAGCACCTCACATGTGCTATTCCATAACATTAATAAAACACTAGCCAGCCTATCATTTTATTTGCTCAAAGAAAAGAATGTTGTTTTGTGAAACATTCAAAACACGTGATTTATGCAATTATTAGCCTTACTATCCCTTTTCCAAGAACCATTTCGGAAACCAAATCTCATATAAATTCTCGCAGCTATTTACGCATATCAACAACCATTTCCATAAACATTCATGCATTTCATAAACACTCTATATTCACCCACAAAATATGAGCAGCTACCTCTATATACTTACAGAATTCTCTTACTTGGAATCGCGACGCGTGATTCCACTTCCTTAAAGCTGCTTACGTGTGCGTAGTTTGATTGCTCCAACGACTCTCCGAAACTGCACCAAAATCGTATTTCACATTATATTCAATCCATATAATAGGATATCGTGCGTTCACTATAGTCGGTTTGACCTATAGTTTCTATTAACGCTCATAAGGCCTCGTTTTATTACTCCACCCATAACTTGAGTCTATGGATCTTCTTAGGCCTATTAACTCACTCCAAATCGATATTAAATCGACATTAAGCTTATAGTGTTCATCTTTCATTGATTTCTACACTATGGCATTTTATCAAGCATCTTACATTCTCAATTCCATAAATCCTCTAAACTCACAATGTAAGTACATTTAACTATCTCATATCATCCATACTACACCAATAACAACTTAACATAACCCATAAGTCATTAACATACCCAATTCACACTTCCTCACTCTAGACTCATTCCATTTTCTAGGTTACATTAGTTTCTAACACAACATAGGTGTTTCCAATCATCCATACTCATGCCAAACAACTCCAAAATCAATTAAATAGACAATGTACTAGAGTTGGAGTGTTAGAATCTTACCAAATCTGATTTCTCTTCTTGCTCCAAATGACAATGCCCTTAGCTCCTTCAATACCAATAATGGGATTTTGGGTTCCAACTATGTTGTTCTCTTCCTCAAGATGAACAACTTTGCTTCTAATGGCCTCCCCTCAATTCTTACTGAAAAAGGGTGATTTTAGAGAGAAAAATCTAGGTTTTGTGTTGGAAATGGAAAGGGTGATGTTTTTCTCAAAATTTTTAGATTTTCAACACTCCTTTTATAGATATAGCTTGAGGAGATCGATCTACATTAGGAGGAGATCGATCTGGTCCCCTTAAATCCCACTTTTTTATGGCATTTTAAGCATGAGATCGATTTATCGAAGCTTAAGATCGATCTGCTCCCAAACAGAGAGTTAAGGAGATCAATCTGTATGCTTGAGGATCGATCTTTTCATTACATAATGGTTAGGAGATCGATCTGGCCCCATTGAAGATCGATCTGACCCCATTGGAGATCGATCTGCTCTATTCCATTGCCCAAATAAGAGCATTCTAGCTCTTCCAGATCGATCTCTCATTCTCACTTGGACTTATACTCGTCCATAGTACAGTTCCCCTGAACCAGATTCATGAATTCCATCCGCAATTTTCTCTATGCGGTAGTGGAATGTACTGTCTCCTGAAGGTCTCCAGAAATATCTCCCATGAAATCTCAGAGTGTATGGCCCTCAAAATAGCCTTGATGGACCTCCACCAATGCTCAGCCTCGCCTTTCAACAGAAACACGATAAAGGCTACCTTCTCAGCTGAAGTGAATCGAAAAAACTTATACAGTTTATCCATCTCATACAGCTAGTCCTCTGTGATAACCGAGTCCTTCACCCCTCTAAACACTAGGGGTTTCAATGCTTGGAACTCTCGTAACCTGCTCAAGTCGCAGTCATAACCCCAATCACTTTCGCTCTGCTGTGGAGCGATAGGAGAATCTGTATCCTGTACTGGAGGTGGTGTAGCAGTAGCAGTAGCAGTCTCTACAGTATGAGGTCTCTCCACCTCTGCAGCTGCCTATTCAGCAGTAGGCTATTCCATGGGTCCTCGTCTATCGCTGTCACCCAATGCCTGCGTGACTATCTCCACCAAATTCTCAATACTCCACTCTATCCTAGCGAAGCATGCCTCTGTATCTTCTGCTCTCTCAACAGGGTTCTGTGGAGCCTGATCAGTCTGTGGTTGCATACGGCTCTCAAGCCTTCCTCTACGGCCTCTAGCACATGCTCTCACCCCTCTACCTTTGCGTGTAACTAGCATAATGCCTAACTTCCTGTATTATAATAATTTATTAAGCTCAATCCATCACAGTATACACAGTTATATCTAAACAAAAGCACAATAATATGGGGATGTACTTTCTACGTTTTATTATTAACTCACATCAGTCCAACACAACTCTGATACCAATCTCTGTCACGACCCATTTTCATTCCCTTTAACCAAAAATCACTATAAATTTTTCATATTTTATTGTTACCTTACCTGGTCATGAACAAACTCACCACATACAGTTGGGCTGTGAGTCAATAATAATCATCACTTACCATTCATCCACAATTAATAAAAACGATGTCATATATTTGAAATTAAATCATTTACTCATACAGAACATGTTTACTGACATCTACACCCCCCCATAATTACAAGTCAATCATTACTGTGCCATTACATTGTTTAGATACAAAAAGAATCATGTGTATATACCTTTCAGCGATGGAAGCAGTGGATGTCCAAAAACACAATGCCTCAGTCCTCACAGGGTTACTACGTACGCTCTGTAAGAGGGGAAAAATAGAGAGGGATGAGCAACCATACGCTCAGTAAGGCAATAATGCAAGCATGGTAGATAACTACTCTATCTACATGCTGGTAATGTTATGCATAAATCTTTTATAACAGGAGCATGAGGTATTAAAACTATGCCATATGAGTATACATATATCATGTATTTAAAATCATGGAAATTGGCATATAAAACATGGTAATATCAACATGTAAAAATCATCTCATGGTCATCAATTATCAAATCTCATAAAAAGGGCAATTCGTTTAAGAAACATCCTTTTTGATTATCTCATTCTCAATACAACAAAATCCCATCAAATCATTTCACAATCACAACATCATAACCATTTCACAAACCAAATCCCACAAGGCTTGACCCCTCCCTCGGGTCTACCATGGACAGTCAAAATCACACTCAAGTATTCAAAACCATGTGGTATTATATAAATCCAGTAAGGAGACAGGTCACTATATCTCAGATCAAGTAACCACCACGCGGTATGTGAGACCCTGTATATGTATAATGGTATATATGTACAAAGAAATGTAAATGAAGTTGTATTATGAAGTCATAAGTTTGATGATACAATTGTAATGTGAAGTATATGTGATGTAAGTCCATAAAGTTAATGTACACAAATGTAATAAGAGTTGTGATTATACATACAAGTTACATTATGTATAAATGTGAAGAAATGGACTCGAACATGTGGAGAATGTGAGTAGAATGGATTATGCGTAATGTGGTAAAATGGAATGAAGAGTTACATGAGTATGCACTCCCATTTGGTTAATATTAAGTATCTTTGGTTATACAAAGATTTCACACAAGTTTCAATAGGTATAAGGCATGAATGGAGGCCATTGTCAAGCCTCAAAGATGAATGAATAAGAAAATGATCATGGTAGCAAATTAAGGATGTTTGAGTATGAGTTGCTACAGAAGAACTGCAGAAAATTTGGAAACTATGAAGGGCAGATTGATCTTATGGGATGAGAGATCGATCTGGAAGAGCCAGAATGCTCTTATTTGGGTAATGGAATAGAGTAGATCGATCTCTAATGGAGCTAGATCGATCTCCTAAGCATTCTGTAATGAAAAGATCGATCCCCAAGCACCCAGATCGATCTCCTTAGCTCTCTGTTTGGGAGCAGATCAATCTCATGCTTCGATAGATCGATCTCATGCTTAAAATGTCATGAAAAAGAGGGATTTAAGGGGACTAGATCGATCTCCTCAAGCTATTTCTATAAAAGGAGTGTTGAAAATCAAAAAATTTCAGGAAAAACACTATCCTTCCATTTTCAACCCAAAAACCCAACTTTCTCTCTCTAAAATCAGCCATATTCAGTAAGATTTGAAGAGAGACCATTAGAGGCAAAGTTGTTCCTATCAAAGAGAAGAACAACATAGTTGGAAAGCATTTTCCCATTATTGGTATTGAAGGAGCTAAGGGCATTGTCATTTGGAGCAAGAAGAGAAATCAAACTTGGTAAGATTCTAACACTCCAACTATGGTACATTGTATAATTTAAGTGATTCTGGAGTTGTTTGTCATGAGTATGGATGGTTAGAAACTATTTAAAATACATTGAAATGATTATGACCTAGAAATGATCTAGTGTGAGAAAGTGGAATGTATGGAGATTAATGAGAAATGAGATGTCTAGGGGTGATAATAGTGTTATGGGTATGATTTTAAGATATTGTTAGTGGATAAATTGTAAGATTTACCTAAAAGGGGTAAAATGTGGATTAAGGTATTGGTAAAATGCATAAGTGAATTATATTAAATAGTGAGGTCAAATATGGGTTAAAAACATTAACTCAAATCATTTGAATGAATGAATCGCTCCGAGGATATGCCGGGGCGAGTTGAGCCAAGAACGTGAGAAGCTAAGAGGAAAGGAGTCACACCAAGTAAATCGAGGTAAGGGAATTGTGTGGACTCTTAGAGATATCTGTGCACAATTTGGGCATATTAAATGCTTTGCTAGATTGCATGTGATATAGGAAATGATGTTGGGTGATTGAAGGGTAAAAGTTGGGAGTTTGAGAAATGTGCATGAAAACAAAAGCATATTGCTTTAAAATCATGTTTTATTGCTTTTTAGCAAATGATTTGGTAGGTTGGCTAATATTTGAAATGATTTACAAAAGAGTTGAGTTGTTTTGGTTTGTTAACCACACTTTGCAAAGAAATGAGCCACCTACATCATTTTCGTGAGTATGAAAGCATGCTAGAGTACAACTTGCATGGGATTTGACGTGTTTTATACACATGAGTGCTAGAGGCACTAGTTTTCACATGGATTTCATATTGGTTTTGGCATTATACTTGGAGTTTGTCTCGCACTAGATGCCCACCTTGCATGTTACCGTGTTTGGAGCTTCGAGTAGACTGGGTGTCACATCGATTAAATAGGCTCACACGTGCATTGTTTTGACATGATTAATGAGCTGTGTTAGGAGCTTCGGGTAGACAAGAGGTTGTATCGATTAAATAGGCTCACACGTGTATTTGAGATGTGGCGTGATATGATGTGTTGATTGGGTCCACGGAGTACGTTGTACCGTGCATGTAGCATGGAGTACGTTGTACCGTTTTGAGTTGTGATGTGCTATTTTCGGACGAGATCTGCTATGGACCGACGGGTAGGATTTGACCCACCTCCCGTGTGGAAGCAGATAGTGGTGATATCCGCACACCTGATCCGTGTAGCCGGTATCACAGGTTATGTACATAGGCCTTGAGGTTATTACCTGTTTTTAAACTGCCTATCTCACATGTCTATTGTTTTGAGAATAAATCCATGTTTGAAATGATTTGTGGTCAAGAAAGTCTAAGGGATGGGCTGAGACCTGACCAATGTTGGATTGATTTGTTAATGGTTTTTAAAGTGCACGGATGCATAATGTTTAATGCCATGCTTTATTGTGAAAATGCATGATGTTTAATGCCATGCTTTATTGTGAAAATGCATGATGGTTAATGCCATGCTATTTGAGAAAATGCATGATAGGTAATGCCATGCTTTTACTGTGAATTATGCATGATGATTTATACCATGCTTTGAGTTGAAATGTGCACTAAATTTTAATAGCATGAATGCTTTACATACCATTAACACAATCATACACTCATGTTTTGAGATAAATGATGAATTAAATGCTTTTGAGCATGGCATCACAATCACGTAGATAGTGCAGTATCTACCTGTTCACATGATTGCCTTACTGAGCGTGTGGTTTGCTCACCCCCTTATTTTTCCCCTCTCTACAGAGTGTTGAGTATAGATTGAATGTGATTGGAGGCGTTTCCCTTTTGGTAATCCGCTGCATCCTATCGCTAAAGGTATACACACTTGGATTATTTTGTATCTGTTGGCTCTACCGAGAGGGGGGGTGAATCGGTTTTCTAATGTTAATGGAAAATTTTAAATTAATCCTAATTTAATTAGCAAATGATAGTGAGCAATATAATAAAATTAAACAATTTAATGCAAGATAGGGAAGAGAGAAACAAACACAATCGCTTATAGAGGTTCGACCAAACTCTTGCCTACGTCCTCTCTCCTTGACCCTCTTGTCAAGTGCTTTCTTTCTCTCCTTCAACAGAAGTTACAATCTTCCTTTTTCAGGTTAAGGAATAACCTCTCTACCCTTTGCAATACAAAGATGTATTCACCCTTTTACAATTTTATCTCACTGAGGAACAATCCTCTTCTCTTTTAAGGTAAGGATGAATACAGAATAAAGCTTTTAATGTGGGTAGGACAATTACAGCTTTTGCACTTAAGATTATACAACAAACTCAATAAATGAGGAATGAAGACACAAGGAATGAAAGTATTAAACTCTTGAGAATGTAAGAAATATGCAGCAATATTGTCTCACTTCTCATTGTCTTCAATGCTTGGTTAAAATACTGAAGGATTGGTGGTTGGAGCATTAAATGCTGTTTTTCCCGTTGAGATTTTTGCAAAATTAGCCGTTGGGTACCTCCAGTAGAGTGCCAGATCGATCTGCCATCTTGGCCAGATCGATCTCTTAGTTATAAATCCTGCAAGATCAAAGCACAATAACACAAGGAGATCGATCTCATAGGTTAGCAGATCGATCTCTTAATTTGAAAATGATAGGGGAGATCGATCTTTCGAATAGGCAGATCGATCTTCCAATCTCTCTGTTTAAGGCAAGATCGATCTACAGATCGATCTACCATGCAATCTCTAGTGGGGAGATCAATCTCTCAATAACCCAGATCGATCTCCTTAGCTCTCTGACTTTGAGGAGATCGATCTCTTTCTTACCAGATCGATCTCACAAGCTCTCTGTTTGAGTGTGGATCGATCTTACAGATCGATCTACAGTCTTTGCTTTAAGGGAGATCGATCTCTTCCAAGATCAGATCGATCTCCACAATTCCAGTATTAGGTAGATCGATCTCATAACCCTTATAGATCGATCTCTCTTTTCCTCAATACCTTTGTATAGGTTCAAAGCTTGGCAGATCGATCTCATGTCTTCCTGAGATCGATCTCTCATCTAAGAAAAACCCAGGAGATCGATCTCTCATAACCCAGATCGATCTCTTATCTATAGAAAACCCAGGAGATCGATCTCTCATAACCCAGATCGATCTCTCATCCTTAGAAAACCCAGGAGATCGATCTCTCATAACCCAGATCGATCTCTCATCTACAGAAACTTAAGTTCTAGTACTTATAACTTCTAAACATGTTTTTATGTCATCTTTATATTATTGAATTTACTTGTTTTGTCATTTCAAAATACATTAACTCAACAGTATCTAAACTAGACATAGCACAGTAGCATTTTGTACGTAACTATTGGGGATGTAAAACACTGTAAACACATGTAACAACTCTGACATATATACAATTATACAAGTGTTTACTTATGAATATTATGCAAATTGAATTGGTATGGTGGAGTTAGTTAGACGTCGACACACAGCCCAACTATTTAGGAGACTAGCTGTTCATGATTGAGGTAAGGATGAACGATAATCGATGCATGAAAATGCGAAAAATTTGTACGTATTTTGGTAAGTTGAGGGTCGTGAAACGGTACATCGTACTCCATGTGATATACATGGTATATCGTACTCCATAGACCCATAATATGGATTGGGGGTACCTGCAGTAGGTCTTACCTACCCCATACCGAGTGAAACCTCTAGTCTCAAGTGCACGTGGGAGTACTCCTAATATCATGTGAGACCCCATATATGTATAAGGGTATATATGTACATAGAAGTGTAAATAGAGTTGTACTATGAATTCATAGGTGAAGTATATGTGATGTAAGTCCATAAGTAATGTACACACTTATAATGAGAGTGGTAATTGTACACACAAGTTTCATTATGTATGAATGTGTAGAAATGGACATAAACATGTGGAGAATGTGTGTAGAATGGATTATGAGTAGTTTGGTAAAATGGAAGTAGAATTGCATAAGATGTGCACTTCCATTCTTGTTTATATTAAGTACCATTGGTCATACAAAGATTCTACACAAGTTTTAATGTGTATGAAGTGAGGATGGATGCCATTTTCAAGTCTCAAAGATGAATGAATGAGGAAATGATCATAGTAGCAAATTAAGGATGTTTGGTAAGTGTTGTTGCAGAGGAACTGCAAAAAATCTGGAAATTTTGAAGGGCAGATCGATCTCATGGGATGAGAGATCGATCTAGAAGAGGCAGAATGCTCTTATTGGGCAAAAGAATAGAGCAGATCGATCTCCAATAGAGCCAGATCGATCTCCTTAGCTCTCTGTTTGGGAGCAGATCGATCTCATGCTTCGACAGATCGATCTCATGCCTCGACAGATCGATCTCATGCTTTGACAGATCGATCTCAGGCTTAAAAATGTCGTGAAAAAGAGGGATTTTAAGGGACCAGATCGATCTCCTCTTGGACCAGATCGATCTCCTCAAGCTAATTCTATATAAGGAGTGCTGGAAATCAAAAAAATTTGGGAAAAACACAAACCTTCCACTTTCAACCCAAAAAACCTAACTTTCTCTCTCTAAAATCAGCCATTTTCAGTGAGGTTTGAAGAGAGACCATTAGAGGCAAAGTTGTTCCTATCAAAAAGAAGAACAACATAGTTAGAAGGCATTTTCCCATTGTTGATATTGAAGAAGTTAAGGGCATTTCCATTTGGAGCAAGAGGAGAAATCAAATTGGGTAAGATTCTAACACTCCAACTATGGTGCATTGTTTATTTAATTGATTTTGGAGTTGTTTGGCATGAGTATGGATGGTTAGAAACTATCTAGAGTGCATTGGAATGATTTTAACCTAGAAGTGGTTTAGTGTGAGAAAGTGGAATGTATGGAGATTAATGATGAAAGAGATATGTAAAAGTTATTTATAGTGTTGTGGTATGATTTTAAGATGTGGTTAGTGGATAAATTGTGAGACTTACCTAAAAGAGGTAAAATGTGGATTAAGGCATTTGTAAAATGCATAAGTGGATAATATTGACTAGTGAGGTTAATTATGGGTTAAATACATTAACTCAATCGATTTAATGAATGAATCGTAGCTTCCGAGGATACGCCGAGGCGAGTTGGGCCAAGAGCGTGAGAAGCTAAAAGGAAAGGAGTCACACCAAGTAAATCGAGGTAAGGGAATTGTGTGGACTCTTAGAGATATCTGTGCACAATTTGGGTGCTTAAATGTTTTGCTAGAATGCATGAGACTAGGAAATGTTGTGAGTGATTAAAGGGTAAAAGTTGGGAGTTCGAGAAATGTGCATGAAAACAAAAGCATATTGTTTTGAAAATCATGTTTTATTGCTTTTTAGCAAATGATTGGTAGGTTGGCTAACATTGAAATGATTTGCAAAAGAGATGAGTGTGTTTTGGTTTTGTTAATCATATTTTGCAAGTTTTGAGCCACCTACATGATTTCGTGAGTATGAAAGAGTGCAAGAGGCACTAGTTTTCACATGGATTTCATAATTGTTTTGGCATTGTGCTCGAGTTTGTCTCGCACTGGATGCCCACCTTGTATGTTGCCGTGTTTGGAGCTTCGAGTAGACTGGGTGTCACATCGATTAAATAGGCTCACACGTGCATTGTTTTGACATGATTAATTAGCCGTGTTAGGAGCTTCGGATAGACAAGAGGTCGCCCCAATTAAATAGGCTCACACGTGTGTTTGAGATGTGGCGTGATATGATGTGTTGATTGGGTCCACGGAGTACGTCGTACCGTGCATGTAGCATGGAGTACATTGTACCGTGTTGAGTTGTGATGTGCCGTCTTCGGATGAGATCTGCTATGGACCGGCGGGTAGGAGATGACCCACCTCCCGTGTGGAAGCAGATGGTGGTGATATCCCGCACACCTGATCCGTGTAGCCGGTATCACAGGTTATGTACATAGGCCTTGAGGTTATTACCTATTGTTGAACTGCCTATCTCACATGTCTACTGCTATTTGAGATTAAATCCATGTTTGAAATGATTGTGGGTCAGGAAAGCCCGAGGGATGGGTCGAGACCTGACCAGTGACGAATTGATTTGTTAATGGTTTTTAAAGTGCACGGATGCATGATGTTTAATGCCATGCTTTATTGTGAAAATGCATGATGTTTAATGCCATGCTTTTATTGTGAATTATGCATGATGATTTATACCATGCTTTGAGTTGAAATGTGCACTGAATTTTAATAGCATGAATGCTTTACATACCATTAACACAATCATACACTCATGTTTTGAGATAAACAATGAATTAAATGCTTTTGAGCATGGCATCACGATCACGTAGATAGTGCAGTATCTACCTGTTCGCATGATTGCCTTACTGAGCGTGTGGTTTGCTCACCCCCTTTATTTTCCCCTCTCTACAGAGATTTGAGTATAGATTGAGCGTGACTGGAGGCATTCCCTTTTTGGTAATTTCGCTGCATCCCATCGCTAAAGGTATACACACCTTGATTATTTTGTATCTAAACTAGACATAGCACAGTAGCATTTTGTATGTAACCACTGGAGATGTAAAACAATGTAAACACATGTAACAACTCTGATATATATACATTTATACAAGTGTTTACTCATAAATAGTGTTTCAAATTGAATTGGTATGGTGGAGTGAGTTAGACGTCGACACACAGCCCAACTGTTAAGTGTGTGGTTGTTCACGATCGAGGAAGGATGATTAAGGATTGATTCATGAAAATGCAAAAAATTTGTACGTATTTTGGTAAGTTGAGGGTCGTGACAAAAGTTGGTATCAGAGCTTGAGTTGGTTTGACGTGTGTCATGTCTAAAATACTTAATAAGTGAAAAAAATTACATCCCCAAGTTACTGTGCTTGTTTAGATACAAATAGTGTATGTCGATGGGTTGACTAAGTAATTGGTTGTGAATGTAGGGAACTGAGTAAGAATGCCTAATACCAGTCGCGGTAGAGGGATGAGAGCATAGGCTCGAGGTCGTAGAGGTAGGCCTGGGGGTCGTGTTGAGTCAGAAACACACGAGGCTTAGGAGAATGTTGAGGTGGAGGCTGATGTTGAGCACGCTCCACAGGGTCCAGAGGAGAGGCCCGAGAGTACTAAGGCTCGCTTCGCGAGGATTGAGCGGAGCATTGAGATGATTATGGAGTTGGTCACCCAATCTTTATCTGGAGTTGGCGGTAGACAGAGTCCCGCTACATAGGGTGATGCCGAGCAGGCGGCAGCTCCTGAAGCATGGGCAAGGGAAGCCTAGAGGCCACAGACGACAGATACCCCACCCCCACAGGATGTGCCTACGCCGGTTGCTATGCCAGGCAGTAGAGGTTGGGGATATGGATGTGATTTGGATAGACTGCGGCAGTTTCAGAAGTTTGGACCGCCGTCTTTCAGTGGAGTAAAGGACCCAGTAGCGGCTGAGGATTGGATCAATGAGATCGAGAAATTATATGGGTTCTTTGAGTGCACTACTATTGAGATGGTAGCATTTGCCGCTTTTATGCTGAAAGGATCAGCAGAACATTGGTGGAAATCCACCAGGCCTATTTTGAGAGCCCGGCATGCTGAGATCAGCTGGGATGTGTTTCTAGAGGCCTTCCGGAGACAGTATGTCTCGGATACAGCCCAGCGAAAGCTAAAGATGGCGTTTTTGGGACTGACCCAAGGGAGTAGGACTGTGGATGAGTATGAGACTGCTTTTATATCCCTGGGCAGATATGATCCCAACACGATGGGTAGTGAGGTCGAGAAGATCCAGAAGTTTGTGGATGGATTGAGACCGACCATCAGGTCTAGATTGGTTCCCCTGGATATACCGACCTATGAGGAGGCAGTGCGCAGGGCGCAATTATGTGAACAAGATGTTGATAGAATCGCCTTGGAGTTTGGAAAGGTTGGTAAGATGAGGGACAGAGATAAGAAGAGACCTATGATGGATAGAGGCTTCAGCTATAAAGGAAGCAAGAGATTCTCTGGAAAGAGGCCGAGAATTGATGAGATCCGAGAGAGGACAGTTGATACTCCCATGTATCCGGCCATTGCTCCAGCTAAGGGAATCGTGATTGGAGGACCACGGCCTACTACAGAACAGTGTGGCAAGTGTGGTAGGTACCATGACCATGGTACTCGACCATGTTATGGACCTCAGGTTGTATGCTTCAGATGTGGGAAGCCAGGGCACATAATCAGAAATTGCCCAGAGATGATAGAGAGAGCCCCACATAAGGGCAAGGAGTCAGAGAGAGCTCCAATTGGTACAGCTGCTCCGAGGAGGAGGGCTACAGCTGAGGAAAAGAGGAAGCAAGCAGTGGGTGTAAGCAGAGGACGAGTGCACGCACTGGATCAGGATACTACAGATCAGTCATCAGATGTGGTAAAAGGTACCATCCAAATCTTTGATTTAGAAGCTTATGTACTGTTTGATCCTGGTGCCACGCATTCCTTTATTTCGCCACCCTTTGCATGTAAATTGTTGAAGCATGTAAAATCCACGCTGCTTGATAAGATGTTATTGATATCTACCCCTATGAATGATAGTCAGTTGACTGAGCATATATATAGGGATTGTAAAATGAAGATAGGATGTAAAGAGATGGCAGCCGATTTAATTTTATTAAACAGGAGTGATTTTGATGTGATCCTAGGAATGGATTGGTTGGCTGCCAATCATGTTGTTATGGATTATCATGCTAAAACCTTGATGTTTCCAAAGATAGACAATCTTGTAGTTAATTTTGTGAAATGAAATTAAAGAACATGATTATTATAAGTGTGATGAGTACAATCTTGATATATGATGTATGAAAGATAAATTTGATTTCATTTATGTATGTGATGTGATGATTTATGATACTAATGGTGGAAAGAATAATGTGAAGGATTCATCGCTTTTGTGATTGAGACGGATAAGGCATGTCTGGAATTGAAAGACATACCAGTGGTTAGGGAATTTCCAGATGTCTTTTCGGATGAGTTACCAGGGTTACCTCCAGATAGGGAGATGGAGTTTGGTATAGATTTGGCACCTGGTACAGAGCCGATGTCCAAGCCACCATACAGGATGGCTCAAGTTGAGTTAGAGGAGTTAAGGAGACAATTACAAGAGTTGCTGGAGAAGGGGTTCATCAGGCCGAGCGTCTCACCTTGGGGAGCACCGATTCTGTTTGTAAGGAAGAAGGATGGAAGCCTCCGACTGTGTATAGACTACCGGTTGTTGAATAAGGCCACCATCAAGAATAAGTATCCCCTCCCACGTATCGATGATTTGTTGGATCAGCTTAAGGGAGAGCAGGTCTTTTCCAAGATAGATTTGAGATCAGGGTACCATCAGTTGAAGATACGAGATGGAGATGTACCCAAGACAGCTTTTCGCACCCGGTATGGACATTATGAGTTTATGGTTATGCCATTCGGGTTGACGAATGCTCCCGCAGCTTTTATGTCTTTGATGAATAAGATATTCCACCAGTACTTGGATCGATTTGTTATTGTGTTTATTGATGATATACTGGTGTATTCAAGGTCTAGAGAGGAACATGAAAGGCATTTAAGGATAGTGCTACAAACCCTCCGAGAGAAGAAATTGTACGCTAAACTCAGTAAGTGCGACTTTTGGTTGGAACAGATCTCTTTTCTGGGTCACATAGTATCAAAGGATGGAGTATTAGTGGATCCATCTAAGATTGAGGCCGTAGTTCAGTGGCAGAGACCCTAGACAGTGACAGAGATCAGAAGTTTCCTGGGTTTAGCTGGGTATTACCGAAGGTTTGTAGAGGGATTTTTGAGGTTAGCTGCTCCTTTGACATGCCTCACAAGAAAGAATGTGGAGTTTGTGTGGGATAAAAAGTGTGAAGAAAGTTTTGAGGAGTTGAAAAGGAGATTAACTAGAGCTCCAATACTCACCATTCCTACCAGCTCAGGAGGTTTCTCGGTGTATGCAGATGCTTCACACCTAGGACTGGGCTGTATATTGATGCAGGATGGGAAGGTAGTAGCCTATGGATCAAGACAGTTAAAGGATCATGAGAGGAACTACCCGACCCATGACTTGGAGTTGGCAGCGGTGGTGTTTGGCTGAAGATATGGCGCCACTACCTCTATGGTGAGAGATTCCAGATTTATATAGATCATAAGAGCCTTAAGTACCTGTTCTCACAGAAAGAGTTGAACATGAGACAGAGGAGATGGCTCGAGCTGTTAAAGGATTATGATTGTGAAATCCTATACCACCCGGGTAAAGCAAATGTGGTTGCTGATGCATTGAGTAGGAAGCATCTCGGGATGGTATCATTTATGATGATCAGGGAACACGAGCTGTTGGAACAGTTCATGAACCTCAGTTTGGATATGACCCCGCCTGACGCTGATAGTGGATTTATGATAGCTAGCCTGCAGTTGGAACCGGATCTGGTAGATCGAATCCGATAGGCTCAGCGAGTTGATCAGCAGTGTAGTGATATTGTCGGGCAGATACAGAGCGGTACAGAGATGGAATTTGGGTTGAGTTCGGATGGATTGCTGAGGTTCAGAGGTAGGATATGTTTTCCTGATGACGCAGAGATCAGAAGGTTGATCCTGACAGAGGCTCACTCATCGAAGTATACGATACATCCAGGGGGTACCAAAATGTATCAAAACCTTCGAAAGGTTTATTGGTGGTCGGGAATGAAAAAGCACATTGCTGAATATGTTGCTAAGTGTCTCGTTTGTCAGCAGGTGAAGGTAGAGCATCAGAAGCCTGCAGGGTTATTGCAGCCTCTACCGATACTGACATGGAAGTGGGAGCATGTCACCATGGATTTTGTGATGGGATTACCGAGGACTCGGAGAGGTCATGATGCCATATGGGTGATTGTGGATCGGTTGACGAAATCAGCCCATTTTCTAGCTATGAGAGCTACCGATACTCTAAGCCAGTTAGCGAACTTATATGTACGCGAGATAGTGAGGCTACATGGAATTCCAGTGAGCGTTGTTTCTGATAGGGATGCCCGCTTCACTTCCCACTTTTGGGAATATTTTCAGGAAGCGATGGGGACCCAGTTGAATTTTAGCACCGCGTTTCATCCTCAGACAGATGGTCAGTCAGAGAGGACTATACAGACCCTGGAGGACATGTTGAAAGCGTGTGCATTGGATTTTGGAGGCTCCTGGGATGACCATTTGCCACTCATAGAGTTCGCGTATAATAACAGTTTTCATGCGAGTATCGGGATGGCACCATATGAGGCATTGTATGGGCATAGATGCCGTTCCCCTATTGGATGGGAAGAGGTTGGTGACAGACAGATCTTTGCTCCCGACTTGGTTAGACAAGCCTCTGAGGACGTCCAATTGATATGTGAGAGGTTACGGACAGCTCAGAGTAGGCAAAAGAGTTATGCTGACAAGAGACGGAGACCACTAGAGTTTGAGGTGGGTGAGTCAGTGTTTCTGAAAGTTTCCCCTTCGAATGGAATTATGAGATTTGGGAAGAAGGGAAAGTTGAGCCCTCGATATGTAGGGCCATTTGAGATACTTGATAAGGTGGGAGACAAGGCGTATAGATTGGCATTGCCACTAGAGTTGGCAAGTGTGCATAACGTCTTCCACGTATCCATGTTGAGGAAGTATCACCCAGACCCGACACATGTGATAAGATATGAGCCTTTGGAGCTCAATGAGGGTATGGCCTATGATGAGAAGCCAGTTCGGGTATTGGACAGAAAAGAGAAAGTGCTGAGGATAAAGACAATTCCCTTGGTGAAGATACTTTGGCAACATCACACTGTGGAAGAAGCCATATGGGAATTGGAGAGTTTGATGCGGGAGAGGTATCCCGAGTTGTTCATAGAATAATTGGTTCCAATTTGGAGGACCAAATTTTCTAAGTGGGGGAGAATGTGAGACCCCGTATATGTATAAGGGTATATATGTACATAAAAGTGTAAATAGAGTTGTACTATGAATTCATAGGTGAAGTATATGTGATGTAAGTCCATAAGTAATGTACACACTTGTAATGAGAGTGGTAATTGTACACACAAGTTTCATTATGTATGAATGTGTAGAAATGGACTTAAACATGTGGAGAATGTGTGTAGAATGGATTATGAGTAGTTTGGTAAAATGGAAGTAGAATTGCATAAGATGTGCACTTCCATTCTTGTTTATATTAAGTACCATTGGTCATACAAAGATTCTACACAAGTTTTAATGTGTATGAAGTGAGGATGGATGCCATTTTCAAGTCTCAAAGATGAATGAATGAGGAAATGATCATGGTAGCAAATTAAGGATGTTTGGTAAGTGTTGTTGCAGAGGAACTGCAGAAAATCTGGAAATTTTGAAGGGCAGATCGATCTCATGGGATGAGAGATCGATCTGGAAGAGCCAGAATGCTCTTATTTGGGCAAAAGAATAGAGCAGATCGATCTCCAATGAAGCCAGATCGATCTCCTTAGCTCTCTGTTTGGGAGCAGATCGATCTCATGCTTTGACAGATCGATCTCATGCCTCGACAGATCGATCTCATGCTTTGACAGATCGATCTCAGGCTTAAAAATGTCGTGAAAAAGAGGGATTTTAAGGGACCAGATCGATCTCCTCAAGCTAATTCTATATAAGGAGTGCTGGAAATCAAAAAATTTCGGGAAAAACACAAACCTTCCACTTTCAACCCAAAAAACCTAACTTTCTCTCTCTAAAATCAGCCATTTTCAGTGAGGTTTGAAGAGAGACCATTAGAGGCAAAGTTGTTCCTATCAAAGAGAAGAACAACATAGTTGGAAGGCATTTTCCCATTGTTGATATTGAAGAAGTTAAGGGCATTTCCATTTGGAGCAAGAGGAGAAATCAAATTGGGTAAGATTCTAACACTCCAACTATGGTGCATTGTTTATTTAATTGATTTTGGAGTTGTTTGACATGAGTATGGATGGTTAGAAACTATCTAGAATGCATTGGAATGATTTTGACCTAGAAGTGGTTTAGTGTGAGAAAGTGGAATGTATGGAGATTAATGATGAAAGAGATATGTAAAAGTTATTTATAGTGTTGTGGTATGATTTTAAGATGTGGTTAGTGGATAAATTGTGAGACTTACCTAAAAGAGGTAAAATGTGGATTAAGGCATTTGTAAAATGCATAAGTGGATAATATTGACTAGTGAGGTCAATTATGGGTTAAATACATTAATTCAATCAATTTAATGAATGAATCGCAGCTTCCGAGGATACGCCGAGGCGAGTTGGGCCAAGAGCGTGAGAAGCTAAAAGGAAAGGAGTCACACCAAGTAAATCGAGGTAAGGGAATTGTGTGGACTCTTAGAGATATCTGTGCACAATTTGGGCGCTTAAATGTTTTGCTAGAATGCATGAGACTAGGAAATGTTGTGAGTGATTAAAGGGTAAAAGTTGGGAGTTTGAGAAATGTGCATGAAAACAAAAGCATATTGCTTTGAAAATCATGTTTTATTGCTTTTTAGCAAATGATTGGTAGGTTGGCTAACATTCAAATGATTTGCAAAAGAGATGAGTGTGTTTTGGTTTTGTTAATCATATTTTGCAAGTTTTGAGCCATCTACATGATTTCGTGATTATGAAAGAGTGCAAGAGGCACTAGTTTTCACATGGATTTCATAATTGTTTTGGCATTGTGCTCGAGTTTGTCTCGCACTGGATGCCCACCTTGTATGTTGCCGTGTTTGGAGCTTCGAGTAGACTGGGTGTCACATCAATTAAATAGGCTCACACGTGCATTGTTTTGACATGATTAATTAGCCGTGTTAGGAGCTTCGGATAGACAAGAGGTCGCCCCGATTAAATAGGCTCACACGTGCGTTTGAGATGTGGCGTGATATGATGTGTTGATTGGATCCACGGAGTACGTCGTACCGTGCATGTAGCATGGAGTACATTATACCGAGTTGAGTTGTGATGTGCCGTCTTCGGACGAGATCTGCTATGGACTGACGGGTAGGATTTGACCCACCTCCCGTGTGGAAGCAGATGGTGGTGATATCCCGCACACTTGATCCGTGTAGCCGGTATCACAGGTTATGTACATAGGCCTTGAGGTTATTACCTATTGTTGAACTGCCTAGCTCACATGTCTACTGCTATTTGAAATTAAATCCATGTTTGAAATGATTGTGGGTCAGGAAAGCCCGAGGGATGGGCCGAGACCTGACCAGTGATAATTGATTTGTTAATGGTTTTTAAAGTGCACGGATGCATGATGTTTAATGCCATGCTTTATTGTGAAAATGCATGATGTTTAACGCCATGCTTTTATTGTGAATTATGCATGATGATTTATACCATGCTTTGAGTTGAAATGTGCACTGAATTTTAATAGCATGAATGCTTTACATACCATTAACACAATCATACACTCATGTTTTGAGATAAACAATGAATTAAATGCTTTTGAGCATGGCATCACGATCACGTAGATAGTGCAGTATCTACCTGTTCGCATGATTGCCTTACTGAGCGTGTGGTTTGCTCACCCCCCTTATTTTCCCCTCTCTACAGAGATTTGAGTATAGATTGAGCGTGACTGGAGGCGTTCCCTTTTTGGTAATTTCGCTGCATCCCATCGCTAAAGGTATACACACACACCTTGATTATTTTGTATCTAAACTAGACATAGCACAGTAGCATTTTGTATGTAACCACTGGGGATGTAAAACAATGTAAACACATGTAACAACTCTGATATATATACATTTATACAAGTGTTTACTCATAAATAGTGTTTCAAATTGAATTGGTATGGTGGAGTGAGTTAGACGTCGACACACAGCCCAACTGTTAAGTGTGTGGTTGTTCACGATCGAGGAAGGATGATTAAGGATTGATGCATGAAAATGCAAAAAATTTGTACGTATTTTGGTAAGTTGAGGGTCGTGACATATCAGGTCCTAGCCCCTCATGGCCTTGCTCGCCCTTGTTGGGTTCCCTGATTAAGGTCCTAGCCCCTCACCCTCACCCCACTCAAGAGGTTTGTTAGGCCTGTTGGGTTCCCTAAACACCAATCCGTATCACTCTC
Organism: Firmiana major; assembly: GCA_033439115.1. Taxonomy (NCBI): domain Eukaryota; kingdom Viridiplantae; phylum Streptophyta; class Magnoliopsida; order Malvales; family Malvaceae; genus Firmiana; species Firmiana major. The sequence goes on from CM065912.1 coordinate 23,754,368, forward strand.
ACCACGGCCTCCTACATACCACAGTGTGAAAACTAGCGCGAGCTACGCTCTAGCACGAATTCATGCATCATAATAAATCACCTCGTACGAGCAACGCTCTAGTACGACATTTATGCATAAAAATATGAAGAAACCACGTACGAGCATCGCTCCAGTACGGTTATATGCATAAGAAAACCACTCAAAATCCACGTACGAGCAAAAGCTCCAATACGATTTATAAAACATCGTCATAGTTTCAAAACAAAGTGTGAGCTAAGCTCTAACACGTTCAAACATGTGAGAACATCAATACCCAGTGCGAGCTAGGCTCCAGCACGATTTAATTCACATAAACATGATAGGCGGCTCATGAGTTTTCAAAACCAATATCAAAATATATTTAGCACTTCACATGTGCTATCACATAACATCAAACAATAATAGCCAGCCTTTCTATCAACTCATTCAATACAAAACACATGTTTGGTGGAATCATTCAAAACATTCAATTTATGCAATTATTAGCCTTAGTATCCCATTTCTTTATAATACCACTTCAACAACCAAATCTCACGCAAATACTCATAGTCACATCCATACATCGCCAAAATACATTTCTATAAATCCATGCACATTTCCAAAGCCCTATATACCCACGAGTTAAAAATACGAGCAGCTACCTCTATATACTTACAAAATTTCCTTACTTGGAATCGCGACTCGTGATTCCACTTCCTTAAAGCTGCTTACGTGTGCGTAGTTCGATTGTGTCTCCAACGACTCTCCAAAACTGCACAAAATCGTATTCCGCATTATATTCAATCCATATAATAGGACATCGTGCGTTCATTATAGTTAATACGACCTATAGTTTCTAGTGACGCTTTTAATGCCTCGTTTCATTACTCTACTCATATTTTGAGTCTATGGATTCTTTTAGGCCTATTAACTCATACCAAATCGATATTAGATCGATACTAACTCCATAGAATTCATATTTCATTGACTTCTTCACTATGGCATTTACTAAGCATTTTACATACTCATCTCCATAAATTCCTTATACTCACAATGTGGCTTCATTTACCCATCTTAAATCATCCATACTACTTCAACAACAACTTACAATAACCCATAAGTCATCAACATACCCAATTCACACTTTCTCACACTAGACTATATCCATTTCAAGGTTATATGTGTTCCATTGCTTTCTAGATGATTTCTATCATCCATATACGCGTCAATCAACTCCAAAATCAATTAAATACACAATGTACTTAGGCTCCAGTATTAGAAGCTTACCAAATCTGATTTCTCTTATTGCTCCAAATGACAATGCCCTTAGCTCCTTCAATACCAACAATGAGATTTTGGGTTCCAACTATGTTGTTCTCTTCCTCAAGATTAAAAACTTAGAGTCTAATGGCCTCCCCTCAATTCTTATTGGAAATGACTGATTTTAGAGAGAAAAATCTAGGTTTTGGGTTGGAAATGGAAAGGGTGATGTTTTCCCCAAAATTTTCAAATTTTCAGCACTCCTTTTATAGAAATAGCTTGAGGAGATCCATATGCACAAGGAGGAGATCGATCTGGCCCCCTTAAATCCCTATTTTTCATGGCATTTTAAGCATGAGATCGATCTGTTGAAGCTTGAGATCGATCTGCTCCCAAACAGAGAGCTAAGGAGATCGATCTGTGTGCTTGAGGATAGATCTTTTCATTACAGAATGGTTAGGAGATCGATTTGACCCCATTGGAGATCGATCTACTCTATTCCATTGCCCAAATAAGAGCATTTTGGCTCTTCCAGATTGATCTCTCATCCTATGAGATCGATCTGGCCTTCATATTTTCTAGATTTTCTGTAGTTTTCCTGCTGCAACTCACACCAAAACATCCTTAATCTACTGTCATGGCCATTTTCTCATCCATCTAACTTTATGACTTGAAAATGGCATCCATTCATACCTCATTCACATTGAAACTTGTGTGCATACCTTGTATATCCAAATGTATACTATATAAAACCAAATCGAAGCATTTATATTCATGCAACTTCCTTCCATTACCACACTACTCATTTTGAGTTCCAATCACATCCATTACTTATAAGAACTCATTTCTTCATACTCATACTCAATGAAGCTTGTATGTACATTACAAATCATATTACACATATGTACATTGAATCCAATTTACACACGTTACAACCATGCATATACAGGGTCTCACATTCTCCCATCCTTCAAGGAATTTGGTCCTCCAAATTAGAACCAAGTCACTCTTCAAAAACTTGGGGTACTTCTCCCGTATCAAGTTCTCCAATTCCCATGTGGCTTCTTCCACCGTATGATGTTGCCAAAGAACTTTCACCAAGGGAATTGTCTTATTCCGTAGCACCTTCTCTTTTCAGTCTAATATCTAAACCAGCTTCTCAACATATGTCATACTCTCATTGAGATCCAACGGCTCATATCTTATCACGTGTACTGGGTTCGAGTGATACTTTCGAAGTATAGAGACGTGGAAGACGTTGTGGACATTTGCCAAGTCCAGTGGCAATGCCAACCTATACATTTTATCTCCCACTCTCTCCAAAATCTCAAAGGGTCCGATATATCTAGGGCTCAGCTTACCCTTCTTACCAAATCTCATAATACCCTTCGATGGCGAAACTCTTAGAAATACCAACTCACCCTCATCAAACTCTAGTGGTCTCCATCGCTTGTCAGCATAACTCTTTTACCGGCTCTGAGATGTTCGTAATCTTTCACATATCAACTGACATCCTCAGATGCCTGCTGCACTAAGTCCAGAGCAAAAATCTATCTGTCACCAACCCCTTCCCATCCAATGGGGGATTGACATCTGCGTCCATACAGTGCCTCATAGGGTGCCATCCGCATGATAGCTATTATTATAGGCAAACTCGGCTAACTGTAGTTGATCATCCCAGGAGCCTGCAAAATCTAGCACACACGCTCTCAACATATCCTTGAGGGTCTGTATAGTCCTCTCTGATTGCCCATCTGTCTGATGATGAAAAGCGATGCTAAAACTCAGTCGAGTCCCCAGCACTTCCTAAAAATGTTCCCAGAAATGAGAAGTGAAGTGGGCATCCCTATCAGAAACAAAGCTCACTGGAACACCATGTAGCCGTACTATCTCTCGAATATACAGGTTCACCAACTGACTCAGTGTATCGGTAGCTCTCATAGCCAAGAAATGAGCAGACTTAGTCAACTGATCCACAATAACCCATATGGCATCATGACTTCTGCGGGTCCTTGGTAACCCCATCACAAAATCCATGGTGACGTGCTCCCACTTCCATATAGGTAGTGGTAGAGGCTGCAATAATTCTACAGGCTTCTGATGCTCTACGACCTGCTGACAAACGAGACACTTAGCGACATATTTTGCAATGTCTCTTTTCATATTAGACCACCAACTTTTGAAGGTTTTGATACATCTTAGTACTCCCCGAACGTATCGTGTACTTCGATGAGTGAGCCTCTTATAATATTAACTTTCTGATCTCAGGATCCTCAGGAACACATACTTTACCCCTGAACCTCAATAAGCCATCAGCACTCAGCTCTACATCAATACCCACACCTGTCTATATCTGCCTCAGCCAATCGATGCACCGTCGATCGCTCTACTGGGCCTACCGAATATGACCAATCAATTCTGATTCCAGTCTCAAACTAGCCATGATCTCAAGTCTCTCAAATCCAGGTGGGGTTACATCCAAACTGAGTTTCACAAATTGTTCAAATAATTCATGTTCCCTTACTATAATATAAGACACCAACCCAAGGTTCTTCCTGCTCAAAGCATCGACAACTACATTTACCTTACCTGGGTGGTACATGATTTCATAATCATAGTCCTTTAAAAGTTCGAGCCATCTCCTCTGTCTCATATTCAGCTCTTTCTGTGAGAACAGGTACTTAAGGCTCTTATGATCTGTGAACACCTAAAATTTCTTACCATAGAGATAGTGGCGCCATATTTTCAAAGCAAATACCACGGCCGCCAACTCCAAATCATGTGTCGGGTAGTTCCTCTCATAATCTTTCAACTGTCTAGATCCATAAGCAGTTCCTTCCCATCCTGCATAAGCACATGAAAATGGAAAGGGTGATGTTTTTCTCGAAATTTTTAGATTTTCAGCACTCTTTTTATAGAAATAGCTTGAGGAGATCGATCTGCACTAGGAGGAGATCGATCTGGTCCCCTTAAATCCCTTTTTTCATGGCATTTTAAGCATGAGATCGATCTGTCAAAGCTTGAGATCAATCTGCTCCCAAACAGAGAGCTAAGGAGATCGATCTGTGTGCTTAAGAATCGATTTTTTCATTACAGAATGGTTAGGAGATCGATCTGGCCCCATTGGAGATCGATCTGCTCTATTCCATTGCCCAAATAAGAGCATTCTGGCTCTTCCAGATGGATCTGATGGATCTCTCATCCTATGAGATCGATCTGGCTTTCATATTTTCCAAATTTTTTTATAGTTTTCCTGCTTCAACTCACACCAAAACATCCTTAATCTACTGTCATGGCCATTTTCTCATCCATCCACATTTATGACTTGAAAATGGCATCCATTCATACCTCATTCACATTGAAACTTGTGTGCATTCCTTGTATATCTAAAGGTATACTATATAAAACCAAATGGAAGCATTTACATTCATGTAACTTTCTTCCATTTACCACACTACTCATTTTGAGTTCCAATCACATTCATTACTTATAAGAACTCATTTCTTCATATTCATACTCAATGAAGCTCGTATGTACATTACAAATCATATTACACATATGTATATTGAATCCAATTACATGTTACAACCATACATATACGGGGTCTCACACTTAGTTTGTATTAACCCATATAGATTGGTATGTTAGCATGAAAGTGGAGTACTAAACTTCTACTTGAATACCGAGACTTAACATCATCATCATCAAACCCGAAGAGCAAAAAACTAAATACATTCAACTATTATTCTTACTACAAAACATAATTCATCTAATGCATCCCACATGATAACAACTGTGCATACAAGTTTGAAATAAACCCAGTTTAACTAGTGTATACCTCCTTTACTGATCTACTCACGGCATCGGGAGAAGTCTGGGGGTCCGATCAAGTTCACGAAATGAAGGCGGCTCCTAGGTCTCCTAGATCACTCTGAAATGTTTTGGATAAAAAGGGGTGAACGACCACATGCTCAGTAAGGATAAATTATACAATCCGCAGATACCAACATACCACCTACGAAAATCTTTGTGTACTACCTCTATTTTAGGAAACATACCAAGAAAACATATGAAAATTAGTCCAAACTCTTGGCAACATCCCGGTTTCCAAAGCATGTAAGCAATTTAAGATTGATCGAGTTCTGATAACATACTTTTAACAAAATTTGGACAAAATTCACTATGTAAAACTCTGCTTTCCGATAGCATGTACAAACCATTAAAAAGCATACGGACAACAAGTAGTAGACCATGGGCTTAAATTCAAAAGTTGTGCAAAAGTGAGATGCAACAGAAATCCCTATCATAAGTCTTGAGCCAAAACAACTAATTGGGAAATAAATCTATGGCCATAGTATCTACCGCCCTATCTTAATTGATTTGGACTAGGGTACTGAAGACTGGATCAAGGTCTACAGTAGTAGGTAGTAGTAAAATGGTACGTGACATATCACTTAGAAGTACACGTATATGCCACCAATGCATAATCACGAAGCACTTGGCACCATGGGAAATCACTCAGAACATCCTACCGGTGCTAGAGATGGCACTCATGACCCGTATCCCGATACCATAAAGGCATCACCGTGAAGCACTTGGCACTGTAGGCAATCACACAGAACCTCCTACAAGTGCTAGAGATGGCTCTCATGGATCATAACTGCCACACAGGCATTGTAAGGATAGCTAGCAATCTCGGTTAAAAATTATTCATCATCATGCACGGTTATTAGATTCATCTCAAATCAATATCGTATACATGAAAAAAATGTATCACTTGACTTTAAATACAACAATTTCAACAAGTTATCAAACCAGTATATCACCAGGTATCTCAAACTCTTCGAGTTTACGGAAATAGCCCATGTAATGTATTTCAAAACTGGAAACTATTCACAACAAATTTTCTTTATCAGAAACACTTAAAATTTAGTTAAGAGTATTTGGCATCAATTACTTTCAAATCATTAAATTGGTAAATTAAAAATGCGCCTTTAGACACGGGAATGACAACTTTGATTCCCTAGCTAGAAAAACTAACCCAGTTCCTAGCAACCTGTCATTTCTATCAATCGACTTCTGACCCTCGGTATCCCACTCGCTACAGTTCATATATTTCCTTTACCTCGTAGATAACGCTAGCTAGCTCCTCTCCTAGCCTTAGGCATGCATATATGTGCCTTTACCTCCTTTTCACCCACCTTATCACTTGAAGAGATATTTGCTGTAAATTTCATATATATGGTACACCAAATTATCAGTCTTATACTTATTTCAGTTTATAAGTAAAAGTAAGAACTTTCAAAGTGTCATACTAACTCGTTTTCTATGCCCATATACTAAGATTGGGCTTTACCCTTATGTAATAATATTATAAATACAAGATTCTAATCTATTATATACCTTACTAAATTTCAGTAACTAATTGGCCGAATCTTTTAGCTCAGTTTCCACCTCATTTTATATCCATTTATATCAAGCTTAACAATTAAAATGTATATTCATATCTGGTTTCATATAATTAGTAGTTCACCTCTCTATAAATTGATTTATAGGAAGGTATCCCATTTTCTTCATGAGGACGCAACTTACAATTTAGTATCCTTTTCTTATGGTTCAAATTTATTCATGCAACATAGGACAATATCATTTACGTTATATTCTGTTAACATGAATCTTTAAATTCCAATCATACTAGATTATTCTTAATTGTTTCAAGGTGGCTAAAACCATTCTCAACACCAAATCTAAGTTCTTCATCCACAAAACTTTCATCTAAATCAAGTTTATGTATTACTTTTAATTTAAATTGTAGTTTAAATTCTAGGTAACTATTTTGGCATAATATGTAAGGCTCGTAAATTCATATGTATTCTTTATGATTCCGTGATATACAAATAAGTTACATTATATATGAATCATAAGAAATGAATGTTTTTAAGTTCTAAGTGTGAATGAAATGCAAAATGAGTAGTGAAGCAAGCGAATATGAATTTACCTTTCAAAATCTGGGAAAATTGTAGCTAGAATGTTGCAGATGAAGGGCAGATCGATCTCATTACAAGGGGAGATTGATCTCATCGCCTTGAAATGCAATGCTAAAGCATTCTGCAAAAGGGAGATCGATCCCTCATTCAAAGCAGATCGATCTCTAAAGAATTCTGGAAAGCAAAGATCGATCTCTTCTCAAAGCCAGATCGATCTCTAAGTGATTTTGCCTAGCCAAGATCGATCCTATACCAAGAGGCAGATCGATCCCACCTTCTAAATGTCGAATTCTGAAAGAGTTCAAACACAGGGCAGATCGATCTCTTATTATTAGGAGATCGATCTCATGAGACAATTCTATAAAAACTCGACTGCTATCTTTCCTCGAAAACAGCAAATTCTCCATTTACAGCAAAGTGAAACCTAGCTTTCTCACTCTAAGAATCATCACCTTTCAATTAGATTTGAGAGAGATTTATTTCAACAAAGTCGTCCCTTGTGAAGAGGAGAACAAGTTGAAAATTAGAAGCTGAAATTCTGGATTGAATGAGCAAAGTGATTTTTCCCAAATTTGGCAAAAAGAAGAAAAATCAAGCTAGGTAAGATTTCAATACACAAACTTCAAGTATGTTAATATAGGCATTTTGGTGAGTTGATTGGTGTATGTTTTGTTGGCTGAAAACACCCTTGAACATGTTAAATCCTCCATGACCTAAAATGAGCTTAGTGTGATAAAGTGAGAGAAAGTTGATTAGCCATGGATTTAATGATGATTTAAGCATGTAGTGATGTTATCAAGCATGTATACATGATTGTAAGATAGTTTTGTGAAATACATGTGTTGGAATAGATGATGATGGAAAATAGGCATATGAGATGTATGGTGAAATGCCATAATAGAAGAAAATGATGAACTTGAGGCATTGGGAGATTAATGCCTATTCAATTCGAATCAGTAGACTTGATGAGTCTAATAGGTTCTCCAGAAATCAATTGTAAAATTGAAATAGACTTAAGAGAGAGTAAGGTCTAATAAGAGGTAATAAGGCCAAATGGGTGTAAAAAGGCCCAATACATTAATTTGAAATTCATGCGAGTGAAAATTAAGTATATTAAAGTATACTGATGTGAATGGTTATTTACAGCTTCAAAGTTTATATTGGTAGCTAATCGACTGCAAGATTTAGCAGCACCGAGGAAGTGAGGTCACGTGACGTGATCAGAGGTAAGGGACTTTTGCGGGTAGTTAGAGATATATGTACGTATTTTCGTATGTATTTGTATTTCACTTAAGAAAAATAGTCTGAGGGTCAAAGAAAGTGAATAAAATCTTAAGAGACTGAAAATGGTAAATAACGATTTTTCGCTATTAAGGGTAAAAAGGTCCACTTATGGGAAAAGTTGTAAAAAGCTAAGGAAGAATGTTTTTAACTAGTTTTAACATTGTTTGACAGTTACATAGATAGACTGGCTAATATTTTCATGTTATATGCGAAAACGGCATGTTATAGTGTCGATTTGATTTAATTGAGTGAATTCATTTGAAATAAGTCATCTATCGATTTGTGTGAAAATCAATCATGCTAGAGCATAGCTCGCACTAGATTTTGTATGTTTTCCACCTCATTAGTGCTAGAGGGATACTCGCACTAGATTTTACATGATATTTATCACATAGTACTTGAGTATTTCTCGTACTTAACTTAAATGCGATTTGTGTATGATAGAGTACTAGAGCGTTGCTCGTACCTAATTTTATTAATTTGTGCATGATAGAGTACTGGAACATTGCTCGTACTCAGTTTTACATGACATAGTGCTAGGAGCATTGGTCGCACTAAATTTATATGACTTGTGCATAAGGTCATGCTGGAGTTTACTCGGACGTATCGATTTTGAAAGAGATAGTATGAAATAGCCGTGTTGAGACCCTGTGCAGACTATGTGTCGTACTGATTATATGCTCGCATGTGCATTTTGAGATATAACAGAGGGCTATTGAAACTATATTCATGGTATGGGGTAGATAAGACATATGGCAGGCACCCCCGATTATGATATTGGGTCCATAGAGTACTTTGTATCGTGTATGTTACCGGAGTACGCTGTACCGTGTGTGCACGATGATATAGAGTCCTTGGCTGAAGGATGAGGATTTAACCCACCTCCCGTTATAGCAAATGTGAGGCCCCGCACATCGAGTACTGTGTAGCTGGGATCACTGAAAAATGGGATATGATCATAATCCTCAAACATGTAGTCGCCTATCTCATCTCAATGAATATTTCTTGTTTGAATTGTCACATGATTTTTATATTCGGTAGACCCGAGGGATGGGTGGAGCCTCAACATGTGACTTTATGAATTGTAAAAGGGTAGCCTGAGGGATGGGTAAAGCTTGAATTTCCATGTTTTTACATGATGATATGCCATCTTTGTTTTGATTTAATTGATATGGCATAATGAAATGTGATTTATAGTATTTACATGACAATGCAATGTTTTGCATAAATTGCTGAGGTTATTAAACAAGCATGTTTTCAGTTCATACTGACGATTTGTATCAATATATATTGTATAAATATTTCAAGAAAGATACATGCTTTAGATGTGAATCAAAAAGGAAATGATTTCATGGAATAAGCATTATATTTTGTAGATGGTGTGGTTATCTACTTGCTTGCCTTATTTCCTTACTGAGCTGTGAGCTCACCCCTTTTTATTTACTCCTCTCTACAGAGCATTCATAATAGTTGAGCAGGGCTGAGGACTGGTATTCTTTTATCCGCTGTACACCCATCATACAAAAGGTATACACATTTGAAACATTTTATACTGAATAATGTAAAAGCACAGTTATGTAAATGAATGTATTGTCGGGGATGTATATGTACATGGCAGCAAATTAAGGATATTTGGATATGAGTTGCAACAGAAAAACTACAGAAAATTTGAAAAATATGAAGGCTAGATCGATTTTATAGGATGAGAGATCTATCTGGAAGAGCTAGAATACTCTTATTTGGGCAATGGAATAGAGCATATCGATCTCTAATGGGGCCAGATCGATCTCCTAACCATTCTGTAATGAAAAGATCGATCCTCAAGCATACAGATCAATCTCCTTAGCTCTCTGTTTGGGAGCAGATCGATCTTAAGTTTTGATAGATCGATCTCATTCTTAAAATACCATGAAAAAGAGGTATTTAAGGGGACCAGATTGATCTCCTCCTAGTTTAGATCGATCTCCTCAAGCTATTTCTATTAAAGGAGCGCTGAAAATCTGAAAATTTCGAAAAAAACACTATCCTTTCATTTTCAACCCAAAAACTTAACTTTCCCATTGTTGGTATTGAAGGAGCTAAGGGCATTGTCATTTGGCTCAAGAAGAGAAATCATATTTGGTAAGTTTTGAATACTCCAACCTAAGTACATTGTGCATTTAATTGATTTTGGAGTTGATTGGCATGTATATGGATGATAGAAATCATCTAGAAAGCAATGGGACACATATAACCTAGAAAATGAAATGCCTCTAGTGTGAGAAAGTGTGATTTGGGGAGTTGGTGGTTTATGGGATTATGATAAGTTATTATTTGTGTAATGTGGATGATTATAAATGGGTAAATAAAGCTACATTATGGGTTTTGTGAATTGATGAGAATGAGCACATATAGTGTTTGATAATATGCCATAGTGAAGGAAATTTATGAAAAATGAAAATTATGAGCTTAACATTGATTTGATATCGATTTGGAATGAGTCAATAGGCCTAAAAGGAATCCATAGACTCGAGAAATGAAACGAGGCCTTATGAGCGTTAATAGAAACTATAGGTTGAATTGACTATAGTGAACGCACGATGTCCTGTTATATGGATCAAATATAATGTGAAATATGATTGTGTGCAGTCCCGAAGAGTTCGTTGAAGACGAATCGGACCGCACGAGTGCGCAATGCTAAGGGAACGGAATCACACGTCGCGATTCTAGGTAAGGGAATTCTGTAAGTATATAGAGGTAGCTGCTCGTATTTTATGGGTCGATATAGGGCGTTTATGAAATGCATGAATGTTTAAGTAAATGGTTGTTGATATGCGTGAATGGCTATGAGAAATTGTATGAGATTTGGTTTTCAAAATGGTTCTTGAAAAAGGGGATAGTAAGGCTAATAATTGCATAAATCACATGTTTTGAACGTTTTTCACAAAACACAATGATTTGATTTGAGCAAATAAAAGGATAGGCTGGCTAGTGTTTTATTAATGTTATTGAATAGCCATGCGAGGTGCTAAATGTGTTTGTGATGTGTTTTGAATGCATATGAGCCACCTATCGAGCTATGTGAATTAAATCGCGCTAGAGCCTCGCTCGCGCTGGATTTTGATGCTTTGACTGGCATGGAAGTGCTGGAGCTTATCTCGTACTTTGATTTGATTTATGATGATGTTTATAAACCGTACTGCAGCTTCTGCTCGTACGTGGCTTTTGAGCGATTTTTCTTATGAGTATAATGGTACCAGAGCTATGCTCGTACGTGGTTTCTTTATGGTAGGATGCATGAGTCGTGTTAGAGCTTTGCTTGCACAAGTTTGCACATTGTGAGATGTATGAGGTCGTGAAAGTTGGTAAGATCCTCAAGCCCTACATCCTTAAGCTAACATCCTTAAGCCCGATGAGGCGGGGAGGCTCTGTTTGGTGGGGAGGCTCTCTTACGGTAAGATCCTTAAGCCCTACATCCTTAAGCTAACATCCTTAAGCTTGAGGAGGCAAGGAGGCTCTATTAGGTGGGGAGGCTTTGTTCGGTGGGGAGGCTCTGTTCAGTGGGGAGGCTCTCTTACGAAAGGATCCTTAAGCCAACATCTTTAAGCCCTGGAGGGGCGGGGAGGCTCTATTCGGCGGGGAGGCTCTCTTACATGGGTACAAAAGGATCCTTAAGCCAACATCCTTAAGCCTTGAAGGGGCGGGGAGGCTTTGTTCGGCAGAGAGGCTCTCTTACATGGATATGGAAAATTCTTGGTATGGGGTAAGTAAGACCTAGGTGTGGCACCCCCAATCATGATATGAGTCCGCGGAGTACGCTGTACCATGTATATCACATGGAGTACGATGTACCGCGTGATGGTTATGTGATGAGAAAGTCTGGCGAGGGATAATCCACCTTCGTGCCAGCACGATACCCCGCATACTTGGATGCGTGTGGTCTGGGATGATTTATGATGTAGTTGGTCCACATAGGCACTTTTGATATAGTGACCTGGTTTTTATACATATGTGTGATTGTGATTGTTTAAGGTAGACCCGAAGGAGGGGTCGAGCCTCGTGGAATTGATTTGTGAAATGAAAATGAGGTTGTGATTGTGAATTGATTTGATGGGATTTACGTATTTGAGAAAGAGATGTAATTTAAAAAGGAGGTTTCTTAAATAAATTGCCCTTTTTATGAATTTAATAAATGAGCATGAGATGTTTTCACATGTTGATATTCCATGTTTTATATGTCAATTTTACATGATTTTGGATACATGATATATATATATGTATACTCATATGGCATAGTTTTATTTCTCATGCTCTTATTATAAATGATTTATGCATAACACTATCAGCATGTAGATAGAGTAGTTATCTACCGTGCTTGTATTATTGCCTTACTAAGCGTGTGGTTGCTCATCCCTCTCTATTTTCCCTCTCCTACAGAGCGTGCATAGTAGCCCAGTGAGGACTGAGGCGTGGTATTTTAGACATCTGCTGCATCTCCATCACTCAGAGGTATATACATAGTGATTCCTTTTTGTATCTATACAATGTAAAAACACAGTAGTCATTTGAAATGTAATTATGGGGGATGTAGACGTCAAAAATCATATTTTGTATAAGTAAACAATTAACTTAAAATGTATGACATTGTTTCATTAAATTGTGAATGAATGGTAAGTGGTGGTTATTATTAACTCACAACCCAACTGTATATGGTGAGTTGTTCACGATCGAGTAAGGTAACAGTAAAACGAAAAAAATTTATTGAGAATTTCGGTAAAAAGGAATGAAAAAGGGTCGTGACATAGCTGCTCGTACTTTGAACTTGTGGGTTAATATTGGGTGTTTTATGAAATGCATGTGTACTCAAGTAAATGATTGATGGTATTCATGAATGATGATAAGTATATGCGTGATTTTGGTTTTGAAGTGGATTCTATGAAATGGGATAGTAAGGCTAATAATTGCATAAATCTAATGTTTTGATGTCTTACAAAACGTAATTTCTTTGTTTTAAGCAAGCTTGTAGATGGTGTGAGATCTGAGAATTTTAGATATATTTTAATGATGTAATAAGAACTTGAAGTGTAATTTATTGAGCTAAGTGAATTGTGAAAATTATATTTGGAGATTTATATGTAAGTGTTTAACATAAGTGTGAAACTAAGAGGTCAGATCGATCTTGGAGAAGGAGAGATCGATCTGGTGAGTTAAAAATGACAAGGAAGGAGGAATTTAAGGAGCAAATCGATCTCCAATGGAAGAGGATCGATCTCCTTATGATTCTGTTTGAGAGAAGATCGATCTCATGAGGAAGGGATCGATCTCCAAATGTTTCTGTTTGGGAGAAGATCGATCTCCTCAAGGAGCAGATCGATCTCATAAAGCCATAAAGAGATCGATCTCACCCCTCGACAGATCGATCTCCTAGGCATAAAATTGCCCCAAATCGTCCCCAAATTCAAATGCAGATCGATCTCATCAAGAACCAGATCGATCTTCTACCCTCAGTCTATATAAGGAACCCCTGCTTTCTCCTGCAATTTCATTTTCTCTCTCTTCCAACCCCCATTTTCACCGAGCCCTAGCTTTCTCACTCATCCAAAGCATCCATTTCCGTCCAAATCAGAGGCTGTGGCAAGAAGGAAAGTTGTTCCTCATCAAAGGGAGAACAACATACTTGGAAATCGTAAGACGATTGAATCAAGGCAAGAGATAAGCTCTCCACAAGTTTTGGGTAATTTTTAAACCTCGATCTTGATATTTGTGATGATTTTGGTGATAATGGCTGTTGGCATTGTGTTGAAATAGTTGGAAAATGATTAGGGATTGATAAAATTACAATGTAGTTGGAGTGATAATGATATTTAGCAATTTTGGGAATTTTGAGCTATAAATAGAAATTTAGACAATGTGGTGAATTAGTATAGATAATTTGGCATGAGAAATGTAGAACGTTGAGATGTTGTGAATGAGATTGTAGTTTGGGGTAGAGTTACGAGAATTAAGAGATTTGAGGTGTTACGAGTAATTATGCTCGATTTTGAGAATTGAGGTTACTGTGATTATGAGTATTGATGTTTTAACATCGTTTGGACAGCTCGGGAGTTCCAGAGTGGAGTGAGAGACTAGTTCATGACAAGGGGGAAACAATTGCACTATACGAGGTGCAAAGAGGTAAGGGAAATTAAACCAATTGTGTATGTGATTTTGAACTATTATAGCATGATTTGTGATTTATAAAACAAGCATGTTTGATGTGTTGTGTTTTGATGAGAATGCACACGATTTTTATAGCCGGTTGCAGCTCAATGTTTTTATGAGTTTATAATTAGTCTCTACGTTAAGGCGATCTTGAGATTTGAGAAATGTGTGCGTGTTTTGCCGGTTGGGACTCGGTTTCAATATGTTTTGTGTTGAGTACAAAACGGTTTTAAATGAGTTTTATGAGAGAAAAACCACTATGAGTTCTACGTGAAGGCAAACCAGTCTTATGTGATAAGACTTAGGTGTGTGATTTGAGTACACACCGGGCATTGCTCTGGTAGCATGTAAGCCCGATTCTTCTCCGTTCTGGTAAAGTGAGATTCCCCATTCTGTGGCTATGCCACGTATATTTGGTGGCCGTTGCCACGTGAGAACCCTATTTGGTGGCCGTTGCCACGTGAGAACCCTAATTGGTGGCCGTTGCTACGTGAGATCTCATATTCTGTGGCTATGCCAGGTATATTTGGTGGTCGTTGCCACGTGAAACCCTATCCTGTGGCTGTGTCACGTGTGAATTTAAATCAGTGGCTATGCCCCGTGTGTTTAGTGGCTGCGCCACGTACATTATTATTACAGTGATTTTATCACGTTAATTGAGAAAGCGATTATCGCATTATTTTCACATGCTTGATTACTGCTCTATACTGAGCCTTTTTACTTCATATTTTCACATGATTTGAGATACGAGAATGTCATTTTGAGTACTTTCATGCTATGGTTTTCAAAGATTTGAGATACGAGAATGTCATTTTGAGTACTTTCATGCTATGGTTTTCAAATGAGTATAATGAGTTTCACATACAAATAAATATTTTGTGATGTGCATTTTGGTTTATATAATGAGTCCCTTACCCCCTTACTGAGCGATTTAGAAGCTCACCCTATTTTCTTTCCCCCCAGATTTCTTCAAGTGAAAAAGGGTTTCCCTGCGACGTACGGAGTAGTGGCTAGTGGAGGACTTGAGCTCCAGGCCATATATTGTATTTTGAGGTATCTTTTATCTTTTCATGTACCCAGACAATTATTGTAATTACAGACACTCGATGTATAACATTGTATGGGATGTATTAGGATTAATTAACTTGAGATTGAATAATGTATTTGATATGATATATAATTTCTAGTGATGAGATCCTGAGGTATGATAAATATGATGATGTATGACACTGGATAGGAATGCACCCTTAATTATGAATTAATGAGTAAAAAGTTTTTAAATTTGCCCAATTTTCCACATTTTTGAGGCGTGATAGAGCTTTATTGGTATCAGAGCTTAGGGTGTCTAGTACTGTCAGTGTCAATTAAGTGAAATAGAATACATCCCAAGTGTCTATAATAGTCTGGTCATGAACTGAATCTGAGGATTGAGACTTCAATAGATGTTGATATGTACGCGCAAGAGACAAGTTAAGATAGAGAATGAGTGGACGACGAGGTCGTTCGAGGAGGCAGGCAGAGTCCCCTCCACCACCTGCCCCACAACCAGAGAGTCCTAACTCTCAATTTAATCAGATTGAGACCAATGTGAGGCAAGGTTTTGAGCAGATGGAGCGTTATTCGTGCAACACTTTGGAGTTAATACCTTGGGTACTACTCCTACACCACCACCAGGACCTCTCGTACCCCTAGTACAGATGGACTCAGTGCCTCCCGTCACTCAGCCTGATGACAGAAGTATGGTCCGACTGAAGGATTTTTTGAAGATGAATCCACCAGCATTTAGGGGAAAGAAGGATCCTACCAAGGCTGAGGAGTGGCCGACGGAGTTGAGAATTATATTTGATTATCTGGGGTGCACCGATGCTGAGAGGGTCAGTATGAGTATCTATATGTTGAAGGGGAGAGCTCGAGATTGGTGGGGTACTACCCAAGGTATTCTGATGTCCTGCCAGGATGTGATTGGTTGGGGAGAGTTTCAGACAGCCTTTAGGACCCAATATGTACCACAAGCCGTCCAGAGAAAGAAACAGACCGAGTTTTTGAGTTTGGTACAGGGTGATATGTCTGTGGATGACTATGAGAGCCAATTCACCTCGCTATTGAGGTATAACCCAGAGACCTTCAAGAATGAAGAGCTCTACACAGAGAAGTTTGTGTATGCATTGAAACCCGTCATCAGAGATAGATTGATAGGGCTATGTATTACTGAGTTTTGAGATGCTCTGAGACGAGCACAAGAGATTGAAAGAGGAATTGAAATGGTACAATCCCAGAATGAGCTCAGAGCGGTGAATAGAGATAAGGGCAAGAGGCTAACGATTTTCCAAACAGAGGCTCGGAGAGGTTCCTTCAGAAGAGGAAGGATTGAGGTGCAGAAGGGCAGATTAGAGAGACCTAGAGTTTACCCTAACATCAGGGAGACCCTTCAGGATGTCAGGCCTGAGCTAAGGTTTTGCAAAATTTGTGGCTGAATGCATAAGGGAAGTTGTACTGGGTCGATCCATGGATGTTTTAGATGTGGAGACATGGATCACATGGTGAAGGATTGCCCTCAACCTCAAAGACCACATATTCCAGAGCCCGCTAGACAACAGCCTCAAAGAGTGAATCCCCAGAGACGAGCCACTGCTGCAGAGAAAGGAAAGAGACCTGTTACAGAGGGACGTGTGTTTGCCCTGGATAAGGAGACCGCAGATACTTCTGTAGAAACCATAAGAGGTACACTCTCTGTCTGTGATTATAAGGCTCATGTGTTTATAGATCCAGGATCCACGCATTCGTTTATTTCAGAGCATTTTTCATGTAGAGTAAACTTGAAATTTGAACCCCTAGGATATATACTACATGTAAATACCCCTATGCGTGAATCTCAGAGAATTGAGTTAATCTGTAGAGGGTGTGAAATGAAGGTGGGAGATAGAGTAATGTTAGCAGATCTAATGAAATTGAGTATGCATGGGTTTGATGTAATTTTGGGGATGGATTGGTTGGCAACCAATCGAGTGAGCTTAGACTGCTACACTAAGATTGTAACTTTCTCCCTACCTGAACCTTACAGTGTACGTTTAAAATATTAAGGAAATAGACGTATGAAATTTTGTAAACAATTTGAGAATTTTAATATTATTTTAGAGAATATTAAATATGATTGTCCATGTGAAGGTTATGAAACACTCATCTCAGATGACGATCGGGAACATCCGAGGATTGAGGATATACCTGTGGTTTACGAATTTTTGGATGTTTTCCCAGATGAGTTACCAGGTTTACCACCAGAGAGAGAGAGCTGGAGTTTACCATTGATTTGGTACCAGATACTCAGGCGATCTCTAAACCTCCCTACAGGATGGCATCAGTGGAACTCAAGAAATTGAAGAAACAACTACAGGAGTTATTGGATCAAGGGTTTATTAGACCCAGTGTTTCACCGTGGGGAGCACCAGTATTATTTGTTAAGAAGAAGGATGGTAGTCTCAGATTATGTGTAGACTACCGGTTGTTGAATAAAGCCACAGTGAAGAATAAATATCCATTGCCCAGGATTGATGATCTACTTGATTAGCTGAGAGGGGCATCAGTCTTTTCTAAGATTGATTTGAGATCGGGCTATCACCAATTGAGGATCAAGGAAGAAAATATTCCAAAGACGGCCTTCAGGACAAGGTATGGCCATTATGAATTTTTGGTGATGTCCTTTGGATTGACGAACGCCCCTGCAGCATTTATGAGATTTATGAATGAGGTGTTCCGAGACTTTCTAGATAAATTTGTGATAGTCTTTATTGTGATATCCTGGTATACTCTCAGTCGTATGAGGAGCATGCACAACATTTGTGGTTAGTACTTCAGATACTTCGAGATAAACAATTATATGGAAAGCTTAGTTGTGAGACCCCGTATATGTAAAGTTGTAATGTGTAATGAATGTGAATGGACTTGTAATGTAAAGTATGATTGATGTAAGTCCATGGATTCAATGTATGTATGTGTAATATGATTTGTAATGTACATACAAGTTCCATTGAGTTTGAATATAAAGAAATGAATCCTTATAAGTGATGGATGTGATTGAAACTCAAAATGGGTGGTGTGGTAAATGGAAGGAAGTTGCATGAATATAAATGCTTCCATTTGGTTTTATGTAGCCTACCTTTGGACATACAATGAATGCACACAAGTTTCAATGTGCATAAGGTATGAATGGATGCCATTTTCAAGTTATAAATGTGGATGGATGAGAAAATGGCCAGGCAATAGATCAAGGATGTGTTAGTATGAGTTGCAGCAAGGAAACTGCAGGAAATCTGGAAAACATGAAGGCCAGATCGATCTCATAAGATGAGAGATCGATCTGGAAGAGCCAGAATGCTCTTATTTGGGCAATGAAATAGAGCAGATCGATCTCCAGTGGTGCCAGATTGATCTCCTAAGCATTCTGTAATGAAAAGATCGATCCTCAAGCACCCAGATCGATCTCCTTAGCTCTCTGTTTGGGACCAGATCGATCTCATGCTTCAACGATCGATCTCATGCTTAAAATTTCATGAAAATGAGAGATTTAAGGGGACCAGATCTATCTCCTCTTGGACCAGATCGATCTCCTCAAGCTGTTTCTATATAAGGAGGGCTGAAAATCTAGAAATTTCGGGAAAAAACACCAATCTTCCATTTCTAACCCAAAAACCTAACTTTCTCTATCTAAAATCAGCCATTTCCAGCAAGAATTGAGGGGAGACCATTAGACATTAAGTTGTTCATCTTGAGGAAGAGAACAACATAGTTAGAACCCAAAATCCCATTGTGGGTATTGAAGGAGATAAGGGCATTGACATTTGGAGCAAGAAGAAAAATCATATTTGGTAAGATTCTAACACTCCAATCCAAGTACATTGTCTATTTAATTGATTTTGGAGTTGTTTGGCATGAGTATGTATGGATGGAAACACCTAGGTTGTGTTAGAAACTAATGTGACCTAGAAAATGGAATGCCTCTAGTGTGAGAGTGTGATTTGGGGAGTTGGTGGTTTATAGGCATGCTAAAGTAGTTAAATGAGTAATGTGGATGATTTGGAATGGTTATGTGGAGTTATAATGTGAGTTTAAGTGAAATTATGAAAATGAGTATGTAAATGCTTGATAAATGCCATAGTGAGGAAATCAATGAAATATGAACACTATGGGCTTGATATCGATTTAATATCGATTTGGAATGAGTTAATAGGCCTAAAAGAATCCATAGACTCGAGTTATGGGTAAAGTAATGAAACGAGGCCTTAAGAGCGTCACTAGAAACTATAAGTCGAATTGACTATCGTGAATGCACGATGTCATATTATACGGATCGAATATAATGCAGAATATGATTTTGTGTAGTCTCGAAGAGTCCGTTGGAAACGAATCGAGTGGTACGAGTAGCAGCTTTAAGGAAGTGGAATCACGCATCGCGATTCCAGGTAAGGGAATTCTGTAAGTATATACAGGTAGCTGCTCGTAATTTATGGGATTATAGGGTGTTTATGAAATGCATGAACGTTTGAGAAATTGGTTGTTTGGTATGCGAAAATAGTTGTGAATATTGGATGATTTGGTTTACATGGAGGTATAAAAAGGGATAGTAAGGCTAATAATTGCATAAATCAAGTGTTTTGAACGCTTTCACAAAACATGTGTTTGGTTTCAAACGAATTTATAAATAGGTTGGCTATTGTGGTTTGATATTTGTAGCACATGTGAAGTGCCAAATATGTTTTGAGATAGTTTTAAGAGCTTATGAGCCGCCTATCATGTTTATGTGAATTAAACCGTGCTAGAGCCTAGCTTGCACCGGGTATTGATGTTTTCATTTGTATGAAACGTACTGGAGCTTAGCTCGCACCTTGATTTGGAAACTATGATGATGTTTATAAATTGTACTGGAGCTTCTGCTCGTACGTGGCTTTTGAGTGGTTTGTCTTATGAGTATAACCATACTAGAGCTATGCTCGTACGCGTCTCTTTATGAGAGGATGCATGAGTCGTGCTAGAGCTTTGCTCGCACAAGTTTGCACATTATGATACATATAAGGTTGTGAAAGTTGGTAAGATCCTTAAGCCCTACATCCTTAAGCTAACATCCTTAAGCCCAAAGAGGCAGGGAGGCTCTGTTAGGCGGGGAGGCTCTGTTCGGTGGGGAGGCTCTCTTACGGTGGGATCCTTAAGCCAACATCCTTAAGCCCTGGAGGGGCAGAGAGGCTCTCCTACATGGGTACGGTAAGATCCTTAAGCCCTACATCTTTAAGCCAACATCCTTAAGCCCGAGAGGAGGGGAGGCTCTGTTCGGTGGGGAGGCTCTCTTACGGAAGGATTCTTAAGCCCTACATCCTTAAGCTAACATCCTTAAGCCCGAGGAGGCAGGGAGGCTCTCCTTCACGGATATGGAAAACTCTTGGTATGGGGTAGGTAAGACCTAGGAATGGCACCCCCAATCACGATATGAGTCTGTGGAGTACGCTGTACCGTGTATATCACATGGAGTACGATGTACCGCGTGATGGTTAAGTGATGAGAAAGTCTGGCGAGGGATAATCCATCTTCGTGCCAGTATGATACCCCGCACACCTGGACATGTGTGGTCTGGGATGATTTATGATGTAGTTGGTCCACATAGGCACTTTTGATATAGTGACCTAGTTTTTATACACATGTGTGAATTGTGAAATGAAAATGTGGTTGTGATTGTGAATTGATTTGGTGGTATTTATGTGTTGAGAAAGAGGTTTATGATGTTGGTTTAAAAAGGAGGTTTCTTAATGAATTGCCCTTTTTATGAATTTAAATGAGATTAAGCATGAGATGATTTATACATGATGTTCTTTTTACCATGTTTGATATGCCAATGTACATGATTTTGACACATGATATATGTATACTCAGATGGCATAGTTTTATTCCTCATGCTCCTACCATAAATGATTTATGCATAACACTATCAGCATGTAGATAGAGTAGTTATCTACCATGCTTGCATTATTACCTTACTGAGCGTGTGGTTGCTCATCCCTCTCTATTTCCCCCTACAGAGCATGCATAGTAGCCCAGTGAGGACTAAGGCGTGGTATTTTGGACCCCGCTGCATCTCCATCGCTTAGAGGTATATACACAGTGATTCTTTTTGTATCTAAACAATATAAAAGCACAGTATTCTTTTGCGTTGTAATTATGGGGGATGTAGATGTCAGTAAAACATGCTTTTGTATAAGTACAAGATTAAATGCAAATGTATGACATCGTTTTATTTAACTGAGAATGAATGAGATGTGGAGTTTATTATTGACTTACAGCCCAACAGTGTGTGGTGAGTTAGTTCATGACTGGGTAAGGTAACAGTAAAACACGAAAATTTTTTAGTGATTTTCGGTTAAAGAGAATGGAATTGGGTCGTGACATTAGTAAGTGTGCATTTTGGCTGGATCAGATAGCTTTCCTTGGTCATATAGTCTCAGAGGAAGGAGTATCAGTGGATCCAAGTAAAGTGGAGGCTGTGCTTAATTGGGAGAGACCGAGGACAGTTACTGAGGTACGAAGCTTCCTTGGTTTGGCAAGGTATTAAAGAAGATTTGTGGAAGGGTTTTCCAAGATTGCTGCCCCTTTGACTAAGCTCACGTGTAAAGAGACTCCATTTATATGGACTGATCAATGTGAGCTTAGTTTTCAGGAATTAAAGAGGAGGTTGACAGCGGCACCTATGTTAACTATTCCTGAGGGATCAGGAGAATTTTCGGTGTATAGTGATGCATCTCATCAAGGATTGGAGTGTGTGCTTATGCAGCATGGAAGAGTGGTCGCATATGGATCGCGACAGTTGAAAGACCATGAGCGGAATTTGCCTTGAAGATCTGGCGACACTACTTATATGGAGAAAGATTCCATATCTTTACTGATCACAAGAGTTTGAGATATCTCTTTGAACAGAAAGAGTTAAACATGAGACAAAGGAGATGGATGGAACTCCTTAAGGATTATGACTGCGAGATTCTACATCATCCGGGTAAGGTGAATGTAGTTGCTGATGCCCTGAGCAGGAAGGGTATGATATCTGCTATGATGATTAGGGAATGGGATTTACTAGAGCAGTTTACCGAACTTCGGATCAGGGTTAAAGAGATAGAGACTGGATTTTCGGCTAGCTTGCGAATAGAGCCCAAGATCATAGATCAGTTGGAACTGGGCAACGCAATGATCAAAGGTTGATAAATATGGTTAGCCAAGCTGAACAGAGTTAGCAGTCGGATCTCACAGTCAGTGAGGATGGATTGTTGAGATTCAGAGGATGGATTTATGTACCGGACGATGATACCCTAAAGAGACAAATACTGAGAGAACCCACTGTCGCGATACACCATGCACCCCGGGAGTACTAAGATGTACCGAGATTTGAGAAAGATGTACTGGTGGAGTGGTATGAAGCGAGACGTGGCAGAATACGTAGCCAGATGTTTAGTATGCTAGCAAGTGAAAGCTGAGCATCGGAAGCCCGGAGGACTACTACAGCCCTTACCTGTACCTACATGGAAATGGGAGCATGTCACCATGGACTTTATTATGGGTTTACCGAGGACCCGAAGAGGTCGTGACGCTATATGGGTTATAGTGGATAGACTGACCAAGAGTGCCCACTTCCTTGCCATCAAGAGCACAGATACTGTGGATGCCTTAGCTGAGCTATATGTCAGCGAGATAGCTAGATTACATGGGGCTCCAGTGAGTATTACTTCTGATAGAGATTCTCGATTTACTTCCAGATTTTGGACCCAGTTTCAGGAGTCCATGGGATCTTGATTGAATTTCAGTACTGCCTATCATCCTCAGACAGATGGTCAGTCAGAGAGGACTATTCAGACCCTGGAGGATATGTTGAGGGCGTGTACGATGGATTTTAAGGGATCATGGGATGATCACCTGCCCCTAGCAGAGTTTACGTACAATAACAGCTATCATGTGAGTATTGGAATGGCACCTTTTGAGGCTCTATATGGTAGGAGGTGTAGATCCTCTATAGCTTGGGAAGAAGTCGGTGACAAAAAGATAAATGCTCTCAAGCTTGTTGAGCAAGCTGTACAGAATGTGAAACTCATATGTGAGAGGTTACGGGCTACACAGAGTAGACAGAAAAGCTACACGGATGTGCGTAGACGGCCACTCGAGTTTGATGTTGGTGATGCAGTATTTTTGAAAATATCACCGAGTAAGGGTATCATGCGATTTGGGAAGAAAGGGAAATTGAGTCCTCGATACATAGGACCATTCGAGATTCTTGAGAGAGTGGGAGAGGTAGCTTACAGATTAGCATTACCCCCACAGATGTCCAGAATACACAATGTTTTTCATGTGTCTATGTTGAGGAAGTACCACCCGGACCCTTCTCATGTCATAGAGTATGACAAGATGGACATACAAGATGACATGAGCTATACTGAGGAACTCGTACGGATTCTCGATAGGAAGAAGAAGGTGCTTAGGACCAAGAGCATCCCATTAGTGAAAGTTTTGTGGAAACATCACTCAATGGAAGAGGCAATGTGGGAACTAGAGAATCTCATGAAAGAGAAATACCCCCATCTATTTGACTAGTTGAGTTGAATTTGGAGGATCAAATTCTTTTTAAGGCCGGGAGGATTTGAGATATGAGAATTTTAGATATATTTTAATGATGTAATAAGAACTTGAAGTGTAATTTATTGAGCTAAGTGAATTGTGAAAATTATATTTAAAGATTTATATGTAAGTGTTTAACATAAGTGTGAAACTAAGAGGTCAGATCGATCTTGGAGAAGGAGAGATTGATCTAGTCAGTTAAAAATGACAAGGAATGATGAATTTAAGGAGCAGATCGATCTCCAATGGAAGAGGATCGATCTCCTTATGATTCTGTTTGAGAGAAGATCGATCTCCAAATGTTTCTGTTTGGGAGAAGATCGATCTCCTCAAAGAGCAGATCGATCTCATAAAGCCATAAAGAGATCGATCTCACCCCTCGACAGATCGATCTCCTAGGCATAAAATTACCCCAAATCGTCCCCAAATTCAAATGCAGATTGATCTCATCAAGAACCAGATCGATCTCCTACCCTTAGTCTATATAAGGAACCCCTGCTTTCTCCTACAATTTCATTTTCTCTCTCTTCCAACCCCCATTTTCACCGAGCCCTAGCTTTCTCACTCATCCAAAGCACCCATTTCCGTCCAAATCAGAGGCTATGGCAAGAAGGAAAGTTGTTCCTCATCAAAGGGAGAACAACATACTTGAAAATCATAAGACGGATTTAATCGAGGCAAGAGATAAGCTCTCCACAAGTTTTGGGTAATTTCTAAACCTCGATCTTGATATTTGTGATGATTTTGGTGATAATGGCTGTTGGTATTGTGTGGAAATAGTTGGAAAATGATTAGGGATTGATAAAATTACAATGTAGTTGGAGTGATAATGATATTTAGCAATTTTGGGAATTTTGAGCTATAAATGGAAATTTAGACAATGTGGTGAATTAGCATAGATAATTTGGCATGAGAAATGTAGAACGTTGAGATGTTGTGAATGAGATTGTAGTATGGGGTAGAGTTACGAGAATCAAGAGATTTGAAATGTTACGAGCAATTAAGCTCGATTTTGAGAATTGAGGTTACTGTAATGATGAGTATTGATGTTTTAACATCGTTTGGATAGCTCAGGAGTTCCAAAGTGGAGTGCGAGACTAGTCCATGACAAGGGGGAAACAATTGCACTATACGAGGTGCAAAGAGGTAAGGGAAATTAAACCAATTGTGTATGTGATTTTAAACTATTATAGCATGATTTGTGATTTATAAAACAAGCATGTTTGATGTGTTGTGTTTTGATGAGAATGCACACGATTTTTATAGCCGGTTGGAGCCCAATGTTTTTATGAGTTTATAATTGGGCTCTACGTTAAGGCGATCTTGAGATTTGAGAAATGTGTACGTGTTTTGCCCGTTGGAACTCGATTTCAATATGTTTTGTGTTGAGTACAAAACGGTTTTAAATGAGTTTTATGAGAGAAAAACCACTATGAGTTCTACGTGAAGGCAAACCAGTCTTATGTGATAAGACTTAGGTGTGTGATTTGAGTACACACCGGGCGTTGCTCTGGTAGCATGTAAGCCCGATTCTTCTCCGTTCTGGTAACGTGAAATTCCCCATTCTGTGGCTATGTCACGTATATTTGGTGGCCGTTGCCATGTGAGAACCCTATTTGGTGGCCGTTGCCACGTGAGAACCCTATTTGATGGTCGTTGCCATGTGAGAACCTTATTTGGTGGCCGTTGCCACGGTAGAACCCTAATTGGTGCCGTTGCCACGTGAGATCCCCTATTCTGTGGTTATGCCACGTATATTTGGTGGTCGTTGCCATGTGAAACCCTATCCTGTGGCTGTGCCACGTGTGAATTTAAATCAGTGGCTATGCCACGCATATTTGGTGGCCGTTGCCACGTGAAACCCTATCATGTGGCTGTGCCACGTGTGAATTTAAATCAGTGGCTATGCCACGTGTGTTTAGTGGCTGCACCACGTACATTATTATTACAGTGATTTTATCACGTTAATTGAGAAAGCGATTATCGCATTATTTTCGCATGCTTGGTTACTGCTCTATACTGAGCCTTTTTACTTCATGTTTTCACATGATTTGAGATATGAGAATGTCCTTTTGAGTACTTTCATGTTATGGTTTTCAAATGAGTATAATGAGTTTCACATACAAATAAATATTTTGTGATGTGCATTTTGATTTATATAATGAGTCCCTTACCCCCTTATTGAGCGATTCAGAAGCTCACCCTATTTTCTTTCCCCCCAGATTTCTTCAAGTGAAAAAGGGTTTCCCTGCAACGTTCGAAGTAGTGGCTAGTGGAGGACTTGAGCTCCAGGCCATATATTGTATTTTGAGGTATCTTTTATCTTTTCATGTACCCAGACAATTATTATAATTACAGACACTCTATGTATAACATTGTATGGGATGTATTAGGATTAATTAACTTGAGATTGAATAATGTATTTGATATGATATATAATTTCTAGTGATGAGATCCTGAGGTATGATAAATATGATGATGTATGACACTGCATAGGAATGCACCTTTAATTATGAATTCATGAGTAAAAAGTTTTTAAATTTGCCTTATTTTCGTGTTTCTGGGGCGTGACAGATAGGTTGACTAGTGTTTTATTGATGTTGTGGAAAAAGCATTTGTGAAGTGCTAAACCCGGTTGTCGGGATTGTTTGATTGTGTATGAGCCGCCTATCATATTTGTATGACATAAATCGCGCCAGAGCCTGGCTCGTGCTGGATTTTGATATTTTTATATGTTTGAAACGTACCGGAGCTTTTGCTCGTACGTGGATTTTGAGTGTTTTTCTTATGCATATAATCGTACTGGAGCGATGCTCGTACGTGGTTTCTTCATATTTTTATGCATAAATGTCGTACTAGAGCATTGCTTATACGAGGTGATTTATTTTGATGTATGAATTCGCGCTAGAGTGTAGCTCGCGCTGGTTTTCACACTGTGGTATGTATGAGGCCGTGGTGAGAGTGATACAGATTGGTGTTCAGGGAACCCAACAGGCCCAACAGACCTCTTGAGTGGGGTGAGGGTGAGGGACTAGGACCTGACGTAATCCATTCAGGAAACCCAACAGGCCTAACAAACCTCTTGAGTGGGGTGAGGGTGAGGGGCTAGGACTTGAATCAGGGAACCCAACAGAGGCGAGCAAGGCCATGAGGGGCTAGGACCTGGTATTAAGAGTACTCCCACGTGCACTTGAGACTAGAGGTTTCACTCGTTATGGGTCCGCGGAGTACGATGTACTGTGTATATCACATGGAGTACGATGTACCATGTATATCACATGGAGTACGATGTACCACGTGGTTGAGTTACTGATGAGAAAAGTCTGGCGGAGAACTAACCCACCTTCATTCCAACATGATACCCCGTACATCGGGATCCGTGTGGTCTGGGATGATATGTGACATAGTTGGCTAACATAGTCCATGAGCTTATAGTGACCTGTCTCCCTTGCTTGATTTACTTACTACCACATGATTTTAATCTATAAGTGTGATTGTGACTGTCCAAGGTAGACCTGAGGAAGGGGTCGAGTCTTGTGGACTTGATTTGTGAAACGATGATGATGTTGTGATTGAGAATCGATTTTTATGGGATTTTTATGTATTTGAGAAAGAGATGAGTTTTAAAAAGGATGTTTCAAGTGAATTTCCCTTTTTATTATGTGATCTGACAATTTAGCATGAGATGGTTTGTACATGATGATTTACCATGTTTTATTATGCCAATTTACATGATTTTAATACATGATAGATGCATACGCATATGGCATAGTTTTGTTTTCCTCATGCTCCGAACTATAAATGATTTATGCATACACTATCAGCATGTAGATAGAGTAGTTATCTACCATGCTTGCATCATTACCTTACTGAGCATGTGGTTGTTCATCCCTCTCTATTTTCCCCCTCCTACAGAGCGTGCGTAGTAGCCTAGTGAGGACTGGGGCATTGTGTTTTTGGACATTCGTTGTTTCCATCGTCGAAAGGTATATACACAGGATTCTTTTTGTATCTAAACAATGTAATGGCATAGTAATATTTGAGTTGTAATTATGGGGGATGTAGATGTCAGTAAACATGTTCTGTATAAGTAAATGATGTAATTTCGAATATATGACATCATTTTTATTAATTGTGGATGAATGGTAAGTGGTGATTATTATTGACGCACAGCCCAACTGTGTGTGGTGAGTTTGTTCATGACCGGGTAAGGTAACAGTAAAACGCGAAAAATTTATAGTGATTTTCGATTAAAGGGAATGAAAATGGGTCGTGTCATATATTACTTGTTTTCATGATACGGTTAGACCTGAGAGAGATAGGTCAGAAATCGGTTATTGTGTTGTGAATTGCCATATGTACTGTGATTTATGTGTAAATGGCAATGATTTCTATAAAGGCATTCCGAAATTTTAAATATGCACTGTTTTGCATGAATGCCTATATTTGATAACTCAGCATAATTTTAAGTATATGGAATTTATTTTGTACTATTCTTATATCATTTTGATACATGCTTTGAGATGAGAGTAGGAAAGGCAAAGCCTTATTTTCAAGAAATAGTGCGGTTGTCTACTTGCTTGCCTGATTTCCTTACTGAGCGCGTTGTTTGCTCATCCCCCTTTATTTTCCACTCTCTACAGATCATCCATAGTAGATTGAGTCTGGCTGAAGTATAGCATTCCTTTTGTCCGCTACCATTTCCCATTGAGTTAAAGGTATACACATCGCATACTATTTTGTATCTGAACAATGTATAAGCACAGTGATGTACACGTTTGTAATACTAGCGATGTAAGTATGTAATGTAAATAAATCTACTTATGAGAAATATGTGCATACAGTCAAAATATATTTATGATGACATGTATATATGACGTGATAAGATGAGTATGAATGAGATGACTAATGCCGAATCACAGCCCAACTGTTGGTGAAGAGAAAGGCAAGTAAAAGGCAAAAAATTAATGGTGATTTTTGTAAGTCACAGAAGAAGGTCGTGACATACACCACTTAAAAAAAATAATTTTGGTGTAATTTTAGATTAAGCAAGGTAAGAATTGGTAAGAATTGATAAAGTTAGGTAAGTATAAGTATTGAAATCGAAAATTTAGTCTAGTATAAATAAAATACAACAAAGGTGAATTATATAGGGAGAATATAATTTAATGGCATAATGTAAAGAGCATATTTAGGATTATGTTAAGGACACAATTTATTTAGTTGAAATATGTTCATATAATTAAATTAGGATAGACTAAGGTAATTTATCAATTGAGATTAGGCTAAATATTCATAGATGAAGAAATAAATTTAATTCATGTATGTAGATTAGTGTGTGACCGACATTGACAAGGAAACCATGATAAAATCGATTAAGGGAAATTTCATGAATAAGAAGGTAGTGAAATAATTAAATTTAAGCAAGTTAACTAAATAATTATGGATTTAATAAATTTGATATCACAATGTAATAAAATCTGGAAATATGAAACTACTAACATTAAGATAAATTATACTTATGCATAAATTGCAAAAATCTGAAATTATATATATATATATATATATATATATATATATATATATATATATATATAGATGTAGATTTTATGTAAAGATTAATTTTGGAAACATGTTTATATATATATATATATATAGGGAAATAGACAAATCGGATTCCATAAGATTTTATGAGTGTTAAAACTGAAAATGTAGACATTTATACTTATGAAACATAAGACTTGATTATAGGTAGATTAAGTATAAAAATATGCAATTTAAGTTTACATGTTGAGCCATATAGGAAGTTGATAAATATGTGCATTCATTAGAAGTATGAAACCTGAAAATTTATGTAGATTAATTTCTAATCATGCAAATAAATTTCCAGATTTACTAAACCTGCACTTTGATTAGTGAATTGATAAACAATGAATTAGAAATGCAATTATATATATCTATATATATATATATATATGTATTAGAGTAAAATAGGAAGATTAAACTATAAAATCTGGAATTATGTAAATTAAATTGCTAAATCATATATTAGGCATGAAAACCAGATTTTGTCTATATTAAAGTTTATAAATTCTGCACTTGACATTTAATTCTTAAAACCATAGTATAAACTAAACTATATGCATGTATAATTAGATTATAAATTATGGAAATTAAATTATCAACTAATTAAAAACCTGAAATGTTATTATACATATATGTATCATACAAAAACATGTAGATGAAATATAAAATCTGGAAATTGAATTAACAAATTATTAAACCATATATACACAAATCTGGAAATTAAAACCAGAAAATATAAAAGCCATATGTTATTTATTTTTCGGATTTTTCTCTTTTTCCCCCCTTCTCTCATTCAAGTTTTCTGCCTTAGGCAAAGAAAACCAGAAAACACTTCATGCTCTTCACCACCACCACGCCACCATCACCTCATCTGGACTGAAAACCAGTGGCAGCCACCCTTTCCCACGTCACCAGCCACCCTAAAACAGCTTTCTAGTCTTGCATGCAACATCCCTTTCCCCTTCCATTGACATTCACACATGACAGCCCCCTCACTACCAGCATTTTATTTCAAACAGCCAACAAATCTGCAGAATTCATGTGTGCATGTTAGTGTTGAGTGATTGTGAGTTAATCTTAGAGCTAGATTATTTGTCCCACACCCACATATCACGTTTTCCCCCTCTCCACAATTCTGGATTCTTGAAACAGCCAACAAAACACACTATTTCATTTCTGCATGTTGAAACCGAGGGCTTCCAAGAGAGGAAGGAGAGCTTAGGTGGTTCGGCTGCATGAAGAACACACTCAATTTAGGTAGAAACGTGTAGAACCTTAGGATTTCACAAGGAATTTCAGAAAACAGATTTGGGGAAAATAAACTAGGGGGTCGGCTAGAGCAATTGGAGTAAGAACACTTCTAATTTCTGGAAATTGAAATGTATTTGCTGTTTGGTTAATGCATAGTTGTAGATGGTTTGTTTAAATTTCCAGAAATTTAACATTTCATGAGGATTTGATATTGTTAACTAAGGAAATCTAATTTCTGGAAATTTTAAGTTCCTAAATTGCTATGATTAATGTTGCATGTGTTAATTTTAAAAATTTCCAGAAAATGTAACATGCATGAAAATTTATATGGTTAGCTAGATGAAATCCAATTCTGAAAATTTAATTATATGAAATGCTATGTTCAATTGAAAAATTAAGGTGATGCATGTATATAAATTACTGCAATAAGGTATAATTGTAACAATTGAAGACATAGAGGATTAAGGAGCAGGTATAATTGTAACAATAGAAGACATAGAGGATTAAGGATGCTCCGCTAGATGTAGTAGGACTCAGAGAAATTAATTTGCTGGAAATTCAGAATTTATGCAGTAAATAATAATGAGAATAAGTGATATGCGCGTACAAGAGGATGATTTAGGACAATCAAGGAAACGTGTGAATTGAGAATTGAAACAGCAAAAAAAAATGCAAGCGGGGCGAAAATAATGATGATAGACTTTGAATGGAAAATAGAATAACAACCTAGACTCGAAGTCTAAAGAGACTTGAACCAAAGGTATTGGACCTCGACCTTGATGATAGACTTTGAATGGAAAATAGAATAACAACCTAGACCCGAAGTCTAAAGAGACTTGAACCAAAGGTATTGGACCTCGACCCTACGAATATAAAATTCGAGAACCTAAGGTATAACAATGGTGGTTAGTGAAGAGAGAGGCGCCACAAGGAAGAAGACCTTGATAAGCCTAGAAAGAGGCGCACTCAAATTTTTGAAAATTCAATCTGATCTGTTCTATTCAAGAGCGTTTACAAAGTATTTATAATAATATCTAGCACTTAAGCCCTTAAACAAGTGGGCTGGAATTAACACCAAATAGAAAATAAGACTAAAACCTAAATTCAGGCATAAGCCTAGTTACATAGGATAATTGGTCTAAAATGTAATAAGACTCAAATGTGGGCTATTTAAACACTTAATGTCACGACCCAATTCCATTATCTTTAACCGAAAATCACTAAAAATTTTTCGCGTTTTACTGTTACCTTACCCGGTCGTGAACTAACTCACCACACACTGTTGGGCTGCGAGTCAATAATAAACTCCACATCTCATTCATTCTCAGTTAAATAAAACGATGTCATACATTTGCATTTAATCTTGTACTTATACAAAAGCATGTTTTACTGACATCTACATCCCCCATAATTAGAACTCAAAAGAATACTGTGCTTTTACATTATTTAGATACAAAAAGAATCACTGTGTATATACCTCTAAGCGATGGAGATGCAGCGGAGTCCAAAATACCACGCCTCAGTCCTCACTGGGCTACTATGCACGCTCTGTAGGGGGAAATAGAGAGGGATGAGCAACCACACGCTCAGTAAGGTAATAATGCAAGCATGGTAGATAACTACTCTATCTACATGCTGATAGTGTTATGCATAAATCGTTTGTAGTAGGAGCATGAGGAAGTAAAACTATGCCATATGAGTATACATATATATCATCTATCAAAATCATGTACATTGGCATATAAAACATGGTAAAAACATCATGTATAAATCATCTCATGCTCGATCTCATTTAAATTCATGAAAAGGGCAATTCATTAAGAAACCTCCTTTTTAAACCCACGTCATAAAACTTTTTCTCAACACATACAATCTCATCACATCAATTCACAATCACAACCTCATTTTCATTTCACAAATCAAATCCACGAGGCTCGACACCACCTTCAGGTCTACCTTAAACAATCACAAATCACACTTAGAGATTTAAAATCATGTGGTAGTAAGTAAATCAAGTAAGGAGACAGGTTACTATATCTCAAGTGACTACGTTGGCCAATCGTCACATATCATCCTAGACCACACAAATCTCGGTGTGCAGGGTATCATGCTGGTACGAAGGTGGGTTAGTTCTCCGCCAGACTTTCTCAATTCAAGTAACAACCACGCGATACATCGTACTCCATGTGATATACACGGTAGATCGTACTCCGCAGACCCATAACATGGTTGGGGGTGCTTGCCATAGGTCTTATCTACCCCATACCAAGTGTAACCTTTATAGTCTCAATAGCGCGTGGGAGTAACCTCAATACCAGGTCCTAGCCTCTCATGGCCTTGCTCGCCCTTGTTGGGTTCCTTGATTCAGGTCCTAGCCCCTCACCCTCACCCCACTCAAGAGGTCTGTTAGGCCTGTTGGGTTCCCTGAATGGATTATGTCAGGTCCTACCCTCTCACCCTCACCCCACTCAAGAGGTCTGTTAGGCCTGTTGGGTTCCCTGAACAACAATCCGTATCTCTCACCACGGCCTCATACATACCACAGTGTGAAAACCAGCGCGAGCTACGCTCTAGCGCGAATTCATGCTTCAAAACCAATCACTTCGTACGAGCAACGCTCTAGTACGGCATTTATGCATAAAATATGAAGAAACCACGTACGAGCATAGCTCTAGTACAGTTATATGCATAAGAAAAATCACTCAAATCCAAGTACGAGCGTAAGCTCCAGTACGGTTTATAAAATATCATCACAATTCAAATCAAAGTGCGAGCTAAGCTCAAGCACATATCACACAAGTGAAAACATAGAAATCCAGCATGAGCGAGGCTCTAGCGCGATTTATGTCATGCAAATACGATAGGCGGCTTATACACAATCAAACAATCCCGACAATTGGGTTTAGCACTTCACAAATGCTTTTCCACAACATCAATAAAACACTAGCCGGCCCATCTACAAGTTTGCTTAAAACCAAGCAATTCCATTTTGAAAAACATCAAAACATTAGATTTATGCAATTATTAGCCTTACTATCCCATTTCTTTACAATACCATTTCAACCACCAAATCCTCATACAATTATTCGTAGTCACATCCATACATCTTCAAAACACATTTCTATAAATCCATGCACATTTCCAAAGCCCTATACACCCACAAAATACGAGCAGCTACCTCTATATACTTACAGAATTCCCTTACCTGGAATCGCGATGCGTGATTCCACTTCCTTAAGCTGCTTACTCGTACGGTTCGATTCGTCTTCAACAACTCTTCGAGACTGCACAAAATCGTATCCCGCATTATATTCGATCCATATAATATGACATCGTGCGTTCACTATAGTCAATTCGACCTATAGTTTTCTATTAACGCTTATGAGGCCTTGTTTCATTACTGTACCCAAAACTCGAGTCTATAGATTCTTTTAGGCCTATTAACTCATTCCAAATCGATATTAAATCGATATCAAGCTCATAGTGTTCATATTTCATTGATTTCCTCACTATGGCATTTGTCAAGCATTTACATGCTCATTTTCATAATTTCACTTAAACCTAGATTATAACTCCACATAACCATTCCAAATCACCCACATTACTCATTTAACAACTTATCATAACCCATAAACCACCAACTCCCCAAATCATACTTTCTCACACTAGAGGCATTCCATTTTCTAGGTTACATTAGTTTCTAACACAACCTAGGTGTTTCCATCCATACATACTCATGCCAAACAACTCCAAAATCAATTAAATAGACAATGTACTTGGATTGGAGTGTTAGAATCTTACCAAATATGATTTTTCTTCTTGCTCCAAATGTCAATGCCCTTATCTCCTTCAATACCCACAATGGGATTTTGGGTTCCAACTATGTTGTTCTCTTCCTCAAGATGAACAACTTAATGTCTAATGGTCTCCCCTCAATTCTTGCATGGAAATGGCTGATTTTAGAGAGAGAAAGTTAGGTTTTTGGGTTGAAATGGAAGATTGGTGTTTTTTCCAAAATTTTCAGATTTTCAGCACTCCTTATATAGAAATAGCTTGAGGAGATCGATCTGGTCCAAGAGGAGATCGATCTGGTCCCCTTAAATCTCTCATTTTCACGGCATTTTAAGCATGAGATCGATCTGTCGAAGCATGAGATCGATCTACTCCCAAACAGAGAGCTAAGGAGATCGATCTGGGTGCTTGAGGATCGATCCTTTCATTACAGAATGCTTAGGAGATCGATCTGGCCCCATTGGAGATCGATCTGCTCTATTCCATTGCCCAAATAAGAGCATTCTGGCTCTTCCAGATTGATCTCTCATCTTATGAGATTGATCTGGCCTTCATACTTTCTAGATTTTCTGCAGTTTTCTTCCTGCAACTCACACCAACACATCCTTAATCTGTTGCCATGGCCATTTTCTCATCTATCCACCTTTATAACTTGAAATTGGCATCCATTCATACCTTATGCACATTGAAACTTGTGTGCATTCATTGTATGTCCAAAGGTATGTTATATAAAACCTAATAGAAGCATTTATATTCATGCAACTTCCTTCCATTTACCACACTACTCATTTTGAGTTCCAATCACATCCATCACTTGCAAGAACTCATTTCTTCATATCCATACAAAATAGAACTTGTGTGTACATTACAAAATCATACTATCATTATGTACATTGAATCCATGGACCTAAATCAATCATAGTTTATACTACAAGTCCATTCACATTCATTACATATTACAACTATACATATACGGGGTCTCACATTCTCCCCTCCTTCAAGGAATTTGGTCCTCCAAATTAGAACCAAGTCGCCCTTCAAAAAGTTGGGGGTACTTCTCCCGTATCAAGTTCTCCAATTCCCATGTGGCCTCTTCTGCCGTGTGATGTTGCCAAAGAACTTTCACCAAGGGAATTGTCTTATTTCGCAACACTTTCTCTTTTCTGTCCAATATCCGAACCGGCTTCTCAACATACGTCATACTCTAATGGAGCTCCAACGGCTCATATCTTATCACGTGTGCCAGGTTTGGGTGATACTTTCGAAGCATCGAGACGTGGAAGACGTTGTGGACATTTTCCAGGTCCAGTGGCAATGCCAACCTATACGCCTTATCTCCCACTCTCTCCAAAATCTCGAAGGGTCTGATATATCTAGGGCTCAGCTTGCCCTTTTTACCAAATCTCATAATACCCTTCGATGGTGATACCCTCAGAAACACCGATTCACCCTCATCAAACTCCAGTGGTCTTCGTCTCTTGTCAGCATAACTCTTTTACCGGCTCTGAGCTGTCCGTAATCTCTCACATATCAACTGGACGTCCTCAGATGCCTGCTGCACTAAGTCCGGAGCAAAAATCTGTCTGTCACCAACCTCTTCCCATCCAATGGGAGAACGACATCTACGTCCATACAATGCCTCATAGGGTGCCATCACGATACTCGCATGATAGCTATTATTATAAGCGAACTCAGCTAACTGTAGGTGGTCATCCCAAGAGCCTTTAAAATCCAGCACACACGCTCTCAACATATCCTCGAGGGTCTGTATAGTCCTCTCTGACTGCCCATCTGTCTAAGGATGAAAAGCGGTGCTAAAACTCAGTCGGGTCCCCAGCGCTTCCTGAAAATGTTCTCAAAAATGGGAAGTAAAGCGGGCATCCCTATCAGAAACAATGCTCACTGGTACACCATGTAGCCGTACTATCTCTCGAATATACAGGTTCGCCAACTGACTCAATGTATCGGTAGCTCTCATAGCCAAGAAATGGGCGGACTTAGTCAACCGGTCCACAATAACCCATATGGCATCATGACCTCTGCGGGTCCTCGGCAACCCCATCACAATATCCATGGTGACATGCTCCCACTTCCAAGTCGGTATCAGTAGAGGCTACAATAATCCTGCAGGCTTCTGATGCTCTACCTTCACTTGCTGACAAACAAGACACTTAGCGACATATTCAGCAATGTCTCTTTTCATTCCAGACCACCAATAAACCTTCCAAAGGTTTTGATACATCTTGGTACTTCCCGGATGTATCGTATACTTCGATGAGTGAGCCTCTGATAAAATCATTCTCCTGATCTCAAGATCCTTGGAAACGCATACTCTGCCTCTGAACCTCAATAACCCATCAGCACTCTGCTCAAAATCACTACCCACACCCGTCTGTATTTGCCTCAGCCAATCGATGCATCGTCGATCACTTTGCTGGGCTTGTCGAATACGACCAATCAACTCTGGCTCTAGTCTCAAACTAGCCATGATCTCAAGTCTCTCGGATCCAGGTGGGGTTACATCCAAACCGAGGTTCGCAAAGTGTTCTAACAATTCATGTTCCCGTACCATCATATAAGACACCAACCCAAGGTTCTTTCTACTCAAAGCATCGACAACTACATTTGCCTTACCCGAGTGGTACATGATTTCACAATCATAGTCCTTCAGGAGTTCGAGCCATCTCTTTTGTTTCATATTCAGCTCTTTCTGTGAGAACAGGTTCTTAAGGCTCTTATGATCTGTGAACACCTGAAATTTCTCACCATAGAGATAGTGGCGCCATATTTTCAAAGCAAATACTACAGCCGCCAACTCCAAATCATGTGCCGGGTAGTTCCTCTCATGATCTTTCAACTGTCTAGATCCATAGGCAACTACCTTCCCATCCTGCATAAGCACACAGCTCAGTCCCTGGTGTGATGCATCCGTATACACTGAGAATCCTCCTGAGCTGGTAGGAATGGTGAGAACTGGAGCAGTCATCAATCGACGCTTAAGCTCCTTAAAACTCCTCTCACATGCCTCATCCCATAAAAACTGAACATCCTTACGCGTGAGGCATGTTAACGGAGCAGCTAGTCTGGAGAAACCCTCTATAAATCTCCGATAATATCTTGCCAATCCCAGAAAACTTCTGATCTCAGTAACTGTCTTGGGCTGTTCCCACTGTACAACTGCCACTATCTTGGATGGATCTACTGATACCCCATCCTTCGACACAATATGGCCCAGAAATGAGATCTGCTCCAACCAAAAGTTACACTTGCTGAGTTTGGCATACAATTTTCTCTCTCGGAGGGTTTGCAGAACTATCCTCAAGTGCTCCTCATGATCTTCCCTGGACTTGGAATACACCAATATGTCATCAATGAACACTATTACAAACTTGTCCAGGTATGGCTTGAATATATCATTCATCAGTGCCATAAATGCTGCGGGAGTATTCGTCAATCCGAATGGCATCACCAAAAACTCGTAGTGGCCATAACGGGTACAAAATGCTGTCTTGGGTACATCTCCACTCCTGATCCTCAACTGATGGTACCCTGACCGCAGGTCTATCTTAGAAAACACTTCGGCTCCCTGGAGCTGATCCAACAAATCGTCGATCCTTGGAAGGGGGTACTTGTTCTTAATGGTGGCCTTATTCAACAACCGGTAATCTATACACAGTCGGAGGCTTCCATCCTTCTTCCTTACAAATAGAATTGGTGCTCCCCAAGGTGTGACACTCGGTCTAATAAACTCCTTCTCCAGCAACTCTTACAGCTGTTTCTTCAGCTCTTCCAATTCTATCAGAGCCATTCTATAGGGTGGTTTCGATATCGGCTCTGTACCAGGCACTAGCTCAATGTAAAATTCCATTTCCCTTACAGGTGGTAGCCCTGGTAATTCATCCGAAAAGACATCAGGGTAATCCGTAATTATGGCTATGTCCCTCAATTTCGGTGTGCCTCATCTATATCAACCACGTATGCAATGAACCCTTCACATTATCCTCTCCATCGTTAGTAACATAACCATCACTCCACATTCAACATTTATCATAAACAATAATTTATCTCTCAAGCAATATGCATTTAAAATCATACTCCTTTATTTATAACAAACATGCTATTTTCATATCATTTCTTTTCATCAAAATTTACAATAAGATTGTCTAATCCTGAAAACATCAATATTTTGGCATGACAATCCAACACAACACGATTGGTAGCCAACCAGTCCATTCCCAAAATTACATCAAAATCATTCATATTCAATAAAATCAGATTGGCTATCATTTCCTTCCCCTCTATCTTTAACTTACAATCTCTACATACATGCTCAGTCAATTGATTATCATTCAGGGGTGTGGAAATCATCAACATTTTATCCAACAATGTTGGTTTCACATATTTCAACAATTTATGTGCAAA
This sequence comes from Firmiana major, assembly GCA_033439115.1. Classification (NCBI taxonomy): domain Eukaryota; kingdom Viridiplantae; phylum Streptophyta; class Magnoliopsida; order Malvales; family Malvaceae; genus Firmiana; species Firmiana major. Next base: position 23,793,766 of record CM065912.1, read on the forward strand.
GGAATGTTATATGAAAGAATGCGTGCACCAGGATCAAATAATACCAATGCTTCTAAATCAAAGATTCGGATGGTACCTTTAATCACATCCGTCGATGCGTCTGCAGTGTCCTGGTCCAGTGCATGTACTCTTCCTCTGCTCACACCCGCAACCTATTTCCCTTTCTCCTCAGCCGTAGCCCTCCTCCTCGGGGCTGTTGTCTCAACTGGAGCTCCCTCAGGCTCCTTGCCCTTCTGTGGGGTAACCTCAATCATCTCAGTGCAGAACCTCGATATATGTCCTGGCCTCCCACACCTAAAACACGAAACATGGGGCATCTGACATGGCCTAGTCCCATGGTATCTCCCACATCTCCTACACTGATCCGTGGTAGGTCGTGGTCCTCCAATAGTTATACCTCTCGGTGCAGTCAAGGCTAGGTATACGGGAGGTCTAGCGGCTCTCTCCTGCACCTCCTCGATCTTAGGTCTCTTCTCAAAATACCTTGGGCCTCCTTTCTGGCCACTCTATCCCTCCCGGATCTCTTTCGATCTCTGTCCTTTCTAACACTGATTCTCCCAAGCTCGGAGGCATTTCGCTTAAAGTCTTGCTCACACAACTGAGCCTTATGTACAGCCTCCTCATAAGTCATAATGTCGAAGGGAGCTAGCTTAGTCCGGATGGCCAATCTCAATCCATCCATGAACTTCTGTATCTTTCGGGTCTCACTACCCATCGTGTCCGGGTCATATCTCCCCAAGGACATAAACTTGGACGCATACTCGTCCACAGTATGGTTCCCCGAAACCAAATTCATAAACTCTATCCGTAATTTCCTCTGTGCGGTGGCTGGGATATACTGTCTCCTGAAGGCCTCTAGAAATGTCTCCCACGAGATCTCAGAGTGTCTGGCCCTCAAAATAATCTCGGTGGACCTCCACCAATGCTCGGCCTCGCATTTCAACATAAACACGGCAAAGGCTACCTTTTCAGCTGAAGTGCATCGGAAAAACCTATACAGTTTCTCCATCTCATACACCTAATCCTCCGTAACCATTGGGTCCTTCACCCCTCTAAACACTGGGGGTTTCAGTGCTTGAAATTCTCGCAACCTACTCAAGTCGCAGTCATAACCCAACTCACTATCGCTCTGCTGTGGAGCGATAGGAGAATCTGTATCCTATACTGGAGGTGGTGTAGCAGTAGCAGTCTCTGTAGTCTGAGGTCTCTCCGCCTCTGTAGCTGCCTGTTCAGTAGTAGGCTATGGTGCGGGACCTCGTCTATCACCGGCACCCAATGCCTGCGTGACTATCTCCACCAAGTTCTCAATACTCCGCTCTAACCTAGCGAAGCGAGCCTCAGTATCCTCTGCTCTCTTAGCAGGGTTCTGTGGAGCCTGCTCAGTCTGTGGCTCCGCACGGCTCTCACCACACATTGTTGGGCTGTGAGTCAATAATAAACTCCACATCTCATTCATTCTCAGTTAAATAAAACGATGTCATACATTTGCATTTAATCTTGTACTTATACAAAAGCATATTTTACTGACATCTACATCCCCCATAATTACAACTCAAAAGAATACTGTGCTTTTACATTGTTTAGATACAAAAAGAATCACTGTGTATATACCTCTAAGCGATGGAGATGCAGCGGAGTCCAAAATACCATGCCTCAGTCCTCACTGGGCTACTATGCATGCTCTGTAGGGGAAAATAGAGAGGGATGAGCAACCACACGCTCAGTAAGGCAATAATGCAAACATGGTAGAAAACTACTCTATCTATATGCTGATAATGTTATGCATAAATCGTTTGTAGTAGGAGCATGAGGAAGTAAAACTATGCCATATGAGTATACATATATATCATCTATCAAAATCATGTACATTGGCATATAAAACATGGTAAAAACATCATGTATAAATCATCTCATGCTCGATCTCATTTAAATTCATGAAAAGGGCAATTCATTAAGAAACCTCCTTTTTAAACCCACGTCATAAAACTTTTTCTCAACACATACAGTCTCATCACATCAATTCACAATCACAACCTCATTTTCATTTCACAAATCAAATCCACGAGGCTCGACCCCTCCTTCGGGTCTACCTTAAACAATCACAAATCACACTTAGAGATTTAAAATCATGTGGTAGTAAGTAAATCAAGCAAGGAGATAGGTTACTATATCTTAAGTGACTACGTTGGCCAATCGTCACATATCATCCTAGACCACACGGATCCCGATGTGCGGGGTATCATGCTGGTACGAAGGTGGGTTAGTTCTCCGCCAGACTTTCTCAATTCAAGTAACCACCACGCGGTACATCGTACTCCATGTGATATACACGATACATCGTACTCCGCGGACCCATAACATGGTTGGGGGTACCTGTCATAGGTCTTATCTACCCCATACCAAGTGTAACCTTTATAGTCTCAAGAGCGCGTGGGAGTAACCTCAATACTAGGTCCTAGCCCCTCACCCTCACCCCACTCAAGAGGTCTGTTAGGCCTGTTGGGTTCCATGAACACCAATCCGTATCTCTCACCACGGCCTCATACATACCACAGTGTGAAAACCAGTACGAGTAACGCTCTAGTACGACATTTATGCATAAAATATGAAGAAACCACTTACGAGCATAGCTCCAGTATGGTTATATGCATAAGAAAAACCACTCAAATCCAAGTATGAGCGTAAGGTCCAGTACGGTTTATAAAACATCATCACAATTCAAATCAAAGTGCGAGCTAAGCTCAAGCACATATCACACAAGTGAAAACATAGAAATCCAGCGCGAGCGAGGCTCTAGCGCGATTTATGTCATGCAAATACGATAGGCGGCTCATATACAATCAAACAATCCCGGTAATCGGGTTTAGCACTTCACAAATGCTTTTCCACAACATCAATAAAACACTAGTCGGCCCATCTACAAGCTTGCTTAAAACCAAGCAATTCCGTTTTGAAAAACATCAAAACATTAGATTTATGCAATTATTAGCCTTACTATCCCATTTCCTTACAATACCATTTCAACCACCAAATCCTCATACAATTATTCGTAGTCACATCCATACATCTTCAAAACACATTTCTATAAATCCATGCACATTTCCAAAGCCCTATACACCCACAAAATACGAGCAGCTACCTCTATATACTTACAGAATTCCCTTTACCTGGAATCACGATGCGTGATTCCACTTCCTTAAGCTGCTTACTCGTATGATTCGATTCGTCTTCAACAACTCTTCGAGACTGCACAAAATCGTATCCCGCATTATATTTGATCCATATAATATGACATCGTGCGTTCACTATAGTCAATTCGACCTATAGTTTTCTATTAACGCTTATGAGGCCTTGTTTCATTACTTTACCCAAAACTCGAGTCTATAGATTCTTTTAGGCCTATTAACTCATTCCAAATCGATATTAAATCGATATCAAGCTCATAGTGTTCATATTTCATTGATTTCCTCACTATGGCATTTGTCAAGCATTTACATGCTCATTTTCATAATTTCACTAAAACCTAGATTATAACTCCACATAACCATTCCAAATCACCCACATTACTCATTTAACAACTTATCATAACCCATAAACCACCAACTCCCCAAATCATACTTTCTCACACTAGAGGCATTCCATTTTCTAGGTTACATTAGTTTCTAACACAACCTAGGTGTTTCCATCCATACATACTCATGCCAAACAACTCCAAAATCAATTAAATAGACAATGTACTTGGATTGAAGTGTTAGAATCTTACCAAATATGATTTTTCTTCTTGCTCCAAATGTCAATGCCCTTATCTCCTTCAATACCCACAATGGGATTTTGGGTTCCAACTATGTTGTTCTCTTCCTCAAGATGAACAACTTAATGTCTAATGGTCTACCCTCAATTCTTGCATGGAAATGGCTGATTTTAGAGAGAGAAATTTAAGTTTTTGGGTTAGAAATGGAAGATTGGTGTTTTTCCTGAAATTTTCAGATTTTCAGCACTCTTTATATAGAAATAGCTTGAGGAGATCAATCTGGTCCAAGAGGAGATCGATCTGTCGAAGCATGAGATCGATCTGCTCCCAAACAGAGAGCTAAGGAGATCGATCTGGGTGCTTGAGGATCGATCCTTTCATTATAGAATGCTTAGGAGATCGATCTGGCCCCATTGGAGATCGATCTGCTCTATTCCATTGCCCAAATAAGAGCATTCTGGCTCTTCCAGATCGATCTCTTATCTTATGAGATCGATCTAGCCTTCATACTTTCCAGATTTTCTGCAGTTTTCTTCCTGTAACTCACACCAACACATCCTTAATCTGTTGCCATGGCCATTTTCTCATCTATCCACCTTTATAACTTGAAATTGGCATCCATTCATACCTTATGCACATTGAAACTTGTGTGCATTCATTGTATGTCCAAAGGTATGTTATATAAAACCTAATGGAAGCATTTATATTCATGCAACTTCCTTCCATTTACCACACTACTCATTTTGAGTTTCAATCACATCCATCACTTGCAAGAACTCATTTCTTCATATCCATACAAAATGGAACTTGTGTGTACATTACAAAATCATACTATCATTATGTACATTGAATCCATGGGCCTAAATCAATCATAGTTTACATTACAAGTCCATTCACATTCATTACACATTACAACTATACATATACGGGGTCTCACACTTAACCCAACTTATTACTAAACTAAGACTCATGTCATTTGGGCTTCCAAAAAAAAATAGGTGGCTGGGGACTTTTCATGGAAGCTTCCTTGACAAACCAATGAGACCAGGGCTTGTTGCATCTTCTTAGCTTGAGCTCGGATAATTGGACCTCCTTGGATGACCCATGGATCCTTGGCATCACGATCATCATGAACATCACGAGCAAGTGGACCTCTATCATTCCCCCTCTCCTCAAAATGATTTGTCCTCAAATCGTATGTACCTTGTTTGTACTTGATCACGTACTGGAACGCCTCAATGAACTCCATCCACTTGGCATGACGCTTGTTCAGCTTACTTTGTCCTTTCAGATGCTTCAGGGACTCGTGATCGGTATGGATGACGAACACTTTGGGCCACAGGTAATGTTGCCATGTCTCCAAGGCCCTCACTAACGCATACATCTCCTTGTCATATGTGGGATAGTTAAGTGCTGTCCCACTTAACTTCTCACTGAAGAAGGCAATTGGGCGTTTTTCCTACATGAGCACAGCTCCAATTCCTACACCTGAGGCATCACACTTAATCTCAAAAGTTTTAGTAAAGTCAGGCAGAGTTAACAAAGGAGCAGAATAAAGTTTATCCTTGAGCAAATTAAAAGCATGCTCTTGTGCAGGACCCCAATGAAATGCAACATTCTTTTTGACCACTTCGGTCAAAGGTGTGGCTATAGTGCTAAAGTCTCTAACGAATCGATGATAGAAACTAGCTAAGCCATGGAAACTGCGCACTTTAGAAACAGACTTAGGTATAGGCCAATCTCTAATTGCCTTTACCTTCTCATCATTAATAGAAATGCCATGTGAAGAAACTAGATACCCAAGGAAAACAACCTTATCAGTGCAGAATGTAAATTTCTTAGAATTGGCATACAAACTTTCATTCTTCAAAATAGTAAGAACATTCCTAAGATGCTCAACATGATCATGCAGACTCTTACTGTAAATTAGAATGTCATCGAAGTAGACAACTACATCCTTACCAATAAAAGCACGTAAAACATAGTTCATTAAGTGCATGAAAGTACTGGGTGCGTTAGTCAAGACAAAAGGCATAACTAACCACTCATAAAGACCGTGTTTAGTCTTAAATGCGGTTTTCCATTCATCACCTTCTTTCATACAAATTTGGTGATATCCACTCTTTAAATCAATTTTAGAAAATATACATGCACCATGCAACTCATTGAGCATGTCATCTAGCCTAGGAATAGGATAGCGATACTTTACAGTGATTTTGTTGATGGCTCGGCAGTCAACGCACATCCTCCACATCCCATCCTTTTTAGGCACACGCAATACGAGCATAGCGCATGGACTCATTCTCTCTCTCACGTAACCTTTCCTCATGAGCTCCTCAACTTGCCTTTGAAGCTCCTTCGTTTCCTCTGGATTACTTCTGTAGGCTGGGCGGTTAGGTATGGCAGCTCCGAGGACAAGGTTAATTTGATGCTCGATCCCACGAATCGGTGGTAGTCCATTTGGGATCTCCTCAGGGAATACATCCTCGAACTCCTGCAATAGTGAGACAATATCAATAGGCAAAGTATCATGGAGTTAAGTATCAATAAAACAAGAATCTTTAAATAAGAGCAAAAGGATAGGAGACTTAGCAATAAATGTTGTCTTCACATCTTAGGGGTTGGCATGGTAGCTCACTGCTTTGCTTTCCTTGCTGCCCTTCTTTTCTTTAGCTAACTTCCTTTGCTCGTCATGTTGCTCCTTCAGCCTTAATTGATCCTCGTAAATCTCCTTGGGGCTAAGGGGAGTAAGTGTCACGACCCAATTCCATTCTCTTTAACCGAAAATCACTAAAAATTTTTCGCGTTTTATTGTTACCTTACCCGATCATGAACTAACTCACCACACACTGTTGGGCTGTGAGTCAATAATAAACACCACATCTCATTCATTCTCAGTTAAATAAAACGATGTCATACATTTGCATTTAATCTTGTACTTATACAAAAGCATGTTTTACTGACATCTACATCCCCCATAATTGCAACTCAAAGAATACTGTGCTTTTACATTGTTTAGATACAAAAAGAATCACTGTTTATATACCTCTAAGTGATGGAGATGCAGCTGAGTCCAAAATACTACGCCTTAGTCCTCACTGGGCTACTATGCACGCTCTGTAGGGGAAAATAGAGAGGGATGAGCAACCACACGCTTAGTAAGGCAATAATACAAGCATGGTAGATAACTACTCTATCTACATGCTGATAGTGTTATGCATAAATCATTTATGGTAGGAGCATGAGGAATAAAACTATGCCATTGAGTATACATATATATATATATATATCATGTATCAAAATCATGTCCATTGGCATATAAAACATGATAAAAACATCATGTATAAATCATCTCATGCTCGATCTCATTTAAATTCATAAAAGGGCAATTCATTAAGAAACCTCATTTTTATGAATTTAAATGAGATCGAGCATGAGATGATTTATACATGATGTTTTTACCATGTTTTATATGCCAATGGACATGATTTTGATACATGATATATATATATATATGTATACTCATATGGCATAGTTTTATTCCTCATGCTCCTACCATAAATGATTTATGCATAACACTATCAGCATATAGATAGAGTAGTTATCTACCATGCTTGCATTATTGCCTTACTGAGCGTGTAGTTGCTCATCCCTCTGTATTTTTTCTCCTACAGAGCGTGCATAGTAGCCCAGTGAGGACTGAGGCGTAGTATTTTGGACTCTGCTGCATCTCCATCGCTTAGAGGTATATACACAGTGATTCTTTTTGTATCTAAATATTGTAAAAGCACAGTATTCTTTGAGTTACAATTATGGGGGATGTAGATGTTAGTAAAACATGCTTTTGTATAAGTACAAGATTAAATGCAAATGTATGACATCGTTTTATTTAACTGAGAATGAATGAGATGTGGTGTTTATTATTGACTCACAGCCCAACAGTGTGTGGTGAGTTAGTTCACGACCGGGTAAGGTAACAATAAAACGTGAAAATTTTTTAGTGATTTTCGGTTAAAGAGAATGGAATTGGGTCGTGACAGAGATTGGTATCAGAGCTGTGTTGGCCTGATGTGAGTCATTAATAAAACGTAAGAAAGTACATCCCTATAGTACTGTGCTTTTGTTTAGATATAACTGTGTATACTATGTTGGATTGAGCTTAATGAATTATTATAATACAGGAAGTTAGGCACTATGCCAGTTACACGCAAAGGTAGAGGGGCGAGAGCACGTGCTAGAGGCCGTAGAGGTAGGCCTGAGAGCCGTGCGGAGCCACAAACTGAGCAGGCTCCACAGAACCCTGCTGGGAGAGCAGAGGATACTGAGGCTCGCTTCGCTAGGTTAGAGCGGAGTATTAAGAATTTGGTGGAGATAGTCACGCAGGTATTGGGTGTCGGTGACAGACGAGGTCCCGCGGCACAGCCTACTACTGAACAGGCAGCTGCAAAGGTGGAGAGACCTCAGACTGCAGAGACTGCTACTGCTACACCACCTCCAGTACAGGATATAGATTCTCCTATCGCTCCACAGCAGAGCGATAGTGATGTGGGTTATAACTGCGACTTGAGTAGGTTGCCAGAGTTTCAAGCGTCGAAACCCCCAGTGTTTAGAGGGGTGAAGGACCCAGTGGTTACAGAGGATTAGGTGTATGAGATGGAGAAACTATATAGGTTTCTCCGATGTACTTCAGCTGAGAAGGTTGCCTTTGTCGTGTTTATGCTGAAAGGCGAGGCAGAGCACTGGTGGAGATCCACCGAAGCTATTGTGAGGGCTAGACACTCCGAGATTTCATGGGAGATATTCTTGGAGGCCTTCAGAAGACAGTATATTCCAGCTATCGCACAGAGGAAATTACGGATGGAATTTATGAACCTGGTTCAAAGGAACTGAACTGTGGACGAGTATGAGTCCAAGTTTATGTCCTTGGGGAGATATGACCCGGACATGATGGGTAGTGAGACCCGAAAGATTCGGAAGTTCATGGATGGATTGAGATTGGCCATCCGGACTAAGCTAGCTCCCTTCGACATTTTGACTTATGAGGAGGCTGTACATAAGACTCAGTTGTGTGAGCAAGACTTTGAGCGAAATGCCTCCGAGCTTGGGAGAATCAGTGTTAGAAAGGACAGAGACCGGAAGAGATCCGAGAGGGATAGAGTGGCCAGGAAAGGAGGCCCAAGGTATTTTGAGAAGAGACCTAAGATCGAGGAGGTGCAGGAGAGAGCTGCTAGACCTCCCGTATACCCAGCCTTGACTACACCGAGGGGTATAACTATTGGAGGACCACGACCTACCATGGATCAGTGTAGGAGATGTGGGAGATACCATGGGACTAGGCCATGTCAGGTGCCCCCTATTTAGTGTTTTAGGTGTAGGAGACCAGGACATATATCAAGGTTCTGCACTGAGATAATTGAGGTTACCCCACAGAAGGGCAAGGAGCTTGAGGGAGCTCCAGTTGAGACAGCGGCCCCGAGGAGGAGGGCTACAGCTGAGGAAAAAGGGAAACAGGCTGTGGGCGTGAGCAGAGGAAGGGTGCACGCACTGGACCAGGACACTGCAAACGCATCGACGGATGTGATTAAAGGTACCATCCGAATCTTTGATTTAGAAGCATTGGTATTATTTGATCCTGGTGCCACGCATTCTTTCATATCACCTTCCTTTGCACATAAATTGTTGAAATATGTGAAACCAACATTGTTGGATAAAATGTTGATGATTTCCACACCCATGAATGATAGTCAATTGACTGAGCATGTTTGTAGAGATTGTAAGTTAAAAATAGACGGAAAGGAAATGATAGCCAATCTGATTTTATTGAATATGAATGATTTTGATGTAATATTGAGAATGGATTGGTTGGCTACCAATCGGGTTGTTATGGATTGTCATGCCAAGACATTGATGTTTTCAGGATTAGACAATCTTATTGTAAATTTTGATGAAAAGAAATAATATGAAACTTGTATAATTGTGGTAAATAAAAGAGTATAATTTTAAATGCATATTGCTTGAGAGATAAATTATTTGTTTATGATAAATATTGAATGTGGAGTGATGGTTTATGTTACTAACGATGGAGAGGATAATGTGAAGGGTTCATTGCATACGTGGTCGATATAGATGAGGCACACCCAAAATTGAGGGACATACCCGTAATTGTGGATTACCCTGATGTCTTTCTGGATGAATTACCAGGACTACCACCTGAAAGGAAAATGGAATTCTACATAGAGTTAGTGCCTGGTACAGAGCCGATATCTAAACCGCCCTATAGAATGGCTCCGATAGAATTGGAAGAGCTGAAGAAACAGCTGCAAGAGTTGTTGGAGAAGGGGTTTATTAGACCGAGTGTCTCACCTTGGGGAGCACCGGTTCTATTTGTAAGGAAGAAGGATGGAAGCCTCCGACTGTGTATAGATTACAGGTTATTGAATAAGGCCACTATTAAGAATAAGTACCCCCTTCCAAGAATCGATGATTTGTTGGATCAGCTCCAGGGAGCCGAAGTATTTTCTAAGATAGATCTGCGGTCAGGGTATCATCAGTTGAGGATCAGGAGTGGAGATGTACCCAAAATAGCATTTTGTACCCGTTATGGCCACTACGAGTTTTGGTGATGCCATTCGGATTGACGAATGCTCCCGCAGCATTTATGGCATTGATGAATGATATATTCAAGCCATACCTGGATAAGTTTGTAATAGTGTTCATTGATGACATTTTGGTGTATTCTAAGTCCAGGGAAAATCATGAGGAGCATTTGAGGATAGTTCTGCAGACCCTCCGAGAGAGAGAATTGTATGCCAAACTCAGTAAGTGTAACTTTTGGTTAGAACAGATCTCATTTCTGGGGCATGTTGTGTCAAAGGATGGGGTATCGATGGATCCATCCAAGATAGAGGCAGTTGTATAGTGGGAACAACCCAAGACAGTAACTGAGATCAGGAGTTTTCTGGGATTGGCAGGATATTATCGAAGATTTGTAGAGGGTTTCTCTAGACTAGCTGCTCCATTGACACGTCTCACGCGAAAAGATGTTAAGTTTGTGTGGGATGAGGCATGTGAGAGGAGTTTTGAGGAGCTTAAGCGTCGATTGACGACTGCTCCAGTTCTCACCATTCCTACCAGCTCAGGAGGATTCTCGGTGTTTACGGATGCATCACACCAGGGACTGGGCTGTGTGCTTATGCAGGATGGGAAGGTAGTTGCCTATGGATCTAGACAGTTGAAAGATCACGAGAGGAACTACTCGACACATGATTTGGAGTTGGTGGCTGTAGTATTTGCTTTGAAAATATGGCGCCACTATCTCTATGGTGAGAAATTTCAGGTGTTCACAGATCATAAGAGCCTTAAGTACTTGTTCTCGGGGAAAGAGCTGAATATGAGACAGAGGAGATGGCTCGAACTCCTGAAGGACTATGATTGTGAAATCATGTACCACCCGGGTAAGGCAAATGTAGTTACCGATGCTTTGAGTAGAAAGAACCTTGGGTTGGTGTCTTATATGATGGTACGGGAACATGAATTGTTAGAACACTTTACGAACCTCAGTTTGGATGTAACCCCACCTGGATCTGAGAGACTTGAGATCATGGCTAGTTTAAGACTAGAGCCAGAATTGATTGGCCGTATTCGGCAAGCCCAGCAGAGCGATCGACGGTGCATCGATTAGCTGAGGCAGATACAGACAGGTGTGGGTATTGATTTTGAGCAGAGTGCTGATGGTTTATTGAGGTTCAGAGGTAGAGTATGCGTTCCCAGGGATCCTGAGATCAGAAGAACGATTTTATCAGAGGCTCACTCATCGAAGTATATGATACATCCGGGAAGTACCAAGATGTATCAAAACCTTCGGAAGGTTTATTGGTGGTCTGGAATGAAAAGAGACATTGCTGAATATGTCGCTAAGTGTCTCGTTTGTCAGCAAGTGAAGGTAGAGCATCAGAAGCCTGCAGGATTATTGCAGCCTCTACCGATATCGACATGGAAGTGGGAGCATGTCACCATGGATTTTGTGATGGGGTTGCCGAGGACCCGTAGAGGTCATGATGCCATATGGGTTATTGTGGACCGGTTGACTAAGTCCGTCCATTTCTTGGCTATGAGAGCTACCGATACACTGAGTCAGTTGGCGAACCTGTATATTCGAGAGATAGTACGGCTACATGGTGTACCAGTGAGCGTTGTTTCTGATAGGGATGCCCGCTTCACTTCCCATTTCTGGGAACATTTTTTGGAAGCGTTGGGGACCCGACTGAGTTTTAGCATCGCTTTTCATCCTCAGACAGATGGGCAATCAGAGGGACTATACAGACCCTCGAGGATATGTTGAGAGCATGTGTGCTGGATTTTAGAGGCTCCTGGGATGACCACCTGCAGTTAGCTAAGTTCGCTTATAATAATAGTTATCATGCGAGTATCGGGATGGCACCCTATGAGGCATTGTACGGGCGTAGATGTTGTTCCCCCATTGGATGGGAAGAGGTTGGTGACAGACAGATTTTTGCTCCGGACTTAGTGCAGCAGGCATCTGAGGACGTCCAGTTGATATGTGAGAGATTACGAACAGCTCAGAGCAGACAAAAGAGTTATGCTGACAAGAGACGAATACCACTAGAGTTTGATGAGGGTGAGTCGGTATTTCTGAGAGTTTCACCATCGAAGGGTATTATGAGATTCGGTAAGAAGGGCAAGCTGAGCCCTAGATATATCGGACCCTTCGAGATTTTAGAGAGAGTGGGAGATAAGGCGTATAGGTTGGCATTGCCACCAGACTTGGCAAATGTCCACAACGTCTTCCACGTCTCGATGCTTCGGAAGTATCACCCGGACCCGACACATGTGATAAGATATGAGCCGTTGGAGCTCAATGAGAGTATGACGTATGTTGAGAAGACGGTTCAGATATTGGATAGAAAAGAGAAAGTGTTGCGAAATAAGACAATTCCCTTGGTGAAAGTTCTTTGGCAACATCACACGGCAGAAGAGGCCACATGGGAATTGGAGAACTTGATACGGGAGAAGTACCCCCAACTTTTTGAAGAGTGACTTGGTTCTAATTTGGAGGACTAAATTTCCTTGAAGGAGGGGAGAATATGAGACCCCGTATATGTAAAGTTGTAATGTGTAATGAATGTGAATGGACTTGTAATGTAAAGTATGATTGATGTAAGTCTATGGATTCAATGTACGTATGTGTAATATGATTTGTAACGTACATACAAGTTCCATTGAGTATGAATATGAAGAAATGAGTTCTTATAAGTGATGGATGTGATTGAAACTCAAAATGGGTGGTGTGGTAAATGGAAGGAAGTTGCATGAATATAAATGCTTCCATTTGATTTTATGTAGCATACCTTTGGACATACATTGAATGCACACAAGTTTCAATGTGCATAAGGTATGAATGGATGCCATTTTCAAGTTATAAAGGTGGATGGATGAGAAAAAGGCTATGGCAATAGATTAAGGATGTGTTGGTGTGAGTTGCAGCAAGAAAACTACAGAAAATCTGGAAAGTATGAAGGCCAGATCGATCTCATAAGATGAGAGATCGATCTGGAAGAGCCAGAATGCTCTTATTTGGGCAATGGAATAGAGCAGATCGATCTCCAATGGGGACAGATCGATCTCCTAAGTATTTTGTGATGAAAAGATCGATCCTCAAGCACCCAGATCGATCTCCTTAGCTCTCTGTTTGGGAGCAGATTGATCTCATGCTTCGACAGATCGATCTCATGCTTAAAATTTCACGAAAATGAGAGATTTAAGGGGACCAGATCGATCTCCCCAAGCTATTTCTATATAAGGAGGGCTGAAAATCTGGAAATTTCGAGAAAAGCACAAATCTTCCATTTCTAACCAAAAAACCTAACTTTCTCTCTCTAAAATCAGCCATTTCCAGTAAGAATTGAGGGTAGACCATTAGACATTAAGTTGTTCATCTTGAGGAAGAGAACAACATAGTTGGAACCCAAAATCCCATTGTGGGTATTGAAGGAGATAAGGGCATTGGCATTTGGAGCTAGAAGAAAAATCATATTTAGTAAGATTCTAACACTCCAATCCAAGTACATTGTCTATTTAATTGATTTTGGAGTTGTTTGGCATGAGTATGTATGGATGGAAACACCTAGGTTGTGTTAGAAACTAATGTAAGCTAGAAAATGGAATGCCTCTAGTGTGAGAAAGTATGATTTGGGGAGTTGGTGGTTTATGGGTTATGATAAGTTGTTAAATGAGTAATGTGGGTGATTTGGAATGGTTATGTGGAGTTATAATGTGGGTTTAAGTGAAATTATGAAAATGAGTATGTAAATGCTTTACAAATGCCATAGTGAGGAAATCAATGAAATATGGACACTATGAGCTTGATATCGATTTAATATCGATTTGGAATGAGTTAATTGGCCTAAAAGAATCCATAGACTCAAATTTTGGGGTAAAGTAATGAAACGAGGCCTCATAAGCGTTAATAGAAAATTATAGGTCGAATTGACTATAGTGAACGCACGATGTCATATTATATGGATCGAATATAATGCGGGATACGATTTTGTGCAGTCTCGAAGAGTTCGTTGAGGACGAATCAAACCGTACGAGTAAGCAGCTTAAGGAAGTGGAATCACGCATCGCGATTCCAGGTAAGGAAATTTTGTGAGTATCTAGAGGTAGCTGCTCGTACTTTAAATTTGTGGGTGAATATTGGGTGTTTTACGAAGTGCATGGTTGCTAGAGTAAATGATTGATGGTATTCATGAATGAGAAAGAGTATATGTGTGATTTTTGGTTTTGGAAGTGGATTCTATAAAATGGGATAGTAAGGCTAATAATTGCATAAATCTAATGTCTTGATGTCTTTCAAAATGAAATCGCTTTGTTTTAAGCAAGCTTGTAGATGGGTTGGCTAATGTTTATTAATGTTGTGGAAAAAGGCATTTGTGAAGTGCTAAACCCGGTTGTCAGGATTGTTTGATTGTGTATGAGCCGCCTATCGTATTTGCATGACATAAATCGCGCTAGAGCCTCGCTCACGCTGGATTTCTATGTTTTCACTTGTGTGATACATGCTTGAGCTTAGCTCGCACTTTGATTTGAATTGTGATGATGTTTTATAAACCATACTGGAGCTTACGCTCGTACTTGGATTTGAGTGGTTTTTCTTATGCATATAACCGTACTGGAGCTATGCTCGTACATGGTTTCTTCATATTTTTATGCATAAATGCCATACTAGAGCGTTGCTCGTACGAAGTGATTGGTTTAGATGCATGAATTCGCGCTAGAGTGTAGCTCGCGCTGGTTTTCACACTGTGGTATGTATGAGGTCGTGGTGAGAGATACGGATTAACTCAGGGAACCCAACAGGCCTGACAGACCTCTTGAGTGGGGTGAAGGTGAGGGGCTAGGACCTGAATAATCCATTCAGGGAACCCAACAAGCCTAACAGACCTCTTGAGTGGGGTGAGGGTGAGGGGCTAGGACCTGAATCAGGGAACCCAACAGGGGCGAGCAAGGCCATGAGGGGCTAGGACCTGGTATTGAGGTTACTCCCACGCGCTCTTGAGACTATAAAGGTTACACTTGGCATGGGGTAGATAAGACCTATGGCAGGCACCCCCAACCTTGTTATGGGTCCACGGAGTACGATGTACACGTGTATATCACATGGAGTACGATGTACCGCGTAGTGGTTACTTGATTTGAGAAAGTCTGGCGGAGAACTAACCCACCTTCGTACCAGCATGATACCCCACATACCGGGATCCGTGTGGTCTGGGATGATATGTGACAATTGGCCAACGTAGTCACTTGAGATATAGTAACCTGTCTTTGCTTGATTTACTTACTACCACATGATTTTAAATCTCTAAGTGTGATTTATGATTGTTTAAGGTAGACCCGAAGGAGGGGTCGAGCCTCGTGGATTTGATTTGTGAATTGATGTGATGTGATTGTATGTGTTGAGAAAGAGTTTTATGACGTGGGTTTAAAAAGGAGGTTTCTTAATGAATTGCCCTTTTTATGAATTTAAATGAGATCGAGCATGAGATGATTTATACATGATGTTTTTACCATGTTTTATATGCCAATGGACATGATTTTGATACATGATATATATATGTATACTCATATGGCATAGTTTTATTCCTCATGCTCCTACCATAAATGATTTATGCATAACACTATCAGCATGTAGATAGAGTAGTTATCTACCATGCTTGCATTATTGCCTTACTGAGCGTGTGGTTGCTCATCCCTCTCTATTTTTCCCCTACAGAGCGTGCATAGTAGCCCAGTGAGGACTGAGGCGTAGTATTTTGGACTCCGCTGCATCTCCATCGCTTAGAGGTATATACACAGTGATTCTTTTTGTATCTAAACAATGTAAAAGCACAGTATTCTTTGAGTTACAATTATGGGGGATATAGATGTCAGTAAAACATGCTTTTGTATAAGTACAAGATTAAATGCAAATGTATGACATCGTTTTATTTAACTGAGAATGAATGAGATGTGGTGTTTATTATTGACTCACAGCCCAACAATGTGTGGTGAGTTAGTTTACAACCAGGTAATGTAACAGTAAAACGCGAAAATTTTTAGTGATTTTCGGTTAAAGAGAATGGAATTGGGTTGTGACAGCAAGAGTGATCTTCTTGCCATCCATAAAAAAGGAGTAACGATTAGTGTAACCATCATGGATGATTCTTCGATCATACTGCCACGGTCTACCCAGCAACATGTGGCTAGCTTGCATGGGTACCACGTCACACAACACTATTGATATCTTCCAATACGAAAAGGAACCAAGACTAGCTTCACCACATTCACTTCACCACAGTCATTAATCCACTGCAACTTATATGGGTGGTGATGCTTGGTAGTGGGCAATTTTAGCTTATCAATGATCACAGAGCATACCTTGTCACTAATATAACATCTTGTATGGAAGATGTTTTCACGTTGTACCTCATCCTCAAACTTCACATGAGTATTAAGAGCATGTCTGGCAACAAGTGCTTCACTATAAGCAGCAAACTCAACAACTTCTTCTTCTTCAGCATGTTCTAACGCAGGCATCTCATCCACAATACCAACATCAGAACCTTCACTCTCAACATCTCCATTCTCAAGCATGAGCATCACTATATGGTTAGGACACTGAGAGGCAACATGTCCCCGACCCAAACACTTAAAACACTTTATGTCACGTGTTCTGCTCTGGGATGCTTGGGCAGGCTCAGTCTTAGGCTTTGGAAGGTCCTTAGACTTTGGCTTAATAAAACTTTTTGACTTAGGCTTAAACATAGGCTTATCCTCCCTACGAAAGGTGTTAGATTTCCAAACAAGAACTGAACTAGGAGTGAAACGGGATGTGCCTTTCCTTTTGAGTTGCCTTTCCACTTTGATGGCCACATGCAGCATCTCCTCTAAATCCATGTAATGCTGCAACTCTACAACATTGGTAATCTCACGATTCAAACCTTGGAGAAAATGAGCCATAGTAGCTTCTGCATCCTCCTGGATATTGGCTCAGATCATGATTATCTCCATCTCCTTGTAATAATCATCAACACTTTTTGAACCCTGGGTGAGACCTTGGAGCTTTTGGTACAGCTCTCTATAATAATGGTTAGGCACAAATCTTTTCCTCATGATACGCTTCATCTTATCCCATGTAGACAATAGAGGATCACCACATCTTCTTCTACTGGAGACCAGCTGATCCCACCATACCATAGCATATTCTGTGAACTCTACTGCAGTAAGTTTAACCTTCTTTACCTTAGAGTAGTAGTTGTCACGACCCAATTCCATTCTCTTTAATCAAAAAGCACTAAAAATTTTTCACGTTTTACTGCTACCTTACCCGATTGTGAACTAACTCACCACACACTGTTGGGCTGTGAGTCAATAATAAACATCACTTATCATTCGTTCACAGTTAAATAAAACGATGTCATTCATTCGCATTAATCATGTACTTATACAAGGACATGTTTTACTGACATCTACATCCCCCATAATTACATCTCAAAAGAATACTGTGCTTTTACATTGTTTAGATACAAAAAGAATCACTGTGTATATACCTTTAAGCGATGGAGATGCAGCGGAGTCCAAAATACCATGCCTCAGTCCTCACTGGGTTACTATACACGCTCTGTAGGGGGAAAAATAGAGAGGGATGAGCAACCACACGCTCAGTAAGGCAATAATGCAAGCATGGTAGATAACTACTCTATCTACATGCTGATAGTGTTATGCATAAATCATTTATGGTAGAAGCATGAGGAATAAAACTATGCCATATGAGTATACATATATATCATGTATCAAAGTCATGTAAAATTGGCATATAAAACATGGTAAAATATCATGTATAAATCATCTCATGCTCGATCTCATTTAAATTCATAAAAAGGGCAATTCATTAAGAAACCTCCTTTTTAAACCCACGTCATAAAACTCTTTCTCATCACATACAATCACATCACATCAATTCACAATCACAACCTCATTTTCATTTCACAATTCAAATCCACGAGGCTCGACCCCTCCTTCGGGTCTACCTTAAACAATCACAATCACACTTAGAGATTTAAAATCATGTGGTAGTAAGTAAATCAAGCAAGGAGACAGGTTACTATATCTCAAGTGATTACGTTAGCCAATCGTCACATATCATCCCAGACCACATGGATTTCGGTGTGCGGGGTATCATGCTGGCACGAAGGTGGGTTAGTTCTTCGCCAGACTTTCTCAAATCAAGTAACCACCACACGGTACATCGTACTCCATGTGATATACACGGTACATCGTACTCCGCAGACCCATAACATGGTTGGGGGTGCCTGCCATAGGTCTTATCTACCCCATACCAAGTGTAACCTTTATAGTCTCAAGAGCGCGTGGGAGTAACCTCAATACCATGTCCTAGCCCCTCATGGCCTTGCTCGCCCCTGTTGGGTTCCCTGATTCAGGTCCTAGCCCCTCACCCTCACCCCACTCAAGAGGTCTGTTAGGCCTGTTGGGTTCCCTGAATGGATTATGTCAGGTCCTAGCCCCTCACCCTCACCCCACTCAAGAGGTCTGTCAGGCCTGTTGGGTTCCCTGAGTTAATCCGTATCTCTCGTCACGGCCTCATACATACCACAGTGTGAAAACCAGCGCAAGCTACGCTCTAGCCCGAATTCATGCATCAAAACCAATCATTTCGTACGAGCAACGCTCTAGTACGGCATTTATGCATAAAATATGAAGAAACCATGTACGAGCATAGCTCCGGTACAGTTATATGCATAAGAAAAACCACTCAAATCCACGTACGAGCGTAAGCTCCAGTACGATTTATAAACATCATCACAATTCAAATTCAAAGTGAGAGCTAAGCTCAAGCACGTTTCACACAAGTGAAAACATAGAAATCCAGCGCGAGCGAGGCTCTAGCGCGATTTATGTCATGCAAATACGATAGGCGGCTCATACAAAATCAAACGATCCCAGCAATCGGGTTTAGCACTCATAATTGCTTTTCCACAACAACGATAAAACACTAGCCGACCCATCTACAAGCTTGCTTAAAACCAAGCAATTCCGTTTTGAAAAACATCAAGACATTAGATTTATGCAATTATTAGCCTTACTATCCCATTTCATAGAATCCACTTCCAAAACCAAAATCACACATATACTCATTCTCATTCATGAATACCATCAATCATTTACTTTAACAACCATGCACTTCGTAAAACACCCAATATTCACCCATAAATTTAAAGTACGAGCAGCTACCTCTATATACTCACAAAATTTCCTTACCTGGAATCGCGATGCGTGATTCCACTTCCTTAAGCTGCTTACTCGTACGGTTCGATTCATCTTCAACAAACTCTTCGGGACTGCACAAAATTGTATCCCGCATTATATTCGATCCATATAATATGACATCGTGTGTTCACTATAGTCAATTCGACCTATAGTTTTCTATTAATGCTTATGAGGCCTCGTTTCATTACTTTGCCCAAAACTCGAGTCTATGGATTCTTTTAGGCCTATTAACTCATTCCAAATCGATATTAAATCGATATCAAGCTCATAGTGTTCATATTTCATTGATTTCCTCACTATGGCATTTGTCAAGCATTTACATACTCATTTTCATAATTTCACTTAAACCCACATTATAACTCCACATAACCATTCCAAATCATCCACCTTACTCATTTAACAACTTATCATAACTCATAAACCACCAACTCCCCAAATCATACTTTCTCACACTAGAGGCATTCATTTTCTAGGTTACATTTGTTTCTAGCACAACCTAGGTGTTTCCATCCATCCATACTCATGCCAAATAACTCCAAAATCAATTAAATAGATAATGTACTTGGATTGGAGCGTTAGAATCTTACCAAATATGATTTTTTCTTCTTGCTCCAAATGTCAATGCCCTTATCTCCTTCAATACCCACAATGGGATTTTGGGTTCCAACTATGTTGTTCTCTTCCTCAAGATGAACAAATTAATCTCTAATGGTCTCCCCTCAATTCTTGTTGGAAATGGCTGATTTTAGAGAGAGAAAGTTGGGTTTTTAGGTTAGAAATGGAAGATTTGTGTTTTTTTCGAAATTTTTAGATTTTCAGCCCTCCTTATATAGAAATAGCTTCGGGAGATCGATCTGGTCCCCTTAAATCTCTCATTTTCACAAAATTTTAAGCATGAGATCGATCTGTCGAAGCATGAGATCGATCTGGTCCCAAACAGAGAGCTAAGGAGATCGATCTTTTCATCATAGAATGCTTAGGAGATCGATCTGGCCCTATTGGAGATCGATCTGCTCTATTCCATTGCCCAAATAAGAGCATTTTGGCTCTTCCAGATCGATCTCTCATCCTATGAGATCGATCTGGCATTCATACTTTCCAGATTTCTTGCAGTTTTCTTGCTGCAACTCATACCAACACATCCTTGATCTATTGCCATGGCCATTTTCTCATCTATCCACCTTTATAACTTGAAAATGGCATCCATTCATACCTTATGCACATTGAAACTTGTGTGCATTCATTGTATGTCCAAAGGTATGCTATATAAAACTAAATGGAAGCATTTATGTTCATGCAACTTCCTTCCATTTACCACATTACTCATTTTGAGTTCCAATCACATCCAGTACTTGCAAGAACTCATTTCTTCATATTCATACAAAATGGGACTTGTGTGTACATTACAAATCATATTACACATACGTACATTGAATCCATGGACCTAAATCAATCATACTTTACATTACAAGTCCATTCATATTTATTTGATCCAATTACACACATTACCATTATACATATACGGGGTCTTACATTCTCCCCTCCTTCAAGGAATTTGGTCCTCCAAATTAGAACCAAGTCACTCTTCAAAAAGTTGGGGGTACTTCTCCCGTATCAAGTTCTCCAATTCCTATGTGGCCTCTTCTGTCGTGTGATGTTGCCAAAGAACTTTCACCAAGGGAATTGTCTTATTCCGCAACACTTTCTCTTTTCTATCCAATATCTGAACCGTCTTCTCAACATACATCATACTCTCATTGAGCTCCAACTGCTCATATCTTATCACATGTGTCGGGTCCGGGTGATACTTTCGAAGCATCGAGACGTGGAAGACGTTGTGGACATTTGCCAAGTCCGGTGGTAATGCCAACCTATACGCCTTATCTCCCACTCTCTCTAAAATCTCGAAGGGTCCGATATATCTAGGGCTCAGCTTGCCCTTCTTACCGAATCTTATAATACCCTTCGATGGTGAAACTCTCAGAAATACCGACTCACCCTCATCAAACTCTAGTGGTCTTCGTCTCTTGTCAGCATAACTCTTTTGTCGGCTCTGAGCTGTTCGTAACCTCTCACATATCAATTGGACATCCTCAGATGCCTGCTGCACTAAGTTCGGAGCAAAAATCTGTCTGTCACCAACCTCTTCCCATCCAATAGGGGAACGGCATCTACGCCCGTACAATGCCTCATAGGGTGCCATCCCGATACTAGCATGATAGCTATTATTATAAGCGAACTCGGCTAACTGCAGGTGGTCATCCCAGGAGCCTCTAAAATCCAGCACACACGCTCTCAACATATCCTCGAGGGTCTGTATAGTGCTCTCTGACTGCCCATCTGTCTGAGGATGAAAAGCGGTGCTAAAACTCAGTCGGGTCCCCAGCGATTCCTGAAAATGTTCCCAGAAATGGGAAGTGAAGCGGGCATCCCTATCAGAAACAACGCTCACTGGTACACCATGTAGCCGTACTATCTCTTGAATATACAGGTTCGCCAACTGACTCAACGTATCGGTAGCTCTCATAGCCAAGAAATGGGCGGACTTAGTCAACTGGTCCACAATAACCCATATGGCATCATGACCTCTACGGGTCCTCGGTAACCCCATCACAAAATCCATGGTGACATGCTCCCACTTCCATGTAGGTATCGGTAGAGGCTGCAATAATCCTGCAGGCTTCTGATGCTCTACCTTCACTTGCTGACAAACGAGACACTTAGCGACATGTTCAGCAATGTCTCTCTTCATTCCAGACCACCAATAAACCTTCCGAAGGTTTTGATACATCTTGGTACTTCCCGGATGTATCGTATATTTCGATGAGTGAGCCTCTGATAAAATCATTCTCCTGATCTCAGGATCCTTGGGAACGCATACTCTGCCTCTGAACCTCAATAAGCCATCAGCACTCTGCTTAAAATCAATACCCACACCTATCTGTATCTGCCTCAGCCAATCGATGCACTGTCGATTGCTCTGCTGGGCTTGTCGAATACGGCCAATCAATTCTGGCTCCAGTCTTAAACTAGCCATGATCTCAAGTCTCTCAGATCCAGGTGGGGTTACATCCAAACTGAGGTTCGCAAAGTGTTCTAACAATTCATGTTTCCGTACCATCATATAAGACACCAACCCAAGGTTCTTTCTACTCAAAGCATCGGCAACTACATTTGCCTTACCCAGGTGGTACATGATTTCACAATCATAGTCTTTCAGGAGTTTGAGCTATCTCCTCTATCTCATATTCAGCTCTTTCTGCGAGAACAAGTACTTAAGGCTCTTATGATCTGTGAACACCTGAAATTTCTCACCATAGAGATAGTGGCGCCATATTTTCAAAGCAAATACTATAGCCGCCAACTCCAAATCATGTGTCGGGTAGTTCCTCTCATGATCTTTCAACTGTCTAGATCCATAGGCAACTACCTTCCCTTCCTGCATAAGCACACAGCCCAGTCCTTGGTGCGATGCATCCGTATACACCGAGAATCCTCCTGAGCTGATAGGAATGGTGAGAACTGGAGCAGTCGTCAATCGACGCTTAAGCTCCTCAAAACTCCTCTCACATGCCCCATCCCACACAAACTTAACATCTTTTCGCGTGAGGCGTGTTAATGGAGCAGCTAGTCTGGAGAAACCCTCTACAAATCTCCAATAATATCATGCCAATCCCAGGAAACTTCTGATCTCAGTAACTGTCTTGGGTTGTTCCCACTGTATAACTGCCTCTATCTTGGATGGATCCACTGTTACCCCATCCTTTGACACAACATGCCCCAGAAATGAGATCTGTTCCAACCAAAAGTTACACTTGCTGAGTTTGGTGTACAATTCTCTCTCTCAGAGGGTCTGCAGATCTTCCCTGGACTTGGAATAAACCAAAATGTCATCAATGAACACTATTACAAACTTGTCCAGGTATGGCTTGAATACATCATTCATCAATGCCATAAATGTTGCGGGAGCATTCGTCAGTCCGAATGGCATCACCAAAAACTCGTAGTGGCCATAACGGGTATGAAATGCTGTCTTGGGTACATCTCCACTCCTGATCCTCAACTGATGGTACCCTGACCGCAGATCTATCTTAGAAAATACTTCGGCTCCCTGGAGCTGATCCAACAAATCATCGATTCTTGGAAGGGGATACTTGTTCTTAATGGTGGCCTTATTCAACAACCGGTAATTTATACACAGTCGGAGGCTTCCATCCTTCTTCCTTACAAATAGAACCGGTGCTCCCCAAGGTGAGACACTCAATCTAATAAACCCCTTCTCCAACAACTCTTGCAGCTGTTTCTTCAGCTCTTCCAATTCTATCGGAGCCATTCTATAGGGTGGTTTCGATATCGGCTCTGTACCAGGCACTAACTCTATGTAGAATTCCATTTCCCTTTCAGGTGGTAGTCCTGGTAATTCATCCGGAAAGACATCAGGGTAATTTGTAATTACGGGTATGTCCCTCAATTCCGGGTGTGCCTCATCTATATCGACCACGTATGCAATGAACCCTTCACATTATCCTCTCCATCATTAGTAACATAAACCATCACTCCACATTCAACATTTATCATAAACAATAAATTTATCTCTCAAGCAATATGAATTTAAAATCATACTCCTTTATTTACAACAAACATACTATTTTCGTATCATTTCTTTTCATCAAAGTTTACAATAAGATTGTCTAATCCTGAAAACATCAATGTTTTGGCATGACAATCCATCACAACACGATTGGTAGCCAACCAATTCATTCCTAAAATTACATCAAAATCATTCATTTTTAATAAAATCATATTGGCTATCATTTCCTTCCCCTCTATCTTTAACTTACAATCTCTACATACATGCTCAGTCAATTGACTATCATTCATGGGTGTGGAAATCATCAACATTTTATCCAACAATGTTGGTTTCACATAATTCAACAATTTATGTGCAAAGGAAGGTGATATGAAAGAATGCGTGGCACCAGGATCAAATAATACCAATGCTTCTAAATCAAAGATTCGGATGGTACCTTTAATCACATCCGTCGATGCGTCTGCAGTGTCCTGGTCCAGTGCGTGCACCCTTCCTCTGCTCACACCCGCAGCCTGTTTCCCTTTCTCCTCAGCTGTAGCCCTCCTCTTCGGGGCCGCTGTCTCAACTGGTGCTCCCTCAGGCTCCTTGCCCTTCTGTGGGGCAACCTCAATCATCTCAGTGCAGAACCTCGATATATGTCCTGGCCTCCCACACCTAAAACACGAAACAGGGGGCACCTGACATGGCCTAGTCCCATGGTACCTCCCACATCTTCTACACTGATCCGTGGTAGGTCGTGGTCCTCCAATAGTTATACCCCTCGGCGCTGTCAAGGCTGGGTATATGGGAGGTCTAGCAGCTCTCTCGTGCACCTCCTCGATCTTAGGTCTCTTCTCAAAATACCTTGGGCCTCTTTTCCTGGCCACTCTATCCCTCCCGGATCTCTTCCGGTCTCTGTCCTTTCTAACATTGATTCTCCCAAGCTCGGAGGCATTTCGCTCAAAGTCTTGCTCACACAACTGAGCCTTATGTACAGCCTCCTCATAAGTCACAATATCGAAGGGAGCTAGCTTAGTTCGGATGGCCAATCTCAATCCATCCATGAACTTCTGTATCTTTTGGGTCTCACTACCCATCGTGTCCGAGTCATATCTCCCCAAGGACATAAACTTAGACTCATACTCGTCCACAGTACGGTTCCCCTGAACCAAATTCATAAATTCCATCCACAGTTTCCTCTGTGCGGTAGCTGGGATGTACTGTCTCCTGAAGGCCTCTAGAAATATCTCCCACGAGATCTTAGAGTGTCTGGCCCTCAAAATAGCCCGGTGGACCTCCACCAGTGCTCTGCTTCGCCTTTTAACATGAACACGGTAAAGGCTACCTTCTCAGCTGAAGTGCATCGGAAAAACCTATACAATTTCTCCATCTCATACACCCAATCCTCTGTAACCACTGGGTCCTTCACCCCTCTAAACACTGGGGGTTTCAGCGCTTAAAACTCTCGTAACCTGCTCAAGTCGCAGTCATAACCCAAATCACTACCGCTCTGCTGTGGAGCGATAGGAGACTCTGTATCCTGGGCTGAAGGTGGTGTGACTGTAGCTGTCTCAGCAGTCTGAGGTCTCTCCACCTCTGCAGCTGCCTGTTCAATAGTAGGCTATGCCGCGGGACCTCGTCTATCACCGGCACCCAATGTCTGCGTGACTATCTCCACCAAATTCTCAATACTCCGCTCTAACCTAGCAAAGCGAGCCTCAGTATCCTCTGCTCTCCCAGCAGGGTTCTGTGGAGCCTGCTCAGTCTGTGGCTCCGCACGGCTCTTAGGCCTACCTCTACGGCCTCTAACACGTGCTCTCGCCCCTCTACCTTTGCGTGTAACTGGCATAGTGCCTAACTTCCTGTATTATAATAATTCATTAAGCTCAATCCATCACAGTATACACAGTTATATCTAAACAAAAGCACAGTACTATGGGGATGTACTTTCCTACGTTTTTATTAATGACTCACATCAGGCCAACACAGCTCTGATACCAATCTCTATCACGACCCAATTCCATTCTCTTTAATCAAAAAGCACTAAAAATTTTTCGCTTTTTACTGCTACCTTACCCGATCGTGAACTAACTCACCACACACTGTTGGGCTGTGAGTCAATAATAAACATCACTTATCATTCGTTCACAGTTAAATAAAAATGATGTTATTCATTCGCATTAATCATGTACTTATACAAGGACATGTTTTACTGACATCTACATCCCCCATAATTACATCTCAAAAGAATACTGTGCTTTTACATTGTTTAGATACAAAAAGAATCACTGTGTATATACCTTTAAGCGATGGAGATGCAGCGGAGTCCAAAATACCACGCCTCAGTCCTCACTGGGCTACTATGCACGCTCTGTAGGGGGAAAAATAGAGAGGGATGAGCAACCACACGCTCAGTAAGGCAATAATGCAAGCATGGTAGATAACTACTCTATCTACATGCTGATAGTGTTATGCATAAATCATTTATGGTAGGAGCATGAGGAATAAAACTATGCCATATGAGTATACATATATATCATGTATCAAAGTCATGTAAAATTGGCATATAAAACATGGTAAAACATCATGTATAAATCATCTCATGCTCGATCTCATTTAAATTCATAAAAAAGGGCAATTCATTAAGAAACCTCCTTTTTAAACCCACGTCATAAAACTCTTTCTCATCACATACAATCACATCACATCAATTCACAATCACAACCTCATTTTCATTTCACAATTCAAATCCATGAGGCTCGACCCCTCATTCGGGTCTACCTTAAACAATCACAATCACACTTAGAGATTTAAAATCATGTGGTAGTAAGTAAATCAAGTAAGGAGACAGGTTACTATATCTCAAGTGACTACGTTGGCCAATCATCACATATCATCCCAGGCCACACGGATTCCGATGTGCGGGGTATCATGCTGGCACGAAGGTGGGTTAGTTCTTCGCCAGACTTTCTCAAATCAAGTAACCACCACGCGGTACATCGTATTCAATGTGATATACACGGTACATCGTACTCCGCGGACCCATAACATGGTTGGGGGTGCCTGCCATAGGTCTTATCTACCCCATACCAAGTGTAACCTTTATAGTCTCAAGAGCGCGTGGGAGTAACCTCAATACCAGGTCCTAGCCCCTCATGGCCTTGCTCGCACCTATTGGGTTCCTTGATTCAGGTCCTAGCCCCTCACCCTCACCCCACTCAAGAGGTCTGTTAGGCCTGTTGGGTTCCCTGAATGGATTATGTCAGGTCCTAGCCCCTCACCCTCACCCCACTCAAGAGGTCTGTCAGGCCTGTTGGGTTCCCTGAGTTAATCCGTATCTCTCGCCACGGCCTCATACATACCACAGTGTGAAAACCAGCGCGAGCTACGCTCTAGCGCGAATTCATGCATCAAAACCAATCACTTCGTATGAGCAACGCTCTGGTACGGCATTTATGCATAAAATATGAAGAAACCATGTACAAGCATAGCTCCAGTACAGTTATATGCATAAGAAAAACCACTCAAATCCACGTACGAGCGTAAGCTCCAGTACGGTTTATAAACATCATCACAATTCAAATTCAAATTGAGAGCTAAGCTCAAGCATGTTTCACACAAGTGAAAACATAGAAATCCAGCGCGAGCGAGACTCTAGCGCGATTTATGTCATGCAAATACGATAGGCGGCTCATACAAAATCAAACGATCCCAGCAATCGGGTTTAGCACTCACAATTGCTTTTCCACAACAACAATAAAACACTAGCCGACCCATCTACAAGCTTGCTTAAAACCAAGCAATTTCGTTTTGAAAAACATCAAAACATTAGATTTATGCAATTATTAGCCTTACTATCCCATTTCATAGAATCCACTTCCAAAACCAAAATCACACATATACTCATTCTCATTCATGAATACCATCAATCATTTACTTTAGCAACCATGCACTTCGTAAAACACCGAATATTCACCTATAAATTTAAAGTACGAGCAGCTACCTGTATATACTCACAAAATTCCCTTACCTGGAATCGCGATGCGTGATTCCACTTCCTTAAGCTGCTTACTCGTACGGTTCGATTCATCTTCAACGAACTCTTCGGGACTGCACAAAATCGTATCCCGCATTATATTCGATCCATATAATATGACATCGTGCGTTCACTATAATCAATTCGACCTATAGTTTTCTATTAACGCTTATGAGGCCTCGTTTCATTACTTTACCCAAAACTCGAGTCTATGGATTCTTTTAGGCCTATTAACTCATTCCAAATCGATATTAAATCGATATCAAGCTCATAGTGTTCATATTTCATTGATTTCCTCACTATGGCAATTGTTAAGCATTTACATACTCATTTTCATAATTTCACTTAAACCCACATTATAACTCCACCTAACCATTCCAAATCATCCACCTTACTCATTTAACAACTTATCATAACTCATAAACCACCAACTCCCCAAATCATACTTTCTCACACTAGAGGCATTCATTTTCTAGGTTACATTTGTTTCTAGCACAACCTAGGTGTTTCCATCCATCCATACTCATGCCAAATAACTCCAAAATCAATTAAATAGACAATGTACTTGGATTGGAGCTTTAGAATCTTACCAAATATGATTTTTTCTTCTTGCTCCAAATGTCAATGCCCTTATCTCCTTCAATACCCACAATGGGATTTTGGGTTCCAACTATGTTGTTCTCTTCCTCAAGATGAACAAATTAATCTCTAATGGTCTCCCCTCAATTCTTGTTGGAAATGGCTGATTTTAGAGAGAGAAAGTTGGGTTTTTGGGTTAGAAATGGAAGATTTGTGTTTTTCCCGAAATTTTCAGATTTTCAGCCCTCCTTATATAGAAATAGCTTCGGGAGATCGATCTGGTCCAAAAGGAGATCGATCTGGTCCCCTTAAATCTCTCATTTTCACAAAATTTTAAGCATGAGATCGATCTGTAGAAGCATGAGATCGATCTGGTCCCAAACAGAGAGCTAAGGAGATCGATCTGGGTGCTTGAGGATCGATCTTTTCATCACAGAATGCTTAGGAGATCGATCTGGCCCCATTGGAGATCGATCTGCTCTATTCCATTACCCAAATAAGAGCATTTTGGCTCTTCCAGATCGATCTCTCATCCTATGAGATCGATCTGGCATTCATACTTTCTAGATTTCTTGAAGTTTTCTTGCTGCAACTCATACCAACACATCCTTGATCTATTGCCATGGCTATTTTCTCATCTATCCACCTTTATAACTTGAAAATGGCATCCATTCATACCTTATGCACATTGAAACTTGTGTGCATTCATTGTATGTCCAAAGGTATGCTATATAAAACCAAATGGAAGCATTTATATTCATGCAACTTCCTTCCATTTACCACATTACTCATTTTGAGTTCCAATCACATCCAGTACTTGCAAGAACTCATTTCTTCATATTCATACAAAATGGGACTTGTGTGTACATTACAAATCATATTACACATACGTACATTGAATCCATGGACCTAAATCAATCATACTTTACATTACAAGTCCATTCATATTTATTTGATCCAATTACACACATTACCATTATACATATACGGGGTCTTACAGTAGTGGCAATCAAATACCATGTCAATCTTCCTTTCCCACTCTAAATATCCTCGGGAGCATTCTTGCCTTGGAAAGGAGGAATATTCAATTTTATGCTGCCAAGGTTCCCATCCATCTTCTCTTTGCCTCTATCACGGGCTCTATCAACTCGATCTCTATCTCTATACTCATGATGCCTTCTATGATGTCTATTTGCCTCAGACTCTTCTTCCAAATCATACCCAACATTATGATCATACTCTTCATTGGTGACAATCTTACTTTTCATACGGGAAGAATCACCTTGTTGGATCCTTGCAAACTGAGCTTCATGTCGGTCTAACTTATCATGAATGTCATTGAATTTCACATCCATTCGTTGGAACTGTTGTTGCATTGCCTGGAGCATGAACTCAATTTTTTTAAAGTCTGACTTATTACCTTCAGAAGATATCTTTAACCTGCAAGAAACGTTAGTGATAACAGAAAACAAAGAACCTCACAAGTGATAACCTCACATGTTTACACTCAATTCACTCAAGATGGGGCACTCACACTCGTGTTTCACTCAAGTAATTTGACTTTTCTCTACTAATGTTTCTCACACGCTCATGCCTTTTTCCCTTACTCTACCTTAACTCTATAGGTTCACAATCATACTAGAGACTCAGTCAAAGATTCAACCTCGAAAGATCAACCAATTCACCAAGTATTTTTTTGCTTCTTTTTTTTTCTCATTTTTTTTTACAAAGACTAATCTGATTTGTGGCTAGGGTGGTGAGGAAGAGTTTTAGTGTGGCTAAGAGACTGACTTGAAACAAAAATTTAGAAGTCCAATTCAAACACAATAACTAAGTGTAGAGTCAAACTCAAACACAACGACTAACTGTAGAGTCCAACTCAAACACAACGACTAAGTGTAGAATCCAACTCAAACACTACAACTAAGTGTAGGATTTTTTTATTTTTTATTTTTTGCTTTTTTATTTTTATTTTTTAACAAAGACTTGAAACAAAATTTCAGAAGTCCAACTCAAACACAACAAGAATCTCAAAGAAATAATCACCAAAAAAATAAATAAATGCCTAAAACTATAGGAAAACAATGGAATTTGGCCAGGAGAGGGTGGGGCCCGTAAATATTCACGGGTTCATTGTATTTCGTCGTTTTCTGTAAAACATATACTTGTGCGTCTCATAACTCAATAAAATTTTTTATGAACAATGTTTGAACCGTACATGGTTTCTTTTTTTCTTTTTTTTTCTTTTTTTCTTTTTCTTTTTGACACTGACTTAGTGTTAGAGATGAAGGGGAAGATGCACAACTAGAAAATCAAAACCTTTCTCTGATGCCAAACTGATATGCGCGTACAAGAGGATGATTTAGGACGATCAAGGAAACGTGTGGATTGAGAATTGAAACAGCAAAAAAAAAAATGTAAGCGGGGCGAAAATAATGATGATAGACTTTGAATGGAAAATAGAATAACAACCTAGACCCGAAGTCTAAAGAGACTTGAACCAAAGGTATTGGACCTCGACCCTACGAATATAAAATTTGAGAACCTAAGGTATAACAATGGTGGTTAGTGAAGAGGGAGGCGGCACAATGAAGAAGACCTTGATAAGCCTAGTTGAGAGAGAACCCTAGAAAGAGGCACACTCAAATTTTTGAAAATTCAATCTGAACTGTTCTATTCAAGAGTGTTTACAAAGTATTATAATAATATCTAGCACTTAAGCCCTTAAAGAAGTGGGCTAGAATTAAAACCAAATAGAAAATAAGACTAAAACCTAAATTCAGGCATAAGCCTAGTTACATAGGATAATTGGTCTAAAATATAATAAGACTCAAATGTGGGCTATTTAAACACTTAGCCGAACTTATTACGAAACTAAGACTCATGTCGTTTGGGCTTCCAAACAAATATAGGTGGCTGGGGACTTTTCATGGAAGCTTCCTTGACAAACCAATGAGACCAGTGCTTGTTGCATCTTCTTAGCTCGAGCTCAGGTAATTGGATCTCCTTGGATGACCCATGGATCATTGGCATCACGATCATCATGAACATCACGAGCAAGTGGACCTCCATCCATAAGCTTTAGTAAGGATACATGAATGAAAATTTAACTATATAGGTGGGTACATTAGATGGTGATATTCGGCCATGTAGGGTATGTAGAGGGAAATTGTTGAAATGTGAATGTTGAATTTAATTATACATTCTGAAAAATGTTTAAAACAAATGTAGGCTACTATGATGTAAAAATTAGCAAGAAGTTAGGAAGAAAAGTATAAAACTGATTTTTACATGCATGTCAATTTGTATGCAATCTAAAATTCTGGAACTACATAGTGTTATGGTTTAATTTAAGATGCAGGAAATTCATGTTGGATAATTTATATTCATGCAATTCAAAGAAAAATAAAAATCAGAATATAAAGGCTGGAAACTTAGGATAAATTAGAAAGATTTAAGTGTTTGGAAAATAAGGCATTATTTTAATGGGTAACTAGGTGAATTGCTGGAAAATGATGAGAATGAATGATGGAATGAATGCTCGGCTAGGTGGAAAATTTAAGGAAATTTATGCATGCTTTCAGTTAAGAAAGTTAGACTACATGTTTAGTATGAAAATAATACACAATTAATGCACGATAAGAAATGAATAAAAATGCAGAAAATGAAAATACTTGCTGGAAATTTGGAATGAAAATAATCAATTAGAATTGAAAGCAATATAGTCCCCTAAGGATAAAAATCA
The DNA here is from genome assembly GCA_033439115.1 of Firmiana major. Taxonomy (NCBI): domain Eukaryota; kingdom Viridiplantae; phylum Streptophyta; class Magnoliopsida; order Malvales; family Malvaceae; genus Firmiana; species Firmiana major. The sequence continues at coordinate 23,826,293 of CM065912.1, forward strand.
AAATTTAGGCAACGGATGATGATGATTTTGGAAGTTTCGATTAATGGAATGATAGTAAATTTGATAATTTAAATTACAGAAATTAAATACAATTCAGGTGATGAATATGGTATAAAATATGTATTGCGTGATTATGGTGAGAAATTAAATTTATGCTCAGGGTGTTTGGCCAATTTATATAGATTGAGAATAATTAACAAATAGGAATTGTGGAAATTATGGCCATGAGAGTATAATTGAAAATGAATAAGCATAAGGCTTAAACCGATAAACTACGTTAATGGTAGTTAGCCTAGAATTGTTTTGCGAATGTGCGTGTGCTGAAAAATTAAATTCGTTGATGTGCGAATGGTAAATGATGTATATCTTAATGATATCTTAATAAAGTAGCCTAGATTAAAATTCCCTTACCCATGGTTTTTATAAAGTGCCTTGATTGAAATTCTGTCGTAAATTGGAGTTACCATTTATAAGCTATGATTTTTACATATAGTAGCATGTGCGTGTGAGCATTTCGTTATTTTGTAACTCCATTGTGATTGTTCATTTTTAAAGAAGTTGCATGGGTGCTATTTTAACTGTATTTTGAATAAGCATGAAGTTGCACGATTTATTCACATGCTGGTTTTATACAGTTGATATATGTTTTATTTTCGATGGGTGGTTTTCCTCAATTTTTGAAATTATGATTTGAGATGAATTGCTGAATTTTCTATCGTCTACCCATCAAGCAATTTTAGAGTCTGTTGGCAACCCAATTTATGCCTATGTGCTAGTTATGTCCGTGAGAGCCATCTCTAGGACCCGATCGGAGGTTTTGTGTGATTACCCTATGGTGCCAAGTGCTTCACGGTATTTTATTGCTACCTAATACTATGAGACCCTGAGCCCGTCTACAATACCCTAGTCTGGAACCTGCTCAGTTAGGATAGGGCGATAGTCACTACGGCCATAGGTGTATTGATATTTGCATTGATATTGGTGAGGTTATTGAATATTGGATCCATGATTGGTTTGGGTTATTGCCACTTACTTGTGTTACTGTATCGAATGCTTAAGTATGCCCATGCATGTATTTGAATAAATTGCTTTTGGTAATGGTCTCGGTTTTGTGGACTTATAATTTTTCCTTGGAAATCTGATTTAATCAATGATTTATTGATTTTCAATTATGCCAACTTGTTTAAACCGAAGCATTTAAAACATTGGTTTTATCGAATTATGCATGATTGTTTTACGTGATTTTCTCGGTTTATCATTGCATGGCGTGTTGCATGGTGTTTTGTTAGCTTCGGTTATGTAGGCTTCTTATTGAGCGTGTGGTTGCTCACCCCTCTCTTTCAAACATTTTTCAGATTAGTATTCAGGGGCGAGTGTCACGTTCTAGCAGTTTCCCTCAGTTTGATTAGTTGTTGCTTTTGCATGTTTCTGAGGTATATGCAAGGGACGGTTTATGTATGTATATATATATATATGCATGTTTATTTTCAGATATGTACGCATGATTATATTTGTGAGATGTATTAGTTGGTTGATGTGTAAGCATGACTACTAAGTATCGTACTTAGGTCTTTTCGGTTATATCATGGATGGACGACATGTATGATGGCTAATCCCGGGTTTGATTTATTTGATGATGAGAACTTGTGATAATTATGCTATAATTAGAGAAGAAAGGACTAAATTATAAATTGTAGTCATATTGTATAAATAGAACTGTAAACCGAGATCTTTGGTAATATAAGTTAAGATAAGAAATTAATCACGCACAAAAATAATATAAAGGGTAGAATGGAACCTACAGCGGACACAAACGACTGAGGTAGTGTATAGGAACTGTGAGGTAAAGATAGATGACAAGGTAGTTCTAGCTAACTTGATCCTGTTAGATATGTCGAACTTTGATGTGATACTAGGAATGGATTGGTTTGCGATCCATAGAGTTACGTTGGACTGTTTTAGGAAGGAGATGACCTTGTACTTACTCAAAAAGTGTGTAGTAACTTTTGGAGATAAATGAATAAACAAGTAAACTTTTTAATGGTTAATTGTGGTCTTGATGGTTAATTTTAAATGATGAAGGTTTTATAGCTTTCATGGAATGTAATGAGAAGACGAAGCCCAACCTCTAGGATATCCCAGTAGTAAAGGAATTCCCTGATGAATTTCCCGAAGAGTTACTAGGATTACCTCCGATAGAGAGTTGGAATTTGCTATTGACATGGTGCCTGGAACCAAAACTTTTTCTAAACCCCCGTATAGGTTGGCACCTATAGAGTTGGAAGAATTGAAGAAACAACTCCAAGAGCTACTGGATAAGGGATTCATATGCTCGAGTGTGTCACCTTGGGGCTCACCCGTGCTCTTTGTGAAGAAGGATGGTAGCTTGAGACTGTACATTGACTACTGAATGCTCAATAAGGCTACGGTCAAGAACCGATACCCGTTGCTGAGGATCGATGACTTGTTTGATCAATTGAAGGGTACCAAAGTGTTCTCGAAGATAGACCTAAGGTCAGGATATCACCAGCTAAAAGTTAAATGTGAGGACATTCCCAAGACAGCCTTTCAAACTCGCTATGGGTATTATAAATTCCTGGTCATGCCGTTTGGCTTGACGAATGCCCCAGCAACATTCATGAACTTGATGAACGAAATTTTCAAGGAGTATCTGGACAAGTTTGTGATTGTATTTATTGACGACATCTTGGTATATTCTCGTTCTCTGGAAGAACATGAACAACACTTGTACATAGTCCTTCAGACACTTAGGGAAAGGAAATTGTATGCTAATTTGGACAAATGTGAGTTCTGGATGAAGTAAATTGGTTTTCTAGGCCATGTGGTGAATGAGGATACGAAGATAATGAATGGGAGAGGCCAAAGATAGTGACGGGGATACGAAGTTTTCTTGGATTAGCCGGGTACTATAGAAGATTCGTAGAGGGATTTTTGAAAATTGCAGCTCTTCTGACTCAACTCACCCATAAGGATGTCAAGTTTGAGTGGAGAGATGCCTGTGAGTGTAGTTTCCAAGAGCTCAAGTATCGATTAACTTTTGCACTGATCCTCACCATACCAAATGGACCCAGAGGATTCACGGTGTATAGTGATGCTTCATTGAATGGATTAGGATGTGTACTTATGCAGAATGGCAAAGTGGTAGCATATGGATCTCGTCATCTGAAGGAGCAAGAAAGGAATTACCCCACGCATAATCTCGAACTTACAGTAGTAGTCTTTGCTTTGAAAATATGGAGGCATTACCTTTACGGAGAAAAGTTTCAAATCTATATAGATCATAAGAGCCTCAAATACCTATTTTCTCAGAAAGAGCTGAACATGAGGCAGTGTAGATGGATGGACTTGTTGAAAGACTATGATTGTGAAATTTTATATCACCCGGGGAAAGCAAATGTGGTAGCGGATGTGAGACCCCATATATGTATGGTTGTAATATGTGTGTAATTGGATCAATGAATGCTAATGGACTTGTAATGTAAAGTATAATTGATATAAGTCCATGGATTCAATGTACATATGTGTAATATGATTTGTAATATACATACAAGTTTCATTGTGTATGAATATGAAGGAATGAGTTCTGATAAGTGATGAATGTGAATGGAACTCAAAATGAGTAGTGTGGTAAATGGAAGGAAGTTGCATGAATATAAATGCTTCCATTTGGTTTTATATAGTATACCTTTGGATATACAAGGAATGCACACAAGTTTCAATGTGAATAAGGTATGAATGGATGTCATTTTCAAGTCATAAAGGTGGTTGGATAAGAAAATGACTAGGGCAGCAAATTAGGGATTCTTTTGGTGTGAATTAATGCAGAAAACTGCAGTAAATCTGGAAAATATGAAGGCTAGATCGATCTCATAGGATGCGAGATCGATCTGGAAGAGCCAGCATGCTCTTATTTGGGTAATGGAATAGAGCAGATTGATCTCCAATGGGGCCAGATCGATCTCCTAACCATTCTGTAATGAAAAGATCGATCCTCAAGCATATAAATTAATCTCCTTAGCTCTCTGTTTGGAGCAGATTGATCTCAAGCTTTGACAGATCGATCTCATAGGATGCGAGATCGATCTGGAAGAGCCAGCATGCTCTTATTTGGGTAATGGAATAGAGCAGATTGATCTCCAATGGGGCCAGATCGATCTCCTAACCATTCTGTAATGAAAAAATCGATCCTCAAGCATATAAATCGATCTCCTTAGCTCTCTCTGTTTGGAGCAGATCGATCTCAAGCTTTGACAGATCGATCTCATGCTTAAAATGCCATGAAAAAGAAGAATTTAAGGGGACCAGATCGATCTCCTCCTAGTGCAGATCGATCTCCTCAAGCTATTTCTATAAAAGGAGTAGTGAAAATCTGCATTTTTCGAGATTGAACAAGTTTTTCCCATTTCCAACCTAAAACCTAGATTTATCTCTCTAAAATCAGCCATTTCCAGTAAGAATTAAGGGGAGGCTATTAGGTACCAAGTTATTCATCTTGAGGAAGAGAACAACATAGTTGAAACCCAAAATCCCATTGTTGGTATTGAAGGAGCTAAGGACACTGTCATTTGGAGCAAGAAGAGAAACATGATTTGGTAAGTTTCTAAAACTCCAGCATAAGTACATTGTCTATTAAATTGATTTTGGAGTTGATTGGCATGTATATAGATGATAGAAATCATCTAGAAAGTAATGGAACACATATAACCTAGAAAATGGAATGCCTCTAGTGTGAGAAAATGTGATTTGGGGAGTTGGTAGTTTATGGGTTATGATAAGTTGCTATTTGTGTAATGTGGATGATTAGAAATGGGTAAATGAAGCTACATTGTGGGTTTTATGAATTGATGAGAATGAGCACATATAGTGTTTGATAATATTCCATAGTGAAGGAAATTTATGAAAAATGAACATTATGAGCTTAACATCGATTTAATATCGATTTGGAATGAATAAATAAGCCTAAAGAAATCCATAGACTCAAGTTATGGGTAAAGTAATGAAATGAGGCCTCATAAGCGTTAATAGAGACTATAGGTTGAATCGACTATAGTAAAAGCAAGAGTTGGATTATAATGGACCATAATGATGCGAAATACGTTTGTGTACAGCTCCAAAGAGTTCGTTGGAGATGAATTGGGCCGCACGAGTAAGCAGCTCTAAGGAAGTGGAATCACGCATCGCGATTCCAGGTAAGGGAATTTTGTAAGTATATAGAGGTAGCTGCTCGTATTTTGTGGGTATATAGGGCTTTGGAAATGTGCATGCTGTCACGATCCTTTTCATTCTTTTTAATTGAAAATTTCAATAAATTTTTTGCATTTTACTACTACCTTACCCGGTCATGAACAAACTCACCACACACAGTTGGGCTGTGAGTCAATAATAATCACCACTTACCATTCATTAACAATTAAATAAAACGGTGTCATACATTGGAAATTAAATCAGTCACTTATACAAATTATGTTTACTGACATCTACATCCCCCATAATTACAACTCAATCATTACTGTGCCATTACATTGTTTAGATATAAAAATAATCCTATGTATATACCTTTTGGTGATGGAAGCAGTGGATGTCCAAAAACACAATGCCTCAGTCCTCACTGGGCTACTATACATGCTCTGTAGGAGGGGAAAATGGAGAGGGATGAGCAACCACACACTCAGTAAGGCAATAATGCAAGCATGGCAGATAACTACTCTATCTACATGCTGATAGTGTATGCATAAATCATTTATAGTTCGGAGCATGAGGAAAACAAAACTATGCCATATGCGTATGCATATATCATGTATTAAAATCATGTAAATTGGCATAATAAAACATGGTAAATCATCATGTACAAACTATCTCATGCTCAATTGTCAAATCACATAATAAAAAGGGAAATTCAATTGAAACATCCTTTTTAAAACTCATATGTTTCTCAAATACATCAAAATCCCATAAAAATCAATTCTTAATCACAAACATCATCATCGTTTTACAAATCAAGTCCACAAGGCTCGACCTCTCCCTCGGGTCTACCCTGGACAGTCACAATCACACTTATAGATTAAAATCATGTGGTAGTAAGTAAATCAAGAAAGGGAGACATGTCACTATATCTCAAGTGACTATGTTGGCCAACTATGTCACACATCATCCCAGACCACACGGATCTCGATGTACGGGGTATCATGCTGGTATGAAGGGGGGTTAGTTCTCCGTCAGACTTTCTCAAATCAAGTAACCACTACGCAGTACATCGTACTCCATGTGATATACACGGTACATCGTACTCCGCGGACCCATATCATGTTTAGGGGTGCCTACATTAGGTCTTATCTACCCTATACCGAGTGAAACCTCTAGTCTCAAGTGCACATGGGAGTACTCTTAATACCAGGTCCTAGCCCCTCATGGCCTTGCTCGCCCCTGTTGGGTTCATTGATTCAGGTCCTAGCCCCTCACCCTCACCCCACTCAAGAGGCCTGTTAGGCCTGTTGGGTTCCCTGAACACCAATCTGTATCACTCTCACCACTGCCTCATATATACCATAGTGTGAAAATCAGTGCGAGCTACGCTCTAGTGCGAATTCATGCATCATAATAAATTACCTCATACGAGCAACGCTCTAGTACGGCATTTATGCATAAAAATATGAAGAAACCACGTACGAGCATCGCTCCAGTACGGTTATATGCATAAGAAGACCACTTAAAAATCCACGTACGAGCAAAAGATCCAGTATGGTTTATAAAGCATCCTTATAGTTTTAAACCAAAGTACGAGTTAAGCTCCAGCATGTTTCAAACATATAAAAACATCAATACCCGGTGCGAGCTAGGCTCCAGCACGGTTTAATTCACATAAACACGATAGGCGGCTCATGAACATTTAAAACCAATCTCAAAACACATTTAACACTTCACATGTGCTACCACACAACATCAAACAACAATAGCCAGCTATCAATTCGCTAAAAACAAAACACATGTTTTGTGAAAGCATTCAAAACACTTGATTTATGCAATTATTAGCCTTACTATCCCATTTCTTTATAATACCACTTCAACAACCAAGTTTCACGCAAATACTCGTAATAATTTCCATACATTGTCAACCATATTTTTCACAAACGCATGCACATTTCCAAAGCCCTATATACCCACGAGTTCAAAATACGAGCAGCTACCTCTATATACTTACAAAATTCCCTTATCTGGAATCGCGATGCGTGATTCCACTTCCTTAGAGCTGCTTACTCGTACGGTTCGATTTGTCTCCAACGAACTCTCCAAAACTGCACATAAACGTATTCCATAACGTTTTAGCCCATTATAATCTAACTCTCACGTTTACTATAGTCGATTTGGTCTATAGTCTCTATTAATGCTTATGAGGCCTCGTTTCATTACTTTACTTATAACTCGAGTCTATGGATTCTTTTAGGCCTATTAACCCATTCCAAATCGATATTATGTCACGACCCTCAACTTACCAAAATACGTATAAATTTTTCGCATTTTCATGCATCATTTATTATTCATCCTTACCTCAATCGTGAACAACAACTCTCTTCAATAGTTGGGCTGTGTGTCGACGTCTAACTCACTCCATCATACCAATTCAATTTGCATATTATTTATGAGTAAACACTTGTATAAATGTATATATATATATATCAGAGTTGTTACATGTGTTTACATTGTTTTACATCCCCAATGGTTACATACAAAATGCCACTGTGCTATCGTAAGTTTAGATACAAAATTACAACATCATCATCGTAAGTTTAGATCGATCTGTCATTCATATTTTTAGATTTTCTGCAGTTTTTCTGCAGTAAACATAACCAAAACATCCTTAAATTTGGTGCCATAGTCATTTTCTCATCCAATCATCTTTGAGAGTTGAAAATGACATCCATTCATACCTTATACCTATTGAAATTTGTGTGGAATCTTTGTATGACCAAAGGTACTTAATATAAACTAAATGGAAGTGCATACTCATGTAAATCTTCATTCCATTTACCACACTATCCATTTTCTATTCTACTTCCATTCTTCACATGCTTAAGTCCATTTCTTCACATTCATACATAATGTAACTTGTATGTACAATCACAACTCTTGTTACAAGTGTATACATTAACTTATGGACTTACATCATTTATACTTCACATTACAAGAACATCACTGTTTACATATATACAAAGTCGTGCTTATACATATATGGGGTCTCACATGTTAAGCTCATAATGTTCATTTTTCATAAATTTCATTCACTATGGCATATTATATCAAACACTACATGTGCTCATGCTCATCAATTCACAAAACCCACAATGTGGCTTCATTTACCTATTTCTAATCATCCATATTACACAAATAACAACTTATCATAACCCATAAACCACCAACTCCCCAAATCCCACTTTCTCACATTAGAGGCATTCCATTTTCTAGGTTACATTAGTTCCAATACTACCTAAATGGTTTTAATCATCCATTTACATGCCAATCAACCCCAAAATCAATAAAATAGACAATGTACTTGGATTGGAGTCGTAGAAACTTACCAAATCAGGTTTCTCTTCTTACTCCAAATGATAATGTCCTTAGTTCCTTCAATACCAACAATGGGATTTTGGGTTTTCAACTATGTTGTTCTCTTCCTCAAGATGAACAACTTGGTACCTAATAACCTTCCCTCAATTCTTACTGAAAATGGCTGATTTTAGAGAGATAAACTTAAGTTTTGGGTAAAAAATGGAAGGGTGATGTTGTTTTCCTAAAATTTTTAGATTTTCAGTGCTCGTTTTATAGAAATAGCTTGAGGAGATCGATCTGCACTAGGAGGAGATCGATCTGGTCCCCTCAATTTTCCCTTTTTCACGGCATTTTAAGCATGAGATCGATCTGTTGAACCTTTAGATCGATCTGCTCCAAACAGATAGCTAAGGAGATCGATCTATATACTTGAGGATCGATCTTTTTATTATAGAATGGTTAGGAGATCAATCTGGCCCATTGGAGATCGATTTGCTCTATTCCATTACCCAAATAAGAGCATTCTGGCTCTTTCAGATCGATCTCTCATCATGTGAGATTGATCTGGCCTTCATATTTTTCAGATTTTTCTGTAGTTTTCTACAGCAACTTACACCAAAACATCCTTAATCTGCTGCAATATCCATTTTCTTATCCATCCACCTTTATGACTTGAAAATGGCATCCATTCATACCTTATTCACATTGAAACTTGTGTGCATTCCTTCTATATCCAAAGGTATACTATATAAAACCAAATGGAAGCATTTATATTCATGTAACTTTCTTCCATTTACCACACTACTCATTTCTCATTCCACTCACATTCATCACTTATAAAAGCTTGTTTCCTCATATTCATACACAATGAAACTTGTATGTACATTACAAACTCATTTACACGTATGTACATTACATTTATAGACTTTACATTAGTTGTACTTCATATTACAAGTACATTACCACACTTATGAATCCATAAGATTTACATCCAAAAATACGGGTCTTACACATGAGCTTATAAAAATGTGTTTGACAATGTATGGAAATTACTACGAGTATTTGTATGAGATTTGGTTGTTTGAAATGGGATAGTAAAGCTAATAATTGCATAAATCAAGTGTTTTGAATGCTTTAACAAAACATGTGTTTTATTTTGAATGAATTGAGAGATAGGCTGGTTATTATGGTTTGATGTTGTGTGATAGCACATGTGAAATGACAAATATGTTTTGAGATTGGTTTTGAAAGCTTATGAGCCATCTATCATGTTTATGTGAATTAAATTGTGATGCAGCCTAGCTCGCACTGGGTGTTGATGTTTTCATAGGTTTTAAATGTGCTGGAACTTAACTCATACTTTCATTTAAAACTATGATGATGCTTTATAAACCGTACTGGAGCGATGCTCGCACGTGGTTTCTTCATATTTTTATGCATAATTACCGTACTAGAGCGTTGCTCATACGAGGTGATTTATCATGATGCACGAATTCACACTAGAGCGTAGCTGGAGCTGGTTTTCACACTGTGGTATGTATGAGGCTGTGGTGAGAGTGATACAGATTGGTGTTCAAGAAACCCAACAGGCCTAACAGACCTCTTGAGTGGGGTGGGGTGAGGGGCTAGGACCTGACGTAATCTATTTAGGAAACTCAACAGGCCTAATAGACCTCTTGAGTGAGGTGAGGGTGAGGGTGAGGGACTAGAACCTGAACCAAGGTACCCAACAGGGGCAAGCAAGGCCATGAGGGGCTAGGACTTGGTATTAAGAGTACTCCCACGTGCACTTGAGACTAGAGGTTTCACTCGGTATGGGGTAGATAAGACCTAATGCAGGCACCCCCAACCATGTTATGGGTCTGCAGAGTATGATGTTGTGAGACCCCGTATATGTAAATTTGTAATGTGTAATGAATATGAATGGACTTGTAATGTAAAGTATGATTGATGTAAGTCCATGGATTCAATGTACGTATGTGTAATATGATTTGTAACGTACATACAAGTTCCATTGAGTATGAATATGAAGAAATGAGTTCTTACAAGTGATGGATGTGATTGAAACTCAAAATGAGTAGTGTGGTAAAATGGAATGAAGTTATGCTTCCATTTGGTTTTATGTAGCATACCTTTGGACATACAATGAATGCACACAAGTTTTAATGTGCATAAGGTATGAATGGATGCCATTTTCAAGTTATAAAGGTGGATGGATGAGAAAATAGCCATGGCAATAGATTAAGGATGTGTTGGTATGAGTTGCAGCAAGGAAACTGCAAGAAATCTGGAAAACATGGAGGCCAGATCGATCTCATAGGATGAGAGATCGATCTGGAAGAGCCAGAATGCTCTTATTTGGGCAATGGAATAGAGCAGATCGATCTCCAATGGGGCCAGATCGATCTCCTAAGCATTCTGTGATGAAAAGATCGATCCTCAAGCACCCAGATCGATCTCCTTAGCTCTCTGTTTGGGAGCAGATCGATCTCATGCTTCGATAGATCGATCTCATGCTTAAAATTTCGTGAAAATGAGAGATTTAAGGGGACCAGATCGATCTCCTCTTGGACCAGATCGATCTCCAAAAGCTATTTCTATATAAAGAGGGCTGAAAATCTGAAAATTTCGGGAAAAACACCAATCTTCCATTTCTAAACCAAAAACTTAACTTTCTCTCTCTAAAATCAGCTATTTCCAGCAAGAATTGAGGGGAGACCATTAGACATTGAGTTGTTCATCTTGAGTAAGAGAACAACATATTGGAACCCAAAATCCCATTGTGGGTATTGAAGGAGATAAGGGCATTGACATTTGGAGAAAGAAGAAAAATCATATTTGGTAAGATTCCAACACTCCAATCTAAGTACATTGTCTATTTAATTGATTTTGGGGTTGTTTAGCATGAGTATGGATGGATGGAAACACATAGGTTGTGTTAGAAACTAATGTAACCTAGAAAATGGAATGCCTCTAGTGTGAGAAAGTATGATTTGGGGAGTTGGTGGTTTATGGGCTATGATAAGTTGTTAAATGAGTAATGTGGGTGATTTGGAATGGTTATGTGGAGTTATAATGTGGGTTTAAGTGAAATTATGAAAATGAGTATGTAAATGCTTGACAAATGCCATAGTAAGGAAATCAATGAAATATGAACACTATGAGCTTGATATCGATTTAATATCGATTTAGAATGAGTTAATCAGCCTAAAAGAATCCATAGACTCGAGTTTTGGGTAAAGTAATGAAACGAGGCCTCATAAGCGTTAATAGAAAACTATAGGTCGAATTGACTATAGTGAACGCACGATGTCATATTATATGGATCGAATATAATGCGGGATACGATTTTGTGCAGTCCCGAAGAGTTCGTTGAAGACGAATCGAACCGTACAAGTAAGTAGCTTAAGGAAGTGGAATCACGCATCGCGATTCCAGGTAAGGGACTTCTGTAAGTATATAGAGGTAGCTGCTCGTATTTTGTGGGTGTATAGGGCTTTGGAAATGTGCATGGATTTATAGAAATGTGTTTTGAAGATGTATGGATGTGACTATGAATAATTGTATGAGATTTAGTGGTTGAAATGGTATTGTAAAGAAATGGGATAGTAAGGCTAATAATTGCATAAATCTAATGTTTTGATGTTTTTCAAAATAGAATTGCTTGGTTTTAAGCAAGCTTGTAGATAGGTCGGCTAGTGTTTTTTTGATGTTGTGGATAAGCATTTGTGAAGTGCTAAACCCGATTGTCGGGATTATTTGATTGTGTATGAGCCGCCTATCGTAATTGCATGACATAAATCGCGCTAGAGCCTCGCTCGTGCTGGATTTCTATGTTTTCACTTGTGTGTTCCGTGGTTGAGCTTAGCTCGCACTTTGATTTGAATTGTGACGATGTTTTATAAATCGTACTGGAGCTTACGCTCGTACGTGGATTTGAGTGGTTTTTCTTATGCATATAATCGTACTGGAGCTATGCTCGTACGTGGTTTCTTTATAATTTATGCATAAATGCCGTACTAGAGCATTACTCGTACGAAGTGATTGGTTTTGATGCATGAATTCGTGCTAGAGCGTAGCTCGTGCTGGTTTTTCACACTGTGGTATGTATGAGGCCGTGGTGAGAGATACGGATTAACTCAAGGAACCCAACAGGCCTGACAGACCTCTTGAGTGGGGTGAGGGTGAGGGGCTAGGACCTGACATAATCCATTCAGGGAACCCAACAGGCCTAACAGGCCTCTTGAGTGGGGTGAGGGTGAGGGGCTAGGACCTGAATCATGGAACCCAACAGGGGCGAGCAAGGCCATGAGGGGCTAGGACCTGGTATTGAGGTTACTCCCACGCACTCTTGAGACTATAAAGGTTACACTTGGTATGGGGTAGATAAGACCTATGGTAGGCACCCCCAACCATGTTATGGGTCCGCGGAGTACGATGTACCGTGTATATCACATGGAGTACGATGTACCGCGTGGTGGTTACTTGATTTGAGAAAGTCTGGCGAAGAACTAACCCACCTTCGTACCAGCATGATACCCTGCACACCGGGATCCGTGTGGTCTGGGATGATATGTGACGATTGGCCAACGTAGTCACTTGACATATAGTAACCTGTCTCCTTGCTTGATTTACTTACTACCACATGATTTTTAAATCTCTAAGTGTGATTTTTGATTGTTTAAGGTAGACCCGAAGGAGGGGTCGAGCCTCGTGGATTTGATTTGTGAAATGAAAATGAGGTTGTGATTGTGAATTGATGTGATGTGATTGTATGTGTTGAGAAAGAGTTTTATGACGTGGATTTAAAAAGGAGGTTTCCTAATGAATTGCCCTTTTTATGTATTTAAATGAGATCAAGCATGAGATGATTTATACATGATGTTTTTACCATGTTTTATATGCCAATGGACATGATTTTGATACATGATATATATATGTATACTCATATGGCATAGTTTTATTCCTCATGCTCCTACCATAAATGATTTATGCATAACACTATCAGCATGTAGATAGAGTAGTTATCTACCATGCTTGCATTATTGCCTTACTGAGCGTGTGGTTGCTCATCCCTCTCTATTTTTCCCCTACAGAGCGTGCATAGTAGCCCAGTGAGGACTGAGGAGTGGTATTTTGGACTCCGCTGCATCCCCATCGCTTAGAGGTAGGTATATACACAGTGATTCTTTTTATATCTAAACAATGTAAAAGCATAGTATTCTTTTGAGTTGTAATTATGGGGGATGTAGATGTCAGTAAAACATGTATTCGTATAAGTACATGATTAAATGCAAATGTATGACATCGTTTTAGTTAACTGAGAATGAATGAGATGTGGAGTTTATTATTGACTCACAGCCCAACAGTGTGTGGTGAGTTAGTTCACGACCGGGTAAGGTAACAGTAAAACGCGAAAAATTTTTAGTGATTTTCGGTTAAAGAGAATGAAATTGGGTCGTGACAGAGATTGGTATCAGAGCTGTGTTGGCCTGATATGAGTCATTAATAAAACGTAGGAAAGTACATCCCCATAGTACTGTGCTTTTGTTTAGATATAACTGTGTATACCGTGATGGATTAAGCTTAATGAATTATTATAATACAGGAAGTTAGGCACTATGCCAGTTACACGCAAAGGTAGAGGGGCGAGAGCACGTGCTAGAGGCCGTAGAGGTAGGCCTGAGAGCCGTGCGAAGCCACAGACTAAGCAAGCTCCACAGAACCTTGCTGAGAGAGCAGAGGATACTGAGGCTCGCTTCGCTAGGTTAGAGCGGAGTATTGAGAATTTGGTGGAGATAGTCACGCAGGCCTTGGGCGCCGGTGATAGACGAGGTCCCGCAGCACAGCCTACTACTGAACAGGCAGCTGCAGAGGTGGAGAGACCTCATGCTGCTGAGACAGCTACAGTTACACCACCTCCAGCCCAGGATACAAATTCTCCTATCGCTCCACAGCAGAACGGTAGTGATTTGGGTTATGACTGCGACTTGAGTAGGTTACGAGAGTTTCAAGCGTTGAAACCCCTAGTGTTTAGAGGGTGAAGGACCCAGTGGTTACGGAGGATTGGGTGTATGAGATGGAGAAACTATATAGGTTTTTTCGATGCACTTCAGCTGAGAAGGTAGCCTTTGCCGTGTTTATGTTAAAAGGCGAGGCCGAGCATTGGTGGAGATCCACTGAGGCTATTTTGAGGGCCAGACACTCTGAGATCTCATGGGAGATATTTCTAGAAGCCTTCAGAAGACAGTATATTTCAGCTACCGCACAGAGGAAACTGCGGATGGAATTTATGAATTTGGTTCAGGGGAACCGGACTATGGATGAGTATGAGTCCAAGTTTATGTCCTTGGGGAGATATGACCCTGACACGATGGGTAGTGAGATCGAAAAGATACAAAAGTTCATGGATGGATTGAGATTGGCCATCCGGACTAAGCTATCTCCCTTCGACATTATGACTTATGAGGAGGCTGTACATAAGGCTCAGTTGTGTGAGCAATACTTTGAGCGAAATGCCTCCGAGCTTGGGAGAATAATGTTAGAAAGGACAGAGATCGGAAGAGATCCAGGGGGGATAGAGTGGCCAGGAAAGGAGGCCCAAGGTATTTTGAGAAGAGACCTAAGATCGAGGAGGTGCAAGAGAGAGCTGCTAGACCTCCCGTATACCCAGCCTTGACTGCACCGAGGGGTATAACTATTAAAGGACCGCGACCTACCACTGATCAGTGTAGGAGATGTGGGAGATACCATGGGACTAGGCTATGTCTGGTGCCCCCTGTTTCGTGTTTTACGTGTGGGAGGCCAGGACATATATCGAGGTTCTGCACTAAGATGATTGAGGTTGCCCCACAGAAGGGCAAGGAGCCTGAGGGAGCTCTAGTTGAGACAGCAGCCCCGAGGAGGAGGGCTACAGCTGAGGAGAAAGGGAAATAGGCTGCGGGTGTGAGCAGAGGAAGAGTACATGCACTGGATCAGGACCGCAGATACTTCGACGAATGTGATTAAAGGTACCATCCGAATCTTTGATTTAGAAGCATTGGTATTATTTGATCCTGGTGCCAAGCATTCTTTCATATCACCTTCCTTTGCACATAAATTATTGAAATATGTGAAACCAACATTGTTGGATAAAATGTTGTTGATTTTCACACCCATGAATGATAGTCAATTGACTGAGCATGTATGTAGAGATTGTAAGTTAATGATAGAGGGGAAGGAAATGATAGCCAATCTGATTTTATTGAATATGAATGATTTTGATGTAATATTGGGAATGGATTGGTTGGCTACCAATCGGGTTGTTATGGATTGTCATGCCAAGACATTGATGTTTTCAGGATTAGACAATCTTATTGTAAATTTTGATGAAAAGAAATGATATGAAACTTGTATAATTGTGGTAAATAAAAGAGTATAATTTTAAATGCATAATGCTTGAGAGATAAATTTATTGTTTATGATAAATGTTGAATGTGGAGTGATGGTTTATGTTACTAACGATGGAGAGGATAATGTGAAGGGTTCATTGCATACGTGGTCGATATAGATGAGGCACACCCGGAATTGAGGGACATACCCGTAATTACGGATTTCCCTGACGTCTTTTCGGATGAATTACCAGGACTACCACCTGAAAGGGAAATGGAATTTTGCATTGAGCTAGTGCCTGGTACAGAGCCGATATCGAAACCACCCTATAGAATGGCTCCGATAGAGTTAGAAGAGCTGAAGAAGCAGCTGCAAGAGTTGCTAGAGAAGGGGTTTATTAGACCGAGTGTCTCTCCTTGGGGAGCACCGGTTCTATTTGTAAGGAAGAAGGATGGAAGCCTCCGACTGTGTATAGATTATCGGTTGTTGAATAAGGCCACCATTAAGAACAAGTACCCCCTTCTAAGAATCGATGATTTGTTGGATCAGCTCCAGGGAGCCGAAGTATTTTCTAAGATAGATCTACGGTCAGGGTATCATCAGTTGAGGATCAGGAGTGGAGATGTACCCAAAACAGCATTTCGTACCCGTTATGGCCACTACGAGTTTTTGGTGATGCCATTCGGATTGACGAATGCTCCCGCAGCATTTATGGCATTGATGAATGATATATTGAAGCCATACCTGGACAAGTTTGTAATAGTGTTCATTGATGACATTTTGGTGTATTCTAAGTCCAAGGAAGATCATGAGGAGCACTTGAGGATAGTTCTGCAGACCCTCCGAGAGAGAGAATTGTATGCCAAACTCAGCAAGTGTAACTTTTGGTTGGAACAGATCTTATTTCTGGGGCATGTTGTGTCAAAAGATGGGGTATCGGTGGATCCATCCAAGATAGAGGCAGTTGTACAGTGGGAACAGCCCAAGACAATAACTGAAATCAGAAGTTTCTTGGGATTGGCAAGATATAATCGGAGATTTGTAGAGGGTTTCTCCAAACTAGCTGCTCCGTTGACATGCCTCACGCGTAAGGATGTTAAGTTTACATGGGATGAGGCATGTGAGAGGAGTTTTGAGGAGCTTAAGCGTCGATTGACGACTGCTCCAATTCTCACCATTCCTACCAGCTCAGGAGGATTCTCTGTGTATACGGATGCATCACACCAGGGACTGGGCTGTGTGCTTATGCAAGATAGGAAGGTAGTTGCCTATGGATCTAGACAGTTGAAAGATCACGAGAGGAACTACCCGACACATGATTTGGAGTTGGCGGCTATAGTATTTTCTTTGAAAATATGGCGCCACTATCTCTATGGTGAGAAATTTTAGGTGTTCACAGATCATAAGAGCCTTAAGTACCTGTTCTCACAGAAAGAGCTGAATATGAGACAGAGGAGACGGCTCGAACTCCTGAAGGATTATGATTGTGAAATCATGTACCACCCGGGTAAGGCAAATGTAGTTACCGATGCTTTGAGTAGAAAGAACCTTGGGTTAGTGTCTTATATGATGGTACGGGAACATGAATTGTTAGAACACTTTGCGAACCTCAGTTTGGATGTAACCCCACCTAGATCTGAGAGACTTGAGATCATGGCTAGTTTAAGACTGGAGCCAGAGTTGATTGGTCGAATTCGACAAGTCCAGCAGAGCGATCGACGATGCATCGATTGGCTAAGGTAGATAAAGGCGGGTGTGGGTATTGATTTTGAGTAGAGTACTGATGGCTTATTGAGGTTCAGAGGCAGAGTATGCGTTCCCAAGGATCTTGAGATCAGGAGAATGATTTTACCATAGGCTCACTCATCGGAGTATACGATACATCTAGGAAGTACCAAGATGTATTAAAACCTTCGGAAGGTTTATTGGTGGTCTGAAATGAAGAGAGACATTGCTGAATTTGTCGCTAACTGTCTCGTTTGTCAGCAAGTGAAGGTAGAGCATCAGAAGCCTGCAGGATTATTGTAGCCTCTACCGATACCGACATGGAAGTGGGAGCATGTCACCATGGATTTTGTGATGGGGTTGCTGAGGACCCGTAGAGGTCATGATGCCATATGGGTTATTGTGGACCGATTGACTAAGTCTGTCCATTTCTTGGCTATGAGAGCTACCGATACACTAAGTCAGTTGGCGAACCTGTATATTCGAGAGATAGTACGACTACATGGTGTACCAGTGAGCGTTGTTTCTGATAGGGATGCCCGCTTCACTTCCCATTTCTGGGAACATTTTCAAGAAGCGCTGAGGACCCGACTGAGTTTTAGCACCGCTTTTCATCCTCAGACAGATGGGCAGTCAGAGAGGACTATACAGACCCTCGAGGATATGTTGAGAGCGTGTGTGCTGGATTTTAGAGGCTCCTGGGATGACCACCTACAGTTAGCCGAGTTCGCTTATAATAATAGCTATCATGCGAGTATCGGGATGGCACCCTATGAGGCATTGTACGGGCGTAGATGCCGTTCCCCTATTGGATGGGAAGAGGTTGGTGACAGACAAATTTTTGCTCCGGACTTAGTGCAGCAGGCATCTGAGGACGTCCAGTTGATATGTAAGAGATTACGGACAGCTCAGAGCCAACAAAAGAGTTATGCTGACAAGAGACAAAGACCACTAGAGTTTGATGAGGGTGAGTCGGTATTTCTGAGAGTTTCACCATCGAAGGGTATTATGAGATTCGGTAAGAAGGGCAAGCTGAGCCCTAGATATATCAGACCCTTCGAGATTTTGGAGAGAGTGGGAGATAAGGCGTATAGGTTGGCATTGCCACGAGACTTGGCAAATGTCCATAATGTCTTCCACTTCTCGATGCTTCGGAAGTATCACCCGGACCCGGCACATGTGATAAGATATGAGCCGTTGGAGCTCAATGAGAGTATGACGTATGTTGAGAAGTCGGTTCGGATATTGGATAGAAAAGAGAAAGTGTTACGGAATAAGACAATTCCCTTGGTGAAAGTTCTTTGGCAACATCACATGGCGGAAGAGGCCACATGGGAATTGGAGAACTTGATACGGGAGAAGTACCCCCAACTTTTTGAAGAGTGACTTGGTTCTAATTTGGAGGACCAAATTTCCTTGAAGGAGGGGAGAATGTGAGACCCCGTATATGTAATGTTGTAATGTGTAATGAATATGAATGGACTTGTAATGTAAAGTATGATTGATGTAAGTCCATGGATTCAATGTACGTATGTGTAATATGATTTGTAACGTACATACAAGTTCCATTGAGTATGAATATGAAGAAATGAGTTCTTATAAGTGATGGATGTGATTGAAACTCAAAATGAGTAGTGTGGTAAAATAGAATGAAGTTATGCTTCCATTTGGTTTTATGTAGCATATCTTTGGACATACAATGAATGCACACAAGTTTCAATATGCATAAGGTATGAATGGATGCCCTTTTCAAGTTATAAAGGTGGATGGATGAGAAAATGACCATGGCAACAGATTAAGGATGTGTTGGTTTGAGTTGCAGCAAGGAAACTGCAAGAAATTTGGAAAACATGGAGGCCAGATCGATCTCATAGGATGAGAGATCGATCTGGAAGAGCCATAATGCTCTTATTTGGGCAATGGAATAGAGCAGATTGATCTTCAATGGGGCCAGATCGATCTCCTAAGCATTTTGTGATGAAAAGATCGATCCTCAAGCACCCAGATCGATCTCCTTAGCTCTCTATTTGGGAGCAGATCGATCTCATGCTTCGACAGATCGATCTCATGCTTAAAATTTCGTGAAAATGAGAGATTTAAGTGGACCAGATCAATCTCCCCAAGCTATTTCTATATCAGGAGGGCTGAAAATTTGAAAATTTCGAGAAAAACACCAATCTTCCATTTCTAACCCAAAAACCTAACTTTCTCTTTCTAAAATCAGCCATTTCCAGCAAGAATTGAGGGGAGACCATTAGACATTAAGTTGTTCATCTTGAGGAAGAGAACAACATAGTTGGAACCCAAAATCCCATTGTGGGTATTGAAGGAGATAATGGCATTGACATTTGGAGAAAGAAGGAAAATCATATTTGGTAAGATTCCAACACTCCAATCTAAGTACATTGTCTATTTAATTGATTTTGGGGTTGTTTGGCATGAGTATGGATGGATGGAAACACATAGGTTGTGTTAGAAACTAATGTAACCTAGAAAATGGAATGCCTCTAGTGTGAGAAAGTATGATTTAGGGAGTTGGTGGTTTATGGGCTATGATAATTTGTTAAATGAGTAATGTAGGTGATTTGGAATGGTTATGTGGAGTTATAATGTGGGTTTAAGTGAAATTATGAAAATGAGTATGTAAATGCTTGACAAATGCCATAGTGAGGAAATCAATGAAATATGAACACTATGAGCTTGATATCGATTTAATATCGATTTGGAATGAGTTAATAGGCCTAAAAGAATCCATAGACTCGAGTTTTGGGCAAAGTAATGAAACGAGGCCTCATAAGCATTAATAGAAAACTATAGGTCGAATTGACTATAGTGAACGCACGATGTCATATTATATGGATCGAATATAATGCGGGATACGATTTTGTGCAGTCTCGAAGAGTTCGTTGAAGATGAATCGAACCGTAAGAGTAAGCAGCTTAAGGAAGTGGAATCACGCATCGCAATTCAAGGTAAGGGAATTCTGTAAGTATATAGAGGTAGCTGCTCGTATTTTGTGGGTGTATAGGGCTTTGGAAATGTGCATGAATTTATAGAAATGTGTTTTGAAGATGTATGGATGTGACTATGAATAATTGTATGAGATTTGGTAGTTGAAATGGTATTGTAAAGAAATGGGATAGTAAGGCTAATAATTGCATAAATCTAATGTTTTGATGTTTTTCAAAACGGAATTGCTTGGTTTTAAGAAAGCTTGTAGATAGGTCGGCTAGTGTTTTTTGATGTTGTGGATAAGCATTTGTGCAGTGCTAAACCCGATTACCGGGATTGTTTGATTGTATATGAGCCGCCTATCGTAATTGCATGACATAAATCGCGCTAGAGCCTCGCTCGCGCTGGATTTCTATGTTTTCACTTGTGTGTTACGTGCTTGAGCTTAGCTCGCACTTTAATTTGAATTGTGACGATTTTTATAAATCGTACTGGAGCTTACGCTTGTACGTGGATTTGA
This sequence comes from Firmiana major, assembly GCA_033439115.1. NCBI lineage: Eukaryota > Viridiplantae > Streptophyta > Magnoliopsida > Malvales > Malvaceae > Firmiana > Firmiana major. The sequence goes on from CM065912.1 coordinate 23,847,426, forward strand.
GTGGTTTTTCTTATGCATATAATCGTACTGGAGCTATGCTCGTACGTGGTTTCTTCATAATTTATGCATAAATGCCGTACTAGAGCATTGCTCGTACGAAGTGATTGGTTTTGATGCATGAATTCATGCTAGAGCGTAGCTCACGTTGGTTTTCACACTGTGGTATGTATGAGGCCGTGGTGAGAGATACGAATTAACTTAGGGAACCCAATAGGCCTGACAGACCTCTTGAGTGGGGTGAGGGTGAGGGGCTAGGACCTGACATAATCCATTCAGGGAACCCAACAGGCCTAACAGACCTCTTGAGTGGGGTGAGGGTGAGGGGCCAAGACCTGAATCAGGGAACCCAACAGGGGCGAGCAAGGCCATGAGGGGCTAGGACCTGGTATTGAGGTTACTCCCACGCGCTCTTGAGACTATAAAGGTTACACTTGATATGGGGTAGATAAGACCTATGGCAGGCACTCCCAACCATGTTATGGGTCTGCGGAGTACGATGTACCTTGTATATCACATGGAGTACGATGTACCGCGTGGTGGTTACTTGATTTGAGAAAGTCTAGCGGAGAACTAACCCACCTTCGTACCAGCATGATACCCCGCACACCGGGATCCATGTGGTCTGGGATGAATGTGACGATTGTCCAACGTAGTCACTTGAGATATAGTAACCTGTCTCCTTGCTTGATTTACTTACTACCACATGATTTTTAAATCTCTAAGTGTGATTTGTGATTGTTTAAGGTAGACCTGAAGGAGGGGTCGAGCCTCGTGGATTTGATTTGTGAAATGAAAATGAGGTTGTGATTGTGAATTGATGTGATGTGATTGTATGTGTTGAGAAAGAGTTTTATGACGTGGATTTAAAAAGGAGGTTTCCTAATGAATTGCCCTTTTTATGAATTTAAATGAGATCGAGCATGAGATGATTTATACATGATGTTTTTACCATGTTTTATATGCCAATGGACATGATTTTGATACATGATATATATATGTATACTCATATGGCATAGTTTTATTCCTCATGCTCCTACCATAAACGATTTATGCATAACACTATCAGCATGTAGATAGAGTAGTTATCTATCGTGCTTGCATTATTGCCTTACTGAGCGTGTGGTTGCTCATCCCTCTCTATTTTCCCCCTACAGAGCATGCATAGTAGCCCAGTGAGGACTGAGGCGTGGTATTTTGGACTCCGCTGCATCCCCATCGCTTAGAGGTATATACACAGTGATTTTTTTTTTGTATCTAAACAATGTAAAAGCATAGTATTCTTTTGAGTTGCAATTATGGGGGATGTAGATGTCAGTAAAACATGTATTCGTATAAGTACACGATTAAATTCAAATGTATGACATCGTTTTAGTTAACTGAGAATGAATGAGATGTGGAGTTTATTATTGACTCACAGCCCAACAGTGTGTGGTGAGTTAGTTCACGACCGGGTAAGGTAACAGTAAAATGCAAAAAAAATTTAGTGATTTTCGGTTAAAGAGAATGGAATTGGGTCATGACAGATATACTGCGTATATCACATGGAGTACGATGTACCATGTGGTGGTTACTTGATTTGAGAAAGTCTGGCGGAGAACTAACCCACCTTTGTACCAGCGTGATACCTCGCACATCGAGATCCGTGTAGTCTGTGATGATATTGGCATAGTTGGCCAATGTAGTCAGTCGAGATATAGTGACCCATCTCCTTGCTTGATTTACATAATACCACATAGTTTAAATACTTGAGTGTGATTTAACTGTCTAGGGTAGACCCGATGGAGGGGTCGAGCCTTATGGGATTTAATTTTGAGATGGTAATGATGTTGTGATTATGAAATGATTTTTTTTTATTGTGAAATGACTTGATGGGACTTTGGGGTATTAAGAAAAAGATAATAAAAAAGGATGTTTGATGGAGCTCCACTTGCTCGTAATGTTCATGATAATCGTGATGGAGGTCCACTTGCTCGTAATGTTCATGATGATCGTGATGCCAAGGATCCATGGGTCATCCAAGGAGGTCAAATTACCCGAGCCCTCTATATTTGTTTGGAAGCCCAAACGACATGAATCTTGGTTTAGTAATAAGTTGGGTTAAGTGTTTAAATAGCCCACATTTGAGTTTTATAGCGTTTTAGACCATTTATCATATGTAACTAGGCTTATGCGTGAATTTAAGTTTTAGTCTTATTTTCTGTTTGGTGTTAATTTCAGCCCACTTGTTTAAGGGCTTAAGTGCTAGATATTATTATAAATACTTTATAAACGCTCTTGAATAGAAGAGAATAAATCATATTGAATTTTTAAAAATTTGAGTGTGCCTCTTTCTAGGATTCCCTCTCAACTAGGCTTATCAAGGTCTTCTTCCTTGTGGCGCCTCCCTCTTCACCAATCACCATTGTTATACCTTAGGTTCTCGAATTTTATATTCGTAGGGTCGAGGTCCAATACCTTTGGTTCAAGTCTCTTTAGACTTCGGGTCTAGGTTGTTATTCTATTTTCCATTCAAAGTCTACCATCGTTATTTTTGCCCCGCTTGCATTTTCTTTGCTGTTTCAATTCCCAATCCACACGTTTCCTTGAATGTCCTAAATCATCCTCTTGTACGCGCATATCAATGTTTCTTAAACGAATTGCCTTGTTTATGAGATTTGATAATTGATGAGCATAAGACGATTTTTACATGTTGATGTTACCATGTTTTATATGCCAATTTCCATGAATTTAAATACATGATATATGTATACTCATATGACATAATTTTAATTCCTCATGCTCCTATTATAAATGATTTATGCATAACATTATCAGCATGTAGATAGAGTAGTTATCTACCCTGCTTGCATTATTGCCTTACTGAGCGTGTGGTTGCTCATCCCTCTCTAGTTTCCCCTCTACATAGCGTACATAGTGGCCCAGTGAGGACTGAGGCATTTTGGTTAAGACATCCACTGCATCTCCATCACTCAGAGGTTTATACACAGTGATTCCTTTTTGCATCTAAACAATGTAAAATCACAGTAGCCAATTAAATGTAATTATGGGGGATGTAGATGTCAGAAATCATGTTTTATATAAATGAATGATGACATTATTTTATTAACTGAGAATGGATATTGAGAGTGGATTATTATTGACTCACAGCCCAACAGTGTAGTGGTAAGTTGTTCACGACCGAGTAGAGAAAGGAATGAATGCGAAAAATTGATTGAGATTTGTGGTAATAAGAGAATAAAATGGGTTGTGACAGCGGACGCATTAAATAGGAAGAACATGAGCATAGTATCCGGTATGATGGTAAAGGAGTGGGAATTGTTAGGACAGTTTGCAAGCTTGACTATTAATGTAGCACCGTCAGATCAGAGTCCTTTAGTTGCTAATCTCAGGATTGAGCCAACACTGATTGACCAGATTAGGCAGGCACAGAAGCTAGATCAGAAGTTGCTTGAAGTGTTTGTGCAGATTCAGGAGGGTAGAGATTCTGAGTTTGAGATTGGTTCAGATGGATTACTTAGATTTAGAGGCCGGATATGTGTGCCAAGGGATGACGACCTTAAGAGACTGATTTTGTCTGAAGCTCACTCTAGTAGATATACTTTACATCCTGGGAGCACCAAAATGTACCATAACGTACGCAAGATGTTTTGGTGGCCTGGAATAAAATGTGATGTTGTCGAGTTTGTAGCAAGGTGTTTGGTGTGTCAGCAAGTGAAGGTGGAACACCAAAAACCGGTAGGTTTACTCCAACCCTTACCCATACCAACTTGAAAGTGGGAACACGTAACTATGAACCTTGTTATGGGTCGGAGGAAGCATGATGCGATTTGGGTAATCATGGATAGACTCACCAAGTAAGCACATTTCTTAGCCATTAGCTCGACTACTCCTTTGAACGCATTGGCATAATTATTTGTTAAGGAGATAGTGAGACTCCATGGAACCCTCGTAAATATCACTTCGGATAGGGACTCTAGGTTTACATCTCAGTTTTGGAAGCAGATACATGAGTCATTGGGTTCTCGGATACAGTTTAACACAGCATATCATCCACAGACTGATGGAGAGTCAGAACGGACGATACAAACTTTAGAGGACATGTTGCGTGCTTGTGTTATTGATTTCGGAGGTTCTTGGGATGAGCATTTGCTGTTGGCAAAATTTGCTTACAACAATAGTTACCATGCCAATATAGGAATGGCTCCGTACGAAGCTCTTTATGGACGAAGATGCAAATCACCAATCGGTTGGGAAGAGGTTGGTGACAGGATGATTTATGCTCCGAATTTGGTTAAACAAGCTTCAGAGAAGGTTCAAATGATTTGTAAAAGGCTCTAGATAGCCCAGGACAGACAAAAAAGTTATGCATACCATCAGAGAAGAGATTTAGAGTTTGCAGTGGGAGACCATGTATTCTTGAAGGTTTCTTTAACGAAAAGTGTGATGAGGTTTGGCAAAAGGGACAAATTGAGTCCTCGATACATAGGACCATTCGAGGTATTGGAACGTGCTGGCGAAGTAGCGTACCGACTAGCTTTACCTCCCCAGCTAGCTGAGATACACAACGTGTTTTATGAATCTATGCTTTGCAAGTATCTGCCCGATCCATCTCACATTCTAGCTTATGAGCCGTTAGAGTTGAAAAAAGATTTGAGTTATGAAGAGAAACTGATTCAAATTCTTGACAAGAAGGACAAAGTTTTGAGATATAAAGTCATTCCCCTCGTCAAAGTGCTATGGCAACACTATTTCATTGAGGAAGCAACGTGGGAATCAGAGAGCTTGATGCGGGAGAAATACCCGTACCTATTTGACCTGGCTGGAAATTCAGAGGACCGAATTCTCTAAAGAGGGGAGAAATGTAAGACCGCAAATTTCCTATACCAAAGTTTCGTTTATCATATTGTTAAGTCGGGATTAGTTACAGATGGGAAATTTAATCTAGTTAAGAGATAGAATAAATAGAAATTAGAGTAGGATTATTTCGGTTTACACCACTTAGAAAAGTAATTTTGGTGTAATTTTAGCTTAAGCAAGGTAAGAATCGATAAAATTAGACAAGTGTGAGTATTGAAAACCGAAAATCTTAGTCTAAAATAAATATAATACAACCCAATTCCCTTCTCCTTAACCGAAAATCACTAAAATAATGTAGGGAGCATATTGTCACGACCCAATTCCCTTCTCCTTAACCGAAAATCACTAAAACTTTTTCTCGTTTTACTGTTACCTTACTCGGTTGTGAACTAACTTACCACCACACTGTTGGGCTGTGAGTCAATAATAAACATCACATCTCATTCATTCTCAGTTAAATAAAGCGATGTCATACATTTGAAAGTTACTCATTAACTTATACAGAACATGTTTTACTGACATCTACATCCCCCATAATTACATTTCAATTGACTACTATGCTTTTACATTGTTTAGATAAAAAAAGAAATCACTGTGTATATACCTCTCGTCGATGGAAGCAGCGGATGTCCAAAAACATGATGCCTTGGTCCTCACTAGGCTACTATGCACGCTTTGTAAGGGAAATAGAGAGGGATGAGCAACCACACGCTCAGTAAGGTAATAATGCAAGCATGGTAGATAACTACTCTATCTACATGTTGATAGTGTTATGCATAAATCGTTCATATTAGAGCATGAGGAAGTAAAACTATGCCATATGAGTATACATATATACATGTATCAAAATCATGTACATTGGCATATAAAACATGGTAAAAACATCATGTATAAAGCATCTCATGCTCAATCTCATTTAAATTCATATAAAAAGGGCAATTCATTAAGAAACCTCCTTTTTAAACCCACATCATAAAACTCTTTCACAAAAACATACGATCCATCAAATCAATTCACAATCACAACCTCATTTTCATTTCACAAATCAATTCCATGAGGCTCGACCCCTCCTTCGGATCTACCTTGCACAATCACAATTACACATATGTCTAAAAACCAGGTCACTATATCTCAAGTGACTATGTGGACCAACTACATCATAAATCATCCCAGGCCACACGCATCCAGGTGTGAGGGGGTATCGTGCTGGCACGGAGATGGATTATCCCTCGCCAGACTTTCTCATCACATAACCATCACGCGGTACATCATACTCCATGTGATATACATGGTACAGCGTACTCCACGGACTCATATCGTAATTGGGGGTGCCATTCCTAGGTCTTACCTACCCCATACCAAGAGTTTTCCATATCCGTGAAGGAGAGCCTCCAGGGCTTAAGGATCTTTTCGTAAGAGAGCCTCTCCACCGAACAGAGCCTCCCCGCCTAACAGAGCCTCCCCGCCTCTTTGGGCTTAAGGATGTTAGCTTAAGGATGTATGGCTTAAGGATCTTACCATAAGAGAGCCTCCCCACCGAACAGAGCCTCCCTGCCTAACAGAGCCTCCCTACCTCCTCGAGCTTAAGGATGTTAGCTTAAGGATGTAGGGCTTAAGGATCTTACCAACTTTCACAACATTATACGACTCATGCATCCTATCATAAAGAGACGCGTACGAGCATAGATCTAGTAAGGTTATACTCATAAGACAAACCACTCAAAAGCCACGTACGAGCAGAAGCTCCAGTATGGTTTATAAACATCATTATAGTTTCCAAATCAAGGTGCGAGCTAAGCTCCAGCACGTTTCATACAAATGAAAACATCAATAACCGGTGCGAGCTAGGCTCCAGCACGGTTTAATTCACATAAACATGATAGGTGGCTCATAAGCTTTTAAAACTATCTCAAAACATATTTGGCACTTCACATGTGCTATCACAAACATCAAACCACAATAGCCAACCTATCTATCAATTCGTTTAAAACCAAATACATGTTTTGTGAAAGCATTTAGAACACTTGATTTATGCAATTATTAGCCTTACTATCCCTTTTTATACATCCATGTAAAACCAAATAATCCAATATTCACAACTATTTTCGCATACCAAACAACCAATTTCTCAAACGTTCATGCATTTCATAAACACCCTATAATCCCACAAATTACGAGCAGGTATCTCTTTATACTTACAGAATTCCCTTACCTGGAATCGCGACGCATGATTCTGTTTCCTTAGCGCTGCTCACTCGTGTGGTCTAATTCATCTTCACGAACTCTTCGGTCGCACACAATCATATTTCACATTATATTCGATCCATATAATGCAACCCTTGTGCTTGCTATAGTCAATTCAATCTATAGCCTCTATTAACGCTTATGAGCCCTCATTTCATTACTTTACCCATAACTCGAGTCTATGGATCTTCTTAGGCCTATTAACTTATTCAAAATCGATATTAAATCGACATTAAGCTCATAGTGTTCATATTTCATGAATTCCCTCACTATGGCATTTATCAAGCATATACATACTCATTTTCACAATTCCTCCAAACTCACAATGTAATTCCATTTAATCATCTAAAATCATACACATTACCTCAATAACAACTTTAGCATGCCCATAAATCATAAACTCATTCAACCCATATCTTCTCACATTATACATATTCTAGGTTTTCTATGTCATACCAATTCCACCACATCCCTAGATAATTTATCCATCAATACACATCCAACTCAACTCCAAAATCACTTAAATAAATAATGTACTTGGATTGGAGTATTAGAATCTTACCAAAATTTGATTTTTCTTCTTGCTTCAAATGTCAATGCCCTTAGCTCCTTCAATACCAACAATGGGATTTTGGGTTCCAACTATGTTGTTCTCTTCCTCAAGATGAACAACTTAGTATCTAATGGCCTCCCCTCAATTCTTACTGAAAATGGCTGATTTTAAAGAGAGAAAGTTAGGTTTTTGGGTTTGAAATGGAAGATTGGTGTTTTTCCCAAAATTTTCAAATTTTCAGTCCTCCTTTTATAGAAATAGCTTGAGAAGATCGATCTGGTCCAAGAGGAGATCGATCTGGTCCCCTTAAATCCCTCATTTTCACAGCATTTTAAGCATGAGATCGATCTGTCGAAGCATGAGATCGATCTGCTCCCAATCAAAGAGCTAAGGAGATCGATCTGTATGCTTGAGGATCGATCTTTTCATTACAGAATGCTTAGGAGATCGATCTGGCCCCATTGGAGATCGATCTGTTCTATTCCATTACCCAAATAAGAGCATTCTGGCTCTTCCAGATCGATCTTTCATCCTATGAGATCGATCTGGCCTTCATACTTTCCAGATTTTCTGCAGTTTTCTTGCTGCAACTCACACCCAATTGTCTTTAATCTACTGCCATGATCATTTTCTCATCCATCCACCTTTATGACTTGAAAATGGCATCCATTCATACCTTATGCACATTGAAACTTGTGTGCATTCATTGTATATCTAAAGGTATCACATTCCAAACTAAATGGAAGCATAACTTCATTCCATTTTACCATACTACTCATTTTGAGTTCTAATCACATTCATCACTTGCAAGAACTCATTTCTTCATATTTATACAAAATGGAACTTGTGTGTACATTACAAAATCATACTATCATTATGTACATTGAATCCATGGACCTAAATCAATCATACTTTACATTACAAGTCCATTCATATTTATTTGATCCAATTACACACATTACAATTATACATATACGGGGTCTTACATTCTCCCCTCCTTCAAGGAATTTGGTCATCCAATTTAGAACCAAGTCACTCTTCAAAAAGTTGGGGGTACTTCTCTCGTATCAAGTTCTCCAATTCCCATGTGGCCTCTTCCACCATGTGATGTTGCCATAGAACTTTTACCAAGGGAATTGGTTTATTCCGCAACTCTTTCTCTTTTCCATCCAATATCTGAACCGGCTTCTCAACATACGTCATACTCTCATTGAGCTCCAACAGCTCATATCTTATCACTGTGTTGGGTCCGGGTGATACTTCTGAAGCATCGAGACATGGAAGACGTTATGAACATTTACCAAATCAGGTGGCAATGCCAACCTATACGTCTTATCTCCCACTCTCTCCAAAATCTCAAAGGGTCCGATATATCTAGGGCTCAGCTTGCCCTTCTTACCAAATCTCAGAATATCCTTCGATGGTGAAACTCTCAGAAATATCGACTCACCCTTATCAAACTCTAGTGGTCTTCGTCTCTTGTCAGCATAACTCTTTTGCTGGCTCTGAGCTATCTGTAATCTCTCACATATCAACTGGACGTCCTCAGATGCCTGCTGCACTAAGTTCAGAGTAAAAATATGTCTGTCACCAACCTCTTCTCATCCAATAGGGGAACGACATCTACGCCCGTACAATGCCTCATAGGGTGCCATCCCGATACTCGCATGATAGCTATTATTATAGGTGAACTCGGCTAACTGCAGGTGGTCATCCCAGGAGCCTCTAAAATCCAACACACATGCTCTCAACATATCCTTGAGGATTTGTATAGTCCTCTCTAATTGCCCATCTGTCTGAGGATGAAAAGCGGTGCTAAAACTCAGTCGGGTCCCCAGCGCTTCCTGAAAATGTTCTCAGAAATGGGAAGTGAAGCAGGCATCCCTATCAGAAACAACGCTCACTGGTACACCATGTAGTTGTACTATCTCTTAGATATACAGGTTCGCCAACTGATTGAGTGTATCAGTAGCTCTCATAGCCAAGAAATGGGCGGACTTAGTCAACCGGTCTACAATAACCCATATGGCATCATAACATCTACGGGTCCTTGGCAACCCCATCATAAAATCCATGGTGACATGCTCCTACTTCCATGTCGGTATCGGTAGAGGCTGCAATAATCCTGCAGGCTTTTGATGCTCTACCTTCACTTGCTGACAAACGAGACACTTAGCGAAATATTTAGAAATGTCTCTTTCCATTCCAGACCACCAAAAAACCTTTCGAAGGTTTTGATACATCTTGGTACTTCCCGGATATATCGTATACTTTGATGAGTGAGCCTCTAATAAAATCATTCTCCTGATCTCAGGATCCTTGCAAACGCATACTCTGCCTCTGAACCTCAATAAGCCATCTGTACTCAGCTCAAAATCACTACCCACACTTGTCTGTATCTGCCTTAGCCAATCGATGCACCGTCGATCGCTCTTCTGGGCTTGCCGAATACGACCAATCAATTCTGGCTCCAGTCTCAAACTAGCCATGATCTCAAGCCTCTCAGATCCAGGTGGGGTTACATCCAAACTGAGGTTCGCAAGGTGTTCTAACAATTCATGTTCCCGTATCATCATATAAGACACCAACCCAAGGTTCTTTCTACTCAGAGCATCGGCAACTACATTTGCCTTACTCGGGTGGTATATGATTTCACAATCATAGTCCTTCAGGAGTTTGAGCCGTCTCCTCTATCTCATATTCAGCTCTTTCTGTAAGAACAGGTACTTAAGGCTCTTATGATCTGTGAACACCTGAAATTTCTCACCATAGAGATAGTGGTGCCATATTTTCAAAGCAAATACCATAACCGCCAACTCCAAATCATGTGTCGGGTAGTTCCTCTCATGATCTTTCAACTGTCTAGATCCATAGACAACTACCTTCCCATCCTACATAAGCACACAGCCCAGTCCCTAGTGTGATGCATCCGTATACATTGAGAATCCTCCTGAGCTGGTAGGAATGGTGAGAACTGGAGCAGTCGTCAATCGACGCTTAAGCTCCTTAAAACTCCTCTCAAATGCCTCACCCATACAAACTTATCATCTTTTCATGTGAGGCGTGTCAATGGAGCAGCTAGTCTGGAGAAATCCTTTACAAATCTCCGATAATATCCTGCCAATCCTAGGAAACTTCTGATCTTAGTAACTGTCTTGGGTTGTTCCCACTGTATAACTACCTCTATCTTGGATGGATCCACTGATACCCCATCCTTTAACACAACATGCCCCAGAAATGAGATCTGTTCTAACCAAAAGTTACACTTGCTAAGTTTGGCGTACAATTTTCTCTCTCGGAGGTCTGTAGAACTATCCTCAAATGCTCCTCATGATCTTCCCTGGACTTGGAATCACCAAAATGTCATCGATAAACACTATCACAAACTTGTCCAGGTATGGCTTGAATACATCATTCATCAATGCCATAAATGCTATGGGAGCATTCGTCAATCCGAATGGCATCACCAAAAACTCGTAGTGGCCATAACGGGTATGAAATGTTGTCTTGGGTACATCTCCACTCCTGATCCTCAACTGATGTGTCACGACCCATTTTCATTCCCTTTAATCGAAAATCACTATAAATTTTTCGTGTTTTACTGTTACCTTACCCGGTCGTGAACTAACTTACCACCACACTATTGGGCTGTGAGTAATAAACATCACATCTCATTCATTCTCAGTTAAATAAAGCGATGTCTTACATTTGAAAGTTACTCATTAACTTATACAAAACATGTTTTACTGACATCTACATCCCCCATAATTACATTTCAATTGACTACTGTGCTTTTACATTGTTTTGATACAAAAAGAAATCACTATGTATATACCTCTCGTCGATGAAGCAGCGGATGTCCAAAAACACAATGCCTCAGCCCTCACTGGGCTACTATGCACGCTCTGTAGGAGGAAATAGAGAGGGATGAGCAACCACACGCTCAGTAAGATAATAATGCAAGCATGGTAGATAACTACTCTATTTACATGCTGATAGTATTATGCATAAATCATTTATGGTAAGAGCATGAGGAATAAAACTATGCCATATGAATATACATATATATCATGTATCAAAATCATGTACATTGGCATATCAAACATGGTAAAAAAGAACATCATGTATAAATCATCTCATGCTCAATCTCATTTAAATTCATAAAAAGGGCAATTCATTAAGAAACCTCCTTTTTAAACCCACATCATAAGGCTCTTTCTCAACATATGAATACCACCAAATCAATTCACAATCACAACCACATTTTCATTTCACAATTCACATGTGTATAAAAACCAGGTCACTATATCAAAAGTGCCTATGTGGACCAACTACATCATAAATCATCCCAGACCACATGCATCCTGGTCTGTGGGTTATCGTGCTGGTACGAAGATGGATTATCCTTCGCCAGACTTTCTCATCTCATAACCATCACGCAATATATCGTACTCCATGTGATATACATGGTACATCATACTCCATGGACTCATATCGTGATTGGGGGTGCCATTCCTAGGTCTTACCTACCCCATACCAAGAGTTTTCCATATCCGCGAAGGAGAGCCTCCCTGCCGAACAGAGCCTCTTCGCCCCTCCAGGGCTTAAGGATGTTGGCTTAAGGATCCTTCGTAAGGGAGCCTCCCCACCGAACAGAGCCTCCCCGCCTAACAGAGCCTCCCCGCCTCTTTGGGCTTAAGGATGTAGGGCTTAAGGATCTTACCGTAAGAGAGCCTTCCCACCGAACAGAGCCTCCCTGCCTAACAGAGCCTCCCCGCCTCCTCGGGCTTAAGGATCTTAGCTTAAGGATGTAGGGCTTAAGGATCTTACCAACTTTCATAACCTTATACGTATCACAATGTGCAAACTTGTGCGAGCAAAACTCTAGCATGACTCATGCATCCTATCATAAGGAGACCGCGTATGAGCATAGCTCTAGTACGGTTATACTCATAAGACAAACCACTCAAAAGCCACGTACGAGCAGAAGCTCCAGTATGGTTTATAAACATCATCATAGTTTCCAAATCAAGGTGCGAGCTAAGCTCCAGCACGTTTCTGTCACGACCCAATTCCATTCTCTTTAACCGAAAATCACTAAAAAAATTTTGCATTTTACTGTTACCTTACCCGGTCGTGAACTAACTCACCACACACTGTTGGGCTGTGAGTCAATAATAAACACCACATCTCATTCATTCTCAGTTAACTAAAACGATGTCATACATTTGCATCTAATCGTGTACTTATACGAAAACATGTTTTACTGACATCTACATCCCCATAATTACAACTCAAAAGAATACTGTGCTTTTACAGTGTTTAGATACAAAAAGAATCACTGTGTATATACCTCTAAGCGATGGAGATGCAGCGGAGTCCAAAATACCACGCCTCAGTCCTCACTGGGCTACTATGCACGCTCTGTAGGGGGAAATAGAGAGGGATGAGTAACCACACACTCAGTAAAGCAATAATGTAAGCATGGTAGATAACTACTCTATCTACATGCTGATAGTGTTATGCATAAATCATTTATGGTAGGAGCATGAGGACTAAAACTATGCCATATGAGTATACATATATATCATGTATCAAAATCATGTACATTGGCATATAAAACATGGTAAAAACCATCATGTATAAATCATCTCATGCTCAATCTCATTTAAACTCATAAAAAGGGTAATTCATTAAGAAAACTCCTTTTTAAACTCACATCAATAAAACTCTTTCTCAAACACATACAATCCCATCAAATCAATTCACAATCACCACCACATTTTCATTTCACAATTCACACATGTGTATAAAAACCAGGTCACTATATCAAAAGTGCCTATATAGACCAACTACATCATAAATCATCCCAGACCACACGCATCCAGGTGTGCGGGGTATCATGCTGGCATGAAGATGGATTATCCCTCACCAGACTTTCTCATCACATAACCATCACGCGGTACATCGTACTCTATGTGATATACATGGTACAGCGTACTCTGCAGACTCATATCGTGATTGGGGGTGCCATTCCTAGGTCTTACCTACCCCATACCAAGAGTTTTTCATATCCGTGAAGGAGAGCCTCCCTGCCGAACAGAGCCTCCCCGCCTAACAGAGCCTCCCTACCTCGTCGGGGTTAAGGATGTTAGCTTAAGGATGTAGGGCTTAAGGATCCTTCCGTAAGTCCCCACCGAACAGAACCTCCCCGCCTAACAAAGCCTCCACGCCTCATCGGGCTTAAGGATGTTGGCTTAAGGATGTAGGGCTTAAGGATCTTACCGTACCCATGTAAGAGAGCCTCCCTGCCTAATAGAGCCTCCCCGCCCCTCCAGGGCTTAAGGATGTTGGCTTAAGATCCCACCGTAAGAGAGCCTCCCCACCGAACAGAGCCTCCCCGCCTAACAGAGCCTCCCCGCCTCTTTGGGCTTAAGGATGTTGGCTTAAGGATGAAGGGCTTAAGGATCTTACTAACTTTCACAACCTTATACGTATCACAATGTGCAAACTTGTGCGAGCAAAGCTCTAGCACGACTCATGCATCCTCTCATAAAGAGACGCGTACGAGCATAGCTGTAGTACGGTTATACTCATAAGACAAACCACTCAAAAGCCACGTACGAGCAGAAGCTCCAGTACGGTTTATAAACATCATCATAGTTTCCAAATCAAGGTGCGAGCTAAGCTCCAGCACGTTTCATACAAATGAAAACATCAATACCCGATGCGAGCTAAGCTCCAGCACGGTTTAATTCACATAAACATGATAGGCGGCTCATAAGCTTTCAAAACTATCTCAAAATATATTTGGCACTTCACATGTGCTACACACATCAAACCACAATAGCCAACCTATTTATCAATTCGTTTAAAACCAAACACATGTTTTGTGAAAGCATTCAAAACACTTGATTTATGCAATTATTAGCCTTACTATCCCTTTTTATGCATCTATGTAAAACCAAATCATCCAATATTCACAACTATTTTCGCATACCAAACAACCAATTTCTCAAACGTTCATGCATTTCATAAACACCCTATAATCCCGTAAATTACAAGCAGCTACCTCTATATAATTATAGAATGCCCTTACTTGGAATCGCGATGCGTGATTCCACTTTCTTAAGCTGCTTACTCGTACGGTTCGATTCGTTTTCAACAACTCTTCGGGACTGTACACAATCATATTTCACATTATATTCGATCCATATAATGCAACCCTTGTGCTTGCTATAGTCAATTTAATCTATAGCCTCTATTAACGCTTATATGGCCTCGTTTCATTACTTTACCCATAACTCGAGTCTATGGATCTTCTTAGGCCTATTAACTTATTCCAAATCGATATTAAATCGACATTAAGCTCATAGTGTTCATATTTCATGAATTCCCTCACTATGGCATTTTATCAAGCATATACATACTCATTTTCACAATTTCATTTAAACCCATATTATAACTCCACATAACCATTCCAAATCACCCACATTACTCATTTAACAACTTATTATAACCCATAAACCACCAACTCCCCAAATCATACTTTCTCACACTAGAGGCATTCCATTTTCTAGGTTAGATTAGTTTCTAACACAACCTAGGTGTTTCCATCCATACATACTCATGCCAAACAACTCCAAAATCAATTAAATAGACAATGTACTTGGATTGGAGTGTTAGAATCTTACCAAATATGATTTTTCTTCTTGCTCCAAATGTCAATGCCCTTATCTCCTTCAATACCCACAATGGGATTTTGGGTTCCAACTATGTTGTTCTCTTCCTCAAGATGAACAACTTAATGTCTAATGGTCTCCCCTTAATTCTTGCTGGAAATGGCTGATTTTAGAGAGAGAAAGTTAGGTTTTTGGGATAGAAATGAAATATTGGTGTTTTTCCCGAAATTTTTAGACTTTCAGCCCTCCTTTTATAGAAATAGCTTGAGGAAATCGATCTGGTCCAAGAGGAGATCGATCTGGTCCCCTTAAATCTCTCATTTTCATGAAATTTTAAGCATGAGATCGATCTGTCGAAGCATGAGATCGATCTGGTCCCCAACAGAGAGCTAAAGAGATCGATCTGGGTGCTTAAGGATCGATCTTTTCATTACAGAATGCTTAGGAGATCGATCTGGCCCCATTGGAGATCGATCTGCTCTAGTCCATTGCCCAAATAAGAGCATTCTGGCTCTTCCAGATCGATCACTCATCTTATGAGATCGATCTGGCCTTCACACTTTCCAGATTTTTTTGCAGTTTTCTTGCTGCAACTCACACTAACACATCCTTAATCTGCTGTCATGGCCATTTTCTCATCTATCCACCTTTATAACTTGAAAATGGCATCCATTCATACCTTATGCACATTGAAACTTGTGTGCATTCATTGTATGTCCAAAGGTATACTATATATAACCAAATGGAAGCATTTATATTCACGCAGCTTCCATCCATTTACCACACTACCCATTTTGAGTTTCAATCACATCTATCACTTATAAGAACTCATTTCTTCATATTCAAACTCAATGGAACTTGTATGTACGTTACAAATCATATTACACATACATACATTGAATCCATGGACTTACATCGATCATACTTTACATTACAAGTCCATTCACATTCATTACACATTACAACTTTACATATACAGGGTCTCAAAGTTTCATACAAATGAAAATATCAATACCCGATGTGAGCTAAGCTCCAGCATGGTTTAATTCACATAAACATGATAGGCGGCTCATAAGCTTTCAAAACTATCTCAAAACATACCTGGCACTTCACATGTGCTATCACAAACATCAAACCACAATAGCCAACCTATCTATCAATTCGTTTAAAACCAAACACATGTTTTATGAAAGCATTCAAAACACTTGATTTATGCAATTATTAGCCTTACTATCCCTTTTTATACATCCATGTAAAACCAAATCATCCAATATTCACAACAATTTTCGCATACCAAACAACCAATTCCTCAAACGTTCATGCATTTCATAAACACCCTATAATCCCACAAAATATGAGCAGCTACCTCTATATACTTACAAAATTCCCTTACTTGGAATCGCTATGCGTGATTCCACTTCCTTAAAGCTGCTACTCGTACCACTCGATTCGTTTCCAATGGACTCTTCGGGACTGCACAAAATCATATTCCGCATTATATTTGATCCGTATAATATGACATCGTGCGTTCACTATAGTCAATTCGACCTATAGTTTCTAGCGACGCTCTTAAGCCCTCGTTTCATTACTCTACTCATATTTCGAGTCTATGGATTCTTTTAGGCCTATTAATTCATTCCAAATCAATATGAAATTGACATTAAGCTCATAGTGTTCATATTTCATGAATTCCCTCACTATGGCGTATATCAAGCATTTACATACTCATTTTCATAATTTCACTTAAACCCACAATGTATTTCCATTTAACCATCTAAAATCATACACATTACCTCAATAACAACTTTAGCATGCCCATAAATCATAAACTCATTCATCCTATATCTTCTCACCTTATACCCATTCTAAGTTTTCTAGGTCACACCAATTCCACCACATCCCTAGATAATCTATCCATCAATACACATCCAACTCAACTCCAAAATCACTTAAATAAACAATGTACTTGGATTGGAGTATTAGAATCTTACCAAAATCTGATTTTTCTTCTTGCTCCAAATGTCAATGCCCTTATCTCCTTCAATACCAACAATGGGATTTTTGGTTCCAATTGTTCTCTTCCTCAAGATGAACAACTTAGTGTCTAATGGTCTCCCCTCCATTCTTGCTGGAAATGGAGGATTTTAGAGAGAGAAAGTTAGGTTTTTGGGTTAGAAATGAAGATTGGTGTTTTTCCCAAAATTTTTAGATTTTCAGCACTCCTTTTATAGAAATCACTTGAGGAGATCGATATGGTCCAAGAGGAGATCGATCTGGTCCCCTTAAATCTCTCATTTTCACGGCATTTTAAGCATGAGATCGATCTGTCGAAGCATGAGATCGATCTGCTCCCAAACAGAGAGCTAAAGAGATCGATCTGTATGCTTGAGGATCGATCTTTTCATTACAGAATGCTTAGGAGATTGATCTGGCCCCATTGGAGATCGATCTGCTCTATTTCATTGCCCAAATAAGAGCATTCTGGCTCTCCCAGATCGATCTCTCATCCTATGAGATCGATCTGGCCTTCATACTTTTCAGATTTTCTGTAGTTTTCTTGCTGCAACTCAAACCCAATTGTCCTTAATCTACTGCCATGGTCATTTTCTCATCCATCCACCTTTATGACTTGAAAATGGCATCCATTCATACCTTATGCACATTGAAACTTGTGTGCATCATTGTATATCCAAAGGTATCCCATTCCAAACTAAATGGAAGCATAACTTCATTCCATTTTGCCACACTACTCATTTTGAGTTCTAATCACATTCATCACTTGCAAGAACTCATTTCTTCATATTCATACAAAATGGAACTTATGTGTACATTACAAAATCATACTACCATTACGTACATTGAATCCATGGACCTAAATCAATCATACTTTACATTACAAGTCCATTCATATTTATTTGATCCAATTACACACATTACAATTATACATATACGGGGTCTTACATGATGATACCTTGACCGCAGATCTATCTTAGAAAATACTTCGGCTCCCTGGAGCTGATCCAACAAATTATCGATTCTTGGAAGGGGGTACTTGTTCTTAATGGTGGCCTTATTCAACAACCGGTAATCTATACACAATCAGAGGCTTCCATCCTTCTTCCTTACAAATAGAACCGGTGCTCCCCAAGGTGAGACACTCGGTCTAATAAACCCCTTCTCCAGCAACTCTTGCAGCTGTTTCTTCAGCTCTTCCAATTCTATCGAAGCCATTCTATAGGGTGGTTTTGATATCGGCTCTGTACCAGGCACCAACTCTATGTAAAATTCCATTTCCCTTTTAGGTGGTAGTCCAGGTATTCATCCGGAAAGACATCAGGGTAATCCGTAATTACAGGTATGTCCCTCAATTCCAAGCGTGCCTCATCTATATCAACCACGTATGCTATGAACCCTTCACATTATCCTCTCCATCGTTAGTAACATAAACCATCACTCTACATTCAACATTTATCATAAACAAAAAAGTTTATCTCTTAAGCAATATGAATTTAAAATCATACTCTTTTATTTACAACAACCATACTATTTTCATATCATTTCTTTTCATCAAAGTTTACAATAAGATTGTCTAATCCTGAAAACATCAATGTTTTAGAATGACAATCCATAACCACTCGATTGGTAGCCAACCAATCCATTCCCAATATTACATCAAAATCATTCATGTTCAGCAAGATTAAATTGGCTATCATTTCCTTTCCCTCTATCTTTAACTTACAATCTCTACATACATGCTCAGTCAAGTGACTATCATTCATGGGTGTGGAAATCATCAACATCTTATCTAACAATGTTGGTTTCACATACTTCAACAATTTATGTGCAAAGGAAGGTGATATGAAAAAATGCGTGGCACCAGGATCAAATAATACCAATGCTTCTAAATCAAAGATTCGAATGGTACCTTTAATCACATTCGTCGAAGCATCTACGGTGTCCTGATCCAGTGCATGTACTCTTCCTCTGCTCACACCCACAGCCTGTTTCCCTTTTTCCTTAGCTGTAGCCCTCCTCCTCGGGGCTGCTGTCTCAACTGGAGCTCCCTCAGGCTCCTTACCCTTCTGTGGGGAAATCTCCATCTTCTCAGGACAATACTTAGCCATATGTCCTGGTCTCTCGCATCTAAAACACACCATAGGGGTCATCAGACAGGGCCTAGTCTCATGAAATCTTCCACATCTCCTACACTGATCAGTAGTAGGCCGTTGTCCTCCAATAGTCATACCCCTTGGCGCAATCAAGGCTGGGTATATGGGAGGTCTAGCAGCTCTCTCCTGCAGCTCCTCAATCTTAGGCCTCTTCTCCAAAAACCTTTGGCCTCCTCTCTTGGCCACTCTATCAAACCCGGATCTTTTTCGGTCCCTGTCCTTCCTGACACTAATCCTCCCAAGCTCGGAGGCATTTCGCTCAAAGTCTTGCTCACACAGCTGAGCCTTATGTACTGCTTCCTCATAAGTCTGAATATCAAATGGGGCTAGCTTAGTTCGGATGGCCAATCTCAGTCCATCCATGAACTTCTGTATCTTTCGGGTCTCACTACCCATTGTGTCCGGGTCGTATCTCCCCAAGGACATAAACTTGGACTCATACTCGTCCACAGTTTGGTTCCCTTGAACCAGATTCATAAATTCCATCCACAATTTCCTCTGTGCGGTGGCTGGGATATACTGTCTCCTGAAGGCCTCTAGAAATATCTCCCATGAGATCTCAGAGTGTCTGGCCCTTAAAATAACCTTGGTGGACCTCCACCAATGCTCGACCTCACCTTTCAACATGAACATGACAAAGGCTACCTTCTCAGCTGAAGTGCATCGGAAAAACCTATACAGTTTCTCCATCTCATACACCCAATCCTCCGTAACCACTGGGTCCTTCACCCCTCTAAACACTGGGGGTTTCAGCGCTTAAAACTCTCGCAACCTGCTTAAGTCGCAGTCATACCCCAAATCACTACCGCTCTGCTGTGGAGCGATAGGAGAATCTGTATCCTGTACTGGAGGTGGTGTAGCAGTAGCAGTCTCTGTAGTCTGAGGTCTCTCCGCCTCTGTAGCTGCCTGTTCAGTAGTAGGCTGTGCTGCGGGACCTCCTCTATCAGCGGCGCCCAAGGCCTGCGTGACTATCTCCACCAAATTCTCAATACTCCGCTCTAACCTTGCGAAGCGAGCCTCAGTATCCTCTGCTCTCCCAATAGGGTTTTGTGGAGCCTGCTCAGTCTGTGGCTCCGCACGGCTCTCAGGCCTACCTCTACGGCCTCTAGCACGTGCTCTCGCCCCTCTACCTTTGAGTGTAACTGGCATAGTGCCTAAATTCCTGTATTTAAAATCATTTATCAAGCTCAATCCATCACGGTATACACAGTTATATCTAAACAAAAGCGCAGTACTATGAGGATGTACTTTCCTATGTTTTATTAATGACTCACATCAGGCAAACACAGCTCAGATACCAATCTCTGTCACGACCCAATTCCCTTCTCCTTAATCGAAAATCACTAAAAAATTTTCTCGTTTTACTGTTACCTTACCCGGTTGTGAACTAACTTACCACCACACTGTTGGGTTGTGAGTCAATAATAAACATCACATCTCATTCATTCTCAGTTAAATAAAGCGATGTCATACATTTGAAAGTTACTTATTAACTTATACAAAACATGTTTTACTGACATCTACATCCCCCATAATTACATTTCAATTGACACTGTGCTTTTACATTGTTTAGATACAAAAAGAAATCACTGTGTATATACCTCTCGTCGATGGAAGCAGTGGATGTCCAAAAACACGATGCCTCAGTCCTCACTGGGCTACTATGCACGCTCTGTAGGGGGGAAATAGAGAGGGATGAGCAACCACACGCTCAGTAAGGCAATAATGCAAGCATGGTAGATAACTACTCTATCTACATGCTGATACTGTTATGCATAAATCGTTCATAGTAGGAGCATGAGGAAGTAAAACTATGCCATATGAGTATACATATATATCATGTATCAAAATCATGTACATTGGCATATAAAACATGGTAAAAACATCATGTATAAATAATCTCATGCTCAATCTCATTTAAATTCATAAAAAGGGCAATTCATTAAGAAATCTCCTTTTTAAACCCACATCATAAAACTCTTTCTCAAACACATAAATCCCATCAAATCAATTCACAATCACAACCTCATTTTCATTTCACAAATCAATTCCACGAGGCTCGACCCCTCCTTCGGATCTACCTTACACAATCACAATTACACATATGTATAAAAACCAGGTCACTATATCTCGAGTGACTATGTAGACCAACTACATCATAAATCATCACAGGCCACACACATCCAGGTGTGCGGGGGTATCGTGCTGGCACGGAGATAGATTATCCCTCGTCGGACTTTCTCATCATATAACCATCACGCAGTACATCGTACTCCATGTGATATACACGGTACAGAGTACTCCACGGACTCATATCGTAATTGGGGGTGCCATTCCTAGGTCTTACCTACCCCCATACCAAGAGTTTTCCATATCGTGAAGGAGAGCCTCCTTGCCGAACAGAGCCTCCCCGCCCCTTCAGGGCTTAAGGATGTTGGCTTAAGGATCCTTCCGTAAGAGAGCCTCCCCACCGAACAGAGCCTCTCTGCCTAATAGTGCCTCCCCACTTCTTTGGGTTTAAGGATGTTAGCTTAAGGATGTGGGGCTTAAGGATCTTATTGTAACAGAGCCTCCCCACCTAACAGAGCCTCCCCGCCTCCTCGGGCTTAAGGATGTTAGCTTAAGGATGTAGGGCTTGAGGATCTTACCAACTTTCACAACCTTGTTCGTATCACCATGTGCAAACTTGCGCGAGCAAAGCTCTAGCACGACTCATGCATCCTATCATAAAGAGAGCGCGTACGAGCATAGCTCTAGTACGGTTATACTCATAAGACAAACTACTCAAAAGCCACATACGAGCAGATGCTCCAGTACGGTTTCTAAATATCATTATAGTTTTCAAATCAAGGTGCGAGCTATGCTCCAGCACGTTTTATACAAATGAAAACATCAATACCCGGTACGAGCTAGGCTCCAGTACGGTTTAATTCACTTAAACATGATAGGCGGCTCATAAGCTTTTAAAACTATCTCAAAACATATTTGACACTTCGCATGTGCTATCACAAACATCAAACCATAATACCCAACCTATCTATCAATTCGTTTAAAACCAAACACATGTTTTGTGAAAGCTTTCAGAACACTTGATTTATGCAATTATTAGCCTTACTATCCCTTTTTATACATCCATGTAAAACCAAATCATCCAATATTCACAACTATTTTCGCATACCAAACAACCAATTTCTCAAACGTTCATGCATTTCATAAACACCCTATAATCCCACAAATTACGAGCAGCTACCTCTATATACTTACAGAATTCCCTTACCTGGAATCGCGACGCGTGATTCCATTTCCTTAGTGCTGCTCACTCGTGTGGTCTGATTCGTCTTCACAAACTCTTCAGGACTGCACACGATCATATTTCACATTATATTCGATCCATATAATGCAACCCTTGTGCTTGCTATAGTCAATTCAATCTATAGCATCTATTAATGCTTATGAGGCCTCGTTTTGTTACTTTACCCATAACTCGAGTCTATGATCTTCTTAGGCCTATTAACTTATTCCAAATTGATATTAAATTGACATTAAGCTCATAGTGTTCATATTTCATGAATTCCCTCACTATGACATTTATCAAGCATATACATACTCATTTTCTCAATTCCTCCAAACTCGCAATGTAATTCCATTTAACCATCTAAAATCATACACATTACCTTAATAACAACTTTAGCATGCCCATAAATCATAAACTCATTCAACCCATATCTTCTCACATTATACCCATTCTAGGTTTTTTAGGTCATACCAATTCCACCACATCCCTAGATAATTTATCCATCAATACACATCCAACTCAACTCCAAAATCACTTAAATAAACAATGTACTTGGATTGGAGTATTAGAATCTTACCAAAATCTGATTTTTCTTCTTGCTCCAAATGTCAATGCTCTTAGCTCCTTCAATACCAACAATGGGATTTTGGGTTCCAACTATGTTGTTCTCTTCCTCAAGATGAACAACTTAGTATCTAATGGCCTCCCCTCAATTCTTACTGAAAATGATTGATTTTAGAGAGAGAAAGTTAGGTTTTTGGGTTGGAAATGGAAGATTGGTGTTTTTCTCGAAATTTTTAAATTTTCAGTCCTCTTTTTATAGAAATAGCTTGAGGAGATCGATCTGGTCCAAGAGGAGATCGATCTGGTTCCCTTAAATCTCTCATTTTCACAGCATTTTAAGCATGAGATCGATCTGTTGAAGCATGAGATCGATCTGCTCCTAAACATAGAGCTAAGGAGATCGATCTGTATGCTTGAAGATCGATCTTTTCATTACAGAATGCTTAGGAGATTGATCTGGCCCCATTGGAGATCGATATGCTCTATTCCATTGCCCAAATAAGAGCATTCTGGCTCTTCCAGATCGATCTGCTCTATTTCATTGCCCAAATAAGAGCATTTTGGCTCTTTCAGATCGATCTCTCATCCTATGAGATTGATCTGGCCTTCATACTTTCCAAATTTTCTGCAGTTTTCTTGCTGCAACTCACGCCCAATTGTCCTTAATCTACTACCATGGTCATTTTCTCATCCATCTACCTTTATGACTTGAAAATGACATCTATTCATACCTTATGCACATTGAAACTTGTGTGCATTCATTGTATATCTAAAAGTATCACATTCCAAACTAAATGGAAGGCTAACTTCATTCCATTTTACCACACTACTCATTTTGAGTTCTAATCACATTCATCACTTGCAAGAACTCATTTCTTCATATTCATACAAAATGGAACTTGTGTGTACATTACAAAATCATACTATCATTATGTACATTGAATCCATGGACCTAAATCAATCATACTTTACATTACAAGTCCATTCATATTTATTTGATCCAATTACACATATTACAATTATACATATACGGGGTCTTACACATATAATTTATTTGGCATAATGTATGAGGTATGGTTAGAATTATGTGGTAGAAATATATTCAAGTAATTAAATTGGGATAGACTAAGATAACTTATCAATTGACATTAGGCTAGATATTCATAGATGAAGAAATAAATTTAATTCATGTATGTATATTAGTGTATGATCGAAATTGTTAAGGAAACCATGATAAATCGATTAAGGGAAATTTCATGAGCATTAAATCTGAAATGTAGTCACTTATACATATAAAACATAAGACTTGATTATAGGTAGATTAAGTTTAAAAATCGGCAATTTTAGTTTACATGTTGAACCGTATAGGAAATTGATAAATATATACATACATTAGTAGTATGAAAACCTGAAATTATGTCGATTAATTTCTAATCCTGTAATTAAATTTTCAGATTTACTATGTCACGACCCATTTTATTCTCTTATTACCGAAAATCTCAATAAATTTTTTGCATTTATTCCTTTCTCTACTCGATCGTGAACAAACTTACCACTACACTGTTGGACTGTGAGTCAATAATAATCCACTTGCAATATCCATTCCCAGTTTATAAAAGTAATGTCATACATTTGAATGTCAGTCATTCATTTATACAAAACATGATTTCTGACATCTACATCCCCCATAATTACATTTCAATTGGCTATTGTGCTTTTACATTGTTTAGATACAAAAAGGAATCACTGTGTATATATCTCTGAGTGATGGAGATGCAATGGATGTCATAACCAAAATGCCTCAGTCCTCACTGGGCCACTATGTATGCTCTGTAGAGGGGGAAAACAGAGAGGGATAAGCAACCACACGCTCAGTAAGGTAATAATGCAAACATGGTAGATAACTACTCTATCTAAATGCTGATAATGTTATGCATAAATCATTTATAATAGGAGCATGAGGAATTAAAACTATGCCATCTGAGTATACATATATCATGTATTTAAATTCATGGAAATTGGCATATAAAACATGCTAACATCAACATGTAAAAATCGTCTAATGCTCATCAATTATCAAATCTCATAAAAAGGGCAATTCGTTTAACAAACATCCTTTTTTATTATCTCTTTCTCAATACCCCAAACTCCCATCAAGTCATTTCACAATAAAAAACAAATCATTTCTCAATCAAAACATCATTACCATCTCACAAATTAAATCCCATAAGGTTCGACCCCTCTCTCGGGTCTACCCTTGATAGTCAAATCACACTCAAGTATTTAAACCATGTGGTATTATGTAATCAAGCAAGGAGACGGGTCACTATATCTCGACTGACTATGTTGGCCTACTATGTCATAAATCATCCCAGACCACACGGATCTCGGTGTGCTGGGTATCATACTGGAACGAAGATGGGTTAGTTGTCAGCCAAACTTTCTCAAATCAAGTAACCACCATGCGGTACATCATACTCCATGTGATATACATGGTACATCGTACTCCGCGGACCTATATCATGGTTGGGGGGTGCCTGCATTAGGTCTTATCTACCCCATACCGAGTGAAACCTCTAGTCTCAAGTGCACATGGGAGTACTCTTAATACCAGGTCCTAGCCCCTTATGGCCTTGCTCGCCCCTATTGGGTTCCCTGATTCAGGTCCTAGCCCTGCACCCTCACCCCACTCAAGAGGTCTGTTATGTCACGACCCTCAACTTACCAAAATACGTATAAATTTTTTGCATTTTCATGCATCAATTGTTAATCATCCTTCCTCGATCATGAACAACCACACTCTTAACAGTTGGGCTGTGTGCCGACGTCTAACTCACTCCACCATACCAATTCAATTTGTATGTTATTCATAGGTAAATACTTGTATAAATGTATATATATCAGAGTTGTTACATGTGTTTACATTTTTTTACATCCCCAATAGTTACATACAAAATGCTACTGTGCTATCATAAGTTTAGATACAAAATTTCAATAGTGTGTATACCTTTAGCGATGGGATGCAGCGGATTACCGAAAAGGGAACGCCTCCAGTCACGCTCAATCTATACTCAACACTCTGTAGAGAGGGGGAAAATAAGGGGGTGAGCAAACCACACGCTCAGTAAGGCAATAATGCGAACAGGTAGATACTGCACTATTTACGTGATCGTGATGCCATGCTCAAAAGCATTTAATTTATCATTTATCTCAAAACATGAGTGTATGATTGTGTTAATGGTATGTAAAGCATTCATACTATTAAAATCAAGTGCACATTTCAACTCAAAGCATGGTATAAATCATCATGCATAATTCACAATAAAAGCATGGCATTACCCATCATGCATTTTCTCAAATAGCATGGCATTAACCATCATGTATTTTCACAATAAAGCATGGCATTAAACATCATGCATCCGTGCACTTTAAAAACCATTAACAAATCAATCCAACACTGGTCAGGTCTCAGTCCACCCTTGAACTTTCCTAACCCACAAATCATTTCAAACATGGATTTATTCTCAAATAGCAGTAGACATGTGAGATAGGCAGTTCAATAACAGGTAATAACCTCAAGGCATAGTACATAACCTGTAATACTGGCTACAAGGATCAGGTGTGCGGGATATCACCACTATCTACTTCCACACGGGAGGTGGGTCAAATCCTACCCGCCGATCCATAGCAGATCTCGTCTGAAGATGGCACATCACATCTCAACACGGTACAATGTACTCCATGCTACATGCACGGTACAACATATTCCGTGGACCCAATCAACACATCATATCACGCCACATCTCAAACGCACATGTGAGCCTATTTAATCGGTACGACCTCTTGTCTACCCGAGCTCCTAACACAGCTAATTAATCATGTCAAAACAATGCACGTGTGAGCCTATTTAATCGATGTGACACCCAGTCTACTCGAAGCTCCAAACACGACAACATGCAAGGTGGGCATCCACTACGAGACAAACTCGAAGCACAATGCCAAAACAATTATGAATTCCACGTGAAAACTAGTGCCTCTTGCACTCATGTGTATAAAACACATCAAATCTCGTGCGAGTCATACTCTAGCACGCTTTCATACTCACGAAATCATGTAGGTGGCTCAAAACTTTGTAAAATATGGTTAACAAAACCAAAACACACTCATTTCTTTTGCAAATCATTTCAATGTTAGCCAACCTATCAATCATTTGCTAAAAAGCAATAAAACATGATTTTCAAAGCAATATGCTTTTGTTTTCATGCCCATTTTATCAAACTCCCAACTTTTGCCCTTCAATCACCCAACATCATTTCCTAATGTCTCATGCATTCTAGCAAAACATTTAATGTGCCCAAGTTGCGCACGGATATCTCTAAGAGTCCACACAATTCTCTTACCTCGATTTACTTGGTGTGACTCCTTTCCTTTTAGCTTCTCACGCTCTTGGCTCAACTCGCCTCGACGTATCCTCGGAAGCTGCGATTCATTCATCAATCAATTGAGTTAATGTTTTTAACCCATAATTGACCTCACTAGTCAATATTATTCACTTATGCATTTTACAAATGCCTTAATCCACATTTTACCTCTTTTAGGTAAATCTCACAATTTATCCACTAACCACATCTTAAAATCATACCACAACACTATTAATAACTTCTACATATCTCATTCATCATTAATCTCCATACATTCCACTTTCTCACTCTAGACCATTTCTAGGTCATAATCATTCCAATGTATTTTAGATAGTTTCTAACCATCCATACTCATGCCAAACAACTCCAAAATCAATTATATAGACAATGTACCATAGTTGGAGTGTTAGAATCTTACCCAATTTGATTTCTCTTCTTGCTCCAAATGACAATGCCTTTTGCTCCTTCAATACCAACAATGGGAAAATGCCTTCCAACTATGTTGTTCTACTCTTTGATAGGAACAACTTTGCCTCTAATGGTCTCTCTTCAAATCTTACCGAAAATGGCTGATTTTAGAGAGAGAAAGTTAGGTTTTTGGGTTGAAAGTGGAAGGTTAGTGTTTTTCCTGAAATTTTCAGATTTTCAACACTCCTTATATAGAAATAGCTTGAGGAGATCGATCTGGTCCCCTTAAATCCCTCTTTTTCAAGGTATTTTAAGCATGATATCGATCTGTCGAAGCGTGAGATCGATCGGCTCCCAAACAGAAAGCTAAGGAGATCGATCTGGGTGCTTGAGGGGTTGATCTTTTCATTACAGAATTCTTAGGAGATCGATCTGGCTCCATTGGAGATCGATCTGCTCTATTTCATTGCCCAAATAAGAGCATTTTGGCTCTTTCAGATCGATCTCTCATCCCATGAGATCGATTTGCCCTTCATAGTTTCCAGATTTTCTGCAGTTCTTCTGCAGCAACACTTACCAAACTTCATACATTTTGTTGCCATGATCATTTTCTCATCCAATCATCTTTGAGACTTGAAAATGGCATCCATCCTCACTTTATACACATTAAAACTTGTGTAGAATCTTTGTATGACCAATGGTACTTAATATAAACAAAAATGGAAGTGCACAACTTATGCAATTCTACTTCCATTTTACCAAACTACTCATAATCCATTCTACACACAATCTCCACATGTTTAAGTCCATTTCCTCACATTCATACATAATGTAACTTGTATGTACAATTACCACTCTCATTACAAGTGTGTACATTACTTATGGACTTACATCACATATACTTCACTCATGAATTCATAGTACATATATACCCTTATACATATACGGGGTCTCACATTCTCCACCACTTAGAAAATTTGGTCCTCCAAATTAGAACCAATTATTCGGTAAATAACTCGGGATACTTATCCCGCATCAAACTCTCTAATTCCCATGTGGCTTCTTCCACAGTGTGATGTTGCCAAAGTATTTTCACCAAGGGAATTATCTTTATGCTCAACACTTTCTCTTTTCTGTCCAATACCCGAACTGGCTTTTCAACATATGTCATACCCTCGTTGAACTCCAATGGCTCATACCTTATTACATGCGTTGGATCTGGGTGATACTTCCTCAACATGGATACGTGGAAAGACGTTATGCACACTTGTCAACTCTGGTGGCAACGCCAACCTATACGCCTTATCTCCCACTCTATCAAGTATCTCAAATGGCCCTATATATCGAGGGCTCAACTTTCCCTTCTTCCCGAATCTCATAATTCCCTTCGAAGGGGATACTTTCAAAAACACTGACTCACCCACCTCAAACTCTAGTGGTCTCCGTCTCCTGTCAGCATAACTCTTTTGCCTATTCTGAGCTGTCCATAACCTCTCACATATCAATTGGACGTCCTCAGAGGCTTGTCTAACCAAGTCGGGTGTAAAAATCTGTCTGTCACCAACCTCTTCCCATCTAATAGGGGAACGACATCTATGCCCATACAATGCCTCATATGGTGTCATCCCGATACTCGCATGAAAACTGTTATTATATGCGAACTCTGCGAGTGGCAAATGGTCATCCCAGGAGCCTCCAAAATCCAATGCACACGCTCTCAACATATCCTTCAGGGTCTGTATAATCCTCTCTGACTGACCATCTGTCTGAGGATGAAATGCGGTGCTAAAACTCAACTGGGTCCCCATCGCTTCCTGAAAACGTTCCCAAAAGTGGGAAGTGAAGCGGGCATCCCTATCAGAAACAACGCTCACTGGAATTCCATGTAGCCTCACTATCTCGCGCACATATAGGTTCGCTAACTAGCTCAGAGTATCGGTAGCTCTCATAGCTAGAAAATGGGCTGATTTCGTCAACCGATCCACAATCACCCATATGGCATCATGACCTCTCCGGGTCCTCGACAATCCCATCACAAAATCCATGGTGACATGCTCCCACTTCCATGTCGGTATTGGTAGGGGCTGCAATAACCCTGCAGGCTTCTGATGCTCTACCTTCACCTGCTGACAAACGAGACACTTAGCAACATATTCAGCAATGTGCTTTTTCATTCCCGACCACCAATAAACCTTTCAAAGGTTTTGATACATCTTGGTACCCCCTGGATGTATCGTATACTTCGATGAGTGAGCCTCCGTTAAGATTAACCTTCTGATCTCTGCATCATCAGGAATACATATCCTACCTCTGAACCTCAACAATCCATCCGAACTCAACCCAAAGTCTGTCTCTGTACCCCTCTGTATCTGCCCGACAATATCACTACAATGCTGATCAACTCGCTGAGCCTGTCGAATACGATCTACTAGATCCGGTTCCAACTGCAGGCTAGCTATCATATATCCACTATCAGCGTCAGGCAGGGTCATATCCAAACTGAGATTCGTGAACTGTTCCAACAGCTCGTGTTCCCTGATCATCATAAATGATACCATCTCGAGATGCTTCTTACTCAATGCATCAACAACCACATTTACTTTACCCGGGTGGTATAGGATTTCACAATCATAATCCTTTAACAGCTCGAGCCATCTCCTCTGTCTCATGTTCAACTCTTTCTGTGAGAATAGGTACTTAAGGCTCTTATGAGATATAAATCTGAAATCTCTCACCATAGAGGTAGTGGCGCCATATCTTCAGTGCAAATACTACCGTTGCCAACTCCAAGTCATGGGTCGGGTAGTTCCTCTCATGATCCTTTAACTATCTTGATCCATAAGCTACTACCTTCCTATCCTGTATCAATACACAGTGCAGTCCCAGATGTGAAGCATCTGCATACACCGAGAAACCTCCTGAGCTGGTAGGAATGGTGAGGATCAGAGCTATGGTTAATCTCCTTTTTAGCTCCTCAAAACATTCTTCACACTTATTGTCCCACACAAACTCCACATTCTTTCTTGTGAGGCGTATCAAAGGAGCAGCTAACCTCGAAAATCCCTCTACAAACCTTCGATAATATCCAGCTAAACTCAGAAAACTCCTGATCTCTGTCACTGTCTGGGGTCTCTGCCACTGAACTACGGCCTCAATCTTAGATGGATCCACTGATACTCCATCCTTCGATACTATGTGACCCAGAAAAGAGATCTATTCCAACTAAAAGTCACACTTACTGAGTTTAGCGTACAACTTCTTCTCTCGAAAGGTCTGTAGCACTATCCTTAGGTGCCTTTCATGCTCCTCTCTAGACCTTGAATACACCAGTATATCATCAATAAACACAATAACAAATCGATCCAAGTACTAGTGGAATACCTCATTCATCAAAGACATAAAAGCTGCGGGAGCATTTGTCAACCCGAATGGCATAACCATAAACTCATAATGTCCATACCGGGTGCGAAAAGCTATCTTGGGTACATCTCCATCTCGTATCTTCAACTGATGGTACCCTGATCTCAGATCTATCTTGGAAAAGACCTGCGCTCTCTTAAGCTGATCCAACAAGTCATCGATGTGTGGAAGGGGATACTTATTCTTGATGGTGGCCTTATTCAACAACCGATAATCTATACACAGTCAGAGGCTTCCATCCTTCTTCCTTACAAACAGAACCGGTGCTCCCCAAGGTGAGACGCTCGGTCTGATGAATCCCTTCTCCAGCAACTCTTATAATTGTTTCCTTAACTCTTCCAACTCGACTTGAGCCATTCTGTACGGTGGCTTGGACATCGGCTCTGTACCAGGTGCCAAGTCTATACCAAACTCCATCTCCCTATCTGGAGGTAACCCTGGTAACTCATCCAGAAAGACATCTGGAAATTCCCTAACCACTGGAATGTCTCCCAATTCCGAACGTGCCTTATCCGTCTTAATCACAAAAGCGATGAATCCTTCACATTATTCTTTCCACCATTAGTATCATAAATCATCACATCACATACATAAATGAAATCAAATTTATCTTTCATACATCATGTATCAAGATTGTACTCATCACACTTAAAATAATCATGTTCTTTAATTTCATTTCACAAAATTAACTACAAGATTGTCTATCTTTGGAAACATCAAAGTTTTTGCATAACAATCCATAACAACATGATTTGCAGCCAACCAATCCATCCCTAGGATTACATCAAAATCATTCATATTTAATAAAATTAAATCGGCTACCATCTCTTTACCTCCTATCCTCATCTTACAATCCCTATATAGA
This sequence comes from Firmiana major, assembly GCA_033439115.1. NCBI lineage: Eukaryota > Viridiplantae > Streptophyta > Magnoliopsida > Malvales > Malvaceae > Firmiana > Firmiana major. The sequence goes on from CM065912.1 coordinate 23,879,904, forward strand.
TGCTCAGTCCACTGACTATCATTCATAGGGGTAGATATTAACAACATCTTATCAAGCAATGTGGGTTTTACATGCTTCAACAATTTACATGCAAAGGATGGTGATACGAAAGAATGCGTGGTACCAAGATCAAACAGTACATAAGCTTCTAAATCAAAGATTTGGATGGTACCTTTTACCACATCTGATGACTGATCCGCAGTATCTTGGTCCAGTGCGTGCACTCGTCCTCTGCTTACACCCACTGCTTGCTTCCCCTTTTCCTCAGCTGTAGCCCTCCTTCTCGGAGCAACTGTACCAACTGGAACTCTCTCTGGCTCCTTGCCCTTCTGTGGGGCTCTCTCTGTTATCTCTGGGTAATCTCTGATTATGTGCCCTGGCTTCCCACATCTAAAGGATACTACAAGAGATCCATAGCATGGTCGAGTACCATTGTACCTACCACACTTGCCACACTGTGCTATAGTAGGTTGTGGTCCTCCAATCACGATTCCCTTAGCTGGAGCAATGGCCGGATACATGGGAGTATCAACTGTCCTCTCCGAGATCTCATCAATTCTCGGCCTCTTTCCAGAGAATCTCTTGCTTCCTTTATAACTGAAGCCTCTATCCATCATTGGTCTTTTCTTATCTCTGTCCCTCATCTTACCAACCTTTCCAAACTCTGAGGCGATTCTATCAACATCTTGTTCACACAATTGCGCCCTACGCACTGCCTCTTCATAGGTCGGTATATCCAGAGGAACCAATCTCGACCTGATGATCGGTCTCAATCCATCCACAAACTTCTGGATTTTCTCAACCTCATTACCCATCGTGTTGGGATCATATCTGTCCAGGGATATAAAGGCAGTCTCATACTCATCCACAGTCCTGCTTCCTTGGGTTAGTCCTAAAAATGCCATCTTTAGCTTTCACTGTGAGGTATCCGGGACATACTGTCTCCAAAAGGCCTCTAGAAACACATCCCAGCTGATCTCAGTATGTCGGGCTCTCAAAATAGGCTTGGTAGACTTCCACCAATGTTCTGCTGATCCCTTCAGCATAAAAATGGCAAATGCTACCATCTCGGTAGTAATGTACTCAAAGAACCCATATAATTTCTTGATCTCATTGATCCAATCCTCAGCCACTACTGGGTCCTTTATTCCACTGAAAGACGGCGGTCCAAACTTCTGGAACTGCTGCAGTCTATCCAAATCACATCCATATCCCCAACCTCTACTACCTGGCATAGTAATCGACGTAGGCACATCCGTATGGGTGGGGTATCTGTCGTCTGTGGCCTCTGGGCTTCCCTTGCCCGTGCCTCAGGAGCTGCCGCCTGCTCGGCATCACCCTGTGTAGCAGGACTCTATCTACCGCCAACTCCAGATAAATATTGGGTGACCAACTCCACAATCATCTCAATGCTCTGCTCAATCCTCGCGAAGTGAGCCTCAGTACTCTCGGGCCTCTCCTCTGGACCCTGTGGAGCGTGCTTAACATCAGCCTCCACCTCAACATCATCCTGAGTCTCATGTGTTTCTGGCTCAACACGACCCCCAGGCCTACCTCTACGGCCTCGAGCCTGTGCTCTCATCCCTCTACCGCGACTGGTATTAGGCATACTTACTCAATTCCCTACATTCACAACCAATTACTTAGTCAACCCATCGACACACACACAATTGTATCTAAACAGTACAGTAACATGGGGATGTAATTATCCAACTTATTAAGTATTTTTTAGACACGACACACGTCAAACCAACTCGAGCTTTGATACCAACTTCTGTCACGACCCTCAACTTACCGTGTTGAGTTGTGATGTGTCAGTATCACAGGTTATGTACATAGGCCTTGAGGTTATTACCTATTGTTGAACTGCCTATCTCACATGTTTACTGCTATTTGAGAATAAATCCATGTTTGAAAATGATTTGTGGGTCAGGAAAGTTCGAGGGATGGGTCGAGACCTGACCAGTGATGAATTGATTTGTTAATGGTTTTTAAAGTGCACAGATGCATGATGTTTAATGCCATGCTTTATTGTGAAAATGCATGATGGGTAATGCCATGCTTTTATTGTGAATTATGCATGATGATTTATACCATGCTTTGAGTTGAAATGTGCACTGGATTTTAATAGCATGAATGCTTTACATACCATTAACACAATCATACACTCATGTTTTGAGATAAATGATGAATTAAATGCTTTTGAGCATGGCATCATGATCACGTAGATAGTGCAGTATCTACCTGTTCGCATGATTGCCTTACTGAGCGTGTGGTTTGCTCACCCCCCTTATTTTTCCCCTCTCTACAGAGAATTGAGTATATAGTGAGCGTGACTGGAGGCATTTCCCTTTTGGTAATCCGCTGCATCCCATCGCTAAAGGTATACACACTTGGATTATTTTGTATCTAAAATAGACATAGCACAGTAGCATTTTGTATGTAACTACTGGGGATGTAAAACAATGTAAACACATGTAACAACTCTGATATATATACATTTATACAAGTGTTTACTCATAAATAATATTTCAAATTGAATTGGTATGGTAGAGTGAGTTAGACGTCGACACACAGTCCAATTGTTAAGAGTGTGGTTGTTCACGATCGAGAAAGGATGATTAAAGATTGATGCATGAAAATACGAAAAATTTGTACGTATTTTGGTAAGTTGAGGGTCGTGACAGAAGTTGGTATCAGAGCTCGATTTGGTTTGATGTGTGTCATGTCAAAATACTTAATAAGTTGAAAAAATTTCATCCCCAAGTTACTGTGCTTGTTTAGATACAAATTGTGTGTGTCGATGGGTTGACTAAGTAATTGGTTGTGAATGTAGGAAATTGAGTAAGTATGCCTAATACCAGTCGCGGTAGAGGGATGAGAGCACAGGCTCAAGGCCGTAGAGGTAGGCCTGGGGGTCGTGTTGAGTCAAAAACGCACGAGGATCAGGAGGATGTTGAGGTGGAGGTCGATGTTGAGCACGCTCCACAGGGTCCAGAGGAGAGACCCGAGAGTACTGAGGCTCGCTTCGCGAGGATTGAGCGGAGCATTGAGATGATTATGGAGTTGGTCACCCAATCTTTATCTGGAGTTGGCGGTAGACAGAGTCTCGCTACACAGGGTGATGCCAAGTAGGTGGCAGCTCCTGAGGCACGGGCAAGGCAAGCCCAAGGACCTCAGACGATAGATACCACACCCACACAGGATGTGCCTACGTCGGTTGCTATGCCAGGCAGTAGAGGTTGGGGATATGGATTTGATTTGGATAGACTGCGACAGTTTCAGAAGTTTGGACTGCCATCTTTCAGTGGAATAAAGGACCCAGTAGCGACTGAGGATTGGATCAATGAGATCGAGAAATTATATGGGTTCTTTGAGTGCACTACTACCGAGATGGTAGCATTTGCCACTTTTATGCTGAAGGGGTCAGTAGAACATTGGTGGAAGTCCACCAGGCCTATTTTGTGAGCCCGACATATTGAGATCAGCTGGGATGTGTTTCTAGAGGCCTTCCGAAGACAGTATGTCCCGTATACCGCACAGCGAAAGCTAAAGATGGCATTTTTGGGACTGACCCAAGGGAGCAAGACTGTGGATGAGTATGAGACTGCTTTTATATCCCTGGGTAGATATGATCCCAACGCCATGAGTAATGAGGTTGAGAAAATCCAAAAGTTTGTGGATGGATTGAAACCGACCATCAGGTCCAGATTGGTTCCTCTGGATATACCGACCTATGAGGAGGCAGTGCGCAGGGCACAATTATGTGAACAAGATGTTGATAGAATCACCTCAGAGTTTGGAAAGGTTAGTAAGATGAGGGACAGAGATAAGAAGAGACCTATGATGGATAGAGGCTTCAGCTATAAAGGAAGCAAGAGATTCTCTGGAAAGAGGTCGAGAATTGATGAGATCCGAGAAAGGACAGTTGATACTCCCATGTATCCGGCCATTGCTCCAGCTAAGGGAATCGTGATTGGAGGGCCACGGCCTACTACAGAATAGTGTGGCAAGTGTGGCAGGTATCATGGAACTCGACCATGCTATGGATCTCCTGTAGTATGCTTTCGATGTGGGAAGCCAGGGCACATAATCAGAGATTGCCCAGAGATGATAGAGAGAGCCCCACAGAAGGGCAAGGAGCTAGAGAGAGCTCCAGTTGGTACAGCTGCTCCGAGGAGGAGGGCTACAGCTGAGGAAAAGGGGAAGCAAGCAGTGGGTGTAAGCAGAGGACAAGTGCACGCACTGGACCAGGACACTGCAGATCAGTCATTGGATGTGGTAAAAGGTACCATCCAAATCTTTGATTTAGAAGCTTATGTACTGTTTGATCCTGGTGCCATTGTATCACCATCCTTTGCATGTAAATTGATGAAGCATGTAAAACCCACACTACTTGATAAGATGTTGTTGATATCTACCCTATGAATGATAGTCAGTTGATTGAGCATATATATAGGGATTGTAAAATGAAGATGGGAGGTAAAGAGATGGCAACCCATTTAATTTTATTAAATATGAGTGATTTTGATGTGATCCTAGGAATGGATTGGTTGGCTGCCAATCATGTTGTTATGGATTGTCATGCTAAAACTTTGATGTTTCCAAAGATAGACCATTTTGTAGTAAATTTTGTGAAATGAAATTAAAGAACATGATTATTATAACTGTGATGAGTACCATCTTGATACATGATGTATGAAAGATAAATTTGATTTCATTTATGTATGTGATGTGATGATTTATGATACTAATGGTGGAAAGAATAATGTGAAGGATTCATTGCTTTTGTGATTGAGACGGATAAGGCACGTCCGAAATTGGAAGACATACCAGTGGTTAGGGAATTTCCAGATGTCTTTTCGGATGAGTTACCAGGGTTACCTCCAGATAGGGAGATGGAGTTTGGTATAGATTTGGCACCTAGTACAGAGTCGATGTCCAAGCCACCATACAGAATGGCTCAAGTTGAGTTAGAGCAGTTAAGAAAATAATTACAAGAGTTGCTGGAGAAGGGGTTCATCAGGCCTAGCATCTCACCTTGGGGAGCACCGGTTCTGTTTGTAAGGAAGAAGGATGGAAGCCTCCGACTGTGTATAGATTACCGGTTGTTGAATAAGGCCACCATCAAGAATAAGTATCCCCTTCCACACATCGATGACTTGTTGGATCAGCTTAAGGGAGCGTAGGTCTTTTCCAAGATAGATTTGAGATCAGGGTACCATCAGTTGAAGATGCGAGATGGAGATGTACCCAAGATAACTTTTCGCACCCGGTATGGACATTATGAGTTTATGGTTATGCCATTCGGGTTGACGAATGCTCCCGCAGCTTTTATGTCGCTGATGAATGAGGTATTTCACCAGTATTTGGATCGGTTTGTGATCGTGTTTATTGATGATATACTGGTGTATTCACGGTCTAGAGAGGAGCATGAGAGGCATCAAAGGATAGTGCTACAGACCCTTCGAGAGAAGAAGTTGTACGCTAAACTCAGTAAGTGTGACTTTTGGTTGGAACATATCTCTTTTTTGGGTCATATAGTATCAAAGGATGGAGTATCAGTGGATCCATCTAAGATTGAGGCCGTAGTTCAGTGGCAGAGACCCCAGACAGTGACAGAGATTAGGAGTTTTCTGGGTTTAGCTGGATATTATCGAAGGTTGTAGAGGGATTTTCGAGGTTAGCTGCTCCTTTGACATGCCTCACAAGAAAGAATGTGGAGTTTGTGTGGGATGATAAGTGTGAAGAAAGTTTTGAGGAGCTGAAAAGGAGATTAACCACAGCTCCGATCCTCACCATTCCTACCAGCTCAGGAGGTTTCTCAGTGTATGCGGATGCTTCACATCTGGGACTTGGCTGTGTATTGATGCAGGATGGGAAGGTAGTAGCCTATGGATCAAGGCAGTTAAAGGATCATGAGAGGAACTACTCGACCCATGACTTGGAGTTGGCAGCAGTAGTATTTTTGCTGAAGATATGGCGCCACTACCTCTATGGTGAGAGATTTCAAATTTATACAGATCATAAGAGCCTTAAGTACCTATTCTTACAGAAAGAGTTGAACATGAGACAGAGGAGATGGCTCGAGCTGTTAAAGGATTATGATTGTGAAATCTTATACCACCCGGGTAAAGCAAATATGGTTGCTGATGCTTTAAGTAGGAAGTATCTCGGGATGGTATCATTTATGATGGTCAGGGAACACGAGCTGTTGGAACAGTTCACGAACCTTAGTTTGGATATGACCCCGCCTGACGCTGATAGTGGATTTATGATAGCTAGCCTGCAGTTGGAACCAGATCTGGTAGATCGAATTCGACAGGCTCAGCGCTGATCAGCAGTGTAGTGATATTGTCGGGCAGATATAGAGGGGTATAGAGATGGACTTTGGGTTGAGTTCGGATGGATTGTTGAGGTTCAGAGGTAGGATATGTGTTCCTGATGATGCAGAGATCAGAAGGTTGATCCTGATAGAGGGGGTACTAAGATGTATCAAAACCTTCGAAAAGTTTATTGGTGGTCTGGAATGAAAAAGCACATTGCTGAATATGTTGCTAAGTGTCTCATTTGTCAGCAGGTGAAGGTAGAGCATCAGAAGCCTGCAGGGTTATTGCAGCCTCTACGATACCGACATGGAAGTGGGAGCATGTCACCATGGATTTTGTGATGGGATTGCCGAGGACTCGAAGAGGTCATGATGCCATATGGGTGATTATGGATCGGTTGACAAAATCAGCCCATTTTCTAGCTATGAGAGCTTCCGATACTCTGAGCCAGTTAGCAAACCTATATGTGCGCGAGATAGTGAGGCTACATGGAATTCCAGTGAGCGTTGTTTCTGATAGGGATGCCCGCTTCACTTCCCACTTCTGGGAACATTTTCAGGAAACGATGGAGACCCAGTTGAATTTTAGCACCGCGTTTCATCCTCAGATAGATGGTCAGTCAGAGAGGACTATACAGACCCTGGAGGATATGTTGAGAGCGTGTGCATTGGATTTTGGAGGCTCTCGGGATGACCATTTGCCACTTGCAGAGTTCGCGTATAATAACAATTTTCATGCGAGTATCGGGATGGCACCATATGAGGCATTGTATGGGCGTAGATGTCGTTCCCCTATTAGATGGGAAGAGGTTGGTGACAGACAGATTTTTGCTCCCGACTTTGTTAGACAAGCCTCTGAGGAGGTCCAATTGATATGTGAGAGGTTACGGACAGCTCAGAGCAGGCAAAAGAGTTATGCTGACAAGAGACGGAGACCACTAGAGTTTGATGAGGGTGAGTCAGTGTTTTTGAAAGTTTCCCCTTCGAAGGGAATTATGAGATTTGGGAAGAAAGGAAAGTTGAGCCCTCGATATATAGGGCCATTTGAGATACTTGATAAGGTGGGAGATAAGGCTTATAGATTGGCATTGCCACTAGAGTTGGCAAGTGTGCATAATGTCTTCCACGTATCCACGTTGAGGAAGTATCACCCAGACCCGGCACATGTAATAAGGTATGAGCCATTGGAGCTCAACGTGGGTATGACATATGTTGAGAAGCCAGTTCGGGTATTGGACAGAAAAGAGAAAGTGTTAAGGACAAAGACGATTCCCTTGGTGAAAATACTTTGGCAACATCACACTGTGGAAGAAGCCACATGGGAATTGGAGAGTTTGATGCGGGAGAGGTATCCCGAGTTGTTCACAGAATAATTGGTTCTAATTTAGAGGACCAAATTTTCTAAGTGGGGGAGAATGTGAGACCCCGTATATGTATGATGGTATATATGTACATAGAAATGTAAATAGAGTTGTACTATGAATTCATAAGTGAAGTATATGTGATGTAAGTCCATAAGTTAATGTACACACTTGTAATAAGAGTTGTGATTGTACATACAAGTTACATTATGTGTGAATGTGAAGAAATGGACTTAAACATGTGGAGAATGTGAGTGGAATGGATTATGAATTGTGTGGTAAAATGGAAGTAGAAGTGCATAAGTTGTGCACTTCCATTTGGATTATATCGTATACTTTTGGTTATACAAGGATTCCACACAAGTTTCAATAGGAATAAGGTATGAATGGGTGTCATTTGTCAAGCCTCAAAGATGAATGAATGAGGAAATGATCATGGTAGCAAATTAAGGATGTTTGGTAAGTGTTGCTTTAGAAGAACTGCAGAAAATCTGGAAATTGGGAAGGGCAGATCGATCTCATAGGATGAGAGATCGATCTAGAAGAGCAAGAATGCTCTTATTTGGGCAATGGAATAGAGCAGATCGATCTCCAATAGAGCTAGATCGATCTCCTAAGTATTCTGTAGTGAAAAGATCGATCCCCAAGCACCCAGATCGATCTCCTTAGCTCTCTGTTTGGGAGCAGATCGATCTCATGCTTCGACAGATCGATCTCATGCGTAAAATGCCGTGAAAAAAGTGGGATTTAAGGGGACCAGATCGATCTCCTCTTGGACCAGATCGATCTCCTCAAGCTATTTCTATATAAGGAGTGCTGAAAATCAGAAAATTTTGGGAAAAACACTAACCTTCCACTTTCAACCCAAAAACCTAACTTTCTCTCTCTAAAATCAACCATTTTCAGTGAGGTTTGAAGAGAGACCATTAGAGGCAAAGTTGTTCCTATGAAAGAGAAGAACAACATAGTTGGAAAGCATTTTCCCATTATTGGTTTTGAAGGAGTTAAGGGCATTGCCATTTGGAGTAAGAAGAGAAATCAAATTGGGTAAGATTCTAACACTCCAACTATGGTACATTGTTTATATAATTGATTTTGGAGTTGTTTGGCATGAGTATGGATGGTTAGAAACTATCTAAAATGCATTGGAAAGATTATGACCTAAAAATGGTCTAGAGTGAGAAAGTGGAATTGTATGGAGATTAATGATGAATGAGATATGTAGAAGTTATTAATAGTGTTGTGGTATGATTTTAAGATGTGGTTAGTGGATAAATTGTGAGATTTACCTAAAAGAGGTAAAATGTGGAATAAGGCATTGGTAAAATGCATAAGTGAATAATATTGACTAGTGAGGTCAATTATGGGTTAAATATGTTAACTTAATTGATTTAAAGAATGAATCGCAGCTTCCGAGGATACGCCGAGGCGAGTTGAGCCAAGAGCGTGATAAGCTAAAAGGAAAGGAGTCACACCAAGTAAATTAAGGTAAGGGAATTGTGTGGACTCTTAGAGATATCTGTGCGCAATTTGGGCGCTTAAATGTTTTGCTAGAATGCATGAGATTAGGAATCGATGTTGGGTGATTGAAGGGTAAAAGTTGGGAGTTTGAGAAATGTGCATGAAAAAAAAGCATATTGCTTTGAAAATCATGTTTTATTGCTTGTTAGCAAATGATTGGTAGGTCGGCTGACATTGAAATGATTTGCAAAAGAAATGAGTGTGTTTTGGTTTGTTAACCATACTTTGCAAAGTTTTGAGCCACCTATATGATTTCGTGAGTATGAAAGCGTGTTAGAGTATGACTCACACAAGATTAACGTGTTTTATACACATGAGTGCAAGAGGCACTAGTTTTCACATGGATTTCATAATTGTTTTGGCATTGTGCTTTGAGTTTGTCTCGCACTGGATGCCCACCTTGCATGTTGCTGTGTTTGGAGCTTCGAGTAGACTGGGTGTCACATTGATTAAATAGGCTTACACGTGTATTGTTTTGACATGATTAATTAGCTGTGTTAGGAGCTTCGGGTAGATAAGAGGTCGCACCGATTAAATAGGCTTACACATGCGTTTGAGATGTGGCGTGATATGATGTATTGATTGGGTCCACGGAGTATGTTGTACCGTGCATGTAGCATGGAGTACATTGTACCATGTTGAGTTGTGATGTGCCATCTTCGGACGAGATCTGCTATGGACCGACGGGTAGGATTTGACCCACCTCCCTTGTGGAAGCAGATAGTGGTAATATCCCGCACACCTGATCCGTGTAGCCAGTATCACAAGTTATGTACATAGGCCTTGAGGTTATTACCTATTGTTGAACTGCCTATCTCACATGTCTACTGCTATTTGAGAATAAATCCATGTTTGAAAATGATTTGTGGGTCAGGAAAGTCCGAGGGATGGGCTGAGACCTGACCAGTGATGAATTGATTTGTTAATGGTTTTTAAAGTGCACGGATGCATGATGTTTAATGCCATGCTTTATTGTGAAAATGCATGATGGGTAATGCCATGCTTTTATTGTAAATTATGCATGATGATTTATACCATGCTTTGAGTTGAAATGTGCACTGGATTTTAATAGCATGAATGCTTTACATACCATTAACACAATCATACACTCATGTTTTGAGATAAATGATGAATTAAATGCTTTTGAGCATGGCATCACGATCACGTAGATAGTGCAGTATCTACCTGTTCGTATGATTGCCTTACTGAGCGTATGGTTTGCTCACCCCCCTTATTTTCCCCATCTCTATAGAGAATTGAGTATATAGTGAGCGTGACTGGAGGCGTTTCCCTTTTGGTAATCCGCTGCATCCATTGCTAAAGGTATACACACTTGGATTATTTTGTATCTAAACTAGACATAGCACAGTAGCATTTTGTATGTAACTACTGGGGATGTAAAACAATGTAAACACATGTAACAACTCTGATATATATACATTTATACAAGTGTTTACTCATAAATAATGTTTCAAATTGAATTGGTATGGTGGAGTGAGTTAGACGTCGACACACAGCCCAACTGTTAAGAGTGTGGTTGTTCACGATCGAGGAAGGATGATTAAAGATTGGTGTATGAAAATACGAAAAATTTGTACGTATTTTGGTAAGTTGAGGGTCGTGACATAATTGACCTCACTAGTCAATATTATTCACTTATGCATTTTACAAATGCCTTAATCCACATTTTACCTCTTTTAGGTAAATCTCACAATTTATCCACTAACCATATCTTAAAATCATACCACAACACTATTAATAACTTCTACATATCTCATTCATCATTAATCTCCATACATTCCACTTTCTCACTCTAGACTATTTTTAGGTCATAATCATTCCAATGTATTTTAGATAGTTTCTAACCATCCATACTCATGCCAAACAACTCCAAAATCAATTATATAGACAATGTACCATAGTTGGAGTGTTAGAATCTTACCCAATTTGATTTCTCTTCTTGCTCCAAATGACAATGCCTTTTGCTCATTCAATACCTACAATGGGAAAATACCTTCCAACTATGTTGTTCTTCTCTTTCATAGGAACAACTTTGCCTCTAATGGTCTCTCTTCAAATCTTACTGAAAATGGCTGATTTTAGAGAAAGTTAGGTTTTTGGGTTGAAAGTGGAAGGTTAGTGTTTTTTCTCGAAATTTTTAGATTTTCAGCACTCCTTATATAGAAATAGCTCGAGGAGATCGATCTGGTCCAAGAGGAGATCGATCTGATCCCCTTAAATCCCTCTTTTTTCACGACATTTTAAGCATGAGATCGATCTGCTCCCAAACAGAGAGCTAAGGAGATCGATCTGGGTGCATGAGGATCGATCTTTTCATTACAGAATGCTTAGGAGATCAATCTGGCTCCATTAGAGATTGATCTGCTCTATTTCATTGCCCAAATAAGAGCATTCTGGCTCTTGCAGATCGATCTCTCATCCCATGAGATCGATCTGCCCTTCATAGTTTCCAGATTTTCTGCAGTTCTTCTATAGCAGCACTGACCAAACTTCATACATTTTGTTGCCATGATTATTTTCTCATCTAATCATCTTTGAGACTTGAAAATGGCATCCATCCTCACTTCATACACATTAAAACTTGTGTAGAATCTTTGTATGACCCATGGTACTTAATATAAACAAAAATCGAAGTGCACAACTTATGCAATTTCTACTTTCATTTTACCAAACTACTCATAATCCATTCTACACACATTCTCCACATGTTTAAGTCCATTTCCTCACATTCATCCATAATGTAACTTGTATGTACAATTACCACTCTCATTACAAGTGTGTACATTACTTATGGACTTACATCACATATACTTCACTCATGAATTCATAGTACAACTCTATTTACATTTCTATGTACATATATACCCTTATACATATACGGGGTCTCACATGTTAGGCCTATTGGGTTCCCTGAATGGATTATATTAGGTCCTAGCCCCTCACCCTCACCCCACTCAAGAGGTCTGTTAGGCCTGTTGGATTCCCTGAATACAAATCCGTATCACTCTCACCACGACCTCATACATACCACAGTGTGAAAACCATCGCGAGCTACGCTCTAGCGCGAATTCATGCAACAAAATAAATCACCTCGTATGAGTAATGCTCTAGTACGACATTTATGCATAAAAATATGAAGAAACCACGTACGAGCATCGCTCCAGTACGGTTATATGCATAAGAAAACCACTCAAAATCCACGTACAAGCAAAAGCTCTAGTACGGTTTATAAAGCTTCATCATAGTTTCAAATTAAAGTGCGAGCTAAGCTCCAGCACATTTCAAACATATAAAAACATTAATACCCGGTGCTCCAACACGGTTTAATTCACAAAAACACGATAGGCAGCTCATGAACATTCAAAACCAATCTCAAAACACATTTAGCACTTAACATGTGCTATCACACAACATCAAACAACAATAGGCAGCCTATCTATCAATTCGCTGAAAACAAAACATATGTTTTGTGAAAGCATTCAAAACACTTGATTTATGCAATTATTAGCCTTACTATCCCATTTCTTTACAATACCATTTCAATAACCAAATCTCATACAAATACTCGTAGTTATTTCCATACATCATCAAACATGTTTCTATAAAATCATGCACTCTTCCAAAGCACTACGTACCCACAAAATATGAGTAGCTACCTCTATATACTTACAAAATTCTCTTACTTGGAATAGAGATGCGTGATTCCACTTCCTTAGAGCTGCTTACTCGTGCGGCCCAATTCATCTCCAACGAACTCTTCGGAGCTGCACACAAACATATTTCGCACCATTATAGTCCATTATAATCCAACTCTTGCGTTAACTATAGTCGATTCGACCTATAGTCTCTATTAACGCTTATGAGGCCTCGTTTCATTACTTTACCTATAACTCGAGTCTATGGATTCTTTTAGGCCTATTAACTCATTCCAAATCGATATTAAATCGATGTTAAGCTCATAATGTTCATTTTTAATAAATTTCATTCACTATGGCATATTATCAAACACTACTTGTGCTCATGCTCATCAATTCACAAAACCCACAATGTAGCTTCATTTACCCATTTCTAATCATCCACATTATACAAATAACAACTTATCATAACCCATAAACCACCAACTCCCCAAATCACACTTTTTCACACTAGAGGCATTCCATTTTCTAGGTTACATTAGTTCCAATACTACCTAAATGGTTTCAATCATCCATTTACATGCCAATCAACCCCAAAATCAATAAAATAGACAATGTACTTGGATTAGAGTCTTAGAAACTTACCAAATCAGGTTTCTCTTCTTGCTCCAAATGATAATGTCCTTAGTTCCTTCAATACCAACAATGGGATTTTGGGTTTTCAACTATGTTGTTCTCTTCCTCAAGATGAACAACTTGGTACCTAATAGCCTCCCCTCAATTCTTACTGAAAATGGCTGATTTTAGAGAGATACACTTAGGTTTTAGGTGAAAAATGGAAGGGTGATGTTGTTCCCAAAATTTTCAGCGCTCGTTTTATAAAAATAGCTTGAGGAGATCGATCTGCACTAGGAGGAGATCGATCTGGTCCCCTTAATTCCTGTTCTTTTCACGGTATTTTAAGCATGAGATCGATCTGTTGAAGCTTGAGATCGATCTACTCCAAACAGAGAGCTAAGGAGATCGATCTGTATGCTTAAGGATTGATCTTTTCATTACAGAATGTTTAGGAGATCGATCTGGCCCCATTGGAGATCGATCTGCTCTATTCCATTGCCCAAATAAGAGCATTCTGGCTCTTCCAGATCGATCTCTCATCCTATGAGATCGATCTGGCCTTCATATTTTTCAGATTTGTTGCAGTTGTCTGCAGTATTTAACACCAAAACAATCCTTAATTTGCTGCCATAGTCATTTTCTCATCCAACAACCTTTAAGACTTGAAAATGGCATCCATCCATATCTTATACACATTGAAACTTGTGTGCATTCCTTGTATATCCAAAGGTATACTATATAAAACCAAATGAAAGCATTTATATTCATGCAACTTCCTTCCATTTACCACACTACTCATTTTAAGTTCCAATCACATTCATAACTTATAAAAGCTCATTTCTTCATATTCATACACAAGGAAACTTGTATGTACATTATAAAATCATACTACAAGTATGTACATTACATTTATAGACTTTACATCAATTGTACTTCACATTACAAGTACATTACCACACTTATGAATCCATAGGGTTTACATCCAAAAATACGGGTCTTACATACTAACCTGCACATTGATTATTAATTTGTTGAACTATGTAATTTGAAATGTAATCCTGGTTGTATATATATATATATATATATATATATATATATATATATATATATATATATATATATATATGTATGTATTAGAGTAACATAGGAAGATTAAACTATAAAATCTGGAATTAAGTAATTTAAATTGATAAAAATCATATACAATAGACATGAAAACCAGATTTTTATGAATATTGAGTTATAAATTCTGCACTTGACATCCAATTCCTAAAACTATAGTATAAACTAAACTATAGGCTTGTATAATTAAGTTGTTAAATTCTAAAGTTAGATTATTCAGTAATTAAACTAATTAAAATCTGAAATGTTATTATGCATATATATAATATAGAAAGACATGTGGATGAAATATAAAATCTGGAAATTGAATTAACCAATTATTAAACCATATATACACAAATCTGGAAATTAAAACCAGAAAATATAAAAGCAGGCATTCAGTATTCTGGTTTCCCCTCTCCTACCCCACTCACGTTTCCAGCAAAGAACCAAAAGCCAGAAGTTCTCTTCAGCCTTTTCCTTTCTTCCCCACGCCACCATCACTTCAGCCACCATTTCCCACGCCACCAGCCACCTTAAACCACCCCTTACAGCTTGCATGCAACAATCATCCACCCCTCCATGGTCATCCACGCCTAACAGCTCCCCACTACCAGAATTTTATTTCAAACAGCCAACAATCTGCAAAATTCATGTGTGCATGTTAGTGTTGAGTGATTGTGAGTTAATCTTAGAGCTAGATTATTTGTCCCACACCCACAAATCACGTTTTCCCCTCTCCACAATTCTGGATTCTTGAAACAGCCAACAAAACACACTATTCATTTCTGCATGTTGAAACCGAGAGCTTCCAAGAGAGGGAGGAGAGCTTAGGTGGTTCGGCTAGATGAAGATTTCACACCAGTGAGCTGAAAACGTGTAGAACTTAGGGATTTCAGAAAGAATTACAAGGAAATTTCAAGAATTGCATAGAACAGAATTGGGGAAAAATTAGTAAGGGGTCGGCTAGTGCAAATTGGGGTAAGAGCATTTTAATTTCTGTAAATGCAATATGGCTGTTATGTTAAATATATATATATATATATATATATATATATATATGTAATTAGGTTGTTTAAAATTCCAGATTTTAACATGCATGAGGATTTGACATAGTTAGCTAATGAAATCTAATTGCTGGAAATTTTAAGTTTCTAAATTGGCATGTTAAATTGAAGATAAATGTGATGCATGTATATAAGTTACTGCAACAATGTATAATTGTAACAATTGAAGACATAGAGGATTAAGGCATGCTACTAAATGTAGTAAGACTTAGAGAAAATTAAATTGCTGGAAATTCAGGATTTATGCAGTAAATAATAATGTGACTAAGCTGTAATAAGGTTACATAATTGAAGAATTAAACTATATAAGTGGGTACAATAAGTTGTGACATTCGGCCATGTAGAAGTATGTGAGGGAATTGTTAAATTGGCAATATAAAATTAGATTATGTAATCTGAAATTTCAATGTACCATATGAAATTTTGTGGATTAAAATTTAACAAGTAAAATTGGGAGATTAGGAAAATATATTCGGCTATATGGAAATGTAAGAAAAGAGAATCCTGCATTTGGTGAATTTAATTAATTGATTTAGCCGAATTGAGAAAATGTAAAACCAATGTAGATGGGTATGATGTAAAACTGATAAGAAATTTCAATGAATAAAAGTATATGCTCGGCTGTAACAAGAAGGAGCAAAAAACAGAATTTTCACATGTTTGAAAATGAGAAGTAAGCTAAAATCTGGAAATTCCCTAGTGCTATTATTAATTGAAATGCAGAAAAATTTATGTTGATTAGTCTAAGTTCATGTGATTCAAGGAAAAATAAAAATCAGAATATAAAGGCTGGAAACTTAGGATAAATTAGAAAGATTTAAAATGCTTGGAAAATAAGGCATTATTTCAAGAGTAACTAGGTGAATTGCTGGAAATTGATGAGAATGAATGATGGAATGAATGCTCGGTTCAGGTGAAAAAAACTAAGGGAATATATGCATGCTTTTGGTTAGGAGAGTTAGACTACATGATTAGTATGAAAATAATACACAATGGATGCATGGTAGAAAATGAATAGAAATGCAAAAAATGTAAATAGTTGGCTGAAAATTATAAGACATGGTTAGTTAATAAAGTTGTGACAAACAATTATGGAAATGATTGGATGAGCATAAAGGGAGCTAGGTTTGGCCAAATGGAAATTTTAGGATTGATAATACTTGCTGGAAATTTGGAATGAAAATAATCAATTAGAATTGAAAGCAATATAGTCCCATAAGGATAAAATCCGGATTTAGACAATGAATAATGATGATTATGGGAGTTTTGATTAGTTGAATGTTGGTGAAATTGATGATTGAAAATGCAGAAATTAAACAAAAATATAAGTGATGAATATTGTATAAAATATCCATTGCGTGATTATGGTGAGAAATTAAATTTATGCTCAATGTGTTTGGCCAATTTATATAGATTAAGAATAACTAATGTGATATGCGCGTACAAGAGGATGTTTTAGGACGATCAAGGAAACGTGTAGATTGAGAATTGAAATAGCTAAAACGCAAGGTGGGCGGAAATAACGATGGTAGACTTTGACTGGAAAACCGGATATCAACCTAGACCCGAAGTCTAAAGAGACTCGAACCAAAGGTATTGGACCTCGACCCTACGAATATAAAATTTGAGAACCTAAGGAATAACAATGGTGGTTGGTGAAGAGGGAGGCGTCACAAGGAAGAAGAGTTTGATAAGCCTAGTTGAGAGAGAACCCTAGAAAGAGGCACGCTCAAATTTTTGAAAATTCAATATGATCTATTCTATTCTATTCAAGAGCGTTTACAATGTATTTATAATAATATCTAGCACTTAAGCCCTTAAACAAGTGGGCTGGAATTAACACCAAATAGAAAATAAGACTAAAACCTAAATTCAGGCATAAGCCTAGTTACATAGGATAATTGGTCTAAAATGTAATAAGACTCAAATGTGGGCTATTTAAACACTTAACCCAACTTATTACTAAACTAAGATTCATGTCGTTTGGGCTTCCAAACAAATATAGAGGGCTCAGGTAATTGGACCTCCTTAGATGACCCATGGATCCTTGGCATCACGATCATCATGAACATCACGAGCAAGTGGACCTCCATCATTCCCCCTCTCCTCAAAAGGATTTGTCCTCAAATCGTATGTACCTTGTTTGTACTTGATCACGTACTGGAACGCCTCAATGAACTCCTTCCACTTGGCATGACGCTTGTTCAGCTTACTCTGTCCTTTCAGATGCTTCAAGGACTCGTGATCGGTGTGGATGACGAATTCTTTGGGCCACAGGTAATGTTGCCATGTCTCCAAGGCCCTCACTAACGCGTACATCTCCTTGTCATATGTGGGATAGTTAAGTGATGTTCCACTTAACTTCTCACTGAAGAAGGCAATTGGGCGTTTTTCCTGCATAAGCACAGCTCCAATTCCTACACCTGAGGCATCACACTCAATCTCAAAAGTTTTAGTAAAGTCAAGCAGAGTTAACAAAGGAGCAGAACAAAGTTTATCCTTGAGCAAATTAAAAGCATGCTCTTGTGCAGGACCCCAATGAAATGCAACATTCTTTTTGACCACTTCGATCAAAGGTGCAGCTATAGTGCTAAAGTCTCTAACGAATCGATGATAGAAACTAGCTAAGCCATGAAAACTGCGCACTTCAGAAATAGACTTAGGTATAGGCCTATCTCTAATTGCCATTACCTTCTCATCATCAACGGAAATGCTAGGTGAAGAAACTACATACCCAAGAAAAACAACCTTATCAGTGCAGAATGTACATTTCTTAGAATTAGCATACAAACTTTCATTCCTCAAAACAGTAAGAACATTCCTAAGAAGCTCAACATGCTCATGCAGACTCTTACTGTAAATTAGAATGTCATCGAAGTAGACAACCACATACTTACCAATGAAAGCAAGTAAAACATAGTTCATTAAGTGCATGAAAATACTGGGTGCGTTAGTCAAGCCAAAAGGCCTAACTAACCACTCATAAAGATCATGTTTAGTCTTAAATGCGGTTTTCCATTCATCACCTTCTTTCATACGAATTTGGTGATATCCACTCTTTAAATCAATTTTAGAAAATATGCATGCACCAAGCAACTCATCGAGCATGTCATCTAGCCTAGGAATAGGATAGTGATACTTTACAGTGATTTTGTTGGTGGCTCGGCAGTCAACACACATCCTCCATGTCCCATCCTTTTTAGGCACAAGCAATACGGGCACGGTGCATGGACTCATGCTCCTCAACTTGCATTTGAAGCTCCTTCGTTTCCTCTAGATTACTTCTGTAGGCTGGGCGGTTAGGTATGGCAGCTCCGGGGACAAGGTCAATCTGATGCTCAATCCCACGAATCAGTGGTAGTCCATTTGGGATCTCCTCAGGGAATACATCCTCGAACTCCTGCAATAATGAGACAACATCAGTAGGCAAAGTATCATGGAGTTCAGTATCAATGAAACAAGAATCTTTAAATAAGAGCAAAATGATAGGAGACTTAGCAATAAATGTAGTCTTCACATCTCGGGGGTTGGCATGGTAGCTCACTGCTTTGCTTTCCTTGCTTCCCTTCTTTTCTTTAGCTAGCTTCCTTTGCTCGACATGTTGCTCCTTCAACCTTAATTGATCCTCGTAAATCTCCTTGGGGCTAAGGGGAGCAAGAGTGATCTTTTTGCCATTCATAAAAAAAGAGTAACGATTAGTGTAATCGTCATGGATGATTCCCCGATCATACTGCCATGGTCTACCAAGCAACAAGTGGCTAGCTTGCATGGGTACCACGTCACACAACACTATTGATATCTTCGATAGTTCAACAATAGGTAATAACCTCAAGGCCTATGTACATAACCTGTGATACCGGCTACACGGATCAGGTGTGCGGGATATCACCACTATCTGCTTTCACACGGGAGGTGGGTCAAATCCTACCCATCGGTCCATAGCAGATCTCGTCCGAAGATGGCACATCACATCTCAACACGGTACAAGGTACTCCATGCTACATGCAGGGTACACGTACTCCGTAGACCCAATTAATACATCATATCACGCCACATCTCAAACGCACGTGTGAGCCTATTTAATCGGTACGACCTCTTGTCTACCCGAAGCTCCTAACACGGTTAATTAATCATGTCAAAACAATGCACGTGTGAGCCTATTTAATCAATGTGACACCCAGTCTACTCGAAGCTCCAAACACGGTAACATGCAAGGTGGGCATCCAGTGCAAGACAAACTCTAAGCACAAGGGCAAAACAATTATGAATTCCATGTGAAAACTAGTGCCTCTAGCACTTATATGTATAAAACACGTCAAATCTCATGCGAGTCATACTCTAGCACGCTTTCATACTCACGAAATCATGTAGGTGACTTAAAACTTTGCAAAATATGGTTAACAAAACCAAAACACACTCATTTCTTTTGCAAATCATTTTAATGTTAGCCAACCTACCAATCATTTGCTAAAAAGCAGTAAAACATGATTTTCAAAGCAATATGCTTTTGTTTTCATGCACATTTTATCAAACTCCCAACTTTTGCCCTTCAATCACCCAACATCATTTCCTAATGTCTCATGCATTCTAGCAAAGTATTTAATGCGTCCAAGTTGCGCACGATATCTCTAAGAGTCCACACAATTCCCTTACCTTGATTTACTTGGTGTGACTCCTTTCCTTTTAGCTTCTCACGCTCTTGGCTCAACTCGCCTCGACGTATCCTCAGAAGTTGCGATTCATTCATTCAATCAATTGAGTTAATGTTTTTAACCCATAATTGACCTCACTAGTCAATATTATTCACTTATGCATTTTACAAATGCCTTAATCCACATTTTACCTCTTTTAGGTAAATCTCACAATTTATCCACTAACCACATCTTAAAATCATACCACAACACTATTAATAACTCCTACATATCTAATTCATCATTAATCTCCATATATTCCACTTTCTCACTCTAGACCATTTCTAGATCATAATCATTCCAATGCATTTTAGATAGTTTCTAACCATCCATACTCATGCCAAACAACTCCAAAATCAATTATATAGACAATGTACCATAGTTGGAGTGTTAGAATCTTACCCAATTTGATTTCTCTTCTTGCTCCAAATGACAATGCCCTTAGCTCCTTCAATACCAACAATGGGAAAATGCCTTCCAACTATGTTGTTCTCCTCTTTGATAGGAACAACTTTGCCTCTAATGGTCTCTCTTCAAATCTTACTGAAAATGGTTGATTTTAGAGAGAGAAAGTTAGGTTTTTGGGTTGAAAGTGGAAGGTTAGTGTTTTTCCTGAAATTTTTAGATTTTCAACACTCCTTATATAGAAATAACTTGAGGAGATCGATTTGGTCCAAGAGGAGATCGATCTGGTCCCCTTAAATCTCTCTTTTTCACGGCATTTTAAGCATGAGATCGATCTGTCGAAGCATAAGATCGATCTGCTCCCAAACAGAGAGCTAAGAAGATCGATCTTTTCAATACAGAATGCTTAGAAGATCGATCTGGCTCCATTGGAGATCGATCTGCTCTATTCCATTGCCCAAATAAGAGCATTCTGGCTCTTCTAGATCGATCTCTCATCCCATGAGATCGATCTGCCATTCATAGTTTCCAAATTTTCTGCAGTTCTTCTGCAGCAACTCATACTCAAACATCCTTAATTTACTACCATAATCATTTTCTCATCCATTCATCTTTGAGGCTTGACAATGGCCTCTATTCATACCTTATACCTATTGAAACTTGTGTGGAATCTTTGTATAACCAAAGATACTTAATATTAACCAAATGGGAGTGCATACTCATGCAACTCTCCATTCCATTTACCACACTACTCATATTCCATTCTACTCACATTCCTCACATGTTTAAGTCCATTTCCTCTTATTCATACATAATGTAACTTGTATGTACAATCACAACTCTTATTGCAAGTGTGTTCATTAACTTATGGACTTACATCACATATACTTCACTTAATTTGCATTTCTATGTACATATATACTATTATACATATACGGGGTCTCACATTCTCCCCCACTTAGAAAATTTGGTCCTCCAAATTAGAACCAATTATTCTGTGAACAACTCGGGATACTTCTCTCGCATCAAACTCTTCAATTCCCATGTGGCTTCTTCCACAGTGTGATGTTGCCAAAGTACTTTCACCAAGGGAATTGTCTTTATCCTCAACACTTTCTCTTTTCTGTCCAATACCCGAACTGGCTTCTTAATGTATGTCATACCCTCATTGAGCTCCAAAGGCTCATATCTTATCACATGGGCCGGGTCCGGGTGGTACTTCCTCAATATGGATACGTAGAAGACGTTATGAACACTTACCAACTCCGGTGGCAATGCCAACCTATAAGCCTTGTCCCCCACTCTCTCCAAAATATCAAAGGGTCCGATGTATCAAAGGCTCAACTTTCCCTTTTTCCCGAATCTCATAATTTCCTTCGAAGGGGAAACTTTCAAAAACACTGACTCACCCACATCAAACTCTAGTGGTCTCTGTCTCCTATCAGCATAACTCTTTTGCCTGCTCTGAGCTGTCCGTAACCTCTCACATATCAATTGGACGTCCTGAGAGGCTTGTCTAACCAAGTCAGGAGAAAAAATCTATCTGTCACCAACCTCTTCCCATCCAATAGGGGAACGACATCTACGCCCATACAATGCCTCATATGGTGCCATCCCGATACTCGCATGAAAATTGTTATTATAGGTGAACTCTGCGAGTGGCAAATGGTCATCCCAGGAGCCTCCAAAATCCAATGCACACGCTCTCAACATATCTTCCAGGGTCTGTATAGTCTTCTCTAACTGACCATCTGTCTGAGGATGAAATGCAGTGCTAAAATTCAACTGGATCCCCATCGCTTCCTGAAAACGTTCCCAGAAGTGGGAAGTGAAGTGGGCATCCCTATCAGAAACAACGCTCACTGGAATTCCATGTAAGCTCACTATCTCGCGCACATATAGGTTCGCTAACTGGCTCAGAGTATCGGTAGCTCTCATAGCTAGAAGATGGGCTGATTTCGTCAACCGATCCACAATCACCCATATGGCATCATGACCTCTGCGGGTCCTTGGTAATCCCATCACAAAATCCATGGTGACATGCTCCCACTTCCATGTCGGTATCGACAGAGGTTGCAATAACCCTGCTAGCTTCTGATGCTCTACCTTCACTTGCTGACAAACGAGACACTTAGCAACATATTCAGCAATGTGCTTTTTCATACCAGACCACCAATAAACCTTTCGAAGGTTTTGATACATCTTAGTACCCCCTGGATGTATCGTATACTTCGATGAGTGAGCCTCTGTTAAGATCAATCTTCTGATCTCTGCATCATCAGGAACACATATCCTACCTCTGAACCTCAACAATCCATCCGAACTCAATCTAAAGTCCGTGTCTGTACCCCTATGTATCTACCTGACAATATCACTACACTGCTGATCAACTCGCTGAGCCTGTCGGATTCGATCTACCAGATCTGGTTCCAACTGCAGGCTAGCTATCATAAATCCACTATCAGCGTCAGGCAGAGTCATATCCAAACTGAGGTTCATGAACTGTTCCAACAGCTCGTGTTCCCTGATCATCATAAATGATACCATCCCGAGATGCTTCCTACTCAAAGCATCAGCAACCACATTTGCTTTACCCGGGTGGTATAGGATTTCACAATCATAATCCTTTAACAGCTCGAGCCATCTCCTCTGTCTAATGTTCAACTCTTTCTGTGAGAATAGGTACTTAAGGCTCTTATGATCTGTATAAATCTGAAATCTCTCACCATAGAGGTAGTGGCGCCATATCTTCAGCGCAAACACCACCGCTACCAACTCCAAGTCATGGGTTGGGTCTCATGATCCTTTAACTGTCTTGATCCATAAGTTACTACCTTCCCATCCTGCATCAATACACAGCCCAGTCGCAGATGTGAAGCATCAGCATACACCAAGAAACCTCCTGAGCTGGTAGGAATGGTGAGGATCGGAGCTGTGGTTAATCTCATTTTCAGCTCCTCAAAACTTTCTTCACACTTATTGTCCCACACAAAATCCACATTCTTTCTTGTGAGGCGTGTCAAAGGAGCAGCTAACCTCGAAAATTCCTCTACAAACCTTCGATAATACCCAGCTAAAACCAAAAAACTTCTGATCTCAGTCACTGTCTAGGGTCTCTGCCACTGAACTACAGCCTCAATCTTAGATGGATCCACTGATACTCCATCCTTCGATACTATGTGACCCAGAAAAGAGATCTGTTTCAACCAAAAGTCACACTTACTGAGTTTAGCGTACAACTTCTCTCGGAGGGTTTGCAGCACTATCCTTAGGTGCCGTTCATGCTCCTTTTTAGACCTTAAATACACCAGTATATCATCAATAAACATAATAACAAATCGATCCAAGTACTGGTGGAATACCTCATTCATCAATGACATAAAAGCTGCGGGAGCATTCGTCAACCCGAATGGCATAACCATAAACTCATAATGCCCATACTGGGTGCGAAAAGCTGTCTTGGGTACATCTCCACCTCGTATCTTCAACTGATGGTACCCTGATCTCAGATCTATCTTGGAAAAGACCTGCGCTCCCTTAAGCTGATCCAACAAATGATCGATGCGTGGAAGGGGATACTTATTCTTGATGGTGGCCTTATTCAACAATCGGTAATCTATACACAGTCGAAGGCTTCCATCCTTCTTCCTTACAAACAGAACCGGTGCTCCCCAAGGTGAGACACTAGGCCTGATGAACCCCTTCTCTAGCAACTCCTGTAACTATTTCCTTAACTCCTCCAACTCAACTTAAGCCATTTTGTACGGTGGCTTGGACATCGGCTCTGTACCAGGTGCCAAATCTATACCAAACTCCATCTCTCTATCTGGAGGTAACCTTGGTAACTCATCCGGAAAGATATCTGGAAACTCCTTAACCACTGGTATGTCTCCCAATTCTGAACGTGTCTTATCCGTCTCAATCACATAAGCGATAAACCCTTCACATTATTCTTTCCACCATTAGTAATCATAAATCATCACATCACATACATACATGAAAATCAAATTTATCTTTCATACATCATGTATCAAGATTGTACTCATCACACTTAATAAAAATCATGTTCTTTAGCTTCATTTCATAAAATTTACTACAAGATTGTCTATCTTTGGAAACATCAAGGTTTTTGCATGACAATCTATAACAACAAAGTCACTCATATTTAATAAAATTAAATCGGCTGCCATCTCTTTACCTCCTATCTTCGTCTTACAATCCCTATATACATGCTCAGTCAATTGACTATCATTCATAGGGGTAGATATCAACATCTTATCAAGCAGTGTGAGTTTTACATGCTTCAACAATTTACATGCAAAGGATGGTGTACAAAAGAATACGTGGCACCAGGATCAAACAATACATAAGCTTCTAAATCAAAGATTTAGATGGTACCTTTTACCACATCCGATGACTGATCTGCAGTGTCCCTGGTCCAGTGCGTGCACTCGTCCTCTACTTACACCCACTACCTGCTTCCCCTTTTCCTCAGCTGTAGCCCTCCTCCTCGGAGCAGCTGTACCAATTGGAGCTCTCTCTGGCTCCTTGCCCTTTTGTGGGGCTCTCTCTATCATCTCTGGGCAATCTCTGATTATGTGCCCTGGCTTCCCACATCTGAGCATACTACAGGAGATCCATAGCATGGTCGAGTACCATGGTACCTACCACACTTGCCACACTGTTTTGTAGTAGGCCGTGGTCCTCTAATCACAATTCCTTTAGCTGGAGCAATGGTCGGATACATGGGAGTATTAACTGTCCTCTCCCGAATCTCGTCAATTCTCGGCCTCTTTCCAGAGAATCTCTTACTTCCTTTATAACTGAAGCCTCTATCCATCATTGGTCTTTTCTTATCTCTGTCCCTCATCTTACCAACCTTTCCAAACTCTGAGGCGATTCTATCAACATCTTGTTCACACAATTGTGCCCTACGCACTGCCTCTTCATAGGTCGGTATATCCAGAGGATCCAACCTCGACCTGATGGTCGGTCTCAATCCATCCACAAACTTCTGGATTTTCTCGACCTCATTACCCATCGTGTTGGGATCATATCTGCCCAGGGATATAAAAGCAGTCTCATACTCATCCACAGTCCTGCTCCCTTGGGTCAGTCCTAAAAATGCCATCTTTAGCTTCCGCTATGCGGTATCCGGGACATACTGTCTCCGAAAGGCCTCTAGAGACACATCCCAACTGATCTCAGTATGCCGGACTCTCAAAATAGGCCTGGTGGACTTCCACCAATGTTCTGCTGATCCCTTCAGCATAAAAGCGGCAAATGCTACCATCTCGGTAGTAGTGCACTTAAAGAACCCATATAATTTCTCGCTCTCATTGATCCAATCCTCAACCGCTACTGTGTCCTTTATTCCACTGAAAGACGACGGTCCAAACTTCTGGAACTACCGCAGTATATCCAAATCGCATCCATATCCCCAACCTCTACTGCCTGGTATAGCAACCGGCATAGGCACATCTGTGTGGGTGGGGTATCTGTGGTCTGTGGCCTCTGGGCTTCCCTTGCCCGTGCCTCAGGAGCTGCCGCCTTCTCGACATCATCCTGTGTAGCGGGACTCTGTCTACCGCCAACTCTAGATAAAGATTGGGTGACTAACTCCACAATCATCTCAATGCTCCATGCATGCTCCGCTCAATCCTAGCAAAGTGAGCCTCAGTACTCTCGGGCCTCTCCTCTGGACCCTGTGGAGCGTGCTCAACATCAGCCTCCACCCCAACATCATCCTGAGCCTCGTGTGTTTTCGGCTCAACACGACCCCCAGGCCTACCTCTACGACCTTGAGCATGTGCTCTCATCCCTCTACCGCGACTGATATTAGGCATATTTACTCAATTCCCTACATTCACAACTAATTACTTAGTCAACCCATCGATATATACACAATTGTATCTAAACAAGCACAGTAACATGGGGATGTAATTTTCCAACTTATTAAGTATTTTAGACACGAAACACATCAAACCAACTTGAGTTCTGATACCAACTTCTGTCACGACCCTCAACTTACCAAAATACGTGTAAATTTTTTGCATTTTCATGCATCAATTATTAATCATCCTTCCTTGATCGTGAACAACTACACTCTCAACAGTTGGGCTGTGTGTCGATGTCTAACTCACTCCACCATACCAATTCAATTTGTATATTATTCATCAGTAAACACTTGCATAAATGTATATATATCAGAGTTGTTACATGTGTTTACATTGTTTTATATCCCCAATAGTTACATACAAAATGCTACTGTGCTATCGTAAGTTTAGATACAAAATTTCAACAGTGTGTATACCTTCAGCAATGGGATGCAGCGGATTACCAAAAAGGGAACGCCTCCAGTCACGCTCACTCTATACTCAAATCTCTATAGAGAGGGAAAAATAAGGTGGGTGAGCAAACCACTTGCTCAGTAAGGCAATCATGAGAATAGGTAGATACTGCACTATCTACGTGATCGTGATGCCATGCTCAAAAGCATTTAATTCATCATTTATCTCAAAACATGAGTGTATGATTGTGTTAATGGTATGTAAAGCATTCATGCTATTAAAATTCAGTGCATATTTCAACTCAAAGCATGGTTAAATCATCATGCATAATTCACAATAAAAGCATGGCATTACCCATCATGCATTTTCTCAAATAACATGGCATTAACCATCATGCAGTTTCATAATAAAGCATGGCATTAAACATCATGCATTTTCACAATAAAGCATGGCATTAAACATCATGCATCTGTGCACTTTAAAAACTATTAACAAATCAATTCAACACTGGTCAGGTCTCGGCCCATCCTTCGGACTTCCCTGACCCACAAATCATTTCAAACATGGATTTATTCTCAAATAGTAGTAGACATGTGAGATAGGCAGTTCAACAACAGGTAATAACCTCAAGGCCTATGTACATAACCTGTGATACCAACTACACGGATTAGGTGTGCGGGATATCACCACTATCTGCTTCCACACGGGAGGTGGGTCAAATCCTACCCGCCGATCCATAGCAGATCTCGTCCGAAGACAACACATCACATCTCAACACGGTACAAAGTACTCCATGCTACATATAGGGTACACGTACTCCATGGACCCAATCAACACATCATATCACGCCACATCTCAAATGCACGTGTGAGCCTATTTAATCGGTACGACCTCTTGTCTACCCGAAGCTCCTAACACGGCTAATCAATGATGTCAAAACAATGCAAGTGTGAGCCTATTTAATCGATGTGACACCCAGTCTACTCGAAGCTCCAAACACGACAACATGCAAGGTGGGCATCCAGTGCGAGACAAACTCCAAGCACAAGGCCAAAACAATTATGAATTCCATGTGAAAACTAGTGCCTCTAGCACTTATGTGTATAAAACACGTCAAATCTCGTGCGAGTCATACTCTAGCACGCTTTCATACTCACGAAATCATGTAGGTGGCTCAAAACTTTGCAAAATATGGTTAACAAAACCAAAACACACTCATTTCTTTTGTAAATCATTTCAATGTTAGCCAACCTACCAATCATTTGTTAAAAAGCAATAAAACATGATTTTCAAAGTAATATGCTTTTGTTTTCATGCACATTTTATCAAACTCCTAACTTTTGCCCTTCAATCACCCAACATCATTTCCTAATGTCTCATGCATTCTAGCAAAGCATTTAATGCTCCCAAGTTGCATACAGATATCTCTAAGAGTCCACACAATTCTCTTACCTCGATTTACTTAGTGTGACTCCTTTCCTTTTATCTTCTCACGCTCTTGGCTCAACTCGCCTCGGCGTATCCTCAGAAGCTGCGATTCATTCATTCAATCAATTGAGTTAATGTTTTTAACCCATAATTGACCTCACTAGTCAATATTATTCACTTATGCATTTTACAAATGCCTTAATCTACATTTTACCTCTTTTAGGTAAATCTCACAATTTATCCACTAACCACATCTTAAAATCATACCACAACACTATTAATAACTTCTACATATCTCATTCATCATTAATCTCCATACATTCCACTTTCTCACCCTAGACCATTTCTAGGTCATAATCATTCTAATGCATTTTAGATAGTTTCTAACCATCCATACTCATGCCAAACAACTCCAAAATCAATTATATAGACAATGTACTATAGTTGGAGTGTTAGAATCTTACCCAATTTGATTTCTCTTCTTGCTCTAAATGACAATGCCTTTAGCTCCTTCAATACCAACTATGGGAAGATGCCTTCCAACTATGTTGTTCTCCTCTTTGATAGGAACAACTTTGCCTCTAATGGTCTCTCTTCAAATCTTACTGAAAATGGTAGATTTTAGAGAGAGAAAGTTAGGTTTTTGGGTTGAAAGTGGAAGGTTAGTGTTTTTCCCAAAATTTTTAGATTTTCAACACTCCTTATATAGAAATAGCTTGAGAAGATTGATCTGGTCTAAGAGGAGATCGATCTGGTCCCCTTAAATCCCTCTTTTTCACGACATTTTAAGCATGAGATCGATCTGTCGAAGCATAAAATCGATTTGCTCCCAAACAGAGAGCTAAGGAGATCGATCTGGGTGCTTGAGGATCGATCTTTTTAATACAGAATGCTTAGGAGATCAATTTGGCTCCATTGGAGATCGATCTGCTCTATTCCATTGCCCAAATAAGAGCATTCTGGCTCTTCCAGATCAATCTCTCATCCCATGAGATCGACTTGCCCTTCATAGTTTCCAGATTTTCTGCAGTTCTTCTGCAGCAACTCATACTCAAACATCCTTAATTTGCTACCATGATCATTTTCTCATCCATTCATCTTTGAGGCTTGACAATGGCCTTTATTCATACCTTATACCTATTGAAACTTGTGTGGAATCTTTGTATAACCAAAGATACTTAATATTAACCAAATGGGAGTGCATACTCATGCAACTCTCCATTCCATTTACCACACTACTCATATTCCATTCTACTCACATTCCTCACATGTTTAAGTCCATTTCCTCTTATTCATAGATAATGTAACTTGTATGTACAATCACAACTCTTATTGCAAGTGTGTTCATTAACTTATGGACTTACATCACATATACTTCACTTAATTTACATTTCTATGTACATATATACTATTATACATATACGAGGTCTCACAAACTGTAGGTGGTCATCCCAGGAGCCTCTAACATCCAGCACACACGCTCTCAACATATCCTCCAAGGTCTGTATAGTCCTCTCTGACTGCCCATCTGTCTGAGGATGAAAAGCCATGCTAAAACTCAATCGGATCCCCAGCGCTTCCTGAAAATGTTCCCAGAAATGGGAAGTGAAGCGGGCATCCCTATCAGAAACAACGCTCACTGGTACACCATGTAGCTATACTATCTCTCGAATATACATGTTCGCCAACTGACTCAGTGTATCGGTAGCTCTCATAGCCAAGAAATGGGCGGACTTAGTCAATCGATCCACAATAACCCATATGGCATCATGACCTCTGCAAGTCCTCGACAACCCCATCACAAAATCCATGGTGACGTGCTCCCACTTCCATGTCGGTATCGGTAGAGGCTATAATAACCCTGCAGGCTTCTGATGCTCTACCTTTACTTGCTGACAAATGAGACACTTAGCGACATATTCAGCAATGTCTCTTTTCATTCCAGACCACCAATAAACCTTCCGAAGGTTTTGATACATCTTGGTACTTCCTGGATGTATTGTATACTTCGATGAGTGAGCCTCTGATAAAATCATTCTTCTGATCTCAGGATCCTTGGGAATGCATACTCTGCCTTTGAACCTCAATAACCCATCAGCACTTTGCTCAAAATCAATACCCACACCTGTCTGTATCTGCCTCAACCAATCGATGCACCGTCGATCGCTCTGCTGGGCTTGTCGAATACGGCCAATCAATTCTGGCTCCAGTCTGAAACTAGTCATGATCTCAAGCCTCTCAAATCTAGGTGGGGTTCCATCCAAACTGAGGTTCGCAAAGTGTTCTAATAATTCATGTTCCCGTACCATCATATAATACACCAACCCAAGGTTCTTTCTACTCAAAGCATCGGCAACTACATTTACCTTACCTGAGTGGTACATGATTTCACAATCATAGTCCTTTAGGAGTTCGAGCCATCTCCTCTGTCTCATATTCAGCTCTTTCTGCGAGAACAGGTACTTAAGGCTCTTATGATCTGTGAACACCTGAAATTTCTCACCATAGAGGTAGTGGCACCATATTTTCAAAGCAAATACCATGGCCGCTAACTCCAAATCATGTGTCGGGTAGTTCTTCTTATGATCTTTCAACTGTCTAGTTCCATAGGCAACTACTTTCCCATCCTGCATAAGCACACAGCCCACTCCCTGGTGTGATGCATCCATATACACCGAGAACCCTCCTGAGCTGGTAGGAATGGTGAGAACTGGAGCAGTGGTCAATCAATGCTTAAACTCCTTAAAACTCCTCTCACATGCCTCATCCCATACAAACTTAACATCTTTTCACGTGAGGCGTGTCAATGGAGCAGCTAGTCTAGAGAAACCCTCTACAAATCTCTGATAATATCCTGCTAATCCCAAAAAACTTCTGATCTCAGTAACTGTCTTGGGCTGTTCCCACTGTACAACTGCCTCTATCTTGGATGGATCCACCAATACCCCATCCTTCGACACAACATGACCAAAAAATGAGATATGTTCTAACCAAAAGTTATACTTGCTGAGTTTGGCATATAACTCTTCCTCTCGGGGAGTCTGCAGAACTATCCTTAAGTGCTCCTCATGATCCTCCCTGGACTTAGAATACACCAAAATATCATCAATGAACACAATCACAAACTTGTCCAGGTATGGCTTGAATATATCATTCATTAGTGCCATAAATGTTGCGGGAGCATTCGTCAATCCGAATGGCATTACCAAAAACTCGTAGTGGCCATAACGGGAACAAAATGCTGTCTTGGGTACATCTTCACTCCTGATCCTCAACTGATGATACCCTAACCACAGTCTATCTTAGAAAACACTTCGGCTCCCTGGAGCCGATCCAACAAATCATCGATTCTTGGAAGGGGGTACTTGTTCTTAATGGTAGCCTTATTCAACAACCGGTAATCTATACACAGTCAGAGGCTTCCATCCTTCTTCCTTACAAATAGAACCGATGCTCCCCAAGGTGAGACACTCGGTCTAATAAACCCCTTCTCCAGTAACTCTTGCAGCTGTTTCTTCAGCTCTTCCAATTCTATCGAACCATTCTATAGGGTGGTTTCGATATCGGCTTTATACTAGGCACTAACTCTATGTAAAATTCCATATCCCTTTTTGGTGGTAGTCCTAGTAATTCATCCGGAAAGACATCAAGGTAATCCGTAATTACGGGTATGTCCCTCAATTCCGAGCGTGCCTCATCTATATCAACCACGTATGCGATGAACCCTTCACATTATCCTCTCCATCGTTAGTAACATAAACCATCACTCTACATTCAACATTTATCATAAACAATAAATTTATCTCTTAAGCAATATGCATTTAAAATCATACTCTTTTATTTACAACAACCATACTATTTTCATATCATTTCTTTTCATCAAAGTTTACAATAAGATTGCCTAATCTTGAAAACATCAATGTTTTGGCATGACAATCCATAACAACTCGATTGGTAGCCAACCAATCCATTCCCAATATTACATCAAAATCATTCATATTCAACAAGATTAAATTGGCTAT
Source organism: Firmiana major (assembly GCA_033439115.1). Lineage (NCBI taxonomy): Eukaryota > Viridiplantae > Streptophyta > Magnoliopsida > Malvales > Malvaceae > Firmiana > Firmiana major. The sequence continues at coordinate 23,912,392 of CM065912.1, forward strand.
CATTTCCTTTCCCTCTATCTTTAACTTACAATCTCTGCATACATGCTCAGTCAATTGACTATCATTCATGGGCGTGAAAATCATCAACATCTTATCCCACAGTGTTGGTTTCACATACTTCAACAATTTATGTGCAAAGGAAGGTGATATGAAAGAATGCGTGGTACTAGGATCAAATAATACTAATGCTTCTAAATCAAAGATTCTGATGGTACCTTTAATCACATCAGTCGAAGCATCTGTGGTATCCTGATCCAGTGCATGTACTCTTCCTCTGCCCATACCCCCAGCTTGTTTCCCTTTTTCCTCAGCTGTAGCCCTCCTCCTTGGGGCTGCTGTCTGAACTAGAGCTCCCTCAGGCTCCTTGTCCTTCTGTGGGGCAATCTCTTCTCTGGACAATATTTAGCCATATGTCCTGGTCTCTCACATCTAAAACACACCATAGGGGTCATCAAACAGGGCCTAGTCCCATGAAATCTCCCACATCTCCTACACTGATCAGTAGTAGGCCGTGGTCCTCTAATAGTCATACCCCTCGGCGCAGTCAAGGCTGGGTATACGGGAGGTCTAGCAGCTCTCTCTTGCACCTCATCAATCTTAGGCCTCTTCTCGAAAAACCTTTGGCCTCCTCTCTTGGCCACTCTATCAAACCCGGATCTCTTTCGGTCCCTGTCCTTCCTGACACTAATCATCCCAAGCTCGAAGGCATTTCGCTCAAAGTCTTGCTCACACAGCTGAGCCTTATGTACTGCTTCCTCATAAATCTGAATATCAAATGGGGCTAGCTTAGTTCGGATGGCCAATCTCAGTCCATCCATGAACTTTTGTATCTTTCGGGTCTCACTACCCATCGTGTATGGGTCGTATCTCCCCAAGGACATAAACTTGGACTCATACTCATCCACAGTGTGGTTCCCTTGAACCAGATTCATAAATTCTATCCGTAATTTCCTCTGTGTGGTGGCTGGGATATACTGTCTCTTGAAGGCCTCTAGAAATATCTCCCATGAGATCTCAGAGTGTCTGGCCTTCAAAATAACCTCGGCGGACCTCCACCAATGCTCACCCTCGCCTTTCAACATGAACACGGCAAAGGCTACCTTCTCAGCTGAAGTGCATCAAAAAAACATATACAGTTTCTCCATCTCATACACCCAATCCTCAATAACCACTGGGTCCTTCACCCCTCTGAACACTAGGGGTTTAGCGCTTGAAACTCGCGCAACCTGCTCAAGTCGCAGTCATAACCCAAATCACTACCGCTCTACTGTGGAGCGATAGGAGAATCTGTATCCCGTACCGGGGGTGGTGTAGCAGTAGCAGTCTCTACAATCTGAGGTCTCTCTGCCTCTGCAGCTGCCTGTTTAGTAGTAGGCTGTGCCGCGGGACCTCGTCTGTCACCGGCGCCTAAGGCCTGCGTGACTATCTCCACCAAATTCTCAATACTTCACTCTAACCTAGCGAAGCGAGCCTCAGTATCCTCTACTCTCTGAGCAGGGTTCTGTGGAGCCTGCTTAGTCTGTGGCTCCGCACGGCTCTCAGACCTACCTCTACGACCTCTAGCACATGCTCTTGCCCCTCTACCTTTGCGTGTAACTGGCATAATGCCTAACTTCCTGTATTATAATAATTTATTAAGCTCAATCCATCACGGTATACACATCTAAGCAAAAGCACAGTAATATGGGGATGTACTTTCTTACATTTTATTACTGACTCACATCAGGCCAACTCAGCTCTGATACCAATCTCTGTCACGACCCAATTTCCTTCTCTTTAATCGAAAATCACTAAAAATTTTTCGTAAATTTCTTTCCTTACCCGATCGTGAACTAACTTACCACCACACTGTTGGGCTGTGAGTCAATAATAAACATCACATCTCATTCATTCTCCGTTAAATAAAGCGGTGTCATACATTTGAAAGTTACTCATTAACTTATATAAAACATGATTTACTGACATCTACATCCCCCATAATTACATTTCAATTGACTACTGTGCTTTTACATTGTTTAGATACAAAAAGAAATCACTGTGTATATACCTCTCATCGATGGAAGCAGCGGATGTCCAAAAACACAATGCCTCAGTCCTCACTGGGCTACTATGCACGATCTGTAGGAGGGGGAAAATAGAAAGGGATGAGCAACCACACACTCAGTAAGGCAATAATGCAAGCATGGTAGATAACTTCTTTATCTACATGCTGATAGTGATATGCATAAATCATTTATAGTAGGAGCATGAGGAATAAAACTATGCCATATGAGTATACATATATATCATGTGTCAAAATCATGTACATTGGCATATAAAACATGGTAAAAACATCATGTATAAATCATCTCATGCTCAATCACATTTAAATTCATAAAAAGGGCAATTCATTAAGAAACCTCCTTTTTAAACCCACATCATAAAGCTCTTTCTCAACACATAAATACCACCAAATCAATTCACAATCACAACCACATTTTCATTTCACAATTCACATATGTGTATAAAAACCAGGTCACTATATCAAAAATGCCTATGTGGACCAACTACATCATAAATCATCCCAGACTACACGCATCCAGGTGTGCGGGGTATCGTGTTGGCACGAAGATGGATTATCCCTCGACAGACTTTCTCATCACATAACCATCACGCAGTACATCGTACTCCATGTGATATATACGGTACAACGTACTCCGTGGACTCATATCGTGATTGGGGGTGCCATTCCTAGGTCTTACCTACCGCATACCAAGAGTTTTCCATATCCGTGAAGGAGAGCTTCCCTGCCGAACAGAGCCTCCCTGCCCCTCCAGGGCTTAAGGATGTTGGCTTAAGGATCCTTCCGTAAGAGAGCCTCCCCGCCTCTTTGGGCTTAAGGATGTTAGCTTAAGGATGTAGGGCTTAAGGATCTTACCGTAAGATAGCCTCCCCACCAAACAGAGTCTCCCCGCCTAACAGAGGCTCCCCGCCTCCTCGGGCTTAAGGATGTTAGCTTAAGGATGTAGGGCTTAAGGATCTTACCAACTTCCACAACCTTGTTCGTATCACCATGTGTGAACTTGTGCGAGCAAAGCTCTAGCACGACTCATGCATCCTATCATAAAGAGACCGTGTACGAGCATAGCTCTAGTACGGTTATACTCATAAGACAAACCACTGAAAAGCCACGTACGAGCAGAAGCTCCAGTACGATTTATAAACATTAGGCTTAATACCCAAATATATCCTCAACGTTTACCAAAAAATGAAATTAAGCCCTTAACGTTTAATTGCATGGAAATAAGTCCTTTAAGTTTTATTTTAAGCAATTTAAACCTTAACGTTTCAAAAAAACATAATTAAACCCTTTTCCGTTAAATCCCAGAAACAGCCGTTAGTCATGTATACGTGGCATGCTGATGTGGAATATTTGTGCCACGTGGATTGTTGACGTGAAAATTTTTTTTCTACATGTACAAAATTGCTGACGTGGAATATTGGGCCCAAAAAAGTTTTTTTTGGCTTTATATTCAAATATGCCCTCAACGTTTATCAAAAAATATAATTAAGCCCTCAACGTTTAATTGCATGGAAATAAGTTCCTTAAGTTTTATTTTGAGTAATTTAAACCTTAACGTTTCCAAGAAACATAATTAAACCATTTTTTGTTAAATCCCAAAAATAACCGTTAGTCAAATATATGTGGCATACTAACGTAAAATATTTGTGCCACGTAGAAAATTTTTTTCCACGTATATAAATATCGCTAACATGAAATATTGGGCCCCAAAATGTTTTTTTTTTCGAATTTACTTTTTCCCATAATTACATTTTTTAAATTTTTAATTTTTAATTTTCATTTTTTTGTACAAATTACTTTTTTTCATACTGTTATTTTTATTTTATAAAATTATATTTTTTCCTCAAAATATATTTTTTTTTCAAAAATTACATTTTCTCTTAAAATGAATTTTTTTTAAATTTTATTTTTCCAAAATTACAATTTGTTTAGACATCGCATTTTGTTCAAAGTTACATTTTTTTTCCAAAATTATAAGTTTTCTACTAAAAAAACCCAAAAATTAATACAAAAATAAAATTGGGAGAAGAAAAATATATAACTGTACAAAATAATTCATCCCGAATACAACAATAGAAGTAAAAGACAACTAACATGTTCATTGCAACAAAATTAAGCTATAATAGCAACATATTCAGAGCAGAATTAAGCTTAAAACTACCGTTAATAATAATTACAAATCTGGATAATAAATTCAATATAAAAACAAGCTAATTATGGCAGTATCGACTTCAATATAAAAACAAGCCTTGTAATATTTTTTAAAATATATATATATTTTTTGAGGAAAAAATGTAATTTTATAAAATAAAAATAACAGTATGAAAAAAAAGTAATTTGTAAAAATAATAAAAAATTAAAATTTAAAATTTAAAAAATGTAATTATGGGAAAAAGTAAATTCGAAAAAAAAAAACATTTTGGGACCCAATATTTCATGTCAGCGATATTTGTATACGTGGAAAAAAATTTTCTACGTGGCACAAATATTTCACGTTAGTATGCCACATATATCTGACTAACGGCTATTTCTGGGATTTAACAAAAAATGGTTTAATTATGTTCCTTTGAAACGTTAAGGTTTAAATTACTCAAAATAAAACTTAAGGAACTTATTTCCATGCAATTAAACGTTGAGGGCTTAATTCTATTTTTTGATAAACGTTGAGGGTATATTTGAATATTAAGCCAAAAAAAAAACTTTTTTGGGCCCAATATTCCACGTCAGCAATTTTGTACACGTGAAAAAAATTTCCACGTCAACAATCCACGTGGCACAAATATTCCACGTCAGCATGCCACGTATACATGACTAACGGCTGTTTCTGGGATTTAACGAAAAAGGGTTTAATTATGTTTTTTTGAAACGTTAAAGTTTAAATTGCTCAAAATAAAACTTAAAGGACTTATTTCCATGCAATTAAACGTTAAGGGCTTAATTCCATTTTTTGGTAAACGTTGAGGATATATTTAGGTATTAAGCCTAAACATTATTATAGTTTCCAAATCAAGGTGCGAGCTAAGCTCCAGCACGTTTCATACAAATGAAAACATCAATACCCGGTGCGAGCTAGGCTCCAGCACGGTTTAATTCACATAAACATGATAGGCGGCTCATAAGTTTTCAAAACTATCTCAAAACATATTTGGCATTTCACATGTGCTATCACACAACATCAAACCACTATAGCCAACCTATCTATCAATTCGTTTAAAACCAAACACATGTTTTATGAAAGCATTCAAAACACTTGATTTATGCAATTATTAGCCTTACTATCCCTTTCTATACATCCATGTAAAACCAAATCATCCAATATTCACAACTATTTTTGCATACCAAACAACCAATTTCTTAAACGTTCATGCATTTCATAAACACCCTATAATCCCACAAATTACGAGCAGCTACCTCTATATACTTATCGAATTCCCTTACTTGGAATCGCGACGCATGATTCCGTTTTCCTTAGCGCTGCTCCCTTGTGTGGTCCAATTCGTCTTCAATGAACTCTTCGGGACTACACACAATCATATTTCACATTATATTCGATCCATATAATGCAACCCTTGTGCTTGCTATAGTCAATTCGACCTATAGTTTTTAGTGACGCTCTTAAGGCCTCGTTTCATTACTCTACTCATATTTCGAGTTCATGGATTTTTTAGGCCTATTAATTCATTCCAAATCGATATTAAATTGACATTAAGCTCATAGTATTCATATTTCATGAATTCCCTCACTATGGCATTTATCAAGCATTTACATACTCATTTCCATAATTTCACTTAAACCCACAATGTAATTCCATTTAACCATCCAAAATCATACACATTACCTCAATAACAACTTTAGCATGCCCCTAAATCATAAACTCATTCATCACATATCTTCTCACATTATACCTATCTAGGTTTTCTAGGTCACACCAATTCCACCACATCCCTAGATAATTTATCCATCAATACACATCCAACCCAACTCCAAAATCACTTAAATAAACAATGTACTTGGATTGGAGTATTAGAAACTTACCAAATCTGATTTCTCTTCTTGCTCCAAATGTCAATGCCCTTAGCTCCTTCAATACCAACAATGGGATTTTGGGTTCCAACTATATTGTTTTCTTCCTTAAGATGAACAACTTAATGTCTAATGGCCTCCCCTCAAATCTTACTGAAAATGGCTGATTTAGAGAGAGAAAATTAGGTTTTTTGGGTTAGAAATGGAAGATTGGTGTTTTTTATGAAATTTTTAGATTTTTAGCACTCCTTTTATAGAAATCACTTAAGGAGATCGATCTGATCCAAGAGGAGATCGATTTGATCCCCTTAAATCTCTCATTTTCACGGCATTTTAAGCATGAGATCGATCTGCTCCCAAACAGAGAGCTAAGGAGATAGATCTGTATGCTTGAGGATCGATCTTTTCATTATAGAATGCTTAGGAGATCGATCTGGCCCATTGGAGATCGATCTGCTCTATTTCATTGCCCAAATAAGAGCATTCTGGCTCTCCCAGATCGATCTCCCATCCTATGAGATTGATCTGGCCTTCATACTTTCCAGATTTTCTACAATTTTCTTGCTGCAACTCACACCCAATTGTCCTTAATCTACTGCCATGGTCATTTTCTCTTCCATCCACCTTTATGACTTGAAAATGGCATCCATTCATACCTTATGCACATTGAAACTTGTGTGCATTCATTGTATATCCAAAGGTATCACATTCCAAACTAAATGGAAGCATAACTTCATTTCATTTTACCACACTACTCATTTTGAGTCCTAATCACATTCATCACTTGCAAGAACTCATTTCTTCATATTCATACAAAATGGAACTTGTGTGTACATTACAAAATCATACCATCATTATGTACATTGAATCCATGGACCTAAATCAATCATACTTTACATTACAAGTCCATTCATATTCATTACACATTACAACTTTACATATACGGGGTCTCACAATTTAAGCGAGCAGATTGATCTCTAATGGAAGAGGATCGATCTCCTTATGATTTTGTAATGAAGAGATCGATCTCATGAGTAAGGAATCAATCTCAAAATGTTTCTGTTAAGGAGAAGATCGATCTCCCCAAGGATTAGATCGATCTCATGAAGCATTCTGTAAACTAGAGATTGATCTCATAATTAGAGCAGATCGATCTCATAAAGCCATTAAGAGATCAATCTTACCCCATGACAGATCGATCTCCTAGGCATAAAATTACCCCAAATCATCCCCGAATTCAAATGCAGATTGATCTCATCAAGAGTCAGATCGATCTCCTACCCTTAGTCTATATAAAGACCCTTTGTTTTTCCTGGAAATGGATCTCTCTCTCTCTCCTAAACCTCCATTTTAGCCGAACCCTAGCTTTCTCTCTCTTCCAAAGTCCTCATTTTCATCCAAATCAAGGGTTGTGGCAAGAAGGAAAGTTGTTCCTCATCCAAAGGAGAACAACATACTTGGAAATCGAAAGACGAATCGAATCGAAGTGTGAGTTGAGCATTCCACAAGTTTGGGTAATCTCTAAACTTCAATCTTGGATTTTGAAGTGATTTTTGGTGGTTGTGAATATGTGCATTGTGGTGAAATAGTTAGGAAAGGATTAGAGTTGACAAAAATTGTGATTTTATTGGAGTGATGATGATATTAAGTAAATTGTGGTAAATTTAGATTTTTGTCTATAAATTGGAAATTTAGGCAATGAAGTGATTTTGGCATGGGTATTCTACATGAGAAATGTAGAAGGTTGAAATGTAGTGGATGAGATTATGAATTTGATAGAGTCATGAGAAATAGGATAATTGAGGTATTTAAGGAGAATATGGGCATATGCTCGATGTAGAGATTTGGAGGTTATGTGATAATGAGTTTTGATGTTTTTACATCATTTGGACAGCTCGGGAGTTCCAGAGAGGAATACAAGACTAGTCCATGATACGGGAGAACAATTGCACAATACGAGGTGCAAAGAGGTAAGGGAAACTTAAACTCGTTTGTGTATGTGAATTGTGAAATGTTGTAGCATGAATTGTGATTGAGAAAACAAGCATGTTTATGTATTGTGAATGAGAGATTGCACTCGATTTATAGCCGGTTGGAGCCCAATTTTTATGAGTTGTAAACTATGTGTGAAAATATTTTACAATCGTTTTGTGTTTAAAACGTGAAAAAGAGATTTGGGCTCTACGTTAAGGTATACTGAGATTGAGAAATGTGTGCCTGGTTTTGCTGGTTGGAACTCGTTTTTAACATGTTTTGTGTTGAGTACACAAATGTTTTAAATGAGATTTATGAAAGAAAACCATTATGAGTTCTACGTGAAGGCAAAACGTTTTATATGATAATGTCTAATGATTGAGACTTAGGCGTGTCATGTTGAATACACATCGGGCCTTGCTTTGGTAGCATGTAAGTCCGGGCCTTGTTCTGGTAACATGCAAGTCCGATTATTCCTCCACTTTGGTAGTGTTGGGAGGCCTTGCTCTGGTAGCATGCAAGTCCAATATTCCTTCGTTTTGGTAACGAGAGATGCCACTGTTTTGGTAACGTGAGATGACCCCCATTCTGGTAATACTGGGTGGCTTTGTTTTGGTCGCATGTAAGAATGATAGAGTGGGCCATCTGGGAACCAACCCAAGGACCACATGATAGTGTGCATGAGAAGAGATATTGCTCTGGTAGCATGTAAGGCTGGGCCTTATTCTGGTAACACTTAAGTCCAATATACCATGTACACGACCATATGTCGATGTTCCCTCTTATGAGGATGCCTGGGATGCGCACCTAGTGGAGATATTATTTATGTGCCATGACAAGTTTTATATGAGTTTTATTACCTAGTCTTCTTTTTATACACATGAGTTGTGTTTTGTAGCTATGCCACGTGCATTTTATTGCGGTGATTTTTATCATGTTTTAATGAGAAAAGCCATTATCGCAACATGATTTTCACATGCTTGTAACTATGGTTTATACTGAGTTATGTACTCTCACGTTTTCACATGAATTTAGAGAATGAGATGAGAATGATGTTTTATTAAGTCATGCTACATTTTCTAACGAGTTTTCAACTATGAGTTAAAATGATTGTGTTGTGTAAATCATTGTTTTATTGATGAGTCCCTTACTGTCACGACCCTTAACTTACCAAAATACGTGTAAATTTTTCGCATTTTCATACATCAATTATTAATCATCCTTCCTTGATCGTGAACAACCACACTCTCAATAGTTGGGCTGTGTGTCGACGTCTAACTCACTCCACCATACCAATTCAATTTGAAACATTATTTATGAGTAAACACTTGTATAATTGTATATATATCAGAGTTGTTACATGTGTTTACATTGTTTTACATCCCCAGTAGTTACATACAAAATGCTACTGTGCTATGTTTAGTTTAGGTACAAAATAATCCAGGTGTGTATACCTTTAGCGATGGGATGCAGCGAATTACCAAAACGGAAACGCCTCCAGTCACGCTCACTCTATACTCAAATCTCTGTAGAGAGGGAAAAAATAAGGGGGTGAGCAAACCACATGCTGAGTAAGGCAATCATGCGAACAGGTAGATACTGCACTATTTACGTGATCGTGATGCCATGCTCAAAAGCATTTAATTCATCATTTATCTCAAAACATGAGTGTATGATTGTGTTAATGGTATGTAAAGCATTCATGCTATTAAAATTCAGTGCACATTTCAACTCAAGGCATGGTATAAATCATCATGCATAATTCACAATAAAAGTATGGCATTACCCATCATGCATTTTTACAATAAAGCATGGCATTAAACCTCATGCATCCGTGCACTTTAAAAACCATTAAGAAATCAATTCAACACTGGTCAGGTCTCAGCCCATCCCTCGGACCTTCCTGACCCACAAATCATTTCAAACATGGATTTATTCTCAAATAGCAATAGACATGTGAGATAGGCAGTTCAACAATAGGTAATAACCTCAAGGCCTATGTACATAACCTGTGATACCGGTTACACGGATCAGGTGTACGGGATATCACCACTATCTGCTTCCACATGGGAGGTGGGTCAAATCCTACCCGTTGGTGCATAGCAGATCTCGTCCGAAGACGGCACATCATATCTCAACACGGTACAATGTACTCCATGCTACATGCACAGTACAACGTATCCGTGGACCCAATCAATACATCATATCACGTCACATCTCAAATGCACGTGTGAGCCTATTTAATCGGTACGACCTCTTGTCTACCCGAAGCTCCTAACATGGCTAATTAATCATGTCAAAACAATGCACGTGTGAGCCTATTTAATCGATGTGACACCCAATCTACTCGAAGCTCCAAACACGACAACATGCAAGGTGGGCATCCAGTGCGAGACAAACTCGAAGCACAATGCCAAAATAATTATGAAATCCATGTGAAAACTAGTGCCTCTTGCACTCATGTGTATAAAACACTTCAAATCTCGTGCGAGTCATACTTTAGCACGCTTTCATACTCACGAAATCATGTAGGTGGCTCAAAACTTTGCAAAGTATGGTTAACAAAACCAAAACACACTCATTTCTTTTGCAAATCATTTCAATGTCAGCCAACCTCCCAATCATTTGCTAAAAAGTAACAAAACATGATTTTCAAAGCAATATGCTTTTGTTTTCATGCACATTTCTCAAACTCCCAACTTTTACTCTTCAATCACCCAACATCATTTCCTAATCTCATGCATTCTAGCAAAACATTTTAGCACCCAAATTGCACACAGATATCTCTAAGAGTCCACACAATTCCCTTACCTCGATTTACTTGGTGTGACTCCTTTCCTTTTTGCTTCTCACGCTCTTGGCTGAACTCACCTCGGCGTATCCTCGGAAGCTGCGATTCATTCATTAAGTCAATTAAGTTAATGTATTTAACCCATAATTGACCTCACTAGTCAATATTATTCACTTATGCATTTTACCAATAACTTATTCCACATTTTACCTCTTTTAGGTAAATCTCACAATTTATCCACTAACCACATCTTAAAATCATACGACAACACTATTAATAACTTCTACATATCTCATTCATCATTAATCTCCATACATTCCACTTTCTCACTCTAGACCATTTCTAGGCCATAATCATTCCAATGCATTTAGATAGTTTCTAACCATCCATACTCATGCCAACAACTCCAAAATCACTTAAATAAACAATGTACCATAGTTGGAGCGTTAGAATCTTACTAAATTTGATTTCTCTTCTTGCTCCAAATGGCAATGCCTTTAACTCCTTCAATACCAACAATGGGAAAATGCCTTCCAACTATGTTGTTCTTCTCTTTGATAGGAACAACTTTGCCTCTAATGGTCTCTCTTCAAATCTTTCTGAAAATGGCTGATTTTAGAGAGAGTGTGTTAGGTTTTTGGGTTAAAAGTGGAAGGTTAGTATTTTTCCCAAAATTTTTTGATTTTCAGCACTCTTTTTATAGAAATAGCTTGAGGAGATCGATCTGGTCCAAGAGGAGATCGATCTGGTCCCCTTAAATCCCTCTTTTTCACGGCATTTTGAGTATGAGATCGATCTGTCGAAGCATGAGATCGATCTGCTCCCAAACAGAGAGCTAAGGAGATCGATCTGGCGCTTGAGGATCGATCTTTTTACTACAGAATGCTTAGGAGATCGATCTGGCTCCATTGGAGATCGATCTGCTCTATTCCATTGCCCAAATAAGAGCATTCTGGCTCTTCCAGATCGAACTCTCATCCCATGAGATCGATCTGCCCTTCATAGTTTCCAGATTTTCTGCAGTTCTTCTACAGCAACACTTACCAAACATCCTTAATTTGCTACCATGATCCTTTTCTCATTCATTCATCTTTGAGGCTTGACAATGACATCCATACATACCTTATTCCTATTGAAACTTGTGTGGAATCCTTGTATAACCAAAAGTATACGATATAAACCAAATGGAAGTGTACGACTTATGCAATTCTACTTCCATTTTACCACACTATTCATAATCCATTCCACTCACATTCTCCACATGTTTAAGTCCATTTCTTTACATTCACACATAATGTAACTTGTATGTACAATCACAACTCTTATTACAAGTGTGTACATTAACTTATGGACTTACATCACATATACTTCACTTATGAATTCATAGTACAACTCTATTTACATTTCTATGTACATATATACCATTATACATATACGGGGTCTCACACTTACCCCCTTACTGAGCGATTTAGAAGCTCACCCTGTTTTCTCTTCTCCCCAGATCTTCAAGTGAAGAGAGTTTTTCCTGAGACGTACGGAGTAGTGGCTAGTGGAGGACTTGAGCTCCAGGCCATATATTGTATTGAGGTATAATTTATCTTTTCATGTACCCAAAGTAAAGTTGTAATTATAGACACTTGTTGTACAATGATGCAGGGATATATTAGGATTAATTAACTCGAAATTGAGTAATGTATATGATATGATATATACTATTTTATGATGAGATCCTGAGGCATTATAAGTATGATGATGTATGACACTGCACTGGAATGCACCCTTAATTATGATTTGATGAGTAAAAAGTTTTAAATTTGTCATATTTTCTGCGTTTCCAGGGAGTCATATGTACACACAAGTTACATAATATGTGAATCATAAGAAATGGTCCTTTTTATGCTCTAAGTGTGATTAGAATGCAAAATGATTAGTTCAACATTTAAATGCAATCTTTCCTTTGAAATTTTGAAAAAAATAGCACCTGGAATCCTGTAGATGAACGCCAGATCGATCTTCTTACATGACAAGATCAATCTTGTAATTCCAAAATGAAATCACAAAGGTTCTATAGGCAAGGAGATCGATCTCAAGGTGATTCTTCATAGAAAGGATCGATCCCTTCCCAAAAGCATGTCGTTCTTGATGTGATTCTGCCTAGAAAGGATCGAACCTTTCTCAAAAACAAATCAATCTCGAATGGTTTTTGGCTAGAAGGGATCGATCCCTTCCTAAGAGTAGATCGATCCCCATAGTTTAGTTACTGAATACTTGTGTAGTTCAACCAAAGGAAGATCGATCTCTCACCTTGGAGATCGATCTCACAACACCCATTTCTATTTAAAAGCCCGACAGCCGAGTCTTCTTCGCCAGAATATCAAATACCTCTCCATTTTAGCAAAGTGAACAAGTTTTCTCACTCTAAAATATCATCACCTTCTAAACAGATTTGAGAAAGGTTGCTTTTAGAAAAGTTATTCCTAGTGATGAGGAGAAGAACATAGTAAAAAACTAGTAGTTGAATCTCTGGATTGAAGGAGCAAGGTGTTTCCCTAATTTTGGCCAAAAGAGAAAGGTTAAGCTAGGTGAGTTTTCAATACACCAACTTTAATTATGTTAATCTAGACATTTTTATGTGTTGATTGGTGTATGTATGGTTGGCTGAAACATCTTTGAGCATGCTTAATCATCCATGACCAAATATGGGTTTAGTGTGAGAAAGTGAGCTATGGTTGATTTAATGATAAATTGATCATACTATGGTGTTGGTGATGTTATATGCATGATTTTGAGATGGTTTTGTGAAATCAGTTTATGGAATTGGATAAAGTTATGAAGTGTGCATATAAGGAGTTTGTGAAAAATGCATGAATGAATGGAAAACTAAGGTTAAAGCATGCATGTCAAGTGCTTGATAAAATAACTAAGTGAGTTTGCTAGCAAAATTGGCTAGGAATGGCATGACGATGACTAGCATTCGGCCATGGTGGGGTGATAGGTGTTTGGCCACCGTGCCATGGCTGAATGTGATCATGGGCCAAGTTTGATGCAATCGACCCAATAAGGTCAATGGGCCTAGAATTCGGTTGAATGAGAGATAATGGGCCTAGGTGAAATGAATAGTGTTGTGTGAATGGGCTTAAAAAATGGGGTAAGGCTATTAAGGTGTAATTGGTCCCAATAAAAGCAAATAGGCCGAATAAGATATATCGACTATGATGAAGTCAGAATAATGAATTATCAGTGTTGATTGATGTGAATGATGAATATTTGCAACTCCCGAGGATATATTTGGAGCCAATTAGACCCAATCACGAAAAACAAGAAAAGAGGAAGAAGCAGCTTTCGAGATATCTGTATGCATTTTCAGATGCATTTACAAATTCTTAAAATGTTTGAGGGTCATAGAAAAGAAATAACATTTTAAGGGGTTCAAAATGGTAACCATTTTACCCTTAGGAAGGGCAAAAAAATTGAGATGTTAGAAAAGATCATGAAAAGTAAGAACAGGATGTTCTTGAGTCTTTTACCGCTTTTAGCATGTGGATATGTAGGCTGGCTAGCATTTAAATGGTTTGCAAAAAAACAGCTTGATTTGGTTTTAATAACCATTCTTTGCAAAAATAAAAATAAAAATTAGCCACCTACATGGGTTTTGTGGAAATAAAGCGTGTTGGACCACTGCTCGCATGAGATTTGACATTTTCATACATGCATTAGTGTTGGAGCTGTGCTCACACTAGAGTTTTTCATACATGAGTCCTAGAGCCTAGCTCGCACTAGTATTCACATGGATTTTATGACATAGTGCTAGAGCGTTGCTCGCACTAGATGTTCACTATACATTTGCAGCCGTAATAGAGCTTTGCTCGCACGTTATTTTATGACATGTTGGGAGCCATGCTGGGAGCTTCGGGTAGACTCTGTGTCACACCGATTGAATAGGCTCGCACGTGTGTTTTGAGATGTGGCATGATTTGATATGATGATATGGGTCTAGGAAGTACGTTGTACCATGCATGTAACATGGAGTACATTGTATCGTGCTTGAATATATATATATATACTATCTTCGGACGAGGTAAAATCTGCTATGGACTGGTGGGTAGGGCGTGACTCACCTTTCGTGCGAAGTAGATAGGCGTGATACCTCATACACTAGGATCCGTGTAGCTTGGGATCATAGAGGATATGGCCATAGTCCTAGATATTACCCTTATTATTTGCCTAATCTTACATGTCACCTGGTTTATGATGATTGCATGATTTAAATTGTTTTGTGAGTCAAAACAGTCCGAGGGAGGGGCTGAGTCTGACAGATGATGATTTGGTATTGATTTGTGTCGAGTATGAACTGTTTTAAGTGCACCTCGTATGATGATTTTCCATGCTTTATTTACCGACTTGTGCACTTATTTGAATATCATGAACTACTTTAGATACCATGAACACGTGCATGAACTATTTTAAGTGCACCTCGCATGATAATTTTCCATGCTTTATTTACCCACTTGCGCACTCATTTGAATAGCATGAACTACTTCATTTACCATGAGCACGTGCATGAACTGATGTTTTTGGGTATGACGTGTAAATGCGTGATTTTATGCATGGCATCACGATCATGTAGATAGTACAGTTATCTACTTACTCGTATGATTGCCTTACTGAGCGCGTGCTTGTTCACCCCTCTTTATTTTCCCCCTCTACAGAGCATTTAGTAGATTGAGAGCGACTGAAGATTTGATTTCTAGTGTCCATTGCATCCTATCATATAAAGGTATACACATTTGTACAGTTTGGTATCTAGACATGCAATAATATGTAAGACCCATAAATTAATATAAACTCTTTATGATTTGTGATATACAGACAAGTCACATTAGATATAAATCATAAGGAATGAATGTTTTTAAGTTGCAAATGTGTAAGAAATGCAAAATGGGTAGTTAAGCAAATTGAATATCAATGTAACAGTAAAATTCTAGGAAAACTTGCAGTAGAACTGTTACAGATGAGGAGCAGATCGATTTCATTAGCAAGGAAGATCGATCTCATGGCTTGAAAATGCACGGCCAAGCATTCTGCAAGAGGCAGATCGATCCCTCAACAAGAGCAGATCGATCCCTCATTCAAAGTAGATCGATCTTGGATAGGTTCTGGGTAGAACAGATCGATCTCATAACAAGGCTAGATCGATCTCCATATGATTCTATGTTAAACAGTTCGATTTCATGCTATAGTGATACTCGCACTATATTTTATAAGATATGCATCACATAGTACTTGAGTATATTCTTGTACTTGATTTTTATGTGATTTATGCATGATAGAGTACTGGGAGCATTGCTCGTACTCAGTTTTATTGATTGATACTTGATGGAGTATTGGAGCATTGCTCATACCCAGTTTTACATGACATAGTGCTGGGAGCATTGCTCGTACTAGATTTATATAACTTATGTATGTGGTCATGTTGGGAGTTTACTCACACGTACCGAATTTTGAAAGAGAGAGCATGAAACAGTCGTGTTGGGAGCCTGTGCTGACTGTGTGTCGCATCGATTATATGCTCACACATGAAATATTTTGAGATATGGTCGAGGGCTATGGAAAAACTATTACCCATGGTACGAGGGCTAAGACTTATGGCAAGCACCCCGACTATGAGGATTGGGTCCATTGAGTACTTTGTACCGTGTATATCACTTGGAGTACGATGTACCGTGAGTACACGATGTTATTGAGTTGTGAGCTGATGGTAGAGGATTTGACCCACCTCCTGTTACAGCAAATGTGAGACCCTGCACACCGAGTACTATGTAGCTTGGGATCACATAAAATGAGTTATGATCATAATCTCGGAACATGTAGTCGCCTATCTTGTTTCATTCAATTGAGTTTCCTTGAATGAATTATCACATTATTTTATAATATGAACATGTGACTGTGTGTGATAAGGGTAACCCGAGGGATGGGTGAGGCCTAGATTTCTATGTTTTTAACATGACGATATGCCATATTGTTTTGATTTAATTGAAATGGCATAATAAAATGTGATTTATATGAATTACATGAAAGATTCAATGTTTTGCATAAACTACTGAGATTATTAAACTTGCATATTTTCAGTTTCATAATATCTATATGTATATATTGCATAAATGTTTCAAGAAAGACACATGCTTTAGATGTGAATCAAAAAGGAAATGATTTAGTGGCATGAGAATTGTATTTTGTAGATAGTGTGGTTATCTACTTGCTTGCCTTATTATTTCCTTACTGAGCTGTGAGCTCACCCCCTTTTTGTTTCCCCTCTCTACAGAGCATCCACAGTAGTTGAGCATGACTGAGAACTGGTATTTCTTGATCTGTTGCATATCCATCTTACGAAAAGTATACACATTCGAACGTTTTGTACTGAACAATGTAAAAGCGCAGTTATGTAAATGAATGTACGGTCGGGGATGTATATGTACAAGTATTTGTATAATGTATATGAATTACTTTTAAGAAAGAGTATTTACAGTCAATAGATAATTGTATTGACATGTATGCATGTTATGGAATGAATGTGGTTGAGGTGACTAATATCGAATCACAGTCCAACCGTTTGGTATGGAATTATGACAGAAGGAGAGGTAAGTAAAATGCAAAAAATTTATGATGGTTTTTGGTAGGTCACGTACGGGTGGAGGGCGTGACAGAATGGTATCAAAGCTGAGTTAGTCTGATGTGAGTCGGTATTAGTAATTAGGAAAGTGTACATCCCCATATTATTGTACTTTGTTCAGTGACAATTATGTATACAAGATGGGAATCAGACTAATTAATGGTTATGAATGCAGGAATTTAGCCATTATGGCTAATACCAACCGTGGTAGAGGGGCTAGAGGTAGGGCTCGAGGCCGTAGAGGTAGGCCTGGGACCCAAGATGAGACGACAGGTCCCACTGAGGTGCCAGAGAGTATCAAGGCATGCTTCATGAGATTCGAGTGTCACCTTGAGACCATAGTAGAGTTACTGGCATAGAGTTTGCCAAGTGGACAGGGATAGGATGCAGGGACTGCGCTTGGAGAGGCAGTTACACCTAGTACGCCTGTACAGCCAGCTCATACACCACGGCCTACAGATACACCTACACCCCTACCAGTTTAGGATACGCCTTCTCATGTTACTCCACGACAGGGCAATAGTGCTTTGGGGTATCGTTGTGAGCTTGACAGACTGCAAAAATTCTAGAAGCTTGGATCACCGTCATTTAGTGGGGTGAAGGACCCAGTTGTCGCAGAGGATTGGCTGGGAGAGATAGAGAAATTTTATGAATTCTTCGAGTGTATGACGATCGAGATGGTCGCGGTTGCTGCGTTCCAAATGAAGGGATCAACAAAATATTGGTGGAAGTCCACCAGAGTTATATTGAGAGTACAACACTCAGAGATCACTTGAGATAACTTTTTGGATACCTTCAGGAGGCAGTATGTCCTGGATACAGTGCAACGGAAGTTGCAGATGGAATTCTTGGGGTTAAGCCAGGGGACTCAGTCAGTGGATGAGTACGAGACATGATTAATATCCTTGGGTAGATATGATCCTAATACCATGAGTAGCGAGACTAGGAAGGTCCACAGATTTATTGATAGACTAAGACCAGTATTACGATCTAAATTGGTTCCATTTGACATCTCTACCTATGATAAGGCTGTGCGCAGGGTGCAACTCTGTGAGCAGGACTATGGGAGGAATGTCTTTGAGTTCAAGATAGTTAGCAAGGGTAGAGGTCGAGATAGGAAGAGGCCGATGAGTGACAGTGCCAGAGGTTTTGGATATCTAGGAGGAAGTAGACTCTTCGGTAATAGACCAAAGATCGAAGAAGTACAGGAGAAGACTATTAGATCTCCTGCATATTCGGCCATAGCTTCAGCTAGAGGTGTAGTGATTGGAGGATCGAGGCCCACCACTGAGCAGTGTAGTAGATGTGGTAGATTCCATGAATGTAGACCTTGTCTTATTTCAAGTGGATTATGCTTCAGATGTAGGAAGCCAGGGTAGAGTTTGCCCAGAGGTTATAGATATTGCCCCACAGAAGGGCAAGGAGCCGAAGAGAGCTCCAACTGATATGTTTGCGTCAAGGAGGAGAGTGACAGCAGAAGAGAAAGGGAAGTAAGTTATTGGACGAGGGCGAGTACATGCCTTGGATCAGGTCACGGTTGATGTTTCATCGGATGTGATTAGAAGTAACATCCTGATGTATGATTTAGAAGCATATATTTTAATTGATCCTGGTGCCATGCATTCATTTGTATCGCCTTCATTTGCATGTCAGTTAGCAAAAAACGTAGAGCGAACACCTTTAAGTAGAATGATGTTAATTAGTATGCCTATGGATAACAGTCAGCTAGTTGAATATGAGTTAAAAAATTGTAAGCTAAGAGTAGGGGAAAAGGATATGACAACCAATCTAATATTGTTAAGCATGAGTGATTTTGATGTAATCTTAGGAATGTATTGGTTATTTGTAAACCATGCTGTTTTGGATTGTTTTGCTAAGACAGTTATATTTCTTAAGCCTGAAAAATATGTTTTAAAGTTTGATGTAAAGAAATGAAAGTAGTAGTTATAGTTACAATAAATAATGTACTATGCTGACTGAGAAATACAAATCTTGAAGGTTTTATTATGTACGTGGTTGATACGAATAAGGTACATCCGGAGTTGGTAGATATTCCTGTGGTCAGTGATTTTCCAGATGTCTTTCCGGATGAATTGTCAGGGTTACCACCAGACAGAGAGATGGAGTTCTATATAGATTTGGTGCCTGGTACTGAACCTATATTGAAACCACTGTATCGCATGGCCTTAGTTGAGCTGGAAGAGCTCAAGAGACAGTTACAAGAGCTGTTGGATAGGGGGTTCATCAGACTGAGTGTTTCGCCATGGGGAGCACTGGTTTTGTTTGTAAAGAAGAAGGATGGAATCTTTCGATTGTGTATAGATTATAGATTATCAAATAAGGCTACCATCAAGAATAGGTATCCCCTTCCACGCATTGATGACTTGTTGGATCAGTTTTAAGGGAGCGCAGGTCCAAGATTGATCTGAGGTCTGGGTATCATTAATTGAGAGTTTGAAGTGGAGATGTGCCCAAGACAGCATTTAGGACCCAATATGGCCACTATGAGTTTTTTGTTATGCCATTTAGATTGACAAATGCTCCTGTAGCTTTCATGGATTTGATGAATGATGTGTTCAAGCCATATTTAGATCAGTTTGTTATCATCTTCATCGATGACATATTGGTATACTTGAAATTCGAGGAAGAGCATGAGAAGCACCTTAGGATTGTATTGCATACCCTACGAGAGTAGAAGCTATATGCGAAACTCAGCAAGTGTGATTTCTAGATGTCACAGATCTCATTTTTGGACACATTGTGTCAAGGGATGGTGTATTAGTAGGATCGTAGTTCAGTGGGAACAGTCGAGGACAGTCATCGAGATTAGGAGTTTCCAGGGTTTAGTAGGGTATTATCAGAGATTTGTAGAGAGATTTTTGAAGTTCGCTGCTCCGTTGACACGTCTCACTTGGAAGAGTGTAGCGTTTGTGTGGGATAATGATTGTGAGAGGAGTTTTCAAGAGTTGAAGCGTCGATTGATCACTGCTCCGATTCTTTCTATCCCTACTAGCTCAGGAGGATTTTCAGTGTATACCGATGCTTCGCATCAGGGACTGGGCTGTGTATTAATGCAAGATGGGAGGGTAGTTGCTTATGGATCCAGACAACGAAAAGACCATGAGAAGAACTATTTGACCCATGATTTGGAGTTAGCAGCAGTAGTGTTTGCGTTGAAGGTATGGCGCCACTACTTGTATGGCTAAAAGTTTCAGATTTTTATCGACCACAAGAGCCTCAAGTATCTGTTCTGGTAGAAAGAACTAAATATGATACAAAGAAGATGGCTAGAGCTTTTGAAGGACTATGATTGTGAAATACTTTATAATCCAGGTAAGACTAACGTTGTAGCTGATGCTTTGAGTAGGAAGAGCCTTGGGATGGTATCGTATATGATGGTCAGGGAACATGAGTTGCTAGAGCAGTTTGCTAGCCTCAGTTTGGGAGTTGTGCCTTCTAGCATGGATACAGACTATGTGATAGCTAGCTACACTTGGAGCCGAACCTGTTGGACAGGATAAGACAGGCTCAGCAGAGTGATCTGTATTACATTGATACGACTGGTCAGATACAGAAGGGCATCGTAACTAATTTTGAGTTAAGTTCTGATGGATTACTGAGGTTCAGAGGTAGATTGTGTGTTCTCGAGGAACCAGAGCTCAGAAGATTGATTTTGTCAGAAGCTCATTTATTGAGGTACATATTACATCCAGGGAGTAACAAGATGTATCAGAATCTCTGGAAGGTGTACTGGTGGTCAGGTATGAAGAGAGATGTGACGAATTTCGTGGTTAGATGTCTCGTATGTCATTAGGTGAAGGTAGAGCATCAGAGACCTGCAGGGTTATTGTAGCCTCTACCTATACCTACATGAAAATGGGAGCATATCACCATGGATTTTGTGATGGGTTTACCCATGACCCAGAATAATCACGATGCGATATGGGTGATTATTGATAGACTGATGAAGTCAGCCCACTTCTTAGCTATGAGAGCTACCGATACTCTGAGTTCATTGGCAGAATTGTATGTACATGAGGTAGTGAGGTTGCATGGTGTTCCCGTGAGCATTGTTTCAGATAGGGATTCGCGCTTCACTTCCCACTTTTGGGAACATTTTCAGGAAGCTATGGGAACCCAGTTGAGTTTGACCACCACTTTTCATCCTCAGATAGATGGTCAGTCAGAAAGGACTATACAGACTCTGGAGGATATGTTGAGAGCGTGTGTGCTAGATTTTAGAGGCTCTTAGGATGATCACTTACCACTAACCGAATTCACCTACAACAACAATTATCATTCAAGTATCAAGATGGCACCGTATAAGGCTTTGTATGGCTGCAGATGTTGTTCCCCTATCGGTTGGGAAGAAGTGGGTGATCGAAAGATTTTTGCTCCTAACTTAGTTACATAGGCCTTTGAGGATGTCCAGTTGATTGTTGAGAGATTGAGGACAGCTCAGAGTAGATAGAAAAGCTATGCTGACAGAGACAAAGACCGCTTAAGTTCGTAGTGGGTGAATCCGTGTTTTTGAAGGTTTCTCCTTCCAAGGGTATAGCGAGATTTAGGAAGAGAGACAAGCTGAGTCCTCACTACATTGGACCCTTTGAGATACTTGATCGAGTGGGAGATAAGGCATATAGGTTGGCATTGCCACCGAATTTATCAAAAGTGCATAATGTCTTCCACATTTCGATGCTTAGGAAGTATCATCCAGATCCAAACCATGTGATTCGGTATGAGCCATTAGAGCTCAAGGAAGACTTGACATATGTAGAGAAATCGATCTGGATATTGGATAGAAGGGAGGAAGTCTTGACAAATAAGACCATCGGAAGTGAAGATTCTCTTGCAACATCACACTTCAGAGGAGGCTACTTGGGAGCTAGAGAGTCTGATGCGAGAGAGATATCCCTAATTGTTTGATGATTAACTTGGTTCTAATTTGGAGGACCAAATTTCTTTAAGGTGGGGAGGATTATAAGACCCGTAAATTAATATGAACTCTTTATGATTTGTGATGTACGGACAAGTCACATTAGATATAAATCATAAGGAATGAATGTTTTTAAGTTACAAATGTGTACGAAATGCAAAATGGGTAATTAAGCAAATTGAATATCAATGTAACAGTGAAATTCTGGGAAAAATTGCAGTAGAACTACTGCAAATGAGAAGCAGATTGATCTCATTAGATCGATCTCATGGCTTGAAAATGCAAGGCCAAGCATTCTGTAAGAGGCAGATCGATCCCTCAACAAGAGTAGATTGATCTTGGATAGATTCTGGGTAGAACAGATCGAACTCATAACATGGCCAGATCGATCTCCATATGATTTTGTATTTAACAAATCGATCTCATGCTGAGAGTAGATCGATCTCCTAAGAATAAAAAGTCGAATTTTGAAGAGATAAACAAAGGGTGTAACAGCCCGAAAGCGTAAAAAATAGGGCAAATTTAAACTTTTTCTTGCATTAAACTTCTTACTCAAGGTGCACTCTTGTACAATGTCATTTAATCCCTTGTGTTTATAACAAATCGTTATCCCCAGGATGACAAAATTTTCTACTTCATAAAATCGAATACATAATATCCAAAGAGGATCAACCCACAAAACCCAATTCATTCTCTTCATATCTCCCTAATTACATCCCAATAATACTTCACACAAATGTCTGTATTACATCATTATCTAGATACAAAATGAACTGAATTTATACCTTGTGCGTGTATAAGCGATAGCCTGGGGAGATCTTGTCCTCCAGCCTATTTGACGTACGCGGCAGGCACGAGCTCGCTCATTGCAAGGGAGGAAAAAGGGTGAGCTCTCAAATCGCTCAGTAAGGAGGATAAGGGAGATTTTATAAAATCATCATAACATCACAACTTATCATCCCGACGTGCACCTCCGACTGTGTATAGACTACCGGTTGTTGAATAAGGCCATCATTAAGAACAAGTACCCGCTTCCACACATAGATGATTTGTTGGATCAACTCCAAGGAGCCTAAGTATTTTCAAAGATAGATATGCGGTCAGGATACCATCAGTTGAGGATCAAGAGTGAAGATGTACCCAAGATAGCATTTTGTACCCGTTATGTCCACTACGTGTTCTTGGTGATGCCATTCGGATTGACGAATGCCCCCGCAGTATTTATGGCACCGATGAATGATATGTTTAAGCCATACCTGGACAACTTTGTAATTGTGTTCATTAATGACATATTGGTTTATTCCAAGTCCAAGGAAGATCATGAGGAGCACTTGAGAGTAGTTCTGCAGATCCTTCGAGAGAAAGAGTTGTATGCCAAACTCAGCAAGTGTAACTTTTGGTTAGAGCATATCTCATTTCTGGGCCATGTTGTGTCGAAGGATGGGGTATCAGTAGATCCATCCAAGATAGAGGCAGTTGTACAGTGGTAACAGCCCAAGACAGTTACTGAGATCAGAAGTTTTCTAGGATTGGCGGGGTATTATCGAGATTTGTATATGGTTTCTCCAGACTAGCTGCTCCATTGACACGCTTCATGTTGAAAGATGTTAAGTTTGTGTGGGATGAGGCATGTGAAAGGAGTTTTGGGGAGCTTAAGCGTCGATTGACTACTGCTCCAGTTCTCACCATTCCTACCAGCTCAGGAGGATTCTCAATGTATACGGATGCATCACACCAGGGACTGGGCTATGTACTTATGCAGGATGGGAAGGTAGTTGCCTATGGATATAGACAGTTGAAAGATCACGAGAGGAACTACCCGACACATGATTTGGAGTTGACGGTCGTGGTGTTTGCATTGAAAATATGGCTCTACTATCTCTATGGTGAGAAATTTCAGGTGTTCACATATCATAAGAGCCTCAAGTACTTGTTCTGGCAGAAAGAACTGAATATGAGGTAGAGGAGATGGCTCCAACTCCTGAAAGACTATGATTGTGAAATCATGTACCACCGAGTAAGGCAAATGTAGTTACCGATGCTTTGAGCAGGAAGAACCTTGGGTTAGTGTCTTATATGATGCCACTGGAGTATGAATTGTTGGAACACTTTACGAACCTCAGTTTAGATGTAATCCCACCTGGATCGAAGAAATTGGATATCATGGCTAGTATGAGATTAGAGCCAGAGTTGATTGGCCGTATTCGACATGCCCAACAGAGCGATCGACGATGCATCGACTGGCTGAGGAAGATACAGACAGGTGTAGGTATTGATTTTGAGCTGAGTGCTGATTGGTTATTGAGGTTTAGAGGTAGAGTATGTGTTCCCGAGGATCCTGAGATCAAAAGACTGATTTTATCATAGGCTCTTTATTGAAGTACACGATGTATCCAGAGAGTACCAAGATGTATCGAAACCTTCGGAAGGTTTATTGGTGGTCTGGAATGAAAAGAGACATTGCTGAATATGTCGCTAAGTGTCTCGTTTGTCAGCAGGTGAAGGTAGAGCATCAGAAGCATGCAGGATTATTGCAGCCTCTACCGATACCGACATGGAAGTGGGAGCATGTCACCATGGATTTTGTGATGGGATTGTCGAGGACTCGCAGAGGTCATGATGCCATATGGGTTATTGTGGACCGATTGACTAAGTCCACCCATTTCTTAGCTATGAGAGCTACCAATACATTGAGTTAGTTAGCGAACCTGTATGGTCGAGATATAGTGCGGCTACATGGTGTACCAGTGAGCGTTGTTTCTGATAGGGATGCCCACTTCACTTCCCATTTCTGGGAACATTTTCAAGAAGCGCTGGGGACCCACTTGAGTTTTAGCATTGCTTTTCATCCTCAAACAGATGGGCAGTCAGAGATGACTATACAGACCCTCGAGGATATGTTGAGAGTGTGTGTGCTGGATTTTAGAGGCTCCTGGGATGATCACTTGTAGTTAGTCGAGTTCACCTATAATAATAGCTATCATGCGAGTATCAGGATTACACCCTGTGAGGTACTGTATAGGCGCAGATGTCGTTCCCCTATTGGATGGGAAGAGGTTGGTGACAGATAGATTTTTGCTCTTGACTTAGTGCAGCAGGCATCTGAGGACGTCCAATTGATATGTGAGAGGTTACAGACAGCTTAGAGCCGACAAAAGAGTTATGCTGACAAGAGACGGAGACCACTAGAGTTTGATGTGGGTGAGTCGGTATTTGTAAGAGTTTCACCTTCAAAAGGTATTATGAGATTTGGTAAGAAGGGCAAGTTGAGCCCTAGATATATTGGTCCTTTCAAGATTTAGGAGAAGTGGGAGATAAGGCGTATAGGTTGGCGTTGCTACTAGGCTTGGCAAATGTTCACAACGTCTTCCACGTCTCTATGATTCGGAAGTATCACCCAGACTTGATACATGTGATAAGATATGAATCGTTGGAGCTCAATGAGAGTATGAAGTATGTTAAGAAGTCGGTTCGGATATTGGACAGAAAAGAGAAAGTGTTACGGAATAAGATAATTCCCTTGGTGAAAGTTTTTTGGCAACATCACACGGCTGCAGAGTCCACATGGGAATTGGAGACTTTGATATGGGAAAATTACCCCCAACTTTTTGAAGAGTGACTTGGTTCTAATTTAAAGGACCAAATTCCTTAAAGGAGGGGAGGATTGTAAGACCCGTATTTCATGTGTAACTTTATGGATTCATAAGTATGATAATGTACTTATAATGTGAAGTACAATTGATGTAAAGTTCATAAATGTAATGTACATATGTGTAATTTGAGTTTGTATTGTACATACAAGTTTCATAGTGTATGAATATGAAGAAATGAGTTTTTGTAAGTAATGAATGTGCTTGAAACTCAAAATGAGTAGTGTGGTAAAAATGGAATGAAGTTGTACTTCCAATTAGCTTGGTGTGGTATACATTTGGCTATACAATGAATACACACAAGTTTTAATATGTATAAGGTATGAATGGATGCCATCTTCAATTCTTAAAGGTAACTGGATGAGAAAATGACCATGGCAGCAAATTAATGATGTTTTGTGTGAAGTTACTACAAAAAACTGCAGCAAAATCTAGAAATATGAATGTCAAATCAATCTCATAGGATGAGAGATCAATCTGAAAGAGCCAGAATGCTCTTATTTGAGCAATGGAATAGAGCAGATCGATCTCCAATGGGGCCAGATTGATCTCCAAAACATTCTGTAATGAAAAGATATCAAGCATACAGATCGATCTCCTTAGCTCTCTGGTTGGAGCAGATTGATCTCAAGTTTCGACAGATCGATCTCATGCTTGAAAATGCCGTGAAAAGGAGGGATTTAAGGGGACTAGATCTGTGAGACCCCGTATACGTAAAGTTGTAATGTGTAATGAATGTGAATGGACTTGTAATGTAAAGTATGATCGATGTAAGTCCATGGATTCAATGTATGTATGTGTAATATGATTTGTAACGTACATACAAGTTCCATTGAGTATGAATATGAAGAAATGAGTTCCTATAAGTGATGGATGTGATTGAAACTCAAAATGGGTATTGTGGTAAATGGATGGAAGCTGCATGAATATAAATGCTTCCATTTGGTTATATATATAGTATACCTTTGGACATACAATGAATGCACACAAGTTTCAATGTGCATAAGGTATGAATGGATGCCATTTTCAAGTTATAAAGGTGGATAGATGAGAAAATGGCCATGGCAGCAGATTAAGGATGTGTTGGTGTGAGTTGCAGCAAGGAAACTACAGGAAATTTGGAAAGTATGAAGGCCAGATTGATTTCATAGGATGAGAGATCGATTTGGAAGAGCCAGAATGCTCTTATTTGGGCAATGGAATAGAGTAGATCGATCTCCAATGGGGCCAGATCTATCTCCTAAGCATTCTATGATGAAAAGATCAATCCTCAAGCACCCAGATCGATCTCCTTAGCTCTCTGTTTGGGACCAGATCGATCTCATGCTTCGACAGATCGATCTCATGCTTAAAATTTCATGAAAATGAGAGATTTAAGGGGTCAGATCGATCTCCTCTTGGACCAGATCGATCTCCTCAAGCTATTTCTATATAAGGAGGGCTGAAAATCTAAAAATTTTGGGAAAAACACCAATCTTCCATTTCTAACCCAAAAACTAACTTTCTCTCTCTAAAATCAGCCATTTCCAGCAAGAATTGAGGGGAGACCATTAGACATCAAGTTGTTCATCTTGAAGAGGAGAACAACATAGTTGGAACCCAAAATCCCATGTGGGTATTGAAGGAGATAAGGGCATTGACATTTGGAGTAAGAAGAAAAATCATATTTGGTAAGATTCTAACACTCCAATCCGAGTACATTGTCTATTTAATTGATTTTGGAGTTGTTTGGCATGAGTATGTATGGATGGAAACGCCTAGGTTGTGTTAGAAACTAATGTAACCTAGAAAATGGAATGCCTCTAGTGTGAGAAAGTATGATTTGGGGAATTGGTGGTTTATGGGTTATGATAAGTTGTTAAATGAGTAATGTGGGTGATTTGGAATGGTTATGTGGAGTTATAATATGGGTTTAAGTGAAATTGTGAAAATGAGTATGTATATGCTTGATAAAATGCCATAGTGAGGGAATTCATAAAATATGAACACTATGAGCTTAATGTCGATTTAATATCGATTCGGAATAAGTTAATAGGCCTAAGAAGATCCATAGACTCGAGTTATGGGTAAAGTAATGAAATGAGGCCATATAAGCGTTAATAGATGCTATAGATTAAATTGACTATAGCAAGCACAAGGGTTGCATTATATGGATCGAATATAATGTGAAATATGATTGTGTGCAGTCTCGAAGAGTTGTTGAAGATGAATCGAACCGTACGAGTAAACAGCTTAAGGAAGTGGAATCACGCATCGCGATTCCAGGTAAGGGAATTCTGTAAGTATATAGAGGTAGCTGCTCGTATTTTGTGGGTGTATAGGGCTTTGGAAATGTGCATGGATTTATAGAAATGTGTTTTGAAGATGTATGGATGTGACTATGAATAATTGTATGAGATTTGGTGGTTGAAATGGTATTGTAAAGAAATAGGATAGTAAGGCTAATAATTGCATAAATCTAATGTTTTAATGTTTTTCAAAAGGGAATTACTTGGTTTTAAGCAAGCTTGTAGATGGGTCGGCTAATGTTTTATTGATGTTGTAGAAAAGCATTTGTGAAGTGCTAAACTCGGTTGTCTAGATTGTTTGATTGTGTATGAGCCACCTATCGTATTTGCATGACATAAATCGTGCTAAAGCCTCGCTCGCGCTGGATTTCTATGTTTTCACTTGTGTGATACGTGCTTGAGCTTAGCTCGCACTTTGATTTGAATTGTGATGATGTTTTATAAACCGTACTGGAGCTTACACTCGTACTTGGATTTGAGTGGTTTTTCTTATGCATATAACCGTACTGGAGCTATGCTCGTACGTGGTTTCTTCATATTTTTATACATAAATGCCGTACTAGAGCGTTGCTCGTACGAAGTGATTGGTTTTGATGCATGAATTCGCGCTAGAGCATAGCTCGTGCCAGTTTTCACACTGTGGTATGTATGAGGTCGTGGTGAGAGATACGGATTAACTCAGGGAACCCAACAGGCCTGACAGACCTCTTGAGTGGGGTGAGGGTGAGGGGCTAGGACCTGACATAATCCATTCAGGGAACCCAACAGGCCTAATAGACTTCTTGAGTGGGGTGAGGGTGAAGGGCTAGGACTTGAATTAGGGAACCCAACAGGGGCGAGCAAGGCCATGAGGGGCTAGGACCTGGTATTGAGGTTACTCCCACGCGCTCTTGAGACTATAAAGGTTACACTTGGTATGAGGTAGATAAGACCTACGGCAGGCACCCCCAACCATATTATGGGTCCGCGGAGTACGATGTACCGTGTATATCACATGGAGTACGATGTACCGCGTGGTGGTTACTTGATTTGAGAAAGTCTGGTGGAGAACTAACCGAACTTCGTACCAACATGATACCCCGCACATCGGGATCCGTGTGGTCTGGGATGATATGTGACGATTGGCCAACGTAGTCACTTGAGATATAGTAACCTATCTCCTTGCTTGATTTACTTACTACCACATGATTTTAAATCTCTAAGTATGATTTGTGATTGTTTAAGGTAGACCCGAAGGAGGGGTCGAGCCTCGTAGATTTGATTTGTGAAATGAAAATGAGGTTGTGATTGTGAATTGATGTGATGAGATTGTATGTGTTGATAAAGAGTTTTATGACGTGGGTTTAAAAAGGAGGTTTCTTAATGAATTGCCCTTTTCATGAATTTAAATGAGATCGAGCATGAGATGATTTATACATGATGTTTTACCATGTTTTATATGCCAATGTACATGATTTTGATACATGAAATATATGTATACTCATATGGCATAGTTTTACTTCCTCATGCTCCTACCATAAACGATTTATGCATAACACTATCAGCATGTAGATAGAGTAGTTATCTACCATGCTTGCATTATTGCCTTACTGAGCGTGTGGTTGCTCATCCCTCTCTATTTTCCCCCTACAGAGCGTGCATAGTAGCCTAGTGAGGACTGAAGCGTGGTATTTTGGACTCCGCTGCATCTCCATCGCTTAGAGGTATATACACAGTGATTCTTTTTGTATCTAAACAATGTAAAAGCACAGTATTCTTTTGAGTTGTAATTATGGGGGATGTAGATGTCAGTAAAACATGCTTTTGTATAAGTACAAGATTAAATGCAAATGTATGACATCATTTTATTTAACTGAGAATGAATGAGATGTGGAGTTTATTATTGACTCACAGCCCAACAGTGTGTGGTGAGTTAGTTCATGACCGGGTAAGGTAACAGTAAAACGCGAAAATTTTTTAGTGATTTTCGGTTAAAGAGAATGGAATTGGGTCGTGACAAAGATTGATATCAGAGCTGTATTGGCCTGATGTGAGTCATTAATAAAACGTAGGAAAGTACATCCCCACTGTACTATACTTTTGTTTAGATATAACTGTGTATACTGTGATGAATTGAGCTTAATAAATTATTATAATACAGGAAGTTAGGCACTATGCCAGTTACACGCAAAGGTAGAGGGGCGAGAGCACGTGCTAGAGGCCGTAGAGGTAGGCTTGAGAGCTGTGCGGAGCCACAGACTGAGCAGGCTCCACAGAACCCTGCTGAGAGAGCAGAGGATACTGAGGATCGCTTCGCTAGGTTAGAGCTGAGTATTAACAATTTGGTGGAGATAGTCACGCAGGCCTTAGGCGTCGATGACAGACGAGGTCCCGCGGCACAGCCTACTACTGAATAGGCAGCTGCAGAGGTGGAGAGTCTTCAGACTACAGAGACTGCTACTGCTACACCACCTTCGGCCAGGATACAGATTCTCCTATCGCTCCACAGCAGAGTGGTAGTGATTTGGGTTATGACTGCGAGTTGAGTAGGTTGCGAGAGTTTCAAGCGCTGAAAGCCCCAGTGTTTAGAGGGGTGAAGGACCCAGTGGTTACGGAGGATTGGGTGTATGAGATGGAGAAACTGTATAGGTTTTTTCGATGCACTTCAGCTGAAAAGGTAGCCTTTGCCGTGTTTATGTTGAAAGGCGAAGTCGAGCATTGGTGGAGGTCCACCGAGATTATTTTGAGGGCCAGACACTCAGATCTCGTGGGAGATATTTCTAGAGGCCTTCAGGAGACAGTATATCCCAGCCACCGCACAGAGGAAATTGCGGAGGGAATTTATGAATTTGGTTCAGGGGAACCATACTGTGGATGAGTATGAGTCCAAGTTTATGTCCTTGGGGAGATATGACCCAGACACGATAGGTAGTGAGACCCGAAAGATACAGAAGTTCCTGGATGGATTGATATTGGCCATCCGGACTAAGCTAGCTCCCTTCGACATTATGACTTATGAGGAGGCTGTACATAAGGCTCAATTGTGTGAGTAAGACTTTGAGCGAAATGCCTCCGAGCTTGGGAGAATCAGTGTTAGAAAGGATAGAGATAGGAAGAGATCCGGGAGGGATAGAGTGGCCAGGAAAGGAGGCTCAAGGTATTTTGAGAAGAGACCTAAGATAGAGGAGGTGCAGGAGAGAGCTGCTAGACCTCCCGTATACCCAGCCTTGACTGCACCGAGGGGTATAACTATTGGAGGACCACGACCTATCACGGATCAGTGTAGGAGATGTGGGAGATACCATGGGACTAGGCCATGTCAGATGCCCCATGTTTCGTGTTTTAGGTGTGGGAGGCCAAGACATATATCGAGGTTCTGCAATGAGATGATTGAGACTGCCCCACAGAAGGGCAAGGAGCCTGAGGGAGCTCCTGTTGAGACAGCAGCCCGAGGAGGAGGGCTACGGCTGAGGAGAAAGGGAAACAGGCTGCGGGTGTGAGCAGAGGAAGAGTACATGCACTGGATCAGGACACCGCAGATGCTTCGACGGATGTGATTAAAGGTACCATCTGAATCTTTGATTTAGAAGCATTGGTATTATTTGATCCTGGTGCCACGTATTCTTTCATATCACCTTCCTTTGCACATAAATTGTTGAAATATGTGAAACCAACATTGTTGGATAAAATGTTGATGATTTCCACACCCATGAATGATAGTCAATTGACTGAGCATGTATGTAGAGATTGTAAGTTAAAGATAGAGGGGAAGGAAATGATAGCCAATCTGATTTTATTGAATATGAATGATTTTGATGTAATTTTGGGAATGGATTGGTTGGCTACCAATCGTGTTGTGATGGATTGTCATGCCAAAACATTGATGTTTTCAGGATTAGACAATCTTATTGTAAATTTTGATGAAAAGAAATGATATGAAAATAGCATGTTTGTTGTAAATAAAGGAGTATGATTTTAAATGCATATTGCTTGAGAGATAAATTATTGTTTATGATAAATGTTGAATGTGGAGTGATGGTTATGTTACTAACGATGGAGAGGATAATGTGAAGGGTTCATTGCATACGTGGTTGATATAGATGAGGCACACCCGGAATTGAGGGACATAGCCATAATTACGGATTACCCTGATGTCTTTTCGGATGAATTATTAGGGCTACCACCTGTAAGGGAAATGGAATTTTGCATTGAGCTAGTGCCTGGTACAGAGCCGATATCGAAACCACCCTATAGAATAGCTCTGATAGAGTTAGAAGAGATGAAGAAGCAGCTGCAAGAGTTGCTGGAGAAGGGGTTTATTAGACCGAGTGTCTGGAGAGCATTGATTCTATTTGTAAGGAAGAAGGATGGAAGCCTCCGACTATGTATAGATTATCGGTTGTTGAATAAGGTCACCATTAAGAACAAGTACCCCCCTTCCAAGAATCAATGATTTGTTGGATCAGCTCCAGGGAGCCGAAGTATTTTCTAAGATAGATCTGTGATCAGGATATCATCAGTTGAGGATCAGGAGTGGAGATGTACCCAAGACAACAAGATGTACCCGTTATGGCCACTACGAGTTTTTAGTGATGCCATTCAGATTGACGAATGCTCCCGCAGCATTTATGGCATTGATGAATGATATATTCAAGCCATACCTGGATAAGTTTGTAATAGTGTTCATTGATGACATTTTGGTGTATTCCAAGTCCAGGGAAGATCATGAGGAGCACTTAAGGATAGTTCTGCAGACCCTCCGAGAGAGAGAATTGTATGCCAAACTCAGCAAGTATAACTTTTGGTTGGAACAGATCTCATTTCTGGGGTATGTTGTGTCAAAGAATGGGGTATCGGTGGATCCATCCAAGATAGAGGCAGTTGTACAGTGGGAACAGCCCAAGACAGTAACTGAGATCAGGAGTTTTCTGGGATTGGCAGGATATTATCAGAGATTTGTAGAGGGTTTCTCCAGACTAGCTACTCCATTGACACGCCTCACGTGAAAAGATATTAAGTTTTTATGGAATGAGGCATGTGAGAGGAGTTTTGAGGAGCTTAAGCGTCGGTTGACCACTGCTCCCATTCTCACCATCCCTACCAGCTCAGGAGGATTCTCGGTGTATACGGATGCATCACACCAGGGACTGGGCTGTGTGCTTATGCAGGATGGGAAGGTAGTTGCCTATGGATCGAGGCAGTTGAAAGATCATGAGAGGAACTACCTGACACATGATTTGGAGTTGGCGGCTGTAGTATTTACTTTGAAAATATGGCACCACTATCTCTATGGTGAGAAATTTCAGGTGTTCACAGATCATAAGAGTCTTAAGTACATGTTCTCGTAGAAAGAGCTGAATATGAGACAGAGGAGATGGCTCGAACTCCTGAAAGACTATGATTGTGAAATCATGTACCACCCGAGTAAGGCAAATGTAGTTACCGATGCCTTGAGTAGAAAGAACCTTGGGTTGGTGTCTTATATGATGGTAAGGGAACATGAATTGTTAGAACACTTTGTGAACCTCAGTTTAGATGTAATCCCACATGGATCTGAGAGACTTGAGATCATGGCTAGTTTGAGACTAGAGCCAGAGTTGACTGGCCGTATTCGGTGAGTCCAGCAGAGCGATCGACGGTGCATCGATTGGCTGAGGCAGATACAGATAGGTGTGGGTATTGATTTTGAGCAGAGTTCTGATGGGTTATTGAGGTTCAGAGGCAGAGTATGCGTTCCCAAGGATCCTGAGATCAGGAGAACGATTTTATTAGAGGCTCACTCATCGAAGTATACGATACATCCGGGAAGTACCAAGATGTATCAAGACCTTCGAAAGGTTTATTGGTGGTCTAGAATGAAGAGAGACATTGCTGAATATGTCGTTAAGTGTCTCGTTTGTCAGCAAGTGAAGGTAGAGCATCAGAAGCCTGCAGGATTATTGCATGCCTCTACCGATACCGACATGGAAGTGGGAGCATGTCACCATGGATTTTGTGATGGGGTTGCCGAGGACCCGTAGAGGTCATGATGCCATATGGGTTATTATGGATCGGTTGACTAAGTTCGCCCATTTCTTGGCTATGAGAGCTACCGATACACTGAGTTAGTTGGCGAACCTGTATATTCGAGAGATAGTACGGCTACATGGTGTACCAGTGAGCGTTGTTTCTGATAGGGATGCCCGCTTCACTTCCCATTTTTGGGAACATTTTCAGGAAGCGCTGGGGACCCGACTGGGTTTTAGCACCGCTTTTCATCCTCAGATAGATGGGCAGTCAGAGAGGACTATACAGACCCTCGAGGATATGTTGAGAGCGTGTGTGCTGGATTTCAGAGGCTCCTGGGATGATCACTTGCAGTTAGTCGAGTTCGCTTATAATAATAGCTATCATGCTAGTATCGGGATAGAACCCTATGAGGCATTATACGGGCGTAGATGCCGTTCCCCTATTGGATGGGAAGAGGTTGGTGACAGATAGATTTTTGCTCCGGACTTAGTGCAGCAGGCATCTGAGGACGTCCAGTTGATATGTAAGAGATTACGGACAGCTCAGAGCCGACAAAAGAGTTATGCTGACAAGAGACAAAGACCACTGGAGTTTGATGAGGGTGAGTCGGTGTTTCTGAGGGTATCACCATCGAAGGGTATTATGAGATTTGGTAAGAAGGGCAAGCTGAGCCCTAGATATATCAGACCTTTCGAGATTTTGGAGAGAGTGGGAGATAAGGTGTATAGGTTGGCATTGCTACCGGACTTGGCAAATGTCCACAACGTCTTCCACGTCTCGATGCTTCGAAAGTGTCACCCCGACCCGGCACACATGATAAGATATGAGCCGTTGGAGCTCCATGAGTGTATGACGTATGTTGAGAAGCCGGTTCGGATATTGGACAGAAAAGAGAAAGTGTTGCGGAATAAGATAATTCCCTTAGTGAAAGTTCTTTGGCAACATCACACGACGGAAGAGGCCACATGAGAATTGGAGAACTTGATACGGGAGAAGTACCCCCAACTTTTTGAAGAGTGACTTGGTTCTAATTTGGAGGACCAAATTCCTTGAAGGAGGGGAGAATGTGAGACCCCATATATGTAAAGTTGTAATGTGTAATGAATGTGAATGGACTTGTAATGTAAAGTATGATCGATGTAAGTCCATGGATTCAATGTATGTATGTGTAATATGATTTGTAATGTACATACAAGTTCCATTGAGTATGAATATGAAGAAATGAGTTCCTATAAGTGATGGATGTGATTGAAACTCAAAATGGGTAGTGTGGTAAATGGATGGAAGCTGCATGAATATAAATGCTTCCATTTGGTTATATATAGTATACCTTTGGACATATAATGAATGCACACAAGTTTCAATGTGCATAAGGTATGAATGGATGCCATTTTCAAGTTATAAAGGTGGATAGATGAGAAAATGGCCATGGCAGCAGATTAAGGATGTGTTGGTGTGAGTTGCAGCAAGAAAACTACAGGAAATTTGGAAAGTATGAAGGCCAGATCGATCTCATAGGATGAGAGATCGATCTGGAAGAGTCAGAATGCTCTTATTTAGGCAATGGAATAGAGCAGATTGATCTCTAATGGGGCCAGATCGATCTCCTAAGCATTCTGTGATGAAAAGATCGATCCTCAAGCACCCAGATCGATCTCCTTAGCTCTCTGTTTGGGACCAGATCGATCTCATGCTTCGACAGATCGATCTCATGCTTAAAATTTCATGAAAATGAGAGATTTAAGGGGACCAGATCGATCTCCTCTTGGACCAAATCAATCTTCTCAAGCTATTTCTATATAAGGAGGGCTAAAAATCTAAAAATTTCGGGAAAAACACCAATCTTCCATTTCTAACCCAAAAACCAACTTTCTCTCTCTAAAATCAGCCATTTCCAGCAAGAATTGAGGGGAGACCATTAGACATCAAGTTGTTCATCTTGAGGAGGAGAACAACATAGTTGGAACCCAAAATCCCATTGTGGGTATTGAAGGAGATAAGGGCATTGACATTTGGAGCAAGAAGAAAAATCATATTTGATAAGATTCTAACACTCTAATCCAAGTAAATTGTCTAGGTTGTGTTAGAAACTAATGTAACCTAGAAAATGGAATGCCTCTAGTGTGAGAAAGTATGATTTGGGGAATTGGTGGTTTATGGGTTATGATAAGTTGTTAAATAAGTAATGTGGGTGATTTGGAATGGTTATGTGGAGTTGTAATATGGGTTTAAGTGAAATTGTGAAAATGAGTATGTATATGCTTGATAAAATGCCATAGTGAGGGAATTCATGAAATATGAACACTATGAGCTTAATGTTGATTTAATATCGATTCAGAATAAGTTAATAGGCCTAAGAAGATCCATAGACTCGAGTTATGGGTAAAGTAATGAAACGAGGCCATTTAAGCGTTAATAGAGGCTATAGATTAAATTGACTATAGCAAGCACAAGGGTTGCATTATATGGATCGAATATAATGTTC
Source organism: Firmiana major (assembly GCA_033439115.1). Lineage (NCBI taxonomy): Eukaryota > Viridiplantae > Streptophyta > Magnoliopsida > Malvales > Malvaceae > Firmiana > Firmiana major. The sequence continues at coordinate 23,949,259 of CM065912.1, forward strand.
AATACAATTGTGTGCAGTCTCGAAGAGTTGTTGAAGACGAATCGAACCGTACGAGTAAGCAGCTTAAGGAAGTGGAATCACGCATCGCGATTTCAGGTAAGGAAATTTTGTAAGTATATAGAGGTAGCTGCTCGTATTTTGTGGGTGTATAGGGCTTTGGAAATGTGCATGGATTTATAGAAATGTGTTTTGAAGATGTATGGATGTGACTATGAATAATTGTATGAGATTTGGTGGTTGAAATGGTATTCTAAAGAAATGGGATAGTAAGGCTAATAATTGCATAAATCTAATGTTTTGCTGTTTTTCAAAACGGAATTGCTTGGTTTTAAGCAAGCTTGTAGATGGGCCGGCTAGTGTTTTATTGATGTTGTAGAAAAGCATTTGTGAAGTGCTAAACCCGGTTGCCGGGATTGTTTGATTGTGTATGAGCCGCCTATCATATTTGCATGACATAAATCGCGCTAGAGCCTCGCTCACGCTGGATTTCTATGTTTTCACTTGTGTGATACGTGCTTGAGCTTAGCTCGCACTTTGATTTGAATTGTGATGATGTTTTATAAACTGTACTGGAGCTTACGCTCGTACTTGGATTTGAGTGGTTTTTCTTATGCATATAACCGTACTGGAGCTATGCTCGTACGTGGTTTCTTCATATTTTTATGCATAAATGCCGTACTAGAGCGTTGCTCGTACGAAGTGATTGGTTTTGATGCATGAATTCACGCTAGAGCATAACTCGCGTCGATTTTCACACTGTGGTATGTATGATGCCGTGGTGAGAGATACAGATTAACTCAAGGAACCCAACAGGCCTGACAGACCTCTTGAGTGGGGAGAGGGTGAGGGGCTAGGACCTGACATAATCCATTCAGGGAACCCAACAGGCCTAACAGACCTCTTGAGTGGGGTGAGGGTGAGGGGCTAGGACTTGAATCAGGGAACCCAATAGGGGCGAGCAAGGCCATGAGGGGCTAGGACCTGGTATTGAGGTTACTCCCACGCGCTGTTGAGACTATAAAGGTTACACTTGGTATAGGGTAGATAAGACCTACGGCAGGCACCCCCAACCATGTTATGGGTCCGCAGAGTACGATGTACAGTGTATATCACATGGAGTACGATGTACCGTGTGGTGGTTACTTGATTTGAGAAAGTCTGGCGGAGAACTAACCCACCTCCATACCAGTATGATACCCCGCACATAGGGATCCGTGTGGTCTCGGATGATATGTGACGATTGGCCAACGTAGTCACTTGAGATATAGTAACCTGTCTCCTTGCTTGAATTACTTACTACCACATGATTTTAAATCTCTAAGTGTGATTTGTGATTGTTTAAGGTAGACCCGAAGGAGGGGTCGAGCCTCGTGGATTTGATTTGTGAAATGAAAATGAGGTTGTGATTGTGAATTGATGTGATGAGATTGTATGTGTTGAGAAAGAGTTTTATGACGTGGGTTTAAAAAGGAGGTTTCTTAATGAATTGCCCTTTTCATAAATTTAAATGAGATCGAGCATGAGATGATTTATACATGATGTTTTTACCATGTTTTATATGCCAATGTACATGATTTTGATTCATGATATATATGTATACTCATATAGCATAGTTTTACTTCCTCATGCTCCTACCATAAACGATTTATGCATAACACTATCAGCATGTAGATAGAGTAGTTATCTACCATGCTTGCATTATTGCCTTACTGAGCGTGTGGTTGCTCATCCCTCTCTATTTTCCCCCTACAGAGCGTACATAGTAGCCCAGTGAGGACTGAGGCGTGGTATTTTGGACTCCACTGCATCTCCATCGCTTAGAGGTATATACATAGTGATTCTTTTTGTATCTAAACAATGTAAAAGCACAGTATTCTTTTGAGTTGTAATTATGGGAGATGTAGATGTCAGTAAAACATGCTTTTGTATAAGTACAAGATTAAATGCAAATGTATGACATCATTTTATTTAACTGAGAATGAATGAGATGTGGAGTTTATTGTTGACTCACAGCCCAACAGTGTGTGGTGATTTAGTTCACGATTGGGTAAGGTAACAGTAAAACGCGAAAAATTTTTAGTGATTTTCGATTAAAGAGAATGGAATTGGGTCGTGACAAGATCGATCTCCTCATAGTGCAAATCGATCTCATCAAGCTATTTCTATAAAAGAAGTAGTGAAATCTGCATTTTCCGAGACAGAACCTTTCCTTTCCATTTTTCATCCAAAAACCTAGTTTTATGTCTATGAAATCAGCCCATTTCCAGTAGGAATTGAGTGGATGCCATTAGATACAAAGTTGTTCATATCCAAGAGGAGAACAACATAGTTTAAAATCAAAGCTTCATTTGGGGTATTGAAGGAGCAAGGTGTATTTTCAGTTAGAGCAAGAAGAGAAACTAGATTTGGTAAGTTTCTAATGCTCCAGCCCAAGTATATTGTTTATTTATTGACTTTGGAGTAAATTTGTATGGGTAGTGATGGTTGAAACTACCTAAGATGTATTTGAACAAGTTAAACCTAGAAAATGGAATAAGTCTAGTGTGAGAAAGTATAAATTGGATGAGTTGGTGATTTATGGGATTTGTTAAGTTGTTATTTGAGTAATGTGGGTGATTTGAAATGGTTATGTGGAATTATATTGTGAGTTTAGAGAATTCATGAAGATGGGTATATGAGATGCTTGACAAAATATCATAGTGAGGAAATTGATGAAATACGAACACTATGGACTTAGTATCGATCTAATATCGATTTGAAATGAGTTAATAGGCCTAAGAGGATCCATAGACTTGAGTTATGGGTAGAGTAATGAAAAGAGGCCTCATAAGCATTAATAGAGACTCTAGGTCGAATCGACTATAGTAAACGAAAGTGTTGGATTATAATGGGCTAAAATGTTGTGAAATACGTCTATGTGCAGTTCTGGAGAGATCGTTGGAGACAAATCGGATCGCATGAGTATGAGACTTTAAAGAAGTGGAATCACGCGTCGCAATTTCAGGTAAAAGAATTTTGTAAGTATATAGAGGTAGCTGCTCATATTTTGTGGGTGAATATAGGGTGTTTGTGAAATGCATGAATGTTTAAGGAAATGGTTGTTGATATGTGTGATTAGCTGCGAGAATTTGTATGAGATTTGGTTTCCGAAATGGTTCTTGAAAAAAGAGATAGTAAGACTAATAATTGCATAAATCACGTGCTTCGAATGTTTTCACAAAACACCATACTTTGTTTTGAGCAAATTATTGACTAGGCTGGCTAGTATTTGAATGATGTTGTGAAATAGCCCATGTGAGGCGCTAAATGTGTTTTGAATGTATGTGAGCCACCTAACATGTGTATGTGATTTAATTCGTGTTGGAGCCTCGCTCGTGCTAAATTTTGATGCTTTCAATTGCACTAAGAGTGCTGAAGCTCAGCTCGCACTTTGGTTTGATCCATGAGAATATTTTATAAATCGTACTGGAGCTTCTGCTCGTACGTGACTTTCGAGTGATTTTCTTATGCGTATAAACGTACTGGAGCTATGCTCGTACGTGGTTTCTTTATGAGAAGATGCATGAGTCGTGCTAGAGCTTTGCTCGCACAAGTTTGCACAATATGGTACGTATGAGGCAATGGAAATTTGTAAGATCCTTAAGCCCTACATCCTTAAGCCAACATCTTTAAACCATGGAGGGGTGGGGAGGCTCTGCTCGGCAGGGAGGCTCTGTTCGGTGGGGAGGCTCTCTTACGGTAAGATCCTCAAGCCCTACATCCTTAAGCACGAGGAGGCGGGGAGGTTCTGTTCAGTGGGGAGGTTCTTTTACGAAAAGATCCTTAAGCCAACATCCTTAAGCCTTGGAGGGGTGGGGAGGCTCTGTTCAGTTGGGAGGCTGTCCTACATGAGTACATCAAGTTCTTGGTAATGGGTAGATAAGACCTATGACTGGCATCCCCAACCACGATATAGATCCGTGAAGTACGTTGTACCGTGTATATCACATGGAGTACGATGTACCGCATGGTGATTATGTGATAAGAAAGTCTAGCGAGGGATAATCCACCTTCGTGCCAGCACGATACCCCGCACACTTGGATGCCTGTGGTCTGGGATGATTTATGATGTAGTTGGCCCACATAATCACTTGTGATATAGTGACTTGGTTTTTTATACATATGTGTGATTGTGATTACCCAAGGTAGACATGAGGGAGGGGTCGAACCTTAGGGGATTTGATTTGTGAAATGGTGATGATGTTTGTGATTGAGAAAATGATTTGTGATGGGATGATATGTATTGAGAAAGAGATGTGATTTCAAAAAGGATGTTCCTTAAATGAATTACCCTTTTATATGGGATTTAACGATTGATGAGCATGAGATGGTTTGTACATATGATTTTTCCAAGTTTTATATGCCAATTTCCATTGTTTATATACATGATATATATATATATACTTATATGGCATAGTTTTAATTCCTCATGCTTCTATTATAAAAGACTTATGCATAACATTATCAGCATGTAGATAGAGTAGTTATCTACCATACTTGTATTATTGCCTTACTGAGCGTGTGGTTGCTCATCCCTCTCTATTTTCCCCTCTATAGAGCGTACATAGTAGCCCAGTGAGGACTGAGGCATTTTGTTGAGACATTCGCTGCATATCCATCACTCCGAGGTATATACACAGAGATACTTTTTGTATCTAAATAATTGTAAAAGCACGTAGTCATTTGAATTGTAGTTATGGGGATGTAGATGTCAGCAAACATGTTATGCATAAGTGAATGATTTAACTTCAAATGTATGACATCGCTTTTATTAAGTGGGAATGAATGTTAAGAGTGGATTATTATTGACTCACAACCCAACTGTGTGGTGATGAGTTGTTCACGACCGGGTAAGGAAAGAAAAACATAAAAAATTTATAGTGATGTTCGGTTAAAGAGGAATGAAAAAAGGGTCGTGACAGAGATTGGTATCAGAACTGTGTTGGTGACTTGATGTGAGTCAGTAATAAAACGTAGGAAAAGTTACATCCCCATAGTACTGTGCTTTTGTTTAGATATAACTGTGTATACCGTGATGGATTGAGTTTAATAAATGATTTTAATACAGTAAGTTAGGCATTATGCCAATTATGCGCCAAGGTAGAGGGGCGAGCGCATGTGCTAGAGGCTGTAGAGGTAGGCCTGAGAGCCATGCAGAGCCACAGACTGATCAGGCTCCACAAAACCCTACTGAGAGATCAGAGGATACTGAGGTTCGCTTCGCTAGGATAGAGCGGAGTATAGAGAACCTAGTGGAGCTTGTCACACAAGCTTTGTGTGAGAACTATGAATTTTGTAAACCCCATTTATGAGAATTATAATTTTGTGTATGTAATTATGATATGTTAAGGTACACGCAATTTTTAAATATGTTGAAGTATAAGAAGATGAGGTTTTTAAGTCTTGAATGTGTATGGATTGAAATATGGACTATGGGGTAGATTATGGGAAGTTATACTTTGAGTTTTCTGCAAGCTAATGTAGTATCAGTGCAATCTGTGAAGGCCAGATCGATCTTTAAGGATGAAAGATCGATCCCATGGCTCCAAAATGCAGGAAATGTGTAAGAACTGATGGGCAGATCGATCTTATAAGGGAACAGATCGATCTCCAAAATGATTCTGTAAAATGCAGATCGATCTCCTAAAAGAGCATATCGATCTCATGAAGTATTCTGTAAACAGAAGATCGATCTCACCCCATGACAGATCGATCTCCTAAGCAAAAAATTTCCCTAAAATGTTTCCAAATTCAAATGCAGATTGATCTCGGTAAGGACCAGATCGATCTCCTACCCTCCGCCTATATAAAGACCCATGTGTTTTCCTGCATTTCATCTTTTCTCTCTCTCTAACCTCTATTTTAGCCGAGCCCTAGTTTTCTCTTTCTTCTAAAGCCCCCATTTTCGTTCGAATTAGAGGTTGTAGCAAGAAGGAAAGTTGTTCCTCATTCAAAGGAGAACAACATACTTGGAAATCAAAGGACACATTGAATCGAGGTGTGAATAGAGTACTCCACAAGTTTTGGGTAAATTTCTAAACTTCGATCTTGGATTTTTAAGTGATTTTGGTGATTATGGCTGTAGGCATTGTGATGAAATAGCTAGGAAAGGATTAGAGATTTATGAAATTGTAATTTTGTTGGAGTAAAGATGATATTATGCAATTCTGGTAATTTTAGAGATTTATGACTATAAATTTGGAATTGAGGCAAAGAGGCAATGAGATGAATTGAGCAAATATGTGCTTGGTGATGTGATTGAGGTGAATTTTGATGTTTTTACATCGTTTGGATAGCCAGAGAGTTTCAGAGAGGAATGCGAAGCTAGTCCGTGATACGGGGGAACGATTGCACTATACGAAGTGCAACGAGGTAAGGGTAAAACTTAAACTCATTTGTGTATGTGATTTGTGATGATAATAATAGCATGAAATGAGATTTGAGGAAACAAGCATGTTTTAATGAGTTATTGCACACGATTTTATACCCGGTTGGGCCCAATTTTTATGAGCTGTAAACTAAGTATGGAAATGTTTTACAACTGTGTTGAGTTTAAAAAGTGAAAAGCGATTTGGGCTCTACGTTAAGGCGGATTGCAATTTAAGAAATGTGTGCATGGTTTTGCCAATTTGAGCTCGATTTTACATGTTTTGTGTTGAGTACAAAACGATTTTTTTAGATGAATTTTATGAGAAAAATCATTATGAGCTTTACGTGAAGGCAAAACGGTTTTATATGATAATGACTATTACTAAGACTTAAGTGTGTCATGTTGAATACACATTAGGCATTGCTTTAGTAGCATATAAGATCGATATTTTTCCCGCTTTGGTAGCACTGGGAGGCATTGCTTTGGTAGCATGTAAGTTTGATAGTTTCCCCACTTTTGTAGCAGTAGGAGGCATTGCTTTGGTAGCATGTAAGGTTGATATTTTTCCCCACTTTGGTAGCGTTGGGAGGCATTACTTTGGTAGCATGTAAGACTGATATTTTTTCTCACTTTGGTAGCGCTAGGAGGCCTTGCTTTGGTAGCATGTAAGACCGATAGTGTACATGAGGAGAGGCATTGCTTTGGTAGCATGTAAGGTCGGGCCTTGTTTTGGTAACGCATAAGTCCAACATACCATGTACACAACCATATAGTCGACGTTCCCTCTTTTTAGGATGCCTGAGATGCGCACCTAGAGGAGATTATTTTGATGTGCCATGACGAGTTTTTATTTGAGTTTTATTTGCCTAGTCTCATTTTACACATGAGTTTTTTGTTTGGTGGCTGCGCCAAGTGCATCATTAATGCGGTGATTTTCATCACGTTGTTTGAGAAAAGCCATTATCGCATCCTGTTTTATACATGATTGTTCCACATGCTTATAACTACTTGTAAACATGGTTTGACCCGTTTACTATAATGTTCTTACAACTTTGAGAAATGAGTTGAGGTAATGTTTTAATTATTCATGCTACATTTTCCACTGAGTTTATTGAGTTTAACATGTAAAACAAAATGATTGTGCTGTGCAAATCATTTTCTATTAATGAATCCCTTACCTCCTTACTGAGCAATTTAGAAGCTCACCCTGTTTTATCTTCCCCCCAGATTTCTTCAAGTGAAGAGAGTTTTCCCCGCAACGTATGGAGAAGTGGCTAGTGGAGGACTTGAGCTCCAGGCCATATATTTTACTTTGAGGTATATTTTAATATTTTATGTACCCAGACTTAAATTGTATTTACATACACTTGATGCACAATGATGTATGAGATGTATTAGGATTAATAAACCTTGAATTGGGTAATGTATATGGTATGATATATAATTATAAGATGATGAGATCCTGAGGTGAAAGTTATCAATTATGTATGATGATGCATGACACTGCACAAGAATGCACCTTTAATTATGAATGGATGAATAAAAAGCTTTAAATTTGTCCTGTTTTTCGCGCTTCCGGGGCCTCACTCTTTGGGTGCCAGCGATAGACGAGGTCCCGCGACACAGCCTACTACTGGACATGCAGCTGCAGAGGTGGAGAGACCTCAAACTGCAGAGACAGCTACAGTTACACCACCTCCAGTCCAGGATACAACTTCTCCTATCGCTTCATAGCATAGCGGTAGTGAGTTAGGTTATGACTATGAGTTGAGCAGATTGCAAGAGTTCCAAGGGTTGAAACCCCCAGTGTTCAAAGGGGTAAAGAACCTAGTGATTACAGAGGATTAGGCTTATGAGATAGAGAAACTGTATCAGTTCTTCAGATGCATATCAGCTGAGAAGGTAGCCTTTGTCGTGTCTATGTTAAAAGGCGAGCCAAAGCATTGGTGGAGGTCCACCGAAGCTATTTTGAGGGCTAGACACTCCGAGATGACATGAGAGATATTTTTGGAGGCTTTCAAGAGGCAGTATATTTCGACTACCGCACAGAGGAAATTACGGATGGAATTCTTGAATCTGGTTCAAGGGAACTGTACTGTGGATGAATATGAGTCCAAGTTTATATCTCTGGGGAGATATGACCCGGACACCATGGGTTGTGAGACCCGAAAGATTCAGAAGTTCATCGATGGATTGAGATTGGCCATCCAAACTAAGCTAGCCCTATTTTACCTTCAGACGTATGAGGAGGCAATACACAAGGCTCAGTTATGCAAGCAAGACTTTGAGCGGAATGCCTCCGATCTTGGGAGGATTAGTGTTAAGAAGGACAGAGACTGGAAGAGATCCGGGTTTGATATAGTGGCTAAGAGAGGAGGCCAAAGGTTTTTCGAGAAGAGACTTAAGATCGAGAAGGTACAGGAGAGAGCTGTTAGACCTCTCATGTACCCTGTTTTGACTGCACCAAAGGGGTATGGTTATTGGAGGACCACGGCCTACTACCGAGAGGTGCAGGAGATGTGATAGATTTCATGGGACTAGGCCCTGTCTGATGACCCCTATGGTGTGTTATCGATGTGAGAAACCTAGACACATAGCAAAGTATTATCCTGAGAGGATGGAGATTGCCCCACAAATGGGCAAGGAGATAGAGTGTGAGACCCCGTACATTTATAGTTGTAATGTGTGTAATTGGATCAAATAAATGTGAATGGACTTGTAATGTAAAGTATAATTGATGTAAGTCCGTGGATTCAATGTACATATGTGTAATATGATTTGTAATGTGCATACAAGTTTCATTGTGTATGAATATAAAGAAATGAGTTCTTATAAGTGATGAATGTGAATGGAACTCAAAATGAGTAGTATGATAAAATGGAATGAAGTAATGCTTCCATTTGGTTTTTATATAGTATACCTTTGGATATACAAGGAATGTACACAAGTTTCAATGTGCATAAGGTATGAATGGATGCCATTTTCAAGTCATAGAGGTGGATAGATGAGAAAATGGCTATGGTAGTAAATTAAGGACATTTAGGTGTGACTTGCAGCAGGAAAATTGCAGAAAATCTGGAACATATGAAGGCCAGATCGATCTCATAGGATGAAAGATCGATCTGAAAGAGCCAGAATACTCTTATTTGGGCAATGAAATAGAGCAGACCGATCTCCAATGGGGCCAGATCGATCTCCTAACCATTTTGTAATGAAAAGATCGATCCTCAAGCATACATATCGATCTCCTTAACTCTGTTTGGGAGCAGATTGATCTCAAGCTTCGACAGATTGATCTCATGCTTAAATTACCGTGAAAAAGAGGGATTTAAGGGGACCAGATCGATCTCCTCTTGGTGCAGATCGATCTCCTCAAGTGAATTCTATAAAAGGAGTGCTGAAAATTTAAAAATTTTAAGAAAAACACCGTCCTTCCATTTTCAACCCAAAAACCTAACTTTCTCTCTCTAAAATCAGCCATTTCCAGTAAGAATTTAGGGGAGGCCATTAGACACTAAGTTGTTCATCTTGAGAAAGAGAACAACATAGTTGAAACCTAAAATCCCATTGTTGGTATTGAAAGAGCTAAGGGCATTGACATTTGGAGCAATAAGAGTGTAAGACCCCATATATGTATAATTGTAATATGTACATAGGAATGTAAATGGAATTATACTATGAATTCATAAGTGAAGTATATGAAATGTAAGTCCATAAGTTTATGTACACACTTGCAATAAGAGTTATGATTGTACGTGCAAGTTACATTATGTATGAATAAGAGGAAATGGACTTAAACATGTGAGGAATGTGAGTAGAATGGATTATGAGTAGTGTGGTAAAATGGAAGTAGAATTGCATAAGTTGTGCACTTCCATTTGGTTTATATCGTATACTTTTGGTTATACAAGGATTCCACACAAGTTTCAATAGGTATAAGGTATGTATGGATGTCATTTTCAAGTCTCGAAGATGGTTGGATGAGAAAATGACCATGGCAGCAAATTAAGGATGTTTTGGTATAAGTTTTTGCAGGAAACTGTAGAGATCGATCTGGATGAGCCAAATGCTTGTATTTGAGCAAAGGAATAGGGCAGATCGATCTCCAATGGGGCAAGATCGATCTCCTAAACATTCTGTAATGAAAAGATCGATCCTCAAGCATACAGATCGATCTCCTTAGCTCTCTGTTTGGAGCAGATTGATCTCTAGCTTCGACAGATCGATCTCATGCTTAAAATGTCGTGAAAAAAGGGATTTAAGGGGACCAGATCGATCTCCTCCTAGTGCAGATTGATCTCCTCAAGCTATTTCTATAAAAGGAGTGTTGAAAATCTAAAAATTTCAGAAAAAACACCATCCTTCCATTTTCAACCCAAAAACCTAACTTTCTCTCCCTAAAATCAGCCATTTTCAATAAGATTTGAGGGGAGGCCATTAGACACTAAGTTGTTCATCTTGAGGAAGAGAACAACATAGTTGGAACCCAAAATCCCATTGTTGGTATTGAAGGAGCTAAGGGCATTGTCATTTGGAGCAAGAAGAGAAATCAGATTTGGTAAGATTCTAACACTCCAACTATGGTACATTGTCTATTTAATTGATTTTGGAGTTGTTTGGCATGAGTATGGATGGTTGGAAGCACCTAGGTTGTGTTAGAAAATAATGTAACCTAGAAAATGGATTGAACCTAGTGTGAGACAGTGGAATGTTTGGAGGTTAATGAGAAATGGGATATGTAGAAGTTAATATAGTGTTGTGGTATGATTTTAAGATGTTGTTAGTGGATATTACATAAAAAGGGTAAAATGTGGATTAAGGCATTGGTAAATGCAAAGATAAGTTATATTGACTAATGAGGTCAAATGTGAGTTAACAACTTTAAATCAAGTGGTTTGGATGATTGAATTACAACTTTCGAGGATACACCAGAGCGAGTTCAGCCAAGAGCATGAGAAGCTAAGAGGAAAAGAGTCACACCAAGTAAATCGAGGTAAGGGAATTGTGTGGACTCTTAGAGATATCTGTGTGCAATTTGGGCGCTTAAATGCTTTGCTAGAATGCATGAGATATTAGGAAATGATGTTGGGTGATTGAAGGGTAAAAGTTGGGAGTTTGATAAATTTGCATGAAAATAAAAGCATAATGCTTTGAAAATCATGTTTTATTGCTTTTTAGCGAATGATTTGGTAGGTTGGCTAGCATTTGAAATGAATTGCAAAAGAAATGAGTTGTTTTGGTTTGTTAACCACACTTTGCAAAGAAATGAGCCACCTACATTGTTTTCATGAGAATGAAAGCATTCTAGAGTACGACTTGCACGAGATTTGACACGTTTTATACACATGAGTGCTAGAGGCACTAGTTTTCACATGGATTTCATATTGGTTTTGACATTGTGCTTAGAGCTTAGCTCGCACTAGGTGCCCACCTTACTTGTTGCCGTGCTGGGAGCTTCGAGTAGACTGAGTGTCACATCGATTAAATAGGCTCGCACGTGCATTATTTTGACATGATTGATTAGCCGTGTTAGGAGCTTCAAGTAGACAAGAGGTCGTACCGATTAAATAGGCTCACACATGCGTTTGAGATGTGGAGTGATATGATGTGTTGATTGGGTCCATGGAGTACGTTGTACCATGCATGTAGCATGGAGTACATTGTACCATGTTGAGATTGTGATGTGTCGTCTTCGGACGAGATATGCTATGGACCGACAGGTAGGATTTGACCCACCTCCCATGTGGAAGCAGATAGTGGTGATATCCTGTACACTTGATCCGTGTAGCCGGTATCATAGGTTATGGCCATAGACCTTGAGGTTATTACCTATTATTGAATTGCCTATCTCACGTGTCTATTGTTTTGAGATTAAATTCATGTTTGAAATGATTTGTGGGTCAGGACAGTTCGAGGGATGGGCTGAGACTTGACAAGTGTTGAATTGTTTTAAGATATTGATTGTTAATGATTTTTAAAGTGCACGGATGCATGATGTTTAATGCCATGCCTTATTGTGAAAATGCATGATAGTTAATGCCATGCTTATTTGAGAAAACGCATAATGGGTAATGTCATGCTTTATTGTGAATTATGCATGATGATTTATACCATGCTTTGAATGGAACTGTGCACTGGATTTTAATAGCATGAATACTTTACATACCATTAACACAATCATACACTCATGTTTTGAGATAAAATGATGAATTAAATGCTTTTGAGCATGGCATCACGATCACGTAGATAGTGCAGTATCTACCTGTTCGCATGATTGCCTTACTGAGCGTGTGGTTTGCTCACCCCCTTATTTTCCCCATCACTACAGAGATTTGAGTATAGAGTGAGCGTGACTGAAGGCTTGTCCCTTTTGGTAATCCGCTACATCCCATCGCTAAATACACACTTGAATTATTTTGTATCTAAACTAGACATAGCACAATAGCATTTTGTATGCAACTATTGGGGATGTAAAACAATGTAAACACATGTAACAACTCTGATATATATACATTTATACAAGTGTTTACTTATATGCAAATTGAATTGGTATGGTGGAGTGAGTTAGACGTCGACACAAAGCCCAACTATTGAGGAGAGTTGCTGTTCACGATTGAGGTAAGGACGAATGATAAACGATACACAAAAATAAAAAAAATTTGTACGTATTTGGTAAATTGAGGGTCGTGATAAAGAGAAATTGGATTTGGTAAGATTATAACACTCCAACTCTAGTACATTGTTTATTTAATTAATTTTGGAGTTATTTGGCATGAGTATGGATGGTTGGAAACACCTAGGTTGTGTTAGAAACTAATGTAACCCAGAAAATGGATTGAACCTAGTGTGAGAAAGTGAAAGTCAAATGAGTTGATGAATTATGGGTATGCTAAAGTAGCTATTGGAGTAATGTAAATGATGTGAAATGGGTAAATGAAGCTATAAAGTGAGTTTAGTGAATTTATGAGGATGAGTATAACTAAGGCTTAATGAAAGGCCATAGTGGGGAAATCATGAACCATGAGCCTAATATCGATTTAGAATTAGTTAACAGGCCTAAGAGAATCCATCTACTCGAGTTATGAGTGGAATAATAAAGCGAGGCCTCACGAGCGTTAATAGAGACTATAGGTCGAATCGACTATAGTAAACTCAAAGGTTAGATTATAATGGGCTAAAACGATTCAAAATTTCGTTTATGTGTAGTTTCGAAGAATCTGTTAGAAACGAATCGAGCTGTACGAGAAAGCAGCTTTAAGGAAGTGGAATCATGCATAGCGATTCCAGGTAAGAGAATTTTGTGAGTATATAGAGGTAGCTGCTCTTACTTTGAACTTGTGGGTGAATATTGGGTGTTTTATGAAATGCATGGTTGCTCAAGTAAATGATTGATGGTATTCATGAATGATGATAAGTATGTGCATGATTTTGGTTTTGAAGTGGATTCTATGAAATGGGATAGTAAGGCTAATAATTGCATAAATCTAATATTTTGATTTTTTACAAAACGTAATTGCTTTGTTTTAAGCAAGCTTATAGATGGGTTGGCTAGTGTTTTATTGATGTTGTGGAAAAAACATTTGTGAAGTGCTAAACCCAGTTACCGGGATTGTTTGATTGTGTATGAGCCGCCTATCATATTTAATGACATATATCACGCTAAAGCCTCGCTCGCGCTGGATTTCAATATTTTCACTTGTGTGAAACGTGCTGGAGCTTAGCTCGCACTTTGATTTGATTTGGGGTGATGTTTTATAAACCGTACTGGAGCTTTTGCTCATACGCGGCTTTCGATGGTTTTCTTATGCATATAATGGTACTCGAGCTATGCTCGTACGTGGTTTCTACATGTTTTTATGCATAAATGTCGTACTAGAGCATTGCTCGTAGAGGTGATTGGTTTCGATGCATGAATTCGTGCTTGAGCATAGCTCGCACTGGTTTTCACACTGTGGTATGTATGAGGCCGTGGTGAGGGTAATACGGATTAACTCAGGGAACCCAACAGGCGTGACAGACCTCTTAAGTTGGGTGAGGGTGAGGGGCTAGGACCTGACAGTAATCCATTCAGGGAACCCAACAGGCCTAATAGACCTCTTGAGTGGGGTGAGGGTGAGAGGCTAGGACCAGAATCAGGGAACCCAACAGGGGCGAGCAAGGCCATGAGGGGCTAGGACCGGGTATTGAGAGTACACCCATATGCACTTGAGACTATAGAGGTTACAGTTGGTATAGGGTAGATAAGACCTACGACAGGCACCTCCAACCATGTTATGGGTCCGCAGAGTACGATGTACCGTGTGATGGTTACTTGATTTGAGAAAGTCTGGCGGAGAACTAACCCACCTTCCTACCAGCATGATACCCCGCACACCAGGATCCGTGTGGTCTGGGATGATATGTGACATAGTTGGCCAACATAGTTAGTTGAGATATAATGACCTGTCTCCTTGCTTGATTTACTTACTACCACATGATTTTAATCTATAAGTGTGATTGTGACTGTCCAGGGTAGACCCGAGGGAGGGGTCGAGCCTTGCAGACTTGACTTGTGAAACGATGAGGATGTTTATGATTGAGAAAATGGTTTGTGATGTGATTGTATGTGTTTGAGAAAGAGCTTTATGATGTGGGTTTAAAAAGGAGGTTTCTTAATGAATTTCCTTTTTTATGAATTTAAATGAGACTGAGCATGAGATGATTTATACATGATGTTTTTACCATGTTATGCCAATGTACATGATTTTGATACACGATATATATGTGTACTCATATGGCATAGTTTTACTTCCTCATGCTCCTATTATAAATGATTTATGCATAACACTATCAGCATGTAGATAGAGTAGTTATCTACCATGCTTGCATTATTGCCTTACTGAGCGTGTGGTTGCTCATCCCTCTCTATTTCCCCCCTCCTACAGAGCATGCATAGTAGCTCAGCGAGGACTGAGGCATTGTATTTTTGGATATCCGCCGCTCCCATTGTCGAAGGTATACACACCGTATTCTTTTTGTATCTAAACAATATAATGGCACAGTAATTATTGAGTTGTAATTATGGAGGATGTAGATGTCAGTGAACCTAACTTGTGTAAGTTAATGAACTTTCAAATGTATGACATCGAGTTATTTAACTGAGAATGAATGAGATGTGATGTTTATTATTGACTCATAGCTCAACTGTGTGGTGGTAAGTTAGTTCACGATCGGATAAGGGAGGAAATTTGCAAAAAAAATTCAGTGATTTTCAGTTAAAAAGAATGAAAAAGGGTCGTGACAAAGATTGGTATTAGAGCTGTGTTGACTTGATGTGAGTCAGTAATAAAATGTAGGAAAGTACATCCCCATATTATTGTGCTTTTGTTTAGATATAACTGTGTATACCATGATGGATTGAGCTTAATAAAATATTATAATACAGGAAGTTAGGCATTATGCCAGTTACACGCAAAGGTAAAGGGGCGAGGGCACGTACTAGAGGCCGTAGGGGTAGGCCTGAGAGCCGTGCGGAGCCACAGACTGAGCAGGCTCCACAGAACCCTGCTGAGGGAGCAGAAGATACAAAGGCACACTTTGCTAGGATAGAGCAAAGTATTGAGAACTTGGTGGCGATAGTCATGCAGGTCTTAGGTGCCGGTGATAGACAAGGTCCCATCGTACAGCCTACGACTGGACAGGTAGCTGCAGAGGCAGAGAGACCTCAGATTGCAGAGACTGCTACTGCTACACCACCTCCAGTACAGGATATAGATTCTCCTATCGCTCCACAGAAGAGCGGTAGTGATTTGGGTTATGATTGTGACTTGAGCAGACTGCGAGAGTTTCAAGAGCTACACCCCTAATGTTCAGAGGGGTGAAGAACCTAGTGGTTACAGAGGACTGGGTGTATGAGATGGAGAAACTATATAGATTTTTTGATACACTTTAGCTGAAAAGGTTACCTTTACCGTGTTTATGTTGAAAAGCAAGGCAGAGCAATGGTGGAGGTCCACCGAGGCTATTTTGAGGGCCAGGCACTCCGAGATCTCATGGGAGATATTTATAGAGGCCTTCAGGAGACAGTACATTCCAGCCATCATACAGAGGAAGCTGCGGATGAAATTTATGAATCTGGTTCAAGGGAACCGAACTGTGGACGAGTATGAGTCCAAGTTTATGTCATTGGGGAGATATGACCCGGACACAATGGGTAGTGAGACTCGAAAGATACAAAAGTTCATGGATGGATTGAGATTGGCTATCCGGACTAAGCTAGCTCCCTTCGACATTTTGACCTATGAGGAGGTTGTACATCCTAAGTTATGCGAGCAAGATTTTGAGCGGAATGCCTCTGAGCTTGGGAGAATTGGTGTCAGGAAGGATAGAGATCGGAAGAGATCTGGGAGTGATAGAGTGGACAGGAAAAGAGGCCCAAGGTATTTTGAGATGAGACCTAAGATCGAGGAGGTGCAAGAGAGAGCTGATAAACCTCCCGTGTACCCAGCTTTGACTGCGTCGATGGGTATAACTATTAGAGGACCACGTCCTACCACTGATCAGTGTAGGAGATGTGGCAGATACCATGGGATTAGGCCATGTCAGATACCCCATGTCTCGTGTTATAGATGTGAGAGGTCGGGACATATATCGAGGTTCTACAATGAGATGAATGAGACTGCCCCACAAAAGGACAAGGAGCCAGAGAGAGCTCCAGTTGAGGTAGTTGCCCTGAGGAGGAGGGCTACAGCTGAGGAAAAAGAGAAACAGGTTGTGGGTGTGAGCAGAGGAAGGGTGCACGCATTGGACCAGGACACTGCAGACGCTTCGACGGATGTGATTAAAGGTACCATCCTAATCTTTGATTTAGAAGCATTAGTATTATTTGATCCTGGTGCCACAGATTCTTTCATATCACCTTCCTTTGCACATAAATTGTTGAAGTATGTGAAACCAATATTGTTGGATAAAATGTTGATGATTTCCACACCTATGAATGATAGTTAATTGATCGAGCATGTGTGTAGGGATTGTAAACTGAAGATAGAGGGAAAGAAAATGATAGCCAACTTAATTTTATTAAATATGAATGATTTTGATGTAATATTGGGAATGGATTGGTTGGCTACCAATCGTGTTGTTATGGATTGCCATGCTAAGACATTGATGTTTTTAGGATTAGACAATCTCATTGTAAACTTTGATGAAAAGAAATGATATAAAAAGAGTGTGTTGTTTTAAATGAAAGAGTATAATCTTAATATATGATATTTGAGAGATAAATTCGTTTGTTTATTTTGAATATTGATGTAATGACTTGTGATACTAACGGTGGAAAGGATAATATGAAGGGTTCATTGCCTATGTAGTTCAATAAATGAGGCACACCCGAAATTGAAGGACATCCCCGTGATTGCGGATTATTCTGATGTCTTTTCGGATGAATTACCAGGACTACCACCTGAAATGGAAATAGAGTTTTGCATAGAGTTAGTTCCTGGTACAAAGTCGATATTGAAACCACCTTATAGAAGGGCTCTAATAGAGTTGGAAGAGCTAAAGAAGCAGTTGCAAGAGTTGCTGGAGAAGGGGTTCATTAGACTAAGTGTCTCATAGTGGGAAGCTCTGGTTCTATTTGTAAAGAAGAAGGATGGAAGCCTCCGACTGTGTATAGACTACCGGTTGTTGAATAAGGCCACAATTAAGAACAAATACCCCCTTCCGCGCATAGATGATTTGTTGGATCAGCCCCGAGGAGCCCAAGTGTTTTCTAAGATAGACCTGCGGTCAGGGTACCATCAGTTGAGGATCAAGAGTGGAGATGTACCCAAGACAGCATTTCGTACCCGTTATGGCCACTACGAATTTATGGTGATGCCATTCGGATTCACGAATACTCCCACAATATTTATGGCACTGATGAATGATATATTCAAGCTATACCTGGATAAGTTTGTGATTGTATTTATAGATGACATTTTGGTTTATTCCAAGTCTAGGGAGGATCATGAGGAGCACTTAAAGATAGTTCTGCAGACCCTCCGAGAGAAAGAGTTGTATGCCAAACTCAGCAAGTGTAACTTTTGGTTAGAACATATCTCATTTTTGGACTATGTTGTGTCGAAGGATGGAGTATCAGTGGATCCATCCAAGATAGAGGCAGTTGTACAGTGGGAACAGCCCAAGATAGTTACTAAGATCAGAAGTTTTTTTGGATTGGCAGGATATTATCAGAGATTTGTAAAGGTTTCTCCAGATTAGTTGCTCCATTGACACGCCTCACGCGTAAGGATGTTAAGTTTGTATAGGATGAGGCATGTGAGAGGAGTTTTGAGGAGCTTAAACGTCGATTGACCACTGCTCCAGTTCTCACCATTTCTACCAGCTCAAGAGGATTTTCGATGTATACGGATGCATCTCACCAAGGATTGGGCTGTATGCTTATGCAGGATGGGAAGGTAGTTACCTATGGATCTAAACAGTTGAAAGATCACGAGAGGAACTACCTCACACATGATTTCGAGTTGGCAGCCGTGGTATTTGCTTTGAAAATATGGCGTCACTATCTCTATGGTGAGAAATTTCAGGTGTTCACAAATCATAAGAGCCTTAAGTACCTGTTCTCACAGAAAGAACTGAATATGAGACAAAGGAGATGGCTCGAACTCCTGAAGGACTATGATTGTAAATCATGTACCACCCGGGTAAGGCAAATATAGTTGCCGATGCTTTGAGTAGGAAGAACCTTGGGTTGGTGTCTTATATGATGGTACGTGAACATGAATTTGTGGATCTCAGTTTGGATGTAACCCCACCTGGATCTGAGAGACTTGAGATCATGGCTAGTTTGAGATTGGAACCAGAATTGATTGGCCATATTCGGCAGGCCCAGCAAAGTGATCGACGGTGCATCGATTGGCTGAGACAGATACAAACAGGTGTGGATACTGATATTAAGCTGAGTGCTGATAGGACATTAAGGTTCAGAGGTAGAGTATGTGTTCCCAAGGATCTTGAGATCAGGAGGTTAATTTTATCAGAGGCTCACTCATCGAAGTATATGATACATCCGGGGAGTACTAAGATGTATCAAAACCTTCAAAAGGTTTATTGGTGGTCTGGAATGAAATGAGACATTGCTGAATATGTTGCTAAGTGTCTCGTTTGTTAGCAAGTGAAGGTAGAGCATCAAAAGCCTGCAGGATTATTACAGCCTCTACCAATACCGACATGGAAGTGGGAGCACGTCACTATGGATTTTGTGATGGGGTTACCGGGACCCGTAGAGGTCATGATGCCATATGGGTTATTGTGGACCAATTGACTAAGTCCGCCCATTTCTTAGCTATGAGAGCTACTGATACACTGAGTCAGTTGGCTAACCTATATATTCGAGAGATAGTACGACTACATGGTGTTCCAATGAGCGTTGTTTCTGATAGGGATGCCCGCTTCACTTCCCATTTTTGGGAACATTTTCAGGAAGCGCTGGGGACCCGATTGAGCTTTAGCACCGCTTTTCATCCTCAGACAGATGGGCAATTAGAGAGGACTGTACAGACCCTCAAGGATATGTTGAGAGCGTGTGTGCTGGATTTTAGAGGCTCTCGGGATGACCACCTGCAGTTAGCTGAGTTCGCCTATAATAATAGTTATCATGCGAGTATCGGGATGGCACCCTATGAGGCACTGTATGGACGCAGATGTCGATCCCCCATTGGATGGGAAGAGGTTGGTGACAGACAGATTTTTGCTCCGACTTAGTACAGTAGGCATCTGAGGATGTCCAGTTGATATGTGAGAGATTACGGACATCTCAGAGCCAGCAAAAGAGTTATGCTGATAAGAGATGGAGACCACTAGAGTTTGATGAGGGTGAGTCGGTATTTCTAAGAGTTTCACCTTCGAAGGGCATTATGAGGTTTGGTAAGAAGAGTAAACTGAGCCCTAGATACATCGGACCCTTCGAGATTTTGGATAGAGTGGGAGTTAAGGCGTATAGGTTGGCATTGCCACCGGACTTGGCAAATGTCCACAACGTCTTCCACGTCCCTATGCTCCAGAAGTATCACCCTGACCCGACACACGTGATAAGATATGAGTTGCTGGAGCTCAATGAGAGTATGACATATGTCGAGAAGCCGGTTCAGATATTGGACAGAAAAGACAATTCCCTTGGTGAAAGTTCTTTGGCAACATCACACGGTGGAAGAGGCCACATGGGAATTGGAGAACTTGATACAGGAGAAATACCCCCCAACTTTTTGAAGAGTGACTTGGTTCTAATATGGAGGACTAAATTTCTTGAAGGGGGAGAATGTGAGACCCCATACATGTATAGTTGTAATGTCTATAATTGGATCAAATAAATGTGAATGGACTTGGAATGTAAAGTATAATTGATGTAAGTCCATGGATTCAATGTACATGTGTAATATGATTTGTAATGTACATACAAGTTTCATTATAAATGAATATGAAGAAATGAGTTCTTATAAGTGATGAATGTGAATGGAACTCAAAATGAGTAGTATGGTAAAATGGAATGAAGTAATGCTTCCATTTGGTTTTTATATAGTATACCTTTGGATATACAAGGAATGTACACAAGTTTCAATGTGCATATGGTATGAATGGATGCCATTTTTAAGTCATAGAGGTGGATGGATGAGAAAATGGCTATGGTAGCAAATTAAGGACATTTGGGTGTGAGTTGCAGCAGGAAAACTGTAGAAAATTTGGAAAATATTAGGATGAGAGATCGATCTGGAAGAGCCAGAATGCTCTTCTTTGGGCAATGGAATAGAGCAGATCGATCTCCAATGGGGCTAGATCGATCTCCTAACCATTTTGTAATGAAAAGATCGATCCTCAAGCATACAGATCGATCTTCTTAGCTCTCTATTTGGAGTAGATCGATCTCATGCTTAAATTACCATGAAAAAGAGGGATTTAAGGGGACCAGATCAATCTCTTCTTGGTGCAGATCGATCTCCTCAAGTGAATTCTATAAAAGGAGTGCTGAAAATCTAAATATTTCGGGAAAAACACCATCCTTCCATTTTCAACCCAAAAACCTAACTTTCTCACTCTAAAATTAGCCATTTTCAGTAAGAATTGAGGGGAGACCATTGACACTAAGTTGTTCATCTTGAGGAAGAGAACAACATAGTTGGAACCCAAAATTCCATTATTGGTATTGAAGGAGCTAAGGGCATTGACATTTGGAGCAAGAAGAGAAATTGGATTTGGTAAGATTCTAACACTCCAACTCTGATACATTATTTATTTAATTGATTTTGGAGTTATTTGGCATGAGTATGGATGGTTGGAAACACCTAGGTTGTGTTAGAAACTAATGTAACCTAGAAAATTGATTGAACCTAGTGTGAGAATGTGAGTCAAATGAGTTGATGAATTATGGGTATGCTAAAGTAGCTATTGGAGTAATGTAAATGATGTGAAATGGGTAAATGAAGCTATAAAGTGAGTTTAGTGAATTTATGAGGATGAGTATAACTAAGGCTTGATAAAAGGCCATAGTGGGGAAATTGTGAACCATGAGCCTAATATCGATTTAGAATAAGTTAAGAGGCCTAAGAGAATCCATCTACTCGAGTTATGAGTGGAATAATAAAGCGAGGCCTCACGAGCGTTAATAGAGATTATAGGTCGAATCGACTATAGTAAACTCAAAGGTTAGATTATAATGGGCTAAAACGATTCGAAATTTCATTTATGTGCAGTTCCAAAGAATTTGTTGGAAATGAATCGAGCTGTACGAGAAAGCAGCTTTAAGGAAGTGGAATCACGCATCGCGATTCCAGGTAAGAGAATTTTGTGAGTATATAGAGGTAGCTGCTCGTACTTTGAACTTGTAGGTGAATATTGGGTTTTTTACGAAATGCATGGTTGCTCAAGTAAATGATTGATGGTATTCATGAATGATGATAAGTATGTGCATGATTTTGGTTTTGAAATGGATTTTATGAAATGGGATAGTAAGGCTAATAATTGCATAAATCTAATGTTTTGATGTTTTTACAAAACGGAATTGCTTTGTTTTAAGCATGCTTGTAGATGACGCTAGTGTTTTATTGATGTTGTGGAAAAAGCATTTGTGAAGTGCTAAACCTAGTTACCGAGATTTTTTGATTGTGTATGAGCCGCCTATCATATTTGTATGACATAAATCGTGCTAGAGCCTCGCTCGCATTGGATTTCAGTGTTTTCACTTGTGTGAAACGTGCTGGAGCTTAGCTCGCACTTTGATTTGATTTGGGGTGATATTTTATAAACCGTACTGGAGCTTTTTCTTGTACGTGATTTTCGATGGTTTTCTTATGCATATAACCGTACTAGAGCTTTGTTCGTACGTGGTTTCTACATGTTTTTATGCATAAATGTCATACTAGAGCATTGCTCGTACGTAGTGATTGGTTTTGATGCATGAATTCGTGCTAGAGCATAGCTCGTGCTGGTTTTCACACTATGGTATGTATGAGGCCGTGGTGAGGGTAACACGGATTAACTCAGGGAACCCAACAAGCCTGACAGACCTCTTGAGTGGGGTGAGGGTGAGGGGCTAGGACTTGACAGTAATCCATTCAGGGAACCCAACAGGCCTAACAGACCTCTTGAGTGGGGTGAGGGTGAGAGTCTGGGACCAGAATTAGGGAACCCAACAGGGGAGAGCAAGGCCATGAGGGGCTAGGACCTGGTATTGAGAGTACTCCCACATGAACTTGAGACTATAGAGGTTACAGTTGGTATGGGGTAGATAAGACCTACGGCAGGCACCCCCAACCATGTTATGGGTCCGCGGAGTATGATGTACCATGTATATCACATGGAGTACGATGTACCGCGTGGTGGTTACTTGATTTGAGAAAGTATGGCGGAGAACTAACCTACCTTCCTACCAGCATGATACCTTGCACACCAGGATCCATGTGGTCTGGGATGATATGTGACATAGTTGGCCAACATAGTCAGTTGAGATATAGTGACCTGTCTCCTTGCTTGATTTACTTACTACCACATGATTTTAATCTATAAGTGTGATTGTGACTGTCCAGGGTAGACCCGAGGGAGGGGTCAAGCCTTGTAGACTTGACTTGTGAAACGATGAGGATGTTTGTGATTGAGAAAATGGTTTGTGATGGGATTGTATGTGTTTGAGAAAGAGCTTTATGATGTGGGTTTAAAAAGGAGGTTTCTTAATGAATTGCCCTTTTTATGAATTTAAATGAGAGTGAGCATGAGATGATTTATACATGATGTTTTTACCATGTTTTATTTCCCAATGTACATGATTTTGATACACGATATAAATGTATACTCATATGGCATAGTTTTACTTCCTCATGCTCCTATTATACATGATTTATGCATAACACTATCAGCATGTAGATATAGTAGTTATCTACCATGCTTGCATTATTGCATTACTGAGCATGTGGTTGCTCATCCCTCTCTATTTCCCCCTCCTACAGAGCGTGTATAGTAGCCCAGCATGGATTGAGACATATTATTTTTGGATATCCGCTGCTCCCATCGTTGAAGGTATACACAGTATTTTTTTTGTATCTAAATATTGTAATGGCACAGTAATTATTGAGTTGTAATTATGGGGGATGTAGATATCTGTGAACATAACTTGTGTAAATTAATAATTAGCTTTCAGATGTATGACATCGAGTTATTTAACTGAGAATGAATGAGATGTGATGTTTATTGTTGACTCACAGCCCAACTGTGTGGTGGTAAGTTAGTTCACGATCGGGTAAGGGAGGAAATTTGTGAAAAATTTTCTGTGATTTTTGGTTAAAGAGAATGAAAAAGGGTCATGACATAGAGAGAGCTCCAGTTGAGGCAGCTGCCCCGAGGAGGAGGGCCACAGCTGAAGAGAAGGGGAAACAGGCAGTGGGTGTGAGCAGAGGAAGAGTGCACGCGTTGGACCAGGACACTGTGGACACATCAACGGATGTGATTAAAGGTACCATCCAAATCTTTGATTTAGAAGCATTGGTATTATTTGATCCTGGTGCCACACACTCCTTCGTATCACCTTCCTTTGCACGTAAATTATTGAAGCATGTGAAACCTACATTATTGGATAAAATGATGATGATTTCCACACCCATGAATGATAGTCATTTGATGAAACATGTTTATAGGGATTGTGAGTTAATGATAGAGGAAAAAGAAATGGCAGCCGATATGAATGATTTTGATGTAATTTTGGGAATGGTTTGGCTGGCTGCCAATCGGGTTGTGATGGATTGTCATGCAAAAACCTTGATGTTTCCCGAGATAGAAAACCATGTTGTGAGATTTATGAAATGAAATGAAATCACATGATTATGATGAATGAAATAAGTATGATTTTAATTTATAATGTTTGAGAAATGAATTCACTATTTATTTTGAATGTGGATGTGATGACTTGTGATACTAACGGTGGAAAGGATAATGTGAAGGGTTTATTGCCTACGTGGTCGATATAGATAAGGCACACCCTGAATTGAGGGAATACCATACCCGTAATTACAGATTACCTTGATGTCTTTTCGAACAAAATACTAGGACTACCACCTAAAAGGGAAATAGAATTTGCATAGAGATAGTGCCCAGTACAGAGCCGATATCGAAACCACCCTATAGAATGGCTCCGATAGAATTGAAAGAGCTAAAGAAGCAATTGCAAGAGTTACTGGAGCAGGGGTTTATTAGGCCAAGTGTCTCACCATGGGGAGCTCCGGTTCTATTTGTGAGGAAGAAGGATGGAAGCCTCTGACTGTGTATAGACTACTAGTTGTTGAAGAAGGCCATCGTTAAGAACAAGTATCCCCTTCCATGCATAGATGATTTGTTGGATCAACTCCGAGGAGCACAAGTATTTTCAAAGATAGATCTACTGTCAGAGTACCATCGTTGAGGATCAGGAATGGAGATGTACCCAAGACAGCATTTCGTACCCGTTATGGCCTCTATGAGTTCTTGGTGATGCCATTCGGATTGACAAATGCCCCCGCAGCATTTATGGCACTGATGAATGATATGTTTAAGCCATACCTGGACAAGTTTGTAATTGTGTTCATTGATGACATATTGGTTTATTCCAAGTCTAGGGAAGCTCATGAGGAGCACTTGAGAGTAGTTCTGCAGATCCTCCGAGAGAAAGAGTTGTATGCCAAACTCAGCAAGTGTAGCTTTTGGTTATAGCATATCTCATTTCTGGGCCATGTGTCAAAGGATGGGGTATTAGTGGATCCATCCAAGATAGAGGCAGTTGTACAGTGGGAACAGCCCAAGACAGTTACTGAGATCAGAAGTTTTCTAGGATTGGTGGGGTATTATCGAGATTTGTAAAGGGTTTCTCCAGACTAGCTGCTCCAGTGACACGCCTCACGTAAAAAGATGTTAAGTTTGTGTGGGATGAGGCATTTGAGAGGATTTTTGAGGAGTTTAAGCGTCAATTGACTACTGCTCCAGTTCTTACCATTCTTACCAGCTCAAGAGGATTCTCAGTGTATACGGATGCATCACACCAAGGACTGGACTGTGTACTTATGCAGGATGGGAAGGTAGTTGCCTATGGATCTAGACAGTTGAAAGATCACGAGAGGAACTACTCGACACATGATTTGGAGTTGGCGGTCATGGTGTTTGCTTTGAAAATATGGCGCTACTATTTCTATGGTGAGAAATTTCAGGTGTTCACATATCATAAGAGCTTCAAGTACCTGTTCTCGCAGAAAGAACTGAATATGAGGTAGAAGAGATGGCTCGAAATCCTGAAGGACTATGATTGTGGAATCATGTATCACCCGGGTAAGGCAAATGTAGTTACTGATGTTTTGAGCAGGACGAACCTTGGGTTGGTGTCTTATATGATGGTACTGGAGTATGAATTGTTGGAACACTTTGCAAACCTCAGTTTGGATGTAACCCCACCTGGATCAGAGAAATTGGATATCATGGCTAGTATGAGATTAGAGCCAGAGTTGATTGGCCGTATTCGATAGGCCCAGTAGAGCGATCGACGGTGCATCGACTGGCTGAGGCAGATACAAACAGGTGTGGGTATTGATTTTGAGCTGAGTGCTGATGGGTTATTGAGGTTCAGAGGTAGAGTATGTGTTCCCGAGGATCCTAAGATCAGGCGACTGATTTTATTAGAGGCTCACTCATCGAAGTACGCGATACATCCGGAGAGTACCAAGATATATCAAAACCTTCAGAAGGTTTATTGGTGGTCTGGAATGAAAAAAGACATTATTGAATATGTCGCTAAGTGTCTCGTTTGTCAGCAGGTGAAGGTAGAGCATTAGAAACCTACAGGATTATTGCAGCCTCTACCGATACCGACATGGAAGTGGGAGTATGTCACCATGGATTTTGTGATGGGATTGTCGAGGACTCACAGAGGTCATGATGCCATATGAGTTATTGTGGACCGGTTGACTAAGTCCTCCCATTTCTTGGCTATGAGAGCTAACGATACATTGAGTTAGTTGGCGAACCTGTATGTTCGAGAGATAGTGCGGCTACATTGTGTACCAGTAAGCGTTGTTTCTGATAGGGATACCCGCTTCACTTCCCATTTTTGGGAACATTTTCAAGAAGCGCTGGGGACCCACTTGAGTTTCAGCACCAATTTTCATCCTTAGACAGATGGGCAGTTAGAGAGGACTATACAGACCCTCAAGGATATGTTGAGAGCGTGTGTGTTGGATTTTGGAGGTTCCTGGGATGATCACCTGCAGTTAGCTGAGTTCGCCCATAATAATAGCTATCATGCGAGTATCAGGATGGCACCCTATGAGGCACTGTATAGAAGCAGATGTCATTCCCCCATTGGATGGGAAGAGGTTGGGGTTAGATAGATTTTTGCTCCTGACTTAGTACAGTAGGCATCTGAGGACGTCCAATTGATATGTGAGAGGTTACGGACAGCTCAGAGCCAAGAAAAGAGTTATACTGACAAGAGACGGAGACCACTAGAGTTTGATGTGGGTGAGTTGGTATTTCTGAGAGTTTCACCTTCAAATGGTATTATAAGATTTGGTAAGAAGGGCAAGTTGAGCCATAGATATATTAGTCCCTTCGAGATTTTGGAGAGGGTGGGAGATAAGGCGTATAGGTCGGCGTTGCCACCAGGCTTGGCAAATGTTCACAATGTCTTCCGCGTCTCTATGCTAAGAAAGTATCACCCAAACCCGGTACATGTGATAAGATATGAACCATTGGAGCTCAATGAGAGTGTGATGTATATTGAGAAGCCGGTTCGGATATTATACAGAAAAGAGAAAGTATTACGGAATAAGACAATTCCCTTGGTGAAAGTTTTTTGGCAACATCACACGGCTGAAGAGGCCACATGGGAATTGGAGACTTTGATACGGGAAAAGTACCCCCCAACTTTTTGAAGAGTGACTTGGTTCTAATTTAGAGAACCAAATTCCTTGAAGGAGGGGAGGATTGTAAGACCCGTATTTGATGTGTAACTTATGGATTCATAAGTATGATAATGTACTTGTAATGTGAAGTACAATTGATGTAAAGTCCATAAATGTAATGTACATACGTGTAATATGAGTTTTTACTGTACATACAAGTTTCATTGTGTATGAATATGAAGAAATAAGCTTTTGTAAGTAATGAATGTGCTTGGATCTCAAAATGAGTAGTGTGGTAAAAATAGAATGAAGTTATACTTCCAATTAGCTTGGTGTGGTATACATTTGGCTATACAATGAATATACACAAGTTCTAATATGTATAAGGTATGGATGGATGTCATCTTCAAGTCTTAAAGGTGACTGGATGAGAAATTGACCATGGCAGCAAATTAATGATGTTTTGTGTGAAGTTACTGCAGAAAAATTTGGAAATATGAATGCCAAATCGATCTTATAGGATGAGAGATCGATCTGGAAGAGCTAGAATGCTCTTATTTGAGTAATGGAATGGAGCAGATCGATCTCCAATGGGGCCAGATCGATCTCCTAAACATTCTGTAATGAAAAGATGAATCCTCAAGCATACATATCGATCTCCTTAGCTCTTTGGTTGGAGCAGATCGATCTCAAGCTTCGACAGATAAATCTCATGCTTGAAAATGCCGTGAAAATAATGGATATAAGGGGACCAGATCGATCTCCTCATAGTGCAGATCGATCTCATCAAGCTATTTCTATAAAAGAAGCAGTGAAATCTGTATTTTCCAAGATAGAACCTTTCCTTTCCATTTTCCATCCAAAAACCTAGTTTTATCTCTCTGAAATCAGCCTATTTCCAGTAGGAATTGATGGGAAACCATTAGATACAAAGTTGTTCATATCCAAGAGGAGAACAACATAGTTTGAAATTAAAGCTTCATTTGGAGTATTGAAGGAGCAAGGTGTATTTTCAGTTAGAGCAAGAAGAGAAACTAGATTTGGTAAGTTTCTAATGCTCCAACCCAAGTACATTGTTTATTTATTGACTTTGGAATAAATTTGTATGGGTAGTGATGGTTGAAACTACCTAAGATGTATTTGAACAAGTTAAACCTAGAAAATGGAATAAGTCTAGTGTGAAAAAGTATAAATTGGATGAGTTGGTGATTTATGGGATTTTTTAAGTTGTTATTTGAGTAATGTGGGTGATTTGAAATGGTTATGTGGAGTTATATTGTGAGTTTAGAGAATTCATGAAGATGGGTATATAAGATGCTTGACAAAATGTCATAGTGAGGAAATTGATGAAATACGAACACTATGGACTTAGTATCGATCTAATATCGATTTGAAATGAGTTAATAGGCCAAGAGGATCCATAGACTTGAGTTATGGGTAGAGTAATGAAAAGAGGCCTCATAAGCGTTAATAGAGACTATAGGTTGAATCGACTATAGGAAACGGAAGTGTTGGATTATAATGGGCTAAAATGTTATGAAATACGTCTATGTGCAGTTTCGAAGAGATCGTTGGAGACGAATCAGACCGCATGAGTACGCGACTTTAAAGAAGTGGAATCACGCGTCGCGATTCCAGGTTAGGGAATTTTGTAAGTATATAGAGGTAGCTGCTCGTATTTTGTGGGTGAATATAGGGTGTTTATGAAATGCATGAATGTTTAAGGAAATGGTTGTTGATATGCGTGATTAGCTACGAGAATTTGTATGAGATTTGGTTTTCGAAATGGTTCTTGAAAAAAGGGATAGTAAGTCTAATAATTGCATAAATCACGTGCTTTGAATGTTTTCACAAAACACCATACTTTGTTTTAAGCAAATTATTGAATAGGCTGGCTAGTATTTGAATGATGTTGTGAAATAGCCCATGTGAGGCGCTAAACGTGTTTTAAGATGTTTTGAATGTATGTGAGCCGCCTATCATATGTATGTGATTTAATTCGCGTTGGACCCTCGCTCGTGCTAAATTTTGATGCTTTCAATTACACAAAGAGTGATGAAGCTCAGCTAGCACTTTGGTTTGATCCATGATAATGTTTTATAAACCGTACTGGAGCTTCTGCTCGTACGTGACTTTCAAGTGATTTTCTTATGCTTATAAACGTATTGGAGCTGTGCTCGTACGTGGTTTCTTTATGATATGATGCATGAGTCGTGCTAGAGCTTTGCTCGCACAAGTTTGCACATTGTGGTACATATGAGGCAATGGAAGTTGGTAAGATCCTCAAGCCCTACATCCTTAAGCCAACATCCTTAAACCCTGGAGGGGAGGGGAGGCTCTGCTCGGCAGGGAGGCTCTGTCGGTGGGGAGGCTCTCTTACAATAAGATCCTCAAGCCCTACATCCTTAAGCCCGAGGAAGCGAGGAGACTCTGTTCGATGGGGAGGCTCTCTTACGGAAAGATCCTTAAGCCAACATCCTTAAGCCCTGGAGGGGTGGGGAAGCTCTGTTCAGCAGGGAGGCTATCCTACATGAGTACGGCAAGTTCTTGGTTAGGTCCGCGGAGTACGCTGTACCGTGTATATCACATGGAGTACGATGGACCGCGTGGTGATTATGTGATAAGAAAGTCTGGCGAGGGATAATCCACCTTCGTGCCAGCACGATACCCCGTACACCTAGATGCCTGTGGTCTGGGATGATTTATGATGTAGTTGGCCCACATACTCACTTGTGATATAGTGACCTGATTTTTTTATACATATGTGTGATTGTGATTACCCAAGGTAGACACGAGGGAGGGGTCGAACCTTAGGGGATTTGATTTGTGAAATGGTGATGATGTTTGTGATTGAGAAAATGATTTGTGATTGGATGATATGTATTGAGAAGAGATGTGATTTCAAAAAGGATGTTCCTTAAATGAATTGCCCTTTTATATGAGATTTAACAATTGATGAGCATGAGATGGTTTGTACATGATGATTTTTCCAAGTTTTATATGCTAATTTCCATGGTTTATATACATGATATATATATACTCATATGGTATAGTTTTAATTCCTCATGCTCCTATTATAAAAGACTTATGCATAATATTATCAGCATGTAGATAGAGTAGTTATCTACCATACTTGCATTATTGCCTTACTGAGCGTGTGGTTACTCATCCCTCTCTATTTTCCCTTCTATAGAGCATACATAGTGGCCCAGTGAGGACTGAGGCATTTTGTTGAGACATCCGCTGCATCTCCATCACTCAGAGGTAAATACACAGAGATACTTTTTGTATCTAAATAATTGTAAAAGCACGTAGTCATTTGAATTGTAGTTATAGGGGATGTAGATGTCAGTAAACATGTTCTATATAAGTGAATGATTTAACTTCAAATGTATGACATCGTTTTTATTAACTGGGAATGAATGTTAAGAGTAGATTATTATTGACTCACAACCCAACTGTGGGGTGATGAGTTGTTCACGACCAGGTAAGGAAAGAAAAATGCAAAAAATTTATAATGATTTTCGGTTAAAGAGGAATGAAAAAGGGTCGTGACATGTACATTCCTCAATACAAAGTTAATTAATCCTAATACATCCCATACATCATTGTTCATCAAGTGTCTACAATTACAACTTTAGTTTGGGTACATGAAATGTTAAAATATACCTCAAAACACAATATATGGCCTGGAGCTCAAGTCCTCCACTAGCCACTACTCCGTACGTCGTAGGGAACTCTCTTCACTTGAAGAAATTTGGGGGATATATTAAAAATAGAGTAAGCTTCTAAATCACTCAGTAAGGGGGTAAGGGACTTAATAACAAAAATGATTAATTACACAGTACAATCATTTTGTTTTGTAGATGAAACTCAATAAACTCAATAGAAAATGTAGCATGAAAAAATTAAAACATCATTATCATCAGGATAAAAACCATAGTTAGAAGCATGTGGAAATCAGGAAGCGATAATGGCTTTTCTCATAAAAATGTGATAAAAATCACCTCAGTAGTAATGCACGGGGCAAAGCCACAAAACACAATCTCATGTATATAAAAAGATGGAGACTAGGCAATTAAAAACTCATATAAAAACATCCGTCATGGCACATCAAAATAATCCTCTCTGGATGTGCATCCCAGGCATCCTCAAAAGAGGGAACGTCGACAATATGATCATGTACATGGTATATTGGTCTTATATGTTACCAGAACAAGGTTCAAACTTACATGCTACCAGAGCAAGGTCTCTCCTCATGCACACTATCAATCTTACATGCTACCAAAGCAAGGCCCGATATGATATCTCATTACACGCCTAAGTCTCAATAATAGCCATTATCATATAAAACCGTTTTGCCTTCACGTAAAACTCATAATGATTTCTCTCATAAAACTCATCTGAAAACCTTTTTTGTACTCATCACAAAACATGTCAAAACCGAGCTCAAACCGACAAAACTACGCATACATTTCTCAAATCTCAGTATGCCTTAACGTAGAGCCCAAATCCCGTTTCACTTTTTAAACTCAAACGGTTTGTAAAACAATTTCACACTTTGTTTACAACTCATAAAAATTGGGCCCCAAGCGACTATAAAACTGTGTGCAATAACTCAATTACAACTTGTAAAACATGCTTGTTTTCTCAAAACATTTCTTGCTACAAATATCATTACAAATCACATACACAAATGAGTTTAAGTTTTCCCTTACCTTGTTACACCTCGTATAGTGCAATCGTTTCTCCCCGAACGACGGACTAGCCTCGCATTCCTCTCTGGAACTCCCGGGTTGTCCCAATGATGTAAAAACATCATCAACACATCATCACATTGTCTCAAATCTCAACATCGAGCATAATTGCTCACATTCTCATAATTTCTCAATACCTCAATAATTCTAACAACCCTAACCATTTTTAGTCAACTCATCACAACATCTACAACCACAATCGAAGAAATCTACTTCAAAAATCAAGGATTAAACTTAGAAATTTACCCAAAACTTATGGAGTGCTCAATTCATGCCTCAGCTCAAATCGTCCTTTGATTTCCATATATGTTGTTCTCCTTTTGATGAGAAACAACTTTCCCTTTTGCCACAACCTCTGATTCTAATGGAAATGGGCATTTTAGAGGAGAGAGAAAGCTAGGGATTTGGCCAAAAATAGGGGTTTTTGATTTTTTGGAGAGAGAAGGGTGAATTCCAACAAAAACACAGGGGTCCTTATATAGGTAGAGGGCAGGAGATTGATCTGCTCTTGTAGGAGATCGATCTGCCTTTGAATTTGGGAACATTTTAGGCAATTTTTTATGCTTACTAGATCGATCTGTCATGGGGGTAAGATCGATCTCATAATCTTGAGGAGATCGATCTGCTCCTTGTGAGGAGATCGATCAACATTTTACAGAAATATTTGGAGATCGATCACTTTAAGGCAGAATCACAAGGAGATCGATCTGCTTTCATTGGAGATCGATTTGCTCGTTTAGATTTTCCATTCCTTGTCACTTTAGCCTATCAGATCGATCCCCTCTTCTCCAAGATCGATCTGGCCTCATAGTTTCACACTATGGTTGCACACTTGGCGTAAAATCTCCATATATAATTTGCCATAATTTACTCTATAGATTATTTCTCATTCAATACTCATTCATCACTTCAATTTATGAGTACATAACATTTAGCTCAATCAATTAGACTTCATGTTCACATTACAAAATTAGATGTGTATAAAGGTCTCACATCCTCCCACCATTAAAGAATTTGGTCCTCCAAATTCAACTCGACTCGTCAAACAGATGGGGGTACTTCTTCTTCATAAGGCTTTTCAACTCCTAAGTTGCCTCTTTCATTGAGTGATGCTTCCATAAGACTTTCACTAATGGGATGTTTTTAGTCTAAAGCACCTTCTCTTTCCTATCAAGGATTCGGATGGGTTCTTCAGTGTAGTTCATGTCCTCTTGTATGTTCATCTCTTCATACTCTATGACATGAGAAGGGTCCGGATGGTACTTCCTCAACATAGATACATAGAAGACGTTGTGTATCCCAGACATCTGTGGGGGTAATGCCAACCTGTAGGCTACCTCTCCCACTCTCTCAAGAATCTCAAATGATCCAATGTATCGAGGACTCAATTTCCCTTTCTTTTCAAATCTTATGATACCCTTACTCGATGATATCCTCAGAAATACTGCATCACTAATATCAAACTTGATGGCTATCTACACACATTCGCCTAGCTTTTTTGTCTACTCTATGCAGCCTGTAATCTCTCACACTCTGTACAGCCTGTTCAACAAGCTCGGGAGCATTTATCTTTTTGTTACCCCACTTCTTTCCAAGATACAGGGGATCTACACCTTCTACCATATAGAGCCTCAAAAGGTGTCATTCCAATACTCACATGATAGCTATTATTATACGTAAACTCTGCTAGGGGCAGGTGATCATCCCATGATCCCTTAAAATTAATCGTACACGTCCTCAACATATCGTCCAGGGTTTGAATAGTCCTCTTTGACTGACCATCTGTCTGAGGATGATAGGCGGTACTAAAACTCAATCGAGATCCCATGGACTCCTAAAATTAGGTCCAAAATCTAGAGGTAAATCGAGAATCTCTGTCATAAGTAATACTCACTAGAGCCCCATGTAATCTAGTTATCTCGCTGACATATAACTCAGCTAAGGCATCCACAGTATTTGTGCTCTTGATGGCAAGGAAGTGGACACTTTTTGTCAGTCTATCCACTATGACCCATATAGCATCATGACCTCTTCGGGTCCTCGCTAAACCCATAATACAATCTATGGTGACGTGCTTCCATTTCCATGTAGGCACAGGTAAAGGCGGTAATAATCCTCTAAACTTTTGATGCTTAGCTTTCACTTGTTGGCACACTAAACATCTAGCCACATAGTCTACCACGTCTCACTTCATACCACTCCAGCAGTACACCTTTCTCAAATCTCGGTACATCTTAGTACTTCTTGGGTGCATGGTGTATCGCGAGCACTGAGATTCTCTCAGTATCTGTTTCTTCAAGGTATCATCATCCGGTATACAAATTCATCCTCTGAATCTCAACAATTCATCCTCACTGACTATGAGATCTGATTGTAAAGTTTGCTTGGCTTGGCTAAACATATTAATCAACCTCTGATCATCACGTTGTCCAGTTCTAATCTGATCCATGATCCTGGGCTCTATTCGCAGGCCAGCCAAAAATCCAATCTCTACCTCTTTAACTTTGATCTGGAGTTCGACGAACTGCTCCAATAAATCCCATTCCATGACCATCATAGCAGATATCATATTTTTTCTGCTTAGGGCATCAGCAACTACATTTGCCTTCCCTGGATGGTATAGAATCTCGTAGTCATAATCCTTAAGGAGTTCCATCCATCTCCTTTGTCTCATATTTAACTTTTTCTGATCAAATAGATACCTCAAACTCTTATGGTCAGTGAAGATCTAGAATCTTTCCCCATATTAATAGTGCTGCCATATCTTCAAGGAAAATACCACAGCAGCTAACTCCAAAATCATGCGTGGGGTAATTCTGCTAATCTTTCAATTATCGTGATCCAGAGGCGACCACTTTTCCATACTGCATGAGTACACACCCCAATCCCTGATGAGAAGCATCACTATATATTGAAAATCCTCCTGATCCCTCAGGGATAGTCAATATAGGTGCCGCTGTTAATCTCCTCTTTAATTCCTGAAAATTGAGCTCACATTGATCAGTCCATATGAACGGAGTCTCCTTGCGCGTGAGCTTGGTCAAAGGAGCGACAATCCTGAAAACTCCTTCCACAAATCTTTTGTAATACACTACTAAATTGAGAAAACTTTGTATCTCTGTAACTGTCCTCGGTCTTTCCCAATTAAGCACTGTGAGACCCCGTACATGTATATTTGTAACGTGTGTAATCGGATCAATTAATGTGAATGGACTTGTAATGTAAAGCATAAGTGGTGTAAGTCCATGGATTCAATGTACATATGTGTAATATAATTTGTAATGTACACACGAGTTCCATTTTATATGAATATGAAGAAATGAGTTCTTGCAAGTGATAAATGTGATTAGAACTCAAAATGAATAGTATGGTAAATGGAAGAAAGTTGTATGAATATAAATGCTTCCATTTGGTTTTATATAGTATACCTTGGGATATACAATGAATGCACACAAGTTTCAATGTGCATAAGGTATGAATGGATGCCATTTTCAAGTTATAAGGAGGATGGATGAGAAAATGGCTATGGTAGCAAATTAAGGGTGTTTTGGTGTGAGTTACAGCAGGAGAACTGTAAAAAATCTGAAAAATATGAAGGCCAGATCGATCTTATAGGATGAGAGATCGATTTGGAAGAGCCAGAATGCTCTTATTTGGGCAATGGAATAGAGCAGATCGATCTCCAATGGGGCCAGATCGATCTCCTAAGCATTCTGTAATGAAAAGATCGATCCTCAAGCATACAGATTGATCTCCTTAGCTCTCTGTTTGGGAGCAGATCAATCTCCTACTTCGACAGATCGATCTCATGCTTAAAATGTCATGAAAAAGAGGGATTTAAGGGGACCAGATCGATCTCCTCTTGGTGCAGATCGATCTCCTCAAGTGATTTCTATAAAAGGAGTGCTAAAAATTTGAAAAATTCGAGAAAAACATCAACCTTCCATTTCTAACCAAAATCGAACTTTTTCTCTCTAAAATCAACCATTTCCAGCAAGAATTGAGGGGAAGCCATTAGAAGTAAAGTTGTTCATCTTGAGGAAGAGAACAACATAGTTGGAACCCAAAATCCCATTGTTGGTATTGAAGGAGCTAAGGGCATTGACATTTGGAGAAAGAAGAGAAATCAGATTTGGTAAGATTCTAATACTTCAATCCAAGTACATTGTTTATTTAAGTGATTTTGGAGTTGGGTTGGATGTGTATTGATGGATAAATTATCTAGGGATGTGGTGGATTTGGTGTGACCTAGAAAACCTAGAATGGGTATAATGTGAGAAGATATGGGTTGAATGAGTTTATGACTTATGGGCATGCTAAAGTTGTTATTGAGGTAACGTGTATGATTTTAGATGGTTAAATGGAATTACATTGTAGGTTTAAGTGAAATTATGAAAATGAGTATGTAAATGCTTGACATATGTCATAGTGAAGAAGTTAATGAAATATGAACACTATGGACTTAGTATCGATTTAATATTGATTTGGAATGAGTTGATAGGCCTAAAAGGAATCCTAGGCAAGAGAAATGAAACAAGGCCTTAAGAGCGTCAATAGAAACTATAGGTCGAATCGACTATAGTGAACGCACGGTGTCCTGTTATATGGATCAAACATAATGTGAAATATGATTATGCGCAGTTTCGAAGAGTCTGGTGGAGACGAATGGAATCATACGAGTAAGCAGCTTAAGGAAGTGGAATCACGTATCGCGATTCCAGGTAAGGGAATTTTGATGTAGATGTCAGTAAAACATGCTTTTATATAAGTACATGATTAAATGCGAATGCATGACATTGTTTTATTTAACTGAGAATGAATGAGATGTGATGTTTATTATTGACTCACAACCCAACAGTGTGGTGGTACGTTTGTTCACGACCGGGTAAGGCAACAGTAAAACACGAAAAAAAAGTTATAGTGATTTTCGGTTAAAGGGAATGAAAATGGGTCGTGACAGAGATTGGTATCAGAGCTGTGTTGGCCTGATGTGAGTCAGTAATAAAACGTAGGAAAGTACACCCCCATATTACTATGCTTTTGTTTAGATATAACTGTGTATATCATGATGGATTGAGCTTAATAAATTATTATAATACAGAAAGTTTGGCACTATGCCAATTACACGCAAAGGTAGAGGAGCAAGGGCACGTGCTAGAGGCCGTAGAGGTAGGCCTGAGAGTCGTGCGGAGCCACATACTGATCAGCTCCACAAAACCCTACTAAAAGAGCAAAAGATATAGAGGCATGCTTCGCTAGGTTAGAGCGGAGTATTGAGAAGTTGGTGGAGATAGTCACGCAGGCCTTGGGTGCTGGTGATAGACAAGGTCCCGCGGCACAGCCTACTACTGAACAGGCAGCTACAGAGGCAGAGAGACCTTAGACTACTGAGACAGCTACAGTGACACCACCTCCAGCCCAGGATATAGCTACTCCTATCACTCCACAGTAGAGCAGTAGTGATTTGGGTTATGACTGCAATTTGAGTAGGTTAAGAGAGTTCCAAGCATTGAAACCCCCAGTGTTTAGAGGGGTGAAGGACCCAGTGGTCATGGAGGACTGGGTGTATGAGATTGAGAAACTATATAGGTTTTTTCGATGCACTTCAGCTGAGAAGGTAGCCTTTTTCGTGTTTATGTTGAAAGGCAAGGCCGAGCATTGGTGGAGGTCCACCGAGATTATTTTGAGGGCCAGACACTCTGAGATCATATGGAAGATATTTCTAGAGGCCTTCAGGAGACAGTATATCCCAGCCACCGCACAGAGGAAATTGCAGATGGAATTCATGAATTTGGTTCAAGGGAATCAAACTGTGGATGAGTATGAGTCCAACTTTATGTCCTTGGGGAGATATGACCCAGACACAATGGGTAGTGAGACCCGAAAGATTCAGAAGTTCATGGATGAATTGAGATCGGCCATCCGGACTAAGCTAGCTCCCTTCGACATCTTGACCTATGAGGAGGCTGTACATAAGGCTCAATTATGCGAATAAGATTTTGAGTGGAATGCCTCTGAGCTTGGGAGAATCAGTGTTAGAAAGGATAGAGATCGGAAGAGATCCGGGATGGATAGAGGGCCCAGGAGAGAAGGCCAAAGATATTTTGATAAGAGGCCCAAGATTGAGGAGGTGCAGGAGAGAGCCGCTAGACCTCCCATGTACCTGGCTTTGACTACGCCGAGGGGTATGACTATTGGAGGACCGCGACCTACCACTGACCAGTGTAGGAGATGTGGGAGATACCATAGGACTAGGCCATGTCAGGACCCCTTATCTCGTGTTATAGATGTGGGAGGTCGGGACATATATCGAGGTTCTGCAATGAGATGATTGAGACTGAGCAGCCCTAAGGAGGAGGGCTACAGCTGAGGAAAAAAGGAAACAGGCTATGGGTGTGACCAGAGGAAGGGTGCACGCACTGGACTAGGACACTGCAAACACGTCGATGGATGTGATTAAAGGTACCATCCGAATCTTTGATTTAGAAGCATTGGTATTATTTGATCTTGGTGCCACGCATTCTTTCATATCACCTTCCTTTGCACATAAATTGTTGAAGCATGTGAAACCAACATTGTTGGATAAAATGTTGATGATTTCCACACCCATGAATGATAGTCAATTGACTGAGCATGTATGTAGAGATTGTAAGTTAAAGATAAAGGGGACAAAAATGATAGCCAATCTGATTTTATTGAATATGAATGATTTTGATGTAATTTTGGGAATGGATTGGTTGGCTACCAATCGTGTTGTAATGGATTATCATGCCAAAACATTGATGTTTTCAGGATTAGACAATCTTATTGTAAACTTTGATGAAAAGAAATGATATAAAAATTGTATGTGTGTTGTAAATAAAGGAGAATGATTTTAAATACATATTGCTTGAGAGATAAATTTATTGTTTATGATAAATGTTGAATGTGGAGTGATGGTTTATGTTACTAATGATGGAAAGGATAATGTAAAGGGTTCATTGCATACGTGGTTGATATAGATGAGGCACACCCGAAATTGAGGGACATCCCTGTGATTACGGATTATTCTGATGTCTTTCCGGATGAATTACCAGGACTACCACCCGAAAGAGAAATGAAATTTTTATATAGAGTTAGTGCTTGGTACAGAGCCGATATCAAAACCACCTTACAGAATGGCTCCAATAGAGTTAGAAGAGCTAAAGAAGCAATTGCAAGAGTTGCTGGAGAAGGGGTTCATTAGACCGAGTGTCTCACGTTGGAGAGCACCGATTCTATTTGTAAGGAAGAAGGATGGAAGCCTCCGACTGTGTATAGATTACCGGTTGTTGAATAAGGCCACCATTAAGAACAAGTACCCCCTTCCAAGGATCGACGATTTATTGGATCAACTCCAGGGAGCCGAAGTGTTTTCTAAGATAGACCTGCGGTCAGGGTACCATCAGTTGAGGATCAGGAATGGAGATGTACCCAAGACAGCATTTTGTACCCGTTATGGCCACTACGAGTTTTTGGTGATGCCATTCAGATTGACGAATACTCCCACAGCATTTATGGCACTGATGAATGATATATTCGACCATACCTAGACAAGTTTGTAATTATGTTCATTGATGACATATTGGTTTATTCCAAGTCCAGGGAGGATCATGAGGAGCACTTGAGGATAGTTCTACAGACCCTTCGAGAGAAAGAGTTGTATGCCAAACTCAGCAAGTATAACTTTTGGTTAGAGCAGATCTCATTTCTGGGCCATGTTGTGTCGAAGGATGGGGTATCGGTGGATCCATCCAAGATAGAGGCAGTCGTACAGTGGGAACAGCCCAAGACAGTGTCACGACCCTCAACTTACCAAAATACGTATAAATTTTTTTCGCATTTTCATGTATCAATTGTTAGTCATCCTTCCTCGATCATGAACAACAACACTCTTAACAGTTGGGCTGTGTGACGACGTCTAACTCACTCCACCATACCAATTCAATTTGTATATTATTCATAGGTAAATACTTGTATAAATGTATATATATCAGATTTGTTACATGTGTTTACATTGTTTTACATCCCCAATAGTTACATACAAAATGCTACTGTGCTATCGTAAGTTTAGATACAAAATTTCAACAGTGTGTATACCTTTAGCGATGGGATGCAGCGGATTACCAAAAAGGGAACGCCTCTAGTCACGCCCAATCTATACTCAACACTCTGTAGAGAGGGAGAAAATAAGGGGGGTGAGCAAACCACACGCTTAGTAAGGCAATCATGCGAACAGGTAGATACTGCACTATCTACATGATCGTGATGCCATACTCAAAAGTATTTAATTCATCATTTATCTCAAAACAGGAGTGTATGATTGTGTTAATGATATGTAAAAAGCATTCATGCTATTAAAATCAAGTGCACATTTCAACTCAAAGCATGGTATAAATCATCATGCATATTTCACAACAAAAGCATGGCATTACTCATCATGCATTTTCTCAAATAGCATGGCATTAACCATCATGCATTTTCACAATAAAGTATGGCATTAAACAACATGCATCCGTGCACTTTAAAAACTATTAACAAATCAATTTCAACACTGGTCAGGTCTCGACCCATCCCTCGGACTTTCCTGACCCACAAATCATTTTCAAACATGAATTTATTCTCAAATAGCAGTAGACATGTGAGATAGGCAGTTCAACAACAGGTAATAACCTCAAGGCCTATGTACATAACCTGTGATACCGGTTACAAGGATCAGGTGTGCTGGATATCACCACTATCTGCTTCCACACGGGAGGTGGGTAAAATCCTACCCGTCGATCTATAGCAGATCTCGTCCGAAGATGGCACATCACATCTCAACATGGTACAATGTACTCCATACTACATGCACGGTACACGTACTCCGTGGACCCAATCAACACATCATATCATGCCACATCTCAAACGCACGTGTGAGCCTATTTAATCGGTATGACCTCTTGTCTACCCGAAGCTCCTAACACGGCTAATTAATCATGTCAAAACAATGCACGTGTGAGCCTATTTAATCGATGTGACACCCAGTCTACTCCAAGCTCCAAACACGGCAACATGCAAGGTGGGCATCCAGTGCGAGACAAACTCTAAGCACAATGCCAAAACAATTATGAATTCCATGTGAAAACTAGTGCCTCTAGCACTTATGTGTATAAAATACGTCAAATCTCGTACGAGTCATACTCTAGCACGCTTTCATACTCACGAAATCATGTAGGTGGCTCAAAACTTTGTAAAATATGGTTAACAAAACCAAAACACACTCATTTCTTTTGCAAATCATTTCAATGTTAGCCAACCTACCAATCATTTGCTAAAAAGCAATAAAACATGATTTTCAAAGCAATATGCTTTTGTTTTCATGCCCATTTTATCAAACTCCCAACTTTTACCCTTCAATCACCCAACATCATTTCCTAATGTCTCATGCATTCTAGCAAAGTATTTAATGCGCCCAAGTTGCGCACAGATATCTCTAAGAGTCCACACCATTCCCTTACCTCTATTTACTTGGTGTGACTCCTACCTTTTAGCTTCTCACGCTCTTGGCTCAACTCGCCTCGGCGTATCCTCGGAAGCTGCGATTCATTCATTCAATCAATTGAGCTAATGTTTTTAACCCATAATTGACCTCACTAGTCAATATTATTCACTTATGCATTTTACAAATGCCTTAATCCACATTTTACCTCTTTTAGGTAAATCTCACAATTTATCCACTAACCACATCTTAAAATCATACCATAACACTATTAATAACTTCTACATATCTCATTCATCATTAATCTCCATACATTCCACTTTCTCACTCTAGACCATTTCTAGGTCATAATCATTCCAATGTATTTTAGATAGTTTCTAACCATCCATACTCATGCCAAACAACTCCAAAATCAATTATATAGACAATGTACCATAGTTGGAGTGTTAGAATCTTACCCAATTTGATTTCTCTTCTTGCTCCAAATAACAATGCCCTTAGCTCCTTCAATACCAACAATGGGAAAATACCTTCCAACTATGTTGTTCTTCTCTCTGATAGGAACAAATTTGCCTCTAATGGTCTCTCTTCAAATCTTACTGAAAATGGCTGATTTTAGAGAGAGAAAGTTAGGTTTTTGGGTTGGAAGTGGAAGGTTAGTGTTTTTCTCGAAATTTTTAGATTTTCAACACTCCTTATATAGAAATAGCTTGAGGAGATCGATCTGGTCCAAGAGGAGATCGATTTGGTCCCCTTAAATCCCTCTTTTTCATGGCATTTTAAGCATGGGATCGATCTGTCGAAGCATGAGATCGATCTGCTCCCAAACAAAGAGCTAAGGAGATCGATCTGGGTGCTTGAGGATCGATCTTTTCACTACAGAACGCTTAGGAGATCGATCTGGCTCCATTGGAGATCGATCTGCTCCACTCCATTGCCCAAATAAGAGCATTCTGGCTCTTCCAGATCGATCTCTCATCCTATGAGATTGATCTGCCCTCACAATTTCCAGATTTTCTGCAGTTCTTCTGCAGCAACACTTACCAAACTTCATACATTTTGTTGCCATGATCATTTTCTCATCCAATCATCTTTGAGGCTTGACAATGACATCTATCCACACTTCATACACATTAAAACTTGTGTAGAATCTTTGTATGACCAATGGTACTTAATATAAACAAAAATGGAAGTGCACAACTTATGCAATTCTACTTCCATTTTATCAAACTACTCATAATCCATTCTACACACATTCTCCACGTGTTTAAGTCCATTTCTTCACATTCATACATAATGTAACTTGTATGTACAATTACCACTCTCATTAGAAGTGTGTACATTAACTTATGGACTTACATCACATATACTTCACTTATGAATTCATAGTACAACTCTATTTACATTTCTATATACATATATACCATTATACATATACGGGGTCTCACAGACAGTTACTGAGATTAGAAGTTTTCTGGGATTGGCAGGATATTATTGGAGGTTTATAGAGGGTTTCTTCAGACTAGCTGCTCCATTGACAGGCCTCACGCGTAAGAATGTTAAGTTTGTGTGGGATGAGGCATGTGAAAGGAGTTTTGAGGAGCTTAAGCGTCGATTGACCACTGCTCCAGTTCTCACCATTCCTACCAGCTCAGGAGGATTCTCGGTGTATACGGAGGCATCACACTAGGGATTGGGCTGTGTACTTATGCAGGATGTGAAGGTAGTTGCCTATGGATCTATACAGTTGAAAGATCGTGAGAGGAACTATCCTACACATGATTTGGAGTT
The DNA here is from genome assembly GCA_033439115.1 of Firmiana major. Classification (NCBI taxonomy): domain Eukaryota; kingdom Viridiplantae; phylum Streptophyta; class Magnoliopsida; order Malvales; family Malvaceae; genus Firmiana; species Firmiana major. The sequence continues at coordinate 23,993,098 of CM065912.1, forward strand.
GGCGACCGTGGTATTTTCTTTGAAAATATGGCGCCACTATCTCTATGGTGTTCACAGATCATAAGAGCCACAAGTACCTGTTCTAGCAGAAAGAGCTGAATATGAGACAGAGGAGATGGCTCAAACTTTTAAAGGACTATGATTATGAAATCATGTACCACCCAGGTAAAGCAAATGTAGTTGTCGATGCTTTGAGCAGAAAGAACCTTGGGTTGGTGTCTTATATGATGGTACGGGAACATGAATTGTTGGAACACTTTGCGAACCTCAGTTTGGATGTAATCCCACCTGGATCGGAGAGATTGGATATCATGGCTAGTTTGAGATTAGAGCCAGAATTGATTGGCCGTATTTGGCAAGCCTAATAAAGTGATCGACGGTGCATCGATTGGCTGGGGTAGATACAGACGGGTGTGGGTAGTGATTTTGAGCTGAGTACAGATGGCTTATTGAGGTTCAGAGGCAGAGTATGTGTTCCCAAGGATCCTGTGTCACGACCCAAAATTAACCAAAAATCAGAGTAAATTTTTCGCGTTTTGTTATTTTCTTTCATGCTTACTTGTCCTCTGATCGTGACCACACTCCACTAACAAATTGGGCTATGCGTCAATGCCAGTCCCACCATACATTTACCATATAACTTAATTCTTACTCAGTCATATATAGTGTTTACAATATTTATACATCCCTTAGAGACACTTACAAACATGTTACTGTGCTATGCTCATTTAGATACAATACATACAAGTGTATATACCTTAAATGATGGGCAGCAGCGGATATTCGGAATGCAGTACTGAGTCACCTCAACTTCAACTGGAGATTATCTGTGTGAGAAAATGAAAGGGGTGAGCACATCAAGCTCAGTAAGGCAATCCTACGAACAAGTAGGTAACCATACTACCTACATGAACGTGGTGCCATGCATAAACCACCCTTTCTCAGCACATTTTAAAACAGATGATATGAGTTATGATGTTATGTAAATCCATTCGCATGGCAAAATTCAACATGCAATTATTTCAAATCAGTTCTTTCTCATTTAAAATTTCACAACAAGGCCAGGACTCAACCCATCCCTCGGGTGGTCCTGACTCACATAAAACCATGAAAATCGATTTACATTCACACATGGGTTTGAAAAGCATGGAAATAACCATCATGCACATTTAATTTAAAACCCAGTTTGATCTCATCAAAATCGTCGACATGCGAGACTAGGCAACATCTATATATCGGTAATAACCAGGACTATGGCCGTGTGTCCTCGTGAGCCCCTCTGTTACACGGATCCTAGTGTGCGGGGTCTCACCCTGATCGGGATCCGCTCGGGAGGTGGGTCAATCCAACCCATCAGTGTTATCCGATCCCACGCATCCGTAGATGCCATACGTATCCGAAGATACCACGCATCCGAAGATGCCACACATATCCGAAGATACCACGTATCCGAAGATACCACACGTATCCGAAGATACCACGCATCCGAAGATGCCACGCATCCAAAGATGCCACACATATCCGAAGATGCCACACGTATCCGAAGATACCATGCATCCAAAGATGCCACACGTATCCGAAGATACCATGTATCCGAAGATACCACACGTATTCGAAGATACCACGCATCCGAAGATGCCACACGTATCCAAAGATACCACGCATCCGAAGATGCCACACGGTACAGCGTACTCCATGCTACTTGCACGGTACAACGTACTCCGAGGACCCATATCATATCTCTATACTCATGTCACGTCTTAAAACGCACGTGCGAGCCTATTTAATCGGTGACACACAGTCTACCCGATGCTCCAAGCACGGCTCATCGCATGTTCTCATAAAAATCAGTGCGAGCGATGCTCAGCACTCTTATCAAATTAAGTAAAACTAGTACGTTTTAATTGTCAGAGCCCGCATTACATCCCCACAAGGCCGCCCACCTCATCCCTCACTCTCACCCCATTTAAGAGGTCTTTTAAGCTGTTGGGCCTTTTGGCTGACTCCAAGGGCAGACGGCGCTACTCTCAACAAATCCAGTAAAACTAGTGCGAGCTAGGCTCTAGCACGCTATATATGAATTACATAAAAATCTTATAAAATCTGGTGCGAGTTAAACTCCAGCACCCTGTCTCGAAAATCATATAAAAATATGGTGCGAGTTAGACTCTAGCACCCCATCACGAAAATCATATATATATATATATATAAAAATTTGGTGCGAGTTGGACTCCAGCACCTATGCATGTAAAAATCTAGTGCGAGCTCTCGCTCCAGCACTAATGCATGCATCACCCAAATCAAAACATCGTGCGAGCTGAGCTCTAGCACATCACATGTCAATAAAAACACGTAGGCGGCTCTGTTTCCTTAAAACAGTTTTCAAAACAATTATATCGTTGAAAGTATGCAATGCTGTGCATTTTCTTTTAAGGTTAGCCAGCCTACTCATGCATGCATTAAAATGTCTCCAGAACGAGCAGAAACCTCTTGTTCTTGCTCCTCTCAATTTTTCCTAAATTTGTAAATTTTACCCTTAACAAGGGTATTTTGATAATTTGCCCATTCGGGGCACTAAAATTATTATTTGACCTCTAGACCCTTCAGATAATTTTTAAAGGACTGCGAATGAACATAAAATTTCATAAAGTTACCTCTAGCAGTCCGCAGAATTCCCTTACCTTATTTTTCTGTAGAGTCTGACCTTTTCCTTTTTCCACCGTTCTCTCGTCGCGCAGTCCGATATGCTCTCAATCAAACCTCCAGAACTGCGTATAAATATTCCTCAGGTCAGATAACATACACTTTAATTGTATTTAATACTTTTGGGGCTTAATTTAAATCATTGGGCCTATTTATCCCTATTGGGCCCGATTGCACCTTAATGGACCTTAATCGGCCTTAAGCCCGTTTTTCACTTAAATTTTCTCATTATCGAGGCCTATTGGGCTCATTGAGCCCACCAACAATTTATTGGGCCTCGTTCTAATTCTCGAATAGCTCAATTTATTATTTACGATAATTCATCTAAATCTCCAAAATTTAATTCAATTTATGAGCAATTTAAATTAATATCACGCATAACGATGTAGATTGTCATAAATAAGTGTTACTTACCCGAGATTCCATACTAGTATGTAAATCGAGGCTGTCTCGAGCTCTCGTTTGATGCCAATCGTCGAGCTGCACAATTAAATATATTTTCAGGTAAACTTCCAGTCGATTACTTATCAAATTAAATATTTCAAAATTTAAATCGGTCAATTCGACCGTTTACCGTCATACCCGAAGCTCGATTGCATCACTGGAATTTTCCCTAATTTTTCTCTTTTTCTTTTTTTCCTTTTTCTCCTTTTTACCCTTCTTTCTAGGCTGAACCGGTTCGGTCCGATTCAGACCTGGTTCGGACCATCGGTTCACTCCGGTTCAGGGCCTTGTCGACCGGTTCTCCACCAGCTTCCACCGCCAGCAGCTCCGCTGGGTCGTCCGCATCACGAATCTGGGCTTGGTTTGCCTCGAGCTCGCCGAAAAATGGTCGGTCCGGCCTGTTCTCCTCCTGCCGTCGGGACTCATTTCCTTTTCCGCCGTCGCCGGTGATTCCCGCTGTTTCGTTGGTTGCCAATGGGCTCAAAAGAACTGCCTCGGTCCGGTGATCATTTGGCTAGGTCGAATCCGAGCTATGGCACCGCCGTTCGCCGGAACCGATGCGATTTCCCCCTCGACTTTTCGTCCGTCGATTCACCGAAAATCGTGGCCGTCGGCGCGCGTCGCTGGTACCGTTGGAACCGCCGGGCTTCGCTCTAGCTTCTCTGACCGGCAGCTAGGATCATCGGCCGTCGATGGCTCTTCGGGCTTCCTCGGTAAGCTGCTTCGTTTTCGTTTTCTCTTCTCTTTCTCTCTCCCCGACATTTCAATCTTCTTTTTTTTCATTTATTTTATTAATTATTTTTATTATTATTATTTTAATCATTAAAATACATTAAAAATACCCCAAATATCTCTTAAAATATCCTTAAAATTATAATTTAATTCTAAATTCATTTATTTAATTTTATTTAATTTTATTTAATTTTATTTAATTTATTTTAACCCTTTTTCGGGTATAATTTCTCCGTATTTTCGGGATATTGTCCCGAATGACTTTTCGATATATTTTTCGATTATTTTTGGGATTATTTTTTGAATTAAAAATTTCGATTAATCCCGATTAATTCCAATAAATTGATATCTTGATCAATTTAACCCGAAATAAATTTATTTCACCTTTATTGACCAAGATTTCTCAAATCCATATTTTTAATTAAATTTTCTTATCGAATTTATACGGACTTTTGATCTTTTGACCATTTTACCCTTGCACGTGTTCGAGAATTCCATTTCAGTCCTTTTTACATATTTACTTTCGTGTTTTAACTAAATTCGGGTCTTACATAATCTCCCCCACTTAAGAAATTTGGTCCTCCAAATTAGAACCAATTCATATGAGTCGATAGACTACTCCGGGTACATTAATCGTATCATACTTCTTTAATTCTCATGTGACCTTTTTCCAGAGTGTAACACTACCAAAGGACTTTAATTAGGGAGATCGTCTTAAACCTCAATACTTTCTCTTTCCTGTTTAATGCCCGAATCAACTTCTTCAATATACTTATATTTGCATTAAGATGAACTGTTGGATCTCATATCCTATCACCTATGCTGGATCTGGATAGTATTTTCGAAGCATCAAAAGATGGGACACATTATGGGTGCCTGCTTATTCAAGTGAAAATGCCACCTACAGGTCTTATCTTCCACATGTTCAATCTCTCAAAAGGTTCAATCTAGCGAAACTCAATTTACCTTCTTCCAGAAGTTCGCTATGTCCTTATTCTCTTAGGACAAGAAACATTTTAACCATACTAATTCACCCTCGGTGAGTTCCAATACTTTTCTATCTGCTCTGAGGTGTTCTTAATCTCTCATCCTTAACTAAACATCCTCAGAGACTTATTATCCAAAGTCAAAAATAATTCTATCTGTCACCCACTTTTTCTTATCCAATTTGGGGAACAACCCCTACAACCATACACTGCCTCATATCTTGTTATCCCGATACTCAAGTGGCAACTGTCACTATTGGCGAATTTGATTTGTAATAACTGATCATCCCAGGAGCATAAAAATCAAGGGCACACGCTTTCATCGGATCCTCCAGAACCTGTACAGTCCTCTCTAACTACTATCTGTCTGAGGATGGAAAGCTGTGCTTCAGTCGGGTTCCCATAGCTTCCTAAAAATATCCTCAGAGGTGGGAAGTGAAGCGGGAATCCCTATATGATACCATGCTCACTGGAATGCTACTTAATGTTCCACAATCTTCCTTACACATAAATCCTCATATACACTCTGAGTATTTAGGGATTTCATAACCAGAAGGTGGGTAGACTTAGTCAATTTAGCAACTATCATCTAAATAGTCTCCTGATTCACCTGGGTTCTCAGTAACCCATCACGACATTCATGGAGATTGCTCTCATTTTCCATGCCGTGTCGATATAGGTAAAGGCTGCAATAACCCTGCAAACTTTTAATACCTTATTCTGCTGATATACTAGGCACTTTTTCCACAATCTCTACCATATCTCTTTTCACATCTGACCACCAATACCCTTTTCAGAGATTTTTATATATATATTCGTTACTTTCCGTATGCACTGTATATCCCGAAGAGTAAGCTTCTGGCAATATTACTATCTCATCAACTGTGGTCCTGGGGAGCACTTATACTGTCTCTGAACCTCTCTGTAAATCATCAACACTCTATGAACTCTGTCACTGTACTCTTCTGAATCTGACCCACACTATCGACACCCTATACCGATCATCACGCTAAGCCTGTGCAATCCGGGCACACTCATCCGGTTTTAATCTCAGGCTAGCTGTCACATAATCACTATCATCATCAGAAGGGATCACATCACTGCTGAGGTCCACAATTGCTCAAGCAGCTCACGCTCCCTGACCATCATATGGGGTACCATTCCGAGGCTCTTTCTACTCGAGGCATCAGCCATTACATTAGCCTTTCCTGGGTGGTACAATTTTTCACAATCAAAATCTCTCAGAAGCTCTAACCCACTATGTATTCTCATATTCGCCTCTTTCTATGAAAATAGATACTCAGGGCTTTATGATCAGTGCATATCCACAATTCCTCATCGTGTACATAATAGTACCATATCCTCAATACAAGTACTGTCGCTGCCAACTTTAAATCATGGGTCAGATAGTTTATTTCATGATCAAGGAGTTGTCTGACTCCATAATTGACTATCTTCCCATTATACATCAATACACAGTTCCTTCATTATTTTGAGGTATCCATACTCACTGAGAACCTCTTGAGCTGTTGGGTATGGTGAAATTAATCACGGTGGTCAGTTCATACTTCACTACATATTTCAATCATCCATATCCTTGACTTATTTACGCATAAGCGTATAAGATCCTTCAAAATCGCTTACATTTTCAGGTACTAACCTGCGTCATTTCCTTTTCTTATCTTAACGGCTCTTATTAAATTTTACTATGTTAACCTTTATGATTTGTCGAATTTTAATATTCTTATCATCTTAGTAAAGGTATCCTAATGCTAAAGGTATTTATTAAGACGATCGATTTCACGTTATAGGTTATATATATATTTTTAGACGCTGTCAAGTCTTCAGGCGAGGAGGTATTTTGAAATACCTTTATTAACCTTCAGACTTAACCACATAGACTGGTTATGGTTATATCCATCTTTATCCTTGGTTATAATTTATATTCCTTACTTATCACTTAATCCCGATTACTTCGCATATTAAGGGTATTCCTTACCTAGAATATGTCTCTTACTCCAATACATCTTGTACTTAGGATCTATCTTATCTTAAAGATTATCTCCTTTCGTATATCCCTCATGACAAAACTCTTTCATTATTCATTCCATGAGTACAATCCTTTACTCCTTTAATTTCAACTGTTGCACCCCTTTTTTTTATCACTTGTCAACACTTACAGTATACTTTTTAGTGATGTTTTCACCCCTGTTTTCAACTTAAAATCTCCATATCCATATTCCGTTAATTAATCCTCCTTCTATTGGGGTACTCATTTATCAGTATTGTGTCCAATGATATAGGCATTCATGCCTTTTACTCACTTATATGTGAATGAAGGCGGTATGAATAAATGTGTGGCACCAGGATCAATGAACATATGTACTTCATTATTCATAACAAGTGTGGTATCTTACACCACATCCATGAAACATCAATAGTGTCCTGGTCCAAAACATCCTCTCTCCTCCGTCCAACAGTCTATTTTCCTTTTTCTTTTCGGCTATGACCTCTCTTTTCGTTGCAACTATCCCAACGAAGTTTTTCTCTGTCTTTTACTTTTCTGTGGGGCGATCTCGCCCAACTTTGTACAATCAAAATCAATGGTCCTTCTTACCACGCTTAACGGCCATTTTCATCAATACAATGTAAGTATAGACCCTCCTTCCGTAGTATCTACCACACATCCCACACTGCTTACAGTGCTTACACTGCTACACTGCTTCGTAGCAGGTCGGGTCCTCCAATTACAATGTCCCTCAAAAGTACCAAAATTGGATGCACTGGGGCCTTACCAATTATCTTACTCCATGACTCGTCAAATTAAATCTTTTACCAATTACCATTTTTCCATTTTAACATCTTTGTCATTTCCCAATTCTCTTTTCTGTCTCTATTTCAGCCCTCACTACCTTTCCCAATCTCAGAGGCTTGCAATTTATGTTCTTATTTACCCAACTGTAAATCTGCGCACTGCCTCGGTATAAGTAATATCTCACGGGCCAATCGGACTCTAATTAAAAAGTTAAGCCATTTCATAAACTTTTAGACATCTCGACTGTCACTTGTTCATAGTGTCGAGGTAATATCTACCCAAGAATATAATCGAGTTTCATACCCATAAATTATACTCATCAATAAATCAATTTCTCTGGGTCAGAGTAAGGATTTTATCTATCATTCCCTTTAAACAGTGTCTGGGATAATTCTGTCACCGGAATACATCCATAAACATTTCTCATATCAACTCTTAAGATGGGTCGAGTAGACTTCCACCAATGCTCCGACTCGCCCTCAAATCCCATACATACTCTGAGCAATTTGCTCCCAAAATATTCTCAACACTCCGCTCCAACCTCGCGAAGCGTGTCTCAATACTGTCCGATCACTCTATCGGACTCTGTGAGGCATGCTCAACATTAGCCTCTATTTCAATCTCATCCTAATTCTAACTCAGCACGACTTAGCAGACTCAGGTCTACCTCTACGACCTCTGCCTCGTGCACTATCTCATCTAACGCGACTCATATTAGGCATTCCTGCATTCTCAACCATTTCTTAGTTAAAGCCCATCTCGATATACACTATTGTATCTAATCAAGCACAGTAACACGGGGATGTAATTCCTAATTACTGACACTGACACACATCATACCAATTGCTGCTCTGATACCACCTTTATATGTCACGACCCAAAATTACCCAAAAATCAGAGTAAATTTTTCGCGTTTTGTTATTTTCTTTCATTCTTACTTGTCCTCTGATCGTGACCACACTCCACTAACAAATTGGGCTGTGCGTCAATGCCAGTCTCACCATACATTTACCATATAACTTAATTCTTACTCAGTCATTTATAGTGTTTACAATATTTATACATCCCCTAGAGACACTTACAAACATGTTACTGTGCTATGCTCATTTAGATACAATACATACAAGTGTATATACCTTAAATGATGGGCAGCAGCGAATATCCGGAATGCAGTACTGAGTCGCCTCAACTTCAACTGGAGATTATCTGTGTGAGAAAATGAAAGGGGTGAGCACATCAAGCTTAGTAAGGCAATCTTACGAACAAGTAGGTAACCATACTACCTACATGAACGTGGTGCCATGCATAAACCACCCTTTCTCCACACATTTTAAAACAGATGATATGAGTTATGATGTTATGTAAATCCATTCGCATGGCAAAATTCAACATGCAATTATTTCAAATCATTTCTTTCTCGTTTAAAATTTCACAACAAGGCCAAGACTCAACCCATCCCTCGGGTGGTCCTGACTCACATAAAACCATGAAAATCAATTTACATTCACACATGGGTTTGAAAAGCATGGAAATAACTATCATGAAGAATTAATTTAAAACCCAGTTTGATCTCATCAAAATCGTCGACATGCGAGACTAGGCAACATCTGTATATCGGTAATAACCAGGACTATGGCCGTGTGTCCTCGTGAGCCCCTCTGTTACACGGATCCTAGTGTGCGGGGTCTCACCCTGATCGAGAACCGTCCGGGAGGTGGGTCAATCCAACCCGTTAGTCTTATTCGATCCCACACATCCGTAGATGCCATACGTATCCGAAGATACCACGCATCCGAAGATGCCACACGTATCCGAAGATACCACGTATCCGAAGATACCACACGTATCCGAAGATACCATGCATCCGAAGATGCCACGCATCCGAAGATGCCACACGTAACCGAAGATACCACGCATCCGAAGATGCCACATGTATTCGAAGATACCACGCATCCGAAGATGCCACACGTATCCGAAGATACCACACGTATCCGAAGATACCACGCATCTGAAGATGCCACATGTATCCGAAGATACCATGCATCCGAAGATACCACACGGTACAGCGTACTCCATGCTACTTGCACGGTACAACGTACTCCGAGGACCCATATCATATCTCTATACTCATGCCACGTCTCAAAACGCACGTGCGAGCCTATTTAATCGGTGACACACAGTCTACCCGATGCTCCAAGCACGGCTCATCGCATGTTCTCATAAAAATTAGTGCGAGCGATGCTCAGTACTCTCATCAAATTAAGTAAAACTAGTGCGTTTTAATTGTCAGAGCCCGCATTACATCCCCACAAGGCCGCCAACCTCATCCCTCACTCTCACTTCACTTAAGAGGTCTTTTGAGCCTGTTGGGCCTTTTGGCTGACTCCAAGGGCAGACAGCGCTACTCTCAACAAATCCAGTAAAACTAGTGCGAGCTAGGCTCTAGCACTCTATATATGAATCACATAAAAATATTATAAAATCTGGTGCGAGTTAAACTCCAGCGCCCTGTCTCGAAAATCATATAAAAATATGATGCGAGTTAGACTCTAGCACCCTGTCACGAAAATCATATATATATATATAAATCTGGTGCGAGTTGGACTCCAGCACCTATGCATGTAAAACTCTAGTGCGAGCTCTCGCTCCAGCACTAATGCATGCATCACCCAAATCAAAATATCGTGCGAGCTGAGCTCAGCACGTCACATGTCAATAAAAACACGTAGGCTGCTCTGTTTCCTTAAAACAGTTTTCAAAACAATTATATCGTTGAAAGTATGCAATGCTGTGCATTTTCTTTTAAGGTTAGCCAGCCTACTCATGCATGCATTAAAATGTCTCCAGAACGAACAGAAACCTCTTGTTCTTGTTCCTCCCAATTTTTCCTAAATTTGTAAATTTTACCCTTAACAAGGGTATTTTGGTAATTTACCCATTCGGGGCACTAAAATTATTATTTGACCTCTAGACCCTTTAGATAATTTTTAAAGGATTGCGAATGAACATAAAATTTCGTAAAGTTACCTCTAGCAGTCCGTAAAATTCCCTTACCTTATTTTTCTGTAGAGTCTGACCTTTTCCTTTTTCCACGTTCTCTCGTCGCGCAGTCCGATATGCTCCCAATCAAACCTCCATAACTGCATATAAATATTCCTCAGGTCAGATAATATACACTTTAATTGTATTTAATACTTTCTGGGCTTAATTTAAATCATTGGGCCCATTTATCCCTATTGGGCCCGATTGCACCTTAATGGGCCTTTATCGGCCTTAAGCTCGTTTTCCACTTAAATTTTCACATTATCGAGGCCTATTGGGCTCATTGGGCCCACCAATAATTTATTGGGCCTCGTTCTAATTCTTGAATAGCTCAATTTATTATTTACGACAATTCATCTAAATCTCCAAAATTTAATTCAATTTATGCGGAATTTAAATTCATATCATGCATAACGATGTAGATTATCGTAAATAAGGGTACTTACTCGAGATTCCATACTAGTACGTAAATCGAGGCTATCTCGAGCTCTCGTTTGATGCCAATCGTCGAGCTACACAATTAAATATATTTCCGGGTAAACTTCCAGTCGATTACTTATCAAATTAAATATTTCAAAATTTAAATCGGTCAATTCGACCATTTATCGTCTTACCCGAAGCTCGATTGCATCACTGAAATTTTACCCAATTTTTTCTCTTTTTCTTTTTTCCCATTTTCTCCTTTTTCCCCTCTTTCTAGGCTGAACCGGTTCGGTCCGGTTCAGACCCGGTTTGGACCGTCGGTTCACTCCGGTTCAGGGCCTTGTCGGTCGGTTCTTCGCTGACTTCCGTCGACAGCAGCTCCGCTGGGTCGTCCGCATCACGAATCTGGGCTTAGTTCGCCTCGAGCTCACCGAAAAATGGCCGGTCCGGCCTGTTCTCCTCCTGCCGTCGGGACCCATTTCCTTTTCCGCCGTCGTTGGTGATTCCCGCCGTTTCGTTGGCTGCCAATGGGCTTAAAAGAACCGCCTCGGTCCGGTGATCATTTGGCTAGGTCGAATCCGAGCTATGGCGCCGCCGTTCGTCGGAACCGACGCAATTTCCCCCTCGACTTTTCGTCCGTCGATTCGTAGAAAATCGTGGCCGTCGGCGCGCGTCTCTGGTACCGTTGGAACCGTCGGGCTTCGCTCTAGCTTCTCCGACCGTCAGCTAGGATCATCGGCCGTTGGTGGCTCGTCGGGCTTCCTTGGTCGGCTGCTTCGTTTCCATTTTCTCTTCTCTTTCTCTCTCCCCGACATTTCAATCTTCTTTTTTTTCTCTTTTTTTTCATTTATTTTATTAATTATTTTTATTATTATTTTAATCATTAAAATACATTAAAAATACCCCAAATATCCCTTAAAATATCCTTAAAATTATTATTTAATTCTAAATTCATTTATTTAATTTTATTTAATTTATTTTAACCCTTTTTCAGGTGTAATTTCTCCGTATTTTCGGGATATTGTCCCGAATGACTTTTCGGTATATTTTTGATTATTTTTAGGATTTTTTTTGAATTAAAAATTTTGATTAATCCCGATTAATTCCAATAAATTGATATCTTGATCAATTTAACCCGAAATAAATTTATTTCACCTTTATTGACCAAGATTTCTCAAATCCATATTTTTAATTAAATTTTCTTATCGAATTTATACCGACTTTCGATCTTTTGACCATTTTACCCTTGCACGTGTTCGAGAATTCCATTTCAGTCTTTTTTACATATTTAATTTCGTGTTTTAACTAAATTCGGGTCTTACATCCTGAGATCAGGAGAATGATTTTATCAGAGTCTCACTCATCGAAGTATACGATCCAGGAAGTACCAAGATGTATCAAAACCTTCAAAAAGTTTATTGGTGGTCTGGAATGAAAAGAGACATTGCTGAATATGTCGCTAAGTGTCTCGTTTGTCAGCAAGTGAAGGTAGAGCATCAGAAGCCTGCATGTTTATTGCAGCCTCTACCGATACCGACATGGAAGTGGGAGCACATCACCATGGATTTTGTGATGGGGTTGTCGAGGACCAGCAGAGGTCATGATGTCATATGGGTTATTGTGGACCGATTGACTAAGTCCGCCCATTTCTTGGCTATGAGAGCTACCGATACACTGAGTCAGTTGGCGAACTTGTATATTCGAGAGATAATACAACTACATGGTGTACCACTGAGCATTATTTCTGATAGGGATGCCCACTTCACTTCCCATTTTTGGGAACATTTTCAGGAAGCGCTGGGGACCCGACTGAGTTTTAGCACCACTTTTCATCCTCAGACAGACGGGCAGTCAAAGAGGACTATACAGACCCTCAAGGATATGTTGAGAGCGTGTGTGCTGGATTTTAAAGGCTCCTAGGATGACCACCTGCAGTTAGCCAAGTTCACCTATAATAATAGCTATCATACGAGTATCGGGATGGCACCCTATGAGGCATTGTATGGGCATAGATGTTGTTCCCCTATTGGATGGGAAGAGGTTGGTGACAGACAGATTTTTTCTCCGGACTTAGTGCAGCAGGCATTTGAGGACGTCCAGTTGATATGTGAGAGATTACGAACAGCTCAGAGCCAACAAAAGAGTTATGCTGACAAGAGACGAAGACCACTAGAGTTTGATGAGGGTGAGTTGGTATTTCTGAGAGTTTCACCATCGAAGGGTATTATGAGATTCGGTAAAAAGGGCAAGCTGAGCCCTAGATATATTGGACCTTCGAGATTTTGGAGAGAGTGGGAGATAAGGCGTATAGGTTGGCATTGCCACCGAACTTGGAAAATGTACACAATGTCTTCCACGTCTCGATGCTTCGGAAGTATCACCCGGACCCGGCACACGTGATAAGATATGAGCCGTTGGAGCTCAATGAGAGTATGACATATGTAGAGAAGCCGGTTCGGATATTGAACAGAAAGGAGAAAGTGTTGAGGAATAAGACAATTCCCTTGGTGAAAGTTCTTTGGCAACATCACACGGTGGAAGAGGCCACATGGGAATTGGAGAACTTGATACGGGAGAAGTACCCTCAACTTTTTAAAGAGTGACTTGGTTCTAATTTAGAGGACCAAATTTCTTGAAGGAGGGGAGAATGTGAGATCCCGTACATGTATATTTGTAACGTGTGTAATCGGATCAATTAATGTGAATGGACTTGTAATGTAAAGCATAAGTGGTGTAAGTCCATGGATTCAAGGTACATATGTGTAATATGATTTGTAATGTACACACGAGTTCCATTTTATATGAATATGAAGAAATGAGTTCTTGCAAGTGATAAATGTGATTAGAACTCAAAATAAATAGTGTGGTAAATGGAAGAAAGTTGTATGAATATAAATGCTTCCATTTGGTTTTATATATAGTATACCTTGGGATATACAATGAATGCACACAAGTTTCAATGTGCATAAGGGATGAATGGATGCCATTTTCAAGTTATAAAAGAGGATGGATGAGAAAATGGCTATGGGTAGCTGCTTGTACTTTGAACTTGTGGGTGAATATTGGGTGTTTTATGAAATGCATGGTTACTCAAGTAAATGATTGATGGTATTCATGAATGATGATAAGTATATGCGTGATTTTGGTTTTGAAGATGATTCTATGAAATGGGATAGTAAGGCTAATAATTGCATAAATCTAACGTTTTGATGTTTTACAAAACGTAATTGCTTTGTTTTAAACAAGCTTGTAGATGGGTCGGCTAGTGTTTATTTATGTTGTGGAAAAAGCATTTGTGAAGTACTAAACCCGGTTGTCGGGATTATTTGATTGTGTATGAGCCGCCTATCATATTTGTATGACATAAGTCACGCTAGAGCCTCGCTCGCTATGGATTTCGATATTTTCACTTGTGTGAAACGTGCTAGAGCTTAGCTCGCACTTTGTTGTGGAACTATGACGATGTTTTATAAACCGTACTGAAGCTTACACTCGTGCGTGGATTTGTGTGGTTTTTCTTATGCATATAATCGTATTGGAGCGATGCTCGTATGTGGTTTCTTCATATTTTTATGCATAAATGCCATACTAGAGCGTTGCTCGTATGAAGTGATTTATTATGATGCATGAAATCACGCTAGAGCGTAGCTCGCGCTGGTTTTCACACTGTGGTATGTATGAGGCCGTGGTGACAGATACGGATTGGTGTTCAGGGAACCCAACAGGCCTAACAGATCTCTTAAATAGGGTGAGGGTGAGGGGCTAGGACCTGACATAATCCATTCAGGGAACCCAACAGGCCTAACAGACCTCTTGAGTGGGGTGAGGGTGAGGGGCTAGGACCTGAATCAGGGAACCCAACAGGGGCGAGCAAGGCCATGAGGGGCTAGGACCTGGTATTGAGGGTACTCCCACGTGCACTTGAGACTATAGAGGTTACACTCGGTATGGGGTAGATAAGACTTATAGCAGGCACCCCCAACCCTGTTATGGGTCCGCGGAGTACGATGTACCTTGTATATCACATGGAGTACGATGTACCGCGTGGTGGTTACCTGATTTGAGAAAGTCTAGCGGAGAACTAATCCACCTTCGTACCAGCATGATACCCCGCACATCGGGATCCATGTGGTCTGGGATGATATGTGACGATTGGCCAACATAATCAGATGAGTTATAGTAACCTATCTCCTTGCTTGATTTGCTTACTACCACATGATTTTAATCTCTAAGTGTGATTGTGATTGTTCAAGGTAGACCCGAAGGAGGGGTCGAGCCTCGTGGAATTGATTTGTGAAATGAAAAAGAGGTTGTGATTGTGAATTGATGTGATGGGATTGTATGTGTTTGAGAAAGAGTTTTATGACGTGGGTTTAAAAAGGAGGTTTTTTAATGAATTGCCCTTTTTATGAATTTAAATGAGATTGAGCATGAAATGATTTATACATGATGTTTTTACCATGTTTTATATGCCAATGTACATGATTTTGATACATGATATATATGTATACTCATATGGCATAGTTTTACTTCCTCATGCTCCTACCATAAACGATTTATGCATAACATTATCAGCATGTAGATAGAGTAGTTATCTACCACGCTTGCATTATTGCCTTACTAAGCGTGTGGTTGCTCATCCCTCTCTATTTTCCCCCTCATACAGAGCGTGTATAGTAGCATAGTGAGGACTGAGGCGTGGTAATTTAGACATCCACTACATCTCCATCACATAGAGGTATATACACAGTGATTCTTTTTGTATCTAAACAATGTAAAAGCACAGTATTCTTTTGAGTTGTAATTATGGGAGATGTAGATGTCAGTAAAACATGCTTTTGTATAAGTACGAATGCATGACATCGTTTTATTTAACTGAGAATGAATGAGATGTGATGTTTATTATTGACTCACAGCCCAATAGTGTGGTGGTAAGTTTGTTCACGACCGGGTAAGGTAACAGTAAAACACGAAAAAAATTTATAGTGATTTTTGGTTAAAGGGAATGAAAATGGGTCGTGACAAGCACAGCCTCCACTTTAATTGGATCAACTGATACTCCTTCCCCTGAAACTATATGACCAAGGAAAGCTATCTGATTCAGCCAAAACTCACACTTACTAAGCTTTCCATATAATTGTTTATCTCGGAGTATCTGAAGTACTAACCACAATTGCTGCGTGTGTTCCTCATAAGATCGAGAGTACACCAAAATATCATCAATAAAGACTATCACAAACTTTTTTAGATACTCTCGGAACACCTCATTCACTAGTCTCATAAAGGCTGCAGGAGCATTCGTCAATCCAAAGGGCATCACTAGAAATTCGTAATGGCCATACCTAATCCTGAAGGCTGTCTTTGGAATATCTTCCTCCTTATTCCTCAATTGGTGATAGCCTGATCTTAAATCAATCTTAGAGAAGACTGAGGCCCCTCTCAACTGATCGAGCAGATCATCAATCCTGGGTAATGGGTATTTTTCTTTACTGTGGCTTTATTCAATAGTCGATAGTCTATGCATAATCTAAGACTACCATCCCTCTTCCTTACAAATAACACTGGTGCTCCCCACGGTAAGACACTGGGTCTAATAAATCCCTGATTCAATAACTCCTGTAGTTGTTTCTTCAATTCCTCTAATTCTACTAACGCCATCCTATACGGAGGTCTAGAGATAGGCTGAGTATTCGGTACCAAATCAATGGTAAACTCCAGCTCTCTCTCTGGTGGTAAACCGAGCAACTCATCTGGGAAGACATCCAGAAATTCACACACCACGAGTATATCCTTAATTCTCGGATGTTCCCGGTTATCATCTGAGATGAGCGCTTCATAACCTTCACATTCAAAAACAAATTTAATACTCTTAAAAGGTAACATCACAAATTTCAAATTGCTTACAAAAATTTCACACCTTTATTTCCTCAATATTTTCAAACGTATACTGTAAGGTTCAGGTAGGGAGAAAGTTATAATCTTAGTGTAGCAGTCTAGACTCACTTGATTGGTTGCCAACAAATCCATTCCCAAAATCACATCGAACCCATGTATATTTAACATCATTAGATCTGCTAGCATTACTCTATCTCCCACCTTTATTTCACATCCTCTACATATCATATTCGTTCTCTGCGACTCACACATAGGAGTATTTACATGTAGGCTATACTCTAGAGGTTCAAACTTCAAATTTAACTTATATGCAAAATGCTTAGAAATAAACGAATGCGTGGATCCTGGATCAAACAACACTTCTTATAGTTTCTGTAGAAGTGTCTATTATTTCTTTATCCAGAGCGAACACACGTCCCACTGTGACGAGCTTCTCTCCTTTCTCTGTAGCAGTGGCCCACCTCGGGGGATTCACTCTCTGAGGTTACTGTCTGGTAGGTTCCAGAGCATGTGGCCTCTGAGGTTAAGGACAGTTTTTTAATCTGTGACCCACGTCTCCATATCTAAAACATCCACGGATCAACCCAGTACAATTTCCCTCATGCGATCGGCCACAGTCTCTACAAACCTTTATCTCAGGCCTGACATCTCGAGGGGTCTCCCTAATATGGAGTAAGCTTTGGGTCTCTCCAATATGCCCTTCTATGCTTCAATCCTTCCTCTTTTAAAGGAACCTCTTTGAATATCTATCTGGGAAGTCACTGGCCTCTTGCCCTTATCTCTAGTCACTGTTCTGAACTCATTTTGGGATTGTACAATTTTGATTCCCCTCTCAATATCTTGTGCTCATCTCAGAGCATCTCCAAACTCAGTAATACACAGCCTTATCAATCGATCTCTGATAATGGGATTTAGTCCATATACAAATCTCTCGATGCGGAGCTCTTCATCTTTAAAGGTCTCTGGATCATATTTCAATAGAGTGGTAAACTGACTCTCATAATCATCCATAAACATATCACCCCTTACTAGACTCAAAAACTCAGCCTGCATCCTTCTCAGGGTAGCTCGTGGTACATATTAGGCTCTAAAGGCCTTCTGAAACTCTTCCCAGCTAATCACATCCTGGCGGGACATCAGAATACTCTGGGTAGTATCCCACCAATCTCGAGCTCTCCCTTTTAACATATAAGCACCCGTATTGACCCTCTCAGCATCAGTGCATCCCAAATAGTTAAATATGACTCTTAACTCAGTCAGCCACTCTTTAGCCTCTACGGGATCCTTTCTCCCCTTGAACGCAGGTGGATTCATTTTCAAAAAGTCCCTCAGTTGAATCATTCTTTTGTCATTGGACTGAGTGGTGGGAGGCACCGGGTTCATCTGTACTATGGGTGTGGGAGGTCCTTGTGGTGGTGTAGGAGTAGTACCCGAGGCATTAACTCCAAAATATTATGCGAATAGTGCTGCCATTTGTTCAAACCCTGCCACACATCTTGCTTAACTCGATTAATTCGAAAGTTAGGACTCTCCGGTTGTGGGGTAAGTGGTTGAGGTGGCTTTGCCTGCCTCCTTGAACGACCTCGTTGTCCACTCATTTTTCAATCTCAATATATTTCCTGCGCGTACACATCAAACTTGATTGAAATTTCAATCCTCAATTTCAATTCATGACCAGATTTATACAGACACTTGGGATGTATCCTATTTCACTTAACCAACACTGACAGTAAACATCCTAAGCTCTGATACCAAATAAACTCTATGACGCCCCAAAAGAACAAAAAATAGGGTAAATTTAAAACTTATTTATATCAATACACGATTCTAGGTGCATTCCTGTCCAGTGTCATGCATTATGATATATAAATTATAAAACTTTCATAGGATCTCATCATCTAATATTCATATATCATACCATTATACATTCCTCAATACAGAGTTAATTAATCCTAATAAATCACATACATCATTTTTCATCAAGTGTCTGTAATTACAAATTTAGTCTGGGTCCATGAAATGTTAAAATATACCTCAAAA
This sequence comes from Firmiana major, assembly GCA_033439115.1. Lineage (NCBI taxonomy): Eukaryota > Viridiplantae > Streptophyta > Magnoliopsida > Malvales > Malvaceae > Firmiana > Firmiana major. The sequence goes on from CM065912.1 coordinate 24,012,178, forward strand.
CACAATATATGGCCTGGAGCTCAAGTCCTCCACTAGCTACTACTCCGTACGTCGCAGGGAACTCTCTTCACTTGAAGAAATCTGGGGGATATATTAAAAATAGGATGAGCTTCTAAATCACTCAGTAAGGGGGTAATGGACTCATTAACAAAAATGATTAATTACATAACACAACCATTTTGTTTTGTAGGTGAAACTCAATAAACTCAATGGAAAACGTAGCATGAAATCATTAAAACATCATTATCATCTCATTTCTCTAAAATCATGTAGAAACATGAGAGTAAACGGCTCAACATAAAAACCATAGTTACAAGCATGTGGAAATCAAGATGCGCTAATGGCTTTTCTCATAAAAACGTGATAGAAATCACCTCAGTAGTAATGCACGAGGCAAAGCCACAAAACACAATCTCATGTATATAAAAAGATGGAGACTAGGCAATTAAAAACTCAGATAAAAAATCCATCATGACACATCAAAATAATCTCCTCTGGGTGCGCATCCTAGGTATCCTCAAAAAAGGGAACGTCGACAATATGTCATGTACATGGTATATTGGTCTTACGTGTTACCAGAACAAGGCCTGGACTTACATGCTACCAGAGCAAGGCCTCTCCTCATGCACACTATCGATCTTACATGCTACCTAAGCAAGGCCTGATGTGCTATCTCATGACACGCCTAAGCCTCAATAACAACCATTATCATATAAAACTGTTTTGCCTTCACGTAAAGCTCATAATGATTTCTCTCATAAAACTCATCTGAAAACCTTTTTTATACTCATCACAAAACATGTCAAAACCGAGCTCAAACCGGTAAAACCACGTACACATTTCTCAAATTTGAGTATGCCTTAACGTAGAGCCCAAATCCCGTTTCACTTTTCAAACTCAAACGGTTTGTAAAATAATTTCACACCTTATTTACAACTCATAAAAATTGGACCCCAATTGGCTATAAAATCGTGTGCAATAACTCAATCATAACTCGTAAAACATGCTTGTTTTCTCAAAACATTTCATACTACAAATATCATTACAAATCACATACACAAATGAGTTTAAGTTTTTCCTTACCTCTTGCACCTCGTATAGTGTAATCGTTTCCCCCCGAATGACGGACTAGCCTCGTATTCCTCTCTAGAATTCTCGGGCTGTCCCAATGATTTAAAAACATCATCAACACGTCATCACATTGTCTCAAATCTCAACATCGAGCATAATTGCTCACATTCTCATAATTTTTCAACACCTCAATAATTCTAACAACCTTAACCATTTTCAGTCAACTCATCACAACATCTACAGCCACAATCGCAGAAATCTACTTCAAGAATCAAGGATTAAAGCTTAGAAATTTACCCAAAACTTGTGGAGTGCTCAATTCATGCCTCAGCTCAAATCGTGCTTCGATTTTCAAGTATGTTGTTCTCCTTTTGATGAGGAACAACTTTCCCTCTTACCACAACCTCTGGTTCGAATGGAAATGGGCATTTTGGAGGAGAGAGAAAGCTTGGGATTTGGCCAAAAATGGGGGTTTTCAATTTTTTGGAGAGAGAAAGGGTGATTTTCAGCAAAAACACAATCCTTATACAGGCAGAGGGCATGTCACGACCCTCAACTTACCAAAATACGTACAAATTTTTCGCATTTCCATGCATCAATCTTCAATCATCCTTCCTCGATCGTGAACAACCACACTCATAACAGTTGAGCTGTGTGTCGACGTCTAACTCACTCCACCATACCAATTAAATTTGAAACATTATTTATGAGTAAACAATTGTATAAATGTATATATATCAGAGTTGTTATATGTGTTTACATTGTTTTACATCCCCAATGGTTACATACAAAATGCTACTGTGCTATGTCTAGTTTAGATACAAAATAATCCAGGTATGTATACCTTTAGCGATGGGATGTAGCGGATTACCAAAAAGGGAAACGCCTCCAGTCACGCTCACTCTATACTCAAATCTCTGTAGAGAGGGGGAAAATAACGGGGTGAGCAAACCACATGCTTAGTAAGGCAATCATGCGAACATGTAGATACTGCACTATCTACGTGATCGTGATGCCATGCTCAAAAGCATTTCATTCATTATTTATCTCAAAACATGAGTGTATGATTGTGTTAATGGTATGTAAAGCATTCATGCTATTAAAATCAAGTGCACATTTCAACTCAAAGCATGGTATAAATCATCATGCATAATTCACAATAAAAGCATGGCATTACCCATCATGCATTTTCACAATAAAGCATGGCATTAAACATCATGCATCCGTGCACTTTAAAAACCATTAACAAATCAATTTCAACATTGGTCAGGTCTCGGCCCATCCGTCGGGCTTTCCTGACCCACAAATCATTTCAAACATGGATTTATTCTCAAATAGCATTAGACATGTGAGATAGGCAGCTCAACAATAGGTAATAACCTCAAGGCCTATGTACATAACCTGTGATACCGGCTACACGGATCAGGTGTGCGGGATATCACCACTATCTGCTTCCACACGGGAGGTGGGTCAAATCCTACCCATCGGTCCAGAGCAGATCTCGTCCGAAGATGGCATACCACAACTCAACACGGTATAATGTACCCCATGCTACATGCACGGTACAACGTACTCCGTGGACCCAATCAACACATCATATCACGCCACATCTCAAACGCACGTGTGAGCCTATTTAATCGGTACGACCTCTTGTCTACCCGAAGCTCCTAACACAGCTAATTAATCATGTCAAAACAATGCACGTGTGAGCCTATTTAATCGATGTGACACCCAGTCTACTCGAAGCTCCAAACACGGCAACATGCAAGGTGGGCATCCAGTGCGAGACAAACTCCAAGCACAATGCCAAAACAATTATGAAATCCATGTGAAAACTAGTACCTCTTGCACTCATGTGTATAAAACACGTCAAATCTCATGCTAGCCATACTCTAGCACGCTTTCATACTCACAAAATCATGTAGGCGGCTCAAAACTTTGCAAAGTATGGTTAACAAAACCAAAACACGCTCATTTCTTTTGCAAATCATTTCAATGTTAGCCAACCTACCAATCATTTGCTAAAAAGCAATAAAACATGATTTTCAAAGCAATATGCTTTTGTTTTCATGCACATTTCTCAAACTCCCAACTTTTACCCTTCAATCACCCAACATCATTTCCTAATCTCATGCACTCTAGCAAAACATTTAAGCGCCCAAATTGCGCACAAATATCTCTAAGAGTCCACACCATTCCCTTACCTCGATTTACTTGGTGTGACTCCTTTCCTTTTAGCTTCTCATGCTCTTGGCTCAACTCGCCTCGGCGTATCCTCGGAAGCTGCGATTCATTCATTAAATCAATTGAGTTAACGTATTTAACCCATAATTGACCTCACTAGTCAATATTATTCACTTATGCATTTTACCAATGCCTTATTCCACATTTTACCTCTTTTAGGTAAATCTCACAATTTATCCACTAACCACATCTTAAAATCATATCACAACACTATTAATAACTTCTACATATCTCATTCATCATTAATCTCCATACAATTCCACTTTCTCACTCTAGACCATTTCTAGGTCATAATCTTTCCAATGCATTTTAGATAGTTTCTAACCATCCATACTCATGCCAAACAACTCCAAAATCAATTATATAAACAATGTACCATAGTTGGAGTGTTAGAATCTTACCCAATTTGATTTCTCTTCTTGCTCCAAATGGTAATGCCCTTAACTCCTTCAATACCAACAATGGGAAAATGCTTTCCAACTATGTTGTTCTTCTCTTTGATAGGAACAACTTTGCCTCTAATGGTCTCTCTTCAAACCTCACTGAAAATGGCTGATTTTAGAGAGAGAAAGTTAGGTTTTTGGGTTGAAAGTGGAAGGTTAGTGTTTTTCTCAAAATTTTCTGATTTTCAGCACTCCTTATATAGAAATAGCTTGAGGAGATCGATCTGGTCCAAGAGGAGATCGATCTGGTCCCCTTAAATCCCTCTTTTTCACGGTATTTTAAGCATGAGATCGATCTGTCGAAGCATGAGATCGATCTGCTCCCAAACAGAGAGCTAAGAAGATCGATCTGGGTGCTTGGGGATCGATCTTTTCACTACAGAATGCTTAGGAGATCGATCTGGCTCCATTGGAGATCGATCTGCTCTATTCCTTTGCCCAAATAAGAGCATTCTGGCTCTTCCAGATCGATCTCTCATCCCATGAGATCGATATGCCCTTCACAATTTCCAGATTTTCTGCAGTTCTTTTGCAGCAACACTTACCAAACATCCTTAATTTGCTACCATGATCCTTTTCTCATCCATTCATCTTTGAGACTTGAAAATGGCATCCATCCTCACTTCATACACATTAAAACTTGTGTAGAATCTTTGTATGACCAATGGTACTTAGTATAAACAAATGGAAGTGCATACTCATGCAAATCTTCATTCCATTTACCACATTACTCATAATCCATTCTATTCATATTCTCCACATGTTTAAGTCCATTTCCTTACATTCATACATAATGTAACTTGTATGTACAATCATAACTCTTATTACAAGTGTATACATTAACTTATGGACTTACATCACCTATACTTCACTTGTGAATTCATAGTACAACTCTATTTACATTTCTATGTACATATATACCATTATACATATACGGGGTCTCACATTCTCCCCCACTTAGAAAATTTGGTCCTCCAAATTAGAACCAATTATTCTGTAAACAACTCGGGATACTTCTGCCTCATCAAACTCTCCAACTCCCATGTGGCTTCTTCCACAGTGTGATGTTGCCAAAGTATTTTCACCAAGGGAATTGTCTTTGTCCTCAACACTTTCTCTTTTCTGTCCAATACCCGAACTGGCTTCTCAACATATGTCATACCCTCGTTGAGCTCCGATGGCTCATACCTTATTACATGTGCCGGGTCCGGGTGATACTTCCTCAACATGGATACGTGGAAGACATTATGCACACTTGCCAACTCTGGTGGCAATGCCAATCTATAAGCCTTATCTCCCACCTTATCAAATATCTGAAATGGCCCTATATATCGAGGGCTCAACTTTCCTTTCTTCCCAAATCTCATAATTCCCTTCGAAGGGGAAACTTTCAAAAACACTGACTCACCCACATCAAACTCTAGTGGTCTCCGTCTCTTGTCAGCATAACTCTTTTGCCTGCTCTGAGCTGTCCGAAGCCTCTCACATATCAATTGAACGTCCTCAGAGGCTTGTCTAACCAAGTCGGGAGCAAAAATCTGTCTGTCACCAACCTCTTCCCATCCAATAGGGGAACGACATCTACACCCATACAATGCCTCATATGGTGCCATCCCGATACTCGCATGAAAACTGTTATTATACGCGAACTCTACGAGTGGCAAATGATCATCCCAGGAGCCTCCAAAATCCAATGCACATGCTCTCAATATATCCTTTAGGGTCTGTATAGTCCTCTCTGACTAACCATCTGTCTGAGGATGAAACGCGGTGCTAAAATTCAATTGGGTCCCCATCGCTTCCTGAAAACGTTCCCAAAAGTGAGAAGTGAAGCGGGCATCCCTATCAGAATACAACGCTCACTGGAATTCCATGTAGCCTCACTATCTCACGCACATATAGGTTCGCTAACTGGCTCAGAGTATCGGTAGCTCTTATAGCTAGAAAATGGGCTGATTTCGTCAACCGATCCACAATCACCCATATGGCATCATGACCTCTCCGGGTCCTCGGCAATCCCATCACAAAATCCATGGTGACATGCTCCCACTTCCATGTCGGTATCGGTAGAGGCTGCAATAACTCTGCAGGCTTCTGATGCTCTACTTTCACCTGCTGACAAACGAGACACTTAGCAACATATTCAGCAATGTGCTTTTTCATTCCAGACCACCAATAAACTTTTCGAAGGTTTTGATACATCTTGGTACCCCCTGGATGTATCGTATACTTTGATGAGTGAGCCTCTGTCAGGATCAACCTTCTGATCTCTGCGTCATCAGGAACACATATCCTACCTTTGAACCTCAACAATCCATCCAAACTCAACCCAAAGTCCGTCTCTATACCCCTCTGTATCTGCCCGACAATATCACTACACTGCTGATCAACTCGTTGAGGCTATAGGATTTGATCTACCAGATCCGGTTCCAACTGCAGGCTAGCTATCATAAATCCACTATCAGCGTCAGGCGGGGTCATATCCAAAAGCTCGTGTTCCCTGATCATCATAAGTGATACCATCCCGAGATGCTTCCTACTCAATGTATCAGCAACCACATTTGCCTTACCCGGGTGGTATAGGATTTCACAATCATAATCCTTTAACAGCTCGAGCCATCTCCTCTGTCTTATGTTCAACTCTTTCTGTGAGAACAGGTACTTAAGGCTCTTATGATCTGTATAAACCTGAAATCTCTCACCATAAAGGTAGTGGCGCCATATCTTCAACGTAAACACCACCACTGCCAACTCCAAGTCATGGGTCGGGTAGTTCCTCTCATGATCCTTTAACTGTATTGATCCATAGGCTACTACCTTCCCATCCTGCATCAATACGCAGCCCAGTCCTAGGTGTGAAGCATCTGTATACACCGAGAAACCTCTTGAGCTGGTTGGAATGGTGAGGATTGGAGCTGTGGTTAATCTCCTTTTCAGCTCCTCAAAACTTTCTTCACACTTATCATCCCACACAAACTCCACATTCTTTCTTGTGAGGCATGTCAAAGGAGCAGCTAACCTCGAAAATCCCTCTACAAACCTTCGATAATATCCAGCTAAACCCAGAAAACTCCTGATCTCTGCCACTGAACTACGGCCTCAATCTTAGATGGATCCACTGATACTCCATCCTTTAATACTATATGACCCAGAAAAGAGATCTGTTCCAACCAAAAGTCACACTTACTGAGTTTAGCGTACAACTTCTTCTCTCGAAGGGTCTGTAGCACTATCCTTAGATGCCTCTCATGCTCCTCTCTAGACTTTGAATACACCAGTATATCATCAATAAACACGATCACAAACCGATCCAAATACTGGTGAAATACCTCATTCATCAACGACATAAAGCTGTGGGAGCATTTGTCAACCCGAATGGCATAACCATAAACTCATAATGTCCATACCGGGTGCGATGCGCTCCCTTAAGCTGATCCAACAAGTCATCGATGCGTGGAAGGGGATACTTATTCTTGATGGTGGCCTTATTCAACAACCGGTAATCTATACACAGTCGGAGGCTTCCATCCTTCTTTCTTACAAACAGAACCGGTGCTCCCCAAGGTGAGACGCTTGGCCTGATGAATCCCTTCTCTAGCAACTCTTGTAACTGTTTCCTTAACTCTTCCAACTCAACTTGAGCCATTCTGTACGGTGGCTTGGACATCGGCTCTGTACCAGGTGCCAAGTCTATACCAAACTCCATCTCCCTATCTGGAGGTAACCTTGGTAACTCATCCGAAAAGACAACTGGAAATTCTCTAACCACTGGTATGTCTTCCAATTTCGGACGTGCCTTATCCGTCTCAATCACAAAAGCGATGAATCCTTCACATTATTCTTTCCACCATTAGTATCATAAATCATCACATCACATACATAAATGAAATTAAATTTATCTTTCATACATCATGTATCAAGATTGTACTCATCACACTTATAATAATCATGTTCTTTAATTTCATTTCACAAAATTAACTACAAGATTGTCTATCTTTGGAAACATCAAAGTTTTTTCATGACAATCCATAACAACATGATTTGCAGCCAGCCAATCCATCCCTAGGATTACATCAAAATCATTTATATTTAATAAAATTAATTCGGCTGCCATCTCTTTACCTCCTATCCTCATCTTACAATCTCTATATATATGCTCAGTCAACTGACTATCATTCATAGGGGTAGATATCAACAACATCTTATCAAGCAGTGTGGGTTTTACATGCTTCAATAATTTACATGCAAAGGATGGTGAAATAAAGGAATGCGTGGCACCAGGATCAAATAGTACATAAGCTTCTAAATCAAAGATTTGGATGGTACCTTTTACCACATCTGATGACTGATCTGCAGTGTCCTGGTCTAGTGCGTGCACTCGTCCTCTGCTTACACCCACTGCTTGCTTCCCCTTTTCCTCATCTGTAGCCCTCCTCCTTCGAGCAGCTGTACCAACTGGAGCTCTCTCTGGCTCCTTGCCCTTCTGTGGGGCTCTCTCTATCATCTCTGGGCAATCTCTGATTATGTGCCCTAGCTTCCCACATCGAAAGCATACTACAGAAGATCCATAGCATGGTCGAGTTCCATGATACCTGCCACATTTGCCACACCGTTCTGTAGTAGGCCATGGCCCTCCAATCATGATTCCCTTAGCTGGAGCAATGGCCGGATACATGGGAGTATCAACTGTCCTCTCCCGGATCTCATCAATTCTCGGCCTCTTTCCAAAGAATCTCTTGCTTCCTTTATAGCTGAAGCCTCTATCCATCATAGGTCTCTTCTTATCTTTGTCCCTCATCTTACCAACCTTTCCAAACTCTGAGGCGATTCTATCAACATCTTGTTCACATAATTACGCCCTGCGCACTGCCTCCTCGTAGGTCGGTATATCCAGAGGAACCAATCTCGACCTGATGGTTGGTCTCAATCCATCCATAAACTTCTGGATTTTCTTAACCTCATTACTCATCGTGTTGGGATCATATCTGCCCAGGGATATAAAAGCAGTCTCATACTCATCCACAGTCCTGCTCCCTTGGGTCAGTCCCAAAAATGCCATCTTTAGCTTCTGCTGTGCGGTATCCGGGACATACTGTCTCCGGAAGGCCTCTAGAAATACATCCCAGCTGATCTCAGTATGCCGGGCTCTCAAAATAGGCCTGGTGGACTTCCACCAATGTTCTGCTGATCCCTTCAGCATAAAAGCGACAAATGCTACCATCTCGGTAGTAGTGCACTTAAAGAACCCATATAATTTCTCGATCTCATTGATCCAATCCTCAGCCGCTACTGGGTCCTTTATTCCACTGAAAGACGGCGGTCCAAACTTCTGAAACTGCTGCAGTCTATCCAAATCACATCCATATCCCCAACCTCTACTGCCTGGCATAGCAATCGGTGTAGGCACATCCTGTGTGGGTGGGGTATCTGTCGTCTGTGGCCTCTGGGCTTCCCTTGCCCGTGCCTCAGGAGCTATCGCCTGCTCGGCATCATCCTGTGTAGCGGGACTCTGTCTACCGCCAACTCCAAATAAAGATTGGGTGACCAACTCCACAATCATCTCAATGCTCTGCTCAATCCTTGCGAAGCGTGCCTCAATACTCTCGGGTCTCTCCTCTGGACCCTGTGGAGCGTGCTCAACATCGGCCTCCACCTCAACATCCTCCTGAGCCTCGTGTGTTTTTGGCTCAACACGACCCCCAGGCCTACCTCTACGGCCTCGAGCCTGTGCTCTCATCCCTCTACCGCGACTGGTATTAGGCATACTTACTCAATTCCATACATTCACAACCAATTATTTAGTCAACCCATCGTCACACACAATTTGTATCTAAACAAGCACAGTAACTTGGGGATGTAATTTTTCACTTATTAAGTATTTTAGACACGACACACGTCAAACCAACTCGAGCTCTGATACCAACTTCTGTCACGACCCTCAACTTACCAAAATACGTATAAATTTTTTGCATTTCCATGCATCAATCTTCAATCATCCTTCCTCGATCGTGAACAACCACACTCATAACAGTTGGGCTGTGTGTCGACGTCTAACTCACTCCACCATACCAATTCAATTTGAAACATTATTTATGAGTAAACACTTGTATAAATGTATATATATCAGAGTTTTTACATGTGTTTACATTGTTTTACATTCCCAGTGGTTAAATACAAAATGCGACTATGCTATGTCTAGTTTAGATACAAAATAATCCAGGTGTGTATACCTTTAGCGATGGGATGCAGCGGATTACCAAAAAAGGAAACGCCTCCAGTCACGCTCACTCTATACTCAAATCTCTGTAGAGAGGGGGAAAATGAGGGGGTTAGCAAACCACACGCTCGGTAAGGCAATCATGCGAACAGGTAGATACTGCACTATCTACATGATCGTGATGCCATGCTCAAAAGCATTTCATTCATTATTTATCTCAAAACATGAGTGTATGATTGTGTTAATGGTATGTAAAGCATTCATGCTATTAAAATCAAGTGCACATTTCAACTCAAAGCATGGTATAAATCATCATGCATAATTCACAATAAAAGCATGGCATTACCCATCATGCATTTTCACAATAAAGCATGGCATTAAACATCATGCATCCGTGCACTTTAAAAACCATTAACAAATCAATTTCAACATTGATCAGGTCTTGGCCCATCCCTCGAGCTTTCCTTACCCACAAATCATTTCAAACATGGATTTATTCTCAAATAGCATTAGACATGTGAGATAGGCAGTTCAACAATAGGTAATAACCTCAAGGCCTATGTACATAACCTGTGATACCGGCTACACGGATCAGGTGTGCGGGATATCACCACTATCTGCTTCCACACAGGAGGTGGGTCAAATCCTACCCGCCGGCCCATAGTAGATCTCGTCCGAAGACGGCACATCACAACTTAACACGGTACAATGTACCCCATGCTACATGCACGGTACAACGTACTCCGTGGACCCAATCAACACATCATATCACGCCACATCTCAAACGCACGTGTGAGCCTATTTAATCGGTACGACCTCTTGTCTACCCGAAGCTCCTAACACGGCTAATTAATCATGTCAAAATAATGCACGTGTGAGCCTATTTAATCGATGTGACACCCAGTCTACTCGAAGCTCCAAACACGGCAACATGCAAGGTGGGCATCCAGTGCGAGACACACTCCAAGCACAATGCCAAAACAATTATGAAATCCATGTGAAAACTAGTGCCTCTTGCACTCATGTGTATAAAACACGTCAAATCTCATGCTAGTCATACTCTAGCACGCTTTCATACTCACGAAATCATGTAGGTGGCTCAAAACTTTGCACAGTATGGTTAACAAAACCAAAACACACTCATTTCTTTTGCAAATCATTTCAATGTTAGCCAACCTACCAATCATTTGCTAAAAAGCAATAAAACATGATTTTCAAAGCAATATGCTTTTGTTTTCATGCACATTTCTCAAACTCCTAACTTTTGCCCTTCAATCACCCAACATCATTTCCTAATCTCATGCATTCTAGCAAAACATTTAAGCGCCCAAATTGCGCATAAATATCTCTAAGAGTCCACACCATTCCCTTACCTCGATTTACTTAGTGTGACTCCTTTCCTTTTAGCTTCTCACGCTCTTGCCTCAACTCGCCTCGGCGTATCCTCGGAAGCTGCGATTCATTCATTAAATCAATTGAGTTAACGTATTTAACCCATAATTGACCTCACTAGTCAATATTATTCACTTATGCATTTTACCAATGCCTTATTCCACATTTTACCTCTTTTATGAAAATCTCACAATTTATCCACTAACCACATCTTAAAATCATGCCACAACACTATTAATAACTTCTACATATCTCATTCATCATTAATCTCCATACAATTCCACTTTCTCACTCTAGACCATTTCTAGGTCATAATCTTTCCAATGCATTTTAGATAGTTTCTAACCATCCATACTCATGCCAAACAACTCCAAAATCAATTATATAAACAATGTACCATAGTTGGAGTGTTAGAATCTTACCCAATTTGATTTCTCTTCTTGCTCCAAATGGTAATGCCCTTAACTCCTTCAATACCAACAATGGAAAAATGCTTTCCAACTATGTTGTTCTTCTCTTTGATAGGAACAACTTTACCTCTAATGGTCTCTCTTCAAACCTCACTGAAAATGGCTAATTTTAGAGAGAGAAAGTTAGGTTTTTGGGTTGAAAGTGGAAGGTTAGTGTTTTTCCCAAAATTTTCTGATTTTCAACACTCCTTATATAGAAATAGCTTGAGGAGATCGATCTGGTCCAAGAGGAGATCGATTTGGTCCCCTTAAATCCCTCTTTTTTCACGGCATTTTAAGCATGAGATCGATCTGTCGAAGCATGAGATCGATCTGCTCCCAAACAGAGAGCTAAGGAGATTGATCTGGGTGCTTGGGGATCGATCTTTTCACTACAGAATGCTTAGGAGATCGATCTGGCTCCATTGGAGATCGATCTGCTCTATTCCTTTGCCCAAATAAGAGCATTCTGGCTCTTCCAGATCGATCTCTCATCCCATGAGATCGATATGCCCTTCACAATTTCCAGATTTTCTGTAGTTCTTCTGCAGCAACATTACCAAACATCCTTAATTTGCTACCATGATCCTTTTCTCATCCATTCATCTTTGAGACTTGAAAATGGCATCCATCCTCACTTCATACACATTAAAACTTGTGTAGAATCTTTGTATGACCAATGGTACTTAGTATAAACAAATGGAAGTGCATACTCATGCAAATCTTCATTCCATTTACCACATTACTCATAATCCATTCTATTCATATTCTCCACATGTTTAAGTCCATTTCCTTACATTCATACATAATGTAACTTGTATGTACAATCACAACTCTTATTACAAGTGTGTACATTAACTTATGGACTTACATCACCTATACTTCACTTATGAATTCATAGTACAACTCTATTTACATTTTTATGTACATATATACCATTATACATATACGGGGTCTCACAGGGCAGGAGATCGATCTACTCCTGTAGGAGATCGATCTGGCTTTGAATTTGGGAACGTTTTAAGCAATTTTTTATGCCTACCAGATCGATCTCATAATCTTGAGGAGATCGATTTGCTCCTTGTAAGGAGATCGATCTGCATTTTACAAAAACATTTGGAGATCGATCTGCCTTCATTGAAGATTGATTTGCTCGTTTAGATTTTCCATTCCTTATCACTTTGGCATACCAAATCAATCCCCTCTTCTCCAAGATCGATCTGGCCTCATAGTTTCACACTATGGTTGCACACTTGGCATAAAATCTCCATATATAATTGCCATAATTTACTCCATAGATTACTTCTCATTTAATACTCATTCCTCACTTCAATTTATGAGTACATCACATTTAGCTCAATCAATTACACTTCATGTTCACATTACAAAATTAGATGTGTATAAAATTCTCAGGTCTCACAGGAGTTTACTCATATGTACCAGATTTTGAAAGAGAGAGAATGAAACAGCCATGTTGGGAGCCTGTGCTGACTGTGTGTCGCATCGATTATATGCTCACATGTGTAATATTTTGAGATATGGCCGAGGGCTATGGAAAAACTATTACTCATGGTATGAGGGCTAAGACTTATGGTAAGCACCCTCACTATGAGGATTGGGTCCATGGAGTACTTTGTACCGTGTATATCACATGAAATACGATGTACAGTGAGTACATGATTTTATTGAGTTGTGAGCTGACGGTAGAGGATTTGACCCACCTCCCATAACAGCAAATGTGAAACCCCGCACACCGAGTACTGTGTAGCCTGGGATCACGAAAAGTGAGTTATGATCATAATCTCAGAACATGTAGTCGCCTATTGTGAGACCCCGTACATGTATATTTGTAACGTGTGTAATCGGATCAATTAATGTGAATGGACTTGTAATGTAAAGCATAAGTGGTGTAAGTCCATGGATTCAACGTACATATTTGTAATATGATTTGTAATGTACACACGAGTTCCATTTTATATGAATATGAAGAAATGAGTTCTTGCAAGTGATAAATGTGATTAGAACTCAAAATGAATAGTTTGGTAAATGGAAGAAAGTTGTATGAATATAAATGCTTCCATTTGGTTTTATATAGTATACCTTGGGATATACAATGAATGCACACAAGTTTCAATGTGCATAAGGTATGAATGGATGCCATTTTCAAGTTATAAAGGAGGATGGATGAGAAAATGGCTATGGTAGCAAATTAAGGGTGTTTTGGTGTGAGTTGCAGCAGGAGAACTGTAGAAAATCTGGGAAGTATGAAGGTCAGATCGATCTCATAGGATGAGAGATTGATCTGGAAGAGCCAGAATGCTCTTATTTGGGCAATGGAATAGAGCAGATTGATCTCCAATGGGGCCAGATCGATCTCCTAAGCATTCTGTAATGAAAAGATCGATCCTCAAGCATACAGATCGATCTCCTTAGCTCTCTGTTTGGGAGCAGATCGATCTCCTACTTCGATAGATCGATCTCATGCTTAAAATGTCGTGAAAAATAAGGATTTTAGGGGACCAGATCGATCTCCTCTTGGACCAGATCTATCTCCTCTTGGACCAGATCAATCTCCTAAAGTGATTTCTATAAAAGGAGTGCTAAAAATATGAAAATTTTGGGAAAAACACCAATCTTCCATTTCTAACCCAAAACCTAACTTTCTCTCTCTAAAATCAGCCATTTCCAGTAAGAATTGAGGGGAGGCCATTAGAAGAAAAGTTGTTTATCTTGAGGAAGAGAACAACATAGTTGGAACCCAAAATCCTATTGTTGGTATTGAAGGAGCTAAGGGCATTGACATTTGGAGCAAGAAGGAAAATCTGATTTGGTAAGATTCTAATACTTCAATCCAAGTACATTGTTTATTTAAGTGATTTTGGAGTTGAGTTGGATGTGTATTGATGGATAGATTATCTAGGGATGTGGTGGATTGGTGTGACCTATAAATCCTAGAATGGGTATAATGTGAGAAGATATGGGTTAAATGAGTTTATGAATTATGGCCATGCTAAAGTTGTATTGAGGTAATGTCTATGATTTTAGATAGTTAAATGGAATTATATTGTGAGTTTGGACGAATTGTGAAAATGAGTATGTATATGCTTGCTAAAACGCCATAGTGAGGGAATTCATGAAATATGAACACTATGAGCTTAATGTCGATTTAATATCGATTTAGAATAAGTTAATAGGCCTAAAAAGATCCATAGACTCGAGTTATGGGTAAAGTAATGAAACGAGGCCTCATAAGCGTTAATAGAGGCTATAGATTGAATTGACTATAGCAAGCACAAGGGTTGCATTATATGGATCGAATATAATGTGAAATATGATTGTGTGCCGTCCCGAAGAGTTCGTTGAAGACGAATCGGACCACACGAGTGGGCAGCGCTAAGGAAACAGAATCACGCATCGCGATTCCAGGTAAGGGAATTCTGTAAGTATATAGAGGTAGCTGCTCATATTTTGTGGGTGTATAGGGCTTTGGAAATGTGCATGAGTTTAAAGAAATGTGTTTGAAGATGTATGGAAATTACTATGAGATTTGGTTGTTTAAAATGGTTATTGAAAAGGGATAGTAAGGCTAATAATTGCATAAATCACGTGTTTTGAATTTTTTTATAAAACACAATGCTCGATTTGAGCAAATAAAAGGATAGGCTGGCTAGTACTTGAATGATGTTGTGAAATAGCCCACGTGAGGCGCTAAGCATGTTTTGAGATGTTTTGAATGCATGTGAGTTGCCTATCGTGTGTATGTGATTTAATTCGCGCTAGAGCCTCGCTCGCTCTGGATTTCAATATTTTTCACTTGTGTGGAATGTGCTAGAGCTTAGCTCGCACTTTGTTTTGGAACTATAATGATGTTTTATAAATCGTATAAGAGCTTTTGCTCGTACGTGGATTTGAGTGGTTTTTCTTATGCATATAACCATACTGGAGCTATGCATAAATGCCATACTAGAGTGTTGCTCGTACGAAGTGATTGGTTTTGATGCATGAATTCGCACTAGAGTGTAGCTCGCGCTGGTTTTCACACTGTGGTATGTATGAGAACATGGTGAGAGATACAGATTGATGTTCAGGGAACCCAACATGCCTAACAGACCTCTTGAGTGGGGTGAGGGTGAGGGGCTAGGACCTGACATCATCCATTTAGGGAACCCAACAGGCCGAACAGACCTCTTGAGTGGGGTGAGGGTGAGGGGCTAGGACCTGAATCAGGGAACCCAACAGGGGCGAGCAAGGCCATGAGGGGCTAGGACCTGGTATTGAGGTTACTCCCACACGCTCTTGAGACTATAAAGGTTACACTCGGTATGGGGTAGATAAAACCTACAGCAGGCACCCCCAACCTTGGTATGGGTCCGCGGAGTACGATGTACCGTGTATGTCACATGAAGTACGTTGTACCGAGTGGTGGTTACTTGATTGAGAAAGTCTGGCGGAGAACTAACCCACCTTCATACCAGCATGATACCTCATAGACCGGGATCCATGTGGTTTGGGATGATATGTGACTGTTGGCCAACATAGTCAGATGAGTTATAGTAACTTGTCTCCTTGCTTGATTTACTTATTACCACATGATTTTAATCTCTAAGTGTGATTGTGATTGTTCAAGGTAGACCCGAAGGTGGGGTCGAGCCTCGTGGAATTGATTTGTGAAATGAAAATGAGGTTATGATTGTGAATTGATGTGATGGGATTGTATGTGTTTGAAAAAGAGTTTTATGACATGGGTTTAAAAAGGAGGTTTCTTAATGAATTGCCCTTTTTATGAATTTAAATGAGATGGAGCATGAGATGATTTATATATGATGCTTTTACCATGTTTTATATCCCAATGTACATGATTTTGATACATGATATATATGTATACTCATATGGCATAGTTTTACTTCCTCATGCTTCTACCATAAACGATTTATGCATAGCATTATCAGCATGTAGATAGAGTAGTTATCTACCATGCTTGCATTATTACCTTACTGAGCGTGTGGTTGCTCATCCCTCTCTATTTTCCCCCTCCTACAGAGCATGCATAGTAGTCTAGTGAGGACTGAGGCGTGGTAATTTGGACATCCACTGCATCTCCATCACGCAGAGGTATATACACAGTGATTCTTTTTTTTATCTAAACAATGTAAAAGCACAGTATTCTTTTGAGTTGTAATTATGGGGACGTAGATGTCAGTAAAATGTGTTTTTGTATAAGTACACGATTACATGCGAATGTATGACATTGTTTTATTAAATTGTGAATGAATGATAATTGGTGATTATTATTGACTCACAGCACAACTGTGTTGTGATGAGTTTGTTCACGACCGAGTAAGGAAAGGTATAAATGCAAAAACATTATAGTGATTTTTGGTTAAAGGGAATGAAAATGGGCCGTGACACCTATCTCGTTTCATTCAGTTGAGTTTTCTTGAATGAAATATCACATGATTTTATAATCTGAACATGTGACTTTGTGTGTGATAAGGGTAACTCGAGGGATGGGTGAGGCTCAAATTTCCATGTTTTTAACATGACGATATGCCATATTGTTTTGATTTAATTGAAATGGCATGATAAAATGTAATTTATATGAATTACATGAAAGATGAAATATTTTGCATAAACTGCTGAGATTTATATTAAACCAGCATGTTTTCAGTTTCATAACTAATGATTTATATCTATATGTATATATTGCATAAATGTTTCAAGAAAGACAAATGCTTTAGATGTGAATCGAAAAGAAAATGATTTAGTGGCATGAGTATTGTATTTTATAGATAGTGTGGTTATCTACTTGCTTGCCTAATTTTCTTACTGAGCTGTAAGCTTACCCCCTTTTTATTTCCCCCTCTCTACAGTCCACAGTAGTTGAGAATGACTGAGGACTGGTATTTCTTGATCTGCTGCATATCCATCTTATGAAAGGTATACACATTCGAACATTTTGTACTGAGCAATGTAAAAGCTTAGTTATGTAAATGAATGTACGGTCAGGGATGTATATATACAAGTATTTGTATAATGTATATGAATTACTTTTAAGAAAGAGTATTTACAGTCAATAGATAATTGTATTGACATGTATGCATGTATGGAATGAATGTCGTTGAGGTGACTAATATTAAATCACAACCCAACAATTTGTTGTGGAATTATGACAGAAGGAGAGGTAAGTAAAATACAAAAAATTTATGGTGGTTTTCAATAGGTCATGTGCGGGTGGGAGGCGTGACACAATAGCACAGTAATATTTTGAATGTAACATTTAGGGATGTAAATAATTGTAAACATATGTAAAATCGTAACTCTGACTATGAAATGATAGTGTTTACGTTTAAAATAAAATGTGAATCGAAATGGTATGGTTGGATGAGATTAACACCGATGCACAGCCTAACTGTTCATGGTGAAGTTGTTCGCGATCGGAGGAAGGTAAGAATAATGGATCAAAAAAATGGTAGGATTTTCAGTAAATTAGGGGTTGTGATATAGGTGGTATCAGAGTCGAGTTGATCTGATGTGTGTCGGTGTTAATAATTAGGAAATTACATCCTTATGTTACTGTGCTTGTTTAGATACAACTGTGTATATCGAGATGGGTTTGACTAAGAAATGATTGTGAATGTAGGAATCACGGCATTATGCTTAATACCAGTCGCGGTAGAGGGGCAAGACCACGAGTTAGAGGCTGCAGGGGTAGGCTTGAAAGCCGTGCTGAACCACCATCACATGAGACTCAGGAGGAGATAGAGGTGGAGGCTGATGTTGAGCATGCTCCACAGGGTCCGACAGAGAGATCGAAGAGTACTGAGGCACGCTTCGCGAGAATAGAGCAGAGCATAGAGATGATTTTGGAGTTGGTTACCCAGTCAATACATGGAGCTGGGGCAGACAGGTGTAAGACCCATAAATTTCTATGTAATGTTTGTGATTTTGGAATGTACAGACAAGTTATAATATATATGAATCATAAGAAATGGATGTTTTTAAGTCCTAAGTGTGACTAAATTGCAAAATTAGTATAGAAGTAATTGAGTATGAGTTTAACTTTGAAAATTTGGGAAAGATTGCAGTTGGAATGGTGCAGATACATGACAGATCGATCTCATTACAAGGGGAGATCGATCTCATTGCCTTGAAATTCAAAGCCAAGACATTCTACAAGAGGGAGATCAATCCCTCACTCAAGCAGATCGGTCTCAAGTTGCTTCTACTTAGATCAGATCAATCTCCTCCCATATGGCAGATTGATCTCTAGTTTCCTCTGGATAGGCCAGATCAATCTCCTCTTAAGGCTAGATTAATCTCTGAAGCCTTCTGCCTGGCCAAGATCGATCCCATCCTATGAACAAAGATCGATCATATCCCTTTGAGCAGATCAATCTCATACAAATAGGCAGATCGATCTCATGCAAATAGGCAGATTGATCCCTAGCCGGCAAGTCAAATTCTGAAGGAGTTTAAACAAGGGCAGATCGATCTCCCACTCTTGGAGATCAATCTCATTAGGTCATTTCTATAAAACCCGACAACTGAATCTGCATTTCATAAAAAACAAACTCCTTTCCTCCATTTTTAACAAGTGGCCTAGCTTTCTCACTCTAAAATCATCACTTTTCAATCAGTTTTGAAAGGAGTTCCTTTAAGTAAAGTTATTCCTAGTGAGGAATAGAACAACATAGTCAAAGATTGGAAGCTGAAACCTTGGATTGAAGGAGAAAAAAGATTTTTCCCCAATTTGGCAACAAGAGGAAAAAGTCAAACTAGGTAAGGTTTCAATACACCATCTTCTAGTATGTTAATCTAGACATTTTGATGAGTGATTTGGTGTATATAATGTTGGCTGAAATGTGCATATACATGCTTAAACAACCATAACCTAGAATGGGCTTAGTGAGAGAAAGTTGAAATGGCATGGAGTTATCAGATTTAACCATGTAGAGATGTAGTAAGCATGTATAGATTATTTTAAGATAGTTTATGAAATACATATGTTATAAAAGATGATGATTGAAAATGGGCATAAAAAGTGTTTGATAAAATGTCATAGAGAAAGAAAATAATGAACTTTAAGGCATTGTGAGATTAATGTCGTTTCAATATGAATCAGTAGACTCAAGGAGTCTAATGGATTCTCAAGAAATGAATAGAATGATCGAAATAGACTTAAGAGAGATTAAAGTCCAATAAGACGTAACGAGGCCAAATTGGTGTAAATGGCCCAATGCATTGAATTGGACTTCATGCAAGTGAAAATAAAGCATATTGAAGTATACTGATGTGAATTGTAAATCATTGTAGCTCTTGGAGACATAATTGGAGCCGATAAGACTGGATCACGAGCATTGGAAACCAAGGAAAGTGATTCGAGTGTAATTCGAGGTAAGGGATTTATGCGAGCTATTAGAGATAGCTACGTATGTTTCTTACCTGTTGTGTACAAACGAATGATATAAAGTATATAGATATTGATATATCTACGTGAAAGCTAAGTGATAAGAAGAAGCTTATATGAATGAATTGCATGACTTAAATGTCTTGTTGTGAAAAGATGTTTTGCAAGTGTTTTGAGAAAGAGTAATAATAGATCGGCTCCCAGTTTAGTAATTTGCATAAAAAGCTCTTAACGAGTGATTGAAGGGAGATTGCCCTCTCACTCATACTTAGTGAATGGAGCCATCTATTCCTTTTCTGTGTGAACATGTGCTTGAGCCAAAATGGCAATGGTAGATTTACCAGCCTTGCTCGCATTTCATTTTAAAAAGGATTTTTCGAGAAAAGAAAAAGGTGTTAGAGTTGAGTGAAGCTATGTGATCCACTCGAGAGCTCGCACTAGATTTTTTGGAATCATGCTAGAGTCATCGAGTACTGCTAAGTGATCTTGTTGTGACTATGCTCGCATGTGACCCCCTCGATTTAAAGTGATTTTTAGTAAAATCGTTCTCGATGCCTCAGGTATGCTGTGTAATCTTACACTGAGTTGCTCGCATGTGGTTCGATAAACTTTCTGTGTGATGAGCAAACCTCATATATGCTGTGTGATCTTACGCTGAGTTGATCGCATGTGGGTTTATGATGTTTGTTGTGTGATGAGTAAAACCGCGTTGGAGCCGTCGTGTATTGCTGAGTGATCTTGCATAGACTTGCTCGCACGTGATTTTGAGACAATGGAAATGGGTGATGAGGATCCACAGGAGCACGATGTACCATGAGCGTTAGCCATAGAGTACGATGTGTCGTGATATCTTAGTGATTTTGTATGAGCTGAAGGGATGGTAGATCTGCCTCCCCAAGCATGGGATTCCCATTGTGAGACCTCATACATGTATAGTTTGTAATATGTGTAAATGGATTAAATGAATGTGAAGCATAAGTGATGTAAAGTCAATAATTGTAATGTACACACTTGTAATAAGAGTATGTGATGTATGTACAAGTTTCACTATGTATGAATATGAAGAAATGAGCTTTTATAAGTGATGAATGTGATTGGAGCTCAAAATGAGTAGTGTGGTAAATGGAAGGAAGTTGCATGAATCTAAATACTTCCATTTGGTTTTCTATTCTATACCTTTGGCTATACAATGAGTGCACGCAAGTTTTAATATGTATAAAGCTTGAATGGATGACATTTTCAAGTCATAAAGATGGTCGAATAAGAAAATGACTATGGCAGAAAATTGAGGACGTTTTGTGTGAAGTTACTGCAGAAAACTGTAGCAAAATCTGAAAATATGAATGCCAGATCGATCTCATAGGATGAGAGATCGATCTGGAAGAGCCAGAATGCTCTTATTTGAGCAATGGAATAGAGCAGATCTATCTCCAATGGGTCTAGATCGATCTCCTAAACATTCTGTAATGAAAAGATTAATCCTCAAGCATACAGATTGATCTCCTTAGCTCTCTAGTTGGAGCAGATCGATCTCAAGCTTCGACAGATCGATCTCATGCTTATACCGAACTATGCAGGGAGCTTTACGCAACTTATAAATACACTCCTCCAGATGAGTACAACCTCAATACTCCCAAAGTAGTGAAGTTTAGGATCGTGGGCAAGAAATTTGAGTTATTTATAACTCAATTTAATATTGCTTTGGGGCTTATTACCAATGAATTTGCTGAAAGTGATGAATACCTTAGCAGCCTTTGTGATTATGATCTTATAGAAATGAATTAATAGGGAAACCTGACAAGTATTATGACCCCAGTCACACCACTGATAGTGAATTTCAAGAACCTGCTCAACAATACATGCATAGGCTTTTAGCCTATACTTTTTCTGGTAGAGTAGCAAATGTGGCTCTTTTAACTAAGGCCGAGAGTTACTTTCTTTGGTGTATGTCAAAGGGTCTTAAGGTTAACTTAGGATATTGGTTGGCTTCTTAATTTAACAGCGTAGGAGATTCTAAAAAGCCTTTGATTCTTGGTTCTATGATTACTGCTTTAGCTATTCATGCAGGTTTGTTAGATCCAAATGATATGTTACTTCACGTAGCAGGGCAGATGCAACCACTAGACATCCGATCATTAATTCACCAAAATCTTATAAGGCAGAATGACAATGGAACATTCAATTTCTAAGGTCCAAGACCTTATAAGAAGAGGGCCAGAAGAATACTTCCATCTGTTCATGAATAAGAAGATGACGATGTGGGGCAGTCAAATCAAACCTCCGAACTACTCACCGATCTACAGAACCAAGTTTCACAATTGGCTTTTGATCAACACCAAATGCAGCAAAACCAATTTCGGATGGAGCAAAATCAATTGGCATTTTATGCACATATGGGCTTCACCCCACCGTTCTCACCACCACCACCACCACCACAGTACGCCACTATAGCTTCCGATGCTCAATAACCTCATGGGAGTATTCTTTTTCCTTTGTCTTTTCAAATTTTTAAATATTGAGCATTTGTGACATTGGGGACAATGTCCCATCTAACTGTTGGGGGGTGTTTAGGAAGTTAGTTTTATTTCTTATTTGTTTGATTTGATCAAATTTCTGCAAAACCTTATTCAAGATGATCTTAGTTCACTAGTGAGCATATGTTCTTTCTTAATTGCCATCTATGAAATTTATGATTTTTTTATACTCATCCTTGAACTGAAATTATGATCTTCTTGTATGCGAAATTATTTTGAATTTTCATCTTGATGCTTATGATTATTAAATTGAATGAACAAATGCATAGATTAGCACATTACACCCTTGTGAGATTTGAGCCTAATGAGCATTCATTACATCATGCTCTTATTTCCTTTATGTGTGATTAAAATGCATAGTTAGTAATTCTAGAACTTTCCATGTTATACATGTCTCTATCAACCACTTTGATGAATATGATGCATTGATCAAAAATAAAGAGCATTAGGATTAAACCATTTTGGATTTTACCCTTTTTCTTGTTAACCTACCATTTATTAGACTCTTAGTGAAACCTCTTTGAGTTTTAAGCCTTTTCTTTATTCTTAAACCACATTACAAGCCAATGAAATCCCTTTTCTTGTCTTTATCCAAACATATTTTGAACCTTGAATTGGAAATTATTTGAACTTAGATATAGGAGACTTGAATTCACTGGGAAAAAGATTGTTTTGTATAACCCATGTTCATTAATGATCGATTCTTCCTATATGAAAAGAAAGAAGATTTGAATCTTATAAAAAAATGAAAAAAAATAAAAATAAAAAGAAAAGAATAAGAAAGGAAAATTCACAACAAAAAGAAAAAGAAGAAAAGCAAGAAGAATGATTGAATTTCAAGTAAGTCTCCTATGTTTATGTTTGAATTATTCTGATTCCCATAAACCGAAATAGCCTTGACATACCTTACCCAAGCCCCATTACACCTTTTTACGCTATTGATTTATGTATCTTTGTTCCATTGAAGGAGGAAGAGATGTGATTAATGGCAAGCTTATGGTAAGAACTTTCTATGCATTGACTTGAGTGATCAAATGATAAACCGAAACACTTTGAGTGTAACTAGTGAAACCTTTGTGAGGGTGCTAAAACCTATGTGTTTTAAGTTTGATTTGATTATCATTATGTGTTATTGGTGAGAATTCACATGAACTTAATATTTTTATGCATGCTAAAATGTTTTGGATGGGTTAAAGTTGAGCATAGTAGGAAGGTTATAAAGTTTGAACTAATGTTTGCTTCAGGACAAGCAAGGTTTAAGTGTGGGGGTATATGATAAGTCATTATTTATGCACTTAATTTACCTTGTTTTCCTATGGTTTTCTATGAATTTTATACTTAATCTATGGATAATTGATCATTCTTGAATTATTATAGGAATTCATGGAATTGATGAATAGAAGGATGATTTAGAAGGATTTTGGAACAAGGGAAATCATGTAGAAGAAATGAGAAATGATGTATGGGAGCCAAGTCAGTGCTAGGTGCAGCCTTAGGCGAGACTCTCGCCTAAGGGTCTTCTTGATTGTGCAGTTTTTAAGCCAAGTCAGTGTTGGGTGCTGCCTTAGGCGAGACTCTCGCCTAAGGTTCCCTTCACTGAGCAGTTTTCTTCCAATGGCAGAACCAGATGCAACCTTAGGCGAGACTCTCGCCTAAGGGTCTTCTTGACATGCGACTTCAATATGTTGGAAAGAGACGGGTCAAGGCTTAGGCGAGACTCTCGTCTAAGCACCCAATACGATGATTTTCTCTCTCCTCCAAAGATTTGATTTTTTTTGTAATTACTTAGAAGACTTTTTATAGGATTATTATTTTAATTAAATGTAAGGACTTTAAGTCCAACTAGGAGTAGGACTCTTATCTCTATTTTTAGTTATAAATAGGCTCCTGAAGATCTAGGTTAGGTAGACTTTTATTATTAGATTTTCTGATAAAAATTTTTTCACTGTTTTTACCCAATATTCATGGGTTGCTAAACTCTCTTTCCAATCTAAGGATAATTAAAGATTTGGTTTATAAGTTGTGAGATCTAATTGTTCTTATTTATTTTCTTTAATCTTTTCTGTTCTTATAATTTCTGCACTTCATTATTATTATTGTTTTGTGGTTGCTTCAAAAAGGCCTATTGATTCATTCACAAGGTAATATACATCCAATTGAAATATCTGAATCCGTAATTGTTTGGTTGTTTCAATAACAAGTGGTAAGTAACAAGATTAATTGCACTTCTGGTTTTTAGTATTTGTTATGTGATTATAAGATCTGATTTAAATAAACCTACATGTGTGTTTGTTAATTAGAATTAGTAGTCTCTTTAGTATTCAAAGCTATTGGTAAATTAAATCCTAAGATCGTATCTAGGGTTGTTTATTGGTAAGAGCAGCAATTAAAGAACGTTTCCTGATTGTCAAAGCAGTAAGAAGAGATAGGTTGTTAGGTCGTACCAACAACCATAACCAGTTTAGTTGGGATTAAGAAAAATTATCTTGCATCAATGATCAACTTACCGAACCAAATCTGAAAATTACTCCTTGGGTTGGATTTCTCAAATTATTGAATTCTTCTATTCAATTTTGTTTTCTTTCTATTAAGTTTTGTTATTTTAGTTAATTCAAACTTTCAAACCCCTCTTGTTTTATTTTCCTTTTATTTATAGAAAAGTAAATCGGAATTAATCAATCTCTCTTGGGACACGACCTTGCTCCCTATACTTAATTATTTGAGCAAGTTATTTAATATTGTTGGTTTCGACAACCATCATAGACCCTGTTTTGGTACCACAGTGGTATGCTTCAGATGTGCGAAGCCCGGACATATGATTAGAGACTGCCCAGAGATAGTTGAGAGTGCCCCTAAGAAGGGCAAGGGTTCCGAGAGGGCTCCCGGTGAGACTTCTGTAGTGAGGAGGAAAGCGATAGCCACAAAGAAAGGGAAGCAAGTGATTGGTACAGGGCAAGTGAATGCTCTAGACCAGGATACAGCAGATCAATCGTCAGATGTGGTGAAAGATACTATTCTAATCTATGATTTAGAAGCATATATGTTAATAGATCTTGGTTCTACGTATTCACTTGTATCGCCTTTGTTTGCATGTAAATTGTTTAATTATGTAAAGCCTACCCCTCTGAGTGGTAAGCTATCGATAATTACACCCATGAACACTAGTCAATTAATGGAGTATGTATTGAGGAATTGTGAGCTGGAATTAGGTGGATGAGAGATGTCAGCTGATCTAATCTTAATGCATATGAGAGACTTTAATGTAATCCTAGGAATGGATTAGTTGGCTGCTAATCGAGCTGTTTTAGATTTTTTTGCTAAGACAATCACATTTCATACTCCAAAAAAATGTGCTGTACAATTTCGTTGAAATTAATGAAAATAGGATTTTGGGTGTTTGAAGGTTATATTACATACGTGGTAGATATGGCTAAGGTATGCCCAAAACTGAAAGACATTCCAGTGGTCAAAGAGTTCCCAGATGTATTTTCGGATGAGTTACGAGGGTTACCGCCAGCGAGAGAGATAGAGTTTAGTATTGATCTAGCACTTGGTACAGAGTCGATATCTAGACCACCGTACAGGATGGCTCTGGTTGAGTTGGAGGAGCTGAGGAAACAATTACATGAATTGTTAGAGAAGGGGTTCATCAGACCGAGTGTATCACCATGGGGAGCACCAGTTCTGTTTGTGAGGAAGAAGGATGGGAGCCTTTGATTATGTATCGACTATCGATTATTGAACAAGGATACCATCAAGAATAAGTATTCCCTTCCGAGGATTGATGACTTACTGGATCAGCTACGAGGAGCACAGGTCTTTTCTAAGATTGATCTGAGATCTAGGTACCATCAGTTGAGAGTTCAGGATGGAGACGTACCTAAGATAACTTTTCGCACCCATTATGGTCACTTTGATTTTATGGTTATGCCATTCGGGTTGACGAACGCTTCCGTAGCTTTTATTTCATTAATGAAAGTGGTGTTTCGACCATATTTGGATCGGTTTGTGATTGTCTTCTTCGATGACATCTTAGTTTATTCGAGATCCAGAGAGGAGCATGAGCAGCACCTAAGGATTGTATTGCAAACTCTTCGTGAGAAGCAGTTGTATGTTAAACTCAATAAGTGTGATTTTTGGCTTGAGCAGATCTCATTTTTGGGACATATTGTGTCGAGGGATGGCGTGTCGTAGACCCATCCAAGATTGAGGTGTAGTTCAGTGGCAGAGGCCTCAGACAGTTACGGAGATCAGGAGCTTTCTGGGTTTAGCTGGATATTATAGACTGTTTGTGGAGGGGTTTTCGAGGTTAGCTGCTCCGTTGACACATATCACTTGGAAGGATGTTGCATTTGAGTGGGATGACAGATGTGAGGAGAGTTTTCAGGAGCTAAAGCGTCGATTGACCACTGCTCCGATTCTCACCATTCCTACCAGCTCAGGAGGTTTTTCTGTTTACACGGATGCTTCTTACTAAGGACTGGACTGTGTATTGATGCAGAATGGGAAGGTAGTCACTTATAGATTCAGACAGCTGAAGGATCATGAGTGGAACTACCCGACCCACGACTTAGAGTTAATGGCCATAGTGTTTGCATTGAAGATATCGCGCCACCGATCACAAACCAACATGCAACTACAAATTCTAGATTTTTGTTGGTTGAACAAAAACTTTTCTAGATATGGGCGCTGTTAGGCGTGGAAGGCAATGGAGTGGTGGATGGTTGTTGCATGCAAGCCTAGGAGGCTGATTTGTGATGACTAGTAGCGTGGCAGGTGGTTGGATTTTCCAGCTGGTGTGGTGGCGGTGGTGGTGGTATGAAGAGAAGTGAAGAAGAGAGTGTTTTGTTTTCTGTTTTTCTTTTGGAGAAAAACGTGAGAGAGAGAGGGGGGAAGAAGAGGGAATTTCTGCTTTTTATATTTTTCTGCATTTTCAATTTTATAAATTCTGAAATTAAGTTACAATTTATATTTATAGGATTTAATAATTTGAATACAAATTGCAGAGAATTCTACATGAAATCTGATTTCCATACTCCTAGTGTATATATTTATATGTTTTTAACACTTTACTAACTATGTGCAGATTTTTGCCATTTTAATCTACATAAATTTCTGGTTTCTATTCCTAATGCATATGGTTTAACAATTTAAATAACACAATTTCAGATTATAATTTCAATCTATATGTTTTACTCTAATACATATATATATATATATATATCAACTTTCTATATGGTTTAACATAGTAAAATTAAATTGCATATTTAATATTTAATCTACATATATCAAGTCTTATATTACTAATGTATATGTAACTACATTTTCAGATTTAATATTCATACAAATTTTATGAAACCCGACTTGCATCTTTCTTAATATATATATAAACATGTTTCAAAAATAATCTTTACATAAGGTCTACATCTATATATAATTTCCGATTTTGTAATTTATACATAAGTATATTTTTTCTTAATGTTTTTCGATTTTACAATTAAACATAGGTACATTTCAGATTTTATAATTAAACATAAGTATATTTCTTATATTAGTGCTACAAGTCTTCATATTTTCAGATTTTATTACATTATAATGTCAACTTTATTAAATCCATAATTAACTTAGTTAACTTGCTCAAATTTAACAATGTCACTACTTAATTATTCATGAAATTTCCCTTTAACCGATTTTATCATGGTTTCATATAGATTTTCGGTCACTACTTAATCTACTTACATGAATTAAATTTATTCTACTTTCATGAATATTTAGCCTAATGTCTAATGGCAATTTATCTTAGTCTATCCTAATTTAATCACATGAATATATTTCTGTCACGACCCTCAACTTACCAAAAATCGTCACAAAATTTTCGCTTTTCGTACATTATTTATTATTCGTTCTTACCTTACCTCGATCGTGATCAGCTACACTCTCAATAGTTGGGCTGTATGTCAATGTCTATCTCATCCAACCATAACAATTTGATTTACATTAAAATTTAAAAGTAAACACTTGTATAAATAAATCAGAGTTACTGTTTACATGTGTTTACATTGCTTTACATCCCCAATAGTTATATTCAAAATGCTATTATGCTATGGCAAGTTTAGATACAAAATTATACAAGTGTGTATACCTTTCATGATGGGATGCAGTGGGTACCAAAAAGGAAACCTCCAGTCGCCCTTAGTCTATACTCAATGCTCTTTAGAGAGGGGGAAAATAAGGGGGGTGAGCAAACAACACGCTCAGTAAGGCAATCATGTGAACAGGTAGATACTGCACTATCTACGTGATCGTGATGCCATGCTCAAAAACATACAATTTCTTATTCACATCTCAAAAGCATTAGTTCATGCTTGTGTTAATGGCATGTAAAGCAAATCATGCTATTTAGTTCAGTGCACAAATCAGATTCAAAGCATGGAAAACCATCATGCATATTTCATAAGGCATGGAAAACCATCATGCATCAGTGCACTTTAAAGCTATTATTATGCTTTCTCATCTCAATAAAATTAACACTTGTCAGGACTCAGCCCCTCCCTCAGACTGTCCTGACTCACAAAACATTTCAAACATGGATTTATTCATAAAACAAAAGACATGTGAGATAGGCAATTTAACAGGAAATATCCTCTAGGACTATAGCCATATCTTGTGATCTTAGGCTGCATTGATCAGGTGTACGAGGTATCACCTCTATCTGCTTCCACACGGGAGGTGGGTCATGTCCAGCCTGTCGGTCCATAGTAGATCACAACATCATCCGAAGATGGCATATCCCAATCTCAACACGGTACAACATACTCCATGCTAGCTACACGGTACAGCGTACTCCGTGGACCCATATCAATACATCATATCACACCACATCTCATAATACACGTGCAAGCCTATTTAATTTGTGCGACACCCAGTCTATTCGAAGCTCCTAGCATGACTATCAACATGTCATAAAGCCACGTGCGAGTAATCTCAAGCACGGTATCAAGTATGGTGGACATCTAATGTGAGCTATGCTCCAACACCATGTCAAAACCAATATAAAGTCTGTGCAAGCTAAGCTCTAGCACAACATTATAGAAATCCATGTGAAAACTAGTGCGAGCTAAGCTCCAGCACTTATACGTATAAAAATACATCAAATCACGTGCGAGTCATACTCTAGCACGCTTTCATTCTCAGGAAACCCATGTAGGTGGCTCGATTCTTTGCAAAGCATGGTTATAAACCAAATCAAGTCATTTCAAATGTCAGCCAACCTACCCATCACTAGCTAAAAAGCAATAAAACAAGATTTTCAAAGCTTCATGCTTTTGTTTTCATGCACATTTCTCAAAAACCCAACTCTTGCCCTTCAATCACCCATTTCATTTCCTATACCGCATGCATTCTAGAAAAGCATTATGCGCCCAAATTGTGCATAGATATCTCTAAGAGTCCACACAATTCCTTTACCTCCATTTACTTGGGTGTGACTCTATTTTTCTTAGCCTCTCGCACTTTAGCTCAACTTACTCCGGTGTATCCTCGGAAGCTACAAATCATTCACTAACCACTTGAGTTAATGTTACTAACTCACATTTTGACTTCAACTAGTCAATACATTTCATTGAGTTTATTTCGTTAAGTTTGGTCCTTTTTGCATTTGGCCATCATCAAGCCATTTCCAACCAATTTATCTAGTAACTCACTTAGTTACTTGTTTAGGACTCGATGTGAAATACTCTACCCTTACTCTCATTCATTTATGCATTTTACCCAATGTCTCAAATACACATTTTACCCTTTTTGGGTAAGTCTCACAATTCATTCCATAACACCATCTCAAAATCATACTCACCACACCAATATCACCTTAAGATACCCTATTCATCATTAATTCCATTACATTTCACTTTCTTACACTAACCCATTTCTAAGTTATAATTGTTCCATTGCATTCTAGATAGTTTCTACTATTAATATGCATACCAAATCAACTCCAAAATCAATAACTAAACAAATAAACTTGGATTGCTGCTTTAGAAACTCACCTCTTTGGCTTTTCCTTCTCACTCCAAATGGCAATGCTCCTAGCTCCTTAAATCCAACAAATGGGGTAATGACTCCAAGTTATGTTGTTCTACTCTTTGATGTGAACAACTTTGTATCTAATAGTCTTCCCTCAAATCTTTATGAAAATGGGTGGATTTAGGAGTGAGAAAGCTAGGTTCTTGGATTGAAAATGGTAGAGTGAGATTGTTTTTTGAAATCTACAGATGTGCTCCTATATATAGAATTAGTTTGATGAGATCGATCTGCTTTGGGTCAAGATTCATCTGGCCCTCTTAAAATCCCTCATTTTCACAACTTTGAAGGCATGAGATCGATCTGTCAAAGGCTTGAGATCGATCTGCTTCAGGCAGAGAGTTAAGGAGATCGATCTGGCTAAGGGAGGAGATCGATCTTCTCCAACCCGAGAGCTAGGAAAATCGATATACTCGCATTAACGATCAATCTCTTCATTTACAAAATATTTATCAGATCGATCTGGTCCCATTGGAGATCAATCTGCCCTGTTCCATTGCTCGAATAAGAGCATTTTTAGCTCTTCTAGATCGATCTCTCATCCTATGAGATTGATCTGGCATTCATATTTTCCATATTTTATATAGTAACTCACACAAAATAATCCTTAATTTGCTGTCCTAGTCATTTTCTCATCCGATCACCTTTAAGAGTTGAAAATGACATCCATTCATACTTTAGACACATTTAAATTTGTGTGTATTCCTCGTATAACCAAAGATATACAATACATGACGAAATGGAAGTACCAAAATTCACACAACTCATGCAATTTCATTCCATTTTACCACACTACTCATTTTTCATTTCACTCACATTCATCACATACAAAAGTCCATTTGCTCATATTCATACATAATGAAACTTGTACGTACATCACAAACTCTTATTACAAATGTGTACATTGAGTTTATGGACATTACATCACTTATGCTTCACATTACAAGTACATCACCATACCTATGAACTCATAATTACTTTGTCCAAAATCATCCATATTATAATTCCATGTACATATATACAAGGTTATACATATATGGGGTCTCACAATTTCAACTACATAAATTGTGTTCATGACATAATTCTAACATACATTATACATTATGCATTTAATTTATATTCACTCTATATAATTTAATCATTGTTATATTTTTGTTTATTTTGGACTAAAATTTTCGGTTTCAATACTTAGGCTTACCTATTTCTACATTACTTAAACTAAAATTACACCAAAACTATTATCCTAAGTGGTGTAAACCAAAATAATCCCATTCTAATTCTATTTATCCTGTCTATTGATTAAATTATATCCTCCTATCCGTAAACTAATCTCGACTTAACATATAAATAACAAAACATTGGTATAGAGAATTTTGCGGTCTTACATTTCTCCCCTCCTTAAAGAATTCGGTCCTCCGAATTTTGAGCCAGGTTAAATAGGTACGGGTATCTCTCCCACATCAAGCTCTTCGATTCCCACGCCGCTTCCTTAACAGAATGATGTTGCCATAGAACTTTGATGAGAGAAACGACTTTAGATCTCAGAACTTTATCATTCCTGTCAAGAATTTGGATCGATCTCTCTCCGTAACTCAAATCCTTTCTTAACTCCAACGGCTCATAAGCTAAAATGTGAGATGGATCGAGCTGATACTTGCGAAGCATAAACACATGAAACACGTTATGTACCTCGGCTAGCTGGGGAGGTAAGGCTAGTCGGTACGCTACTTTGCCAACACGTTCCAATATCTCGAATGGTCCTATGTATCGAGGACTCAATTTGCCCCTTTTTCCAAACCTCATCAAACCTTTCGTTGGAGAAACCTTCAAGAATAGATGGTTTCCCACTGCAAACTCCAAATCTCTTCTCTGATGGTCTGCATAAGTTTTCTATCTATCCTGGGCTATCTTGAGCCTTTACAAATCATGCGGACCTTCTCTAAAGCTTGTTCGACTAAATTTGGAGCATAGATCATCCTATCACCAACCTTTTCCTAACCGATGGGTGATCTGCATCTTCGTCCATAAAGAGCTTTGTACGGAGCCATTCCTATACTGGTATGGTAACTATTGTTGTAAGCAAATTTTGCCAAAGGTAAATGCTCGTCCCATGAACCTCCGAAATTAATAACACAAGCATGCAACATGTCTTCCAAAGTTTGTATCGTCCGTTCAGACTGCCCATTAGTCAACGGATGATATGTCGTGCTAAACTGTATCCGAGAACCCAAAGACTCTTGAATCTACTTCCAAAACCGAGATGTAAACCTAGAGTCCCTATCTGAAGTGATACTTACGGGGGTTCCATGGAGTCTCACTATCTCCTTAACAAACAATTCAGCCAATGTGTTGAAAGGAGTAGTTGAGCTAATGGCCAAGAAATGTGCTGACTTGGTGAGTCTATCCACGATCACCCAAATAGCGTCATACTTCCTCTGAGTTCTAGGTAGACCCGTAACAAGATCCATAGTTACATGTTCCCACTTCCAAGTCGATATGAGTAAGGATTGGAGTAAACCTGTTGGTTTTTAGTGTTCCACCTTCACTGGTTGACACACCAAATTCCTTGCTACAAACTTGGCAACATCACGTTTCATTCCAGGCCACCAATACATCTTGAGTACGTTGTGGTACATTTTGGTGCTCTCGGGATGTAGAGTATATCTACTAGAGTGAGCTTCGGCCAAAATCAATTTCTTGAGCTCCTTATCCCTCGGTACACATATCCGACCTCTGAATCTAAGCAATCCATCTAAACCAATCTCAAAATCTCTACTCTTTTGAATTTTTCCGGACACCTCAAGCAACTTTTGATCTAGCTTCTATGTCACGACCCATTTTATTCTCTTATTATCGAAAACCTCAATAAATTTTTTGCATTTATTCCTTTCTCTACTCGGTAGTGAACAAACTTACCACTACACTGTTTGGCTGTGAGTTAATAATAATCCACTCGCAATATCCATTCTCAGTTAATAAAAGTAATGTCAAACATTTGAACATCAATCATTCATTTATACAAAACATGATTTCTGACATCTATATCCCCCATAATTACATTTCAATTGGCTACTGTGCTTTTACATTGTTTAGATACAAAAAGGAATCACTGTGTATATACCTCTGAGTGATGGAGATGTAGCGGATGTCTTAACCAAAATGCCTCAGTCCTCACTGGGCCACTATGTATGCTCTGTAGAGGGGGGAAATAGAGAGGGATGAGTAACCACACGCTCCGTAAGGTAATAATGCAAGCATGGTATATAACTACTCTATCTACATGCTGATAATGTTATGCATGAAGAATTAAAACTATGCCATATAAGTATACATATATCATGTATTTAAATTCATGGAAATTGGCATATAAAACATGGTAACATCTGCATGTAAAAACCGTCTCATGCTCATCAATTATCAAATCTCATAAAAAGGGCAATTCGTTTAAGAAACATCCTTTTTGATTAGCTCTTTCTCAATACCCCAAAGTCCCATCAAGTCATTTCACAATAAAAAACAAATCATTTCACAATTACAACAGCATTACCATCTCACAAATTAAATCCCACAAGGCTCGACCCCTACCTCGG
Organism: Firmiana major; assembly: GCA_033439115.1. Lineage (NCBI taxonomy): Eukaryota > Viridiplantae > Streptophyta > Magnoliopsida > Malvales > Malvaceae > Firmiana > Firmiana major. Next base: position 24,046,604 of record CM065912.1, read on the forward strand.
GTCTACCCTGGACAGTCAAATCACACTCAAGTATTTAAACCATGTGGTATTATGTAAATCAAGCAAGAAGACGGGTCACTATATCTCGACTGACTATGTTGGCCAACAATGTCGTAAATCATCCCTAACCACACGGATCCCGGTGTGCGGGGTATCATGTTGGAACGAAGGTGGGTTAGTTCTCCGCCAGACTTTCTCAAATCAAGTAACCACCATGCGGTACATCGTACTCCATGTGATATACACATACATCGTACTCTGCGGACCCATATCATGGTTGGGGGTGCCTGCATTAGGTCTTATCTATGCCATACCGAGTGAAACCTCTAGTCTCAAGTGCACGTGGGAGTACTCTTAATACCAAGTCCTAGCCCCTCATGGTATTGCTCGCCCCTATTGGGTTCCCTGATTCAGGTCCTAGCCCCTTACCCTCACCCCACTCAAGAGGTCTGTTAGGCCTGTTGGGTTCCCTGAATGGATTATGTTAGGTTTTAGCCCCTCACCCTTACCCCACTCAAGAGGTCTGTTAGGCCTGTTGGGTTCCCTGAACACCGATCCGTATCACTCTCACCACGACCTCATACATACCACAGTGTGAAAACCAACGTGACCTACGCTCTAACGCGAATTCATGCATAAAAAAAATCACCTCGTACGAGCAACGCTCTAGTATGGCATTTATGTATAAAAATATGAAGAAACCACGTACAAGCATCACTCGAGTACGGTTATATGCATAAGAAAACCACTCAAAATCCACGTATGAGAAAATGCTCCAGTACGGTTTATAAAGCATCGTCATACTTTCAAACCAAAGTGCGAGCTAAGCTCTAGCACGTTTCAAAAATATAAAAACATCAATACCCGGTGTGAGCTAGGCTCCAACATGGTTTAATTCAAATAAACACAATAAGCGGCTCATGAACATTCAAAACCAATCTCAAAACACATTTAGCACTTCACATGTGCTATCACACAACATCAAACAATAGCCAGCCTATCTATCAATTCGTTGAAAATAAAACACATGTTTTGTGAAAGCATTCAAAACACTTGATTTATGCAATTATTAGCCTTACTATCCCATTTCTTTACAATACCATTTCAATAACCAAATCTCGTACAAATACTCGTAGTTATTTCTATACATCGTCAAACATGTTTCTATAAAATCATGCACTCTTCCAAAAGCCCTACGTACCCACAAAATATGAGCAGCTACCTCTATATACTTATAAAATTCCCTTACCTAGAATCGAGATGCGTGATTCCACTTCCTTAGAGCTGCTTACTCGTGCGGCCCAATACGTCTCCAACGAACTCTTCGGAGCTGCACACAAACATAATTCATACCATTATAGTCTATTATAATTCAACTCTTGCATTTACTATAGTCGATTCGACCTATAGTCTCTATTAACACTTATGAGGCCTCGTTTCATTACTTTACCCATAACTCAAGTCTATGGATTCTTTTAGGCCTATTAATTTATTCCAAATCGATATTAAATCGATGTTAAGCTCATAATGTTCATTTTTCATAAATTTCCTTCACTATGGCATATTATCAAACACTACTGGTGCTCATGCTCATCAATTCACAAAACCCATAATGTAGCTTAATTCACCCATTTCTAATCATCCACATTACACAAATAACAACTTATCATAACCCATAAACCACCAACTCCCCAAATCACACTTTCTCACACTAGAGGCAGTCTATTTTCTGGGTTACATTAGTTCCAATACTACCTAAATGGTTTCAATTATCCATTTACATGCCAATCAACCCCAAAATCAATAAAATAGACAATGTACTAGGATTGGAGTCTTAGGAACTTACCAAATCAGGTTTCTTTTCTTGCTCCAAATGACAATGTCCTTAGTTCCTTCAATGCCAACAATGGTATTTTGGGTTTTCAACTATGTTGTTCTCCTCCTCAAGATGAACAACTTGGTACCTAATAGTCTCCCATCAATTCTTACTGGAAATGACTGATTTTAGAGAGATAAACTTAGGTTTTGGGTGAAAAATGAAAGGGTGATGTTGTTTTCTCGAAATTTTTAGATTTTAATGCTCCTTTTATAGAAATAGCTTGAGGAGATCGATCTGCACTAGGAGGAGATCGATCTAGTTCCCTTAATTCCCTATTTTTCACGATATTTTAAGCATGAGATCGATTTGTCGAAGCTTGAGATCGATCTGCTCCAAACAGAGAGCTAAGGAGATTGATCTGTATGCTTAAGGATCGATCTTTTCATTACAAAATGTTTAGGAGATCGATCTGGCCCCATTGGAGATCGATCTGCTATATTCCATTGCCCAAATAAGAGCATTCTTGCTTTTCCCGATCGATTTCTCATCCTATGAGATCGATCTGGCCTTCATATTTTCTAGAATTTGCTGCAGTTTTCTGCAGTAATTCACACCAAAACAATCCTTAATTTACTGTCATAGTCATTTTCTCATCCAACCACCTTTAAGACTTGAAAATGGTATCCATCCATACCTTATACACATTGAAACTTGTGTGTATTCCTTGTATATCCAAAGGTATACTATATAAAACCAAATGGAAGCATTTATATTCATGCAACTTCCTTCCATTTACCACACTACTCATTTTGAGTTCCAATCACATTCATCACTTATAAAAGCTCATTTCTTCATATTCATACATAAGGAAACTTGTATGTACATTATAAATGTCACGACCCTTTTTCATTCCCTTTTATCGAAAATCTCAATAAATGTTTTACGTTTTACTATTATCTTACCCGATCGTGAACAACTCACCACATACAGTTGGGCTGTGAGTCAATAATAACCACCACTTACCACTCATTCACAATTTAATGAAACGATGTCATACATTCGAAGTGAATCGTTTACTTATACAAAATATGATTACTGACATCTACATCCCCCATAATTACATTTCAAATGACTACAGTGCTTTTATGTTGTTTAGATACAAAAAAGAATCACTGTGTATATACCTCTGAGTGATGGAGATACAGCGGATGTCCAAAATACCATGCATCAGTCCTCACTGGGCTACTATGCACGCTTTGTAGGAGGGGAAAAATAGAGAGGGATGAGCAACCACACGCTTAGTAAGGCAATAATGCAAGCATGGAGGATAACTACTCTATCTACATACTGATAGTGTTATGCATAAATCGTTTAATAGTTCGGAGCATGAGGAAAACAAAACTATGCCATATGTGTATACATATATCATGTATTTAAATCAGGTAAATTGGCATAATAAAACATGGTAAATCATCATGTACAAGCTATCTCATGCTCAATTGTCAAATCACATAATAAAAAGGGAAATTCACTTGAAACATCCTTTTTAAATCACATCATAAAGCTCTTTCTCAAACACATACAATCCCATCACAAACCATTTTCTCAATCACAAACATCATTACCATTTCACAAATCAAATCCCACGAGGCTCGACCCCTCCCTCGGGTTTACCTTGGATAATCACAATCACACATATGTAATAAAAACCAGGTCACTATATCAAAAGTGCCTATGTGGACCAACAACTTCATAAATCATCCCAGACCACACGTATCCAGGTGTGCGGGGTATCATGCTGGCACGAAGGTGGATTATCCCTCGCAGACTTTCTCATCACATAACCATCACGTGGTACATCGTACTCCATGTGATATACATGGTACAGCGTATTTCGCGGACTCATATCATGATTGGGGGTGCCATTCCTATGTCTTACCTACCCCATACGAAGAATTTTTCATATCCATATAGGAGAGCCACCCTGCCGAATAGAGCCTCCCCGCCCCTCTAGGGTTTAAGGATGTTGGCTTAAGGATCCTTCTGTACCCATGTAGGAGAGCCTCCCCGCCCCTCCAGGGCTTAAGGATGTTGGCTTGAAGATCCTTCCGTAAGAGAGCCTCTCCACTGAACAGATCCTCCCGCCTAACAGAGCCTCCCTGCCTCCTCGAGCTTAAAGATGTTAGCTCAAGGATGTAGGGCTTAAGGAACTTTTCATAATAGAGCCTCCCCACCGAACAGAGCCTCCCCACCGAACAGAGCCACCCTGCCTCCTCGGGCTTAAGGATGTTGGCTTAAGGATGTAGGGCTTAAGGATCTTACCAACATTCACGACCTCATATGTATTACGATGTGTAAACTTGTGCGAGCAAAGCTCTAGCACGACTTATGCATCCTATTATAAAGAAACCACGTATGAGCATAGCTCTAGTACGGCTATACGCATAAGAAAAACCACTCAAAATCCACGTACGAGCAGAAGCTCCAATACGATTTATAAACATCATCATAGTTTCCAAATCAATGTGCGAGCTAAGCTCCAGCATGTTTCATACAAATGAAAACATCAAAATAGTAGCGCGAGCGAGGCTCCAGGGCGAATTAAATCACATACACACGATAGGCGGCTCACATACATTAGAAACATCTCAAAACATGTTTAGCGCCTCACATGGGCTATTTCACAACATCATTCAAGTACTAGCCAGCCTATCCTTTTATTTGCTCAAATCAAAGCATTGTGTTTTGTGAAAACATTCAAAACACGTGATTTATGCAATTATTAACCTTACTATCCCTTTTTATACATTCATATAAACCAAATCATATACGTACTCATAATTGTTCACATACATCCTCAACCACTTTTCCAAACCATCATGCAAATTTACAACACCCTATATACCCACAAAATACGAGCAGCTACCTCTATATAGTCACAAAACTCCCTTACCTGGAATCGCGACATGTGATTCCACTTCCTTAAAGCTGCTTCCATGTGCGTAGTTCGATTGTGTCTCCAACTGTCACGACCCAATTCCATTCTCTTTAACCGAAAATCACTGAAAATTTTTCGCGTTTTACTTTACCTTACCCGGTCGTGAACTAAACTCACCACACACTGTTGGGCTGTGAGTCAATAATAAACACCAAATCTCATTCATTCTCAATTAATTAAAACGATGTCATACATTTGCATTTAATCGTGTACTTATACGAATACATGTTTTACTGACATCTACATCCCCCATAATTGCAACTCAAAAGAATACTGTGCTTTTACATTGTTTAGATACCAAAAAAGAATCACTGTGTATATACCTCTTAGCAATGGAGATGCAGCGGAGTCCAAAATACCACGCCTCAGTCCTTACTGGGCTACTATGCACGCTCTGTAGGGGGAAATAGAGTGGGATGAGCAACCACACGCTCAGTAAGGCAATAATGCAAGCATGGTAGATAACTACTCTATCTACATGCTGATAGTGTTATGCATAAATCATTTATGGTAGGAGCATGAGGAATAAAACTATGCCATGTGAATATACATATATATCATGTATCAAAATCATGTGCATTGGCATATAAAACATGGTAGAAACATCATGTATAAATCATCTCATGCTCAATCTCATTTAAATTCATAAAAGGGCAATTCATTAAGAAACCTCCTTTTTAAACCAACATCATAAACCTCTTTCTCAACACATAATTACCACCAAATCAACTCACAATCACAACCACATTTTCATTTCACAATTCACGCATGTGTATAAAAACTAGGTCACTATATCCAAAAGTGCCTATGTGGACCATTACATCATAAATCATCCCAGACCACACGCATCCAGGTGTGCGGGGTATCACGCTAGCATGAAGATGGATTATCCCTCACCAGACTTTCTCAACACATAACCATCATGCGGTACATCGTACTCAATGTGATATACACGATACAGCGTACTCCGCAGACTCATATCGTGATTGGGGGTGCCATTCCTAGGTCTTACCTACCCCATACCAAGAGTTTTCCATATCCGTGAAGGAGAGCCTCCCTGCCCAACAGAGCCTCCCCACTTAAAAGAGCCTCCCTGCCTCCTCGGGCTTAAGGATGTTAGCTTAAGGATGTAGGGCTTAAGGATCCTTCCGTAAGAGAGCCTCCCCACCGAACAGAGCCTCCCCGCCTAACAGAGCCTCCCCGCCTCTTTGGGCTTAAGGATGTTGGCTTAAGGATGTAGGGCTTAAGGATTTTACCGTACCCATGTAGGAGAGCCTCCCTGCCTAACAAAGCCTCCCCGCCCCTCCAGGGCTTAAGGATGTTGGCTTAAGGATCCCACCGTAAGAGAGCCTCCCTACCGAACAGAGCCTCCCCGCCTCTTTGGGCTTAAGGATGTTGGCTTAAGGATGTAAGGCTTAAGGATCTTACCAACTTTCACAACCTTATACGTGTCACAATGAGCAAACTTGTGCGAGCAAAGCTCTAGCACGACTCAGGCATCCTCTCATACAGAGACGCGTACGAGCATAGCTCTAGTACGGTTATACTCATAAGACAACCACTCAAAATCCACGTACGAGCAGAAGCTCCAGTACGGTTTATAAACATCATCATAGTTTCCAAATCAAGGTGCGAGCTAAGCTCCAGCACGTTTCATATAAATGAAAACATAGAAATCCAGCGCGAGCGAGGCTCTAGCGCGATTCATGTCATACAAATATGATAGGCGGCTCATACACAATCAAACAATCCCGGCAATCGGGTTTAGCACTCACAAATGCTTTTCCACAACAACCATACAATACTAGCCGACCCATCTACTAGCTTGCTTAAAACCAAGCAATTTCGTTTTGAAAGGCATCAAAACATTAGATTTATGCAATTATTAGCCTTACTATCCCATTTCATAAAATCCACTTCAAATCCAAAACCATGCATATACTCCTCATCATTCACGAATACCATCAATCATTTATTTAAGCAACCATGCATTTCATAAAACACCCAATATTCACCCACAAGTTCAAAGTACGAGCAGCTACCTCTATATACTCACAAAATTCCCTTACCTGGAATCGCGATGCAGGATTCCACTTCCTTAAGCTGCTTACTCGTACGGTTCGATTCGTCTTCAACGAACTCTTTGGTACTGCACAAAATCGTATACCGCATTATATTCGATCCATATAATGCAACCCTTGTGCTTGCTATAGTCAATTTAATCTATAGCCTCTATTAACGCTTATATGGCCTCGTTTCATTACTTTACCCATAACTCGAGTCTATGGATCTTCTTAGGCCTATTAACTTATTCCAAATCAATATTAAATCGACATTAAGCTTATAGTGTTCATATTTCATGAATTCGCTCACTATAGCATTTTATCAAGCATATACATACTCATTTCCACAATTCCTCCAAACTCACAATGTAATCTCATTTAACCATCTAAAATCATAAGCATTACCTCACTAACAACTTTAGCATGCCCATAAATTATAAACTCATTCAACCCATATATTCTCACATCATACCCATTCTAGGTTTTCTAGGTCACACCAATTCCACCATATCCCTAGATAATTTATCCCTCAATAGTCATGCCAAACAACTCCAAAATCAATTAAATAGACAATGTATTTGGATTGGAGTGTTAGAATCTTACCAAATAGGATTTTTCTTCTTGCTCCAAATGGCAATGCCCTTAACTCCTTCAATACCAACAATGGAAAAATGCCTTCACACTATGTTATTCTTCTCTTTAATAGGAACAACTTTGCCTCTAATGGTCTCTCTTTAATTCTTGCTGGAAATGGCTGATTTTAGAGAGGGAAAGTTAGGTTTTTGGGTTGAAAGTGAAAGATTAGTGTTTTTCCCGAGATTTCCTGATTTTCAGCCCTCCTTATATAGAAATAGCTTGAGGAGATCGATCTGGTCCAAGAGGAGATCGATCTGGTCCCTTAAAATCCCTCTTTTTCACGGTATTTTTAAGTTTGAGATCGATCTGTCGAAGCATGAGATCGATCTGTCGAGGTGTGAGATCGATCTGCTCCCAAACAGAGAGCTAAGGAGATCGATCTGGATGCTTGGGGATCGATCTTTTCACTACAGAATGCTTGGGAGATCGATCTGGCTCCATTGGAGATCGATCTGCTCTATTCTTTCGCCCAAATAAGAGCATTCTGGCTCTTCCAGATCGATCTCTCATCCTATGAGATCGATCTGGCCCTCATGTTTTCCAGATTTCCTGTAGTTTCCTTGCTGCAACTCATACCAATACATCCTTAATCTATTTCCATGGCCATTTTCTCATCCATCCACCTTTATAACTTGAAAATGGCATCCATTCATACCTTATGCACATTGAAACTTGTGTGCATTCATTGTATGTCCAAAGGTATGCTACATGAAACCAAATGGAAGCATAACTCCATTCCATTTTACCACACTACTCATCTTGAGTTTCAATAACATCCATCACTTGCCAGAACTCATTTCTTCATATTCGTACTCAATGAAACTTGTATGTACGTTACAATTCATATTACACATACATACATTGAATCCATAGACTTATATCAATCATACTTTACATTACAAGTCCATTCATATTATTTGATCCAATTACACACATTACCATTATACATATACGGGGTCTTACACCAACGACTCTCTGAAACTGCACAAATTCATATTCCACATTATTTCAGTCTATTACACGCAACCTTTGGGTTTTGCTATAGTGAATTCACTCTATAGCTTCTATCATCTCATATAAGGCCCCATTTCATTTCTCTATTCATATCTCGAGTCTATGATTCCTTTAGGCCTATTTATTCATAATAAATCGGTATTAAACCGATATTAAGCTCATAGTGTTCCTTTAGGCCTATATATTTCCTCACTATGGTTTTTCCATTAACACTACATGTGCTTATTTTCCTAATTCCACTCAACCCACAATGCAGTTTCATTTACCCATTACAAATCATCCACATTACTCAATTGACAACTTAGTAATTCCCTCAAATCACCAACTCATCCAAATTCACAATATGGCTTTATTTAACCACTCCACATCATTCCTATTACTTCCATAACAGCTTATCATAATCCATAAATCATCAACATACTCAATCACACTTTCTCACTCTAGACTCATTCCATTTTTTAGGTTATATGTGTTCCATTGCTTTCTAGATGATTTCTATCATCCATATACATGACAATGTACTTAGGCTGGAGTATTAGAAGCTTACCAAATCGATTTCTCTTCTTGCTCCAAATGACAATGCCTTTAGCTCCTTCAATACCAACAATGAGATTTTGGGTTCCAACTATGTTGTTCTCTTCCTCAAGATGAACAACTTAGTGTCTCACGGCCTCCCCTCAATTCTTACAGGAAATGACTAATTTTAGAGAGATAAACTTAGGTTTTGGGCAAAAAATGAAAGGGTGATGTTGTTTTCTCGAAATTTTTAGATTTCAGCACTCCTTTTATAGAAATAGCTTGAGGAGATCGATCTGCACTAGGAGGAGATCGATCTGGTCCCCTCAAATCCCTCCTTTTCACAGCATTTTAAGCATGAGATCGATTTGTCGAAACTTGAGATCGATCTGCTCCCAAACAGTGAGCTAAGGAGATCGATCTGTATGCTTAATATCGATCTTTTCATTACAAAATGTTTAGGAGATCGATCTGACCCCATTGGAGATTGATCTGTTCTATTCCATTACTCAAACGAGAGCATTCTGGCTCTTCTAGATCGATCTCTCATCCTATGAGATCGATCTGGCCTTCATATTTTTTAGATTTTCTGCAGTTTTCCTGCTGCAACTTACACCAAAACATCCTTAATCTACTTTCATGTCAATTTTCTCATCCATCCACCTTTATGACTTGAAAATGGCATCCATTCATACCTTATTCACATTGAAACTTGTGTGCATTCCTTGTATTTCCAAATGTATACTATATAAAACCAAATGGAATTATATTCATGCAACTTCCTTCTAATTACCACACTACACATTTTGAGTTCCAATCACATTTATCACTTATAAGAACTCATTTCTTCATATTCATACACAAAGAAACTTGTATGTACATTACAAATCATATTACACATATGTATATTGAATCCATGGATTTACATTAATTACACTTTACATTACAAGTCCATTAGCATTCATTGATCCAATTACACACGTTATAACTATACATATACGGGGTCTCACATTCTCCCCTCCTTCAATGAATTTGGTCCTCCAAATTAAAACCAAGTCACTCTTTAGAAAATAGGGTACTTCTCCCGTATCAAGTTCTCCAATTCCCATGTGGCCTCTTTCGTCGTGTGATATTGCCAAAGAATTTTCACCAAGGAAATTATCTTATTCTGCAACACTTTCTCTTTTCTGTCAAATACCCGAACAGGTTTCTCAACATATGCCATACTCTCATTAAGCTCCAACGGCTCATATCTTATCACGTGTGCTGGGTCCAGGTGATACTTCTGAAGCATAGAGATGTGGAAGACGTTATGGACATTTGCCAAGTCCGGTGGCAATGCCAACCTATACGCCTTATCTCCCACTCTCTCCAAAATCTTGAAGGGTCTGATAAATCTAGGGCTCAACTTGCCCTTCTTACCAAACCTCAATACCCTTCGAAGGTGAAACTCTTAGAAATACCGACTCACCCACATCAAACTCTAGTGGTCTCCGTCTCTTGTCAGCATAACTCTTTTGTCAGCTCTGAGCTATCCATAATCTCTCACATATCAATTGGACGTCCTCAAATGCCTACTGCACTAAGTCTAGAGCAAAAATTTGTCTATCACCAACCTCTTCCCATCCAATGGGGGATCGACATCTGCATCCATACAGTTCCTCATAGGGTGCCATCCCGATACTCATATGATAGCTATTATTATAGGCGAACTTGGCTAACTGCAGGTGGTCATCCCAAGAGCCTCTAAAATCCAGCACACACGCTCTCAACATATCCTCGAGGATTTGTATAGTCCTCTCTGACTGCCCATCTGTCTGAGGATGAAAAGCGGTGCTAAAACTCAGTCGGGTCCCCAACGCTTCCTGAAAATGTTCCCAAAAATGGGAAGTGAAGCGGGCATCCCTATCAGAAACAACGCTCACTGGTACACCATGTAGCCGTAATATCTCTTGAATATACAGGTTCACCACCTGACTCAAAGTATCGGTAGCTCTCACAGCTAAGAAATGGGCAGACTTAGTCAACCGGTCCATAATAACCCATATGGCATCATGACCTCTACGGGTCCTCGATAATCTCATCACAAAATCCATGGTGACATGCTCCAATTTCCAAGTCGGTATCGCTAGAGGCTGTAATAATCCTGCAGGCTTTTGATGCTCTACCTTCACTTGTTGAAAAATGAGACACTTAGTGACATATTCAGCAACGTCTCTTTTCATTCCAGACCACCAATAAACCTTCCGAATGTTTTGATACATCTTAGTATTTCCCGGATGTATCGTATACTTCGATGAGTGAGCCTCTGATAAAATTATCCTCCTGATCTCAGGATCCTCGGGAACACATACTCTGCCTTTGAACCTCAATGTCCCATTAACACTCAGCTCAATATCTGTACCTACACCTGTCTGTATCTGCCTCAGCCAATCGATGTACTGTCGATCACTCTGCTGGGCTTGTTGAATATGGCCAATCAATTCTGGCTCCAGTCTCAAACTAGCCATGATCTCAAGTCCCTCAAATCTAGGTGGGGTTACATCCAAACTGAGGTCCATAAATTATTCCAACAATTCATGTTCCTGTACCATCATATAAGACACCAACCCAAGGATCTTCCTTCTCAAAGCATCGACAACTACATTTACCTTACCCAGGTGGTATATGATTTCACAATCATAGTCCTTTAAAAGTTTGAGCCATCTCTTCTGTCTAATATTCAGCTCTTTCTACGAGAATAGGTACTTAAGGCTCTTAAGATCTGTGAACACCTGAAATTTCTCATCATAGAGATAGTGGCGCCATATTTTCAAAGTAAATACCACGGTTGCCAACTCCAAATCATGAGTCGGTTAGTTCCTCTCGTGATATTTTAACTGTCTAGATCTGTAGGCAACTACCTTCCCATCCTACATAAGTACATAGCCCAATCCCTGGTGTGATGCATCCGTATACACCGAGAATCCTCCTGAGCTGGTAGGAATGGTGAGAACTGGAGCAGTGGTCAATTGATATTTAAGCTCCTCAAAACTCCTCTCACATGCCTCATCCCATACAAACTTAACATCCTTACGCGTGAGGTGTGTTAACGGAACAGCTAGTCTAGAGAAACTCTATACAAATCTCCGATAATACCCTGCCAATCCCAAAAAACTTCTGATCTCAGTAACTGTCTTGGGCTGTTCCCACTGTACAACTGCCTCGATTTTGGATGGATCCCACTGATACCCCATCCTTCGACACAACATGGCCCAAAAATGAGATCTGCTCTAACCAAAAGTTACACTTGCTGAGTTTGGTATACTACTCTTTCTCTCAGAGGGTCTGCAGAACTATCCTCAAGTGCTTCTCATGATCCTCCTTAGACTTGGAATAGACCAAAATGTCATCTATGAACACAATCTGTCAGACCCGTATTTTATGTAGCTAGTACCTTATGATTCCTATGTGTATGAACACTCTATTATTACAGTTGAATCATAAGAAGAGAAATCATTAGATTTAAAGTGTTAGTAAAATGATTTAACACGCAAAAGCTACATGAAAAGCCTAATGTGAGCTATAAGAGTCACAAGCTAAACCGAGTGGATCTGAATCATTCTGACTGAAAATAAGAACTTAAAATGAGAAAATAGAGAGAACTCATGAAGGAAAGTCAGCTTGATTTAGTTCTAAACACAAGGAACGAGAGAAAAAGCTAAAAAGGGTAAAATGGACCTTTTTAGCTAGTTAAGGTGTTTCGGGTGTAATTATCTACCGGGAACGGTTGAAATGTAAAGACGAGAGTGTAAGACATAAGATATGACACTTTCAAAATTTTTAGAAAAAGTCAACTTGGTCAATGGTTAAGGAAAAAGTCAACTATAGTTAAGAAAAGTTGACTTTTACCATAGTTGACTAACCATGATTAAAAATTAACCTAAGTATGGAGGAAAAATTAGGGAAAAATATTCTTGGTCAGAATACAAGATAATCATCCCCGAAAGTAATAAAAATTTATTCGAAAGGATTTCGGATTTAATTTAATGGTTAAAAACGTAATGGGCCTAAAGTGAAGATTTTAAAGCCCATTAAGGTATACTAAACGTAGATCGAAATTCTTAGGTCCCTTAGACTGAATTGTTGGATCGATTGATCGGCCAAATATTTAGACAATTAAAGGCCTGAGGTATAGTAAAATTTTCAACCCGAAAGCCCATTAAGAAAGCCCAAATCGAGAAGCCCAAATGGAAAGCCCATTTGATAAATATCTAACCATAGTTAACGCTAACTATGACTCATTAGGTGACTCACTAGGTGACTCATAACTAAGCCTTAGAAAGTCAAGTTTAATGGCTGGAAAGTAAGGCTTAATGACTAAGTAAGTGGCTTATAAAATCAACCATACCATTGTCATCTTCACCACACCATTCTCGGCTAGAAGAAGAAACCATTGAAACGCATTATCCAAGCTTTCTCTCACTAGAAATCACTAGGAATTAGGCATATTTGGAACTTGCATTCTTCATAGAAGTTGTTCCAAATTGAAAGGAGAGTGACATATGTTGGAATTGGCTATCAAGGAGCCATAGAGTGCAAACCGTGAGCCTCCAAAGTTTCTGCCAAGTGTGAACACAACTATTGGTATATTTTCAAGTTTTCAATTTCATATATGTTAATGTATGAATAATTTTAAGTATATTGGTATATGTTTTATGCATTGAAACAAATGAAATTACTATGATCTTGGTTAGGCCGAAAGTGAGTAGTGAAATATTGATGAATGCCCATATAATTTTAAGGCATAAATGGATTAATGTACATGTGTTAATGATTATGGCATAGTTAGAATTAATCAATTTGATTAATTAATACATTTATTAAGTTGGAAATCAAGGTGTTTGATAAAATGCCTAAATGAACTATGTGATATTTAAGAAAGTTGCCAACCTAGTGTTTGTGAAAATGCTTAAGTGAATTGGCTAAACAAATAGGCATGGGTGGCATGCCATGGTGTAACCGACGACATGGATAACTCTCGACCATGGCATGTGGCCGAGAGGCCCAATGGGCTAAGCCCAAATATTTTAGGCCCAATGGGCTAAGCCCAAATATTTTAGGCCCAATGTGATGTAATGGGTCTAGGACAAGCCCAATAAGAGTTGGTAGGCCTCACAAGCCCAAGAGGCCCAACGAAAATGAATAGTAAAATGGAAATGGGCTTAAGACATAGTTAGGCCCATTAAGGTTTATTAAAACCCATTAAGGGAAATAGACTATATTTAAGGTGAAATACAATAGGAAAAGTGTAATTAACCTGATAAATGGTTATATGCAGCTCCAGAGAGTATTGGAGAAGCAAATCGGACTGCTGGATCGAGCAGCGTTGAGAAAGTCAAATTTCTTAAGTAATTGCAGGTAAGAGACTTTTGTGAGTAGTTAGAGATATCTGCACATATTTTTGTCTGCTTTTACATTCACTTAAAAACTCTGAGGGTTAGAGAAAGTGAATAATAATTATTGTGACCCGATAATGGTAAATTACGATTTTACCCCCAGTTAGTCAAAAAGTCAAATTTTGTGAAAAGTTGTAAAAAGTATAGAAACCACCATTTTGAGTGTTTTACTACTGTTTAGCAGAAGAATAAATAGATGGACTAATGATTTTAAGGTTGATGTGAATTAAGCACACTTTATAGTGCTGATTTTGATATTTTGTAAATCATCCCTTTTTTAAAGAGTCATCTATCATATTATGTGAGAATAAATCGTGTTGGAGCACAGCTCGCACTGGATTTCATATATTTTACACATATATTAGTGCGAAATTATGATTCGCACTATATTTCCATGACATACATGATAGAGTACTGGAGTTCTTACTCGTACTTAATTTTATATGATATATGCATGAGAGAGTGCTGGAGCGATTAGCTCGTATTTGAGTTTACATGAGATGCATGACAGAGTACTGGAATGTTGCTCGTACTCGATTCTTCATGATTTATGCATGACATAGTACTGGAGCTATTGCTTGTACTTGATTTGATAATATTGTGCATACAATGGTACTGGAGCTATTGCTCGTACTTGATTTGATACATGAACTATGCATTGACCTAGTTGCTGGAGGTTTACTCGTACTAGAGTTTGAGTTTATGATGTGAAACAGTGTTTGAGTGGAGTGTCGACTGTGAGTCGCGTTCAAAGGCATGCACTATATGTGATATATAATACATGTTGAAAACCATGCTTGATTTCCTCGTGTAGACTGAGTGTCACACTGTGAGAGGATTCACATGAGTATTTAGAGACGTGGTATGATATTCCATGGTTTTGAAGGCTAAGACCTATGGCAGGCACCTCGACTGTGATGTAGGGTCCACGAAGTACATTGTACCGTGCGAGTGGCATGGAGTACACTATACCGTGTGCTGTTGTGGAGTTGAGGAGGATATAGCTAGCGGTTCTGATGGACTGACCCCCCTTCCATTACAGCAGTGATGCCCCACATACTGAGATCTGTGTTATCTGGGATCACATTGTCAGATGTGATCATAGTTCAGGATACTATTTACATTTTCACCACAGAGCCTCACACGATATATCACCTGATTGACTGATTTACTTGCGGATAGACCTGAGGGATGGGTCGAACACCGATTTATGTTGTGAATGATTTAAATGCCATATTTACTGTGATTTAAACATACATGGCATGATTTATCTAAAGGCATTGTGATATTATAAAGATGCATTGTTTTGCACTACATGCCTACATTTGAGAAAGAAAGCATGATTTCTGTACATGAGATTTAATCTATACAAGTATATATATATTTAAAGACATGCTTTTAAAAGTGAGTTAAGGAAATGATATTTTTGAGGCATAGCATTATTTTGAGTAGATAGTGTAGATATCTACTTGCTTGCCTGATTTCCTTACTGAGCGCGTTATATGCTCACCTCCTTTCTTTACATCTCCCTACCGAGCGTCAGTAGTAGAGTGAGAGCTTTTGAGGGATAGTATTCCTATGTCCACTGCTATTTTCCTATCGATTGATAGGTATACATATTTTGTACGGTTATGTATATAAACATATAAATAGTACAGTGATGTATACGATATATATTATGGGGAATGTATTTGTATTAGATTTTATATGATCTCATATGTATTGTAAAAGAAATTGTAGTCAGTAACAGTATATTGACATGTACGTATGATAATGGAAGATATGGTATGCGAGGAAGTTAACATCAAATCACAGCCCAACCATTTATGAGAGGAAAGGTAAGTTAAAAATGCGAAAAATTTGTAGTGGTTTTGGTTAAGTCAGGATGGGTCTTGACACAATTACAAACTTGTCCAGGTATGGCTTAAACACATCATTCATCAACGCCATAAATGCTGCGGGAGTATTCGTCAATCTGAATGGAATCACTAAAAACTCGTAGTGGCCATAATGGGTATGAAATGCTGTCTTTGGTACATATCCACTCCTGATCCTCAACTGATGGTACCTTGATCGCAGATCTATATTAGAAAATACTTGGGCTCCCTGGAGCTGATCCAGTAAATCATCTATGCGTGGAATGAGGTACTTGTTCTTAATTGTGGCCTTATTCAATAACCAGTAGTCTATACACAGTCGGAGGCTTCCATCCTTATTCCTTACAAATAGAACCGGAGCTCTCCATGGTGAGACACTCGATCTAATAAACCCCTTCTCTAACAACACTTGCAGCTATTTCTTCAGCTCTTCTAACTCAATCGGTGCAATTCTATATGGTGGTTTCGATATCGGCTCTGTACCAGGCACTAACTCTATGCAAAATTCTATTTCCCTTTTAGGTGGTAGTCCTGGTAATTCATTCGGAAACAGCTGCAAGAGTTGCTAGGGAACAGCTGCAAGAGTTGAGTTGGAAGAACTTAGGAAACAGCTGCAAGAGTTGCTAGGGAAGGGGTTCATCAAACCGAGCGTCTCACCTTGGGGAGCACCGATTTTATTTGTAAGGAAGAAGGATGGAAGCCTCTGATTGTGTATAGATTACCGGTTGTTGAATAAGGCCACCATCAAGAATAAGTATCCATTCCATGCATCGATGACTTGTTGGATCAGCTTAAGGGAGCGCAGGTCTTTTCCAAGATAGATATGAGATTAGGGTACCATCAGTTGAAGATACGAGGTAGAGATGTAACCAAGACAACTTTTCGCACCAGGTATGGACATTATGAGTTTATGGTTATGCCTTCGGGTTGACGAATGCTCCTGTAGCTTTTATGTCGTTGATGAATGAGGTATTTCACCAGTACTTGGATCGATTTGTGATCGTGTTTATTGATGATATACTGGTGTACTCAAGGTCGAGTGAGGAGCATGAAAGGCATTTAAGGATAGTGATACAGACCCTTAGAGAGAAGAAGTTGTACGTTAAACTCAACAAGTGTGACTTTTGGTTTGAACAAATCTTTTTTCTGGGTCACATAGTATTAAAGGATGGAGTATCAGTGGATCCATCCAAGATTGAGGCCGTAGTTTAGTGGCAGAGACCCCAGACAATGACAGAGATCAAAAGTTTCCTAAGTTTAGCTGGGTATTACCGAAGGTTTGTAGAGGGATTCTCGAGATTAGCTGCTCCTTTGACACGTCTCACGAGGAAAAATGTAGAGTTTGTGTGGGACGATAAGTGTGAGGAAAGCTTTGAGGAGTTGAAGAGGAGGTTAACTATAGCTCCGATACTCACCATTCCTACCAGTTCAGGAGGTTTCTCGGTGTATGCGGATACTTCACACTAAGAACTGGGCTGTGTATTAATGCAGGATGGGAAGGTAGTAGCCTATGAATCAAGGCAGTTAAAGGATCATGAGAGGAACTACCCAACCCATGACGTGGAGTTAGCAACGGTGGTGTTTGCGCTGAAGATATGGCGCCACTACCTCTATAGTGAGAGATTTCAGATTTATACAGATCATAAGAGCCTTAAGTACCTGTTCTCACAGAAAAAGTTGAACATGAGACAGAGGAGATGGCTCGAGCTGTTAAAGGATTATGACTGTGAGATCCTGTACCACTCGGGTAAAGCAAATGTGGTTACTGATGCATTCAGTAGGAAGCATCTCGGGATGGTGTCATTCATGATGGTCAGGGAACACGAGCTGTTGGAACAGTTCACGAACCTCAGTTTGGATATGACCCTGCCTGACGTTGATAGTGGATTTATGATAGCTAGCCTGCAGTTGGAACCGAATCTGGTAGATCGAATCCAACAGGCTCAACAAGTTGATCAGCAGTGCACTGATATTGTTGGGCAGATACAGAGGGGTATAGAGATGGACTTTAGGTTGAGTTCAGATGGATTGTTGAGGTTCGGAGGTAGGATATGTGTTGCTGATGATGTAGAGATCAGAAAGTTGATCTTGACAAAGGCTCACTCATTGAAGTATACGATACATCCAGGGAGTACTAAGATGTATCAAAACCTTCGAAAGGTTTATTGGTGGTCTGGGATGAAAAAGCACATTGCTGAATATGTTGTTAAGTGTCTCGTTTATCAGCAGGTGAAGGTAGAGCATCAGATGCCTGCAGGGTTATTGCAGCCTCTACCGATATCGACATGGAAGTCGGAGCATGTCACCATGGATTTTGTGATGGGATTACCGAGGACCCGTAGAGGTCATGATGCCATATGGGTGATTATGGATCGGTTGATGAAATCAACCCATTTTCTAGTTATGAGAGCTACCGATACTCTAAGCCAGTTAGCGAACCTATATGTGCACGAGATAGTGAGGCTACATGGAATTCCAGTGAGAGTTGTTTCTGATAGGGATGCCCGCTTCACTTCTTACTTCTGGGAACATTTTCAGGAAGCGATGGGGACCCAGTTGAGTTTTAGCACCGTGTTTCATCCTCAGACAGATGGTCAGTCAGAGAGGACTATACAAACCCTGGAGGATATGTTGAGAGTGTGTGCATTGAATTTTAGAGGCTCTTAGGATGACCATTTGCCACTCGCAGAGTTCCCCTATAATAACAGTTTTCATGCGAGTATCGGGATGGCACCGTATGAGGCATTATATGGGCGTAGATGCCGTTCCCCTATTAGATGGGAAGAGGTTGGTGACAGACAGATCTTTGCTCCTGACTTGGTTAGACAAGCCTCTAAGGACGTCCAATTGATATGTGAGAGGTTACGGATAGCTCAAAGCAGGCAAAAGAGTTATGCTGACAGGAGACGGAGACCACTAGAGTTTGATGTGGGTGAGTCAGTGTTCTTGAAAGTTTCTCCTTCGAAGGGAATTATGAGATTCAGGAAGAAGGGAAAGTTCAGCCCTCGATATATAGGGCCATTTGAGATACTTGATAGAGTGGGAGATAAGGCGTATAGATTGGCATTGCCACCAGAGTTGGCAAGTGTGCATAACGTCTTCCATGTATCCATGTTGAGGAAGTATTGCCTGGACACGACACATGTGATAAGATATGAGCCTTTGGAGCTCAATGAAGGTATGACCTATGTTGAGAAGCCGATTCGGATATTGGACAGTAAAGAGAAAGTGTTGAGGATAAAGACAATTCCCTTAGTGAAGGTTCTTTCGCAACATCACACTGTGGAAGAGGCCACATGGGAATTAGAGAGTTTGATGTGGAAGAAGTATCCCAAGTTATTCACGGATTAAATTAGTTCTAATTTGAAAGACCAAATTTTCTAAGTGGGGGAGAATGTGAGACCCCATATATGTTTAAGCACGACTTTGTATATGTATGTAAATAGTGATGTGCTTGTAATGTGAAGTATAAATGATGTAAGTCCATCAGTTTAAGGTACACACATGTAATAAGAGTTGTGATTGTACGTACAAGTTGCATTATGTATGAATGTGAAGAAATGGACTTATACATGTGGAGAGTGTAAGTAAAATGGAATATGAGTAGTGTGGTAAATGGAATGAAGATTTGCATGAGTATACAATTCCATTTAGTTAATATTAAGTATCTTTGGTTATACAAAGATTCCACACAAGTTTCAATAGGTATAAGGTATGTATGGATTTCATTTTCAAGTCTCGAAGATGATTGGATGAGAAAATGACCATGAAAACAAATTAAGGATGTTTTGGTATAAGCTTTTGCAGGAAACTGCAGCAAAATTTAGAAATTATGCAGGTCAGATCGATCTCATAGGATGAGAGATCGATCTAGAAGAGCCAGAAAACTCTTATTTGAGTAAAGGAATAGGGCAGATTGATCTCCAATGGGGCCAGATCGATCTCCTAAACATTCTATAATGAAAAGATCGATCCTCAAGCCTACAGATCAATCTCCTTAGCTCTATGTTTGGAGCAGATTGATCTCTAGCTTCGACAGATCTATCTCATGCTTAAAATGTCATGAAAAAGAGGGATTCAAGGGGACCAGATCGATCTCCTCCTAGTGCAGATCGATCTCTTCAAGCTATTTCTATAAAAAGAGGGTTGAAAATCTAAAAATTTCCAAAAAAATCATTTCCTTCCATTTTCAACCCAAAAACCTAACTTTCTCTCACTAAAATCAGCAATTTCCATTAAGATTTGAGGGTAGGCCATTAGACACTAAGTTGTTCATCTTAATGAAGAGAAAAACATAGTTAGAACCCAAAATCCCATTGTTGGTATTAAAGGAGCAAAGGGAATTGTAATTTGGAGCAAGAAGAGAAATCAGATTTGGTAAGATTCTAACACTCCAACTATGGTACATTGTCTATTTAATTGATTTTGGAGTTGTTTGGCATAAGTATGGATGGTTAGAAACTATCTAAAATGCATTGGAATGATTATGACCTAGAAATGGTCTAGCGTGAGAAAGTGGAATGTATGGAGATTAATAAGAAATGAGATGTCTAGAGATGACAATAGTGTTATGCGTATGATTTTAAGATGTTGTTGGTGAATAAATTGTAAGATTTACCTAAAAGGGGTAAAATGTGGATTAAGGCATTGGTAAAATGCATAAGTGAATTATATTGAATAGTGAGGTCAAATATGGGTTAAAAACATTAACTCAATTGATTTGGATGAATGAATCGCAGCTTCCGAGGATACGTCGGAGCGAGTTGAGCCAAGAGCATGAGAAGCTAAGAGGAAAAGAGTCACACCAAGTAAATCGAGGTAAGGGAATTGTGTGGACTCTTAGAGATATCTGTGCATAATTTGGGCGCTTAAATGATTTGCTAGAATGCATGAGATATTAGGAAATGAAATTGGGTGATTGAAGGGCAAAAGTTGGGTGTTTGCGAAATGTGCATGAAAACAAAAGCATATTGCTTTGAAAATCATGTTTTATTGCTTTTTAGCAAGTGATTAGTAGGTTGGCTAGCATTTGAAATGAATTGCAAAAGAAATGAGTTGTTTTGGTTTGTTAACCACACTTTGCAAAGAAATGAGCCACCTACATTGTTTTTGTGAGAATGAAAGCGTGCTAGAGTACGTCTCGCACGAGATTTGATGTGTTTTATACACATGAGTGCTAGAGGCACTAGTTTTCACATGGATTTCATATTGGTTTTGGCATTGTGCTTGGAGCTTAGCTCGCACTAGATGCCCATCTTGTTTGTTACCGTGCTTGGAGCTTCGAGTAGACTGGGTGTCACATCGATTAAATAGGCTCACGCGTGCATTATTTTGACATGATTTATTAGCCATGTTAGGAGCTTCGGGTAGACAAGAGGTCATACCAATTAAATATGCTCACACGTTCATTTTGAGATGTGGCGTGATATGATGTGTTGATTGGGTCCATGGAGTACGTTGTACAGTGCATGTAGTATGGAGTACGTTGTACCGTGTTGAGATGTGATGTGCCATCTTTGGACAAGATCTGCTATGGACCGATGGATAGGATTTGACCCACCTCTCGTATGGAAGCAGATAGTGGTGATATCTCGCACACCTAATCCGTGTAGCCAGTATCACAGGTTATGGCCATAGACCTTGAGGTTATTACCTATTATTGAATTGCCTATCTCACATGTCTATTGTTTTGAGAATAAATCCATGTTTGAAATGATTTGTGGGTTAGGACAGTCCGAGGGATTGGCTGAGACCTGACAAGTGTTGAATTGTTTTGAGATATTGATTGTTAATAGTTTTTAAAGTGCACGGATGCATGATGTTTAATGCCATGCTTATTTAAGAAAATGCATGATGGTTAATGCTATGCTTATTTGAAAAAAACGCATGATGGTTAATGCCATGCTTTATTATGAATTATGCATGATGATTTATACCATGCTTTGAGTTAAAATGTGCACTGGATTTTAATAGCATGAATGCTTTACATACCATTAACACAATCATACACTCATGTTTTGAGATAAATGATGAACTAAATGCTTTTGAGCATGGCATCACGATCACGTAGATAGTGCAGTATCTACCTGTTCGCACGATTGCCTTACTGAGCGTGTGGTTTTGTCACCCCCTTATTTTCCCCCTCTGTACAGAGTGTTGAGTATAGATTGAGCGTGACTGAAGGTATTTCCCTTTTGGTAATCTGCTGTATCCCATCGCATGAGGTATACACACTGTTGAAATTTTGCATCTAAACTTACGATAGCAAAGTAGCATTTTGTATGTAACTATTGGGGATGTAAAATAATGTAAACACATGTAACAACTCTGATATATACATTTATACAAGTGTTTACTCATAAATAATATACAAATTGAATTAGTATGGTGGAATGAGTTAGACTCGACTCACAGCCCAACTATTGAGGAGAGTTGCTGTTCACGATTTAGGTAAGGATGAATGATAAACGATGCACGAAAATGCAAAAAATTTGTACGTATTTTGGTAAGTTGAGGGTCGTGACAGAAGTGTCCTCGTCCAACGTGTGCACTCTTCCCCTGCTCACACCCACTGCCTGTTTCCCCTTCTCTTCAGCTATGGCCCTCCTCCTCGAGGCAGCTATCTCAATTAGAGCTCTCTCTAGCTCCTTGCCCTTTTGTAGGGTAGTCTCCATCTTCTCGGGACAAAACTTAGCTATATGTCCAGGTTTCTCGCATCTAAAACACACATAGGGGTCATCGAACAGGGTCTGGTCCCATGAAATCTCCCACATCTCCTACACTAATCAGTAGTAGGTCGTGGTCCTCCAATAACCATACCCATTGGTGCAGTCAAAGCTGGGTACACAGGAGGTCTAGCAGCTCTCCCCTGCACCTCCTCGATCTTAGGTCTCTTCTCAAAATACCTTGGGCCTCCCCTCTTGGCCACTCTATCCCTCTCGGATCTCTTTCGGTCTCTATCCATCCTGACAGTAATTCTTCCAAGCTCGGAGGCATTCCGCTCAAAGTCTTGCTCGCATAATTGAGCCTTATGTACAGCCTCCTCATAGGTCAAAATGTCTAAGGGAGCTAGCTTAGTCTGGATGGCCAATCTCAATCCATCCATGAACTTCTGTATCTTTCGGGTCTCACTACCTATTGTATTTGGGTCGTATCTCCCCAAGGACATGAACTTGGACTCATACTCATCCACAGTACGGTTCCCCTGAACCAAATTCATGAATTCCATCTGCAGTTTCCTCTGTGCAGTAGCTGGAATGTACTGTCTCCTGAAGGCCTCTAAAAATATCTCTCATGAGATCTCGGAGTGTCTGGCCCTCAAAAGAGCCGCGGTGGACCTCCACCAATGTTTGGCCTCGCCTTTCAACATAAACACGGCAAAGGCTACCTTTTTAACTGAAGTGCATCGAAAAAACCTATACAGTTTCTCCATCTCAAACACACAGTCTTTCGTGATAACTGGGTCTTTCACCCCTCTGAACACTGGGGGTTTCAATGCTTGGAACTCTCGCAGTCTGCTCAAGTAGCAGTCATAACCTAAATCACTACCGCTCTGCTATGGAACGATAGAAGAATCCGTATCCTGTATTAGACGTGTCATCATCTCAGTAGCCTGAGGTCTCTTCGCCTCTGCAGCTACCTGTCCAGTAGCATCAGGCTGTGTACGAGACCTTGTCTGTCACCGACACCCAAGGCCTGCGTGACTATCTCCACCAGGTTCTCAATACTCTACTCTATCCTAGCGAAGCGAGCCTCAATATCTTCTACTCTCCCAGTAAGGTCCTGTGGAGCCTGATCAGTCTGTGGCTCCGCACGGCTCTCAGGCCTACCTCTACGGCCTCTAGCATGTGCTCTCGCCCCTCTACCTTGGCGCGTAATTGGCATAATGCCTAGCTTCCTGTATTATAATAATTTATTAAGCTCAATCCATCACGATATACACAGTTATATCTAAACAAAAGCATAGTAATATGCGGATATACATTTCCTACATTTTATTACTGACTCATATCAGGCCAACACAGTTCTGATACCAATCTCTGTCACGACCATTTTTCATTCCCTTTTTACCGAAAATCTCAATAAATTTTTTGTGTTTTACTGTTACCTTACCCAATCGTGAATAACTCACCACATACAGTTGGACTGTGAGTCAATAATAATCACCACTTACAGCTCATTCACAATTTAATGAAATGATGTCATACATTCGAAGTTAATCGTTTACTTATACAAAATATGATTATTGACATCTACATCCCCCATAATTACATTACAAATGACTATTGTGCTTTTACGTTGTTTGGATACAAAAAGGAATCACTGTGTATATACCTCTGAGTGATAGAGATGCAGCGGATGTCCAAAATACCACGCCTTAGTCCTCACTGGGCTACTATGCACACTCTGTAGGAGGGGGAAAATAGAGAGGGATGAGCAACCACACTCTCAGTAATGCAATAATGCAAGCATGGTAGATAACTACTCTATCTACATGTTGATAGTGTTATGCATAAATCGTTTATAGTTTGGAGCATGAGGAAAACAAAACTATGCCATATGTGTATACATATATCATGTATTTAAATCAGGTAAATAGGCATAATAAAACATGGTAAATCATCATGTACAAGCCATCTCATGCTCAATTGTCAAATCACATAATAAAAAGGGAAATTCACTTAAAACATACTTTTTAAATCACATCATAAAGCTCTTTCTCAAACACATACAATCCCATCACAAACCATTTTCTCAATCACAAACATCATTACCATTTCACAAATCAAATCCCACGAGGCTCGACCCCTCCCTCGGGTCTACCTTAGACAATCACAATCACACATATGTAATAAAAACCAGGTCACCATATCAAAAGTGCCTATGTGGACCAACTACATCATAAATCATCCCAGACCACACGCATCTAGGTGTGCGGGGTATCGTGCTGGCACGAAGATGGATTATCCCTCGCCAGACTTTCTCATCACATAACCATCGTGCAGTACATTGTACTCAATATGATATACATGGTACAGCGTACTCCGCGGACTCATATCGTGATTGGGGGTGCCATTCCTAGGTCTTACCTACCCCATACCAAGAATTTTCCATATCCAGGTAGGAGAGCCTCCCTGCCGAACAGAGCCTCCTCGCCCCTCCAGGGCTTAAGGATGTTGGCTTAAGGATCCTTTTGTACCCATGTAGGAGAGCCTCCCCATCCCTCCAGGGCTTAAGGATGTTCGCTTAAGGATCCTTCTGTAAGAGAGCCTCCCCACCTAACAGAGCCTCCCCGCTTTCTCGGGCTTAAGGATGTTAGCTTAAGGATGTAGGGCTTAAGGATCTTACCGTAAGAGAGCCTCACTACCGAACAGAGCCTCCCCGCCTAACAAAGCCTCCCTGCCTCGTCGAGCTTAAGGATATAGAGCTTAAGGATCTTACCGTAAGAGAGCCTCCCCATCGAACAGAGCTTCCCCTCCTCCTCGACCTTAAGGATGTTGGCTTAAGGATGTAGAGCTTGAGGATCTTACCAACTTTCACGACCTCATACATATTACGATGTGCAAACTTGTGCGAGCAAAGCTCTAGCACGACTCATGCATCCTATCATAAAAAAACCATGTACGAGCATAGCTCTAGTACGGTTATACGCATAAGAAAAACCACTCGAAATCCACATACGAGCAGAAGCTGCAGTATGGTTTATAAACATCATCATAGTTTTCAAATCAATGTGCAAGCTAAGCTCTAGCACATTTCATACAAATGAAAACATCGAAATCTAGCGCGAGCGAGGCTCCAGCGCAAATTAAATCACATACACATGATAGGCGGCTCACATACATTCAAAACATTTCAAAACATGTTTAGCGCCTCACATGGGCTATTTCACAACATCATTCAAGTATTAGCCAACCTATCCTTTTATTTGCTCAAATCAAAGCATTGTGTTTTGTGAAAACATTCAAAACACATGATTTATGCAATTATTAGCCATACTATCCCTTTTTATACATCCATATAAACCAAATCATATACGTACTCATAATTGTTAACATACATGCTCAACCACTTTTCCAAACCATCATACAAATTTACAACACCCTATATACCCACAAAATACGAGCAGCTACCTTTATATACTCACAAAATTCCCTTACCTGGAATCATGACGTGTGATTTAACTTCCTTAAAGCTGCTTACGTGTGCGTAGTTCAATTGCGTCTCTAAGGACTCTCCAAAACTGCACAAATTCATATTCCGCATTATTTCAATCTATTACACGCAACCTTTGGGTTTTGCTATAGTCAATTCACTCTATAGCTTCTATCATCTCATATAAGGCCCCATTTCATTTCTCTATTCATATCTCAAGTCTATGGATTTCTTTAGGCCTATTTATTCATAATGAATCGGTATTAAATCGATATTAAGCTCATAGTGTTCCTTTAGGCCTATATATTTCCTCACTATGGCTTTTCCATCAACACTATATGTGCTCATTTTCTTAATTCCACTCAACCCACAATGTAGTTTCATTTACCCATTAAAAATCATCCACATTACTCAATTGACAACTTAGCAATTCCCTCAAATTACCAACTCATCCAAATTCACAATGTGAATTAATTTAACCACTCCACATCATTCCTATTAATTCTATAACATCTTATCATAATCCATAAATCATCAACATACTCAATCACACTTTCTCACTGTAGACTCATTCCATTTATTAGGTTATATGTGTTCCATTGCTTTCTAGATGATTTTTATCATCCATATACATGCCAATCAACTCCAAAATCAATTAAATACACAATGTACTTAGGCTGGAGTATTAGAAGCTTACCAAATCTGATTTCTCTTCTTGCTCCAAATGACAATGCCCTTAGCTTCTTCAATACCAACAAAGGGATTTTGGGTTCCAACTATGTTGTTCTCTTTCTCAAGATGAACAACTTAGTGTCTAATGGCCTCCCCTCAATTCTGACAGGAAATGACTGATTTTAGAGAAATAAACTTAGGTTTTGGGTGAAAAATGGATGGGTGATGTTGTTTTCTCAAAATTTTTAGATTTCAGCACTTTTTTTATAAAAATAGCTTAAAGAGATCGATTTGCACTAGGAGGAGATCGATATGATCCCCTTAAATCCCTATTTTTTCACGGTATTTTAAGCATGAGATCGATCTCTTGATGCTTGATATCGATCTGCTCCCAAACAGAGATCTAAGGAGATCGATCTGTATGTTAAGGATCGATCTTTTCATTACAGAATGTTTATGAGATCAATCTGACCCCATTGGAGATCGATCTGTTCTATTCCATTGCTCAAACGAGAGCATTCTGGCTCTTTCAGGTCGATCTCTCCTTCTATGAGATCGATCTGGCCTTCATATTTTTCAGATTTTCTATAGTTTTCCTGCTACAACTTACACCAAAACATCCTTAATCTACTGCCATGGCCATTTTATCATCCATCCACCTTTATGACTTGAAAATGGCATCCATTCATACCTTATTCACATTGAAACTTGTGTGCATTCCTTGTATATCTAAAGGTATACTATATAAAACCAAATGGAAGCATTTATATTCATGCAACTTCCTTCCATTTACCACACTACTCATTTTGAGTTCCGATCACATTCATCACTTATAAGAACTTATTTCTTCATATTCATACACAATGAAAATTGTATGTACGTTACAAATCATATTACACTTATGTATATTGAATCCATGGACTTACATCAATTACACTTTACATTAGAAGTCCATTAGCATTCATTGATCCAATTACACACGTTATAACTATACATATACGGGGTCTCACAATAAAATCATACTACAAGTATGTACATTACATTTTAGAATTTACATCAATTGTACTTCACATTACAAGTACCTTACCACACTTATGAATCCATAAGGTTTACATCCAAAAATACGTGTCTTACATTCTGTGCCTGCCTGACCTATTCAATCAATGTTGGCTCAATCCTGAGACTAGCAACTAAAGGACTATGATCCGATGGTACTACATTAATAGACAAGCTTGCAAGCTGTCCCAACAATTTCCACTCCTTCACCATCATACCAGACACCATACTCATGTTATTCCTACTCAATGCGTCCGCTATCACATTTGCTTTCCTCGGGTGATATAAAATTTCACAGTTGTAGTCTTTCAACAATTCTATCCATCTACACTGCCTCATGTTCAGTTCTTTCTGAGAGAATAGGCATTTGAGGCTCTTGTGATCCATATAAATCTGGAACTTTTTCTCCTTAAAGGTAATGCCTCCATATTTTCAAAGCAAAGACTACTGCTGCAAGTTCGATATCATGCGTAGGGTAATTCCTTTCATGCTCCTTTAGTTGACGAGATCCGTACGCTACCACTTTGTCATTCTGCATAAGCACACACCCCAATCCATTCAATGAAGCATCACTATACACTATAAATCCTCCGAGTCTATTTGGTATGGTGAGGATCGGTGCAGAAGTTAATCGATGCTTGAGCTCTTGGAAACTGCGCTCACAGGTTTCACTCCACTTAAACTTGACATCCTTACTGGTGAGTCGAATTAGAGGAGCTGCAATTTTCAAAAATCCCTCTACGAATCTTCTGTAGTACCTGGCTAATCCAAGAAAACTTCGTATCTCTGTCACTGTCTTTGGCCTCTCCTAGTTCACTATAGCTTCCACTTTGGACGGGTCAATGAAGACTCCATCCTTGTTCACTACATGGCCCAGAAAACCAATTTGCTTCATCCAGAACTCACATTTGTCCAACTTAGCATACAATCTCCTTTCTCTAAGTGTCTGAAGGACTATGTACAGGTGTCGTTCATGTTCTTCCGAAGAACGAGAATACACCAAGATGTCGTCTATAAATACCATCACGAATTTATCCAAGTAGTCTTTGAAAACTTTGTTCATCAAGTTCATGAATGCTGTTGGGGCATTTGTTAAGCCAAATGGCATGACCAAGAATTCGTAATGCCTATAGCAAGTTCGAAAGGCTGTCTTGGAAATGTCCTCACCTCTAACTTTCAGCTGGTGATATCCTGACCTTAGGTCTATCTTCGAGAACACTTTGGCACCTTTTAACTGATCGAACAAGTCATCGATCCTCAGTAACGGGTACCGGTTCTTGACAGTAGCCTTATTGAGCATACGATAATTAATACACAGCCTCAAGCTACTATCCTTCTTCTTCACAAAGAGTATGGGTGCACCCCAAGGTGACACACTCGGGCGTATGAATCCCTTATCTAGTTGCTCTTGGAGTTGTTTCTTTAATTCTTCCAACTCAATATGTGCCAACCTATACAAGGGTTTTGACAAAGGTTCGGTTTCAGGCACCAAGTCATGGCAAACTCCAACTCCCTATCGGGAGGTAATCTTGGCAACTCTTTGAGAAATACATCTGGGAATTTCTTTAGCACCGGGATATCCTGAAGTTTGGGCTTCGGCTTCTCATTACATTCCACGAAAGTTATGAAACCTTCATCATTTAAAATCAACTTTCAAGACCACATTTAATCAATAAAAAATTTTACTTATTTATTCATTTATCTCCAATAGTTACTACACACTTTTCGAGTAAGTATAAAGTCATAACCTTCCTAAAATAGTCTAAAGTAACTTTATGGATTGCTAACCAATCCATTCCTAGTATCACATCAAAATCCGTCATATCTAGTAAGATCAAGTTAGCTTGAACTACCTTTTCACCTTTCTTACCTCACGGTTCCTATATACTACCTCAATCATTTACGATTCTTTCATAGGTGTTTTTACACGAAGTAAATAACCTAAAGGCTCAGGCTCTTTCGGTAACTTCCTAGTAAAAGTGAGTGATACAAAAGAATGTGTTAATCCTGAATCTATTAACACAAAAGCTTTAACATTTGAGATGAGAAGATTACCCTTCACTACTGTTGTCGAGGCATCCGCAGCTTCCTTATCCAATTTGAAGACTCATCCTTGATCGATCACTTTCTTGCCTTTGTCCACTGGAGCTGGTGGTGGTGGAGGAATCGCTCTTACATGGGAATCTGATAAGGTACTGGGGTGTTCTGAGCAGGAAAAGGCCTTGGCCTCGTCACCATAGCACGAGAAGCTTCGACCCTCTGCTTCTTATTTTGCCATCTATTCTGGATAGGTCTCCGATCATCAAACCTCTTACCATGACTTCTCAGTTGTGACTGAAACTCAGACTGAGATAAGTTCATATCATGCTCCACAAACTATGCCCTTTGGATAGCCTTAACATATGTCCGAATGTTTAGAGGAGCTAGCTTGCTTCTGATTACCGACCTCAATCCATGAATGAACTTGACAGTCTTCTTCAGCTCATTCCTTGTAATATCGGGCTCATATCGAAGCAGTACAGTAAACCTTGACTCATACTGATCCACTGTCATATTACCTTGTACCAAGCTCAAAAATTCTGCCTCTTTCTTCCTTCGTGCACACTCTAGGATATACTGATCATTAAAAGCTTCGAGTAAAGTCTCCCATGAAATCTCAGTATGCCTAGTTAACAGAACTATCTCGGCAGAAGTCCATCATCGCTCTGCCTCTCCCTCTAGCATATAGATAGCCAATGCCACCTTATCCGAGCTACTATAGTTCATAATCATGAAGATCTTCTCCAACTTCTGAACCTACTCCTTATCTGCATTGGGATCCTTGTCTCCCTTAAACACAGGCGGGTTAATCTTTTGAAGCTGCCTTACCCGCTCCATGTGTCTTTCCACTCAATCCTGAACTAGCGGCTATACTACCGGTGGCTGTGGTGGAGGTACGAGTTCCTATAGTTCTGGGGGTTGTGGCTCTGGAGATGGAGGAGCTTGTAGCACATTCGCGGCATTAGCGAAGTTCGCCATAAACTAAGTGAATGTAGCAGACATCTCTGCCATTGACCGCTCGAGTCTATCCATCTTGGAGTTTGGACTCTCTAGCTGTGGGGGAGGTACCGGAGGTGGTTGGGCTCACCTACCATAGCCTTTTGCTCGTCTCCCACTCATACTGACTGCAAATCCTATACCAAAGACCCAAAGAAGTTAAAAACAATCGAAAGTATATGCGAACATATATATATATACATTTTAGACATGCACGGTTGTGAGATGTACCTCTAGACTAGCTAACCTACATCGACACGACCTACAACAACCCGCTCTGATACCAAAAAGAGTTGTCACGCCCCGTGACCTAACATCAACCTAGTTGCGCAATGTTAAGCAGAATCGTATGTTAATATAACCTAAATATTACTACGCGGATCGTTTTACTTGTTGTTTGTGTCCGATGTAGGTTCCATTCTACCCTTTATAATATTTTTATTCGAGATTAATTTCAAATCTAACTTTATATCATCAATGATTTCGGTCTATCTTTCTAATTAAGCTGCGTGACTATGACATATAATTTAGCACTTGTTACTCAGTATGACATATTTATCACAAGTTCTCAACATCAAATAAATTAATTTCGGGTTCCAATCATACAATCATATAATCCAAAAACCTGACATCAAGCCAATCCACATAGCATGCCATACCGTTCATCCATTTTAAACCGAAAAGAAGAAACCTAAGGTCAATCATGCTAACCGAAACTACCTTAACAACATGTAACCACAATCAAATCTTTCAGTTTAGTAGCATACACATATTATCCCAATCCAAGGTTTAAACTGAGACCAAAAGGAAGAAACCTAAGTATGATACTTAGTAATCATGCTGACACATCAACCAGCTAAATACATCTCACAAAATATACAACCGTGCGTGCATATCTGAAAATAGAAATGCATATATATACATATACTGTCCTTCGCATAATACCTCGAAATACCAAAAAGCTGCTAATTAAACTGAGGGAGACTGCTAGAACGTGACGCTTGCTCCGAAATACTAATCTGAAAAGTGTTTCAAAGAGAGGGGTGAGCAACCACACGCTCAGTAAGAAGTCTACATAATCGAAGTTAGCAAAACACCATGCAACATGCCAATGCAATGGTAAATCGTGTAAATCATGTAAAACATCATGTACAATTCAATAAAAAAATAATGTTCATGCTTTGGTTTAGACAAACTTGTAATGTACAAATCAAGCTCAACTAAGCACTTTGCATTTTAAGAACGACTTAGAAAATCTCAAACCGACACCATTGTCAAGAAATAATTCCATTGACATACATGCAGGGGCATAATTAAATCATCTGATATAACAACACGAGAATTTGGCTGAAACCCAAACCAGTCATGGATCCAATAGTCAGATAACCTCACCAATATCAATGCAAATATCAATACACATATGGCCATAGTGACGACCGCCCTATCCTAACTTAGTAGGTTCTGGACTAGGGTACTGTAGACGGGCTCAGGGTCTCACAGTATTAGGTAGCATTGATGCCACGAAGGCATCCCCGTGAAGCACTTGGCACCGTAGGGCAATCACACAGAATCTCCTATCGGGTGCTAGAGATGGCTCTCACGGGACATGACTGCCACACAGGCATAACCGGGTTGCCAACAGACTCAAAAATCCCTCGATGGGTTCACAATAAAATCCAACACTTCATCCTAAATCATAATTTCAAAAATTGGGGAAAACCACCCATCAAAAATAATTCAAGAATTAACTATACAAAATCAGCATGTATATAAATCATGCAACATCATGCTATCTTCAAAAATACAGTTAAAAATGCCCATACAACAACTTCAAAAATCAGCAATCTCAATGGAGTTACGAAAATAGTGAAATGCATCACACGCACATGCTACTATCATGTAAAAATACTAGCTTATAAAACTGTAACTCCATGCTATGATAGAATTTAAATCAAGGCAATTTATAAAAATGATTAGTAAGGGAATTTTAATTTAGGCTACTCTATTAAATCGGCTAACCTATAATCCTACTTTAAAAATATGAAATCTAGCCTATCCTAAGTATTTTACTAACGACATGTATATAAAACCCCTTACCACACAAGCTAAGTGCCCGAGTTACCCTTTTTCACCTATCGCCTTAGACGCGCATATATGCGTCGAAGCTTCCTTGGCGCCTTCTGACATGCTTGCTGCGAAATATCATTAAGGCTTACGTTATTTACCATTTGCACATTAACGAATTAAATTTCAGCACACGCACATTCATAAAAACAATTCTAGACTACCATTAACGTAGTTTATCGATTTCAGGCCTTATGCTTATTCATTTCCAATCATGCTCTCATGGCCATAATTTCTACAATTCTACTTGTTAATTATTTTCAATCTTAATAAAGTGGCCAAATGCCTTGAGCACAATCTTAATTTCACACTACATTCACACGATAAATATTTTTACATATTATTCTTCACTTATATTTTATTAAATTTTTGCAATTTAAATCATCAAATTTGCCAACATTTTATTATTCGAAACTCCCATAATTATCATTACCTATCTCCTAAATTCTTATTTTATCATTATGGGACTACATTGCCTCAACAGTAATTAATTATTTTCGTTCCTAATTTCCAGCAAACATTTTTGTTCCTAAAGTCTTCATTTGGCCGAACCTAAGCTCTTATACATATTCAACCATTTCAATATTTGATTGACATTATTTTTATTAACCAACCCTTCCTTATAATTTCCTGCCAAAGAATTAAATTTTTTGCATTTCATTTCATTTCCTACATGCATCCAATGTGTATTATTTTTATGCAAATTATGTAATCTAATTCTCCTAACCGAATGCATGCATATATTCCCTTAAATTTTCTACTTAACCGAGCACTCCATCACCATTTCTCTTCATCAAATTTTCCAGTAATCTACTTAGTTACACAATTAAGTTAATGCATCATTTTCCTAAGCTTTTAAATCTACCAATTCATTCAATATTTTCAGCCATCAAATTCAGATTTTTATTCTACTTGAATAGCATGAATTAAAGCTATCCTACATTAATTTTCTGCATTCAAACAAAGCATGGCATTATGAAATTCCTAGATTTAGCTGTCATGACCCTCAACTTACCAAAATATGTGTAAATTTTTAGCATTTTCATGCATCATTTATTATTCGTCCTTTCCCAATCATGAACAACTACTCATCTCAACAGTTGGGCTGTGTGTCAATGTCTACCTCATCCATCCATAACCATTTAATTTGCAATATAATTTTAGAAGTACACACTTTTATAAATACATTAGAGTTATTGTTTACAAGTGTTTACAATGCTTTACATCCCCAATGTTTACATACAAAATGCTACTGTGCTATGTCTAGTTTAGATACAAAATAATTTAAGTGTGTATACCTTTAACGATGGGATGCAGCGGATACCAAAAGGGATAAGCCTCCAGTCGCCCACAATCTATACTCAAAACTCTTTAGATAGGGGGAAAATAAGGGGGGTAAGCAAACCACACGCTTAGAAAGGCAATCATGCGAATAGGTAGATACTACACTATCTACGTGATCGTGATGTCATGCTCAAAAGCATTTAGTTCATAATTTTATCTCAAAATATCAGTGTATGATTGTGTTAATGGTATGTAAAGCATTCATGCTATTAAAATCCACTGCACAATTCAATTCAAAGCATGGTATATAAATCATCATGCATAATTCACAATAAAGCATGGCATTACCCATCATGCGTTTTCTCAAATAAGCATGGCATTAACCATCATGCAATTTTTCACAATAAAGCATGGCATTAATCATCATGCTTCGGTGCACTTTAAACCATTAACAATCAATATCTCAAAACAATTCAACACTTGTCAGGTCTCAGCCCCTCCCTCGGATTGTCCTGACCCACAAATCATTTCAAACATGGATTTATTCACAAAGCATTAGACATGTGAGATAGGCAATTCAATAAAAGGTAATAACCTTTAGGTTTATGGCCGTAGCCTATGATACCGGCTACACGGATCAGGTGTGTGGGATATCACCACTATCTGCTTCCACAAGGGAGGTGGGTCAAATCTAGCCTGTCGGTCCGTAGCAGATCTCGTCCAAAGATGGCATATCACATCTCAACACGGTACAATATACTCCATGCTACATTCACGGTACAACGTACTCCATGGACCCAATCAACACATCATATCACACCACATCTCAAAATGCACGTGTGAGCTTATTTAATCAGTACAACCTCTTATCTACCCAAACTCCTAACACGGCTATCAACATGTCAAAATCACAAACTGCATGTGCGAGCCATAAATAAGGTGTGACACCCAGTCTGCCCAAAGCTCCAAGCACGACCACAAATAAGGTGGGCATGTAGTGCGAGCTAAGCTTCAAGCACCATGCCAAAACCAGTATGAAATCCATGTGAAAACTAATGGGAGTTAAGCTTTAGCACTCATGATGGAGGTCCACTTGCTCATGATGTTCATGATGATCGTAATACCAAGGATCCATGGGTCATCCAAGAGGTTCAATTACCCGAACTCGATCTAAGAAGATGCAACAAGCCCTGGCTTTATTAGTTTATCAAGGAAGCTTCCATGAAAAGTTCCCAGCCACCTATATTTGTTTGGAAGCCCAAACGACATGAGTCTTAGTTTAGTAATAAGTTGGG
Organism: Firmiana major; assembly: GCA_033439115.1. Taxonomy (NCBI): domain Eukaryota; kingdom Viridiplantae; phylum Streptophyta; class Magnoliopsida; order Malvales; family Malvaceae; genus Firmiana; species Firmiana major. The sequence goes on from CM065912.1 coordinate 24,082,587, forward strand.
TTAAGTATTTAAATAGCCCACATTTGAGTCTTATTACATTTTAGACCAATTATCCTATGTAACTAGGCTTATGCCTGTATTTAGGTTTTAGTCTTATTTTCTATTTGGTGTTAATTCTAGCCCACTTGCTTAAGGGCTTAAGTGCTAGATATTATTATAAATACATTGTAAACGCTCTTGAATAGAATATAATATAACAGATCAGATTGAATTTTCAGAAATTTCAATGTGCCTCTTTCTAGGGTTCCCTCTCAACTAGGCTTATCAAAGTTTTATTTCTTGTGGCGCCTCCCTCTTCACCAACCACCATTGTTATACCTTAGGTTCTCAAATTTTATATTTGTAGGGTCGAGGTCCAATACCTTTGGTTCAAGTCTCTTTAGACTTCGGGTCTAGGTTGATATTCTAATTTTTCATTCAAAGTCTACTATTATTATTTTAGCCCAGCTTGCGTTTTTAGCTGTTTCAATTCCCAATCCACACGTTTCCTTGATCGTCCTAAATCATCCTCTTGTACGTGTATATCAACTCATGTGTATAAAACACTCCAAATCTCGTGCAAGTCATACTCTAGCAGGCTTTCATTCTCACGAAAACCATGTAGGTGACTCAATTTTTTGCATAGTATGGTTAACAAACCAAAACAACTCATTTCTTTTGCAAATCATTTCAAATATCAGCCAACCTACCAAATCATTTACTAGAAAGCAATAAAACATGATTTTCAAGCATTATGCTTTTGTTTTCATGCACTTTTCTCAAACACCCAACTCTTTGCCCTTCAATCACCCAATTTCATTTCCTAATTTCTCATGCATTCTAATAAAGCATTTAAGAGCCCATATTGGGCACAGATATCTCTAAGAGTCCACACAATTCTCTTACCTCGATTTACTTGAGTGTGACTCTCTTCCTCTTAGCTTCTCGTGCTCTTGGTTCGCTTTGCTCCGGTGTATCCTCGGGAGGTGCGATTCATTCATCCAAATCAATTGAGTTAATGTTGTTAACTCATATTTGACCTCACTAGTCAATATAATTCATTTATGCATTTCACCAATGCTTTAATCCATATTTTACCCCTTTTAGGTAAATCTTACAATTTATTCACTAACAACATCTTAAAATCATACCCATAACACTATTATCACCTCTAGATATCCCATTTCTCATTAGTCTCCATACATTCCACTTTCTTACACTAGACCATTTTTAGGTTATAATCATTCCAATGCATTTTAGATAGTTTTTAACAATACTAAGCACCCCAATCAACCCCAAACATCAATAGCTTAACAATGTACTTAAGTTGATGCTTTAGAAACTCACCTCTTTGGATTTCCTCTTTGCTCCAAATAGAAATGCCCCTTTGTTCCTTCAATCCAACAAATGGGTAAATGCCTCCAAACTATGTTGTTCTTCTCTTTGATGTGAACAACTTTGCCTCTAATAGTCTTCCCTCAAATCTCCCTAAAAATGGTTGGATTTAGAGAGAGAACTACGTTTTGGGTTGGAAATGGAAGGAAATGGTTTTGTCCCGAAATCTGCAAATTTTCAACGCCCTTTTTTTATAGAAATAGCTTGAGGAGATCGATCTGCACAAGGAGGAGATCGATCTGGTCCCCTTAAATTCCTCTTTTTCACGGCATTTTAAGCATGAGATCGATCTGTCGAAGCTTGAGATCGATCTGCTCCAAACAGAGAGCTAAGGAGATCGATCTATATGCTTGAGGATCGATCTTTTCATTACAGAATGTTTAGGAGATCGATCTTGTCCCATTGGAGATCGATCTTCCCTATTCCTTTGCTTAAATACAAGCATTTTGGCTCATCCAGATCGATCTCTCATCCTATGAGATCGATCTGGCTTGCATAATTTCCAGATTTTACTGCAATTTCCTGCAAAAACTTATACCAAAACATCCTTAATTTGCTGCCATGGTCATTTTCTCATCCAATCATCTTTGAGACTTGAAAATGGCATCCATTAATACTTCATACACATTAAAACTTGTGTAGAATCTTTGTATGACCAAAGGTACTTAATATAAACCAAATGGAAGTGCACAACTTATGCAGAAACTCACTTTCCATTTTACTCACATTCTTCACATATTTAGGTCCATTTCTTCACATTCATACATAATGTAACTTGTATGTACAATCACAACTCTTATTGCAAGTGTGTACATTAACTTATATACTTACATCACATATACTTCACTTACGAATTCATAGTATAACTCAATTTACATTTCTATGTACATATTACAATTATGCATATACGGGGTCTCACATTAGCTTACTCCTAATTTACATGCATTATATAAATTCTTGTTTTGTTCCTCTATTGCAACCGAGCCTATCCCTATCCAATTCAAATTTTTCTTACCAAATTTTTAATCCTAAACATTTACATTTGTATTATCTCAATTCAGCTTACTTAATTAAATAAATTCTTCACATGCAGAATTTTCCTTTCTTTGCATCTCTTCATGGCCGAATATATATATATATATATATATTGTTCTAATCTTCCAATTTTTCTTGTTGAATGTTAAGCCATAGAAGTTTACATAGTACATTACCATTTCAGATTACATGATGTAATTTCACATTGCCAATTCAACAATTTCCCTACATGCATCTAATGTAGTGTCACACCCAGTGACCTATCCTCGAACTAGTCGCTCAATGTTCAGCGGAATCGTATTTTAATATAATATCAATATTACTACGCGGATCGTTTTACTTATCGTTTGTGCCCGATGTAGGTACCATCCTACTCTTTATTATATTTTTATGCGTGATCAACTTCAAATCTTAATTTATATTATCAAAGATTTCGGTTTACTTTTCTATTTAAGCAGCATGACTACAATTTAATATTTAGTCCTTTCCACTAAATTACGGCATAATTATCACAAGTTCTCATCATCAAATAAATCAAATCTGGGTTATCCCTCATACATGTCGTTCATCCATTCTAAACCGAAAAGAAGAAACCTAAGGTAAATCATGAAATCCGAAACTACTATAATAGCACATAACCACTATCATGTCTAATCATCTTAACAGCTTACAACATATTACCCAAATCCATAGTTTTAAACCGAAAAGAAGAAAACTGAGTACAATACTTAGTAATCATGCTTACACATCAACCAGCTAAATACATCTCACAAAATACAACCGTGCGTACATATCTGAAAAATAGAAATGCATATATATACATATACCATCCATCGTATAATACCTCGAAATACCAAAAGCTTCTAATTAAACCGTGGGAGACTGCTAGAACGTGACACTCGCCCCAGAATACTAATCTGAAAAGTGTTTGAAGGAGAGGGGTGAGCAACCACACGTTCAGTAAGAAGCCTACATAACTAAAGCTAGCAAAGCACCATGCAACACGCCATGTAATGGTAAATCGAGATAATCACGTAAAACATCATTCATAATTCAATAAAACAAATGTTGTATATGCTTCGGTTTAGACAAGTTTTCATAATTGAAAATCAATGTATCTTTAGTCAAAACAGATTTCCAAAGAATATTTATAAGTCCACAAAATCGAGACCATAGACAAAGAGCAATTTATTCAAATACATGCGTGGGCAATAATTAATCGTTCGAAACAACAACGAGAATGTGGCAATTACCCACCAGTCATGGATTCAATATTCAATAACCTCACCAATATCAATGCAAAATCAATGCACCTATGGCCATGTGACTATCGCCTATCCTAATTGAGCAGGTTCCAGACTCGGGTACTGTAGATGGGCTCAGGGTCTCACAGTATTAGGTAGCATCAACAAACTCGATGTCACAAAGGCATCCTCGTGAAGCACTTTGCACCGTAGGGCAATCACACAGAACCTCCTACCGGGTGCTAGAGATGGCTCTCACGGGACATGACTGCTACACAGGCATCAACCAGGTTGCCAACAAACTCAAAATTTCCATGATGGGTTCACAATAAAATTCAGCAATTCAATCCCAAAAAAAATTACCAAAATTAGGGAAAATGACCCATCGAAAATAAAACATGTATCAACTGTATAAAACCAGCATGTAAATAAATCGTGCAACTTCATGCTATTCAAAATATAGCTAAAATAGTACCCACGCAACATCTTTAAAAATCAGCAATCACAATGGAGTTACAAAAATGGTGAAATGCTCACATGCACATGCTACTATCATGTAAAAATTATTTCTCATGATATGATAACTCTAAATTATGACAGATTTCAATTCAAGGCAATTTGTAAAAATGATCGATAAGGGAATTTTAATCTAAGCTACCCTAGTAAATCGGCTAACCTATAATCCTACTTTAAAATATGAAATCTAGCCTATCCTAAGTATTTTACTAACGGCAGCTATATAAAACCCCTTACCACACAAGCTACGCGCCCGATTTACCGTTTTTTGCCTATCGCCTTAGATGCGCATATATGCGTCTAAGCTTCCTTGGCGCCTTCTGACGTGCTTGCTACGAAATACCATTAAGGCTTATGTCATTTATCATTCGTACATTAACGAATTAAATTTCAGCACACACACACCCATACCCACAAAGACAATTTCAACTAACGCCCATTAACACAGTTTATTGATTTTAAGCCTTACACTTATTCATTTCCAATCATGCTCTCATGGCCATAATTTCTACCATTCTCCTTGTTAATTATTTTCAATCTAAATCAAGTGGCCAAATACCTTGAGCATGTCTTAATTTCACACTAAATTCACGCAATAAATTTTTTTACATATTATTCTTCACTTATATTTTTTTGTTTAATTCCTGTAATTTCAATCACCCAATTTGCCAATATTTTTACTAATCGAACTTCCATAATCATCATTATCCATTGCCTAAATTTTGATTTTATCGTTTTGGGGCTATATTGTCTCAACACTAATTGATTATTTTGTTTCTAATTTCCAACAAGTATCATTGTTCCTAAAGTCCAATTTGGTCGAACCTACCCCTTTTATACTCATCCAATTATTTCCATAATTGTTTCACACAAATTTATTAGCCAACAATGTCTTATGATTTCCAGCCAAAGAATTAATTTTTTTGCATTTCATTTCATTTCCTACATGCATCCAAGGTATATTATTTCATACTAAACATGCAATTTATCCCCCTTAACCGAATACATGTATAAGTTCCCTTAAATTTCCTACTTAACTGAGCATTCATCATCACTCTTTCCTTTTAATTTTCCAGCAAATTCACTTAGTTACACATTGAATTAATATATTATTTTCCAAGCTTTTAAATCTACCAAACTTATTCAATATTTCCAGCCTTTAAATTCTGCTTTTACTTTACTTAAATTGCATGAGTTTAAGCTATCCTACATGAATTTTCTGCATTCTAATTAATCATGGCATCATGAAAATTCCAAATTTAGCTTATTCCTCATTTTCATGCATTGAAATTTTCTGTTTTAATTCTCTATTGTAACCGAGCCAATCCCTATCCAATTCAAAATTTTCTTATCAATTTTATTTTATCCTAAACATCTACATTTGTATTATCTCAATTCAGCTTACTCAAGTAAATAAACTCATCAAATGTAGAATTTTCTTTTCTTTGCATCTCTTCATGGCCAAATATATTGTCCAAATCTTCCAATTTTACTTGTTGAATTTTAATCCATAAAATTTCATATGGTACATTACCATTTCAGATTACATAAGCTAATTTCACCTTATCAATTCAACAATTTCCTTACATACCTCTACACGGCCGAATATCTGTATCTACTTATATAATTAAATTTTCAATCATGCAATCCTTAGAAATACTTATTCACATTATAATTTACTGCATTAACCTTAAATTTCCAGTAAATTCAATCTCCCCTAATTTGGCTACATGCAACCGAATTCACCTACATGCACCTATTGAATTTTCTTCTTTAATTGTTACAATTCACACTTGCTACAGTAATTTGTACATGTAATTCATCTTTCTTCAATTTATCATAACAATTTATACAATTAAAATTTTCAGAAATAAGATTTCATTAGCTATCAATTCTAAATTCTCATGCATGTTACATTTTTTGGAATTTTAAACAACCTAATACATATATATGTTAACAACAACACATTAAAATTGTAGAAATTAACAATGTTTCTTACCCCAAATTGCACTAGCTAACCTCCTAGCTAATTCTCCTCAATTGCTCAAACTAATTTTTGGAAATTCCAGGTTAAAGCTTACTGTGTTACACGTTTGGAGTTTATTTGAAGTTGTTCTTCACCTGGTTGAGACACCTGGAGGTCCACCTGCTCGTGATGTTCATGATGACAAGGGAATGATGGAGGTCCACTTGCTTGTGATGCTCATGATGATCGTGATTTCAAGGATCCGTGGGTCATCCAAGGAAGTCTAATTACCCGAGCCCTCTATATTTGTTTAGAAGCCCAAATGACATGAGTCTTGGGCTTTGGAGGGTCCTCAGACTTGGGCTTAACAAAACTTTCTGACTTAGGCTTAAACACAGGCTTATCATCCCTATGAAAGGTGTTAGATTTCTAAACAGGAATTGAGCTAGGAGTGAAACGGGATGTACCTTTCCTTTTGAGTTACCTTTCCACTTTGATGGCCATATGCAGCATCTCTTCTAAATCCATATAATGTTGTAACTCTACAACATTGTCAATCTCACAGTTCAAGCCTCGAAGAAAATGAGCCATAGTAGCTTCTGCAACCTCCTAGATATTGGTTCGAATCATGATTATCTCCATCTCCTTGTAGTAATCGTCAACACTTTTTGAACATTGGGTGAGACCTTAGAGCTTCTGGTATAGCTCTCTGTAGTAATGGTTAGGCACAAATCTTTTCCTCATGATGCGGTTCATCTTATCCTATGTAGACATTAGAGGATCACCACATCTTCTTTTACTGGAGAGTAGCTTATCCCACCATACCATAGCTTATTCTGTGAACTCTACTGCAGCAAGTTTAACCTTCTTTACCTCTTAGTAGTGGTGGCAGTCAAATACCATGCCAATCTTCCTCTGAATATGCCTCGGGATCATTCTTGCCTTGGAAAGGAGGAATCTTCAATTTTATGCTGCCAAGGTTTCCATCCATCTTCTCTTTGCCTCTATCACGGGCTCTATCAACTCGATCTCTATCTCTATACTCATGATGCCTTCTATGATGTCTATCTACCTCAGACTCTTCTTCCAAATCATACATAACATTATCATCATACTCTTCATTGGTAACAATCTTACTTTTCAGACGGGAAGAATCACCTTGTTGGATCCTTGCAAACTGAGTTTCATGTCGGTCCAACTTATCATGAATGTCATTGAATTTTAGGTCCATCCATTGGAACTATTGTTGCATTGTTTGGAGCATGAACTAAATTTTTTTAAAGTCTGACTTATTACCTTCAGAAGACATCTTTAACCTGTAAGAAACGTTAGTGATAACAGAAAATAAAGAACCTCACAAGTGATAACCTCACGTGTTTACGCTCAATTCACTCAAGATGGGGCACTCGCACTTGTGTTTCACTCAAGTAATTTGACATTTCTCTACTAATGTTTCTCACACGTTCATGCCTTTTTCCTTTACTCTACCTCAACTCTATAGGTTCACAATCGTATTAGAGACTTAGTTAAAGATTCAACTTCAAAGGATCAACCAATTCACCAAGTATTTTCTCTTCTCTTTTTTTTTTGTTTTTTTGTTTTACTTCAAAAAGGTACGACTAAGGTGACACAACAAGAATATAAAAGAAATAATCACCAGAAAAATAAAAAAAGCCTAAAACTAAAGGAAAATGATGGAATTTGGCCAAGAGATGGTAGGGCCTGTGGTTAAAACCTATAGGTTTGTTTTATTTCATCGTTTTCTTTAAAATGGATACTTGTGCGTCCTATAACTCAATAGAATTTTTTTATAAACAGTGTTTGAACAGTACACAATATTTTTTTTGCTTTTTTTCTTTTTTTCTTCTTTCTTCTTTTTCTTCTTTTTTCTTTTCTTTCTTTTTCTTCTTTTTTTTCCTTTTCTTTTTTTTTTAACAAAGACTAATCTGATACCAAACTGATATGTGGCTAGGGTGGTGAGGAAGAGTTTTAGTGTGGTTAAGAGACTGACTTAAAACAAAAATTTAGAAGTCTAACTCAAACATAACAATTAAGTGTGGAGTCTAACTCAAACACAATGACTTAGTGTAGATTTTATTTTATTTTACACTGACTTAGTGTTAGAGATGAAGGGGAAGAGATACAACCAGAAAATTGAAACCTTGCTCTGATGCCAAACTGATATGCGCATACAAGAGGATGATTTAGGACGATTAAGGAAACGTGTGGATTAGGAATTGAAGTAGCAAAAAAAAAAATGCAAGCTGGGTGAAAATAATAATGGTAGACTTTGAATGGAAAATAGAATAACAACCTAGACCCGAAGTTTAAAGAGACTCGAACCAAAGGTATTGGACCTCGACCCTACGAATATAAAATTCGAGAACCTAAGGTATAACAATGGTGGTTGGTGAAGAGGGAGGCGCCACAAGGAAGAAAACCTTGATAAGCCTAGTTGAGAGGGAACCCTTGAAAGAGGCACACTCAAATTTTTGAAAATTCAATCTGATCTGTTTTATTCAAGAGCGTTTATGTGAGACCCCGTATATGTATAATTGTAATATGTACATAGGAATGTAAATGGAGTTATACTATGAATTCATAAGTGACGTATATGAAATGTAAGTCCATAAGTTTATGTACACACTTGCAATAAGAGTTATGATTGTACGTACAAGTTATATTATCTATGAATAAGAGGAAATGGACTTAAACATGTGAGGAATGTGAGTAGAATGGATTATGAGTAGTGTGGTAAAATGGAAGTAGAATTGCATAAGTTGTGCACTTCCATTTGGTTTATATCGTATACTTTTGGTTATACAAGGATTCCACACAAGTTTCAGTAGTTATAAGGTATGTATGGATGTCATTTTCAACTCTCGAAGATGATTGGATGAGAAAATCACCATGGCAGCAAATTAAGGATGTTTTGGTATAAGTTTTTGTAAGAAACTGCAGCAAAATCTGGAAATTTTGCATGTCAGATCGATCTCATAGAATGAAAGATCAATCTGGATGAGTCAAATGCTTGTATTTGAGCAAAGGAATAGGGCAGATCGATCTCCAATGGGGCCAGATCGATCTACTAAACATTCTGTAGTGAAAAGATCGATCCTCAAGCACCCAAAACGATCTCTTTAGATCTCTATTTGTGTAAGACCTGAATTTAGTTAAAACACGAAATGAGTATGTTCGTAAAAGGAAGGATCGAAATGGTCCCAAAACACAAAATTAAAAATGCAAAAGGACTGAAATGGAATTCTCGAACACCTTGAAGGGCAAAACGGTCAAAAGATCGAATTCGGTATAAATTCGGTGAGAAAAATTTAATTAAAAATAATGGATTTGAGAATCTTGATCAATAACAAAGAAATAATTAAATTTCGGGTTAAATTGATCAAAATATGAATTTACAGAATTAATCAAAATTTTTGCTCGGGATAATATCTGAAAAGACGGAGAAAATATACCGAAAAAGTGGAAAAATAGATTAAATAAATTAAATTAATTAATTAAAAAAATATAATTTTATTTAGATATTTTTGGGATTTTAGAATAAAATAATGAATATAATAATAATAAACTAATTTATAAATAATAATAATAAATAAATAAATAAAATAATTAGTAATAAAAAAAGAAGAAGAGAAATCGAGAAAAACTCGAAATTGGAAACCGAAAGCGAAGCCCGCAGATGACCCGCGAGAAACCGAGGACGATCCAAGCCCACCGGCGATCATTAACCTCCGACGAACAGCCGAGGAGGAAGAGGAGAGGCCGACGAAGCTATTGATACCAGAGATGCGCGCCGACGATGGCCGTGTCCGGCGAACAGAGCAATAGAAGACCGCGAGGAAAACGGGGTCGATTCCAACGATCCACAGCAGCTGGGCTCGAACAGCGGGCACCGGTGTGATCGGGAGGATGAGCCGATTCTTTTGAGACTGGTATTGGCCGGTGAAACCGCCAAAATCTGGTGGATCGAGGGAGAGAAGCCCGAGAGGGAGAAGAGAGGAATGGCAGCCACCGACGGTGATTCAGTCCCGATTGAGGCCAGTCGAAGATTGCCCGACCAAAGACGAGCCGAATAGTGCCAGAAACAAGACGAGAACCGACCGAAAATGTTGTGAACGACGGTGGGAAGGTCTGAATCGGTACGAATCGGTTTAGCAAAGAGGTGAACCAGACTAAACTGGTTGAACCGAACCGGTCTGAACCGGGTTGAACCAGATCGGTTTGAACCAGGTTGAACCGGACTGAACCAGTTCAGCTAAGAAATAAGGGAAAAAAGGAGAAAAAGAGAAAAAGGAAAAAAGGAAAGATTTTTGGGAATACATCGAATTTCGAGTAAGTCAATACGAGGTCAAAAATGACTGATTTGATTTTCGAGAAATTTATTTAAATTATATTTAATCATTAATTAACCGAAAATTAAATATATAATTGTGCAGTTTTACGACAAAGCCCAAACGAGAGCCGATTGAGCTCCGATTTTTGTAACCCGCATAACATTGGGTAAGTATATTTTAATTACGATAATATGTGTCCTTTATACAGAGTTTCAATTATTTTACAAAATTTAGGGATTAATTCTGTATAAAAAGGAATATTTATCGGAATTGCAACTTAATTATTGTAAATAGTATATGGGCTATCCAATGAGTTTGGAACGAAGGCCGATGATTATTGATAAGCTGAATGAGCCCAGTAAACCCGAAGAAGGGATTCAGTAAGTAGAAACGAGCTGAAAATGGATCGACGCCCATTAAGGTGCAATTGGGCCCAATAAAGTAAAACGAGCCCAGTACGTTAAATTTGATCAGTAAATGTGATATACTGATAAAAATAAGTTAATTAACACAGAATATGTGGTTATATCCAGTTTCATAGACTTGGTTGACGCCCAGTTGGATTAAGAGATCGGATATTATCGAGATGAGATAAGTTTACGCGTAAATCGAGGTAAGAAAATTTTATAGGTGCATAGAGATTTGTATACTTATTTTTAAGGGGATTTACAGGGCCTATAATTTCTTAAAGTATCTAGAAACGAAAAAATAATTTTTACGAAAATCGGGGCATAGGTAATAAAGAAAAAAGATGATATTACCCCTGGGAATAAAATTTACAAAAAGGGTAGTAAGGTAGATAAATTGCATTATTATCATGTTTTAATGTTTTATATGAATATATTGCTTTGATTTAAGCAAATATGCATATAGGTTGGCTGTTGATTTTATGAATTATACGAAAGGGTACCGGTTTGTACCGGTTACGATTTTAAAAGATGATTTACCAAGATTGAGCCACCTATCATATTTACATGAGTAAAAAGAGTGCTAGAGTCTTACTCGCACTAAATTTTACTGATTTATTAATCATGAAAAGTCGTACTGGAGCATTGCTCGTACGAGAAATTTGTGTGTGCACAAAACCGTGCTAGAGCTTCGCTCGCACGAGATTTTAGATATCATGATATGCATAGCGTGGTGCTGGAGCTTCGCTCGCACTAGACGTGAGTTCACATGCATATAGTGGTACGGAAGCCTAATGTAGACTGTGTGTCGCAGAGAGTTGAGATGCTCGCATGTATACTTTGAGGCATGGGTTGGTTATCGACATAGTATTGGGGTGGATAAGACCTACGACAGGCACCCCTAGACTATGATATTGGTCCATGGAGTACGATGTACCATGTATGTGACACGGAGTACGCTGTATCGTGCAGTCATGATGACTCGATGATGTTACTTGATATTCTGGCAGGTAGGATTTGACCCCACCTTCTGTTGCACTTGTGATGCCCTGCACACCGAGGTCCGTGTAGCTTGGGATCACAGGGACAAAGTATGGCCATAGTCCTCGATTTTTCATACAGTAACCTACATGCCTCACATGATATCAGACGGTCTAGATAGACCAGGACAAACCCGAAAGAGGGGTAATGTCCCGATTTATGTTTTTAAACGAGATGTGATTTAATGAATCAAGGTATTCTCGAGAGATGGGTTAACCTTGATGTGGTTGTTTTGTGATAAAACAAATAAGTTCTTAACGTTATGAGTTTATGATGAAACAAATAAGTTTTAACGTGATGAGTTTATGATGAGTTTTTATGTGATGAGCATGAGATGTCATACATGATGATTTTTCCATGTTTGATTTATATGTTGATTTCATGATTTCTCTTATATGATATATACATACATGTGGCATCGTTTTAGTCATACCTCATGCTCTAAATATAAACAATTTTATATCATGACATTATCAGCACGTAGATAGCATAGTTATCTACCTGCTGACATTATTGCCTTACTGAGCTGTTTATGCTTACCCTTTCATTTTCCACCCTACAGGGTACATTCAGTAGAAGAAATCGACAATAGTCTTGCATTTCGATTATCCGCTGCTTCTTAGCAAGATCAGGTATACACACTCGTATAATTATTGTATCTAAACATATAGAGGCACAGTACTGTATTCGAATTGTAATATTGGGGATGTATTTAGTAAAAATAAATTGATATGTAAATGTAATGTGGAAAATAGATGTTAAGGTAAGTAACATGACGGAGGGACTAACATCGACTCATAGCCCAACTGTTAGTGGTGTAACTGTTCACGACAGGTAAGGAAATGAAAAAGTAAAAAAAAAAATTTACTATGATTTTTAGGTAATTTGGGTCATGACAGAAAAGGTGGTATCAGAGTTGTGTTGGCCTGATATGAGTCGGTGTTACTGGTTAAGTAAATTTACATCCCTATGTACTGTGCATTTTTTAGATACAATTGTGTATATCAAGGTGGAAGTGCAGCTAAGAATTTAGTTTCGAATGCAAGAATATAGTTTTTATAACTGATAGCCGTTATGGTAGAGGGGCAAGTACACATGCTTGAGACCGTAGAGATCGGCTTGAGAGTCGAATGAGTCATCACATGAGACTCAAGATGAGAGTGAGGTGGAGGCTAATGTTGAGCATACTCCACCAGGTCCTATAAAGAGACCAAACAGTATTGAGACACGCTCCGAGAGGATGGAGTGGAGTGTAGAAAATATTTTGGAGTTATTTACTCAATCTATGTAGGTAGTTGAGGATAGGCAGGGTAAAGCCTAAACAGATGCCTCATACTATAGAGATTCTCACACCTCTCCGGTATATAGCGAAGTAAAGAAACCAATAGTTGCTGAGGACTGGGTGAATGAGATAGCAAAGTTGTATGAATTCTTTCGGTGTATGTCGACTAAGAAAGTGACTTTTAAATACGTTTATGTTAGAGGGCAAGGCAGAGCATTGGTGGAAGTCCGCTCAACTCATCTGAAGAGTTAGACGTCCAGAGCCGACATGAGAAATATTTTTGGATGTATTCCGGTGACAGAATATTTTGGACACTACTTAAGGGAAATTACAGGTAAAATTTCTTACTTTGACCCAGAGGCACGGGTTGATTGACGAGTATGAATCTCACTTTATATGTCTGGGTAAATATTACCTCGACACTATGGGCAGTGAGAGTCAGAAAGCCCAAAAGTTCATGAAAGGGCTCAAATTGTCGATTAGAGTTCGATTGGCTCACTACTTATGTCGAGTCAGTGTACAGAATAGAGTTGCGTGAAGAAGATCATGTGTTGCGCACCTCTGAGATTGGGAAATGTGGTAAGGGCCAAAGTAGAGATAAAAGATAATAGAGAATGGCAGAGATGTCAGAGAGGGAAAGAGAGCAGTTGATAATGGATTCGAGTGATGAGTCACAGGGTAAGATGATTGGTAAGGCCCCAGTGTGTCCAATTTAACACTTATGAGGGGTATTGTGATTGGAGGACCCCGACCTACTACGAAGCAGTGTAAGCAATGTAGCAGTGTAACAGTGTAAGCAGTGTAGGATGTATGGTAGATATCACGAAAGTAGGGCTAACCTACACCTTATTGACTAAAATAGGAGTTAAGTGTGGTAAGACGAGCCATTTAATTAATGATTGCTCAAAGTTGGGTGAGATTGCCCTACAAAAGAGCAAAGAGACAGAGAAAACCCTATTGATATCTTTGCACCGAAAAAGGGAGGCCACAACCGAAGAGAAATGGAAAGTAGGCTGTTAGATGAGGGCGAGTGTATGCCTTGGACTAGGACACTATTGATGTTTCATACGATGTGGTGAAAGATACCACATTGGTTAAGAATAGTGAAGTAATTATTTTAATTAATCCTGGTGCCACATATTTAGTCATACCGCCTTCATTTGTATATAAGTTAGTGAAAAAAGTAAATGCCTACACCTATGGGCACAATGCCGATAGTTAGTACCCCAATGAAGGAGGGTTAACTAACAGAATAATTATGAAGAAATTGTAAGTTGAAAACAGGGGAAGAAGTATAAGTCAGCCGATTTTATTCAATGGACTATGAATAAATTGAAGTAATATTGAGAATAAATCTCAATTGGTTGGCTACAAATTATGATGTTCAGAGTTCTATTCTAAATAGTAATATAGTTACACCTGAAAAGTATACTGTAAGTTTTGACACGTAATAAAAGGGGTGCAGCGATTGAAATTAAAGGAGTAAATGAGTGTACTCACAGAAGTAATGACAGAGTTTGTTATAAGTGATATACGAAAGGAGATAAGCTTTTAGATGTGATAGATCCTGAATACAAAATCTATTGGAATAAGAGGCGTGTGCAAGTTACGAATATCTATGATACGTGAAGTAATTTGGATTAAAGCAATTAGTAGCGAATATGAATTGTGACCACATGGATTGATATGTAAAGTAATCGTGGTCAAGTCTAAGGGTTAACAAAGGTATTTCAAAATACCTCACCGCCTGAAGACTTGACAGCGTCTAAAAGTATACACGTAACCTATAAATTTGAAATCGACAGTAGTAATGTATACATTTAAAATTATGGTACCTTTACTAATACGATAAGAAATATAGAATTCAATTAATCGTGAAGGTTTAAAAATTAATTAAAATTTTATAAAAGTCGTTAATATAAGAAAAAGGAAATTACGCGGGTTAGTATCTTGAACGGAAGCGATTTCGAAATGACATTACATGTTTATGCGTACATAGGTCAAGGATATGAGTGATTAAAATATTTAGTGGAACACAACTACGATGAGGTATTTAAACTTTACCAGGACCGATTTGTTATCATCCATATTGATGATATTTTGAGTGTATTTACCGTCCAGAGAAAATTATAAGCAACAATTGAAAATTGTTTTTACAGACGATTTGTTCAGAGTTCTCGAAATGGAATGCTTTATTGACACGTTCAACTTAGAAAAAGTTATATTTGAATGGGATGATAGACGTGATAGGATTTTTGGTGTACTGAAGTAATAAACTGACCACTGCATTTATTCTCACCATACCCAACAGATTAAGAGGTTTCTCATGAGTTTATGGATACCTCAAAATAATGAATGGGCTGTGTGTTGAAGCAAAATGAGATGATAGTCACGTATGGATCCAGACAGTTCAAGGATCATGAAAGGACTATCCAACCTTGATTTAAGGTTGACAGCAATAGTGGTTGTATTCAGTATATGACACTACTATGTACACGGTGAGAAATTTTAGGTACGCACTGTTCATAAAAGCCCCGAGTATCTGTTTCACAGAAAGAGTCGGATATTAGAACAAAGAGAGTTAGAGCTTCTGAGGAATTATGATTGTGAAAATTGTACCACCCAGGAAAGGCTAATGTAATGGCTAATACCTTGAGCAGAAAGAGCCTCTGGATGATATTACATATGTTGGTCAGGGAGCGCGAGCTACTAGAGCAGTTGTAAGCCTCAGTAGTGATGTGATTCCCACTGATGATGATAGTGATTGTGTGACAGCTAGCCTGAGATTAGAATCAGATTTGAGTGACCAGATTTGACAAGCTTAGCATGATGATCAGCATGGTGTCGATAGTGTGGGTCAGATTCAGAGGGTTACAGTGACAGAGTTCACCGAGAGAGATGATGGCTTACTGAGGTTCAGAGATAGTATAAGTGCTCCCTAGGACCATAGTGATGAGATAGAGTTATTGTCAAAAGCTCACTTTTCGGGATATTCAGTGCATCCGAGAAGTAATAAATATATAGAAATCTTAAAAAAGGGTATTGGTGGTCAGATATGGAAAGAGACATGGTAGAGATTATGGAAAAGTGTCTCATATGTCAGCAAAGTAAGGTAGAGCAAAAGAAGTTACAGGGTTATTACAGTTTCTACCTATATTCACACGAAAATGGGAACAAGTTACCTTGAATTTTGTGATGGGTTATAGAGGAACCAGATAAATCACGAGGTTATCTGGGTGATAGTCGATAGATTGACTAAGTCTACCCAGCTTCTGGTTAGGAAATCCCCAGATACTCTAAGTGTGTAGGCGGATTTGTGTATGGAAAATTGTGGAACACCAATTATCTTTCTAGTGAGCATTGTATTATATAGGGATTCCCGCTTCACTTCTCACTTCTGGGAACGTTTTTAAGGAAGCTATGGGAACCCGACTGAGTGTTAGCACAACTTTTCATCCTCAGACAGATGGTCAGTCAAAGAGGACTGTACAGGTTCTGGAGGATATGACAAGAGCGTGCACCATTTATCTGATAAACTCCTGGGATGATCGATTGTTACTAATCAAATTTGCCAATAATGACAGTTGTCACTTTAGTATCGGGATGACTTCAGATGAGGCATTGTATGGCCGTAAGGGTTGTTTCCCCGATTTGGATATAAAGAAGTGGGTGACAAATAGAAAATTGTTCTCGAATTGGTAAGATAAACCTCTGAGGATGTTCAGTTAATTGTGGAGGATTAAGAACACCTCAGAGCAGATAGAAAAGCTATGCTGACAAGAGACAAAAACCATTGAAATTCACCAAGGGTGAATCAGTATTGTTGGAAGTTACATGCCTTTAGGACATAACATAAGGACGTAACGAGATTCGAAAAGAGATTAGACAAAGTGAGAGACAAGGCTAGTAGGTTGGAGTTACCACCTGAATTAGCAGGCATCCACAATGTGTCCTATCTTATTATGCTTCAGAAATACTATCTGAATCTAGCATATGTGATTGGATATGAGCTCCAACAGCTTAGCTCAATGAAAGTATAACGTATTATTGGAAAATCGATTCGAGTATTAAACAGGAAGGAGAAAGTGTTGAGGTTTAAAATGATCTCCGTAATTAAAGTATGTTGGTAGTATTACACTCCAGAAAAAGTCACTTGAGAATGACAGTATATTATACAATAGACGTACCCGGAGTTGTTTATGGATCCATTTACTTGATTCTAATTTGAAAGACCAAATTTCTTAAGTGGGGGAGATTATGTAAGACCCGAATTTAGTTAAAACATAAAATGAGTATGTTCGTAAATGTGAGACCCCGTATATGTATAATGGTATATATGTACATAGAAATGTAAATAGAGTTGTACTATGAATTCATAAGTGAAGTATATGTGATGTAAGTCCATAAGTTAATGTACACACTTGTAATAAGAGTTGTGATTGTACATACAAGTTACATTAGGTGTGAATGTAAAGAAATGGACTTAAGCATGTGGAGAATGTGAGGGAAATGGATTATGAATAGTGTGGTAAAATGGAAGTAGAATTGCATAAGTTGTGCACTTCCATATGGTTTATATCGTATACTTTTGGTTATACAAGGATTCCACACAAGTTTCAATAGGAATAAGGTATGTATGGATGTCATTGTCAAGCCTCAAAGATGAATGAATGAGAAAATGATCATAGTAGCAAATTAAGGAGGTTTGAGTATGAGTTGCGGCAGAAGAACTGCAGAAAATTTGGAAACTATGAAGGGCAGATCGATCTCATGGGATGAGAGATCGATCTGGAAGAGCCAGAATACTATTATTTGGGCAATGGAAAGAGCAGATCGATCTCTAATTGAGCCAGATCGATCTCCTAAGCATTCTGTAGTGAAAAGATCGATCCTCAAGCACCCAGATCGATCTCTTTAGCTCTCTGTTTGGGAGCAGATCGATCTCATGCTTCGACAGATCGATCTCATGCTTAAAATACCGTGAAAAAAAGGGATTTAAGGGGACCAGATCGATCTCCTCTTGGACCAGATCGATCTCCTCAAGCTATTTCTATATAAGGAGTGCTGAAAATAAAAAAATTTTGAGAAAAACACTAACCTTCCACTTTCAACCCAAAAACCTAACTTTCTCTCTCTAAAATCAGCTATTTTCAGTGAGGTTTGAAGAGAGACCATTAGAGGTAAAGTTGTTCCTATCAAAGAGAAGAACAACATAGTTGGAAAGCATTTTCCCATTGTTGGTATTGAAGGAGTTAAGGGCATTGCCATTTGGAGCAAGAAGAGAAATCAAATTGGGTAAGATTCTAACACTCCAACTATGGTACATTGTTTATATAATTAATTTTGGAGTTGTTTGGCATGAGTATGGATGGTTAGAAACTATCTAAAATGCATTGGAATGATTATGACCTAGAAATGGTCTAGAGTGAGAAAGTGGAATGTATGGAGATTAATGATGAATGAGATATGTAGAAGTTATTAATAGTGTTGTGGTATGATTTTGAAGATGTGGTTAGTGGATAAATTGTGAGATTTACCTAAAAGAGGTAAAATGTGGAATAAGGCATTGGTAAAATGCATAAGTGAATAATATTGACTAGTGAGGTCAATTATGGGTTAAATACATTAACTCAATTGATTTAATGAATGAATCGCAGCTTCCGAGGATATGCCGAGGCGAGTTGAGCCAAGAGCGTGAGAAGCTAAAAGGAAATGAGTCACACCAAGTAAATCGAGGTAAGGGATTTATGTAGACTCTTAGAGACATCTGTGCGCAATTTGGGTACTTAAATATTTTGCTAGAATGCATGAGATTAGGAAATGTTGTTGGATGATTGAAGGGTAAAAGTTGGGAGTTTCAGAAATGTGCATGAAAACAAAAGCATATTGCTTTGAAAATCATGTTTTATTGCTTTTTAGCAAATGATTGGTAGGTTGGCTAACATTGAAATGATTTGCAAAAGAAATGAGTGTGTTTTGGTTTTGTTAACCATACTTTTCAAAGTTTTGAGCCACCTACATGATTTCGTGAGTATAAAAGCGTGCTAGAGTATGACTAGCATGAGATTTGACGTGTTTTACACACATGAGTGCAAGAGGCACTAGTTTTCACATGGATTTCATAATTGTTTTGGCATTGTGCTTGGAGTTTGTCTCGCACTGGATGTCCACCTTGCAAGTTGCCGTGTTTGAAGCTTCGAGTAGACTGGGTGTCGCATCGATTAAATAGGCTCACACGTGCATTGTTTTGACATGATTAATTAGCTGTGTTAGGAGCTTCGGGTAGACAAGAGGTCGTACCGATTAAATAGGCTCACACGTGCGTTTGAGATGTGGTGTGATATGATGTGTTGATTGGGTCCATGGAGTACGTTGTACCGTGCATGTAGCATGGACTACATTGTACCGTGTTGAGTTGTGATGTGCCGTCTTCAGACGAGATCTGCTATGGACCGACGGGTAGGATTTGACCCACCTCCCGTGTGGAAGTAGATAGTTGTGATATCCCGCATACCTGATCCGTGTAGCCAGTATCACAGGTTATGTACATAGGCCTTGAGGTTATTACCTGTTGTTGAACTGCCTATCTCACATGTCTACTGCTATTTGAGAATAAATCCATGTTTGAAATGATTTGTGGGTCAGGAAAGCCCGAGGGATGGGCCGAGACCTGACCAATGTTGAAATTGATTTGTTAATGGTTTTTAAAGTGCACGGATGCATGATGTTTAATGCTATGCTTTATTGTGAAAATGCATGATGGTTAATGCCATGCTATTTGAGAAAATGCATGATGGGTAATGCCATGCTTTTATTGTGAATTATGCATGATGATTTATACCATGCTTTGAGTTGAAATATGCACTAGATTTTAATAGCATGAATGCTTTACATACCATTAACACAATCATACACTCATGTTTTGAGATAAATGATGAATTAAATGCTTTTGAGCATGGCATCACGATCACGTAGATAGTGCAGTATCTACCTGTTCGCATGATTGCCTTATTGAGCGTGTGGTTTGCTCACCCTCCTTATTTTCTCCTATCTACAGAGATTTGAGTATAGAGTGAGCGTGACTGGAGGCTTGTCCCTTTTGGTAATCCGCTGCATCCCATCACTAAAGGTATACACACTGTTGAAATTTTGTATCTAAACCTACGATAGCACAGTAGCATTTTGTATGTAACTATTGGGGATGTAAAACAATGTAAACACATGTAACAACTCTGATATATATACATGTATACAAGTGTTTACCTATGAATAATATACAAATTGAATTGGTATGATGGAGTGAGTTAGACGTCGGCACACAGCCCAACTGTTAAGAGTGTGGTTGTTCACGATTGAGGAACCATGATTAACAATTATGCATGAAAATGCAAAAAATTTGTACGTATTTTGGTAAGTTAAGGGTCGTGACAGAAGTTGGTATCAGAGCCCAAGTTGGTTTGACGTGTGTCGTGTCTAAAATACTTAATAAGTGGAAAATTACATCCCCAAGTTACTGTGCTTGTTTAGATACAAATTGTGTGTGTAGATGGGTTGACTAAGTAATTGGTTGTGAATGTAGGGAATTGAGTAAGTATGCCTAATACCAGTCGTGGTAGAGGGATGAGACCACAGGCTCGAGGCCGTAGAGGTAGGCTTGGGGGTCGTGTTGAGCCAGAAACACACGAGGCTCAAGAGGATGTTGAGGTGGAGGCCGATGTTGAGCACGCTCCACAGGGTCCAGAGGAGAGGCCCGAGAGTACTGAGGCTCGCTTCGCGAGGATTGAGCGGAGCATTAAGATGATTGTGGAGTTTGTCACCCAATCTTTATCTAGAGTTGGCGGTAGACAGAGTCCCGCTACACAGGGTGATGTCGAGCAGGCTGCAGCTCCTGAGGCACGGGCAAGAGAAGCCTAGAGGCCACAGACGACAGATACCCCACCCACACAGGATGTGCCTACGCCGGTTGCTATGCCAGGCAGTAGAGGTTGCGGATATGGATGTGATTTAGATAGACTGTGACAGTTCCAAAAGTTTGGACCACCGTCTTTCAGTGGGGTAAAGGACCCAGTAGCGGCTGAGGATTGGATCAATGAGATCGAGAAATTATATGGGTTCTTTGAGTGCACTACTACCGAGATGGTAGCGTTTACCGCTTTTATGCTGAAAGGATCAGCAGAACATTAGTGGAAGTCCACCAGGCCTATTTTGAGAGCCCGGCATACTGAGATCAGTTGGGATGTGTTTCTAGATGCCTTTCGGAGACAGTATATTTCGGATACCGCACAGCAGAAGCTAAAGATGGTATTTTTGGGACTGACCCAAGGGAGCAGGACTGTGGATAGTATGAGACTACTTTTATATCCCTGGGTAGATATGATCCCAACACCATGAGTAATGAGGTCGAGAAAATCCAAAAGTTTGTGGATGGATTGAGACCGACCATCAGGTCGAGATTGGTTCCTCTGGATATACCGACCTATGAAGAGGCAGTGCGTAGGGCACAATTGTGTGAACAAGAAGTTGATAGAATCGCCTTAGAGTTTAGAAAGGTTGGTAAGATGAGGGACAGAGATAAGAAAAGACCAATGATGGATAGAGGCTTTAGTTATAAAGGAAGCAAGAGATTCTCTGGAAAGAGGTCGAGAATTGATGAGATTCGAGATAGGACAGTTGATACTCCCATGTATCCGGCCATTGCTCTAGCTAAGGGAATCGTAATTGGAGGACCACGGCCTACTACGGAACAGTGTGGCAAGTGTGGTAGGTACCATGGTACTCGACCATGCTATGGATCTCCTGTAGTATGCTTCAGATGTGGGAAGCCAGGGCACATAATCAGAGATTGCCTAGAGATGATAGAGAGAGCCCCATAGAAGGGCAAGGAGCCAGAGAGAGCTCCAGTTGGTACAGCTGCTCCGAGGAGGAGGGCTACAGCCGAGGAAAAGGGGAAGCAAGCAGTGGGTGTAAGCAGAGGATGAGTGCACGCACTGGACCAGGACACTGCAGATCAGTCATCGGATGTGGTAAAAGGTACCATCCAAATCTTTGATTTAGAAGCTTATGTACTGTTTGATCCTGATGCCACGCATTCTTTTGTATCACCATCCTTTGCATGTAAATTGTTGAAGTATGTAAAACCCACGCTGCTTGATAAGATGTTGTTGATATCTACCCCTATGAATGATAGTCAGTTGACTGAGCATATATATATAGAGATTGTAAGATGAGGATAGGAGGTAAAGAGATGGCAGCCGAATTAATTTTATTAAATATGAATGATTTTGATGTAATCCTAGGGATGGATTGGCTGGCTGCAAATCATGTAGTTATGGATTTTCATGCAAAAACTTTGATGTTTCCAAAGATAGACAATCTTGTAGTAAATTTTGTGAAATGAAATTAAAGAACATGATTATTATAAGTGTGATGAGTACAATCTTGATACATGATGTATGAAAGATAAATTTGATTTCATGTATGCATGTGATGTGATGAATTTATGATACTAATGGTGGAAAGAATAATGTGAAGGATTCATCGCTTTTGTGATTGAGACGGATAAGGCACGTCCGGAATTGGAAGACATACCAGTGGTTAGGGAATTTCCAGATGTCTTTTTGGATGAGTTACCAGGGTTACCTCCAGATAGGGAGATGGAGTTTGGTATAGATTTGGCACCTGATACAGAGCCGATGTCCAAGCCACCATACAGAATAGCTCAAGTTGAGTTAGAGGAGTTAAGGAAACAGTTACAGGAGTTGCTGGAGAAGGGGTTCATCAGGCCGAGCGTCTCACCTTGGGGAGCACCGATTCTATTTGTAAGGAAGAAGGATGGAAGCCTCCGACTGTGTATAGACTACCGGTTGTTGAATAAGGCTACCATCAAGAATAAGTATCCCCTCTCACGCATCGATGATTTGTTGGATCAGCTTAAGGGAGCGCAGGTCTTTTCCAAGATAGATCTGAGATCAGGGTACCATCAGTTGAAGATACGAGATGGAGATGTACCCAAGACAGCTTTTCGTACCCGGTATGGACATTATGAGTTTATGGTTATGCCATTCGGGTTGACGAATGCTCCCGCAGCTTTTATGTCTTTGATGAATGAGGTATTCCACCAGTATTTGGATCGATTTGTTATTGTATTTATTAATGATATACTGGTGTATTCAAGGTCTAGAGAGGAGCATGAAAGACATCTAAGGATAGTACTACAAACCCTTCAAGAGAAGAAGTTGTATGCTAAACTCAGTAAGTGCGACTTTTGGTTGGAACAGATCTCTTTTCTGGGTCACATAGTATCGAAGGATGGAGTATCAGTGGAGGTCGTAGTTCAGTGGCAGAGACCCCAGACATGGACAGAGATCAGAAGTTTCCTGGGTTTAGTTGGGTATTATCGAAGGTTTGTAGAGGGATTTTTGAGGTTAGCTGCTCCTTTGACACGCCTCACAAGAAAGAATGTGGAGTTTGTATGGGACAATAGTGTGAAGAAAGTTTTGAGGAGCTGAAAAGGAGATTAACCACAGCTCCAATCCTCACCATTCCTACCAGCTCAAGAGGTTTCTCGGTGTATGCGGATGCTTCACATCTGGGACTGGGCTGTGTATTAATGCAGGATGGGAAGGTAGTAGCCTATGGATCAAGGCAGTTAAAGGATCATGAGAGGAACTATCCGACTCATGACTTGGAGTTGGCAGCGATGGTGTTTGTGCTGAAGATAGGCACTACTACTTTTATGGTGAGAGATTTCAAGTTTATACAAATCATAAGAGCCTTAAGTACCTGTTCTCACAAAAAGAGCTGAACATGAGACAGAGGAGATGGCTCGAGCTGTTAAAGGATTATGATTGTGAAATCCTATACCACCCGGGTAAGCAAATGTGGTTGCTGATGCTTTGAGTAGGAAGCATCTCGGGATGGTATCATTCATGATGGTCAGGGAACACGAGCTATTAGAACAGTTCACGAACCTCAGTTTGGATATGACCCCGCCTGACGCTGATAGTGGATTTATGATAGCTAGCCTGCAGTTGGAACCAGATCTGGTAAATCGAATCCAACAGGCTCAGCGAGTTGATCAGCAGTGCAGTGATATTGTCGGGCAGATACATAGGGTACAGACACGGACTATGGATTTTGTCTGGATGGATTGTTGAGGTTCAAAGGTAGGATATGTGTTCCTGATGATGCAGAGATCAGAAAGTTGATCTTGACAGAGGCTCACTCATCGAAGTATACGATACATCCAGGGGGTACTAAGATGTATCAAAACCTTCGAAAAGTTTATTGGTGGTCTGGAATGAAAAAGCACATTGCTGAATATGTTGCTAAGTGTCTCGTTTGTCAGCGGGTGAAGGTAGAGCATCAGAAGCCTGCAGGGTTATTGCAGCCTCTACCGATACTGACATGGAAGTGGGAGCATGTCACCATGGATTTTGTGATGGGATTGCCAAGGACCTGGAGAGGTCATGATGCCATATTGGTGATTGTGGACCGGTTGATGAAATCAGCCCATTTTCTAGCCATGAGAGCTACCGATACTCTAAGCCAGTTAGCGAACCTATATGTGTGCGAGATAGTGAAGCTACATGGAATTCCAGTGAGTGTTGTTTCTGATAGGGATGCCCGCTTCACTTCCCACTTTTGGGAACGCTTTCAGGAAGCGATGGGGACCCAGTTGAGTTTTAGCATTGCATTTCATCCTCAGACAGATGGTCAGTCAGAGAGGACTATACAGACCCTGGAGGATATGTTGAGAGCGTGTGTACTGGATTTTGGAGGCTCCTGGGATGACCATTTGCCACTCGCAGAGTTCACCTATAATAATAGTTTTCATGCGAGTATCGGGATGGCACTATATGAGGCATTATATGGGTGTAGATGCCGTTCCCCTATTGGATGGGAAGAGGTTGGTGACAGACAAATCTTTGCTCCCGACTTGGTTAGACAGGCCTCTGAGGACGTCCAATTGATATGTGAGAGGTTACGGACAGCTTAGAGCAGGCAAAAGAGTTATGCTGACAGGAGATGGAGACCATTAGAGTTTGAGGTGGGTGAGTCAGTGTTTTTGAAAGTTTCCCCTTCGAAGGGAATTATGAGATTCGGGAAGAAGGAAAAGTTGAGTCCTCGATATATAGGGCCATTTGAGATACTTGATAGAGTGAGAGATAAGGCGTATAGGTTGGCATTGCCACCAGAGTTGGCAAGTGTGCATAACGTCTTTCATGTATCCATGTTGAAGAAGTATCACCCGGACCCGGCACATGTGATAAGATATGAGCCTTTGGAGCTCAATGAAGGTATGACCTATGATGAGAAGCCAGTTCGGGTATTGGACAAAAAAGAGAAAGTGTTGAGGACAAAGACAATTCCCTTGGTGAAAATACTTTGGCAACATCACACTGTGAAAGAATCCACATGGGAATTGGAGAGTTTGATGTGGGAGAAGTATCCCGAGTTGTTCACCGAATAATTGGTTCTAATTTGGAGGACCAAATTTTCTAAGTGGGGGAGAATGTGAGACCCCGTATATGTATAATGGTATATATGTACATAGAAATGTAAATAGAGTTGTACTATGAATTCATAAGTGAAGTATCTGTGATGTAAGTCCATAAGTTAATGTACACACTTGTAATAAGAGTTGTGATTGTATATACAAGTTACATTAGGTGTGAATGTAAAGAAATGGACTTAAACATGTGGAGAATGTGAGGGGAATGGATTATGAATAGTGTGGTAAAATGAAAGTAGAATTGCATAAGTTGTACACTTCCATTTGGTTTATATCGTATACTTTTGGTTATACAAGGATTCCACACAAGTTTCAATAGGAATAAGGTATGTATGGATGTCATTGTCAAGCCTCAAAGATGAATGAATGAGAAAATGATCATAGTAGCAAATTAAGGAGGTTGAGTATGAGTTGCTGCAGAAGAACTGCAGAAAATCTGGATGAGAGATCGATCTGGAAGAGCCAGAATGCTCTTATTTGGGCAATGAAATAGAGCAGATCGATCTCCAATGGAGCCAGATCGATCTCCTAAGCATTCTGTAGTGAAAAGATCGATCCTCAAGCACCCAGATTGATCTCCTTAGCTCTCTGTTTGGGAGCAGATCGATCTCATGCTTCGACAGATCGATCTCATGCTTAAAATACCATGAAAAATAGGGATTTAAAGGGACCAAATCGATCTCCTCTTGGACGAGATCGATCTCCTCAAGCTATTTCTATATAAAGAGTGCTGAAAATCAAAAAATTTCGGGAAAAACACTAACCTTCCACGTTCAACCCAAAAGCCTAACTTTCTCTCTCTAAAATCAGCCATTTTCAGTGAGGTTTGAAGAGAGACCATTAGAGGCAAAGTTGTTCCTATCAAAGAGAAGAACAACATAGTTGGAAAGCATTTTCCCATTGTTGGTATTGAAGGAGTTAAGGGCATTGCCATTTAGAGCAAGAAGAGAAATCAAATTGGGTAAGATTCTAACACTCCAACTATGGTACATTGTTTATATAATTGATTTTGGAGTTGTTTGGCATGAGTATGGATGGTTAGAAACTATCTAAAATGCATTGGAATGATTATGACCTAGAAATGGTCTAGAGTGAGAAAGTGGAATGTATGGAGATTAATGATGAATGAGATATGTAGAAGTTATTAATAGTGTTATGGTATGATTTTGAAGATGTGGTTAGTGGATAAATTGTGAGATTTACCTAAAAGAGGTAAAATGTGGAATAAGGCATTGGTAAAATGCATAAGTGAATAATATTGACTAGTGAGGTCAATTATGGGTTAAATACATTAACTCAATTGATTTAATGAATGAATCGCAGCTTTCGAGGATACGCCGAGGCGACTTGAGCCAAGAGTGTGAGAAGCTAAAAGGAAAGGAGTCACACTAAGTAAATCGAGGTAAGGGATTTGTGTGGACTCTTAGAGATATCTGTGTGCAATTTGGGCGCTTAAATGTTTTGCTAGAATGTATGAGATTAGGAAATGTTGTTGGGTGATTGAAGGGCAAAAGTTGGGAGTTTGAGAAATGTGCATGAAAACAAAAGCATATTGCTTTGAAAATCATGTTTTATTGCTTTTTAGCAAATGATTGGTAGGTTGGCTAACATTGAAATGATTTGCAAAAGAAATGAGTGTGTTTTGGTTTTGTTAACCATACTTTGCAAAGTTTTGAGCCACCTACATGATTTCGTGAGTATGAAAGCTTGCTAGAGTATGACTAGCATGAGATTTGACGTGTTTTACACACATGAGTGAAGAGGCACTAGTTTTCACATGGATTTCATAATTGTTTTGGCATTGTGCTTGGAGTTTGTCTCGCACTAGATGCCCACCTTGCATGTTGCCGTGTTTGGAGCTTCGAGTAGACTAGGTGTCACATCGATTAAATAGGCTTACACGTGCATTGTTTTGACATGATTAATTAGCCGTGTTAGGAGCTTCGGGTAGACAAGAGGTACCAATTAAATAGGCTCACACGTGCGTTTGAGATGTGGCATGATATGATGTGTTGATTAGGTCCACGGAGTACGTTGTACCGTGCTTGTAGCATGGAGTACATTGTACCGTGTTGAGTTGTGATGTGCCATCTTCGAACGAGATCTGCTATGGACCGACGGGCAGGATTTGACCTACCTCCCGTGTGGAAGAAGATAGTGGTGATATCTCGCATACCTGATCCATGTAGCCGGTATCACAGGTTATGTACATAGGCCTTGAGGTTATTACCTGTTGTTGAACTGCCTAACTCACATGTCTACTGCTATTTGAGAATAAATCCATGTTTGAAATGATTTGTGGGTCAGGAAAGCCTGAGGGATGGGTCGAGACCTGACCAATGTTGAAATTGATTTGTTAATGGTTTTTAAAGTGCACGGATGTATGATGTTTAATGCCATTCTTTATTGTGAAAATGCATTATTGTTAATGCCATGCTATTTGAGAAAATGCATGATGGGTAATGCCATGCTTTTATTGTGAATTATGCTTGATGATTTATACCATGCTTTGAGTTGAAATGTGCACTGGATTTTAATAGCATGAATGCTTTACATACCATTAACACAATCATACACTCATGTTTTGAGATATATGATGAATTTAATGCTTTTGAGTATGGCATCACGATCACGTAGATAGTGCAGTATCTACCTGTTCGCATGATTGCCTTACTGAGCGTGTGGTTTGCTCACCCCCTTATTTTCCCCCTCTCTACAGAGATTTGAGTATAGAGTGAGCGTGACTGGAGGCTTGTCCCTTTTGGTAATCTGCTGCATCCCATCGCTAAAGGTATACACACTGTTGAAATTTTGTATCTAAACCTACGATAGCACAGTAGCATTTTGTATGTAACTATTGGGGATGTAAAACAATGTAAACACATGTAACAACTCTGATATATATACATTTATACAAGTGTTTACCTATGAATAATATACAAATTGAATTGGTATGATGTAGTGAGTTAGACGTCGGCACACAGCCCAACTGTTAAGAGTGTGGTTGTTCGCGATTGAGGAAGGATGATTAACAACTGATGCATGAAAATACGAAAAATTTGTATGTATTTTGGTAAGTTGAGGGTCGTGACAGTAAAAGGAAGGATCGAAATGGTCCCAAATTAAACGAACGGGATTCGGACTGGAGATAAGGATTCAAAACACAAAATTAAAAATGCAAAAGGACTGAAATGGAATTCTCGAACACCTTGAAGGGCAAAACGATCAAAAGATCGAATGCCGATATAAATTCGATGAGAAATATTTAATTAATAATAATGGATTTGAGAATCTTGATCAATAACAAATAAATAATTAAATTTCGGGTTAAATTGATCAAGATATGAATTTACTGAAATTAATCAAAATTTTTGCTCGGGATAATATCCGAAAAGATGGAGAAAATATATCGAAAAAGTAGAAAAATAGATTAAATAAATTAAATTAATTAATTAGAATAAAATATAATTTTATTTAGATATTTTTGGGATTTTAGAATAAAATGATGAATATAATAATAATAAACTAATTTATAAATAATAATAAATAAATAAATAAAATAATTAATAAAAAAACAAAGAAGAGAAATCGGGAAAAACCCGAAATTGGAAACCGAAAGCGAAGCCCGAAGATGACCCGCTAGAAATCGAGGACGATCCAAGCCCACCGACGATCATTAACCTCTGACGAACAGCCGAGGAGGAAGAGGAGAGGCCGACGAAGCTATTGGTACCGGAGACGCGCGCAGACGATGGCCGTGTTCGGCGAACGGAGAAGAGAAGACCGCGAGGAAAATGAGATCAATTTCGGTGATCCACATCAGCTGGGCTCGAACGGCGGGCACCTGTGTGATCGGGAGGATGAGTCGGTTCTTTTGAGACTGGTATTGGCCAACGAAACCGTTGAAATTTGGTGGATCGAGGGAGAGAAGGCCGAGAGGGAGAAGAGAGGAACGGCGGCCACCGACGGTGATTCGGTCCCGATTGAGGCCAGTCGTAGGTTTCCCGACCAAAGACGAGCCAAATGGTACCAGAAACGAGACGAGAATCGATCGAAAATGCTGTGAACGACAGCGGGAAGGTCTGAACCGGTATGGACCGGTTCAGAAAAGAGGTGAACCGGACTGAACCGGCTGAACCGGATCGGTCTGAATCGGGTTGAACCGGGTTGAACCGGACTGAACCGGTTCAGCCAAGAAAGAAGGGAAAAAAGGAGAAAAAGAGAAAAAAGAATAATGGGAAGATTTTTGGGGATACATCAAATTTCGGGTAAGTCAATACGAGGTCAAAAGTGACTGATTTGATTTTTGAGAAATTTATTTAAATTATATTTAATCAAAAATTAACCCAGAATTAAATATATAATTATGCAGTTTTACGATAAAGCCCGAATGAGAGCCGATTGAGCTTCGATTTTTGTACCCTGCATAACATTGGGTCAGTATATTTTAATTACGATAATATGTGTCCTTTAATACAGAGTTTCGATTATTTTTACGAAATTTATGGATTAATTCTGTATAAAAAGGAATATTTATCGAAATTGCAACGTAATTACCGTAAATAGTATACGGGCTATCCAATGAGTTTGGAACGAAGCTCGATGATTATTAATAAGCTGAATGAGCCCAATAAACCCGAAGAAGGGATTCAATAATTAGAAACGGGTTGAAAATGGGTCGAGGACCATTAAGGTGCAATTGGGCCCAATAAAGTAAAACGAGCCTAGTACGTTAGATTTGATCAGTAAATGTGATATATTGATAAAAATAAGTGAATTAACACAAAAATATGTGGTTATATGCAGTTTCGTGACTTGGTTGTCGCGCAGTTGGACTGAGAGATCGGATATTATCGAGACGAGATAAGTTTGTGCGTAAATCAAGGTACGAAAATTTTGTAGGTGCCTAGAGATTTCTATACGTATTTTTGAGGGGATTTATAGGGCCTAGAATTTCTTAAAGTATCTAGAAACGAAATAATAATTTTTATGAAAATCGGGGCATAGGTGAATAAAGAAAAAAGACGATATTGCCCTTAGGAATAAAATTTTCAAAAAGGGTAGTAAGGCAGATAAATTGCATGATTATCATGTTTTAATATTTTATATGAATATATTGCTTTGATTCAAGCAAATATGCATATAGGTTGGCTGTTGATTTTATGAATTATACGAAAGGGTATCGGTTTGTACCGGTTACGACTTTAAAAGATGTTTTATCAAGATTGAGCCACCTATCATATTTACATGAGTAAAAAGAGTGCTAGAGTCTTACTCGCACTAAATTTTACTGATTTATTACTCATGAAAAGTCGTACTGAAGTATTGCTCGTACGAGAAATTTGTATGTGCACAAAACCGTGCTGGAGCTTCGCCCGCACGAGATTTTAGATATCATGATATGCATAGCGTGGTGCTGGAGCTTCGCTCGCACTAGACGTGAGTTCACATGCATATAGTCGTGCGGAAGCCTCCTGTAGACTGTGTGTCGCAGAGAGTTGAGATGCTCGCACGTATACTTTGAGACATGGGTTGGTTATCGACATAGTATTGGGGTGGATAAGACCTACGACAGGCACCCCCAGACTATGATATGGGTCCACGGAGTACGATGTATCATGTATGTCACAAGGAGTACGCTGTACCGTGTAGTCATGATGACTCAATGATGTTACTTGATATTCTTGCAGGTAGGATTTGACCCCACCTCCCGTTGCAGTTGTGATGCCCCGCACACCGGGATCCGTGTAGCCTAGGATCACAGGGACAAAGTATGGCCATAGTCCTCGATTTTTCATACAGTAACCTACATGCCTCACATGATATCATACGGTCTAGATAGACCAGGACAAACCCGAAGGAGGGGTAATGTCCCGATTTATGTTTTTAAAAGAGATGCGATTTAATGAATCAAGGTATTCCCGAGAGATGGGTTTGGCCTTGATGTGGTTGTTTTGTGATAAAACAAATAAGTTTTTAACGTTATGAGTTTATGATGAAACAAATAAGTTTTAACGTGATGAGTTGATGATGAGTTTTTATGTGACGAGCATGAGATGTCATAGATGATGATCTTTCCATGTTTGATTTATATGTTGTTTTCATGATTTCTCATATATGATATATACATACATGTGGCATCATTTTAGTCATACCTCATGCTCTAAATATAAACAATTTTATATCATGACATTATCAGCACGTAGATAGTATAGTTATCTACCTGCTTACATTATTGCCTTACTGAGTTGTTTATGCTCACCCTTTCATTTTCCACCCCACAGGGTACATTCAGTAGAAGAAAGCGACAATAGTCTTGCATTTCAGTTATCTGCTACTTCTTAGCAAGATCATACACACTCGTATAATTATTGTATCTGAACATATAGCGGCACAGTACTGTATTCGGATTGTAATATTGGGGATGTATTTAGTAAAAATAAATTGATATGTAAATGTAATGTGGAAAATAGATGTTAAGGTATGTAACATGACAGGAGGGACTAACATCGACTCATAGCTCAACTGTTAGTGGTGTAACTGTTCACGATGGGTAAGGAGATGAAAAAGTAAAAAAAAAAAAAAATTACACTGATTTTTAGGTAATTTGGGTCGTGACAATTTGGGAGCAGATCGATCTCAAGCTTCAACAGATCGATCTCATGCTCAAAATACCATGAAAAAAAGGGATTTAAGGGGACCAGATCGATCTCCTCCTAGTGTAGATCAATCTCCTCAAGCTATTTCTATAAAAGGAGGGTTGAAAATCTAAAATTTTTGGAAAAAAACCGTTTCCTTCCATTTTCAACCAAAAAACCTAACTTTCTCTATCTAAAATCAACCATTTTCAATAAGATTTGAGGGCAGGCCATTAGACACTAAGTTGTTCATCTTGAGGAAGAGAACAACATAATTGGAGCCCAAAATCCCATTGTTGTTATTGAAGGAGCTAAGGGCATTGTCATTTGGAGCAAGAAGAGAAATCAGATTTGGTAAGATTCTAACACTCCAACTATGGTACATTGTCTATCTAATTGATTTTGGAGTTGTTTGGCATTAGTATGGATGGTTAGAAACTATCTAAAATGCATTAGAATGATTATGACCTAGAAATGGTCTAGTGTGAGAAAGTGGAATGTATAGAGATTAATGAGAAATGGGGTGTCTAGAGGTGACAATAGTGTTATGGGTATGATTTTAAGATGTTATTGGTGAATAAATTGTAAGATTTACCTAAAAGGGGTAAAATGTGGATTAAGGCATTGGTAAAATGAATAAATGAATTATATTGAATAGTGAGGTCAAATATGGGTTAAAAACATTAACTCAATTAATTTGGATGAATGAATCACAGCTTTCGAGGATATATCGGAGCGAGTTGAGCTAAGAGCTTTAGAAGCTAAGAGGAAAAGAGTCACACCAAGTAAATCGAGGTAAGGGAATTGTATGGACACTTAGAGATATTTGTGCGCAATTTGGATGCTTAAATGTTGTGCTAGAATGCATGAGATGTTAGGAAATGAAATTGGGTGATTGAAGGGCAAAAGTTGGGTGTTTGATAAATTTGAATGAAAACAAAAGCATAATGCTTTGAAAATCATGTTTTATTACTTTTTAGCAAGTGGTTGGTAGGTTGGCTAGCATTTGAAATGAATTGCAAAATAAATGAGTTGTTTTGGTTTGTTAACCACACTTTGTAAAGAAATGAGCCACCTACATTGTTTTCATGAGAATGAAAGCGTCCTAGAGTACGACTCGCACGAGATTTGACGCGTTTTATACACATGAGTGCTAGAGGTACCAGTTTTCACATGGATTTCATATTGGTTTTGGCATTGTGCTTGGAGCTTAGCTCGCACTAGATGCCCACCTTGCTTGTTGCCGTGCTTGGAGCTTCGAGTAGACTGGGTGTCACATTGATTAAATAGGCTCGCACTTGTATTATTTTGACATGATTTATTAGTCGTGTTAGGAGCTTCGAGTAGACAAGAGGTCGTACCGATTAAATAAGCTCACACGCGTGTTTTGTGATATGGCTTGATATGATGTGTTGATTGGGTCCACGGAGTACATTGTACCGTGCATATAGCATGGAGTACGATGTACCGTGTTGAGATTGTGATGTGTCATCTTCGGACGAGATCTGCTATGGTTCGACGGGTAAGATTTGACCCACCTCCCGTGTGGAAGCAGATAGTGGTGATATCTCGCACACTTGATCCGTGTAGCCGGTATCACAGGTTATGGCCACAAACCTTAAGGTTATTACCTATTATTGAATTGCCTATCTCACATGTCTATTGTTTTGAGAATAAATCCATGTTTGAAATGATTTATGGGTCAGGACAGTCCAAGGGATGGGCTGAGACCTAACAAGTGTTGAATTGTTTTGAGATATTGATTGTTAATGGTTTTTAAAGTGCACGGATGCATGATGTTTAATGCCATGCCTTATTGTGAAAATGCATGATGGTTAATGCCATGCTTATTTGAGAAAACGCATGATGGGTAATGTCGTGCTTTATTGTAAATTATGCATGATGATTTATACCATGCTTTGAATTAAACTGTGCACTGGATTTTAATAGCATGAATGTTTTACATACCATTAACACAATGTTTTAAGATAAAATGATGAATTAAATGCTTTTGAGCATGGCGTCATGATCATGTAGATAGTGCAGTATCTACCTATTCGCATGATTTCCTTACTGAGCGTATGGTTTGCTCACCCCCCTTATTTTCCCCTTCTCCACAGAGATTTGAGTATAAAGTGAGCGTGACTGGAGGCTTATCCCTTTTGGTAATCCGCTGCATCCTATTGCTAAAGGTATACGCACTTGAATTATTTTGTATCTAAACTAGACATAGCACAGTAGCATTTTGTATGTAACTATTGGGGATGTAAAACAATGTAAACACATGTAACAACTCTGATATATATACATTTATACAAGTGCTTACTCATAAATAATATACAAATTGAATTGGTATGGAGTGAGTTAGACGTCGATACACAGCCCAACTGTTGAGAGTGTGGTTGTTCATGATCGAGGAAGGATGATTAATAATTGATACATGAAATTGTGAAAATTTTGTATGTATTTCGGTAAGTTGAGGGTCGTGACAGTTTACAAGGTATTTATAATAATATCTAACACTTAAGTCCTTAAACAAGTGGGCTTGAATTAACACCAAACAGAAAATAAGACTAAAACTTAAATTTACGCCTAAACGTAGTTACATAGGATAATTGGTCTAAAACGCTATAAGACTTGAATGTGGGTGGGCTATTTATACACTTAACCCAACTTATTACTAAACCAAGACTCATGTCATTTGGGCTTCCAAACAAATATAGAGGGCTCGGTAATTAGACCTCCTTGGATGACCCATGGATCCTTGGCATCACGATCATCATGAGCATCACAAGCAAGTGGACCTCCATCATTCCTTTGTCATCATGAACATCATGATCAGGTGGACCTCCATCACCTAGGCACTCCTACCAGCCACGGAGCTCTCATTTCTAGCTAGAATATTAGGATTCATGGTTGTTTGGTGCATTCTGGTATGTGGGGAGGTGCAAAACGTGATTGTGGGGTTTTGAAAGGTAAGAGAACTATGTCTAACTAATTTCTAAACAACCTAAACTAACATGCAACTACAAATTCCAGATTTTGTTGGCTGTTTGCAGAATTTGTTGGAAATGTGGTCTGTTTATGCGTGGATGGCAATTAAGAGAGGATAAATGTTACATGCTGGTTTAGAGGAGTGTTTTAGTGTGCTGGTGGCGTGATTATGGTGGTTGGTTGCTGAAATTTTCAGCTAGTGAGGTGATGGTGGCGTGATGAAGAGAGGGGAAGAAAAAACACTTTTCTGGTTTCTTTCCCTAGTGAGTAACATGTAGGGGGAAAGAGAGGGGAAACCAGAAATGCTAATTTACCTTTATATATTTTCTTGTTTTAAATTTCAGATTTATATATATATGGTTTAATAATTCGTTAACTTAATTTGAAGATTTTATATTTCTTCCACATGTTTTACTCTAATACATATGTGTATAATAACATTTCAGGTTTGTTTTCATACTTTCAAATATATATTTTTCAGCTTTTATATGTTTTTAACCCTTTGCTAACTAAGTGCAGATTTTGTAATTCAATCTACATAAATCCTGGTTTTTCATGCTCTAATATATATGGTTTCAACAATTTAATAACTAAATTTCAGATTTATAGTTTAAATCAACTTGTTTTACTCTAATGCATAAATGTTTTATCACATTTTCAAATTTATGTTCATGCTAGTTTCTAAACTC
Organism: Firmiana major; assembly: GCA_033439115.1. Taxonomy (NCBI): domain Eukaryota; kingdom Viridiplantae; phylum Streptophyta; class Magnoliopsida; order Malvales; family Malvaceae; genus Firmiana; species Firmiana major. The sequence goes on from CM065912.1 coordinate 24,118,639, forward strand.
TAACTTAAGCTATCACAATTATATAATCATGTTCCAAAATAATACTACTCAAGGATTTTATCTATATATATTTTTTCAGATTTTGTAATTTATACATAAATATATTGTATCTTAATGTTTTTCGATTTTTACAATTTAATATAGGTACATTTCAGATTTTTTTTATGATTAACATAAGTATATTTCTTATATTATTACTACTAGTCTTAATATTATCAGATTTTATTACCTTGTAATATCAAATTTATTAAATCCATAATTAACTTAGTTAATTTGCTTAAATTTAACAATGTCACTACTTAATTATTCATGAAATTTCCCTTTAACCGATTTTATCATGGTTTCATTATCAATTTCGATCACACATTAATCTAGTCACATGAATTAAATTTATTTCTACACTCATGAATATTTAGCCTAATGTCTAATGGTAAATTATCTTAGTCTATCCCAATTTAATCACATGAATATATTTCAACGATATAAATTATGTTCTTGACATAATCCTAAACATACATCATACATTATGCCAATAAATTATATTCTCTCTATCTAATTTTATCATTGTTATATTTTTGTTTATTTTAGGCTAGAATTTTCGGTTTCAATACTTATGCTTACCTATTTCTACATTACTTAAACTAAAATTACACCAAATTATTATCCTAAGTGGTGTAACCCGAATTAATCCCATATTCGAACTTGATATATCCTATCACTTAATTAATTATATCCTCCTACCGCAGTTTAATTTCGACTCAACATAAAGATAAATGAAACATTGGTATAGGGAATTTGCGGTCTTACATGTAGCCGAATCACAACTCATCATATCTGCTTATATAGTTTAATTTTCAATCATGCAACCTTAGAACAATCTTATTCACATTATAAATTACTACATTTTCTTAAATTTCCAGAAAATTAAATCTCCCCTAATCTAGCTACATGTGACCGAATGTACCTACATGCACCTACTGAATTTTCTTACAATTCACACTTGCTGCAGTAATATGTACATGCAATTAATTTTTCTTCAATTTATCATAACAATTTATACAATTAAAATTTAAGAATTAAAATTTCATTAGCTATCAACTTTAATTCATGTGCATGTAACATATTTCTGGAAATTTAAACAAACTAATTACACATGTACATTAACATACAGCAAACACATTAAATTTCCAGAAATTAACACTTCCTTACCCTCAAATCACACAATGCCGAGACTCCTAGCAAATTTCCCCAAATTTTCTCTAACCAATTCTGAAATTTCTGTTGATTACCTACTGTCCTACACCTTTGGAGCTTAATTGAAGGTGTTCTTCACCTGACCAAGGCACCTAGGCACTAAGCTCAGCCACACAACTCTCGGTTCTAGCTAGCGGTGGTGGTTTCTTGGTTGTTTCAGCATATTTCAGGTATGGTGGTGTAATACCCTTAATTTTGTAAACTTCCATTTAAGTATGTAAAGTGTATATGGATTGTGAAATGTATACACACAAGTTTTAATGAATATGAGGTGTGAATTGATGTCATTTTTAAACCATAAAGGTGACTGGATGAGAAAATGATTATGGCAGCAAAATGTATGAAGTTTGGTGTAAGTTACTGCAAAAGACTGCAGTAAAATCTAGAAAATATGAATGAGAGATCGATTTCATTAGATTAGAGATCGATCTAGAAGAGCCAAAAATGCTCATGTTCGAGCAATGGAACGGGGGCAGATCGATCTTCAATGGGGCCAGATCGATCTGCTAAGCATTCTGTGAAGAAGGAATCGATCCTTAAAGGGTCATATCAATTTTCTTAAGCTACTGACTTGGAGAAGATCGATCTCACCTTAGAGCAGATCGATCTCCTTAAGGTTCTGTATTGTTCAGATCGATCTCATGCTTGGGAGCAGATCGATCTCATTAGGTCTGAAAGGTCGATTTCTAGAGGAAAAAGTGCAGGGCAGATCGATCTCATTTGAGAGCAAATCGATCTCATAGAGACAATTCTATAAATACTGGACTTCTACACTTCAGTTTGCACAAGAGAAACTATTCCATTCAAATGAAAAAATGTAACCTAGCATTTCTACCCTAGGAAACTACAGTTTGTGATCAATTTTGAGTGAGATATAGTTGAGCAAAGTTGTTCTTGGCAAAGAGGAGAACAACATACTTGGAAACAAGAGATTGAAACAAAGGATATCAAGAGCAAGGAGGATTTATACCAATTAGTGAAAAAGGAAGGAAATCTCAACTAGGTAAGATTTAATGCACCAAGTTAATATATATTAAACTAGGTGTGTTGATGAGTTTATTGGTATATGTATGATTTGTTAGAAATGAAAGAATCATGAAAAATAAGCATGACCTAGCTATTGGTGTGAAAATGAGAAAATGATGAGGAAGTGATGTTAACATGGATTTAATGATAGAATATGCATGTATGGAAGATTTTGAGTTAATCTTATGAAATGTATATATTGGAAATAAGGAGTAATAAAGATAGCTATCTGGAAAATGTGGTATAATACCATATTAGGAGAAAATCATGAAAATGATGTGTTAAGATGTGATTTGACAAATGAAAAGAGTATATTGCGATATACTAGCGTAAATATGTATATTAGCTTCAGAGAATCACATTGAAGCTGATCGGACTGCAATAGTGAGCAGAATCAAAGAAGAGAGGTCACTTGACGTGATCCGAGGCAAGGGAATTTCGTGAGTAGCTAGAGATGGCTCCACGTATTTTAAATAGCATTGTGATAATATATGTTATATGAATTCCATGAATAGGTATGATGTTGTGATAGAAACTAAAGATGGATAAGTTGTGTTTTATCCAAAACTAGGGTGAAAATACCTTAGAAGCATGTTGTGACCAAAATTCATGAGTTGCATGATAGAATGGCAGTTGTTTTCATTTATATGCGAAAACATGCACAATTGAGTGCTTATTTGATTTGAATAGCCATCTATCTGGTTTTGTGTGAAAACCATAAGTGCTAGAGATTGCTCGTACTATATTTTGAGATATGCATCACATAGTACATGAGTGTTTACTCATACTACATTTGAAAATGATTTATGCATATTAGAGTACTAGGAGCATTGCTCGTGCTGAGATTGTGATTGATGCATTATAGAGTACTGAAAGCTATGCTCATACTCAGTTTTATATGATAGAGTACTGGGAGCTTAGCTCGTACTCAGTTTGACATATTATACATTATAGAGTATTGGGAGCTATGGTCATACTCAGTTTTACATGATAGAGTACCGGGAGCTTAGCTCGTACTTAGTTTTCACATATTATACATCATAGAGTATTGGGAGCTTTGCTCATACTCGTGTTTTTATATAACCTAGTGTTAGGAGCATTGCTCACACTAGAGTTGTGATATTGTGATATGGTCATGTTGGGAGTTTTACTCACACGTATCAATTTTGAAAAGAGCATGAAATAGCCGTGTTGGGAACTTGTGCTGACTGTGTGTCGCACTGATATATATATGCTCACACGTGTATTATTTTGAGATATGGCAGAGGGCTATCAAAATAACTCGTAGGTGTGAGGACTAAGACTCATAGCGAGCATCCTAACTATGAGGTAGACCCGTAGTATGTGGACTAAGACTCATGGCGAGCATCTTGACTACGAGGTATATCTAAGGTGTGAGGACTAAGACTCGTAGAGAGCATCCTACCTTGAGATAAGGTCCATGAAGTAGTATGTACTGTGTATGTCACATGGAGTATGTTGTACCGTGAGTACACGATGAGAATAAATTGTGAGCTAACGGCTAGGATTTGACCCACCTCCCGTTACAGCAATTGTGAGACCTTGCACATCGAGCTAACGCCTGGGATCATAAAAAATAAGTTATGATTAAACACTCGGAACATGTAGTCGCCTATCTCCTTTCTTGTTAATTGAATTTCTTGAATGAATTACCATATGGTTTTATGATATAAACATGTGAGTTTGTGAATTGTGAAAAAGGGTAACCCGAGAAATGGGTGAGGTCCAAATTTCCATGTTTTGAAAACATGATGAATGCCATATGATTTTGATATAAATAGAGGCATGATAAATGTGATTTATATGAAATGACATGAGAAATACAGTATTTATGCATAAAATGCTGAGGTTGCTAAATCAGCATATTACCAGTTTTATAACCGACATTTTGTATCTATATATATTGCATTATAATTTGAGAGAGATGCATGTTATAGATACAAATAGGGTAAGGAAACGATTTCAAGGCATAAACATTGTATTTTGTAGCTAATACAGTTATCTACTTGTTTGCCTAATTTCTTTACTGAGCTGTGAGCTCACCCTTTTATTATTTCCCCTTTTCAGAGCATCCACAGTAGGTGGACACGGTTGAGAACTGATATTCCCTGATATCCGTTGCAGATGCATTTTGTTAGAGATATACACACTTGATATTTTGTACTGAACAATGTATAAGCACAACTATGTAAATAAACGTATGGTCGGGATGTATATGTACAGATATATGTATTAATGTACAAGAGTTTGTATTATTGAAAAGAATATTAAATTCTATATATGTTGTGAATGAGTGTGAATGGGTGACTAATATCAAATCACAACCTAATGTTTAATGTGAGAGATGACAGAAGAAGAGGTAAGAGAAATGAGAAAAGAAATTGTGGTGAATAAGGTAGGTCACATGTGGGGGAAAGGCGTGACAGAAATGGTATCAGAGCGATGTTGGTCTGATGTGAATCGATATTAGTAATTAGGAAAAAATACATCCCTATAGTACTGTGCTTTGTTCAGTTACAATTGTGTATACAAGATGGATATCAGACTAATAAATGATTATAAATGTAGGGATTTAGCCATTATGGTTAATACTCACCGTGGTAGAGGGGATAGAGGTAGGGCTCGAGGTCGTAGGGGTAGGCCAGAGACTCGGGATGAGACTATTGGTCAGACTAAGGTACCAGAGAGTACCGAGGTATGTTTTGAGAGACCAAAACGTCGTCTAGAGACCATAGTGGAGATACTGGCACAAACGATGCCAAGAGGACAAGGACAGGATACAAAGACTGCACCGGGAGAGGCAGCTGCACCTGATAGACCTACACCCCCATTGGTTTAGGATTTGCCGTCGCAGGTCACTGCACGACAGGGCGATAATGTTTTGGGGTACGGTTGTGATTTGGACAAACTTCGACAATTCTAGAAACTTGGACCTCCAACTTTTCGTGGGATTAAGGACCCAATGTTGATGGAGGAATGGATAGGAGAGATGGAGAAGTTGTACGAATTCTTTAAGTGTACGACTTCAGAGATGGTCACATTTTCTGTGTTCCTACTACATGGGACTACAGAGCATTGGTGGAAGTCCACCCGACCCATTTTGAGAGCCCGACATGCAGAGATCAGTTGGGAGATATTTCTGGATGCCTTCAGGAGGCAGTTTGTTCCAGATACGGCTTAGCAGAGGTTGTAGGCTGAATTTTTAGGGTTAAGCATGGGAAGTCATTCAGTAGATGAGTACGAGACTAGATTTTTATCTCTGGGGAGATATGACCCTGACACCATGAGCAGCGAGACTAGGAAGGTCTACAGGTTTATCGATGGACTGAGATAAATATTGCGGTCTAAACTAGTTCTATTCGACATCTCTACATACGATGAGGCAGTGCGCGAGGCGTAGTTGTGTGAACAAGATTATGAGAGAAATGTCTTAGAGTTCAGAACAGTCAGGAAAGGTAGAGATAGAGACAGAAAGAGGCTGGTGAGTGACAGTGCTCGAGGTTTTGGTTATTGAAGAGGAAGGAGACTCTTCGGTAAGAAACCAAAGATCTATAAAGTACAGGAAAAAATTGTGAGATTTCCTGCATACCCGGCTATACCTCCAGCCAGAGGAGTGGTGATTGGAGGACAGAGGCCTACCACTGGGCAGTGCAGTCGATGCGGTATATACCATGGAGGTAGAACTTGTCCAGTTTCTAATGGTTTATGTTACTGATGTGGGAAACCAGGCCATATGGCTAGAGTGTGCCAATAGGTGATGGATATTGCCCCATAGAAGGGTAAGGAGCCTGAGAGAGCTCCTGCTGATACGTCTGCTCCAAGAAAGAGAGTAACATCAGAAGAGAAAGTGACAGAGGTCCACTTGCTCGTGATGCCAATGATCCATAGGTCATCCAAGGAGGTCCCCCAGCCATCTATATTTGTTTGGAAGCCCAAACGACATGAGTCTTGATTTAGTAATAAGTTAGGTTAAGTGTTTAAATAGCCCACCTTTGAGTCTTATTGCGTTTTAGACCAATTATCCTATGTAACTAAGCTTGGGCGTGAATTTCGGTTCTAGTCTTATTTTCTGTTTGGTGTTAATTCCAGCCAACTTGTTTAAGGGCTTAAGTGCTAGATATTATTATAAATACCTTGTAAACGCTCTTGAATAAAACAGAACAGATCATATTCTAGGGTTCTCTCTCAACTAGGCTTATCAAGGTCTTATTCCTTGTGGCACCTCCCTCTTCACCAACCACCATTGTTATACTTTGGGTTCTCGAATTTTATATTTGTAGGGTCGAGGTCCAATACCTTTGGTTCAAGTCTCTTTAGACTTCGGGTCTAGGTTATTATTATATTTTCCATTCATAGTTTACCGTCATTATTTCTGCCCCGCTTGCATTTTTTGCTGTTTCAATTCCCAATCCACACGTTTTCTTGATCGTCCTAAATCATCCTCTTGTATGCGCATATCAATTTGGTATCAGAGCAAGGTTTCAATTTTCTGGTTATGCGTCTTCCCCTTCATCTCCAATACTAAGTCAGTGTCAAAAAAAGAAGAAGAAGAAGAGAAAACAAAAGATTTTAAAAAGAGAAAAAAATAAAAAAAAGAAGGAAAAGAAAATCGTGTTCTGTTCAAACACTGTTCATAAAAAAATTTTGTTGAGGTACGAGACACACGAGTACCCATTTTAAGGAAAACGACGAAATACAACGAACCAATGAAATTTATTCATAGGCCCCACCCTCTATTGGCCAAATTCCATCATTTTCCTATAGTTTTAGGCATTTTTTTTAATTTTTTCTGTTGATTATTTCTTTGAGATTCTTATGGTATTTGAGTTGGACTTCTGAATTTTTGTTTCAAGTTAGTCTCTTAGCCACACTAAAACTCTTCCTCACCAGCCTAGCCTCAAATCAGATTAGTCTTTGTTAAAAAGAAAAAAAAGCAAAAAAAATGAAAAAAAATAAAAAAATCATACACTTAGTTGTAGTGTTTGAGTTGACTCTACACTTAATAGTTGTGTTTGAGTTGGACTCTACACTTAGTTGTTGCGTTTGAGTTGGACTTCTAAATTTTTGTTTCAAGTGAGTCTCTTAGCCACACTAAAACTCTTCCTCACCACCTTAGCCGCAAATCAGATTAGTCTTTGTAAAAAAAAAAGAGCAAAAAAAAATACTTGGTGAATTGGTTGATCGTTCGAGGTTGAATCTTTGACTGAGTCTCTAGTACGATTATGAACATATAGAGTTGAGGTAGAGTAAGGAAAAACGGCATAAGCGTGTAAAAAACATTAGTAGAGAAAAGCCAAATTTCTTGAGTGAAACACGAGTGTGAGTGCCCCATCTTAAGTGAATTGAGTGTAAACACGTGAGGTTATCACTTGTGAGGTTCTTTATTTTCTGTTATCACTAACGTTTCTTACAGGATAAAGATGTCTTCTAAATGTGATAAGTTAGACTTAAAAAAAATTGAGTTCATGCTCCAGGCAATGCAACAGCAGTTCCAACGGATGGACGTGAAATTCAATGACATTCATGATAAGTTGGACTGACATGAAGCTCAGTTTGTAAGGATCTAACAAGGTGATTCTTCCCATCTGAAAAGTAAGATTGTTACCAATGAAGAGTATGATGATAATGTTAGGTATGATTTGGAAGAAGAGTCTGAGGCAGATAGACATCTTAGAAGGCATCATAAGTATAGAGATAGAGATCGAGTTGATAGAGCCCCTAATAGAGGCAAAGAGAAGATGGATGGAAACCTTGGCAATATAAAATTGAAGATTCCTCCTTTTCAAGGGAAGAATGATCCCGAGGCATATTTAGAGTGGGAAAGGAAGATTGACATGGTATTTGACTGCCACAACTATTTTGAGGTAAAGAAGGTTAAACTTGCTGCAGTATAGTTCACGGAATATACTATGGTATGGTGGGATCAGTTGGTCTCCAGTAGAAGAAGATGTGGTGATCCTCCAGTGTCTACATGGGATGAGATGAAGTGTATCATGAGGAAAAGATTTGTGCCAAACCATTACTACAGAGATGTAAGATCCGAAAGTTTGTAATGTAACCTTTATGACTTGTGATGTATGAGTAAGTCACATTTAATGTAAATCATGAAGAATGTATATGTGAAGTTTGTAAAGTTGTATAGAATGAATACATGTAAGTTTTAAAGTGAATAGCAAGTGTAAGAGGGATATTTCCAGGAGTGAAATGGGAATATCTTGAGTTTTGAGTGGTATAGTAAAATGGAATGAGTTTATACTTCCATTTAGGTTTATATTGTATACCTTTGGCTATACAATGAATGCACACAAGTTTCAATGTATATAAAATATGAATAGATGTCATTTTCAAGCCTTAAAGGAAATTGGATGAGAAAATGACTATGGCAGCAAAATAAGTGAAGTTTAGTGTGTGTTTATTGCAGAAAATTGTAACAAATTTTGGAAAATATGAATGAGAGATCGATCTCATGGGATGAGAGATCAATTTGGAAGAGCTAAAAAATGCTCTTATTTAAGCGATAGAACATGTCAGATCGATCTCTAAGAGGGGCCAGATCGATTTGCTGAGCATTTTATGTTAAAGGAATCGATCTCCATAAGGCTAGATCGATGTCCTTAAGCTACTGACTTGCAACAAATCGATCTCATGCAAGAGCACATCGATCTCCTTATGGTTCTAAGTTGATTCAGATCGATCTCATGCTTGGGAGCAGATCGATCTCATATGGTCTAGAAGGTCAGTTTCAAGAGGAAAAATGCAGAGCAGATTGATCTCCTAGGTTAGCAGATCAATCTCATTAAGACAATTCTATAAATACTGGGCTTTTGCACTTCGTTTTCGTAAGAGTTCTATTCCATTTGAGAACTAAACCTAAACTTAGCCAAGAAATACTAGAAAACTTCAGTTTGTGATCAGCATACTTGGAAACAAAGGATTGAAATCAAGAGTTCAAGGAACAATGAGGATTTTACCATTTTGGTGAAAAAGGAAGGAAATCTCTACTAGGTAAGATTTAATGTACCAAGTTGATATATGTTAAACTAGGTGTATTGATGAGTTGATTGGTATATATATGAAATGTTGGAAATGAAAAGAACATGAAAAATCACCATAACCTAGATATTGGTGAGAAAATGAGAAAGTGAAGAGGAAGTGGTATTAACATTGATTTAAGGGTAGAATATGCATGTATGAAAGATTATGAGGTAATCTTATGAAACGCATATATTGGAAATAAAAAGAAATAAAGATAGTTATGTGAAAATGGGATTTTATACCATATTGGGAGAATATAGTGAGATTTGGCCATTTAAATAAGTATATCGTGATATACTAATGCCAATAATTGTAACAGCTTCGAAAATCATCGAGAAAGTTGATCGAACTGCAAAAGTGAGCAGAAACGAGGAAGAGATGTCACTTGAAGTGATCTAAGGTAAGGGAATTTCATGAGTAGCTAGAGATGGCTACATGTATTTTAAATAGCATCTCGATATTTTATGTTATATGAATTCCCTGAAATAGACATGTTGTTGTGCTAAGGATTAATGAGATAAAGTGTAGTTTTATCCAAAAATAGGATAAAAAGCCGTAGAAGCATGTTGTGACCCAAAATGCATGAGTTGCATGATAGAATCGCTAATGTTTTCACGTATATGTGAAAGCAGCACATTTGAGTGCTTATTTGATTTACTTGTGTAAAATGTGATTTGAATAGCCATCTATCTAGTTTTGTGGGAAAACCATAAGTGCTAGAGAGTACTCGCACTATATTTTGAGATATGCATCACATAGTACTGGAGGATAAACTCGTACTATATTTTAATGCTATTTTATGCATATTAGAGTACTGGGAGCATTGCTCGTACTCAGTTTGTGATTGATGCATATTAGAGTACTGGGAGCATTGCTCGTACTCAGTTTGTGATTGATGCATATAGAGTATTGGGAGCTATGGTCATACTTAGTTTTATATGATAGAGTATTGGGAACTTTGCTTGTACTCGACTTTTCATGAGTTATACATGATGAATTTCGTCGTTTTCTTTAAAACGTGTACTCGTGTGTCTCGTAACTCAACAGAATTTTTTATGAACAGTGTTTGAACCGTACACGATTTCTTTTTTCTTCTTCTTTTTTTTCTTTCTTTCTGTTTTTTTCTTTCTTTTCCTTTTTTTCTCTTCTTCTTTTTCTTCTTTTTTTTGACACGACTTAGTGTTAGAGATGAAGGGGAAGACACACAACCAAAAAATCGAAACCTTGCTCTGATACCAAACTGATATGCGCGTACAAGAGGATGATTTAGGACGTTCAAGGAAACGTGTAGATTGGGAATTGAAACAGCAAAGAAAACGCAAGCGGGACGAAAATAATGATGGTAGACTTTGAATGGAAAATAGAATAACAACCTAGACCAGAAGTTTAAAGAGACTTGAACCAAAGGTATTGGATCTCGACCCTACGAATATAAAATTCGAGAACCTAAGATATAACAATGGTGGTTGGTGAAGAGGGAGGCGCCACAAGGAAGAAGACCTTGATAAGCATAGTTGAGAGGGAACCCTAGAAAGAGGCACACTCAAATTTTTGAAAATTCAATATGATCTATTCTATTTTATTCAAGAGAGTTTACAATGTATTTATAATAATATCTAGCACTTAAGCCCTTAAACAAGTGGGATGAAATTAACACCAAACAGAAAATAAGACTAAAACATAAATACATGCATAAGCCTAGTTACATAGGATAATTAGTCTAAAACAATATAAAATTCAAATGTGGGCTATTTAAACACTTAACCCAACTTATTACTAAACTAAGATTCATGTCGTTTGGGCTTCCAAACAAATATAGAGGGCACGGGTAATTGGTCTTCCTTGGATGACCCATGGATCCTTGGCATCACGATCATCATGAGCATCACGAGCAAGTAGACCTCCATCGGATAGCTCGTACCTGATTTGAAAAGAGAAACATGCATTTACCTAGTGCTAGAGGTTACTCACACTAGTGTTTGATATTTTAAAATGCATACACAGTGTTTAAGTGTCACGACCCAATTTCATTCTCTTTAACCGAAAATCACTGAAAAATTTTCGTGTTTTACCGTTACCTTACTCGATCATGAACTAACTTACCACCACACTGTTGGGCTATGAGTCAATAATAAACATCACATCTCATTCATTCTCAGTTAAATAAAGCGATGTCATACATTTATAAGTTAATCATTAACTTACACAAGTTATGTTCACTGACATCTACATCCCCCATAATTACAACTCAAAAGACTACTGTGCTTTTACATTGTTTAGATATAAAAAGAATCCTGTGTATATACCTTTCGATGATTGAAGCAGCGGATGTCCAAAACCACAATGCCTCAGTCCTCATTGGGCTACTATGCACGCTCTGTAGGAGGGGGAAAGTAGAGAGGGATGAGCAACCACACGCTCAGTACGGCAATAATGCAAGCATGATAGATAACTACTCTATCTACATGCTGATAGTGTTATGCATAAATCATTTATGGTAGGAGCATGAGGAATAAAACTATGCCATATGAGTATACATATATATTATGTATTAAAATCATGTACGTTGGCATATAAAACACGGTAAAAACATCATGTATAAATCATCTCAGGCTCAATCTCATTTAAATTCATAAAAAGGGCAATTCATTAAGAAACCTCCTTTTTAAACCCACGTCATAAAACTCTTTCTCAAACACATATAATCTCATCACATCAATTCACAATCACAACCTCATTTTCATTTCACAAATCAATTCCACGAGGCTCGACCCCTTCTTCGGGTCTACCTTAAACAATCACAAATCACACTTAGAGATTTAAAATCATGTGGTAGTAAGTAAATCAAGCAAGGAGACAGGTTACTATATCTCAAGTGACTACATTGGCCAATCATCACATATTATCCCAGACCACACGAATCTCGGTGTGAGGGGTATCATGCTGGTACGAAAGTGGGTTAGTTCTCCGTCAGACTTTCTTAATTCAAGTAACCACCACGTGGTACATCGTACTCCATGTGATATATACGGTACATCGTACTCCGTGGACCGATAACAAGGTTGGGGGTACCTGTTGTAGGTCTTATCTACCCCATACCGAGTGTAACCTTTATAATCTCAAGAGCACGTGGGAGTAACCTCAATACCAGGTCCTAGCCCCTCATGGCCTTGGTCGCCCCTGTTGGGTTCCCTGATTCAGGTCCTAGCCCCTCACCCTCACCCCACTCAAGAGGTCTGTTAGGCTTATTGGGTTCCCTGAATGGATGATGTCAGGTCCTAGCCCCTCATCTCACCCCACTCAAAGGTCTGTTAGGCCTGTTGGGTTCCCTGAACACTAATCAGTATCTCTCACCACGGCCTCATACATACCACAGTGTGAAAACCAGCGCGAGCTACGCTCTAGCGCGAATTCATGCATCAAAACCAATCACCTCGTACGAGCAACGCTCTATTTTCGGCATTTATGCGTAAAAATATGAAGAAAGCCATGTACGAGCATAGCTCTAGTACGGTTATATGCATAAGAAAAACCACTCAAATCCACATACGAGCGTAAACTCCAGTATGGTTTATAAACATCATCACAATTCAAATTCAAGTGCAAGCTAAGCTTCAGCACATTTCACACAAGTGAAAACACTGAAATCCAACGCGAGCGAGGCTCTAGCGCGAATTAAATCACATACAACGATAGGCGGCTAACATGCATTCAAAACATCTCAAAACATGCTTAGCGCCTCACATGGGCTATTTCACAACATCATTCAAGTACTAGCCAGCCTATCCTTTTATTTGCTCAAATCAAAGCATTGTGTTTTGTAAAAGCATTCAAAACACATGATTTATGCAATTATTAGCCTTACTATCCCTTTTCAATAACCATTTCAAACAAGCAAATCTCATCCAAGTACCCATAGTAATTTCCATACATCTTCAAACACATTTCTATAAACTCATGCACATTTCCAAAGCCCTATACACCCACAAAATACGAGCAGCTACCTCTATATACTTACAAAATTCCCTTACCTGGAATCGCGATGCATGATTCCACTTCCTTAAGCTGCTTACTCGTATGGTTCGATTCGTCTCCACTGGACTCTTCGAAACTGCATATAATCATATTCCACATTATATTCGATCCATATAACAGGACACAGTGTGTTCACTATAGTCAATTCGACCTATAGTTTCTATTAATGCTCATAAGGCCTTGTTTCATTCTATTACCCATAACTCAAGTCTATGGATCTTCTTAGGCCTATTAAATTATTCCAAATCGATGTTAAATCGACATTAAGCTCATAGTGTTCATATTTCATGAATTCCCTCACTATGGCATTTTATCAAGCATATACATACTCATTTTCACAATTTCACTTAAACCCACATTATGACTCCACATAACCATTCCAAATCACCCACATTACTCATTTAACAACTTATCGTAACCCATAAACCACCAACTCCCCAAATCACACTTTCTCACACTAGAGGCATTCCATTTTCTAGGTTACATTTGTTTCTAACACAAGCTAGGTGTTTCCATCCATCCATACTCATGCCAAACAACTCCAAAATCAATTAAATAGATAATGTATTTGGATTGGAATGTTAGAATCTTACCAAATCTGATTTTTCTTCTTGCTCCAAATGTCAATGCCCTTAGCTCCTTCAATACCCACAATGGGATTTTGGGTTCCAACTATGTTGTTCTCTTCCTCAAGATGAAAAACTTAGCGTCTAATGATCTCCCCTCAATTCTTGCTGAAAATGGCTAATTTTAGAGAGAGAAAGTTAGGTTTTTAGGTTAGAAATTGAAGATTGGTATTTTTCCTAAAATTTTTAGATTTTGAGCACTCCTTATATAGAAATTGCTTGAGGAGATCGATCTGGTCCAAGAGGAGATCGATTTGGTCCCCTTAAATCTCTCATTTTCATGGCATTTTAAGCATGAGATCGATCTGTCGAAGCATGAGATCGATCTTCTCCCAAACAGAGAGCTAAGGAGATCAATCTGGGTGCTTGAGGATCTATCTTTTCATTACAGAATGCTTAGGAGATCGCTCTGGCCCCATTAGAGATCGATCTGCTCTATTCCATTGCCCAAATAAGAGCATTCTGGCTCTTCCAGATCGATCTCTCATCCTATGAGATCGATCTAGCCTTCATACTTTCCAGATTTCCTGCAGTTTCCTTACTGTAACTCACACCAACACATCTTTAATCTGTTGCCATGGCCATTTTCTCATCCATCCACCTTTATAACTTGAAAATGGCATCCATTCATACCTTATGCACAATGAAACTTATGTGCATTCATTGTATATCCAAGAGTATCACATTCCAAACTAAATGGAAGCTTAACTCCATTCCATTTTACCACACTACTCATTTTGAGTTCCAATCACATTCATCACTTACAAGAACTCATTTCTTCATATTCATACTCAATGAAACTTGTATGTACGTTACAATTCATATTACACAAACGTACATTGAATCCATGGACTTACATCAATCATACTTTACATTACAAGTCCATTCATATTCATTACACATTACAACTATACATATACGGGGTTTCACATTAAGAGGCAGAGTGTTGATTATGAGTCATACTCAAGACGCGCACTGTACTTTTATATGATATATAAGACATGTTAAAAAGAAAAATCGTGCTGATTTCTTCCGTGTAGACTGAGGGTCACACTGTTGAGATGTTCATATGTGGATTTAGAGACGTGGCATTATTTTCATAGTATGAGGGCTAAGACTTATGGCAAGCACCCCGACTATGATGTATTTCCATGGTGTGAGGACTAAGACCTATGACAGGCATCCCGACCATGAGGAGATGGTCCATGGGTGTACGTTGTACTGTGCGAGTGGCATAGAGTACACTGTACCGTGTGATGGAGTTGTGGAGTATATAGCTGGAGATTGTGATGGACTAACCCCTCTCCCATTGCTGTAGTGATACCCGCACATTGAGATCTATGTTGCTCAGATTTCACATTATAGGATATTGTCATAATCCAAGAGAGTATTGCATTTAGCCACTGAGTCTCGCATTATATATCACTTGTTTTCATGATACGGTTATACTTGAGAGAGATAGGTTGGAAACTGGTTATTGTGTTGCGTTGTGAACTGCCATATTTAATGTGATTTAAATGTAAATGGCATGATTGAGATAAAGGCATTTTGAATTTTATAAAGATGCACTGTTTTGCACAAATGCCTACATTTAATAACTCAGCATGATTTTAAGTACATGGAATTTATTTTGTACTATTATTATATCATTTGATACATGCTTTGAGATGAGAGAAGGAAAGGCAAAGCCTTATTTTTAGTAGATAGTGCGGTTGTCTACTTGCTTGCCTGATTTCCTTACTAAGTGTTGTTTGCTCATCCCCCTTTATTTTCCACTCTCTACAGATCATCCGTATAGAGTGAGTCCGAATGAGGTATAGCATTCATAGTATCTGCTGCTTATCCATCTCACAAGAGGTATACACACTCGAATATTTTATACTGAACAATGTATAAGCATAGTTATGTAAACTATTATACGGTCGGGATGTATATGTACAAATACTGTATAACAGTTTATGTTATCGAAAAGATTACTAAATTCTTTATATATTATGGATGAATGTGAGTGGGTGACTAATATCGAATCATAGTCCAATTGTCGAGGAGAAAAAGGTAAGTAAAGTAAAAAGTGAAAAAAATTAGTAGTGGTTTTTGGTAAGTCACGGAATGAGGTCGTGACAGAATGGTATCAGAGCGTAGTTGGTATGATATGAGTCGGTATTAGTCTAGGAAAGTGTACATCCCTATAGAACTGTGCTTTGTTCAGTTACAATTATGTATACAAGATGACACTCAGACTAATATACAGTTGTGAATGCAGGAATTTAGTCTATATGGCTAATACCAACCGAAGTAGAGGGGTTAGAGGTAGGGCTTGAGGTTGTAGAGCTAGGCCAGAGACTCGAGATGAGACTACTGGTCAGACTGAGGGACTAGAGACTGCAAAGGCATGCTTCACAAGGATTGAGCGTAGCCTAGAGATGATAGTGGAGATAATGGCATAGACTAGGCTAGGAAGACAGGGACAGGATACAGAGACTACGACAGGAGAGGCAGTTGCACCTGACACACCTGTACAGCCTGCACCTGAGATGCCATAGGTTGCAGATACTCCTACACCCCCACAAGTTCAAGAGAGTAGTGGATTGGGATATGGGTGCGATCTGGATAGATTACGACAATTCCAGAAGCTTGGACCACCATCTTTTAGAGGGGTTAAGGACCCAGTTGTTGTTGAGGAGTGGATTGGAGAGATGGAGAAGTTGTACGGATTCTTTGAGTGTACGACTTTAAAGAGGGTCACATTTGCTGCGTTCTTACTGAAAGGAATGGCAGAGCATTTGTGGAAGTCCACCAGGCCTATATTGAGAGCTCGACATGCTGAGATTAGTTGGGAGCTATTTCTTGATGCCTTTAGGAAGCAGTTTGTTTGAGATACAGCACAACAGAGGCTGTAGGCCGAATTCTTGGGGTTGAGCCAAGGGATTCTTTCATTGGATGATTATAAGACTAGATTTTTAGCCCTGGGAAGGTATGACCTCGATACCGTATACAGAGAGACTAGGAAGGTCCGTAGGTTTATCAATGGATTGAGGCCAATGTTACAGTCTAAACTGGTTCCATTAGACATTTCTACCTACAATGAGGCTGTGCACATGGCGTAACTCTGTGAACAAGATTATGAAAGGAATGTCTCAGACATTAGATCAGTCGAAAAAGGTAGAGACAGAGATAGAAAGACGTCGATGAGTGACCATACTTGAGGTTTCAAATATCGAGGAGGGAGGAGACTCTTCGATAAGAGACCAAAGATCAAGGAAGTACAAGAAAAGATTATGAGATTTCTTGCATACTCGGCTATAGCTTCGACAAAGGGTATTATGATTGGAGGACTAAGGCCTATTACTAATCAGTGCAGTAGATGTGGTAGATACCATGGTGGTAGACCCTGGTTGATGAGTCCTATTATGTGTTTTCGATGTGGGAAAATAGGACATATTGCTAGAGTTTGTCCAGATATGGTTGAGATTGCCCCACAGAATGGCAGAGAGCCAGAGAGAGCTCCAGCTGATACGTATGCTCCGAGAAGGAGAGCAACGGCAGAAGAGAAAGGGAAGTAAGTGATGGGATGAGGGTGAGTACATGCCTTGCACCAGGGGACAGCTGATGCTTCATCGATGTGATTAGAGGTAACATCCTGATTTACAATTTAGAAGTACATGTTTTGATTGATCCTGGTGCCACGCATTCATTTGTATCGCCTTCATTTGCATGTAAGTTAGTAAAGCATATAGAGCGTACTCCTTTAAATAAGATGATGTTGATTTGTACGCCTATGGACAATAGTCAGCTAGTGGAGTATATGTTGAATGATTGTAAGTTGAAAGAAGGGGAAAAGGACATGACAGCTAATCTAATACTATTAAGTATGAGTGATTTTGATGTACTCTTAGGGATGGATTGGTTATCATGAAACCATGCTGTTTTAGATTGTTATACTAAGACAGTTATGTTTCCTAACCCTGAAAAATATATTGTAAAGCTTGATGCAAATAAATAGAAGTAGTAGTACTGATTTGTGATTAATAATGTACTATACTGACTAAGAGATGAATCTACTGAAGGTTTCATTGTGTACGTGGTTGATACGGATAAGGTACATCCAGACTTGAAAGATATTCCTATGGTTAGGGAATTCCCAGATGTCTTTTTGGATAATTACCAGGGTTACCAGCTGACAGAAAGATGGAGTTCTGTATAGATTTGGTGCCTAGTACTGAACCTATTTTGAGACCACCAAATCGCAAGGCCTTAGTTGAGCTAGAGGAGCCCAAGAGATAGTTACAAGAGTTATTAGACATGGGTTTCATTAGGCCGAGTGTTTCACCGTGGGGAGCACCGATTTTATTCATGATGAAGAAGGATGGGAGCCTCCGATTGTGTATAGATTACAGATTGTTGAATAAGGTAACCATCAAGAATAGATATCCTCCTCCGTGAAACGATGATTTATTGGATCAGCTCCGGGGAGGGCAAGTCTTTTCTAAGATTGATCTGAGGTCTGGGTATCATCAGTTTAGAGTTCAGAGTGGAGATGCCCAAGACAGTATTTAGGACTCGATATCGCCACTATGAGTTCTTGGTTATGCCATTCAGATTGACAAATGCTCCCGCAGCTTTTCTGGCTTTGATGAATGATGTGTTCAAGCCATATTTGGATCAATTTGTTATCGTCTTCGTAGATGACATTTGGTATACTCTAAATCTGAGGAAGAGCATGAGATGCACCTCAGGATTGTATTGCAGACATTACGAGAGTAGAAGCTATATGCTAAACTCAACAAGTGTGACTTTTGGTCGTCACAGATCTCATTTTTTGGGACATGTAGTGTCAAAGGATGGTGTATCAGTAGATCCATCCAAGATTGAGGCTGTAGTTCAATGGGAACAATCGAGGATAGTTACCGAGATCAGAAGTTTATTGGGTTTAGCAGGGTATTATCAGAGATTCGTTAAGGGATTTTCGAAGTTAGCTTCTTTGTTGACATGTCTCACTAGGAAAGGTTTAGCATTTTTGTGGAATGAGGACTGTGAGAAGAGTTTTCAAGAGTTGAAGAGTCGATTGACCATCGCTCCAATTCTCATTATCCCTACCAGCTCAGGAGGATTTTCAGTGTATACCAATGCTTCGGATCTAGGACTGGGCTGTGTATTGATGCAAATGGGAGGGTAGTTGGCTATGGATCCAGACAGCTAAAGGATCATGAGAAGAACTATCCGACCCATGATTTGGAGTTAGCAGCAGTAGTGTTTACATTGAAGGTATGGTGCCACTACTTGTATGGAGAGAAGTTCCAGATATTTACCGACCACAATAGCCTCAAGTACCTGTTCTCACAGAAGGAACTGAACATGAGACAGAGAAGATGGCTAGAGATTTTAAAGAATTATGATTGTGAGATACTTTATCATCTGGGTAAGGCTAATGTTGTAGTCGATGCTCTGAGCAAAAAGAGCTTGAGGATGATATCATATATGATGCCAGGGAACATGAGTTACTAGAGCAGTTTGCTAGCCTCAGTTTGGGAGTTGTACCTTCTGACATGGATACGAACTATGTGGTTGCTAGTCTATGCTTGGAGCCGGATCTGTTAAGAGAATCAGAGTGGATCAGCAGACTGATCCGTATTGCATTGACATGAGAGGTCAGATGCAGAAGGGCACAATGATTGACTTTGAGATAAGTTTAGATGGACTTCTGAGGTTTAGAGACAGATTGTGTGTTCTCGAGGACCCAGAGCTCAGGAGATTGATATTGTCGAAAGCTCATTCATCAAAGTACATGCTTCATCCGAGGAGTAATAAGACGTATCAGAATCTTTGAAAATTATACTAGTGGTCAGGTCTGAAGAAGGATGTTACGAATTTTGTGGCAAAATGTCTTGTATGTCAGCAAGTGAAAGTAGAGCATCAGAAACCTGTAGGGTTATTACAGCCTCTACCTATACCGACATGGAAATAAGAGCATATCACCATGGATTTCATGATGTGTTTACCGAGGACCCGGAGGAATCACAATGCTATATGGGTGATTGTTGATAGATTGATGAAGTTAGCCCACTTTCTAGGTATGAGAGCTTCTGATACTCTGAGTACATTGGCAAAACTGTATGTACGTGAGGTAGTGAGGTTACATGGTATTCTAGTGAGCATTGTTTCAGATAGGGATTCCTGCTTCACTTCCCACTTTTAGGAACATTTTCAAAAAGCCAGGGGAACCCAGTTGAGTTTCAGCGCCGCTTATCATCCTCAGACAGATGGGCAGTTAGAGAGGACTATATAGACCCTGGAGGATATGTTGAGAGCGTGTGTGCTAGATTTTAAAGGCTCCTGGGATGATCATTTGCCACTAGCCGAATTCGCCTACAACAATAGTTATCATGCAAGTATACGGATGGCACCGTATGATGCTTTATATGGCCGTATATGTAGTTCCCCTATCGGATGGGAAGAAGTGGGTGAAAGAAATTATTTGCTCCTGATTTGGTTACACAGGCCTTTGAGGATATCCTTTTGATTGTTGAGAGATTGAGGACAGCTCAGAGTAGACAAAAGAGTTATGCTGACAGGAGATGAAGACCACTTGAATTCGCAGTCGGTGAGTTTCAGTATTTCTGAAGGTTTCTCATTTGAAGGGTATAGCAAGATTTGGGAAGAGAGGTAAGTTGAGTCCTCGCTACATTAGACCCTTTGAGATACTAGACAGAGTGGGAGATAAGACATATAGATTGGCTTTGCCATCGGATTTATTTGGAGTGTACAATGTCTTCCATATTTCGATGTTGAGGAAGTATCATCTAGATCCAAATCACGTGATTCGGTATGAGCCATTGGAGCTCAAAGATGATTTGACATATGTCGAGAAATCGATCTGGATCTTAGATAGAAAGAAAAAAGTCTTGAGGAATAAGACTATCGGTTAGCGAAGATTCTCTGGCAACACCACACTTCACAGGAAGCTATTTGGGAGCTTGAGAGTCTAATGAGAGAGAAATATCCCTAATTGTTTAGAGAGTAACTTGGTTCTAATTTGAAGGACTAAATTCATTTAAGGAGGGGAGGATTGTAAGACCCGAAAGTTTGTAATGTAACCTTTATGACTTGTGATGTATGAGCAAGTCACATGTAATGTAAATCATGAAGAATGTATATGTGAAGTTTGTAAATTTGTATAGAATGGATACATGCAAGTTTTAAAGTGAACAGTAAGTGTAAGAGGGATATATTCAGGAGTGAAATGGGAATATCTTGAGTTTTGAGTGGTGTAGTAAAATGGAATGAGCTTATACTTCCGTTTGGGTTTATATTGTATACCTTTGGCTATACAATGAATGCACACAAGTTTCAATGTATATAAAATATGAATGGATGTCATTTTTAAGCCTTAAAGGCAATTGGATGATAAAATAACTATGACAGTAAAATAAGTGAAGTTTAGTGTGTATTTATTGTAGAAAACTGTAGTAAAATCTAGAAAATATGAATAAGAGATCGATCTCATGGGATGAGAGATCGATCTGGAATAACCAAAAAATGCTCTTATTTGAATGATGGAATAGGTCAGATCGATCTCTAAGAGGGGCCAGATCAATCTGCTGAGCATTTTATGTTGAAGGAATCGATCTCCATAGGGCCAGATCGATGTCCTTAAGCTACTGACTTGCAATAGATTGATCTCATGCAAGAGCAGATCGATCTCCTTAAGGTTCTGAGTTAATTTAGATCGATCTCATGCTTGGGAGTAGATCGATCTCATGTGGTCTGGAAGGTTGATTTCAAGAGGAAAAATGCAGAGCAGATCGATCTCCTAGGTTAGTAGATCCATCTTATCAAGACAATTCTATAAATACTGGGCTTCTACACTTCATTTTCCCGAGAGTTACTATTCTATTTGAGAACTAAACCTAAACCTAGATAAGAAACACTAGAAAACTTCATTTTGTGATCAGTTTTGAGTGAGATATAAGTGAGCAAAGTTGTTCTCAGCAAAGAGGAGAACAACATACTTGGAAACAAAGGATTGAAATCAAGAGTTCAAGGAACAAGGAGGATTTTACCATTTTGGTGAAAAAGGAAGGAAATCTCTACTAGGTAAGATTTAATGCACCAAGTTAATATATGTTAAACTAGGTGTATTGATGAGTTGATTGGTCTATATATGAAATGTTGGAAATGAAAAGAACATGAAAAATAACCATAACCTAGATGCTGGTGAGAAAATGAGAAAGTGATGAGGAAGTGGTATTAACATTGATTTAAGGATAGAATATGCATGTATGGAAGATTATGAGGTAATCTTATGAAATGCATATATTGGAAATAAAGAGAAATAGAGATAGTTATGTGAAAATGGGATTTTATACCATATTGGGAGAAAATAGTGGGATTTGGTGATTTAAATGAGTATATCATGATATACTAATGCCAATAATTGTAGCAGTTTCAGAAATCATCGGGAAAGCTGATCGAACTACAAAAGTGAGCAGAAACGAGGAAGAGAGGTCAGTTGATGTGTCCAAGGTAAAGGAATTTCGTGAGTAGCTAGAGATGGCTACACGTATTTTAAATAGCATTTCGATATTATATGCTATATGAATTCCTTGAAATAGACATGTTGTTGTGCTAAGGATTAATGAGATAAAGTGTAGTTTTATCCAAAAATAGGATAAAAAGCCATAGAAGATGTTGTGACCCAAAATGCATGAGCTGCATGATAGAATGACTAATGTTTTCACGTATATGTGAAAACAACACATTTGAATGCTTATTTGATTTACTTGTGTGGAATGTGATTTGAATAGCCATCTATCTAGTTTTGTGTGAAAACCATAAGTGCTAGAGAATACTGGCACTATATTTTGAGATATGCATCACATAGTACTGGAGGATATACTCGTAATATATTTTAATGCTATTTTATGCATGTTAGAGTACTGGGAGCATTGCTCGTACTCAGTTTGTCATTGAAGTATATAAAGTATTGGGAGCTATGCTCAAACTCAGTTTTATATGATAGAGTACTGGGAGCTTTGCTCGTACTCGACTTTTCATGAGTTATACATGATATTGTACTAGAGCGATAGCTCGTACTTGATTTGAAAGAGAAACATGCATTTACCTAATGCTAGAGGTTACTCGCACTAGTGTTTGATATTTTGAAATGCATAAACATGTTTAAGAGGCGGAGTGTTGATTGTGAGTCACACTCAAGATGTGCACTGTAGTTTTATGTGATATATAAGACATGTTAAAGAGAAAAACATGCCGATTTCCTCCGTGTAGACTGAGTATCACACTGTTGAGATGTTTGTATGTGGATTTAGAGACGTGGCATTATTTTCATAGTATGAGGGCTAAGACTTATGGCAAGCACCCTGACTATGATGTATTTCCATGGTGTGAGGACTAAGACCTATGGCAGGCATCCCGACCATGAGGAGAGGGTCCATAGGTGTACGTTGTACCGTGCGAGTGGCATGGAGTACACTGTATCGTGTGGTGGAGTTGTGGAGTTGAGGAGTATATAGCTGGCGGTTGTGAAAGACTGACCTCCCTCCCGTTGCAGCAGTGCTACCCACACATTGAGATCTGTGTTGCCTGGGATTTCACATTATAGAATATGACCATAGTTTAGGAGAGTTCTGCATTTAGCCACTGAGTCTCGCATGATATATCACTTGTTTTCATGATACGATTAGACCTGAGAGAGATAGGTCAGAAACTGATTATTGTGTTGTGTTATGAACTGCCATATTTAATGTGATTTAAATGTAAACGGCATGATTGAGATAGAGGCATTCCGGATTTTATAACGATGCATTGTTTTGCACTAATGCCTACATTTGATAACTCAGCATGATTTTAAGTACATGGAATTTATTATGTACTATTATTATATCATTTGATACATGCATTGAGATGAGAGAAGGAAAGGCATAGCCTTATTTTTAGTAGATAGTGTTGTTGTCTACTTGCTTACCTGATTTCCTTACTGAGCGCGTTGTTTGCTCATCCCTCTTTATTTTCCACTCTCTACAGATCATCCGCAGTAGAGTGAGTCCGGCTGAGGTATAGCATTCATAGTATCCACTGCCTATCCATCTCACGAGAGGTATACACACTCGAACATTTTGTACTGAACAATGTATAACCACAGTTATGTAAACTATTGTACAGTCAGGATGTATATATACAAATATATAACAGTTTATGTTATCGAAAAGAATACTAAATTCTTTATATATTGTGAATGAATATGAGTGGGTGACTAATATCGAATCATAGCCCAACTGTCGAGGAGAAAAAGGTAAGCAAAGTAAAAAGCAAAAAAAAATTAGTACTGGTTTTTGGTAAGTCATGGAATGAGGTCATGACAAAAGAGCTGATGGAGGTCCACTTACTCGTGATGCTCATGATGATCGTGATGTCAAGGATCCATGGGTCATCCAAGGATGTCCAATTACCCGAGCCCTCTATATTTGTTTTGAAGCCCAAACGATATGAATCTTAGTTTAGTAATAAGTTGGGTTAAGTCTTTAAATACCCCACATTTGAGTTTTATAGCGTTTTAGACCAATTATCCTATGTAACTAGGCTTATGCGTGAATTTAGGTTTTAGTCTTATTTTCTATTTGGTGTTAATTCCAACCCACTTGTTTAAGGGCTTAAGCGTTAGATATTATTATAAATACATTATAAACGCTCTTGAATAGAAGAGAACAGATCATATTGAATTTTCAGAAATTTGAGTGTGCCTTGCTCTAGGGTTCCCTCTCAACTAGGCTTATCAAGGTCTTCTTCCTTGTGGCGCCTCCCTCTTCACCAACCACCATTGTTATACCTTAGGTTCTTGAATTTTATATTCGTAGGGTCGAGGTCCAATACCTTTGGTTTTAGTCACTTTAGACTTCGGGTCTATGTTGATATTCTATTTTCCATTCAAAGTCTATCATCATTATTTTCGCCCCACTTGCGTTTGTTTGTTGTTTCAATTCTCAATCCACACGTTTACTTGATCGTCTTAAATCATCCTCTTGTACGTGCATATCAGTTTGGTATCAGAGCAAGGTTTCGATTTTCTAGTTGTGAGTCTTCCCCTTTATCTCTAACACTATGTCAGTGTCAAAAAGAAAAAGAAAGAACAAAAGAAGAAGAGAAAAAAAGAAACAGTGTACGGTTCAAAAATTGTTCATAAAAAAATTTGTTGAGTTACGAGACGCACGAGTATAGGTTTTAAAGAAAACGACGAATGACAACCAACCTGTGAATTCAATTCACGGGCCCCACCTCTCTTGGCTAAATTCCATTGTTTTCCTATAGTTTTAGGCACTTTTTTTATTTTTTGGTGATTATTTCTTTGAGATTCTTATTGTGTTTGAGTTGGACTTCTAAAATTTTGTTTCAAGTCAGTATCTTAGCCACACTAAAACTCTTCCTCACCACCCTAGCCACAAATCAGATTAGTCTTTGTTAAAAAAAAGCAAGAAAATAAAATAAAATCCTACACTTAGTTGTAGTGTTTGAGTTGGATTCTATGCTTAGTCGTTATGTTTGAGTTGGACTTCACAGTTAGTCGTTGTGTTTGAGTTGGACTCTACACTTAGTCGCTGTGTTTGAATTGGACTCTGTACTTAGTTGCTGTGTTTGAATTGGACTTATGAATTTTGTTTTAAGTCAGTCTCTTAGCCACACTAAAACTCTTCCTCACCACCCTAGCCATAAATCAGATTAGTCTTTGTTAAAAAAAAAGAGAGAGAAAAAAGAAGCAAAAAAGAAAAAGAAAAAAAGAAGCAAAAAAGAAGCAAAAAAAAAGAAAAAAAAAACTTGATGAATTGGTTGATCTTTCGAGGTTGAATCTTTGACTGAGTCTCTAGTACGATTGTGAACCTATAGAGTTAAGCTAGAGTAAGGGAAAAAGGCAAGAGCGTGTGAGAAACATTAGTAGAGAAAAGTCGAATTACTTGAGTGAAACACGAGTGTGAGTGCCCCATCTTGAGTGAATTGAGTGTAAACATGTGAGGTTATCACTTGTGAGGTTCTTTGTTTTCTCTTATCACAAATATTTCTTGCAGGTTAAAGATGTCTTTTGAAGGTGATAAGTCAGACTTTAAAAAAATTTAAGTCATGTTCCAAGCAATACAACAACAGTTCCAACGGATGGACGTGAAATTCAATGACATTCATGATAAGTTAGACCGACATGAAGCTCAGTTTGCAAGGATCCAACAAGGTGATTCTTCCCGTATGAAAAGTAAGATTGTCACCAATGAAGAGTATGATGATAATGTTGGGTATGATTTGGAAGACGAGTCTGAGGCAAATAGACATCATAGAAGGCATCATGAGTATAGAGATAGAGATCGAGTTGATAGAGCCCGTGATAGAGGTAAAGAGAAGATGGATGGAAACCTTGGCAGAATAAAATTGAATATTCCTCCTTTCTAAGGCAAGAATGATCCCGAGGCATATTTAGAGTGGGAAAGGAAGATTGACATGGTATTTGACTGCCACCACTACTCTGAGGTAAAAAAGGTTAAACTTGCTGCAGTAGAGTTCACAGAATATGCTATGGTTTGGTGGGATCAGCTGGTCTCTAATAAAAGAAGATGTGGTGATCCTCTAGTGTCTACATGGGATGAGATGAAGCGTATCATGAGGAAAAGATTTGTGCCTAACCATTATTACAGAGAGCTGTATCAAAAGCTCCAAGGTCTCACCCAGGGTTCAAAAAGTGTTGACGATTATTACAAAGAGATAGAGATAATCATGATCCGAGCCAATATGCCAGATGATGCAGAAGCTACTATGGCTCATTTTCTCCAAGGTTTGAATCGTGAGATTGCCAATGTTATAGAGTTAGAGGAGATGCTGCATGTGGCCATCAAAGTGGAAAGGCAACTCGAAAGGAAAGGTACATCCCGTTTCACTCCTAGTTCAATTCCTGTTTGGAAATCTAACACCTTTCGTAGGGATGATAGGCCTGTGTTTATGCTTAAGTCAGAAAGTTTTGTTAGGCCAAAGTCTGAGGACCCTCTAAAGCCTAAGACTGATCCTGCCCAAGCATCCTAGAGCAGAACACGTGACATAAAGTGTTTTAAGTGTTTGTGTCGTGGACATGTTGCTTCTTAGTGTCCTAACCGTAGAGTGATGCTCATGCTTGAGAATGGAGATGTTGAGAGTGAAGTTTCTGATGTTGGTTTTAAGGATGAGATGCCTGCGTTAGAAGATGCTGAAGAAGAAGTTGTTAAGTTTGCTGCTTATGGTGAAACACTTGTTGCCAGACGTGGTCTTAATACTCATGTGAAGTTCGAGGATGAGGTACAATGTGAAAACATCTTCCATACAAGATGTTATATTAGTGACAAGGTATGCTTTGTAATCATTGATGGTGGGAGTTGTACTAATGTTGCTAGCACATACCTTATTGATAAGCTAAAATTGCCCACTAGCAAGCATCACCGACCATATAAGTTACAGTGGATTAATGACTGTGGTGAAGTGAACGTGGTGAAGCAAGTCTTGGTTCCTTTTCGTATTGAAAGATATCAAGATAAAGTGTTGTGTGACGTGGTACCCATGCAAGCTAGCCACCTATTGCTAGGTAGACCGTGGCTGTGTGATCAGAGAATCATCCATGACGGTTACACTAACCGTTACTCCTTTACTATGGATGGCAAGAAGATCACTCTTGCTCCCCTTAGCCCCAAGGAGATTTACGAGGATCAATTAAGGCTGAAGGAGCAACATGACGAGTAAAGGATGCTAGCTAAAGAAAGGATGGGAAGCAAGGAAAGCAAAGGAATGAGCTACCATGCCAATCCTCGTGATGTGAAAACTGCATTTATTGCTAAGTCTCTTATCCTTTTGCTTTTATTTAAAGATTCTTGTTTCATTGATACTGAACTCCATGATACTTTATGTACTGATGTTGTCTCATTATTGCAGGAGTTCACGGATGTATTCCCTGAGGAGATCCCAAATGGACTACCACAGATTCATGGGATTGAGCATCAGATTGACCTTGTCCTCGGAGCTGCCATACCTAACCGCCCAGCCTACAGAAGTAATCCAGAGGAAACGAAGGAGCTTCAAATGCAAGTTGAGGAGCTCATGAGGAAAGGTTACGTGAGAGAGAGCATGAGTGATGGAGGTCCACTTGCTCGTGATGCTCATGATGATCGTGATGCCAAGGATCCATGGGTCATCCAAGGAGGTCCAATTACCTGAACCCTCTATATTTGTTTGGAAGCCCAAATGACATGAATCTTGGTTTAGTAATAAGTTGGGTTAAGTGTTTAAATAGCCCACATTTGAGTTTTATAGCGTTTTAGACCAATTATCCTATGTAACTAGGCTTATGCGTGAATTTAGGTTTTAGTCTTATTTTCTATTTGGTGTTAATTCCAGCCCACTTGTTTAAGGGCTTAAGTGCTAGATATTATTATAAATACTTTGTAAATGCTCTTGAAATAGAATAGATCAGATTGAATTTTTAGAAATTTGAGTGTGCCTCTCTCTAGGCTTCCCTCTCATCTAGGCTTATCAAGGTCTTCTTCCTTGTGGCGCCTTCCTCTTCACCAACCACCATTGTTATACCTTAGGTTCTTGAATTTTATATTCGTAGGGTCAAGGTCCAATACCTTTGGTTCAAGTCTCTTTAGACTTCGGGTCTAGGTTGATATTCTATTTTCCATTCAAAGTCTATCATCATTATTTTCGTCTTGCTTGCGTTCTTTTTCTATTTAAATTCTCAATCCACATGTTTCCTTGATCGCCCTAAAACATCCTCTTGTACGCACATATCAGTTTGGCATCAGAACAAGGTTTCGATTTTCTGGTTGTGCGTCTTCCCCTTCATCTTTAACACTGAGTTAGTGTCAAAAAGAAAAAAAATAAAAAAAAATAAAAAAAAAGAAACCATGTACAGTTCAACACTGTTCATAAAAAATTCTGTTGAGTTACGAGACGCATGAGTACACGTTTTAAAGAAAACGACGAAATACAACGAACCTGTGAATTATATTCATAGGCCCCACCCTCTCTTGGCCAAATTCCATTGTTTCCCTATAGTTTTAGGCTTTTTTTTTTGTTTTTCTTGTAATTATTTCTTTGAGATTCTTGTTGTGTTTGAGTTGGACTTCTGAAATTTTGTTTCAAGTCAGTATCTTAGCCATACTAAAACTCTTCCTCACCACCCTAGCCACAAATCAGTTTAGTCTTTGTTAAAAAAAAAAAGCAAAAAAAAAAAAATCCTACACTTAGTTGTAGTGTTTGAGTTGGATTCTACACTTAGTCGTTGTGTTTGAGTTGGACTTTACAGTTAGTCGTTGTGTTTGAGTTTGACTTTACACTTAGTCGTTGTGTTTAAGTTGGACTCGACACTTAGTTGTTGTGTTTGAATTGGACTTCTAAATTTTTGTTTCAAGTCAGTCTCTTAGCCACATTAAAACTCCTCCTCACCACCCTAGCCACAAATCAGACTAGTCTTTGTAAAAAAAAAAAAAAAGAGAAAAAAAAGCAAAAAAAAAAAAGAAGGAAAAAAAAGTACTTGGTGAATTGATTGATCTTTCGAGGTTGAATCTTTGACTGAGTCTCTAGTACGATTGTGAACCTATAGAGTTGAGGTAGAGTAAGGGAAAAAGGCATGAGCATGTGAGAAACAATAGTAGAGAAAAGCCAAATTACTTGAGTGAAACACGAGTGTGAGTGCCCCATCTTGAGTGAATTGAGTGTAAACACGTGAGGTTATCACTTGTGAGGTTCTTTATTTTCTGTTATCACTAACATTTCTTGCAGGTTAAAGATGTCTTCTGAAGGTGATAAGTCATACTTTAAAAAAATTGAGTTCATGCTCCAGGTAATGCAACAACAGTTCCAACGGATGGATATGAAATTCAATGACATTCATTATAAGTTGGACCGACATGAAGCTCAGTTTGCAAGGATCCAACAAGGTGATTCTTCCCATATGAAAAGTAAGATTGTTAGCAATGAAAAGTATGATGATAATATTGGATATGATTTGGAAGAAGTGTCTGAGGCAAATATACATCATAGAAGGCATCATGAGTATAGAGATAGAGATCGAGTTGTAGAGCCTGTGATAGAGGCAAAGAGAAGATAGATGGAAACCTTGGTAGCATAAAATTGAAGATTCCTCCTTTCCAAGGCAACAATGATCCCGAGGCATATTTAGAGTGGGAAAGGAAGATTGACATGGTATTTGACTGCCACCACTACTCTGAGGTAAAGAAGGTTAAACTTGCTGCAGTAGAGTTCACAGAATATGCTATGGTATGGTGGGATCAGCTGGTCTCTAGTAGAAGAAGATGTGGTGATCCTACAGTGTCTACATGGGATGACATGAAGCGAATGAGGAAACAATTTGTGCCTAACCATTATTATAGAGAGCTGTACCAGAAGCTCCAAGGTCTCACCCAGGGTTCAAAAAGTGTTGACGATTATTACATGGAGATGGAGATAATCATGATCCGAGCCAATATCTAAGAGGATGCAAAAGCTACTATGACTCATTTTCTCCAAGGTTTAAATCGTGAGATTACCAATGTTGTAGAGTTGCAGCATTACATGGATTTAGCGGAGATGTTGCATGTGGCCATCAAAGTGGAAAGGCAACTCAAAAGGAAAGGTGCATCCCATTTCACTCCTTGTTCAATTCCTGTTTGGAAATCTAACACCTTTCGTAGGGATGATAAGCCTGTGTTTAAGACTAAGTTAGAAAGTTTTGTTAAGCCAAAGTTTGAAGACCCTCCAAAGCCTAAGACTGAGCCTGCCTAAGCATCCCAGAGTAGAACACGTGACATAAAGTGTTTTAAGTGTTTGGGTCATGGACATGTTACCTCTCAGTGTCCTAACCATAGAGTGATGCTCATGCTTGAGAATGGAGATGTTAAGAGTGAAGGTTCTGATATTGGTATTGAGGATAAGATGCCTGCGTTAGAATATTCTGAAGAAGAAGAAGTTGTCGAGTTTCCTGCTTATGGTGAAGCACTTGTTGCCAGACGTGCTCTTAATACTCATGTGAAGTTTGAGGATGAGGTACAACATGAAAACATCTTCCATACAAGATGTTATATTAGTGACAAGGTATGCTCTGTGATCACTGATGGTGGGAGCTGCACTAATGTTGCTAGCACATACCTTGTTGATAAGCTAAAATTGCCCATTGCCAAGCATCACCGCCCATATAAGTTGCAGTGGATTAATGACTATGGTGAAGTGAACGTGGTGAAGCAAGTCTTGGTTCCTTTCTGTATTGGAAAATATCAAGATAAAGTGTTGTGTGACGTGGTACCCATGCAAGCTAGCCACCTATTGCTTTGTAGACCGTGGCAGTATGATCGGAGAATCATCCATGACGGTTATACTAACCATTACTCCTTTTTTATGGATGGCAAGAAGGTCACTCTTACTCCCCTTAGCCCTAAAGAGATTTACAATGATCAATTAAGGCTGAAGGAGCAACATGACGAGCAAAGGAAGCTAGCTAAAGAAAAGAAGGGAAGCAAGGAAAGCAGAGCAGTGAGCTACCATGCCAACCCTCGAGATGTGAAGACTGCATTTATTGCTGAGTCTCCTATCCTTTTGCTCTTATTTAAAGATTTTTGTGTCATTGATACTGAACTCCATGATACTTTGCCTACTGATGTTGTCTCATCATTCCAGGAGTTCGAGGATGTATTCCCTGAAGAGATCCCAAATGGACTACCACCGATTTGTGGGATTGAGCATCACATTGACCTTGTCCCCGGAGCTACCATATCTAATCGCCCAACCCACAGAAGTAATCTAGAGGAAACGAAAGAGCTTTAAAGGCAAGTTGAGGAGCTCATGAGGAAAGGTTACGTGAGAGAGATCATGAGTCCATGCGCCGTGCCCGTATTGCTTGTGCCTAAAAAGGATGGGACGTGGAGGATGTGCGTTGACTGCTGAGCCATCAATAAAATCACTGTAAAGTATCGCTATCCTATTCCTAGGTTAGATGACATGCTCGATAAGTTGCATGGTGCATGCATATTTTCTAAAATTGATTTAAAGAGTGGATATCACCAAATTCGTATGAAAGAAGGTGACGAATGGAAAATCGCATTAAAGACTAAACACGGTCTTTATGAGTGGTTAGTTATGCCTTTTGGCTTGACTAATGCACCCAGTACTTTCATGTACTTAATGGACTATGTTTTACGTGCTTTCATTGGTAAGTATGTGTTGTCTATTTTGAAGACATTCTAATTTACGGTAAGAGTCTGCATTAGCATGTTGAGCATCTTAGGAATGTTCTTACTGCTTTGAGGAATGAAAGTTTGTATGCCAATTCTAAGAAATGTACATTCTGCACTGATAAGGTTGTTTTCCTTGGGTATGTAGTTTCTTCACATGGCATTTCTGTTGATGATGAGAAGGTAAAGGCAATTAGAGATTGGCCTATACCTAAGTCTATTTTTGAAGTGCGCAGTTTTCATGGCTTAGCTAGTTTCTATCGTCGATTCGTTTGAGACTTTAGCACTATAGCCGCATCTTTGATCGACGTGGTCAAAAAGAATGTTGCATTTCATTGGGGTCCTGCATAAGAGCATGCTTTTAGTTTACTCAAGGATAAACTTTGTTTTGATCCTTTGTTAACTCTGCCTGACTTTACTAAAACTTTTGAGATTGAGTGTGATGCCTCAGGTGTAGGAATTGGAGCTGTGCTTATGCAGGAAAAACACCCAATTGCCTTCTTCAGTGAGAAGTTAAGTGGGACAACACTTAACTATCCCACATATGACAAGGAGATGTACACATTAGTGAGGGCTTGGAGACATGGCAACATTACCTGTGGCCCAAAGAATTCATCATCCACACCGATCACGAGTCCTTAAAGCATCTGAAAGGATAGAGTAAGCTGAACAAGCATCATGCCAAGTGAATGGAGTTCATTGAGGCGTTCCAGTATGTAATCAAGTACAAACAAGGTACATGCGATTTGAGGATAAATCCTTTTGAGGAGAGGGGGAATGATCGAGGTCCACTTGCTCGTGATGCTCATGATGATCGTGATGCCAAGGATCCGTGGGTCATTCAAGGAGGTCCAATTACGTGAGCCCTCTATATTTTTTTGGAAGCCCAAATGACATGAATCTTGGTTTAGTAATAAGTTGGGTTAAGTGTTTAAATAGCCCACATTTGAGTTTTATAGCGTTTTAGACCAATTATCCTATGTAATCAGGCTTATATGTGAATTTAAGTTTTAGTCTTATTTTCTATTTGGTGTTAATTCCAGCTCACTTATTTAAGGGCTTAAGTGCTAGATATTATTATAAATACTTTGTAAACGCTCTTGAAATAGAACATATCAGATTGAATTTTCTAAAATTTGAGTGTGCCTCTCTCTAGGGTTCCTCTTAACTAGGCTTATCAAGGTCTTCTTCCTTGTGGCGCCTTCCTCTTCACCAACCACCATTGTTATACCTAAGGTTCTCGAATTTTATATTCGTAGGGTCGAGGTCCAATACCTTTGGTTCAAGTCTCTTTAGAATTCGGGTCTAGGTTGGTATTCTATTTTCCATTCAAAGTCTATCATCATTATTTTTATCTTGCTTGCATTTTTTTCTGTTTCAATTCTCAATCCACACGTTTCCTTGATCGTCTTAAAACATCCTCTTGTACGCGCATATCAATGAGTCTATGCGTCGTGCCCATATTACTTGTGCCTAAAAAGGATGGGATGTGGAGGATGTGCGTTGACTGCCGAGCCATCAACAAAATCACTGTAAAGTATTACTATCCTATTCCTAGGCTAGATAACATGCTCGATGAGTTGTATGGTGCATGCATATTTTCCAAAATTGATTTAAAGAGTGGATATCACTAAATTCGTATGAAAGAAGGTGATGAATGGAAAACCGCATATAAGACTAAACACGATCTTTATGAGTGGTTAGTTATGCCTTTTGGCTTGACTAACGCACCCAGTACTTTCATTTGCTTAATGAACTATGTTTTACGTGCTTTCATTGGTAAGTATGTGGTTGTCTATTTCGATGACATTCTAATTTAAAGTAAGAGTCTGCATGAGCATGTTGAGCATCTTAGGAATGTTCTTACTGTTTTGAGGAATGAAAGTTTGTATGCCAATTCTAAGAAATGTATATTCTGCACAAATAAGGTTGTTTTCCTTAGGTATGTAGTTTTTTCACATGGCATTTCTGTTGACGATGAGAAGGTAAAAGCAATTAGAGATTAGCCTATACCTAAGTCTGTTTCTGAAGTGCGTAGTTTTCATGGCTTAGCTAGTTTCTATCGTCGATTCGTTAGAGACTTTAGCACTATAGCCGCACCTTTGACCGAAGTGGTTAAAAAGAATGTTGCATTTCATTGGGGTCCTGTACAAGAGCATGGTTTTAATTTGCTCAAGGATAAACTTTGTTCTGCTCCTTTGTTAACTCTGGCTGACTTTACTAAAACTTTTGAGATTGAGTGTGATGCCTCAGGCGTAGGAATTGGAGTTGTGCTTATGTAGGAAAAATGCCCAATTGCCTTCTTCAATGAGAAGTTAAGTGGGATAGCACTTAACTATCCCACATATGACAAGGAGATGTACGCGTTAGTGAGGGCCTTGGAGACATAGCAACATTACCTGTGGCCCAAAGAATTCGTCATCCACGCCGATCACGAGTCCTTGAAGCATCTGAAAGGACAGAGTAAGCTGAACTAGCGTCATGCCAAGTGGATGGAGTTCATTGAGGCGTTCCAGTACGTGATCAAGTACAAACAAGGTACATGCGATTTGAGGATAAATCCTTTTGAGGAGAGGGGGAATGATGGAGGTCCACTTGCTCGTGATGCTCATGATGATCGTGGTGTCAAGGATCCATGGGTCATCCAAGGAGGTCCAATTACCCGAGCCCTCTATATTTGTTTGGAAGCCCAAACGACATGAATCTTGGTTTAGTAATAAGTTGGGTTAGGTGTTTAAATAGTCCACATTTGAGTTTTATAGCGTTTTAGACCAATTATCCTATGTAACTAGGTTTATGCGTGAATTTAGGTTTTAGTCTTATTTTCTATTTGGTGTTAATTCCAGCCCACTTATTTAAGGGCTTAAGTGCTAGATATTATTATAAATACATTGTAAACGCTCTTGAACAGAAGAGAATAGATCAGATTGAATTTTTAAAAATTTGAGTGTGCCTCTCTCTAGGTTTCCCTCTCAACTAGGCTTATCAAGGTCTTCTTCCTTGTAGTGCCTCCCTCTTCACCAACCACCATTGTTATACCTTAGGTTCTCGAATTTTATATTCGTAGGGTTAAGGTCCAATACCTTTGGTTCAAGCCTCTTTAGACTTCGGGTCTAGGTTTTTATTCTATTTTCCATTCAAAGTCTACCATCATTATTTCTGCCCCGCTTGCATTTTTTGCTGTTCAATTCTCAATCCACACGTTTCCTTAATCGTCCTATATCATCCTCTTATACGCGCTATCAAGAGCTGTACCAAAAGCTTCAAGGTCTCACCAGGGTTCAAAAAGTGTTGATGATTACTACAAGGAGATGAAGATAATCATGATCCGAGCAAATATCCAAGAGGATGCAGAAGCTACTATGGCTTGTTTTCTCCAAGGCTTAAACCGTGAGATTGCTAATGTTGTAGAGTTGCAACATGACATAGATTTAGAGGAGATGCTGCATGTGGCCATCAAAGTGGAAAGGCAACTCAAAAGGAAAGGTACATCCCGTTTCACTCCTAGTTCAGTTCCTGTTTGGAAATCTAACACCTTTCGTAGGGATGATAAGCCTGTGTTTAAGCCTAAGTTGGAAAGTTTTGTTAAGCCCAAGTCTAAAGACCCTCCAAAGCCCAAGACTAAGCCTACCCAAGCATCCCAGAGCAGAACACGTGACATTAAGTGTTTTAAGTGTTTGGGTCGTAGACATATTACCTCTCAGTGTCCCAACCGTACAGTGATGCTCATGCTTGAGAATGGAGATATTGAGAGTGAAGGTTCTATTATTGGTATTGAGGATGAGATGCCTGGTTAGAAGATGCTAAAGAAGAAGAAGATATTGAGTTTGCTTCTTGTGGTGATGCACTTGTTGCCAGACGTGCTCTTAATACTCATGTGAAGTTTAAGGATGAGGTACAATGTGAGAACATCTTCCATACGAGATGCCATATTAGTGACAAGGTATGCTCTGTGATAATTGATGGTACGAGCTGTACTAATGTTTCTAGCACATACCTTGTTGATAAGCTAAAGTTGCCCACTACCAAGCATCACCTTCCATATAAGTTGCAGTGGATTAATGACTATGGTGAAGCGAACGTGGTGAAGCAAGTCTTAGTTCCTTTTTGTATTAGAAGGTACTAGGAAAAAGTGATGTGTGACATGGTACCCATACAAGCTAGCCACCTGTTGCTGGGTAGACCGTGGCAGTATGATCGAAGAATCATCCATAACGGTTACACTAACCGTGACACCTTTTTAATGGATGACAAGAAGATCACTCTTGCTCCCGTTAGCCCCAAGGAGATTTACAAGGTTCAATTAAGGCTGAAGGAGCAACATGACGAGCAAAGGAAGCTGGCTAAAGAAAAGAAGGGAAGAAACCAAAGCAAAGCAAAGCAGTGAGCTACCATGCTAACCCTCGAGATGTGAAAACTGCATTTATTGCTAAGTCTCCTATCCTTTTGCTCTTATTTAAAGATTCATGTTTTATTGATACTGAACTCCATGATACTTTGCCTACTGATGTTGTCTCATTATTGCAGGAGTTTGAGGATGTATTCCCTGAGGAGATCCCAAATGGACTGCCACCGATTTGTGGGATCGAGCATCAGATTGACCTTGTCCCTGGAGCTGCCATACTTAACCACCTAGCCTACAAAAGTAATCCAGAGGAGATGAAGGATGTACGTTGACTGTCGAGCCATCAACAAAATTACTATAAAGTATCGTTATCCTATTCCTAAGCTAGATGACATACTCGATGAGTTGCATGGTACATGCATATTTTCTAAAATTGATTTAAAGAGTGTATATCACCAAATTAGTATGAAAGAAGGTGATGAATGGAAAATCGTATTTAATACTAAACATGGTCTTTATGAGTGGTTAGTTATGCCTTTTGGCTTAACTAATGCACCCAGTACTTTCATACACTTAATGAACCATGTTTTACGTGCTTTCATTGGTAAGTATGTGGTTGTCTATTTTGATGACATTTTGATTTACAATAAGAGTCTGCATGAGCATGTTGAGCATCTTAGGAATGTTCTTATTGTTTTGAGGAATGAAAGTTTGTATGCCAATTCTAAGAAATGTACATTTTGCACTAATAAGGTTGTTTTCCTTAGGTATGTAGTTTCTTCACATGATATTTTTGTTGATGATGAGAAGGTAAAGGCAATTAGAGATTGGCCTGTACCTAAGTCTGTTTCTGAGGTGCATAGTTTCCATGGCGTCGCTAGTTTCTATTATCGATTTGTTAGAGACTTTAGCACTATAGCCGCACCTTTGATCGAAGTGGTCAAAAACAATGTTCTATTTCATTGGGGTCCTGCACAAGAGCATGCTTTTAATTTGCTCTAGGATAAACTTTATTCTGCTCCTTTGTTAACTATGCCTGACTTTACTAAAACTTTTGAGATTGAGTGTGATGCCTAAGGTGTAGGAATTGGAGCTGTGCTTATGCATGAAAAATGCTCAATTGCCTTCTTTAGTGAGATGTTAAGTGGGATAACACTTAACTACCCCAAAGAATTCGTCATCCACACCGATCACGAGTCCTTGAAGCATCTGAATGGATAGAGTAAGCTGAAAAAGCGTCATGCCAAGTCGATGGAGTTCATTGAGGCATTCGCATACGTGATCAAGTACAAACAAGGTACATGTGATTTAAGGATAAATCCTTTTGAGGAGAGGGGGAATGATAGAGGTCCACTTGCTCGTGATGCCAAGGATCCATGGGTCATCCAAGGATGTCCCCCAACCATCTATATTTGTTTGGAAGCCCAAACGACATGAGTCTTGGTTTAGTAATAAGTTGGGTTAAGTGTTTACATAGCCCACATTTGAGTCTTATTGCGTTTTAGACAAATTATCCCATGTAACTAGGCTTAGGCGTGAATTTAGGTTGTAGTCTTATTTTCTGTTTGGTGTTAATTCTAGCCCACTTGTTTAAGGGCTTAAGTGCTAGATATTATTATAAATACCTTGTAAACGCTATTGAATAAAACAAAACTGATCAGATTGAATTTTCAAAAATTTGAGTGTGCCTCTTTCTAGGGTTCTCTCTCAACTAGGCTTATCAAGGTCTTCTTCCTTGTGGCGCCTCCCTCTTCACCAACCACCATTGTTATACCTTAGGTTCTCGAATTTTATATTCGTAGGGTTAAGGTCCAATACCTTTGGTTCAAGCCTCTTTAGACTTCGGGTCTAGGTTTTTATTCTATTTTCCATTCAAAGTCTACCATCATTATTTCTACCCCGCTTGTGTTTTTTGCTGTTCAATTCCCAATCCACACGTTTCCTTGATCGTCCTAAATCATCCTCTTGTACGCGCATATCAGAAAGGGAAGCAAGTTATGGGATGAGGGCGAGTGCATGCCTTAGACCAAGGAACAACAGATGCTTCATCGGATGTGATCAAAGGTAACATCCTGATTTATGATTTAGAAGCACATGTGTTAATTGATCCTGGTGCCACACATTCATTTGTATCACATTCGTTTGCGTGTAAGCTAGAAAAGCATATAGAGCATACACCTCTGAGTAGGATGATGTTTATTAGTGCGCCTATAGATAATAGTCAGCTAGTGGAACATGTATTATATGATTGTAAGCTAAGAGTAGGGGAAAAGGACTTGACAGCCAATCTAATATTGTTAAGTATGAGTGATTTTGATGTAATCATAGGAATGGATTGGTTATCGTCAAACCATGCTGTTTTAGATTGTTATGCTAAGACAATTATGTTTCCTAACCTTGAAAAATATGTTGTAAAGCTTGATGCAAAGAAATAAAAGTAGTGGTTATGATTGTGATTGAAAATGTATTATGCTGACTGAGAAATGAATATGTTAAAGGTTTTATCACGTACGTGGTTGATACAGATAAGGCACATCAAGTGTTGAAATTTTTTTTGTGGTTAGTGAATTCCCATATGTCTTTTCGGATGAATTGCTAGGGTTGCCACCAGACAAAGAGATGGAATTCTGTATAGACTTGGTGCCTGGTACTGAACCTATATCGAAACCACCGTATCGTATGGCCTTAGTTGAGCTTGAGGAGCTTAAGAAATAATTACAGGAGTTGTTGGCCAGAGGTTTTATCAGACCGAGTGTTTCACTGTGGGGAGCACCGGTTCTGTTTGTAAGGAAGAAAGATGAAAGCCTCCGATTGTGTATCGATTATCGATTGTTGAATAAGGCAACCATCAAGAATAGATATCATTTCCACGCATTAATGATCTGTTGGATTAACTCTGGGGAGCGCATGTCTTTTCTAAGATTGATTTGAGGTCTGGGTATCATCAGTTGAGACTTCGAAGTAGAGATATGCTCAAGACAGTATTTAGGACTCGATATGGACATTATGAGTTCTTGGTTATGCCATTTAGATTGAAAATGCTCCTGTAGCTTTCATGGCTTTGATAAATGATGTGTTCAAGCCATATTTGGATGAATTTGTTATCGTCTTCATAGATGACATTCTGGTATATTCTAAATCTGAGGAAGAGCATGAGAAGTACCTTAGGATTGTATTACAAACTTTACGAGAGCAGAAGTTGTAAACTAAACTCAATAAGTGTGATTTTTGGTTACCACAGATCTTGTTTTTGGGACATGTTGTGTCAAAAGCTGGTGTATCAGTGGATCCATCCAAGATTGAGGCTGTAGTTCAGTGGGAACAGCCGAAGATAGTCACCGAGATCAGGAGTTTCTTGGGTTTAGCAGGATATTATCAGAGATTTGTAGAAGGATTTTCGAGGTTAGCTACTCCGTTGACACGTCTCACTCGGAAAGGTGTAGTATTCATGTGGAACGACGATTGTGATAATTATTTTTGGGAGTTGAAGAGTCGATTGACTACTACTCTGATTCTCACTATTCTTACCAGCTCAGGAGGAATTTCAGTGTATACCGATGCTTCACATCAGGGACTGGGCTGTGTATTGATGCAGGATGGGAAGGTAGTTGCTTATGGATCTAGACAGCTGAAGGACCATGAGCAGAACTATCTGACCCACGATTTAGAGCTAGCAATAGTAGTGTTTGCGTTGAAGATATGGCGCCACTACTTGTATGGAGAGAAATTCCATATTTTTACCGACCATAAGAGCCTTAAGTATCTATTCTCACAGAAAGAATTGAACATAAGACAGAGAAAATGGCTAGAACTTCTGAAGGACTATGATTGTGAGATACTTTATTATCCGGGTAAGGCTAAGTTGTCGCCGATGCTTTGAGCAGGAAGATGATAATGCTATTTTTTATAGAATTATTTGTGCTTAAATTCCTAATTATTTATTTAATCCCCATATTATTTTATTAATAATCCCCTTTATTTAATTAAAATTATTTAATGTGTAGATAAATTAAATCCTGATGAAACTCAATCGTTTCAGACGAAATTGGGTTAAAAACGAGCTAAAGGAGACTGGATCACTTCTAATTTACAGATCGAGTCATCAGTCGTCTGGACACGCGTGATGCCAGGTGTCTGTATTTTATTTGCTTCGAAACAATAAGATCGAAAGACACCGTGCCAACCCTCTGGAAGATATACACCGGGCCACATCGTACAGCTAATTGGACACAAAGACTGATGACGTGAAAATATCTACTCTGCAGCAAATCAAATGAAGACAAGTGGCCAAACAATGCCAACTCATCTAGGATGAAAATTTACCATTGTACCCCTATGTTTGTGTATAAATAGAACATGATGGCAATTGAAAAATCAAGTAGAATTAGGAGTAGGGTAGGCTAGAGTATGAGTAGTTTAGGGTAGGCTAGAGTACGAGTAGTTTAGGGTAGGAGTAGTGTAGAATAATTTAGGAGTAGTTGTAATTCTAAGGTAGCTTTAGTTTTTAATTTTAAGTATTTTTTTCCTTAGTCTTTCCCGTTGGTTTTATTAGCAGCCATTATTTTTATTTTTACTGTTCATGGCAACTTCAAAATTTCTTGAATGAAAAATTTTGTTTCTTTTCTTCCACTAGTTCATTTTCATTACTTGTTTTCCATCATTTTTTGTGTTCATTCTGATAGATTCGGGGAAGTTGAGCTGGTGAACAGTAACTATATGCCACGGGTTGGAGAATCATAAGGGTCAATCCAAAAGCAGAAGTTGTTCCCAGTCCTACCCGAATGCCTCGCTCACTGGTGTTATGAGCCTAGTGAATTTATGGGTGTTCGGTGAACTATATTGCAGTTGAAGCCGCAACATTATTGGACACTGTGTGAGGAGGCTGGTTTGCTGAGCTTTGGCTCTTCATGGAAGGCCACGGTTGCTGCTGCTGTTGAGAGGAGGAGAAAGCAGGGAACCATGGCCCTAGATTTCTGGTTCATTCTAGTTTGCTTAGTTTGATTACATTTACTGCCTAAAGTCTTTATCAGTGCATTTCTTCTTCTCTACAATGTTGCTAGTATTGTGACTTAAAGCATCGGTTACATTGCTCTGTTCTGCTCTGTTTTCATTTCTTTATACTATTCATAAGTTGGTGATTACTCTGGTATATTTCTACTGACCGATTTTCATTTCCTTGTATTCTGTAAGATTGTCTCCATGTTGTCATTTTTTGCTGTTAATCGGGATTGCTCCATGGCAATGGACAGGGACCAGACATAGTTGGGTTGCTGTTGCTTACTTGAGGTAGAATTTATAGTAGCTGTTGATGAAGATATGGTACAGAACGCGTGTGCTGCGGGATGAAGGCGGGTGCATGAACGGCAGCTGACTCGGAAGCAGGCAGTGTACGGGTGGCTGTCTTATTTGCTGCAGGTAATAGCTGAGGGCAGTGGGTAGAGTTTCATAGCAAAGCAGGAGTAGGCAGCATGCGTGGGTACTGGACGCAGTCGCAGAACAGACTGGTGTCGAGAGCAGTACAATGTCGAGTTTTGTTAATTAGCTTTATTGTATTATTTGCAATAGTTTAAAAGTTATTACTAGTATTTTAGTGGTATTTTAAATTAGCATATTTTAATTAGTTTAAGGAATATTTTATTAGTTTAATTACATGGTATAGTTTAGGATTATTTGATTTAATTTAGATATTAGTTTAGATTAAATTTTTAATTTCTTTTTATGCAATTGAAATGTTAGTTTAATTATTTTCATTTAGGGGTTAAATATTAGTCATGCATCACTTAGATTAGACTTTATCTTTGATTTGGGTATTTACTTAGTAATTATTTATCGCTTTTTATATTTGAATTTTAATTTATTAGACCTTAGGTTAGATTAACTTGCATTTTTAGTAATTAGATTAATTTGCATGCATATTTCATTTTAAGTTTGTTTATTTTAGTTTAATTAATTTTATTTCTTTATTTTTTATATTTGCATTTTAATTGCGTTAATTCGTTTTAACTGTTTTAATTTTCTTTTGTAGGTTTTTGCTTTTAATTGCGTGAAGATTTGTAAGTAATTTTAGCTCGGTTTTATTTCCTTTATTTAGTTTTTAGCTTTTATTATTTTCAGTACTTTAATTTTAGCC
The DNA here is from genome assembly GCA_033439115.1 of Firmiana major. Lineage (NCBI taxonomy): Eukaryota > Viridiplantae > Streptophyta > Magnoliopsida > Malvales > Malvaceae > Firmiana > Firmiana major. Next base: position 24,161,353 of record CM065912.1, read on the forward strand.
ATGTAGACCACCCATTGCAACTTCATAATTTGCTAGGATATACTTAGGGTAAGATTAACCGTAGTTAATTAGGCTAATCAACTTCTCTGTGGGATGATAACTCGGGACTCAAATCCCATTATTACTTGTACGACCCGTGCACTTGTGGACAATACCCTTAGGGCATGTCAAGTTTTTGGCGCCGTTGCCGGGGAAGTCTTAATTAGCCTTTAGTTAATATCAGTAAAATTATGCTTAGGTGTAATTCTAGCTTGTAAATATTTAGGTTGTAAATATTTAATCTAGATTAGTTAATTGAAAAATTAAAATCAAAAAAATGGAAAAATTGAAAAAACTTTAAAAAAAAAAAGAATTTCTAAGGACTTTTCGATGATTGCAAGCGTAGAGCCAGAAGTTTTGATTGCTTTCCTCTAGATCCTGAAATTGAACGTACTCTTAGAAAAATTCTAAGGGATTCTAGGAAATTTATAGCTTTGCTACAAAACATCATGGCAGGAAATAGGGAAATTAGGACAATCGGAGATTATGCAATGCCGACTATTGGAGGGTATTATTCCGGCATTAGGCCACCAGCTGTCCATGCAAATAATTTTGAAATTAAGCCCGCAATCCTCCAGATGATCCAGACTTCATTGCAGTTCAGTGGGCTCTCTCATGACGACCCACATGCTCACCTTGGGCAATTCCTGGACTTGTACAACATGTTTAAACACAATGGATTATCTGATGATGCGCTTAGGCTTAGATTATTCCCCTTCTCACTTAGGGATAGGGCGAGACACTGGTTAACCTCCCTGCCTCTATGATCCATTTCTACATGGGACGAGTTGGCCCATTACTTTCTATCTAAGTTTTTTCCTCCCTCTAAAATGGCCCAACTCTATAGTAATATATCTTCCTTTGCCCAGTACAACTCTGAATCTCTATATGAAGCATGAAACTATATAAGGAGCTTCTTAGGAAGTGCCCTCACCATGGCCTACCTTTGCGGTTGCAAGTCCAGACCTTCTACAACGGACTTATAAGCCCAAATTGGACCATTGTTGACGCTGCGGCGGGTGGAGCGCTAATGTGTAAAACAGAGGAGGAAGCTTACGAGCTTTTAGACAAGATGGTGGCTAACAACTATTTATGGTCCTCAAAGAGGTAAATGCCAAAGAAGCCGATGGGTATTTATGAGCTCTACACACTGTCTACCTTGACCTATCAAATCGCTAATCTTACGAAGAAGGTAGAGTCGATCAGTACCCAACATAATCCTCCCACTAGTCCTAACCCTGTGTATTCTATCCAAAGTCCTTTCCTTTCCTGTGAGCTGTGTAGTGGTACCCACTCTGTAGATAGGTGTCCACTTAATTTAGAATCGGTTCAGTACATTACCCCTCCTAAGCAACAGAACAACCCCTTTTCAAACACCTATAATCCAAGGTGAAGGAACCATCCTAACTTCTCCTGGAGCCAAAATCAAGGGCAAACTTCTAGCTCTAGACCTGTAGGACACCCTGGTTTTCAAGCTCCACCGGTTCAGGTACCACCACAGCCGCAATATCCATATCACCCGCCTCATCAACCACCACCACCACTTATACAGCCCCCACTCTACCATGCACCAATAGCTGAGAAGAAGCTTACATTAGAGGAGATGTTCTCAACGACCTGCAAAATCAAGCTGCTTCAATTAAGAACATAGAGGTTCAGGTGGGACAAATAGCTAGTGCTCTTAGCCAACGTCCTCAAGGGACCCTTCCTAGTAATATTGAAGTTAATCCTGTTAAGCAAAGGGAGGGAAAGGAACATGTTAGATCAATCACCCTTAGGAGTGGCAGAGAGCTAGAGGAGCCACAAGTTAAGTCCCAACCTGAACAGCACATAGTTGAAGAATTCATAAGTTCTAAAGAAGCAGCTCAGAAAGAGCAAGAACCTAAAGATCGGGTTGCCAAGGAAATAAAGCTAGGTGCTTCTTCATCTATACCTTCTTCTTCTTCATTGCCTTCCTCATCCTCTGATGTTACACATGTTTCCACTACATTGCCTCTAGTTAGACCACCAGTACCTTTTCCTCAAAGGTTTCAAGATCAAAAGCTGGAACGACAATTTGCTAAATTCCTTGAGGTTTTTAAGAAGCTTCACATCAACATTTCTTTCGCAGATGCCTTAGAGCAAATGCCAAGTTATGTGAAGTTTCTAAAGGATATCCTTTCGAGGAAGAGAAGACTGGAAGATTATGAGACGGTGGCCTTAACTGAGGAATGTAGTGCCATTATCCAGAGAAGATTACCCCCCTAAGCTCAAGGATCCCGGGAGTTTTACCATACCATGCACTATTGGAAATTTATTCTTTGGTATAGCCCTGTGTGATTTAGGAGTTAGTATAAATTTAATGCCATTGTCTATCTATCAGAAGTTAGGAATCGGGAATGCCAAGCCCACCACAGTGACCCTCCAACTAGCTGATCGATCAATTAAATCTCCGAAAGGGATCATTGAGGACGTGCTAGTTAAGGTGGACAAGTTTATTTTCCCTGCAGATTTTATCCTGTTAGACATGGAGGAAGACAGGGAAGTCACCATTATACTAGGCAGACCTTTCCTAGTGACTGGTAGAACTTTAATTGATGTACAAAAGGGGGAGTTGACTATGAGAGTCTTAGATCAGGAAGTGAAGTTTAATGTTTTCAAACCTCTGAAGCTACCTGATGGCTCTCGAGAGTGTTTTAAAATGGATATTGAAGAAGATATAAGGCTTGAGCACATGAATTCTCAAAGAAGGAGGGAAGTAGATAGAGCTCAGGAGGATTTAACTGTTAACATTTTGTCACCATTACGGCTGATCCTCCGACTCTTCGCCCTGCTGATGAGTGTTGTTTTCTTCAGCTGCATTTGAAGTGGTTGTGATTTATTTTTTTACCTTATATATAGTTTTTTTTCTTTTTGTTTTTCTTTTCTATTATTTCTTTCTTTGTTTATTTTGCAGGTTTATTTTCTAGTTTTACGTTTTCAATCAAAGCTTCAGTTGTTCATCATCATCAGAAAGGGGAGTACTCTGTTCTTGAGCTTAAATTCTTATAGTATCTGCACACTGAGGACACTGTGCACTTCAAGTTTGGGGGAGGGGATATCACTTGAGTATTTTTAAAAAATTTGAGCAAAATTGAAAATTTTTTCAAAATTTTTTCAAAAATTTGAGCTTAAATTGTTTGATTTTGGGATGATTTAGTGCTTAGCATGTAGTTTTCCCATATTCTGATGATATGACCCCATGATTTAGTCAGACTTTGATTGACTAAGAAGCATGATTATAGGAAAAACATGAAGTTGAGTTCTTGAATTTCTCTTGATTCTGATTGTGATTTCCTCATCTTACGCACATGTCATGTCATGAATCTGTATATTTATTTAGAGAAAGCTTATGTGGACCTAGGATTGCATTTGTTCAGTTGATTTTGTGTATTATATTCTAGAATTTGTTTGATCTGATCTCGAGGTGAAATATTAGATCACACTTACTTAGGGTGATGATTTAGGCCATCGTTGGATCTTTTGAGCCTTTCTAGCCATCCCTATGCATACTTTACCCTAGTCACCTATTTGAGCTAAATAAGCTTTTCTCTGTAAATACACCTGCATAATTTCCTTAGCTTAAATTCTTTTACTATCCCTTACCCCGAAAGCATAGAAAGTCATCGGATATATTTTGAGCTTTGTACATATGGGTATCTGGTGATAGTGAAAGTTAAAAAAAAAAAAGAAAAAGAAGAAGAAGAAGAAAGAAGAAGAAGAAGAAAAATGCAAAATAGAATAAAATGTCTACTGAAAGAAATAAGTTTGGGGGAAATAAATATGAGCTCTTACATTAAAGATCCTAGAAAGTAATACATGTTAAGGGGTAATTAAACCTAAATCGACATTATCATACCTTAACCCCAGCCTGACATTACAAGCTTAATGAAGTCCTATTGATCTTTGATTAAGTGTGACTACATTAGTGGAGAGAGAAGTGAAAAGCAAACTTATGGGAATGATCACATGTCATTGACTTTGCATTCACTATGTTTACATAATCTGATCGGGGTAATGTACTGTGAAGTGACTTTGACATTTTCGCACACACACAAGGGATCCAATTTGGGTTAGGACTTATAATTGAATAATTCTAAGTGCTGGACTTATAATTGTGATTCTTTGATTTCATAGCCTGTACTTTTTCTTTGAGGATAATGTTGGGGAAATTATTATGTTTTGTACTTATCATTACTACAATTATTTTATTTTTCTTGAGGATAAGCAAAAGCTCAAGTTTGGGGTTCTGATAATTCTATTTTTTATAGAATTATTTGTGCTTAAATTCCTAATTATTTATTTAATCCCCATATTATTTTATTAATAATCCCCTTTATTTAATTAAAATTCTTTAATGTGCGGATAAATTTATCAGAATTTCGTCTAAGGAGGACACTGTGTGAGGAGGCTAGTTTGCTGAGCTTTGGCTCTTCATGGAAGGCCACGATTGCTGCTACTGTTGAGAGGAGGAGAAAGCAGGGAACCATGGCCCTAGATTTCTGGTTCATTCCAATTTGCTTATTTTGATTACATTTACTGCCTAAAGTCTTTATCAGTGCATTTCTTCTTCTCTACAACATTGCTAGTATTACGACTTAAAGCATCAGTTACATTGCTCTGTTCTGCTCTGTTTTCATTTCTTTGTACTGCTCATAAGTTGGTGATTACTCTGGTATATTTCTACTGACCGATTTTCATTTCCTTGTATTATGTAAGATTGTCTCCATGTTGTCATTTTTTGCTATTAATCGGGATTACTGCATGGCAATGGACAGGGACCAGACATAGTTGGGTTGCTGTTACTTACTAGAGGTAGAATTTACAGTAGCTGTTGATGAAGATATGGTACAGAACGCGTGTACTGCAGGGATGAAGGCGGGTGCATGAACGGTAGCTGACTCGGAAGCAGGCAGTGTACGGGTGGCTGTCTTATTTGCTGCAAGTAATAGCTGAGGGCATTGGGCAGAGTTTCACAGCAAAGCAGGAGTAGGCAGCATGCGTGGGTACTGGACGCAGTCGTACAATAGACTGGTGTCGAGAGCAGTACAATGCCGAGTTTTGTTAATTAGCTTTATTGTATTATTTGCAATAGTTTAAAAGTTATTACTAGTATTTTAGTGGTATTTTAAATTAGCATATTTTAATTAGTTTAAGGAATATTTTATTAGTTTAATTACATGGTATAGTTTAGGATTATTTGATTTAATTTAGATATTAGTTTAGTTTAAATTTTTGATTTCTTTTTATGCAATTGAATGCTAGTTTAATTATTTTCATTTGGGGGTTAAATATTAGTCATGCATCACTTAGATTAGACTTTATCTTTAATTTGGGTATTTTAGTTAGTTAGTAATTATTTATCGCTTTTTATATTTGAATTTTAATTTATTAGACCTTAGGTTAGATTAAGTTGCATCTTTATTAATTAGATTAATTTGCATGCACATTTCATTTTAAGTTTGTTTAATTTTAGTTTAATTAATTTTATTTCTTTATTTTTTATATTTGCATTTTAATTGTGTTAATTCATTTTAACTGTTTTAATTTTCTTTTATAGGTTTTTGCTTTTAATTGCGTGAAGATTTGTAAGTAATTTTAGCTCGGTTTTATTTCCTTTATTTAGTTTTTAGCTTTTATTATTTTCAGTACTTTAATTTTAGCCACGTAGACCACCCATTGCAACTTCATAATTTGCTAGGATATACTTGGGGTAAGATTAATCGGTAGTTAATTAGGCTAATCAACTTCTCTGTGGGACGATAACTCAGGACTCAAATCCTATTATTACTTGTACGACCCGTGCACTTGCGGACAATACCCTTAAGGCATGTCAGAAGAGCCTTGGGATGGTATTGTATATGATGGTCAGGGAACATGAGTTGCTAGAGCAGTTTGCTAGCCTCAATTTGGGAGTTGTGCCTTCTGACATGAATACGGACTGTGTGATTGCTAGTCTACGCTTAGAATCAGATCTATTGGATAGGATTAGACAGGCTTAGCAGACTGATTCGTATTGCATTGACATGAGTAATCAGATACAAAAGGGCATCGTAACTGATTTTGAGTTGAGTTCTGATGGACTTCTAAGGTTTAGAGGTAGATTGTGTGTTCCTGAGGACCTAGAGCTTAGAAGACTAATGTTGACGGAAGCTCATTCGTCGAGGTACACGCTACATCCGGGGAGTAATAAGATGTACCAGAATCTCTAGAAGGTGTACTGGTGGTCACGTATGAAGAGAGATGTGACAAATTTTATGGCATGATGTCTCGTGTGTCAGCAAGTGAAGGTAGAACATCAGGATTTTGTGATGGGTTTACCGAGAACCCGGAGGAATCACGATGCTATATGGGTGATAGTGGATAAACTGACAAATTCAGCCTACTTTCTAGCTATGAGACCTATCGATACTTTGAGTTCTTTGGCAGAGTTGTATGTACGCGAGGTAGTGAGGTTACATGGTATTGCAGTGAGCATTGTTTCGAATAGGGATTCTCGCTTCACTTCCCACTTTTGGGAACATTTTCAGGAAACCATGGGAACCCAGTTGAGTTTGAGCACCGCTTATCATCCTCAGACAGATGGTCAGTCAGAGAGGGCCATACAGACTTTAGAGGATATGTTGAGAGCGTGTGTGCTGGATTTTAGAGGCTTCTAGGATGATCATCTGCCACTAGCCGAATTCGCCTACAACAATAGCTATCATGTGAGTTTCGGGATGGCACCGTACAAGGCTTTATATGGCCGTAGATGTCATTCCCATATCGGTTGGGAAGAAGTAGGTGACAAAAAGATTTTTGCTCCTGATTTGGTTACACAAGCCTCTCAGGATGTCTGGTTAATTGTTAAGAGATTGAGGACAGCTTAGAGTAGATAGAAAAGCTATGCTAACAAGAGACGGAGACCACTTGAGTTCACAATTGGTGATCCGTATTTCTAAAGGTTTCTCCTTCTAAGGGTATAACGAGATTTGGAAAGAGAGGTAAGTTGAGTCCTCGCTACCTTAGACCCTTTGAGATACTGGACAGAGTGGGAGATAAGGCATACAGATTGGCTTTACCATCGGATTTATCGGGAGTGCATAATGTCTTCCACATTTCGATGTTGAAGAAGTATCATCCAGATCCAACTCATGTGATTGGGTATGAGCCATTGGAGCTCAAAGATTATTTGACTTATGTAGAGAAACCGATAAGGATACTAGATAGAAAGGAGAACGTCTTGAGGAATAAGACTATTAAGTTAGTGAAAATTCTTTGGCAACATCACACTTCAGAGGAAGCTCCTTGGGAGCTAAAAGGTTTGATGCAAGAGAAATACCCCCAGTTGTTTGTAATGTAACTTGGTTCTAATTTAGAGGACTAAATTTCTTAAGGAGGGGAGGATTGTAATACCCTTAATTTTGCAAACTTCCATTTAAGTATGTAAAGTGTATATGGATTGTGAAATGTATACACACAAGTTTTAATGAATATGAGGTATGAATGGATGTCAATTTTAAACCTTAAAGGTGATTGGATGAGAAAATGACTATGGCAGCAAAATGTATGAAGTATGGTGTAAGTTACTGCAGAAAACTACAATAAGATCTAGAAAATATGAATGAGAGATCGATCTGGAAGAGCCAAAAATGCTCTTGTTCGAGCAATGGAACATGGGCAGATCAATCTCCAATGGGGCCAGATCGATCTGCTAAGCATTCTATGAAGAAGGAATCGATCCTTAGAGGGCCTAATCGATTTCCTTAAGCTACTGACTTGGAGAAGATTGATCTCACCTTGGAGCAGATCGATCTCCTTAAGGTTCTGTGTTGTTCAGATCGATCTCATGCTTAGGAGCTTATCGATCTCATTAGGTCTAAAATGTCAGTTTCGAGAGGAAAAAGTGCAAGGCAGATTGATCTCATTGGAGAGCAGATCGATCTCATAAAGACAATTCTATAAATACTGGACTTCTGCACTTCAATTTGCATGAGAGAAACTATTCCATTCAAAAGAAAACGTGTAACCTTGCATTTCTACCCTAGGAAACTTCAGTTTGGGATCAGTTTTGAGTGAGATATAGTTGAGCAAAGTTGTTCTTGGCAAAGAGGAGAACAACATACTTGGAAACAAGAGATTGAAACCAAGGATATCAAGAGCAAGGAGGATTTGTACCAATTGGTGAAAAAGGAAGGAAATCTTAGCTAGGTAAGATTTAATGCACCAAGTTAATATATATTAAACTAGGTGTGTTGATGAGTTTATTGGTATATGTATGATTTGTTAGAAAAGAAAGAATTATGAAAAATAAGCATGACCTAGCTATTGGTGTGAAAATGAGAAAATGATGAGGAAGTGATGTTAACATGGATTTAATGATAGAATATGCATGTATGGAAGATTTTGAGTTAATCTTATGAAATGCATATATTGGAAATAAGGAGTAATAAATATAGTTATGTGGAAAATGTGGTATAATACCATATTGGGAAAAAATCATGAAAATGATGTGTTAAGATGTGATTTGACAAATGAAAAGAGTATATTACGATATACTACCGTAAATACGTATAACAGCTTCGGAGAATCACATTGAAGCTGATCGGACTGCAAGAGTTAGCAGAATCGAGGAAGAGAGGTTACTTGATGTTATCTAAGGTAAGGGAATTTCGTGAGTAGCTAGAGATGGCTCCAGGTATTTTAAATAGCATTGTGATATTATATGCTATATGAATTCCATGAATAGGTATGATGTTGTGATAGAAACTAAAGATGGATAAATTGTGTTTTATCCAAAACTAGGGTGAAAAATACCTTAGAAGCATGTTGTGACCAAAATTCATGAGTTGTATGATAGAATGGCAGTTGTTTTCATTTATATGCGAAAACATGCACAATTGAGTGCTTATTTGATTTGAATAGCCATCTATCAGGTTTTGTGTGAAAACATAAGTGCTAGAGATTACTCGCACTATATTTTGAGATATGTATCACATAGTACTTAAGTGTTTACTCGTACTACATTTAATGTGATTTATGCATGTTAGAGTACTGGGAGCATTGCTCGTACTGAGATTGTGATTGATGCATTATAGAGTATTGGGAGCTATACTCATACTCAGTTTTACAAGATAGAGTACTGAGAGCTTAGCTCGTACTCAGTTTCACATATTATACATTAGAGTATTGGGAGCTATGCTCATACTCAGTTTTACATGATAGAGTACTGGGAGCTTAGCTCGTACTCAGTTTTAACATATTATACATTATAGAGTATTGAGAGCTTTGCTCATACTCGTGTTCTTACATAACCTACTATTGAGAGCATTGCTCACACTAGAGTTGTGATATTGTGATATGGTCATGTTGGGAGTTTTACTCGCACGTATCAATTTTGAAAAGAGCATGAAATAGCCGTGTTGGGAGCCTATGCTGACTGTGTGTCGCACTGATATATATATGCTCACACGTGGATTATTTTGAGATATGGCAGAGGGCTATCGAAATAACCCATAGGTGTAAGGACAAAGACTCATGGCGAACATCCTAACTATGAGGTAGACCCGTAGTATGTGGACTAAGGCTCATGCCGAGAATCCTGACTACGAGATATATCCAAGGTGTGAGGACGAAGACTCATGGCGAGCATCCTACCTTGAGATAAGGTTTATAGAGTACTATGTACCATGTATGTTACATGGAGTACATTGTACTGTGAGTACACGATGAGAATAAATTGTCAGCTGATGGCTAGGATTTGACCCACCTCCCGTTACAGCAATTGAGAGACCCTGCACACCGAGTACTGTGTAGCTTGGGATCACGGAAAATGAGTTATGATCATACACTCAGAACATGTAGTCTCCTATCTCCTTTCTTGCTAATTGGATTTCTTAAATGAATTACCACATGGTTTTATGATATAAACATGTGAGTTTGTGAATTTTGAAAAGGGTAACCCGAGGGATGGATGAGGCCCAGATTTCCATGTTTTGAAAACATGATGAATGCCATATGATTTTAATTTAAATGCATGGCATGATAAATGTGATTTATATGAAATGACATGAGAAATGCAATATTTATGTATATAATGCTCAGGTTGCTAAACCAGTATATTACCAATTTTATAACTGACGTTTTGTATCTATATATATATATTACTTTATGATTTGAGAGAGATGCATGCTATAGATACAGATAGGGTAAGGAAACGATTTTAAGGCATAAGCATTGTATTTCGTAGATAGTGCAATTATCTACTTGCTTGCCTGATTTTCTTACTGAGCTGTGAGCTTACCCCTTTATTATTTTCCCTTTTTCAGAGCATCCACAGTAGGTGGACACGGTTGAGAACTGATATTCCTTGATATCCACTGCAGATCCATTTTGTTAGAGGTATACACACTTGATTTTTTGTACTCAACAATGTATAAGCACAACTATGTAAATAAACGTACGACCGAGATGTATATGTACAGATATATGTATTAATGTACAAGAGTTTGTATTATAGAAAAGAATATTAACTTCTATATATGTTGTGAATGAGTGTGAATGGGTGACTAATATCGAATCACAGCCCAACGTTTGATGTGAGACATGACAGAAGAAGGGGTAAGAGAAATGCGAAAAAAAACTTTGTGCTGAATAAGGTAGGTCGCGTGTGGGGGAAGGGCATGACAGATGAAGGTTGAAAACGAGTTTGGTGAGCTTGGAAGGTAATAATCTGTGTCTAATCTAATTTCTAAACAACTCAAACCAACATGCAACTACAAATTCCAGATTTTTGTTGGCTTAACAAAAACTTTTTTGGATATGGGGGCTACTAGGCATGGAAGGCAATGGAGGGGTGGATGGTTGTTGCATGCAAGCCTAGGAGGCTAATTTGTGATGACTAGTGGCATGGCTGGTGGCTGGATTTTCCAGTTGGTGTGGTGGTGGTGGCGTGAAGAGAAGTGAAGAAGAAGAGAGTGTTCTGTTTTCTGTTTTTCTTTAGGAGAAAAACGTGAGAGAGGGGAGGGGGGAAGATGAGGGAATTTCTTATTTTTATATTTTTCTGCATTTTCAGTTTTATAAATTCTGTAATTAAGTTACAATTTATATTTATAGGATTTAATAATTTGAATACAAATTGCAGAGAATTCTACATGAAATTTTATTTCCATAATCCTAGTGTATACATTTAAGCTTTTATATGTTTTTAACACTTTACTAACTAAGTGCATATTTTTGCCATTTTAATCTACATAAGTTTCTGGTTTCTATTCCTATTGCATATGGTTTAACAATTTAAATAACACAATTTCAGATTTTAATTTCAATCTATATGTTTTACTCTCATACATACATATATATATATACATACATATATATATATATACATACATATATATATATATACATATATATATATATATATCAACTTTCTATATGGTTTAACATAGTAAAATTAAATTGCATATTTAATATTTAATCTACATATAATCAAGTCTTATATTACTAATGTATATGCAACTACATTTTCAGATTTAATATTCAAACAAATTTTATGAAACCCGACTTGCATCTTTCTTAATATATATAAACATGTTTCAAAAATAATCTTTACATAAGGTCTACATCTATATATAATTTCAGATTTTGTAATTTATACATAAGTATATTTTATCTTAATGTTTTCCGATTTTACAATTAAACATAGGTACATTTCAAATTTTATAATTAAACATAAGTATATTTCTTATATTAGTACTACTAGTCTTAATATTTTCATATTTTATTACATTATAATGTCAACTTTATTAAATCCATAATTAACTTAGTTAACTTGCTCAAATTTAACAATGTCACTACTTAATTATTCATGAAATTTCCCTTTAACCGATTTTATCATGGTTTCATATAGATTTTCGGTCATTACTTAATCTACTTACATGAATTAAATTTATTTCTACTTTTATGAATATTTAGCCTAATGTCTAATGGCAATTTATCTTAGTCTATCCTAATTTAATTACATGAATATATTTCAACTACATAAATTGTGTTCATGACATAATCCTAACATACATTATACATTATGCATTTAATTTATATTCACTCTCTATATAATTTATCATTGTTATATTTTTGTTTATTTTGAACTAAAATTTTCGGTTTCAATATGCTTACCTATTTCTACATTACTTAAACTAAAATTACACCAAAACTATTATCCTAAGTGGTGTAAACTGAAATAATCCCATTCTAATTCTATTTATCCTATCTCTTGATTAAATTATATCCTCCTATCCGTAAACTAATCCCGACTTAACATATAAATAACAAAACATAGGTATATGAAATTTTGTGGTCTTACACTTTCAACTCTCTGGATCCATAAGCAACTACCATCTCATTCTGCATCAAAACACAGACCAGTCCTTGTTGTGAAGCATCTGTATAAATAGAAAAGTCTCCGTGGCTATTAGGAATGATGAGGACTGGCACGGTGGTTAATCTATGCTTAAGTTCCTGAAACTCCTCTCACATGCTTCATCCCATATAAACTCCACATTTTTTTGCGTAAGACGTGTCAACGGAGCAGCCAATCTAGAGAAAGCCTCTACAAATCTCCTGTAGTGACCTGCCAAACCCAGAAAAGTTCTGATCTCTATGACTGTCCTGGGCTGTTCCCACTGAACAATAGCCTCAATCTTGGATGGATCTACTAACACCCCATCCTTCAATACGACATGGCATAGAAAGCAAATCTGCTCTAGCCAAAAGTCACATTTACTAAGTTTGGCATGCAACTTTCTCTCCCGGAGGGTTTGCAAAACAATCCTTAACTGTTGCTCGTGATCTTCCCTAGATCTGGACTACACTAATATATCATCGATGAATATTATCACAAATTAATCTAGGTATGGTTGAATACCTCATTCATTAGAGCCATAAAAGCTGCTGGCGCATTTGTTAACCCAAAAGACATCACTAGAAATTCATAATGACCATAGGGGGTGCAAAAAGCTGTCTTAGGCACATCTTCCTTTCGAATCTTCAATTCATGGTACCCAGACCTCAGATCTATCTTGGAAAAGATTTGTGCTCTCCAAAACTGATCCAACAAATCATCAATGCGTGGCAAGGGGTACTTATTCTTGATGCTAGCCTTGTTCAACATCCAATAATCAATACACAACCTGAGGCTCCTATCTCTTTTCTTCACAAACAATACCGGGGCTCCCCATGGTGAGATGCTCGGTCTTATAAACCCTTTATCTAGCATATCTTGCAACTACTTCCTTAATTCCTCTAGCTTAATTGGATCCATCCTATATGGTGGTCTGAATATTAGCTCTGTTCCAGGTGTCAAGTCTATACTAAATTCCATTTCCCTATCTGGTGGCAATCCCGGTAGGTCATCTGGAAACACCTTAGGAAATTCTCTAACCACTGGAATGTCATCTATATTCGAATGTGTTTTGTTTAAGTCCACCACATAAGTAATAAAACCTTCAAAACAACATTCATGTCATTTATGTACTAATGCACTTTACTTGCTACAAAATCAGGATTTTATTACTTCTCACAAAATTTTACAACAAATTTCTCAGGTAAAGAAAATGTAATAGACTTAGAATGGCAGTCTAAGATAGCATGGTTGGTAGCTAACCAATCCATTCCCAAGATTACATCAAGGTCATACATATATAACAAAATCAGATTAGCTGTCGTGCACTTATCTCCTACTCTCACTTTACAATCTTTGTATACTTGTTCAACTAATTGACTGACTCTCATTGGAGTACTTATTAATAAAGTCCCATTTAAGTATATGGGTTTTACAAAACCTATTAACTTTGATGCACATGCAGGTAATATAAAGGAATGCGTAGCACCAAAATCAAATAAAGCTATAGCTTCTAAATCAAAAATCAAAATTATAACTTTTATCACCTCAGTAGAGGTATCTGCTGATGCCTGGTCTATCGCATATACCCTACCTTGACCCACAACTTGCTTCCCTTTTTCTTCAGTCGTGGCTCTCTTCCTTGCAGGAGGTGTAACTATAGGAACTTTCTCTAGCTCCTTGCCCCTCAGCGGGATTACCTCAACTGCTTCTAGACAATCCCTTGCATAGTTCCCAACTCTACCACATCTGAAGGATCGTGTACCCTAAAAATGACAGGGCCTACCACCATGATATCAGCCACATACTCTACACTGATCAGTAGTCGACCGGGGTCTATCAATCACTATACCCCTGGCTGATGTTGGAGTTGGATGCATAATAGGTCTAGCAACCTTCTTCTGTGACTCATATACCTCTCTCTGATGCTTGTCAGGATATCTCCGACCAAATCTGGCACCCTTGCCATCTCCCAATTTCCTTGACCCTTGTCCTTACCCTAATGAACTCTAAAATTTACAGGTCAGAGTCCTACTCACACAACCGGGCTCGTCGTACGTTTTCTCTATATGTAGCAATACAAATGTGGCCAATTTAGCTCTAATCGAAGGTCTGAGTCCATCAACAAATCTGTGGACCCTAATAGCTTCACTCCTGATAGAGTCTGGATCATATCGGCCCAATGAGGTGAATCGTGACTCGTATTCATCCATTGTTCGGTTCCCTTGAGTCAGATTCAAAAATTCCATTTGTAGTCTCCACCAAGCAGTATCTAGGATATATTGCTCTCTAAAAGCACCCAAAAACATATCCCATGTGATCGCTGTACCCTGAGTTCTCAACATAGGTCTGGTGGACTTCCACTAGAGCTCTGCTTCGCCTCTCAATACAAAGGCCGTAAGCGCTACTCTTTCCGTAGCTGAACATCTATAGAAGTCAAACAACTTCTCCATCTGACTTATCCAATACTCAGCAACTGATAGATCCTTTATCCCACTAAAAGAACGAGGCTTAAAGTCTATAAATGCCTCAACCTCTCCATATCACAGTCATAACCATGCCTAAAATCATCATCATCAAACTGCTGTGGGGCCACTGGAGGTGGAACTGGCCAAATAGGGTGACCTCGTGGTCTATCGGGTTCAGGTTGTGTAGGTTCAGCATTCTCCAGTCCAGGTGCAGCTACTGGGGGATTCGGTGCAGCCTATCCTGCTGTACTAGGCATACCCTCCAACCTAGACATGATCTGACCCATCATGGTCACCATCGTACTCATATCTTCCTCCAATTTGGCTACCTAAGGATTGGAAGCCTCTACCTGATCATGAGGTTCATGATTAGAGGACGATCTACTATGCCTTTCAGTCCGATCATTCTGCCCCTGAGCTCGTGAGCTCTCTCCCCTCATGTGATGTCTCTCAGGCATTGTCACAACCCTTTTTATCCTCTTATTAATCGAAAATCTTAATAAATTTTTTGTATTTATTCCTTTCCCTACTCGGTCGTGAACAAACTTACCACTACTCTGTTAGGCTGTGAGTCAATAATAATCCACTCGCAATATCCATTCTCAGTTAATAAAAGTGATGTCATACATTTGAAAGTCAATCATTTACTTATACAAATTACATTTAATGACATCTACATCTCCTATAGTTACAACTCGATGATTACTGTGCTTTTACAATTGTTTAGACACAAAAAGAATCTTCATGTGTGTACCTCTTAGCGATGGATGGCAACAGATATCCAAAATACACCTCAGTCCTCACTAGGCCACACTATGTATGCTCTGTAGGAGGGGGAAAATAGAGAGGGATGAGCAACTACACGCTCAGTAAGGCAATAATGCAAGCATGATAGATAACTACTTTATCTACATGCTGATAGTGTTATGCATAAATCATATAAAATTGGCATATAAAACATGTAAACATCAACATGTAAAACCGTCTCATGCTCATTCTCATTTAATCTCATAAAAAAGGGCGATTCATTTAAGAAGCCTCCTTTTTAAATCACATCACAAAACTCTTTCTCAAACACATCAAAATCCCATAAAAATGGTTTCTCAATCACAACGTCATTATCATTTCTCAATTTAAAATCCCACAAGGCTCGACGCCTCCCTCGGGTCTACCCTGGACAGTTAAATCAGACTCAAGTATTTAAACCATGTGGTATTATGTAAATCAAGCAAGGAGACAGGTCACTATACCTCAACTGACTATGTTGGCAACTATATCACATATCATCCCAGACCACACGGATCCCGGTGTGCAGGGTATCATGCTGGCACGAAAGTGGGTTAGTTCTCTGCCAGACTTTCTCAAATCAAGTAACCACCACGCGATACATTGTACTCCATGTGATATACAGGGTACATCGTACTCCGCAGACCCATAACATGGTTGAGGGTGCCTGCATTAGGTCTTATCTACCCCTTACCGAGTGAAACCTGTAGTCTTAAGTGCACGTGGGAGTACTCTTAATACTAGGTCCTAGCCCCTCATGGCCTTGCTCACCCCTATTGGGTTTCCTGATTTAGGTCCTAGCCCCTCACCCTCACCCCACTCAAGAGGTCTGTTAGGCCTATTGGGTTCCCTGAACACCAATCCGTATCACCCTCTCCACGGCCTCATACACACCACAGTGTGAAAACCAGCGCGAGGTACGCTCTAGCGTGAATTCATGCATCATAATAAATGACCTCGTATGAGCAACGCTATAGTACGATATTTATGCATAAAAATATGAAGAAACCATGTACGAGCATCGCTCCAGTACGGTTTTATGCATAAGAAAATCACTCAAAATCCACGTACGAGCAAAAGCTCCAGTACGATTTATAAAGCATCGTCATGTTTCAAACTAAAGTACGAACTAAGCTCCAGCATGTTTCAAACATGTGAAAACATCAATATCCAGTGAGAACTAGGCTCCAGCACTGTTTAATTCGCATAAACATAATAAGCGGCTCATGAGTTTTCAAAACCAATCTCAAAATATATTTAGCACATCACATATGCTATCACACAACATCAAACAACAATAGCTAGCCTATCAATCAACTCGCTCAATACAAAACACATGTTTGGTGGAATCATTCAAAACATTCAATTTATGCAATTATTAGCCTTACTATCCCATTACTTTATAATACCACTTCAACAACCAAATCTCACGCAAATACTCATAATAATTTTCATACATTGTCAACCACATTTTCACAAACTCATGCACATTTCCAAAGCCCTATATACCTCACGAGTTCAAAATACGAGCAGCTACCTCTATATACTTACAAAATTCCCTTACTTGGAATCACGTCGCGTGATTCCATTTCTTTAGCACTGCTCACTCTTGCAGTCTGATTCGTCTTTAACGAACTCTTCAGGACTGCACACAATCATATTTCACATTATATTCGATCCATATAACAGGACATCGTGCGTTCACTATAGTCGATTTGACCTATAGTTTCTATTAACGTTCATAAGGCCTCGTTTCATTTCTCGAGTCTATGGATTCCTTTTAGGCCTATTAACTCATTCCAAATTGATATTAAATTGATATTAAGCTCATAGTGTTCATATTTCATGAATTCCCTCACTATGTCATTTATCAAGCATTTACATACTCATTTTCACAATTCCTCCAAACTCACAATGTGGTTTCATTTAACCATCACAAATCATTCATACTACTTCAACAACAACTTATCATAACCCATAAGTCATCAACATACCCAATTCACACTTTCTCGCACTAGACTATATCCATTTTCTAGGTTATATGTGTTCCATTACTTCCTAGGTGATTTCAATCACCCATATACATGCCAATCAACTCCAAAATTAATAAAATAGACAATGTACTTGGATTGGATCTTAGAAACTTACTAAATCTGGTTTCTCTTCTTGCTTCAAATGGAAAATGCTCCTTGCTCCTTCAATACCAACAATGAGGTTTTGGGTTTCAACTATGTTGTTCTCTTCCTCAAGATGAACAACTTGGTATCTAATAGCCTCCCCTCAATTCTTACCGAAAATTGCTGATTTTAGAGAGATAAACTTAGGTTTTGGGTGAAAAATGGAAGGGTGATGTTGTTTTCTCAAAATTTTCAGATTTCAGCACTCTTTTTTATTGAAATAGCTTGAGGAGATCGATCTGCACTAGGAGGAGATCGATTTGGTCCCCTTAAATCCTTCTTTTTCATGGCATTTTAAGCATGAGATCGATCTATCGAAGCTTGAGATCGATATGCTCTAAACAGAGAGCTAAGGAGATCGATCTGTATGCTTGAGGATCGATCCTTGCTTTACAGAATGGTTAGGAGATCGATCTGGCCCCATTGGAGATCGATCTGCTCTATTTCATTGCTCAAATAAGAGCATTCTGGCTCTTCCAGATCGATCTCTCATCCTATTAGATCGACCTGGCCTTCATATTTTCTAGATTTTCTGCAGTTTTCCTATTGCAACCTATACCAAAACATCCTTAATCTGCTGTCATAGCCATTTTCTCATCCATCCACCTCTATGACTTGGGAATGACATCCATTCATACCTTATTCACATTGAAACTTGTGTACATTTCTTGTATATCCAAAGGTAAACTATATAAAACCAAATGGAAGCATTTATATTCATGCAACTTCCTTCCATTTACCACACTACTCATTTCTCATTCCACTCACTTTCATCACTTATAAAAGCTCGTTTCCTCATATTCATACACAATGAAACTTGTATGTACATTACAAACTCATATTACACATGTACATTGAATCCATGGACTTACATCAATTATACTTTACATTACAAGTTCATTAGCATTCATTTATCCAATCACACACGTTACAACCATACATATACGGGGTCTCACAGGCATAGCATACAAACCTGTTAACTTCCTGCATTTATAACAAATTCTTAGATCATCACCAGCTCCATATACAGATTTGTTTCTAATTATCGCATAGTAACTTGGGGATGTACATTTTCTTAATCCTAAACATCGAGTCACATCAGACCAACCATGCTTTGATACCAAATTCTGTCACACCCCGACTCCTGGTGCACTACATTCATATATATACCACATACGGTTGGGTTGTGAGCCGATATAACTACTAATTTCATACATTTATAACGAAAATACTTGAAACTTTAAACACACACTCCTAGGCATGTGTGTAGATATACAAAATCTATTATATAAATGAAACATCTTTACATAACATATCCATACAATATTCTCATTTTCAATGTATAACTGTGCGATGCAATACGATAGATACACAATGTTTATGTGTATACATTTCTTATACCTTAGCAACTTATAGGAGCTGACCAACACAAAAAGATCTGGAGACCACCACACTATTCTACTTCTCAGTATCTAGAGGGTAAAATAGTGAGATGAGCAAACCACAGCTCAGTAAGGAAAAGGATGCTAACAGGTAGATATTGTACTATCTACGTAGACAATGCATGAACAACAAAACTATCTTCCATTATAAATGAAATTATCAATAGAAAATGCATTTAAACATTCTTCTCTCATAGGCATTTTCATAAATCCAATGCTTAATATTTCTGTTTAAAAACATATCATAAAACAGTGCTATCACAACATAAGCATTCAAATTAGGCTATTTATCAAATCATAATATCTCTTTTCTTTTCACAAAACTTTTCATTTCATCAAATTTCTCTTATCTCTAAGACAGGTAGGGAACTTTAGGCAAACAAATATCCACGATATATTGTCATAGTCAGTGATCCTAGGCTTCATTGATTAAGTGTGCATAGGGCATCACTCGCATGAAGGGGGATGGGTCAGTCCTACCCTTCAGCTCATCTTAATCATCATCATCATCCACATCATATCACATATACTCACAGTACAACGTACTCCATGTGTCATCTACGTGATACTCGTACCCGCCTGCACACAACACGAAACATAGTATCCCCTGGACAACTACACGGTACAGCGTACGCTTGTGGACCCAGTCCATCCACCCTACACCGAAGGACTCATCATCGTAAACCATGTCTTATACACTAAGCGATTAGAATCAGCGTGATACACAGTCTCCACAAGACTCCAGCGTGGTATCTCTCAGTGTGAGCAACCGCTTTCAGCATTGTATCATCTCAAAAATCATTGTGCGAGCTAGGCTCCAGCACATTATCATCATCATAAAAACCACGTGCGAGCTACGCTCTAGCATGGTTTATCAAATCACCAAAACATATGCGAGTAAAATCTCCAGCTTAGTCAAAATCATCAAGACAGGTGTGAGCTAAGGCTCCAGCACCAATTCACATCTCAAATCTAATAGGTGGCTATTTTTCTCTTTAAAAGACTCAAATCATGTTTATTAACGTAGCATGTTGTTCCATGCTAAACATGTAAAACTAGCCAGCCTATCCATCATCATTTCTCAGTCACAAAAACAACATTTAGTTGTAAAAACATTTAAAACATGAATGTCATATTGTTTTCATCCCCACATCCCACTTTCACAGTTCATACCATAGTACATTTCATATCACTTATGGTTCAATAGCTAAACATAATATCTCTAGCGTCATAACTACTGAAATCGCAGTAAAATATGTACAAATATCTCTATCACTAACATACAATCCCTTCAAATCAGACTTATATTTCCTTCGTCTCGTTTGCTCCGTTCGTGATCCAGGTTAATCGAGTCTCAACGTATTCCAATCTACATAAATCATTAAGTCAATTTCCTCTTCTTCTTCTAAAAATCCACATTGTCATTTACTTACTTACTCATGCTTTCACAAACCTTTTTATCATATTTCACCTTAATATTTCCTTGTAAATCCATCTAAAACCATTCACTCAACACCACTAACATCATAGTGTTCCAAAATCATCACAATAGCAAACTCAATCTATTTCTCATCTAGACATATTCTTAGTTAAGTGAGTTCTAAGCATCCTAGCCATATTCTACTAACACAATATACATCCATCATCTCCTAAAATCACTTAAAACATCTTGCTTGGAGTTTAGAGTTTTGAAGACTTGGGTACTTAGCTTTTTCCTTGGTCAAACTTATAGTAGTCTATTCTCCTCCTCTTGATCAAACCAATATGTGATTTTTTGGTATGTTGTTCTCCTTACTTCAATGAACAACTTCCCTTTCTTGAGTTTCTTCCAAATCTAGCTAGAATATAGTGATATTTAAAGTGAGAAAGCTTGATTATTTTAGAGAAAATGATAGGTACGGGTTTGGTAGGAAAGAAAGCCTGATTTTTAGTCCAATCCTATGCTCTTTTCATATATGTAGAGGCATGAGATCGATCTGGTCCCTTATGGAGATTGAACTCTACATGGTTTGGTAGTCTTTTTTCCTGACATAACTACTACCAGATCGATCTACTCTTCATGATGAGATCGATCTATTGCAAGCAAAATTCCTCTCAAGGATCGATCTGTTAGTAAAGGGGAGATTGATCTACTTTATCCTGAGACATTTGGAGATCGATCTATTCCTTGTGAAAGATCGATTTCTTCCAGACAGGAGCTTAAGGAGATCGATCTGCCTTGGTATGAGATCGATATGCTCTGTTCCAATTACCTTATACTTGACATTTCATGAGAGGGGATCGATCTCTCCCTCACGGGAGATCGATCTGCTCCTCCCATGCATCCTCATTACTGCAGTTTTCTGCAGATTTCCAACATGTAATTCATCCTTAATTGCCTAATACCTCATTTTTCATTCTGTACACAACCAACATATAATAGTTTCCATTCCATAAAATTCATAGGCAATAAAACTTATGCACACAATTTGAAATCATGGATTGTATATTAAATTTCATAACCCCTACATCCTTTATTATCTATTCACTTGCAACAATGTGCTTATACATCATAGCCTCATAAGAAATACGTGTAAAACTCTGGGCATTACATTTGTCACTTCCTTAGAAAATTTAATCCTCTAAATTGAACCAAGTTCATTCCTCAAAAAGTTGGGGATATTTCTCCTTCATCAGTTCCTCTAATTCCTAGGCGACTTTCTCTGATGTATGATATTGCCACAGGACCTTAACCAATGAAATCGACTTGTTCCGCAACACCTTCTCTTTTCTATCCAGTATCTGGATCGGTTTCTCTATATATGACATATTCTCATTGAGCTCCAATGGCTTATAGCTAATTACTTATGTAGGGTTCGAATGGTACTTTCGGAGCATGGAAACATGGAAGACATTGTGGACCTCTACTAGCTCAGGTGGTAAGGAGCCGATGTAACGAGGACTCAGTTTTCCTTTCTTCCCGAACCTCGTTATTCCCTTAGAAGGAGATACTTTCAAAAATACAGACTCACCCACAGCGAACTCAAGTGGCCTCTATCTCCTGTCAGCATAGCTCGTTTGTTGACTCTAAGCTGTTCGCAACCTCTCACATATTATCCGAACATCCTCTGAGTCTTGTCTAACCAAATCGAGAGTGAGCAACTGTCTGTCACCAACTTCTTTCGCCCAATATGTGATCGGCATCTACGACCATATAGTGCCTCACAAGGGGCCATACCAATACTTGAGTGATAACTGTTGTTGTAGGTGAACTCAATCCGCAAGTGATCATCCCATGAGCCTCTAAAATCCAGCACACATGCACTCAATATATCTTCCAGGGTTTGTATAGTCCTCTCTGACTAACCATCTGTCTGAGGATGGAAAGCGGTGCTAAAACGCAATTGGGTCCCCATCGCTTCTTGAAAATATCCCCAAAAGTGGGAAGTGAAGCAAACATCCCTATCAGAAACAACACTCATTGGGACTCCATGCAGTCTCACTATTTCCCGTACATACAAGTTCTCCAATACACTCAAAGCATCTGTAGATCTTATAGCAAAAAAGTGTGCCGATTTTATTAGTCGATCTACTATAACCCAAATAGCATCATGGTTCTTACGAGTTCTAGGTAACCCCATCACAAAGGCTATGGTGACGTGCTCCCACTTCTATGTCGGTATCGGTAGAGGTCGAAATAATCTTCTAGGTTTCTAATGCTCTACCTTAACCTGCTGACAAATGAGACACCTAGCAGCATACTCAGCTACATCTCTTTTCATTCCAGACTACCAATATACCTTCCAGAGATTTTGATACATTTTACTACTCTTTGGGTGTATTTTGTATCTCAATGAGTGAGCCTCTGATAAAATCAACTTCCTAAGCTCTGAATCCTTAGGGACACATATTCCATCTCTGAACCTTAGTATTCCATCTGCACTTAATACGAAATCAGTACCCTCACCTTTTTAAATTTGACTAATCACATCCATACACCATTGATCTATTGAGCTTGCCGGATTCTCTCAATCGACTCGATTCTAATCTCAAGTTGGCTATAATCCCATGACTGCCAATCTTAGGTGGGGTCACATCTAAACTAAAGTTCATGAATTGTTCCAACAACTCGTGCTCCCTAACTATCATATATGATACCAACCTGAGACTCTTTCTGCTCAATGCATCGGCAACCACATTCACCTTCCCTGGGTGGTACAATACTCACAATCATAGTCTCTGAGAAGTTCAACCACCTTTTTGTCTCATGTTTAACTCCTTTTATAAGAACAAATACTTAAGACTCTTGTAATCCGTAAAGATCTGGAATCTCTCACTACACAAGTAGTGGCGCCATATCTTCAATGCAAATATTATGGCCGCCAACTCTAAATCATGACTAGGATAGTTATTCTCACAATCTTTTAGCTGTTTGGATCCATAAGCAACTACCCTCCCATTCTGCACCAAAACATAGCCCAGTCCTTGGTGTGAAGCATCTGTGTAAACAAAAAAGTGTCTGCAGCT
Source organism: Firmiana major (assembly GCA_033439115.1). Taxonomy (NCBI): domain Eukaryota; kingdom Viridiplantae; phylum Streptophyta; class Magnoliopsida; order Malvales; family Malvaceae; genus Firmiana; species Firmiana major. Next base: position 24,185,168 of record CM065912.1, read on the forward strand.
ATTAGGAATGGTGAGGACTAGCGTGGTGGTTAATCTGTGCTCAAGTTCTAGAAAACTCCTCTCACATGCTTCATCCCACATAAACTCCACATTTTTTTGCGTAAGACGTGTCAACGGAGCAGCTATTCTAGAGAAACCCTCTACAAATCTCCTGTAGTAACCTGCCAAACTTAAAAAAGTTCTCATCTCTATGACTATCCTGGGCTGTTCCCACTGAACAATAGCCTCAATCTTGGATGGATCTATTGACACCCCATCCTTCAATACAACATGGCCCAGAAAAGAAATTTGCTCTAGCCAAAAGTCACATTTACTAAATTTGGCATACAACTTTCTCTCTCGAAGGATTTGTAAAACAATCCTTAACTATTGCTCGTGATCTTCCTTGGATCTAGAATACACCAATATATCATTGATGAATATTATCACAAATTGATCTAGGTATGGCTTGAATACCTCATTTATTAGAGCCATAAAAGCTGCTGGCGCATTTGTCAACCCAAAATGCATCACCAGGAATTCGTAATGACCATAGCAGGTGCTGAAAGTTGTCTTGGGCACATCTTCCTTCTGAATCTTCAGTTAATGGTACCCAGACCTCAGATCTATTTTGGAAAAGATCTCTGCTCCCCGAATCTGATCCAACAAATCATCAATGCGTGACAAGGGGTACTTATTCTCGATGCTAGCCTTGTTCAACATCCGATAATCAATACACAACCTGAAGCTCCCATCTCTTTTCTTCACAAATAATATCGAGGCTCCCATGGTGAAATGTTCGGTCTTATAAACCCTTTATCTAGCATACCTTACAACTGCTTCCTTAATTCCTCTAGCTCAATTGGATCCATCCTATATGGTGGTTTGGATATTAGCTTTATTCCAGGTGTCAAGTCTATACCAAATTCCATTTCTCTATCTGGTGGCAATCCCAATAGGTCGTCTGGAAACACCTTAGGAAATTCTCGAACCACTGGAATGTTATCTATATTCGGATTTGTTTTGTTTAACTCCATCACATAAGTAATAAAACCTTTAAAACAACATTCATGGCATTTATGTACCAATGCACTTTACTTGCTACAAAATCAAGATTTTAGTACTTCTCATAAAATTTTGCAACAATTTTCTCAAGTAAAGAAAATGTAATAGACTTAGAGTGGCAGTCTAAGGCAGCATGATTGGTAGCTAACCAATCCATTCCCAAGATTACATCAAGGCCATACATATTCAGCAAAATCATATTACCTATCATGCACTTATCTCATACTCTCACTTTACAATCTTTGTATACTTGTTCAACTAATTGACTGACTCTCATTAGAGTACTTATTAATAAAGTCCCATTTAAGTACATGGGTTTTACAAAACCTGTTAACTTTGATGCACATGCAGGCGATATAAAGGAATGCATAGCACCAAAATCAAATAAAGCTATAGCTTCCAAATCAAAAATCAAAATTGTACCTTTTATCACCTCAGTAGAGGTATCTGCTGATGCCTGTCTATTGCATATACCCTACCTTAACCCATAACTTGCTTCCCCTTTTCTTCAGCCGTGGCTCTCTTCCTTGCAGGAGGTGTAACTGCAGGAACTTTCTCTGGCTCCTTGCCCCTCAGCGGGACTACCTCAACTGCTTCTAGACAATCCCTTGCATAATACCCATCTCTACCACATCTGAAGCATCGTGTACCCTGAAAATTATAAGGCCTACTACCATGATATTGGCCACATACTTAGCACTGATTAGTAGTCGGTCGAGATCCACCAATCACTATACCCCTGGTTGATGTTGGAGTCAGATGCATAATAGGTCTAATAGCCTTCTTATGTGACTCATCTGCATCTCTCTGACGCTTGTCAGGATATCTCTGACCAAATCTAGCACCCTTTCCATCTCCCAATTTCCTCGGACCCTTGTATTTACCCCAACTGACCTCTGAAATTTATTGGTATAGTGCTGCTCACACAACTGGGCCCGTCGTACAACTTCTCTATATGTAGCAACAGCAAATAGGGCTAATTTAGCTCTAATCAAAGGCCCGAGTCCATCAACAAATCTGCGGACCCTAATAGCTTCACTCCTGATAGAGTTTAGATCATATAGGCCTAATGAGGTGAATCGTGACTCGTACTCATCCACTGTTCGGTTCCCTTGAGTCAGATTTAAAAATTTTATTTGTAGTCTATGTCTAGCAGTATCTGGGATATATTACTCTCTAATAGAACCCAAAAACATATCCCACGTGATCATTGTACATTGAGTTCTCAACATAGGTCTTGTGGACTTCTACTAGTGCTTTGCTTCGCCTCTCAATACGAAGGCCGCAAGCACTACTCGTTTCATAGCCGAACATCTACAGAAGTCAAACAAATTCTCCATCTGACTTATCCAATCCTCAGCCACTGCTGAATCCTTTACCCCACTAAAAGAAGGAGGCTTAAAGTCGGTAAAATGCCTCAACCTCTCCATATCACAGTCATAACCATGCCCAAAATCATCATCATCATATTGCTATGGGGCCATTGGAGGAACTGACTGAATAGAGGGACCTCATGGTCTATCAAGTTCGGGTTGTGTAGGTGCAACATTCTTAGGTTCAGGTGTAGCTGCTGAGGAATTCGGTGCAGCATGTCCTATTGTACCTAGCATGCCTCCAACCTATACATGATCTGACCCATCATGGTCATCATCGTAAGCATATCTTCCTCCAATCTGGCTACCCGAGGATCGAAAGCCTTTACCTGATCATAGGGTTTATGACTAGAGGATGATCTACTATGCCTCTTAGTCCTATCATTTCGCCCCTGAGCTCGTGAGCTCTCTCCCCTCTTGTGGTGTCTCTCAGGCATAGCACACAAGCCTGTTAACTTCCTGCATTCATAACAAACTCTTAGATCATCACCAGCTCCATATACACATTTGTATCTAATTATCGTATAGTAACTTGGGGATGTACATTTTCTTAGTCCTAAATATCGACTCACATCAGACCAACCACGCTTTGATACCAAATTTTGTTACACCGCGACTCCTGGTGCTCTTCATCCATACATATACCACATACGGTTGGGCTATGAGCTGATGTAACTACTAATTTCATATATTTATAGTAGAAATACTTGAAACTTTGAAACACACACTCCCAGGCATGTGTGTAGATATACAAAACATATTGTATAAATGAAACATCTTTACATAACATCCCCATACAATATTCTCATTTTCAATGTATAACGGTACGATACAATACGATAGATACAAAATGTTTATGTGTATACATTTCTTATACCTTAACAACCGGTAGGAGCTGACTAACACAAAAAGATCTAGAGACTACCGCACTGTTCTACTTCTTAGTGTCTGAAGGGGGAAATAGTGGGATGAGCAAACCACAACTCAGTAAGGAAAAGGATGCTAACAAGTAGATATTATACTATCTACGTAGCTCATGCATGATCAATAAACCATCTTTCATTATAAATGAAATTATCAATAAAAAATTCATTTAAACTTTCTTCTTACATAGACATTTTCATAAATCCAATGCTTAATATTTCTGTTTAAAAACATATCATAAAACAGTGCTATCACAGAACAAGGATTCAAATCAGGCTATTTATCAAATCATAATATCTATTTTCTTTTCCCAAAACATTTCATTTCATCAAATTTCTCTTATCTCTGAGACGGGTAGGGAACTTTAGACAAACAAATATCCACGACATATGGCCATAGTCAGTGATCTCACTGATCAGGTGCGCACAGGGCATCACTCGCCTGAAGGGGGATGAGTTAGTCCTACCCTTCGGCTCATCTCAATCATCATCATGATCACATATACTTATGGTACAACATACTCCATGTGTCATCTACGTGATACTCATAACCGCGTGCACACAGCACGATACATAGTATTTGTGAGACCCCGTATATGAATAGTTATAACGTGTGTAATTGGATCAATGAATGCTAATGGACTTGTAATGTAAAGTGTAATTGATGTAAGTCAATGGATTCAATGTACATTTGTGTAATATGATTTGTAATGTACATACAAGTTTCATTGTGTATGAATATGAAGAAATGAGTTATTATAAGTGATGAATGTGATTGGAACTCAAAATGAGTAGTGTGGTAAATAGAAGGAAGTTGCATGAGTATAAATGCTTCCATTTGGTTTTATATAGTTTACCTTTGGATATACAAGGAATGCACACAAGTTTCAAAGTGAATAAGGTATGAAAAGATGCCATTTTCAAGTCATAAAGGTGGATGGATGATAAAATGGCCATGGAACTAGATTAAGGATGTTTCGGTGTAACTTGCATAGGAAAACTGTAAAAAAATCTAAAAAATATGAAGGCCAGATCGATCTCATAGGATGAGAGATCGATCTGGAAGAGCCAGAATGCTCTTATTTGGGTAATTAAATAGAACAGATCGATATCCAATGGGGCTAGATCGATCTCCTAACCATTTTGTAATGAAAAGATCGATCCTCAAGCATACAGATCGATCTCCTTAGCTCTCTGTTTGGGAGCAGATCGAACTCAAGCTTCGATAGATCAATCCATACTTAAAATGCCATGAAAAAGAGGGATTTAAGGGGACCAGATTGATCTCCTCCTAGTGCAGATCGACCTCCTCAAGCTATTTCTATAAAATGAGTGCTGAAAATGAAAAAATTTTGGGAAAATCATCACCCTTCCATTTTCAACCCAAAAACCTAACTTTTTCTCTCTAAAATCTACCCATTCTAGTAAGATCCGAAGAGAGACCACTAGAAGCAAAGTTTTTCATCATGAGGAAGTGAACAACATTGATGGAGGTCCACTTGCTTTAATGTTCGTGATGCCAAGGATCCATGGGTCATCCAAGGAAGTCCAATTACCCGAGCCCTTTATATTTGTTTGGAAGCTCAAACGACATGAATCTTGGTTTAGTAATAAGTTGGGTTAAGTGTTTAAATAGCCCACATTTGAGTTTTATAGCGTTTTAGACCAATTATCCTATGTAACTAGGCTTATGCGTGAATTTAAGTTTTAGTCTTATTTTCTGTTTGGTGTTAATTTCAGCCCACTTGTTAAGGGCTTAAGTGCTAGATATTATTATAAATACTTTGTAAACACTCTTGAACAGAATAAATCAGATTGAATTTTTAGAAATTTGAGTGTGCCTCTTTCTAGGGTTCTCTCTCAACTAGGCTTATCAATGTCTTCTTCCTTGTGGCGCCTCCCTCTTCACCAACCACCATTGTTATACCTTAGGTTCTTAAATTTTATATTCGTAGGGTCGAGGTCGAATACCTTTGGTTCAAGTCTCTTTAGACTTTAGGTCTAGGTTGTTATTTTATTTTCCATTCAAAGTCTAACATCATTATTTTCACCCCGTTTCCATTTTTTGCTGTTTCAATTCTCAATCCACACGTTTCCTTGATCGTCCTAAATCCTCTTGTACGCGCATATCAGTTTGGTATTAGAGCAAGGTTTCGATTTTTTGGTTGTACGTCTTGCCCTTCATCTCTAACACTAAGTCAGTGTTAAAAAAAGAAGAAGAAGAAGAAGAACAAAAAAAAAAGAAAAAGAAAGAAAAAAAGAAACTGTGTATGGTTCAAACACTATTCATAAAAAAATTCTGTTGAGTTACGAGATGCATGAGTACATGTTTTAAAGAAAACGATAAAATAGAACGAACCTGTGAATTATATTCACAAGCCCCACCCTCTCTCGGCTAAATTCCATTGTTTTCCTATAGTTTTAGGCATTTTTTTGTTTTTCTGGTGATTATTTCTTTCAATTTTTGTTTCAAGTCAATCTCTTAGCCACACTAAAAATCTTCCTCACCACCCTAGCCGCAAATCAGATTACTCCTTGTTAAAAAAAAGTGAAAAAAATCATACACTTAGTTGTAGTGTTTGAGTTGGATTCTACACTTAGTCGTTGTGTTTGAGTTGGAGTTGGACTCTACAGTTAGTCGTTGAGTTTGAGTTTGACTCTACACTTAGTCGTTGTGTTTGAGTTGGACTCCACACTTAGTTGTTGTGTTTGAGTTGAACTCCACACTTAGTTGTTGTGTTTGAATTGGACTTCTGAATTTTTATTTCAAGTCAGTCTCTTAGCCACACTAAAACTCTTCCTCACCACCCTAGCCACAAATCAGATTAGCCTTTGTAAAAAAAAAAGAAGAAAAAAATACTTTGTGAATTGGTTGATCCTTCGAGGTTGAAATCTTTAACTGAGTCTCTAGTACGATTGTGAACTTATAGAGTTGAGGTAGAGTAAGGGAAAAAGGCATGAGCATGTTAGAAACATTAGTAGGGAAAAGTCAAATTACTTGAGTGAAACACGAGTGTGAGTACCCCATCTTGAGTGAATTGAGTGTAAACACATGAGGTTATCATTTGTGAGGTTCTTTATTTTCTGTTATCACTAACGTTTCTTATAGGTTAAAGATGTCTTTTGAAGGTGATAAGTCAGACTTTTAAAGAATTGAGTTCATGCTCCAGGCAATGCAACAACAGTTCCAACAGATGGATGTGAAATTCAATGACATTCATGATAAGTTGGATCAACATGAAGCTCAGTTTGCAAGGATCTAACAAGGTGATTCTTCCCGTATGAAATGTAAGATTGTCACCAATGAAGAGTATGATGATAATGTTGGGTATGATTTGGAAGAAGAGTCTGAGGCAGATAGACATCATAGAAGGTATCATGAGTATAGAGATAGAGATCAAGTTTATAGAGCCCGTGATAGAGGCAAAGAGAAGATGGATGGAAACCTTGGCAGTATAAAATTGGAGATTCCTCCTTTCCAAGGCAAAAATGATCTCGAGGCATATTTAAAGTGGGAAAGGAAGATTGAAATGGTATTTGACTGCCACCACTACTCTAAGGTAAAGAAGTTTAAATTGTTATAGTAGATTTCATAGAATATGCTATGGTATGGTGGGATCAGCTGCTCTCCAGTAGAAGAAGATGTGGTGATCCTCCGGTGTCTACATGGGATGAGATGAAGCATATCATGAGGAAATGATTTATACCTAACCATTATTACATAGAGCTGTACCAGAAGCTCCAAGGTGTCACCTAGGGTTTAAAAAATGTCGATAATTATTACAAGGAGATGGAGATAATCATGATTCGAGCCAATATCCAGGAGGATGCAGAATCTACTATGGCTCATTTTCTCCAAGGTTTGAATCGTGAGATTGCCAATGTTGTAGAGTTGCAGCATTACATGGATTTAGAGGAGATGCTGCATGTGGCCATCAAAGTGGAAAGGCAACTCAAAAGGAAAGGTACATCCCGTTTCACTCCTAGTTCAGTTCCTATTTGGAAATCTAACACCTTTCGTGGGGATGATAAGCCTATGTTTAAGCCTAAGTCTGAAAGTTTTGTTAAGCCAAAGTCTGAGGACCCTCTAAAGCCTAAGACTGAGCCTGCCTAAGCATCCTAGAGCAGAACATGTGACATAAAGTGTTTTAAGTGTTTGGGTCGTGGACATGTTGCCTCTTAGTGTCCTAACCGTAGAGTGATGCTCCTGATTGAGAATGGAGATGTTGAGAGTGAGTCATGGACATGTTGCCTCTCTGTATCCTAACCGTAGAGTGATGCTCCTACTTGAGAAAGGAGATGTTGAGAGTGAGGGTTCTGATGTTAGTATTTAGGATGAGATGCCTGCATTAGAAGATGCTGAAGAAGAAGAAGTTATTGAGTTTGCTGCTTATGGTGAAGCACTTGCTGCCAGACGTGCTCTTAATACTTATGTGAAGTTTGAGGATATGGTACAACGTGAAAACATCATCCAGACAAGATGCCATATTAGTGACAAGGTATGCTCTGTGATCATTGATAGTGGTAGTTGTACTAATGTTGCTAGCGCATACCTTGTAGATAAGCTAAAGTTGCTCACTACCAAGCATCACCGCCCATATAAGTTGCAGTGGATTAATGACTGTGGTGAAGTGAACGTGGTGAAGCAAGTCTTGTTTCCTTTTCGTATTGAGAGGTATCAGGATAAAGTGATGTGTGACGTGGTACCTATGTAAGCTAGCCACCTGTTGCTGGGTAGACCTTGGTAGTATGATCGAAGAATCATCCATGACAGTTACACTAACTATTACTCCTTTTTATGGATGGCAAGAAGATCACTCTTACTCCCTTTAGCCCCAAGGAGATTTATGAGGATCAATTAAGGTTGAAGGAGCAACATGATGAGCAAAGGAAGCTAGGTAAAGAAAAGAAGGGAAGTAAGGAAAGCAAAGCAGTGAGCTACCATGCCAACCCTCGAGATGTGAAGACAACATTTATTACTAAGTCTCCTATCCTTTTGCTCTTATTTAAAGATTCTTGTTTTATTGATACTGAACTCCATGATACTTTACCTACTGATGTTGTCTCATTATTACAGGATTTGTATTCCCTGAAGAGATCCTAAATGGACCTCCATTGGATTTGTTGCCATTACATAGTGCCGAGCAGAGTAACTTGGATAGAGAATAAAAGGCTAAGTTTGTAAAGCAACTCTATAAGAAAGTGCATCAAGCTGTTGAAAGGAAGACTAAGCAGTATACCACCCAAGCCAATAAGCACAGCAAGAAAGTAGTCTTTGAACATAGTGATTGGGTTTGGGTACATATGAGAAAGGAGAGGTTCCCTACTCAGCGAAGAACTAAGTTGCACCCCCGAGGAGATGCCAAGTCATTGAGAAGATCAACAATAATGCCTACCGATTGGATCTTCCTGGTGAATATGGTGTATTTGCTACTTTTAATGTTTCTGATCTTTCTTCCTTTTGTTTTTGATGAAGGTACATGCGATTTGAGGCCAAATCCTTTTGAGGAGAGGGGGAATGATAGAGGTCAACTTGCTCATAATGTTCATGATGATCATGATACCAAGGATTCATGGGTCATCCAAGGAAGTCCTATTACCCGAGCCCTTTATATTTGTTTGGAACCCCAAACGACATGAATTTTGGTTTAGTAATAAGTTGGGTTAAGTGTTTAAATAGCCCACATTTGAGTTTTATAGCGTTTTAGACCAATTATCCTATGTAACTAGGCTTATGCGTGAATTTAAGTTTTAGTCTTATTTTCTGTTTGGTGTTAATTCCAGCCCACTTATTAAGGGCTTCAGTGCTAGATATTATTATAAATACTTAGTAAACGCTCTTGAATAGAATAGATCAGATTGAATTTTCAAAAATTTGAGTGTGCCTCTTTCTAGGGTTCTCTCTCAACTAGGCTTATCAAGGTCTTCTTCCTTGTGGCACCTCCCTCTTCACCAACCACCATTGTTATACCTTAGGTTCTCAAATTTTATATTCGTAAGGTCGAGGTCCAAGACCTTTGGTTTAAGTCGGGTTTGGGTTGTTATTCTATTTTCCATTCAAAGTCTATCATCATTATTTTTCCCCGCTTGCATTTTTTGCTGTTTCAATTCTCAATCCACACGTTTCCTTGATCGTCCTAAATCCTCTTGTACGCGCATATCAAACATAGTTGGGAATAAAAAACCACATTGGGGTATTGAAAGAGCTAAAGGCATTGACATTTGGAGCAAGAAGAGAAATTGGATTTGGTAAGATTCTAACACTCCAACTCTGGTACATTGTCTATTTAATTGATTTTGGAGTTGTTTGGCATGAGTATGGATGGTTGGAAATGTGAGACCCCGTATATGTATAATTGTAATGTGTAATGAATGTGAATGGACTTGTAATGTAAAGTATGATTGATGTAAGTCCATAGGTTTAATGTACGTATGTGTAATATGAATTGTAATGTACATACAAGTTTCATTGAGTATGAATATGAAGAAATGAGTTCTTGTAAGTGATGAATGTGATTGGAACTCAAAATGAGTAGTGTGGTAAAATGGAATGAAGTTAAGCTTCCATTTAGCTTGGAATGTGATACTTTTGGATATACAATGAATGCACACAAGTTTCACTGTGCATAAGGTATGAATGGATGCCATTTTCAAGTTATAAAGGTGGATAGATGAGAAAATGACCATGGCAACAGATTAAGGATTTGTTGGTGTGAGTTGCAGCAAGGAAACTGCAGGAAATTTGGAAAGTATGAAGGCTAGATCGATCTCATAGGATGAGAGATCGATCTGGAAGAGCAAAAATGCTCTTATTTGGGCAATGGAATAGAGCAGATCGATCTCCAATGGGGCCAGATCGATCTCCTAAGCATTCTGTAATGAAAAGATCGATGCTCAAGCACCCAGATCGATCTCCTTAGCTCTCTGTTTGGGAGTAGATCGATCTCATGCTTCGACAGATCGATCTCATGCTTAAAATGCCGTGAAAATGAGAGATTTAAGGGGACCGATCGATCTCCTCTTGGACCAGATCGATCTCCTCAAGCTATTTCTATATCGGGAGGGCTAAATATCTAAAAATTTTAGGATTGTGAAAATGAGTATGTATACGCTTGATAAAATGCCATAGTGAGAGAATTCATGAAATATGAACACTATGAGCTTAATATCGATTTGGAATAAGTTAATAGGCCTAAGAAGATCCATAGACTCGAGTTATGGGTAAAGTAATGAAACGAGGCCATATAAGCGTTAATAGAGGTTATAGATTAAATTGACTATAGCAAGCATAAGGGTTGCATTATATGGATCGAATATAATGTGAAATATGATTGTGTGCAGTCCCGAAGAGTTCGTTGAAGACGAATCGAACCGTACGAGTAGGGAGATTAAGGAAGTGGAATCACGCATCGCGATTTTGTGGGTGTATAGGGCTTTGGAAATGTGCATGAGTTTATAGAAATCTGATTGAAGATGTATGAAAATTACTATAGGTATTTGGATGAGATTTGCTTGTTTGAAATGGTTATTGAAAAGGGATAGTAAGGCTAATAATTGCATAAATCACGTGTTTTGAATGCTTTTACAAAACACAATGCTTTGATTTGAGCAAATTAAAAGATAGGCTGGCTAGTACTTGAATGATGTTGTGAAATAGCCCATGTGAGGTGCTAAGCATGTTTTGAGATGTTTTGAATGCATGTGAGCCGCCTATCGTGTGTATGTGATTTAATTCACGCTAGAGCCTCGCTCGCGTTGGATTTCTATGTTTTCACTTGTGTGAAATGTGCTGGAGCTTAGCTCGCACTTGAATTTGAATTGTGATGATGTTTATAAACCATACTGGAGCTTACGCTCGTATGTGGATTTGAGTGGTTTTTCTTATGCATATAACCGTACTAGAGCTATGCTCATACGTGGTTTCCTCATATTTTTATGCATAAATGCCGTACTAGAGCGTTGCTCGTACGAAGTGATTGGTTTTGATGCATGAATTCGTGCTAGAGCGTAGCTCGCGCTAGTTTTTACACTGTTGTATGTATGAGGTCATGGTGAGAGATACGGATTGGTGTTCAAGGAACCCAACAGGCCTGACAGACCTCTTGAGTGGGGTGAGGGTGAGGGGCTAGGACCTGACATAATCCATTCAGGGAAACCAACAGGCCTAACAGAACTCTTGAGTGGGGTGAGGGTAAGGGGCTAGGACCTGAATCAGGGAACCCAACAGGGGCGAGCAAGGCCATGAGGGGCTAGGACCTGGTATTAAGGTTACTCCCACGCGCTCTTAAAACTATAAAGGTTACACTTGGTATGGGGTAGATAAGACCTATGGCAGGCACCCCCAACCATGTTATGGGTCTACAGAGTACGATGTACCGTGTATATCACATGGAGTACGATGTACCGCGTGGTGGTTACTTGAATTGAGAAAGTTTGGCGGAGAACTAACCCACCTTCGTTCAAGCATGATACCCCGCACACCGGGATCCGTGTGGTCTGGGCTGATATGTGACGATTGGCCAACGTAGTCACTTGAGATATAGTAACCTGTCTCCTTACTTGATTTAATTACTACCACATGATTTTAATCTCTAAGTGTGATTGTGATTGTTTAAGGTAGACCCGAAGCAGTGGTCGAGCCTCGAGGAATTGATTTGTGAAATGAAAATGTGGTTGTGATTGTGAATTGATTTGATGGGATTGTATGTGTTTGAGAATGAGTTTTATGATGTGGGTTTAAAAAGGAGGTTTCTTAATGAATTACCTTTTTTATGAATTTAAATGAGATTGAGCATGAGATGATTTATACATGATGTTTTTACCATGTTTTATATGCCAATGTACATGATTTTGATACATGATATATATGTATACTCATATGGCATAGTTTTATTCCTCATGCTCCTACCATAAATGATTTATGCATAACACTATCAGCATGTAGATAGAGTAGTTATCTGCCATGCTTGCATTATTGCCTTACTGAGCGTGTGGTTGCTCATCCCTCTCTACTTTCCCCCTCCTACAGAGCGTGCATAGTAGCCCAGTGAGGACTGAGGCATTGTGGTTTTGGACATCCGCTGCTTCCATCGTCGAAAGGTATATACACAGGATTATTTTTGTATCTAAACAATGTAAAAGCACAATAGTCTTTTGAGTAGTAATTATGGGGGATGTAAATGTCAGTAAAACGTGTTTTTGTATAAGAACACGATTAAATGCAAATGTATGACATCGTTTTATTTAACTGAGAGTGAATGAGATGTGGTGTTTATTATTGACTCAGCCCAACAGTGTTTGGTGAGTTAGTTCACGACCGGGTAAGGTAACAGTAAAACGTGAAAAATTTTCAGTGATTTTCGGTATAGAGAATGGAATTGGGTCGTGACAGAGATTGGTATCAGTGCTGTGTTGGCCAGATGTAAGTCATTAATAAAACGTAGGAAAGTACATCCCCATAGTATTGTGCTTTTGTTTAGATATAACTGTGTATACCATGATGGATTGAGCTTAATAAATTATTACAATACAGGAAGTTAGGCGCTATGCCAGTTACACACAAAGGTAGAGGGGCGAGAGCACGTGCTAGAGGCCGTAGAGGTAGGCCTGAGAGCCGTCCAGAGCCACAGACTGAGCAGGCTCCACAGAACCCTGCTGAGAGAGCAGAGGATACTGAGGCTCGCTTCGCTAGGTTAGAGCGGAGTATTGAGAATTTGGTGGAGATAGTCATGCAGGTCTTGGGCACCGGTGACAGACGAGGTCCCAGAGAACAGCCTACTACTAAATAGGCAGCTGCAGAGGCGGAGAGACCTCAGACTACAGAGACTGCTACTGCTACACCACCTCCAGTACAGGATACAGATTCTCCTATCGCTCCACAGTAGAGCGGTAGTGATTTGGGGTATGACTGCGACTTAAGCAGGTTGCGAGAGTTTTAAGCGCTGAAACCCCAATGTTTAGAGGGGTGAAGGACCCAGTGGTTACGGAGGATTGGGTGTATGAGATGGAGAAACTATATAGGTTTTTTCGATGCACTTCAGCTGAAAAGGTAGCCTTTGCCGTGTTTATGTTAAAAGGCGAGGTCGAGCATTGGTGGAGGTCCACCGAGGTTATTTTGAGGGCTAAACACTCTTAGATCTCGTGGGAGATATTTCTAGAGGCCTTCAGGAGACAGTATATCCCAGCCACCGCACAGAGGAAATTACGGATGGAATTTATGAATTTGGTTCAGGGGAACCATACTGTGGACGAGTATGAGTCCAAATTTATGACCTTGGGGAGATATGACCCGAACATGATGGGTAGTGAGACCCGAAAGATACAGAAGTTCATGGATGGATTAAGATTGGCCATCCGGACTAAGCTAGCTCCCTTCGACATTATGACTTATGAGGAGGCTGTACATAAGGCTCAATTGTGTGAGTAAGACTTTGAGCGAAATGCCTCCGAGCTTGGGAGAATCGGTGTTAGAAAGGACAGAGATCGGAAGAGATCCAGGAGGGATAGAGTGGCCAGGAAAGGAGGCCCAAGGTATTTTGAGAAGAGACCTAAGATCGAGGAGGTGCAGGAGAGAGCTGCTAGACCTCCCGTATACCCAGCCTTGACTGCACCGAGGGGTATAACTATTCGAGGACCACGACCTACCACGGATCCGTGTAGGAGATGTGGGAGATACCATGGGACTAGACCATGTCAGATGCCCCATGTTTCATGTTTTAGGTGTGGGAGGCCAGGATATATATCGAGGTTCTGCAATGAGATGATTGAGACTGCCCCACAGAAGGGCAAGGAGCCTGAGAGAGCTTCTATTGAGATAGCAGCCCCGATGAGGAGGGCTATGGCTGAGGAGAAAGGGAAACAGGCTGCGGGTGTGAGCAGAGGAAGAGTACATGCACTCTATCAGGACACCGCAGCTGCTTCGACGGATATGATTAAAGGTACCATCCGAATCTTTGATTTAGAAGCATTGGTATTATTTGATCCTGGTGCCACGCATTTTTTCATATCACCTTCCTTTGCACATAAATTGTTGAAATATGTGAAACCAACATTGTTGGATAAAATGTTGATGATTTCCACACCCATGAATGATAGTCAATTGACTGAGCATGTAAGTAGAGATTGTGAGTTAAAGATAGAGGGGAAGGAAATGATAGCCAATCTGGTTTTATTGAATATGAATGATTTTGATGTAATCTTGGGAATAGATTGGTTGGCTACCAATCGGGTTGTTATAGATTGCCATGCCAAGACATTGATGTTTTCAGGATTAGACAATCTTATTGTAAATTTTGATGAAAAGAAATGATATGAAACTTGTATAATTGTGGTAAATAGAAGTGTATGATTTTTAAATGCATAATGCTTGAGAGATAAATTTATTGCTTATGATAAATGTTGAATGTGGAGTGATGGTTTATGTTACTAACGATGGAGAGGATAATGTGAAGGGTTCATTGCCTATGTGGTCGATATAGATAAGGCACACTCGGAATTGAGCGACATACCCGTATTTACGGATTACCCTGATGTCTTTTCGGATGAATTACCAGGACTACCACCTGAAAGGGCCATGGAATTCTACATAGAGTTAGTGCCTGGTATAGAGCCGATATCAAAACCACCCTATAGAATGGCTCCGATAGAATTGGAAGAGCTGAAGAAACAGCTACAAGAATTGTTGGAGAAGGGGTTTATTAGACTGAGTGTCTCACCTTGGGAGCACTGATACTATTTGTAAGGAAAAAGAATGAAAGCCTCCGACTGTGTATAGACTACCGATTGTTGAATAAGGCCACCATTAAGAACAAGTACCCCCTTCCAAGGATCGATGATTTGTTGGATCAGTTCCACGGAGCCGAAGTGTTTTCTAAGATAGACCTGCGGTCAGGGTACCATCAGTTGAGGATCAGGAGTGGAGATGTACCCAAGACAGCATTTCGTACCCGTTATGGCCACTACGAGTTTTTGGTGATGCCATTCGGATTGACGAATGCTCCCACAGCATTTATGGCTTGATGAATGATATATTCAAGCCATAGCTGGACAAGTTTGTAATAGTGTTCATTGATGACATATTGGTGTATTCCAAGTCCAGGGAAGATCATGAGGAGCACTTGAGGATAGTTCTGCAGACCCTCCGAGAGAGAAAATTGTATGCCAAACTCAGTAAGTGTAACTTTTGGTTGGAGCAGATCTCATTTATGGGCCATGTTGTGTCGAAGGATGGGGTATCAGTAGATCCATCCAAGATAGAGGCAGTTGTACAGTTGGAACAGCCCAAGACAGTTACTGAGATCAGAAGTTTTCTGGGATTGGCAGGATATTATAAGAGATTTGTAGAGGGTTTCTCCAGACTAGCTGCTCCGTTAACACGCCTCACGCATAAGGATGTTAAGTTTGTATGGGATGAGGCATGTGAGAGGAGTTTTGAGGAGCTTAAGCGTCGATTGACGACTGCTCCAGTTCTCACCATTCCTACCAGCTCAGGAGGATTCTCGGTGTATACGGATGCATCACACCAGGGACTGGGCTGTGTGCTTATGCAGGATGGGAAGGTAGTTGCCTATGGATCTAGACAGTTGAAAGATCATGAGAGGAACTACCCAACACATAATTTGGAGTTGGCGGCTGTAGTATTTGCTTTAAAAATATGGCACCACTATCCCTATGGTGAGAAATTTCAGGTGTTCACAGATCATAAGAGCCTTAAGTACCTGTTCTCTCAGAAAAAGCTGAATATGAGACAGAGGAGATGGCTCGAACTCCTGAAGGACTATGATTGTGAAATCATGTACCACCCGGGTAAGGCAAATGTAGTTACCAATGCTTTGAGTAGAAAGAACCTTGGGTTGGTGTCTTATATGATGGTATGGGAACATGAATTGTTAGAACACTTTGCGAACCTCAGTTTGGATGTACCCCACCTGGATCTGAGAGACTTGAGATCATGGCTAGTTTGAGACTAGAGCCAGAGTTGATTGGTCGTATTCGGCAAGCCCAGCAGAGCGATCGACGATGCATTGATTGGCTGAGGCAGATATAGACGGGTGTGGGTAGTGATTTTGAGCAGAGTGCTGATGGGTTATTGAGGTTCAGAGGCAGAGTATGCGTTCCCAAGGATCTTGAGATCAGGAGAATGATTTTATCAGAGGCTCACTTATCGAAGTATACAATACATCCGGGAAGTACCAAGATGTATCAAAACCTTCGGAAGGTTTATTGGTGGTCTGGAATGAAAAGAGACATTGCTGAATATGTCGCTAAGTGTCTCGTTTGTCAACAAGTGAAGGTAGAGCATCAGAAGCCTGCAGGATTATTGCAGCCTCTACCGATACCGACTTGGAAGTGGGAGCATGTCACCATAGATTTTGTGATGGGGTTGCCGAGGACCCGCAGAGGTCATGATGCCATATGGGTTATTGTGGACCGGTTGACTAAGTCCACCCATTTCTTGGCTATGAGAGCTACCGATACTTTGAGTCAATTAGCGAATCTGTATATTCGAGACATAGTACGGCTACATGGTGTACCAGTGAGCATTGTTTCTGATAGGGATGCCTGCTTCACTTCCCATTTTTGGGAACACTTCCCGACTGAGTTTTAACAGCACTTTTCATCCTCAGACAGATGGCCAGTCAGAGAGGACTATACAAAGCCTCGAGGATATGTTGAGAGCATGTGTACTAGATTTTAGAGGCTCCTGGGATGACCACCTGCAGTTAGCCGAGTTCGCTTATAATAATAGCTATCATGCGAGTATCGGGATGGCACCCTATGAGGCATTGTACGGGCGTAGATGCCGTTCCCCTATTGGATGGGAAGAGGTTGGTGACAGACAGATTTTTGCTCCAGACTTAGTGCAGCAGGCATCTGAGGACATCCAGTTGATATGTGAGAGATTACGGACAGCTCAGAGCCGGCAAAAGAGTTGTGCTGACAAGAGATGAAGACCACTAGAGTTTGATGAGGGTGAGTCGGTATTTCTGAGAGTTTCTCCATCGAAGGGTATTATGAGATTCGATAAGAAGGGCAAGCTGAGCCCTAGATACATCGGACCCTTCGAGATTTTAGAGAGAGTGGGAGATGAGGCGTATAGTTTGGCATTGCCACCGGACTTGGTAAATTTCCACAGCGTCTTCCACGACTCGATGCTTCGAAAGTATCACCCGGACCCGGCACACGTGATAAGATATGAGCTGTTGGAGCTCAATGAGAGTATGACGTATGTTGAGAAGCCGGTTCGGATATTGGACAAAAAAGAGAAAGTGTTGCGGAATAAGACAATTCCCTTAGTGAAAGTTCTTTGGCAACATCACAAGGCAGAAGAGGCCACATGGGAATTGGAGAACTTGATACGGGAGAAGTACCCCCAACTTTTTGAAAGGTGACTTAGTTTTAATTTGGAGGAAAAAATTCCTTAAAGGAGGGGAGAATGTGAGACCCCATATATGTATAGTTGTAATGTGTAATGAATGTGAATGGACTTGTAATGTAAAGTATGATTGATGTAAGTCCATGGATTCAATGTACGTATGTGTAATATGAATTGTAACGTACATACAAGTTTCATTGAGTATGAATATGAAGAAATGAGTTTTTGTAAGTGATGAATGTGATTGGAACTCAAAATGAGTAGTGTGGTAAAATGGAATGAAGTTAAGCTTCCATTTAGTTTGGAATGTGATACTTTTGGATATACAATGAATGCACACAAGTTTCACTGTGTATAAGGTATGAATGGATGCCATTTTCAAGTTATAAAGGTGGATGGATGAGAAAATGACCATGGCAACAGATTAAGGATGTGTTAGTGTGAGTTGCAGCAAGGAAACTGCAGGAAATCTGGAAAGTATGAAGGCCAGATCGATCTCATAGGATGAGAGATCGATCTGGAAGAGCCAGAATGCTCTTATTTGGGCAATGGAATAGAGCAGATCGATCTCCAATGGGGTCAGATTGATCTCCTAAGCATTCTGTAATGAAAAGATTGATCCTCAAGCACCCAGATCGATCTCCTTAGCTCTCTGTTTGGGAGCAGATCGATCTCATGCTTTGACAGATCGATCTCATGCTTAAAATACCATGAAAATGAGAGATTTAAGGGGACCAGATCGATCTCCTCTTGGACCAGATCGATCTCCTCAAGCTATTTCTATATAAGGAGGGCTAAAAATCTGAAAATTTTGGGAAAAACACCAATCTTCCATTTCTAACCAAAAAACGTAACTTTCTCTCTCTAAAAATAGCCATTTCCAGTAAGATTTGAGGAGAGGCCATTAGACACTAAGTTGTTCATCTTGAGGAAGAGAACAACATAGTTGGAACCCAAAATCCCATTATTGGTATTGAAGAAGATAAGGGCATTGACATTTGGAGCAAGAAGAAAAATCAGATTTGGTTAGATTCTAACACTACAATCCAAGTACATTGTCTATTTAATTGATTTTGGAGTTGTTTGGCATGAGTATGGATGGATGGAAACACCTAGGTTGTGTTAGAAACAAATGTAACCTAGAAAATGGAATGCCTCTAGTGTCAGAAAGTATGATTTGGGGAGTTGGTGGTTTATGGGTTATGATAAGTTGTTAAATGAGTAATGTGGGTGATTTGGAATGGTTATGTGGAGTTATAATGTGGGTTTAAGTGAAATTGTGAAAATAAGTATGTATATGCTTGATAAAATGCCGTAGTGAGGGAATTCATGAAATATGAACACTATGAGCTTAATATCGATTTGGAATAAGTTAATAGGCCTAAGAAGATCTATAGACTTGAGTTATGGGTAAAGTAATGAAACGAGTACATATAAGCGTTAATAGAGGCTATAAATTAAATTGACTATAGCAAGCATAAGGGTTGCATTATATGGATCGAATATAATGTGAAATATGATTATGTGCAGTCCCGAAGAGTTCGTTGAAGATGAATCGAACCGTACGAGTAGGCACCTTAAGGAAGTGGAATCACGCATCGCGATTCCAGGTAAGGGAATTTTGTAAGTATATAGAGGTAGCTGCTCATATTTTATGGGTGTATAGGGCTTTGGAAATGTGCATGAGTTTATAGAAATGTGTTTAAAGATGTATGAAAATTACTATGGGTATTTGGATGAGATTTGCTTGTTTGAAATGGTTATTGAAAAGGCATAAATCACATGTTTTGAATGCTTTTACAAAACACAATGCTTTGATTTGAGCAAATAAAAGGATAGGTTGGCTAGTACTTGAATGATGTTGTGAAATAGCCCATGTGAGGTGCTAAGCATGTTTTGAGATGTTTTGAATGCATGTGAGCCGCCTATCATGTATATGTGATTTAATTCGCTCTAGAGCCTCGCTCGCGTTGGATTTCTATGTTTTCACTTGTGTAAAATGTGCTGGAGCTTAGCTTGCACTTGAATTTGAATTGTGATGATGTTTATAAACCATACTGGAGCTTACGCTCGTATGTGGATTTGAGTGGTTTTTCTTATGCATATAACCGTACTAGAGCTATGCTCGTACGTGGTTTCTTCATATTTTTATGCATAAATGCCGTACTAGAGCGTTGCTCGTACAAAGTGATTGGTTTTGATGCATGAATTTGCGCTAGAGCGTAGCTCACGCTGGATTTCACACTATGGTATGTATGAGGCCGTGGTGAGAGATACGGATTGGTGTTCAAGGAACCCAACAGGCTTGACAAACCTCTTGAGTGCGGTGAGGGTGAGGGGCTAGGACCTGACATAATCCATTCAGGGAACCCAACAGGCCTAACAGACCTCTTGAGTGGGCTGAGGGTGAGGGGCTATGACCTGAATCAGGGAACCCAATACGGGCGAGCAAGGCCATGAGGGGCTAGGACCTGTTATTAAGGTTACTCCCACGCGCTCTTGAGACTATAAAGGTTACACTTGGTATGGGGTAGATAAGACCTATGGCAGGCACCCCCAACCATGTTATGGGTCCACAGAGTACGATGTACCGTGTATATCACATGGAGTACGATGTACCGCGTGGTGGTTACTTGAATTGAGAAAGTCTGGCGGAGAACTAACCCACCTTCGTACCAGCATGATACCCTACACACCAGGATTCGTGTGGTCTGGGATGATATGTGACGATTGGCCAACGTAGTCACTTGAGATATAGTAACCTGTCTCCTTGCTTGATATAATTATTACCACATGATTTTATCTCTAAGTGTGATTGTGATTGTTTAAGGTAGACCCGAAGGAGGGGTCGAGCCTCGAGGAATTGATTTGTGAAATGAAAATGTGGTTGTGATTGTGAATTGATTTGATGGGATTGTATGTGTTTGAGAATGAGTTTTATGATGTGGGTTTAAAAAGGAGGTTTCTTAATGAATTACCCTTTTTATGAATTTAAATGAGATTGAGCATGAGATGATTTATACATGATGTTTTTACCATGTTTTATATGCCAATGTACATGATTTTGATACATGATATATATGTATACTCATATGGCATAGTTTTATTCCTCATGCTCCTACCATAAATGATTTATGCATAACACTATCGGCATGTAGATAGAGTAGTTATCTGCCATGCTTGCATTATTGCCTTTCTGAGCGTGTGGTTGCTCATCCCTCTCTACTTTCCCCCTCCTACAGAGCGTGCATAGTAGCCCAGTGAGGACTGAGGCATTGTGGTTTTGGACATCCGCTGCTTCCATCGCCGAAAGGTATATACACAGGATTATTTTTGTATCTAAACAATGTAAAAGCATAGTAGTCTTTTGAGTAGTAATTATGGGGGATGTAAATGTCAGTAAAACGTGTTTTTGTATAAGAACACGATTAAATGCAAATGTATGACATCATTTTATTTAACTGAGAATGAATGAGATGTGGTGTTTATTATTGACTCACAGCCCAGCAGTGTGTGGTGAGTTAGTTCACGACCGGGTAGGGTAAGGTAACAGTAAAACATGAAAAATTTTCAGTGATTTTCGGTTAAAGAGAATGGAATTGGGTCGTGACAGGAAACACCTAGGTTGTGTTAGAAACTAATGTAACCTAGAAAATGGATTGAACCTAGTGTGAGAAAGTGAAAGTAAAATGAGTTGATGAATTATGGGTATGCTAAAGTAGCTATTGGAGTGATGTAAATGATATGAAATGGGTAAATGAAGCTATAAAGTGAGTTTAGTGAATTTATGAGGATGTGTATAAGTAATGCTTGACGAAAGGCCATAGTGGGGAAATTTGTGAATAAGTTAAGAGGCCTAAGAGAATCCATCTACTCGAGTTATGAGTAGAATAATAAAGCGAGGCCTCACAAGCATTAATAGAGATTATAGGTCGAATCAACTATAGTAAACGCAAAAGTTAGATTATAATGGGCTAAAACGTTTCAAAATTTCGTTTATGTGCAGTCTCGAAGAGTCCGTTGGAAACGAATCGAGCTGTACGAGTAAGAAACTTTAAGGAAGTGAAATCACGCAATGTAATTCCAGGTAAGGGAATTTTGTAAGTATATAAGGTAGCTGCTCGTATTTTGAACTCGTGGGTATATATGGCTTTGGAAATGTGCATGGATTTATAGAAATGTATTTTAACGATGTATGGATGTGACTTTGAATGATTGTATAAGACTTGGTGGTTGAAATGGTATTGTAAAGAAATGGGATAGTAAGGCTAATAACATAAATCCATTGTTTGAATGCTTTCACAAAACATGTGTTTTGTTTTGAGCGAGTTGATAGGTAGGCTGGCTATTGTTGTTTGATGTTGTGTGATAACACATGTGAAGTGCTAAAAATGTTTTGAGATTTCTTTTGATAATGCATGAACCGCCTATCATGTTTATGTGAATTAAACCGTGCTGGAGCCTAGCTCGCACTGGGTAATGTTGTTCTCGCATGTTTGAACGTGCTGGAGCTTAGCTCGCACTTTGTTTTGAAACTATGATGATGTTTTATAAACCGTACTGGAGCTTTTGCTTGTACTTGGTTTTCGAGATGATTTCTTATGCATATAACCATACTAGAGCTATGTTCGTACATGGTTTCTTCATATTTTTATGCATAAATACCGTACTAGAGCGTTGCTCGTACGAGATGATTTATTATGATACATGAATTCGCGCTAGAGCGTAGCTCACGCTGATTTTCACACTGTGGTATGTATGAGGCCATGGTGACAGTGATCTGGTTTTCAGGGAACCCAACAGGCCTAACAGACCTCTTGAGTGGGGTGAGGGTGAGGGGCTAGGAGCTGGTATAATCCATTCAAGGAACCCAACAGGCCTAACAGACCTCTTAAGTAGGGTGAGGGTGAGGGGCTAGGACCTGACATAATCCATTCAGGGAACCCAACAGGCCTAAAAAACCTCTTGAGTGAGGTGAGGGTGAGGGGTAAGATATGAATCAGGGAACCCAATAAGGGCGAGCAAGGCCATGAGGGGCTATGGCCTGGTATTGAGAGTACTCCTACATGCACTTGAGACTATAGAGGTTACACTTGGTATGGGGTAGATAAGACCTATGGCAGGCACCTCCAACCTTGTTATGGGTTCGCGGAGTACGATGTACTGTGTATATCACATGGAGTACGATGTACCACATGGTGGTTTCTTGTTTTGAGAAAGTCTGGTGGAGAACTAACCCACCTTTGTTCCAGCATGATACCCCGCACATCGAGATCCGTGTGGTCTGGGATGATATGTGACGTAGTTGGCCAACATAGTCTATGAGTATGAGTTATAGTAACCTATCTCCTTGCTTGATTTACCTACTACCACATGATTTTAATCTATAAGTGTGATTGTGACGTTCCCGGGGTAGACCCGAGGGAGGGGTCGAGCCTTGAGGACTTGATTTGTAAATTGATGATGATGTTTGTGATTGGAAATTGATTATCATTGGATTTTGATACTGGAGAAAAGAGGTTACAAATGTGATTTAAAAAGGAGGTTTCTTAATGAATTGCCCTTTTATGAATTTAAATGAGATTGAGCATGAGATGATTTATACATGATGTTTTTACCATGTTTTATATGCCAATGTACAAGATTTTGATACATGATATATATGTATACTCATATGGCATAGTTTTACTTCCTCATGCTCCTACCATAAACGATTTATGTATAACACTATCAGCATGTAGATAGAGTAGTTATCTACCATGCTTGCATTATTGCCTTACTGAGCATGTGATTGCTCATCCCTCTCTATTTTCCCCCTACAGAGCGTGCATAGTAGCTCAGTGAGGATTGAGGCATTCTGTTTTTGGACATCTGCTGCTTCCATCGTCGAAAGGTATATACAGAGGATTCATTTTGTATCTAAACAATGTAATGGCACAATAATGATTGAGTTGTAATTATGGGGGATGTAGATGTCAGTAAACATGTTCTGTATAAGTGAATGATTTAATTTTGAATATATGACATCCTTTTTATTAATTGTGGAATAATGGTAAGTGATGATTATTATTGACTCACAGCCCAACTATATGTGGTGAGTTTGTTCATGACCGAGTAAGGTAACAGTAAAACGTGAAAAACTTTATAGTGATTTTCGATTAAAGGGAATGAAAATGGGTCGTGACAGTATTCCCTGGACAACTATATGGTACAGCGTATGCTCATAGACCCAGTCCATCCACCTAACACCGAAGGAGTCATAATCTTAAACCATGTCTCATATACCAAGGGAGTAAAATCAGCGTGACACACAGTCTCTGTAAGTCTCCATAAGCTACATTTGATAACTTAGCATGATTTTAAGTACATGGGATTGATTCTGTACTACCATTATATCTGGTTGGATTCATGCTTTTGAGATGAGAGAAGGAAAGGCAAAGCATTATTTTCAGTAGATAATGTGGTTGTCTACTTGCTTGCCTAATTTCCTTACTGAGTGCATTGTTTCCTCATTCCCCTTTATTTTCCACTCTCTACAGATCATTCACAGTAGATTGAGTCCAGCTGAGGTATAGCATTCATTTCATCCGCTGTATATCCATCTTACAAGAGGTATACACACTCGAGCATTTTATACTGAACAATGTATAAGCACAGTTATCTAAACTATATTACGATTGGGATGTATATGTACAAATAATGTATAAATGTTTCTGTTATAGAAAAGAATACTAAATTCTATGTGTATTGTGAATGAGTGTGAATGGGTGACTAATATCGAATCACAGCCAATTGTAGAGGAGAGAAAGGTAAGTAAGGTAAAGAGTGAAAAATTTATAGTGATTCTTGGTAAGTCACGGAATGAGGTCGTGACATAATGGTATCAGAGCGGTGTTGGTCCGATGTGAATCGATATTAGTAGTTAGGAAAATATACATCCCCCTAGTACTGTGCTTTGTTCAGTTACAATTGTGTATACAAGATGGATATCAGACTAATTAATGATTATGAATGCAGGGATTTAGCCGTTATGGTTAATACTCGTCGTGGTAGAGGGGCAAGAGATAGGGCTCGAGGCCGTAGAGGTAGGCCGGAGACCCGAGATGAAACTACTTGTCAGACTGAGGTACTAGAGACTGTTGAGGCATGCTTCACGATTATTGACCGTAGCCTAGAGATGATTATGAGACCCTGTATAGGTTAAACCTTGTATATATATGTAAATGAAATCATAAGTATGGTGATATACTTGTAATGTGAAATATATGTGATGTAAGTCTATAAGTTTAATGTACACACTTGTAATAAGAGTTGTGATTATACGTACAAGTTACATTATATATGAATATGAATAAATGGACTTAAACATGAGAAGAATGTGAGTGGAATGGAATATGAGTAGTGTGGTAAAATGAAAGGAAGATTGCATAAGTTGTGCACTTTCATTTGGTTTATATCATGTACCTTTAGTTATACATAGATTTCACACAAGTTTTAATGGGTATAAAGTATGAATGGATGTCATTTTCAAGTCTCAAAGATGATTGAATATGAAAATGACTATGGCAGCAAATTAAAGATGTTTTGGGTGAAGTTGCTGCAAAAAAAAAAAACTGCAGTAAAATCTGGAAAATATGAAGGCCAGATCGATCTCATAAGATGAGAGATCGATCTAGAAGAGCGAAATTGCTCCTATTCAAGCAATAGGAATAGTGCAGATCAATCTCCAATGGAGCCAGATCGATCTCCTAAACATTCTGTAAAACGAGGATCAATTCTTAAGGCATACAGATCGACTTCCTTAGCTCTTGAGGTGAAGCAAGATCGATCTTCAGTCTTCGACAGATCGATCTCCTGTCTTCAAATGCCGTGAAAAAAGAGGGATTTTATGAGGACCAGATCGATCTCTACCCAAGGCAGATCGATCTCATCAAGCTGAATCTATAAATAGGAGTAGTTGGATCTACAGATTTCGGGAACAACCAACTTCTTTCATCTTCCAATCCAGAAACCTAGATTTTACCCTCTAAATTTGGCCATTTTCAAGAAGATTTGAAGGAAGGCTATTAGACACAAAGTTGTTCACATCGAAGAGAAGAACAACTTAGCTTGGAGGCAGTTTCCCCATTTGTTAGATTTAAGGAACAAAGGGCATTTCCATTTGGAGCAAGGAGGAAATCCAAAGAGGTGAGTTTCTAAAGCACCAACTCAAGTACATTGTTAAGCTATTGATGTTTGGGGTTGATTGGGGTGCTTAGTAATGTTAGGAACTATAAAAAATGCAATGGAATGATTTTAATCTAGAAATGGGGTAGTGTGAGAAAGTAAAATGTAGAGGCTTAGATAATAAATGGGATATCTTAAGGTAATAATAGTGTTGTGGTTATGAGTTCAAGATAGTGCTATGGAATGAATAAAGAGGCTTACCCAGAAAGAGTAAAATAAGTATTTAAGGCATTGGGTAAAAAGGTATAGTTGAATGAGAGTTCAGAACGTTAACTCAAGTTTTTGGATGAATGAATTGTAGCTTTCGAGGACACGCCGGAATAAGTGGAGCTTAAGACTTGAGAAGCTAAGAGGAGGAGAGTTGCACCCTGAGAAAATCGAGGTAAGGGAATTGTGTGGACTCTTAGAGATATCTGTTCGCAATTTGGGCACTTAAATGCTTTGCTAGAATGCATGAGAAATTAGGAAATGAAATTAGGTGATTGAAGGGTAAAAGTTGGGTGTTTGAGAAAAGTGCATGAAAGATAAAAGCATGATGCTTTGAAAATCCGATTTTGTTGCTTTTTAGCAAATGACTGGTAGGTTGGCTAACATTTGAAATGATTTGCAAAAGAAATGATTTGATTTAGTTGATAACCATGTTTTACAAAGAATTGAGCCACCTATATGGATTTCGTGAGAATGAAAGAGTGTTAGAGCATGACTTGCACGGGATTTGATGTGTTTTATACGCATGAGTGCATGGATTTTATGATGTTGTACGAGAGTGGAACTTGCACAAACTTTATACTGGTTTTGGCATGGTACTAGAGCAGAGCTCGCATGAGATGCCCACCATACTTGATGTCGTGCTAGGAGTTTCGGGTAGACTGGGTGTTGCACCGATTAAATAGGCTCTCACGTGCATTCTTGATATTTTGACATGTTGATAGCCGTGTTAGGAGCTTTGGGTAGACAAGAAGTCATACCGATTAAATAGGCTCACATGTGCGTTTTTAGATGTGGCGTGATGTGATGTGTTGATATGGGTCCACGGAGTATGTTGTACCATGCATTAGCATGGAGTACATTGTACCGTGTTGAGATTATGTTATGCCATCTTTGGATGAGATCTGCTCTGGATCGACGGGTTGGACTTGACCCACCTCCCGTGTGGAAGCAGATAGTGGTGATACCCTGCACACTTGATCCGTGCAACTTGGGATCACAGGATATGCCCATAGTCCTAGAGGAGACTTCCCTTATTATATTGCCTATCTCACATGTCTTGTTTTATGAATAAATCCATGTTTTTGAGATGCTTTGTGGGTCAGGACAGTCCGAGGGGAAGGGAATGAATCCTAGCCAGTGGTGATTTTATTAAGATGAGAAAGTATGTTACTGATTTTATAGTGCACTTATGCATGATGATTAATGATATGCGCGTACAAGAGGATGATTTAGGATAATCAAGGAAACGTGTGGATTGGGAATTGAAACAACTAAAAATGCAAGCCGGGCGAAAATAATAATGGTAGAAAATTATTGGAAAATTAGAATAACAACCTAGACCCAAAGTCTAAAGAGACTCGAACCAAAGGTATTGGACCTCAACCCTACGAATATAAAATTTGAGAACCTAAGGTACAACAATGGTGTTTGGTGAAGAGGGAGGCGCCACAAGGAAAAAGACCTTGATAAGCCTAGTTGAGAAGAAACCCTAGAAAAAGGCACACTCAAATTTCTGAAAATTCAGTCTGATATGTTCCCTTATTCAAGAGAGTTTACAATATCTTTATAATAATATCTAGCACTTAAGCCCTTAAACAAGTGGGTTGAAATTAAGACCAAATAGAAAATAAGACTAAAACTTAAATTCACGCACAAGCCTAGTTACACAGGATAATTGGTCTAAAACGCTATATAATTCAAATGTGGGCTCTTTGAACACTTAACCCAACTTATTACTAAACCAAGATTCATGTTGTTTGGGCTTCCAAACAAATATAGAGGGCTTGGGTAATTGGACCTCCTTGGATGACCCATGGATCCTTGGCATCAGATCATCATGAGCATCATGAGCAAGTGGACCTCCATCAATTAATGCCATGCTTTATTTGTGAAATATGCATGATGATTTATGCCATGCTTTAAATTTGATTTGTACACTGAACTAAACAACATGATTTGCTTTACATGCCATTAACACAAGCACGAAATAATGCTTTTGAGGTGTAAAGGAGAATTGTGTGGTTTTGAGCATGGCATCACGATCACATAGATAGTGTAGTATTTACCTGTTCGCATGATTTCCTTACTGAGCGTGTGGTTTGTTCACCCCTCCTATTTTCCCCCTCTCTACAGAGATTTGAGTACAGATTGAGAGCGACTGAAGGCGTTTCCTTTTGGTATCCGTTGCATCCCATCGTGAAAGGTATACACACTGATGAGATTTTGTATCTAAACTTTCTATAGCACAATAGCATTTTATATGTAAATATTGGGGATGTAAAGCAATGTAAACACATGTAAACATCACTCTGATTTAATTAAACAAGTGTTTACCTTATTTTTAAAATGCAATTAAATTGGTATGGTGGAATGCGATAGACATTGACACATAGCCCAACTGTTGGGGACAGTAGCTGTTCACGATTGAGGAAGGACAAATAATAAATAATGCATGAAAATGCGAAACTTTTGTACGCATTTTGGTAAGTTGAGGGTCGTGACAATGATATTGGAGTTGCTGGCACAGACTAGGCTAGGTAGACAGGGACAGGATGTAGAGACCTTAACAGGAGAGGCAGTTGTAGTTGACACACCTGCATAGCCTGTACCTGAGATGCCACGGGCTACAGATACTCCTATTCCCCCACACGTTCAGGATAGTAGTGGATTGGGATATGCGTGTGATTTAGATAGATTGCAACAATTTCAAAAGCTTGGACCTCCATCTTTTTGTGGGGTCAATGAACCAGTTGCCGCAGAGGAGTGGATTGGAGAGATGGAGAATTTGTATAAATTCTTTGAGTGTACGACTTCAGAGATGGTCGCATTTGCTACGTTCTTACTGAAGGAAAATGCAGAGCATTTGGGGGAAGCCCACCAGGCCCATATTAAGAGCCCGACATGTTGAGATTAGTTGGGAGATATTTCTGGATGCCTTCAGGAGGCAGTTTGTTCCAGATATGGCACAGTAGAGGCTGCAGGCTGAATTCTTGGGGTTGAGCCAAGGAAGTCTTTCAGTGGATGAGTATGAAACTAGATTTTTAGCCCTGAGAAGGTATGACCCCGATACCATATGCAGTGAGACTAGAAAGGTCCACAGATTTATAGATAGATTGAAACCGGTGTTATGGTCTAGATTGGTACCATTGGATATTGGTACATATAATGAGGCAGTGTACAGGGCGCAATTATGTGAGCAGGACTATGAGTTTAATGTCTATGAGTTTGAGAAGATCAGTCGGAGCTGAGAGAAGGATAGGAAGAGGTCGGTTAGAGACAGAGGTTTCAGTTATCGAGGAGGGAGGAGACTCTTCGGTAAGAGACCACTAATAGAGGAGGTGCGAGAGAGACCAGTTAGACCTCCTACATACTCGGCTATAGCTTCGGGGAAGGGCATTATGATTTGTGGATCGAGGCGTACTACTGATCACTGCAGTAGATGTGGAAGATACCATGGTGGTAGACCTTGTCCGATAAGTCCTATTATGTGTTTTCGATGTGGGAAACCTGGACATATTGCTAGAGTTTACCCAGAGATGGTTGAGACTACCCTATAGAAGGGCAGGGAGCCAGAGAGCTCCAACTGATACGTCTGCTCAGAGGAGGAGAGCGACGACAGAGGAGAAGGCGAAGCAGGTGATAGGTCGAGGGCGAGTACACACTTTGGACTAGGATACGACGGATGCGATTAGAGGTAACATCCTGATTTATGATCTAGAAGTATATGTTTTAATTAATCCTGGTACCACACATTCATTTGCATCACCTTCATTTACATGTAAACTAGCAAAGCATATAGTGCAAACACCTTTGAGTTGGATAATGTTGATTAGTACGCCTATGGATAATAGTCAGCTAGTGGAGTACGTGTTAAATGATTGTAAGTTAAGAGTAGGGTAAAAGGATATGAGAGCCAATATGATATTGTTAAGTATGAGTGACTTTGATGTAATATTAGGTATGGATTGGTTATCTGTAAATCATGCTACTTTAGATTGTTATGCTAAGACAATTATGTTTCCTAACCCTGAAAAATATGTTGTTAAGTTTGATGCAAAGAAATAAAAGTAATAGTTATGAATTGTGATTTATAAAGTACTATGCTGACTAAAAAATGAATATGTTGAAGGTTTTATAGTGTACGTGGTTGATACGGATAAGGTACATCCGGAGTTGGCAGACATTCCTATGGTTAATGAATTCCCAGATGTCTTTTCGAATGAATTGTCAGGGTTGCCACCAGATAGAGAGATGGAATTCTGTATAGACTTGGTGTCTGGTACTAAACCTATATCAAAACCCATATCCCATAGCCTTAGTTGAGCTAGAGAAGCTCCAGAAACAGTTATAAGAGCTGTTGGACAGGGGTTTTATCCGACCGAGTGTTTCACTATGGGGAGCACCGATTTTGTTTGTAAGGAAGAAGGATGGAAGCCTCCGATTATGTATAGATTATAGATTGTTGAATAAGGCAACCATCAAGAATAGATATCCCCTTCCACTCATTGATGATTTGTTAGATCAGCTTCAGGGAGCGCAGGTCTTTTCTAAGATTGATTTGAGGTATGGGTATCATCATTTGAGAGTAAGGAGTGAAGATGTGCCCAAGACAGCAGTTAGGACCCGATATGGCCATTATGAGTTCTTGGTTATGCCATTCGGATTGACGAATGCTCTCACAGCTTTCATGGTTTTGATGAATGATGTGTTCAAGCCATATTTGGATCAATTTGTTATCGTCTTCATTGATGACATTTCGGTATACTCTAAATCTGAGGAAGAGCATGAGAGACACCTCAAGATTGTATTGTAGACTTTACGAGAGAAGAAGCTATATGCTAAACTCAACAAGTGTGATTTTTTGTTGTCACAGATCTCTTTTTTAGGACATGTAGTGTCGAAGGATGGTGTATCAGTGGATCAATCCAAGATTGAGGCTGTAGTTCAGTGGGAACAGTCGAGGACAGTTACCGAGATCAGGAGTTTCTTGGGTTTAGCAGGATATTATCAAAGATTTGTTGAAGGATTTTTAAAATTAGCTACTCCGTTGACACGTCTCACTAGAAAGGGTGTAGCATTTGTGTGGAATGAGGATTATGAGAAGAGTTTTTAGGAGTTCAAGAGTCGATTGACTACTGCTCCGATTCTCACTATCCCTACCAGCTCAGGAGGATTTTCAGTATATATTGATACTTCGCATCAGGGACTGGGCTGTGTATTGATGCAGAATGAAGGGTAGTTGCTTATGGATCCAGACAGCTGAAGGACCATAAGAAGAACTATCCGACCAATGATTTGGAGTTAGCAGCAATAGTGTTTGCGTTGAAGGTATGGCGCCACTACTTGTATAGAGAGAAATTTTAGATATTTACTGACCACAAGAACCTTAAGTATCTGTTCTCAGAGAAAGAATTGAACATGAGACAGAGAAGATGGCTAGAGCTTCTAAAGGACTACGATTGTGAGATACTTTATCATCCATGTAAGGTTAATGTTGTAGCTGATGCTTTAAGTAGGAAGAGCCTTGGGATGGTATCGTATATGATGGTCAGGGAACATGAGTTGCTAGAGCAGTTTGCTAGCCTCAGTTTGGGAGTTATCCCTTCTGACATGATATGAGTTATGTGATTGCTAGTCTACACTTAGAGCCGGATCTATTAGACAGGATTAAAGTGGCTTAATAGACTAACACGTATTGCATTGACATGAGAGGTCAGATACAGAAGGACACAGTGACTGACTTTGAGATAAGTTCAGATGGACTTCTTAGGTTTAGAGGTAGATGGTGTGTTCTCGAGGACCCAGAGCTTAGGAGACTTGTATTGACGGAAGCTCATTATTCGAGGTATACATTACATCCGAGGAGTAATAAGATATACCAAAATCTCTGAAAAATGTACTGTTGGTCAGGTATGAAGAGGGATGTTACGGATTTTGTACCAAAATGTCTTGTATGTCAGCAAGTGAAGGTAGAGTATCAAAAACCTGCAGGGTTATTGTAGCATCTACCTATACCGACATGGAAATAGGAGCATATTACCATGGATTTCATGATGGGTTTACCGAGGACCCAGAGGAATCACGATGCTATATGGGTGATAGTTGAAGACTGACGAAGTCAGCCCACTTCCTAGCTATGAGAGCTATCAATACTCTGAATACATTGGCAGGGTTGTATCTACGCGAGGTAGTGAGGTTACATGGTGTTCCAGTGAGCATTGTCTCTGATAGGGATTCCTTCTTCACTTCCCACTTTTGGGAACATTTTCAGGAAGCCATGGGAACCCAGTTGAGTTTAAACCTCGGTAATCATTCTCAAACAGATGGTCAGTCAGAGAGGACCATACAAACTCTGGAGGATATGCTGAGAGCGTGTGTTCTAGATTTTAGAGGCTCCTGGGATAATCATTTGACACTAGCCGAATTCGCCTATAACAACAGTTATAATGCGAGTATCAGGATGGCACCGTATAAGGCTTTGTATGGTCGTAGGTGTCGTTCCCCTACTGGTTGGGAAGAAGTAGGTGACCGTAAGATTTTTGCTCCTGATTTGGTTACACCAGCCTCTGAGGATGTCTGGTTGATTGTTGAGAGATTGAGGACAACTCAGAGTAGACAAAAGAGTTATGCTGACAAGAGACTAGGCTACTTGAGTTTACAGCTGGTGAGTCTGTATTTCTAAAGGTTTCTCCTTCGAAGGGTATTGCGAGATTTGGGAAGAGAGGTAAGTTGAGTCCTCGCTATATTGGACCCTTTGAGATACTGGACAGAGTGGGAGATAAGGCATATAGATTGGTTTTACCACTGGATTTATCGGCAGTGCACAATGTCTTCCACATTTCGATGTTAAGGAAGTATCATCCATATCCAAATCATGTGATTTGATATGAGCCATTGGAGCTCAAAGATGATCTAACTTATGTAGAGAAATCGATCCGGATATTAGATAGAAAAGAGAAAGTCTCGAGGAATAAGACCATTAGATTAGTGAAGATTCTCTGATAGCATCACACTTCAGAGGAGGCTACTTGGGAGCTAGAGAGTTTGATGCGAGAGAAATATCACCATTTGTTTGTAGAGTAACTTGGTTCTAATTTGGAGGACCAAATTATTTTAAGGATGGGAGGATTGTAAGACCCTCAAATTCATAAGTATATACATGTACATGCTATGTGAAGCCTAAAAGATGTAAAGTCCATAAATTAAATGTACACACTCGTAATATGAGTTTGTGATGTACGTACAAGTTTCGTTATGTATTAATAATAATAAATGGACTTTTGTAGATGATGAATGTGAGTGGAATGGAAAATGAGTGGTGTGGTAAAATGAAATGAAGTATGCATAAGTTGCATAAATGATTATACTCCATTTGGTTGTAAATTGTATACATTTGGTTATACAATGAATGTACACAAGTCTTAATGTATATAAAGTAGGAATGGATGCCATTTTCAAGCTTTAAAGGTGATTGGATAAAAAAATGACTATGGCAGCAAAATATATGAAGTTTGGTGCATGTTACTGTAGAAAACTACAGTAAAATCTAGAAAATATGATTGAGGGATCGATCTCATGGGATGAGAGATCGATCTGGAAGAGCCAAAACTGGTCTTGTTCGAGCAATGAAACAAGTCAGATCAATCTCCAAAGGGGCCAAATCGATCTACTAAACATTTTGTGAAGAAGGAATCAATCCCTAGAGGGCCAGATCGATTTCCTTAAGCTATTGACTTGCAACAGATTGATCTCATGCAAAAGATCGATCTCCTTAAGGTTTTGTGTTGTTCAGATCGATCTCATAGAGACAATTCTATAAATACTAGACTTCTGCACTTTAGTTTTCACGGGAGAAACTATTCCATTCAAGAGTAAAAGTGTAACATAACATTTCTACACTAGAAAACTTTAGTTTGTGATCAGTTCTGAGTGAGATTTAGTTGAGTAAAGTTGTTCTTAGCAAAGAGGAGAACAACATACTTGGAAACAAGAGATTGAGATCAAAGGTTTCAAGAGCAAGGAGGATTTTACCATTTTTGGTGAAAAAGGAAAGAAGTTTCAACTAGGTAAGATTTAATGCACCAAGTTGATATATGTTAAACTAGGTGTATTGATGAGTTAAATGGTATATGTATGACTTGTTAAAAATGAAAGGATCATGAAAAATTAGCATGACCTAGTTTTGGCATGAAAGTGAGAAAATCATGAGGAAATGGTGTTAACATTGATTTAATGATGGAATATGCATGTATGGAAGATTTTAAGGTAATCGCATGAAATGCATAAATTGGAAATGAGGAGAAATGAATATAGATCTATGAAATAATGGTTTTATACCATATTGGGAGAAAGTGATGAAAATGATGTGTTAAGTTGAGATTATGCAAGTGAAACAAGTATCTTTCAGTATACTAATCTACATCATTATAACAGCTTCGAAAATTACCTTGGAAGCTGATCAGACTGTAAGAGTGAGCAGAAACGAGGAAGAGAGGTCACTTGACGTGATCCGAGGTAAGGAAATTTCGTGAGTAGCTAAAGATGGCTACATGTATTTTAAATAGAGTTTTGATATTATACTCTATATGAACTCCCTGAAATAGACATATTGTTGTGCTAAGGATTAATGACATAAAGTGTGTTTTATCCAAAAATATTATAAAAAGCCTTAGAAGCATGTTGTGACCCATAATTCTTGAGTTGATGATAGAATGGCTAATGTTTTCATCTATATGCGAAAACAACACATTTAAGTGCTAATTTGATTTGACTTGGGGTAGTTGTGATTTGAACAAGCCATTTATCAGGTTTTGTGTGAAAACCATAAGTGCTAGAGAATACTCGCACTATATTTTGAGATATGCATCATATAGTACTAGAGGATATACTCGTACTATATTTTAATGCTATTTTATGCATGTTGGAGTACTGGGAGCATCGCTCATACTCAATTTTGTGATTGATGCATATATAGTATTGGGAGCTTTGCTCATACTCAGTTTTACATGATAAAGTATTGGAAGCGTTGCTCGTGCTCAGTTTTCGTGATTTATACATGACATAGTATTTGAGTGATAACTCGTACTTGATTTGAAATGAGAACTATGCATGACCTAGTGCTAGAGGTTACTCGCACTAGTGTTGAATATTTTGAGATGCATACACAATGTTTAAGAGGCGGAGTGTTAATTATGAGGCACACTCAAGACGGGCAATGTAGTTTTTACATGATATATAAGACATGTTAAAGAAAAATCGTGACGATTTTCTCGTGTAGACCGAGTGTCACACTGTGAGATGTTCGCACATGGATTTAGAGACGTGGCATTTAATTTCCATAGTATGAGGGCTAAAACTTATGGAAAGCACCTCGACTATGATGTATTTTCATGGTGAGAGGGGTGACACCTATGGCAGGCACACCGAGCATGAGGAGAGGGTCCATGGGTATACGTTGTATCGTGCGAGTGGCATGGAGTACATTATACCATGTGTTGTGTGGAGTTGTGGAATTGAGGAGTTTATAGCTGGCGGTTGTGATGGACTGACCCCCCTCCCTTTGCAGCAGTGATAACCCATACATCGAGATCTGTGTTGCCTGGGATTTTACCATTATAGGATATGGCCATAGTCCAGAAGAGTATTGCATTTAGCCACTGAGTCTCGCATGATATATCACCTATTTTCATGTTACGGTTAGACCTGAGGGATGGGTCGGAAACTAGTTTGTGTTGTGTTGTGAACTGCTATATTTACTTTGGTTTATATGTAAATGGCAATGATTTCTATAAAGGCATTCCAAAAATTTAAAGATGCATTGTTTTGCATGAATGCCTATGTAAGACCCGTATTTTTTGATGTAAACCTTATGGATTCATAAGTGTGGTAATGTACTTGTAATGTGAAGTACAATTGATGTAAAGTCTATAAATGTTGGTTTATATGTAAATGGCAATGATTTCTATAAAGGCATTCCAAAAATTTAAAGATGCATTTTTTGCATGAATGCCTATGTAAGACCCGTATTTTTTGATGTAAACCTTATGGATTCATAAGTGTGGTAATGTACTTGTAATGTGAAGTACAATTGATGTAAAGTCTATAAATGTAATGTACATACTTGTAGTATGATTTTGTAATGTACATACAAGTTTCATTGTGTATAAATATGAAGAAATGAGCTTTTATAAGTAATGAATGTGCTAGAACTCAAAATGAGTAGTGTGGTGAAATTGAATGAAGTTGTACTTCCATTTAGCTTGGTATGGTATACCTTTGGCTATGCAAAGAATACACACAAGTTTTAATGTGTATAAGGTATGGATGGATGTCATTTTCAAGTCTTAAAGATGGTTGGATGAGAAAATGACTATGACAGCAAATTGAGGATGTTTTGTGTGAAGTTACTGTAAAAAATTGTAGTAAAATCTGGAAAATATGAAGGCCAAATCGATCTTATAGGATGAGAGATCAATCTGGAAGAGCCAGAATACTCTTATTTGGGTAATGGAATAGAGTAGATCGATCTTGAATGGGGGCCAGATCGATCTCCTAAACATTCTGTAATGAAAACATCGATCCTCAAGCATACAGATCGATCTCGTTAGCTCTCTGTTTGGAGCAGATCGATCTCAAGTTTCGACAGATCGATCTCGTGCTTAAAATACCATGAAAAATAGGAATTTAAGGGGGATAGATCAATCTCCTCTTAGTGCAGATCGATCTCATCAAGTGATTTCTATAAAAAGGGCATTGAAAATCTACAATTTTCGAGAAATAACAACACCTTTCCATTTCCAACCCAAAACCTAGATTTTTCTCTCTAAAATCCACCCATTCCAATAAGATTTGAAGGGAGGCCATTAGACACAAAGTTGTTCATCTTGAGGAAGAGAACAACATAGTTGAAACCCAAAACCTCAGTGTTGGTATTGAAGGAGCAAGGAACATTTCCCTTTGGAATAAGAAGAGAAATTAGATTGGTAAGTTTCTAATACTTCAACCCAAGTACATTGGTTCATTTGTTGATTTTGGAGTTGATATGTATGTGTATTGATGATTGGAATCACTTAGAAGGTATTAGAACAAATGTGACCTAGAAAATGGAAGGAGTCTAGTGTGAGACAGTGTAAATTGGATGAGTTGGTGATTTTTGAGACTTGCTAAGTTGTCATTTGAGTAATATGGATGATTAGAAGAGGGTCAATGAAGCACATTGTGGATTGATTGAATTTATGGAAATGAGTATGTAATATGCTTGATAAATGCCATAGTGAAGAAATCAATGAAATATGAACACTATGGACTTAGTATCGATCTAATATTAATTTGGAATGACTTAATAGGCCTAAAAGGATCCATAGACTCGAGTTATGGGTAGAGTAATGAAACGAGGCCTCATAAGCATTAATAGAGACTATAGGTTGAATCGACTATAGTAAATGCAACTATTGGATTATAATGTGCTAAAATGTTGGGAAATACATTTATGTACAGTTCTAGAGAGCTCGTTGGAGACGAATTGAACCACACACGTAAGCAGCTTTAAGAAAGTCGAATCAAGCGACGCGATTCCAGGTAAGGGAATTCTGTAAGTATATAGAGGTAGTTGCTCGTATTTTATGGGAATATAGGGTGTTTATGAAATGCATGAATGTTTGAGAAATTAGTTCTTTGGTATACGAAAATGGTTGCAAATGTTTGATGATTTGGTTTTATATAGATGTATAAAAAGGGATAGTAAGGCTAATAATTGCATAAATCACGTGTTTTGAATGTTTTCATAAAACACAATGCTTTGATTTGAGTAAATAAAAGGATAGGCTGGCTAGTGTTTTATTGATGTTATGGAATAGCACATGTGAGGTGCTAAACATGTTTGTGTGTTTTAAATGCATATGAGCCGCCTATCGAGCTATGTGAATTAAATCGTGCTAGAGCCTCGCTCGCGCTGGATTTTGATGCTTTGACTTACATGAAAGTGTTGGAGCTTAGCTCGCACTTTGATTTTATTCGATGATACTTTATAAACAGTACTGGAGCTTCTGCTCGTACTGGATTTTGAGTGGTTTTCTTATGCATATAATCGTACGGGAGCTATGCTCGTACGTGGTTTCTTCATGATTTGATGCATAAATGTCGTACTAGAGCATTGCTTATACGAGGTAGTTTAATTATGATGCATGAGTCATGCTAGAGCTTTGCTCGCACAAGTTTACACATTATGGTACGTATGAGGCCATGGAAGTTGGTAAGATCCTCAAGCCTTACATCTTCAAGACAATATCCTTAAGCCCAAGGAGGCGGGGAGCCTGTGTTAGGCAGGGAGGCTCTGTTCGGTGGGGAGGCTCTCTTATGTTAAGATCCTCAAGCCCTATATCCATAAGCCCGAGGAGGCGGGGAGGCTCTGTACGATATGGAGTCTCTCTTACGGAAGGATCCTTAAGCCAACATCCTCAAGCCCTGGAGGGGTGGGGAGGCTCTGTTTGGCAGGGAGGCTCTCCTATATGAGTACAACATGTTCTTGGTATGGGGTAGATAAGACCTACGACTTGCACCTCCAACCACGGCGTGAGTCTGCGGAGTACGGTGTACCGTGTATATCATATGGAGTACGATGTACCACGTGATGATTTTGTGATGAGAAAGTCTGGCGAGGGAGAATTCATATTCGTGCCAGCATGATACCCCGCACACTTGGATGCGTGTGGTTTGGGTTGATTTATGATGTAATTAGCCTACATAGTCACCTGTGATATAGTGACCTGGTTTTTATACATGTGTGTGATTGTGGTTGTTCAAGGTAGACCCGAAGGAGGGGTCGAGCCTTATGAACTTAATTTGTGAAATGATAATGAGGTTTGTGATTGAGAATTGATTTCGATGAGATTTTACGTATTTGAGAAAGAGATGTAATTTAAAAAGGAGATTTCTTAAATGAATTGCCCTTTTTATGAGTTTAATGAGAATGAGCAGGAGATGTTTTCACATGTTGATATTCCATGGTTTATATGCCAATTTTACATGATTTTGATACATGATATATGTATACTTATATGGCATAGTTTTATTCCTCATGCTCCTATTATAAATGATTTATTCATAACACTATCAGCATGTAGATAGAGTAGTTATCTACCATGCTTGCATTATTGCCTTACTGAGTGTATGGCTGCTCATCTCTCTCTATTTCCCCCTCATACAGAGCGTGCATAGTCACCCAGTGAGGACTGAGGCATTGTATTTTGGATATCCACTGCCATCCATCACTAAGAGGTATACACGTGAAGATTCTTTTTATATTTAAATAATTGTAAAAGCACAATATTCTTTTGAGTTGTAACTATGGGGGATGTAGATGTTAGCAATATTATTTTGTATAAATGAATGATTGACATTCAAATGTATGACATCACTTTTATTAACTAAGAATGGATATTGCAAGTGGATTATTATTGACTCAAAGCCCAATAGTGTAGTGGTAAGTTTGTTCACGACCGAGTGGGGAAAGGAATAAACGCGAAAAATTTATAGTGATTTTAGTTAAAAAGAATGAAATGGGTCATGACAGAGAATGGTATCAGAGCTTTGTTGGCTTGATGTGAGTCAGTAATAAAATGTAGGAAAAGTTACATCCCTATAGTACTGTACTTTTGTTTAGATATAACTTTGTATATCGTGATTGATTGAATTTGATAAATGATTTTAATACAGGAAGTTAGGCATTATGCCAATTACGCGCCAAGGTAGAGGGGCAAGAGCACATGCTAGAGGCCGTAGAGGTAGGCCTGAGAGCCGTGCAGAGCCACAGACTGATCTGGCTCCACAAAACCCTACTGAGAGATCAGGGGATACTGAGGCTCCCTTCGCTAGGATAAAGCGGAGTATAGAGAACCTAGTGGAGATTGTTACACAGGCTTTGGGTGCTGGTGATAGAGGAGGCCCCGCAGCGCAGCCTAATACTACTGGACAGGCAGTTGCAGAGGAGGAGAGACCTCAGACTGCAGAGACTGCTACTGTTACACCACCTCCAGCCCAAGATATAACTTCTCCTATCCCTCCACAGTAAAGCGGTAGTGATTTGGGTTATGACTGCGAGTTGAGCAAACTGTGAGAGTTCCATAGGTTGAAACCCCCAGTGTTCAGAGGAGTAAAGGACCCAGTAATTACGGAGGATTGGGTGTACAAGATGGAGAAGTTATACAGATTCTTTAGGTGCACTTCAGCTAAGAAGGTAGCCTTTACTGTATTTATGCTGAAAGGCAAGGCAAAGCACTGGTGGAGATCCACCGAGTCTATTTTGAAGGCCCGACACTCCAAGATTACATGGGAGATATTTTTAGAGGCCTTCAGGAGATAGTACATTCCAGCCACCGCACAAAGGAAGCTACGAATGGAATTCATGAATTTGGTTCAGGGGAACCGAACTGTGGACGAGTATGAGTCCAAGTTTATGTCTTTTGGGAGATATGACCCAGACACGATGGGTAGTGAGACCTGGAAGATTCAAAAGTTCATTGATGGGTTGAGGTTGGCCATCCAGACTAAGCTAGCCCTGTTTGACATCCTGACTTATGAGGAGGCGGTACATAAGGCTCAATTATGTTAGTAAGACTTTGATCGAAATGCCTCCGAGCTTGGGAGGATTAGTGTTAGGAAGGATAGAGACCGAAAGAGATCTGGGTTTGATAGAGTGGCCAAGAGAGGAGGCTAAAGGTTTTTGGAGAAGAGACCTAAGATCGAGGAGGTACAAGAGAGAGCTGTTAGACCTCTCGTGTACCCTGCTTTGACTGCACCGAGGGGTATGGTTATTGGAGGACCACGGCCTGCTATTGAGAGGTGCAGGAGATGTGATAGATTTCATGGGACTAGGCCTTGTCCGATAACCCCTGCAGTGTGTTTCAGATGTGAGAAACCAGGACATATAGCTAAGTATTATCCCGAGAAGATGGAAACTGCCCCGCAGAAGGGCAAGAAGCCAAAGAGAGCTCCAGTTGAGACAGCTGCCCCAAGGAGAAGGGCTCCAGCTGAGGAAAAAGGGAAGCAAGTAGCGGGTGTGAGCAGAGGAAGAGTACATGCACTGGATCAGGACGTCGCAGATGCTTCGACGGATATGATTAAAGGTACCATCCTAATATTTGACTTAGAAGCATTGGTATTGTTTGATCCTGGTGCCACGCATTCCTTCATATCATGTTCCTTTGCACATAAATTATTGAAGCATATGAAACCAACATTGTTGGATAAAATGTTGATGATTTCCACACCCATGAATGATAGTCAATTGATTCAGCATGTATGTAGAGATTATAAGTTGATGATAGAGGGAAAGAAAATGATAGCTAATTTAATTTTATTAAACATGAATGATTTTGATGTAATATTGGGAATGGATTGGTTGGCTACTAATTGTGTTGTGATGGATTGTCATGCTAAGACATTGACGTCTTTAGGATTAGGCAATCTTATTGTAAAATTTTGATGAAAAGAAATGAAAGCACATGATTGATATAAATGAAAAGAGTATGATTTAATTTAATGCTTGAGAGATGAATGTATTGTTTATTTGGAATATGGATGTGATGACTTGTGATACTAATGGTGGAAAGAATGGCGTGAAGGGTTCATTGTCCACGTGGTCGATATAGATGAGGCACACCCGGAATTGAGTGACATACCCGTAATTACGGATTACCCTAATGTCTTTCCAGATGAATTACTAGGACTACCACCTGAAAGGGAAATGGAATTTTACATAGAGTTAGTGCCTGGTACCGAGCCGATATCAAAGCCACCGTATAGGATGGCTCCTATTGAGTTGGAAGAGCTAAAGAAGCAATTGCAAGGTTGCTGGAGAAGAGGTTTATTAGACCGAGTGTCTCACCTTGGGGAGCACCAGTTTTGTTTGTGAGGAAGAAGGATGAAAGCCTCCGACTGTGTATAGATTACCGGTTGCTGAATAAGGCCACCATTAAGAACAAGTACCTCCTTCCATGCATAGATGATTTGTTAGATCAGCTCCGAGGAGCCCAAGTATTTTCAAAGATAGATCTGCAATCATGGTACCATCAGTTGAGGATCAAGAGTGGAGATGTACCCAAGAGAGCATTTCGTACCCGTCATGGCCACTAAGAGTTCTTGGTGATGCCATTCGGGTTGATGAATGCCCCCGTAGCATTTATGGCACTGATGAATGATATGTTCAAGCCATACTTGGACAAGTTTGTAATTGTGTTCATTGATGACATACTGGTTTATTCCAAGTCCAGGAAAGAGCATGAGGAGCACTTGAGAGTAGTTCTGCAGACCCTCCGAGAGAAAGAGTTGTATGCCAAACTCAGCAAGTTTAACTTTTGGTTAGAACATATCTCATTTCTGGGGCATGTTGTGTCAAAGATAGAGGTAGTTGTACAATGGGAACAACCCAAGACAATTATTGAGATCAAAAGTTTTTTGGGATTGGCAGGGTATTATCGGAGATTTGTAAAGGGTTTCTCCAGACTAGCTGCTCCCTTGACACGCCTCACATGGAAGGATGTTATGTTTATGTGGGATGAGGCATGTGAGAGGAGTTTTGAGGAGCTTAAGTGTCGATTGACGACTCTCCAGTTCTTACCATTCCTACTAGCTTAGGAGGATTCTAGGTGTACACGGATGTGTCATACCAAGGACTGGGTTGTGTGCTTATGCAGGATGGGAAGGTAGTTACCTGCGAATCTAGACAGTTGAAAGATCATGAAAGAAACTACTCGACACATGATTTAGAGTTGGCGGCCTTGGTGCTTGCTTTGAAAATATGGCGCCACTATCTCTATGGTGAGAAATTTCAGGAGTTCACAGATCATAAGAGCCTTAAGTACCTGTTCTCACAGAAAGAATTGAATATGAGACAGAGGAGATGACTCAAACTCTTGAAGGACTATGATTGTAAAATCATGTACCACCTGGGTAAGGTAAATGTAGTTGTCGATGCTTTGAGCAAGAAGAACCTTGGGTTAGTGTCTTATATGATGGTACGAGAGCATGAATTGTTGGAACACTTTGCAAACCTCAGTTTAGATGTAACCCCACCTGGATCGGAGAGATTGGATATCATGGCTAGTATGATATTAGAGATAGAGTCTATTGGTCATATTCGGAAAGCCCAACAGAGTGATCGACGGTGCATCGATTGGCTGAGGCAGATACAGACAGGTGTGGGTGTTGAGTTTGAGCTAAGTACTGATGGATTATTGAGGTTTAGAGGGAGAGTATGTGTTCCCGAGGATCCTAAGATCAGGAGGTGGATTTTATCAGAGGCTCATTCATCGAAGTACACGATACATCCGGGGAGTACCAAGATGTATCAAAACCATCGGAAGGTTTGTTGGTGGTCCGAAATGAAAAGAGACGTTGTTGAGTATATCGCTAAGTGTCTCATTTGTTAGCAGGTGAAGGTAGAGCATCAAAAGCCTGTAGGATTATTGCAGCCTCTACCTATACCGACTCGGAAGTGGGAGCATGTTACCATGGATTTTGTGATAAGATTACCGAGGACCCGCAGAGGTCATGATGCCATATAGGTTACTGTGGACCGGTTGACTAAGTCCACCCATTTCTTGGCTATGAGAGCTACCGATACTTTGTGTCAGTTGGTGAACCTATATGTTTGAAAGATAGTACGACTACATGGTATTCGAGTGAGCGTTGTTTTTGATAGGGATGCCCGCTTCACTTCCCATTTTTGGGAATATTTTCAGGAGGCGCTGGGGACCCGACTGAGTTTTAGCACAGCTTTTCATCTTCAGACAGATAGGCAGTTAGAGACGACTATACAGTCCCTCGAGGATATGTTGAGAGCCTGTGTACTAGATTTTAGAGGCTCTTAGGATGACCACCTGCAGTTAGCTGAGTTCGCTTATAATAATAGCTATCATACGAGTATCGGATAGTACCCTATGAGGCATTGTATGAATGTAGTTGTCGATCCCCCATTGGATGGGAAGAGGTTGGTGACAGACAGATTTTTGCTCCTGACTTAGTGCAACAGGCATCTGAGGACGTCCAATTGATATGTGAGAGATTACGGACAGCTTAGAGCCGGCAAATGAGTTATGCTGACAAGAGACGAAGACCACTAGAGTTTGATGTGGGTGAGTCAGTATTTTTGAGAGTTTCACCTTCGAAGGGTATTATGAGATTTGGTAAGAAGGGCAAGCTGAGCCCTAGATATATCGGACCCTTCGAGATTTTGGAGAGAGTGGGAGATAAGCCATATAGGTTGGCATTGCCACCAGACTTGGCAAATGTTCACAACATCTTCCACGTCTCTATGATTTGGAAGTATCACCCGGACCCGAAGTATGTGATAAGATATGAGCTGCTGGAGCTCAATAAGAGTATGACATATGTTGTGAAGTTGGTTCGGATATTGGATAGAAAAGAGAAAGTGTTACGAATAAGACAATTCCCTTGGTGAAAGTTCTTTGGCAACATCACACGGTGGAAGAAGCCACATGGGAATTGGTGAACTTGATACGGGAGAAGTACCCCTAACTTTTTGAAGAGTAACTTGGTTCTAAGTCGGAGGATCAAATTCCTTGAAGGAGGGGAGGAATGTAAAACCCGTATTTTTGGATGTAAACCTTATGGATTCATAAGTGTGGTAATGTACTTGTAATGTGAAGTACAATTGATGTAAAGAATAT
This sequence comes from Firmiana major, assembly GCA_033439115.1. NCBI lineage: Eukaryota > Viridiplantae > Streptophyta > Magnoliopsida > Malvales > Malvaceae > Firmiana > Firmiana major. The sequence continues at coordinate 24,230,004 of CM065912.1, forward strand.
AAATGTAATGTACACACTTGTAGTATGATTTTGTAATGGACATACAAGTTTCAATGTGTATGAATATGAAGAAATGAGCTTTTATAAGTGATGAATGTGCTTGGAACTCAAAATGAGTAGTGTAGTGAAATGGAATGAAGTTGAACTTCCATTTAGCTTGGCATGGTATACCTTTGGCTATACAAAGAATACACACAAGTTTTAAGGTGTATAAGGTATGAATGAATGCCATTTTCAACTCTTAAAGGTGGTTGGATGAGAAAATGACTATGGCAGCAAATTGAGGATGTTTTGTGTGAAGTTGCTGCAGAAAACTGCAGCAAAATCTGGAAAATATGAAGGCCAGATCGATCTCATAGGATGAGAGATCGATCTGGAAGAGCCTGAACGCTCTTATTTGGGCAATGGAATAGGGCAGATCGATCTCCAATGGGGCCAGATCGATCTCTTAAATATTTTGTAATGAAAAGATCGATCCTCAAGCATACAAATCGATCTTGTTAGCTCTCTGTTTGGAGCAGATCGATCTCAAGGTTCGATAGATCGATCTCGTGCTTAAAATGCCGTGAAAAAGAGGAATTTAAGGCAGGCAGATCGATCTCCTCTTAGTGCAGATCGATCTCATCAAGTGATTTCCATAAAAAGGGTGCTGAAAATCTACAATTTTTGGGAAACAACAACACCTTTCCATTTCCAACCCAAAACCTAGATTTTTCTCTCTTAAATCCACCCATTCCAATAAGATTTGAAGGAAGGCCATTAGACACAAAGTTGTTCATCTTGAGGAAGAGAACAACATAGTTGAAACCCAAAACCTCATTGTTGGTATTGAAGGAGCAAGGAACATTTCCCTTTGGAACAAGAAGAGAAATTAGATTGGTAAGTTTCTAATACTTCAACCCAAGTACATTGGTTCATTTGCTGATTTCAGAGTTGATATGTATGTGTATTGATGATTGCAATCACTTAGGAGGTATTAGAACTAATGTGACGTAAAAAAATGGAAGGAGTCTAGTGACAGAGAGTGTAAATTGGATGAGTTGGTGATTTGTGAGACTTGCTAAGTTGTCATTTGAGTAATGTGGATGATTAGAAGAGGGTAAATGCAGCTACATTGTGGATTGAGTGAATTTATGTTGAGTATGTAATATGCTTGATAAATGCCATAGTGAAGAAATCAATGAAATATGAACACTATGGACTTAGTATCGATCTAATATCGATTTGTAATGAGTTAATAGGCCTAAAAGGATCCATAGACTTGAGTTATGGGTAGGGTAATAAAGACTATAGGTCGAATCGACTATAGTAAACGCAAGTGTTGGATTATAATGGGTTAAAATGTTGTGAAATACATTTATGTGCAGTTCTGGAGAGTTCGTTGGAGACGAATTGAACCGCACACGTAAGCAGCTTTAAGGAAGTGGAATCAAGCGACGCGATTCTAGGTAAGGGAATTCTGTAAGTATATAGAGATAACTGCTCGTATTTTGTGGGAATATAGGGTGTTTATGAAATGCATGAATGTTTGAGAAATTGGTTGTTTGGTATGTGGAAATGGTTGCGAATGTTGGATGATTTGGTTTTATATGGATGTATAAAAACGGATAGTAAGGCTAATAATTGCATAAATCACATGTTTTGAATGTTTTCATAAAACACAATGCTTTGATTTGAGCAAATAAAAGGATAGGCTAGCTAGTGTTTTATTTATGTTATGGAATAGCACATGTGAGGTGCTAAACATGTTTGTGATGTGTTTTGAATCCATATAAGCCGCCTATCGAGCTATGTGAATTAAATCGCGCTAGAGCCTCGCTCGCGCTGGATTTTGATGCTTTCACTTGCATGACAGTGCTGGAGATTAGCTCGCACTTTGATTTGATTTGATTTGTGATGATACTTTATAAACTATACTGGAGCTTCTGTCGTACGTGGATTTTAAGTGGTTTTCTTATGCATATAACCGTACTGGACCTATGCTCGTACGTGGTTTCTTCATGATTTTATACATAAATGCTGATAATTCTATTTTTTATAGAATTATTTGTGCTTAAATTCCTAATTATTTATTTAATCCCCATATTATTTTACTAATAATCCCCTTTATTTAATGAAAATTCTTTAATGTGCAGGTAAATTAAATCCAGATGAAATTCAGTCGTTTCAGACGAAATTGGGCTGAAAACGAGCTAAAGGAGACTGGACCACTTCCAATTTGCAGACCGAATCATCAGTCGACTGGACACGCATGATGCCAGGTGTCCGTATTTTATTTGCCCCTAAATGATAAGATTGAAGGACACCGTACCAACCCTCTGGAGGACACACGTCGGGCCACATTCCACAGCTAATTGGACAAAAAGACTGATGACGTGGAAATATCTACTCTGCAGCAAATCAAATGAAGACAAGTGGCCAAACAATGCCAACTCATCCAGGATGGAAAAATTACCATTGTAGCCCTATATTTGTGTATAAATAGAGCATGATGGCAATTGAAAAATCAAGTAGTGTAAGTAGTGTAGAAGTAATTTTAGGTTAGTTTAGAAGTAGGAGTAGAAGTAATTTTTAGGGTAGTTTTTTTTAGAATAGTTTTATTTATTTATGAGATTTTATTTTCCTTAGTTTTCTGGAAACATTTCCGTTAGTTTTATTGGCAGCCATTAAACTTGTTGTTTTCACTTTTGGATACTGTTCATAGCTTATTTAAGGTTATTTTATTGAAACAATTTTCATTTCAGCCTTTCTTCCGATCTCGGTTTCACTCTTTAAGATAGTTTTACTCCACTCATTCCATTGTTTCACTTTCATTTTCCTGCAATTTTATTTTATACCTAGTTGATCTTGCATTTACCTTTTGGTGGGTTTGATCATTTTGCTAAAGGATGCTCCAAGGCTGATTCGGGAATGAACTAAGCAGTGCATTGGATGGAGTTCTTCAGGCTACTGTTGTGTGAGCAATAAAGCATGAGTTGGTTATATATTGCTATTGAGAGCAAGAGAAAGCAGAGACCCGTACCCCTAGCTCTATGTTTCATTTCAGTTTATAGATTCTGCTTTCATTTATTGCTTTAAGTTTTTATTCACTTCATTTCTTTTCTCTATAATGTTGTTGATATTGTGTCTTAAAGAATCAGTTACCCATTTATGTTTTGCTCTGTTTAGTTTATTTTTACTATTCACTTGTTGTTCTGTGTTATCCTGCTGGTAGTTAATGTCTGGTATTAATCCCTTTACAACCTATTAAGTTTGCCTTACTGACTCCCTTTATTTTCTTCTGCTGTCACCTTGTTGCCAGAGGCTGGACTGGGTGAAGGTCTAACAGTGTTGCTGGAGTCTATAATGGTGCAGAGCCGCTTGGTAAAGTATGGAGCTAACCACTATTCCATCTTCAGTGTCGGTTAGCTGATGTTTTGGCGCGTGACGCATATGAAAGCTCAAGCAGGACCCATGTTGAAGAATGAGGCTGCTCAGGTGTGTGTTGCTGGGACATACGAAGAGCGGCAGAAGAAAGCTGTTGTGTTAGGAATATATAGCAGGATGTGTTTGCTGGTACATAGGACTGGCCAGAACCGAACATGGAGCAGCATTTGTAGCAGGTTGCAGTTTGCAACCTGCAGCACCTGGACATTACAGGAGGCAGAAGACAAAATGCAGAGAACACGGACAGCAGCTGGAGCAGGATGCGATCAGTACAGTCTGTCGAGGACTCGTTTATCAGCAAATCGTGCAACGACAGCAGTTGAGAGACACCAGACGAGAGCAGCAGCAATGTCTGGAGCCTGGAGCACGACAAGAGCATAGGCATAAAATGCAGCAGTGCAGGAAAATGCCAGCACTTGGAGGCAGAGTAGCATAACGGGGAGGACAGTGAACAGTGTCCCACATCGAGACCACTTGGTTTAGCAATCCGGTTAAGGCCTTGTTTGGCCAAGTTATTTAATGCTTTAATTTTTAATGAGTTATTAGTTTCTTTTTTTGGTAGGTTAGTTTTAATAAAATTGCATGTTAATTTAAATTGTAGTTTTAATTTGGAGTTAGTAGTTATTTCATATTATATGTGTTAGGATTTTATTTTAGTTTAGTTGCAATTTAGATTAAAATTGATTTTTCATGTAGTAGTTAATTTTTATTATTAAGTTAGTCTTTAGTAATATTTAGGATTAATTTATATTTAGTTTTTTAGTTTTCTAGATTCATAGTTAGTTTCTTAATTAAATTGCATTTTTATTTATTATTCCAATTACATGCATTTTTATTTTAAGTTTGTTTAAGTTTTAGTTTAATTAATTTTATTTTCTTATTTCCATTTTTGCTTTTTATTTTAATTGCGTTATCTTTTGCAGGTATTTTTTTTTTATTGCTTGGAGCACTGTAAGTACTTTTAGCTCAGTTTTATTTTCTTTATTTTATAGTTTTATTATTTTCAGTACTTTAATTTTAGCCATGTAGACCACCCATCAGAACTTCATAATTTGCTAGAACATACTTAGGGTAAGAATAACTGGTAGTTAATTAGGCTTGTCAACTTCTCTGTGGGACGATAACTCGGGACTCAAATCCCATTATTACTTGTACGACCCGTGCACTTGCGGACATATACCCTTAGGGCTCATCAAGTTTTTGGCGCCGTTGCCGGGGAAGTCTTAATTAGCCATTAATTAATATTGGTGAAATTATGCTTAGGTGTAATTCTAGCTTGTGAATATTTAGGGTGTAAATATTTAGAGCCTTAGCTTAGGTTAGTTAAATTTTCTCTTAATTAAAATCAAAAAAATTGAAAAATTGAAAAACTTAAAAAAAATTTTCTAAGGACTTTTCGATTATTGCAAGCGTAGAGCCAAAAGTTTTGATTCCTTTCCTCTACATCCTAAAAGCGAACACACTCTTAGAAAAATTCGAAAGGACTCTAGAAAATTATTAGCTCCGCTGCAATTCACCATGACAAAAAATTGGAAAATTAGAATTGTTGGAGATTATGCGATGCCGACAATTGAAGGATATTATTTCGGCATTAGGCCACCAGCTGTCCCTGCTAACAACTTCGAAATTAAGCCTGCAATCCTCCAGATGATCCAAACTTCATTGCAGTTCAGTGGGCTCCCTCACGATGACCCACATGCTCATCTTGGGCAATTCCTAGACTTGTGCAACACGTTCAAACATAATGGATTATTTGATGATGTACTTAGGCTTAGATTATTCCCCTTCTCGCTTAGGGATAGGGCACGACACTGGTTAACCTCCTTGCCCCCAGGATCCATTTCTACATGGGACGAGTGAGCCCATCAATTTCTAGCTAAGTTTTTTCCTCCCTCTAAAATAGCCCAACTCCGTATTAATATATCTTCCTTTGCCCAGTACGACTCTGAATCTCTTTACGAGGCATGGAAACGATATAAGGAGCTTCTTAGGAAGTGCCCTCACCATGGCCTACCTTTATGGTTACAAGTTCAGACCTTCTACAACGGACTTACAATCCAAAATAGGACTATTGTTGACGCTGCTGCAGGTGGAGCGCTAATGTGTAAAACAGAGGAGGAAGCTTACGAGCTCTTAGACAAGATGTCGGCTAACAACTATCTATGGTCCTCGGAGAGGCAAATGCCAAAGAAGCCGATGAGTATTTATGAGCTCGACACATTGTCTACCTTGACCTCCCAAATCGCTAATCTTACGAAGAAGGTAGAGTCGCTCAGTACCGAACAAAATCCTCCCACCAGTCCTAATCCGATTTATTCTGTCCAAAGTCCTTTTCCTTCCTGCGAGCTGTGTAGTGGTACGTACTCTGTAGATAGGTGTCCGCTCAACTTAGAATCGGTTCAGTATGTTGCCCCTTCTCAAACACAACCCTTTTTCAAACACCTATAATTCAGGGTGGAGGAACCATCCTAACTTCTCCTGGAGCCAAAACCAAAGGCAAACCTCTAACTCCATATCTGTAAGACCCCCTAGTTTTCAAGCTCCACTGGTTTAGGTGCCACCACAACTGTAATTTCCATTTCATCCGCCTTCTCATCACCCATACTCACATCATCCATCACCACCACCACCACCACTTATGCAGCCCCAACTCTACCATGCACCAGCAGCTGAGAAGAAGCCTACATTAGAGGAGATGTTCTCAACGATCCTACAAAATCAAGCTGCTTCAATTAAGAACTTAGAGGTTCAAGTGGGATAAATAGCTAGTGCTCTTAGCCAACGTCCTCAAGGGACCCTTCCTAGTAATACTGAAGTTAATCCTGATAAGCAAAGGGAGGGTAAGGAACATGTTAGATCTATCACCCTTAGGAGTGGCAGAAAGTTAGATGAGCCACAAGTCAAGTCCCAACCTGAACAACACATAGTTGAAGAATCCTTAAGTTCTAACGAAGCAGCTCAGAAAGAGCAGGAACCTAAAGATCGGGCTGCCAAGGAAACAAAGCTAAGCGATTCTTCATCTATACCTTCTTCTTATTCATTACCTTCCTCGCCCTCTGATTCTACAAAGTTGACTATGAGAGTGCAAGATCAGGAAGTGAAGTTTAATGTTTTCAAACCTTTAAAATTCCCTGATGACTCTCAAAACTGTTTTGGGATGGAGGATATAAGGCTTGAGCATAAGAAATTCGAAAGAAGGAGGGAAGTTGATAGGGCTCAGGAGGATTTAACTGTTAACATTTTTTCACCATTTTGGCTAATCCTCCTGCTCTTCGCCCTACTGCTGAGTGTTGTCTTCTTCAGCTGCATTTGAAGTGGTTGTGTTTTCCTTTTCACATTGTATATAGTTCTTTTTCTTTTTCTTTTCTGTTGTTTCTTTCTTTGTTTATTTTGCAGGTTTAATTTCTAGTTTTGTTTCAATCAAAGCTTCAGTTGTTCATCATCATCAGATAGGGGAGTACTCTGTTCCTGAACTTCAATTCTTATATTATCTACATACGAGGATACTGTGCACTTCAAGTTTGGGGGAGGAGATATCACTTGAGTATTTTTCAAAAATTTGAGCAAAATTGAAAATTTTTTTCAAAATGTTTTCAAAAATCTGAGCTTAAATTATTTGATTGTGGGATGATTTAGTGCTTAGCATGTAGTTTTCTCATATTCCGATGATATGACCCCATGATTTAGTCTGACTTTGATTGACTGAGAAGCATGATTATAGGAAAAGCATTAAGTTGAGTTCTTGAATGTCTTGATTCTGATTATGATTTCCTCATTTTATGCACATGTCATGTCATGAATCTGTATATTTATTTAGAGAAAGCTTATGTGGTCTTAGGATTGCATTTGTTCAGTTGATTTTGTGTATCATATTCTAGAATTTGTTTGATCTAATCTCGAGGTGAAATATTATATCACACTTAATTAGGGAGATGATTTAGGCCATCTTTGGATCGTTTGAGCCTTTCTAGCCATCCCTGTACATATTTTACCCTAGTCACCTATCTGGGCCAAATAAGTCTTTCTCTATAAATACACCTGCTTATTTACCCTAGTCACCTATCTGGGCTAAATAAGTCTTTCTCTGTAAATACACCTGCTTATAAATTTCCTTAGCTTAAACTCTTTTCCTATCCTTTACCCCAAAAGCATGGAAAGTCATTGGGATATATTGTGAGCTTTGTACATATGGGTATCTGGTGATAGTGAAAGTTCGAAAAAAAATTGTAAAAGAAAGAAAAAGAAAAAGAAAAGAAGAAGAAGAAAAATACAAAAATAGAATAAAATGTCTAGTGAAATAAATAAGTTTGGGGGAAATAAATTGGAGCTCTTACATAATGATCCTAGAAAGTAATGCATGTTAAGGGGTAATTAAACCTAAATTGACTTTATCATACCTTAACCCCAGCTTGACATTATAAGCTTAAAGAAGTCCTATTGATCTTTAGTTAAGTGTGACTACATTAGTGAAGAGAGAAGTGAAAATCAGACTTATAGAATGATCACATGTCATTGACTTTGCATTCACTGTGTTTGCATAATCTGATCCAGTTAATGTACTGAGTAGCGGCTTTGACATTTTCACACACACACGAGGGATCCAATTTGGGTTAGGACTTATGATTGAATAATTCTAAATGTTGAACTTGTAATTGTGAGTCTTTGATTTCATAGTCTGAACTTTTTCTTTGAGGATGATATTGGGGAAATGATTGTGTTTTGTACTTGCCATTCTTACATTTGTTTTGTTTTGCTTGAGGACAAGCAAAAGCTCAAGTTTAGGGGTGTGATAATTCTATTTTTTTTAGAATTATTTGTGCTTAAATTCCTAATTATTTATTTAATCCCCATATTATTTTACTAATAATCCCCTTTATTTAATGAAAATTCTTTAATGTGCAGGTAAATTAAATCCATATATAATTCAATCGTTTCAGACGAAATTGGGCTGAAAACGGGCTAAAGGAGACTGGACCACTTCCAATTTGCAGACTGAATCATCAGTCGACTAGACACGCGTGATGTCAGGTGTCCGTATTTTATTTGCTCCGAAACAATAAAATTGAAGGACACCGTGCCAACCCTCTGGAGGACACACGCCGGGCCACATCGTACAGCAATTAGACAAAAAGACTGATGACGTGGAAATATCTACTCTGCAACAAATCAAATGAAGACAAGTGGCCAAACAATGCCAACTCATTTAGGATGGAAAAATTATCATTATACACCTATGTTTGTGTATAAATAGAACATGATGGAAATTTAAAAATCAAGTGGTATAGGAAGTAGGAGTAGGGTAAGTAGAAGTATTTTAGGGTAGAAGTAGGAGTAGAAGTAATTTTTAGGGTAGTTTTTTAGAATAGTTTTTTTTTTTTTATGAGATTTTATTTTCCTTAGTTTTCTGGAAACATTTCCGTTAGTTTTATTGGCAGCCATTAAACTTGTTGTTTTCACTTTTGGATACTGTTCATAGCTTATTTAAGGTTATTTTATTGAAACAATTTTCATTTCAGCCTTTCTTCCGATCTCGATTTTACTCTTTAAGATAGCGTTCCACTCATTCCATTGTTTCACTCTCATTTTCCTGCAAATTTATTTTTTACCTAGTTGATCTTGCATTTACCTTCTAGTGGGTTTGATCGTTTTGCCCAAGGTTGCTCCAAGGATGATTCGGGAATGAACAGCAGTGCATTGGATGGAGTTTTTCAGGCTACTGTTGTGTGAGCAATGAAGCATGAGTTGGTTTTATATTCCTGTTGAGAGGAAGAAAAAGCAGAGAACCGTGCCCCTAGCTCTATGTTTCATTTCAGTTTACAGATTCTGCTTTCATTTATTGCTTTAAGTTTTTATTCGCTCATTTCTTCTTCTCTATAATGTTGTTGATATTGTGTCTTAAGAATCAGTCACTCATCTCTGTTCTGCTCTGTTTAGTTTATTTTTGCTAATCACTTGTTGTTCTGTGTTATCCTGCCGGTAGTTAATGTCTGGTATTAATCCCTTTACAACCTTTAAGTTTGCTTTACTGACTCCCTTTATTTTCTTCTGTTGTCGCCTTGTTGCCGAAGGCTGGACTGGGTGAAGGTCTAACAGTGTTGCTAGAGTCTATAATGGTGCAGAGCCGCTTTGTAAAGTATGGGGCTAACCACTGTTCCATCTTCAGTGTCAGTTAGCTGATGTTTTGGCGCGTGACGCATATGAAAGCTCAAGCAGGACCCATGTCGAAGAATGAGGCTGCTCAGGTGTGTGTTGCTGGGACATGCGAAGAGTGGCAGGAGAAAGCTGTTGTGTTAGGAATATATAGCAGGATGTGTTTGCTGGTACAAAGGACTGGCCAGAATCGAACATGGAGTAGCATTTGTAGCAGGTTGCAGTTTGTAACCTACAGCACCTGGACATTACAGGAGGCAGAAGATAAAATGCAGAGAACACGGACAGTAGCTGGAGCAGGTTGCAATCATCTCAGTCTGTCGAGGACTCGTTTATCAGCAAATCGTGCAAAGACAGCAGCTGAGAGACACCAGACAAGAGCAGCACCAATGTCTAGAGCCTGGAGCACGACAAGAGCAGAGGAACAAAATGCAGCAGTGCAGGACAATGCCAGCACCTGGAGGCAGAGTAGCATAACGGGGAGGACAGTGAACAGTGTCCCACATCGGGACCACTTGGTTTAGCAATCCGTTTAAGGCCTTGTTTGGCCAAGTTTTAATAAAATTACATGTTAATTTAAATTGTAGTGTTAATTTGGAGTTAGTAGTTATTTCATATTATATGTGTTAGGATTTTATTTTAGTTTAGTTGCAATTTAGATTAAAATTGATTTTTCATGTAGTAGTTAATTTTTATTGTTAAGTTAGTCTTTAGTAATAATTAGGATTAATTTAGATTTAATATTTTAGTTTTCTAGATTCGTAGTTAGTTTCTTAATTAAATTGCATTTTTATTTATTAGTCCAATTACATGCATTTTTATTTTAAGTTTGTTTAAGTTTTAGTTTAATTAATTTTATTTCCTTATTTCCATTTTTGCTTTTTATTTTAATTGCGTTATCTTTTGCAGGTATTTTTTTTATTGCTTAGAGCACTGTAAGTACTTTTAGCTCGGTTTTATTTTCTTTATTTTATAGTTTTATTATTTTCATTACTTTAATTTTAGCCATGTAGACCACCCATCAGAACTTCATAATTTGCTAGAATATACTTAGGGTAAGAATAACCGGTAGTTAATTAGGCTAGTCAACTTCTCTGTGGGACGATAACTCGGGACTCAAATCCCATTATTACTTGTACGACCTGTGCACTTGCGGACATATACCCTTAGGGCTCATCAAATGCCGTACCAGAGAGTTGCTTCTACGAGATAGTTTAATTATGATGTATGAGTCGTGCTAGAGCTTTGCTTGCACAAGTTTGCATATTATGGTACATTTGAGGCCGTGGAAGTTGGTAAGATCCTCAAGCCTTACATCATTAGGCCAACATCCTTAAGCTTGAGGAGACGAGGGGGCTCTATTAGGCAAGGAGGCTCTGTTCGGTGGGGAGGCTCTCTTATGGTAAGATCCTCTAGCCCTATATCCTTAAGCCTAAGGAGGCCGCTCTGTATGGTAGGGAGGCTTTCTTACAGAAGGATCTTTAAGCCAACATACTCAAGTCCTTGAGGGGTGGGGAGGCTCTGATTGGCAGGAAGGCTCTCCTATATGATTACAACAAGTTCTTGGTATGGTGTAGGTAAGACCTACGATTGACACCCCTAACCATGGTACGAGTTCACGGAGTATGATGTACCGTGTATATCACATGGAGTACGATGTACCGTGTGATGATTTTATGATGAGAATGTCTAGCGAGGGGGAATCCACCTTCATGCCAGCACGATACCCCGTACACCTAGATATGTGTGGTTTGGGATGATTTATGATGTAGTTGGCCTACATAGTCACTTGTGATATTGTGACCTGGTTTTTATACATATGTGTGATTGTGGTTGTTTAAGGTAGACCCGAAGGAGGGGTTAAGCCTTGTGAACTTGATTTGTGAAATGATAATGAGGTTTGTGATTGAGAATTGATTTCAATGGGATTTTACGTATTTGAGAAAGAGATGTAATTTGAAAAGGAGGTTTCTTAAATGAATTGCCCTTTTTATGAGTTTAATGAGAATGAGCATGAGATGTTTTCACATGTTGATATTCCATGTTTTATATGCCAATTTTACATGATTTTGATACATGATATATATATGTATACTCATATGGCATAGTTTTATTCCTCATGCTCCCATTATAAATGATTTATGCAAAACACTATCAGTATGTAGATAGAGTAGTTACCTACCATGCTTACATTATTGCCTTACTGAGTGTGTGGTTGCTCATCCCTCTCTATTTCCCCCTTACAGAGCATGCATAGTAGCCCAGTGAGGACTAAGGTGTTGTATTTTGGATATCCGTTGCCATCCATTGCTAAGAGGTATACACATGAAGATTCTGGCCACTATGAGTTTATGGTGATGCCATTTGGATTAATGAATACTCCCACAACATTTATGGCACTGATGAATGATATATTTAAGCCATACCTGGACAAGTTTGTGATTGTGTTCATTGATGACATATTGGTATATTCCAAGTCCAGGGAAGATCATGAGGAGCACTCAAGGATAGTTCTGCAGACCCTCCGAGAGGAAGAATTATATGCCAAACTCAGCAAGTGAAACTTTTGGTTAGAGCAGATCTCATTTTTGGGCCATGTTGTGTCGACGGATAGGGTATCGGTGGATCCATCCAAGATAGAGGTAGTTGTACAGTGGGAACAGCCCAAGACAGTTACTGCGATCAAAAGCTTTCTGGGATTGGAAGGATATTATAGGAGATTTGTAGAGGGTTTCTCCATACTAGCTGCTCCATTGACACGCCTCATGCATAAGGATGTTAAGTTTGTATCGGATGAGGCATGCGAGAGGAGTTTTGAGGAGCTAAAGACTCGATTGACCACTGCTCCAGTTCTCACCATTCCTACCAGCTCAGGAGGATTCTCAGTGTATACGGATGCATCACACCAGGGATTGGGCTGTGTACTTATGCAGGACGGGAATGTAGTTGCCTATGGATCTAGACAGTTGAAAGATCACAAGAGGAACTACCCGACCCATGATTTGGAGTTAGCGGCCTTGGTATTTGCTTTGAAACTATGGTGCCACCATCTCTATGGTGATAAATTTTAGGTGTTCACAGATCATAAGAGCCTTAAGTACTTGTTCTCGCAGAAAGAGCTGAATATGAGACAGAGGAGATGGCTCGAACTTTTAAAGGACTATGATTGTGAAATCATGTACCACGCGGGTAAGGAAAATGTAGTTACCGATGCTTTGAGCAGGAAGAACCTTGGGTTATTGTCTTATATGATGGTACGGGAACATGAATTGTTGGAACAATTTACGGACCTCAGTTTGGATGTAACCCCACCTGGATCTGAGAGACTTGAGATCATGGCTAGTTTGAGACTGGAGCCAGAATTGATTGGCCATATTCAGCAGGCCCAGCAGAGCGATCGACGGTGCATCGATTGGCTAAGGCAGATACAGACAAGTGTGGGTACTGATATTGAGCTGAGTGTTGATAGGATATTGAGGTTTAGAGGCATATTATGTGTTCCCGAGGATCCTGAGATCAGGAGGTTAATTTTATCAGAGGCTCACTCATCGAAGTATACGTACATCCGGGAAGTACTAAGATGTATCAAAACCTTCGAAAGGTTTATTGGTGGTCTGGAATGAAAAGAGACATTGCTAAATATGTCGCTAAGTGTCTCGTTTGTCAGCAAGTGAAGGTAGAGCATCAGAAGTCTGCATGATTATTGCAGCCTCTATTGATACCGACATGGAAGTGGGAGCACGTCACCATGGATTTTGTGATGGGGTTGCCGAGGACCTGCAGAGGTTATGATGCCATATGGGTTATTGTGGACAGGTTGACTAAGTCCTCCCATTTCTTGGCTATGAGAGCTACCGATTCACTGAGTCAGTTGGCGAACCTGTATATTCGAGAGATAGTACGGCTACATGGTATACCAGTGAGCGTTGTTTCTGATAGGGATGCCCACTTCATTTCCTATTTCTCGGAACACTTTCAGGAAGTGCTGGGGAACCGACTGAGTTTTAGCACCGCTTTTCACCCTCAGATAGATAGGCAGTCAGAGAGGACTATATAGACCCTCGAGGATATGTTGAGAGCATGTGTACTGGATTTTAGAGGCTCTTGGGATGACCACCTGCAGTTAGCCGAGTTAGCCTATAATAATAGCTATCATGTGAGTATCGGGATGGCACCCTATGAGGCACTGTATGGATGCAGATGTCGATCCCCCATTGGATGGGAAGAGGTTGGTGACAGACAAATTTTTGCTCTGGACTTAGTGCAGCAGGCATCTGAGGACGTCCAGTTGATATGTGAGAGATTACGGATAGCTCAAAGTCGACAAAAGAGTTATGTTGACAAGATACGGAGAGCACTAGAGTTTGATATGGGTGAGTCGGTATTTTTGAGGGTTTCACTTTCGAAGGGCAGTATGAGGTTTGGTAAGAAGGGTAAGCTGAGCCCTAGATATATCAGACCCATCGAGATTTTAGAGAGAGTGGGAGATAAGGCGTATAGGTTGGCATTGCCAACGGACTTGGCAAATGTCCACAACATCTTCCATGTCTCTATGCTTCGAAAGTATCACCCAGACCCGACACACGTGATAAGATATGAGTCGTTGGAGCTCAATGAGAGCATGACGTATGTTGAGAAGCCGGTTCGGATATTGGACAGAAAAGAGAAAGTGTTGCGGAATAAGACAATTCCCTTGGTGAAAGTTCTTTGGCAACATCACACGGTGGAAGAAGCCACATAGGAATTGGAGAACTTGATACAGGAGAAGTACCCCCAACTTTTTGAAGAGTGACTTGGTTCTAATTTGGAGGACCAAATTCCTTGAAGGAGGGGAGAATGTGAGACCCCGTATATGTATGGTTGTAAAGTGTGAAATTGGATCAATGAATACTAATGGACTTGTAATGTAAAGTGCAATTGATGTAAGTCCATGGATTCAATGTACATATGTGCAATATGATTTGTAATGTACATACAAGTTTCATTGTGTATGAATATGAAGAAATGAGCTCTTGAAGTGAGGAATGTGAATAGAACTCAAAATGAGTAGTATGGTAAATGGAAGGAAGTCGCGTGAATATAAATGCTTCCATTTGGTTTTATACAGGTAATGCCTACAAGTTTCAATGTGAATAAGGTATGAATGGATGCCATTTTCCAGTCATAAAAGTGGATGGATAATAAAATGGCTATGGTAGCAAATTAAGGACATTTGGGTGTGAGTTGCTGCAGGGAAACTGCAGAAAATCTAAAAAATATGAAGGCCAAATTGATCTCATAGGATGAGAAATGGATCTGGAAGAGCCAGAATGCTCTTATTTGGACAATGGAATAGAGCATATCGATCTGCAATGGGGCCAGATCGATCTCTTAACCATTTTGTATTGAAAAGATCGATCTTCAAGCATACAGATCGATCTCCTTAGCTCTCTGTTTGGGAGCAAATTGATCTCAAGTTTCGACAGATCGATCTCATGCTTAAAATGCCATGAAAAAGAGGGATTTAAGGGGACCAGATCGATCTGCTCCTAGTGCAGATCGATCTCCTCAAGCTATTTCTATAAAATAAGTGCTGAAAATCTAAAAATTTTGGGAAAAACATCACCCTTCCATTTTTAACCCAAAGACCTAACTTTCTCTCTCTAAAATCAGCAATTTTCAGTAAGAATTGAGGGGAGGCCATTAGACACTAAGTTGTTCATCTTGAGGAAGAGAACAACATAGTTGGAACCCAAAATCCCATTATTGGTATTGAAGGAGCTAAAGGCATTGACATTCATAGCAAGAAGAAAAATCAGATTTGGTAAGATTCTAACACTCCAACTCTGGTACATTATCTATTTAATTGATTTTGGGGTTGTTTGGCATGAGTATGGATGGTTAGAAAGACCTATGTTGTGTTAGAAACAAATGTAACCTAAAAAATGGATTGAACCTAGTGTGAGAAAGTGAAAGTCAAATGAGTTGATGAATTATGGGTATGCTAAAGTAGCTATTGGAGTAATGTAAATGATATGAAATCGATAAATAAAGCTATAAAGTGAGTTCAGTGAATTTATGAGGATGAGTATAAGTAAGGCTTGATGAAAGGCCATAGTGGGGAAATTGGTGAACCATGAGCCTAATATCAATTTAATATCGATTTAGAATAAGTTAAGAGGCCAAAGAGAATCCATCTACTTGAGTTATGGGTAGAATAATAAAGCGAGGCCTCACAAGCATTAATAGAGACAATAGGTCGAATCGACTATAGTAAACGTAAAAGTTAGATTATAATGGGCTAAAACGATTCGAAATTTCGTTTATGTGTAGTCCCGAAGAGTCCGTTGGAAATGAATCGAGCTGTACGAGTAAGCAGCTTTAAGGAAGTGGAATCACACATCGCGATTCCAAGTAAGGGAATTTTGTAAGTATATAGAGGTAGCTGCTCATACTTTTAACTCGTGGGTATATAGGGCTTTGAAAATGTGCATAGATTTATAGAAATGTATTTTGACGATGTATGGATGTGACTATGAATAATTGTATGAGATTTGGTGGTTGAAATGGTTTTGTAAAGAAAAGGGATAGTAAGGCTAATAATTGCATAAATCACGTGTTTTGAATGTTTTCACAAAACACAATGCTTTGACTTGAGCAAATAAAAGGATAGGTTGGCTAGTGTTTGATTGATGTTATTGAATAGCACATGTGAAGTGCTAAACATATTTTGAGATGTTTTGAATGTATTTGAGCCACCTATAGTGTGTATGTCATTTAATTCGCGCTAAAGCCTTGCTCGTGGTAGATTTTGATGTTTTCATTTGTATGAAATGTGCTGAAGTTTATCTCGCACATTGATTTGGGAACTATGATGATGTTTATAAACCGTACTAGAGCTATGCTCATACGTGGTTTCGTTATGATAGGATGCATGAGTCATGCTAGAGCTTTGCTCGCACAAGTTTGCACATTGTAATACGTATGAGGTTGTGAAAGTTGGTAAGATGCTGTCCTACATGGGTACAGAAGGATCCTTAAGCCAACATCCTAAAGCCCTGGAGGGGTGGGGAGGCTCTGTTCGACAGGGAGACTCTCCTACATGGATATGGGAAATTCTTGGTAAGGGGTAGGTAAGATCTAGGAATGTCACCCCCAATCACGATATGAGTCCGCGAAGTACATTGTACCGTATATATCACATGGAGTACGATGTACCACGCAATGGTTATTTGATGAGAAAGTCTAGCGAGGGATAATCCACTTTCATGCCAGCACGATATCCCGCACACCTAGATGCGTGTGGTCTGGGATAATTTATAATGTAGTTGGTCCACATAGGCACTTTTGATATAGTGACCTGGTTTTTATTACATATGTGTGATTGTGATTGTCCAAGGTAGACCCGAGGGAGGGTCGAGCCTTGTGAGATTGGATTTATGAAATGGTAATGATGTTTGTGATTGAGAAAATGGTTTGTGATGGGATTCTATGTGTTTGAAAAAGAGCCTTGTGATGTGATTTAAAAAGGAGGTTTCTTAAATGAATTGCCATTTTTATGAGTTTAATGGGAATGAGCATGAGATGTTTTCACATGTAGATATTCCATGTTTCATATGCCATTGTTACATGATTTTGGATACATGATATATATGTATATTCATATGGCATAGTTTTATTCCTCATGCTCCCATTATAAATGATTTATGCATAACACTATTAGCATGTAGATAGAGTAGTTATCTACCATGCTTGCATTATTGCCTTGCTGAGCATGTGATTGCTCATCTCTCTCTATTTTCTCCCTTCTGCAGAGCGTGCATAGTAGCCTAGTGAGGACTGAGGCATTATGTTTTTGGACTTCCGCTGCTTCCATCGTCGAAAGGTATATACACAAGATTCTTTTTGTCTCTAAACAATGTAATGGCACAGTAATTATTGAGTTGTATTTATGGGGGACGTAGATGTCAGTGAACATAACATGTGTAAGTTAATGATTAACTTTCAATTGTATGACATCGCTTTATTTTAACTAAGATTGAATGAGATGTGATGTTTATTATTGACTCACAACCCAACAGTGTGGTGGTAAGTTAGTTAACGACTGGGTAAGGTAACAGTAAAACGCGAAAAATTTTCAGTGATTTTCGATTAAAGAGAATGAAAAAGGGTCGTGACAACAATTGTGATCTATGTGAATCTATATTTCGAGGTTGTATATAACTAACTGATATTGAGTTAAGCATGATATTAAATAGGAGAAGTACATTGTCAATTTAGACATATACTTTCGCATAATCTCATATTAAAATGGCATGACAATTAGGTACTATTGCGATAAGCTATATATGCTTGTTGTGTAGGGCCTGAATATGTGTTGTAGGCAACTAATATAGATAAGAAAACTAATAAATGCAAGTGGCTTATACTAATCATACCAAACTATCGAAGTGAGTAACAGGTGAAAAAAATGGCCTGAAATTTAAAGCTTTTCTGATATACTCGAGGGTTGCTACATTAGGTTGGTTCTAAGGTGAACCTCCTTTCTATAGTGATCAGCTCAGACGTTTTGAGTGTGTGTAGACTGATCTCTATCGAAATTATTGTATCTATTTTGAAAGCTAGCCTGAATGGAGTTTCTTCTAGTGTTGAATGGGGAGTTGTCTTGATCACCTAGAGTATACCTATAGCTCTTCTACCTATCCCCCAGCATCTCCTAACTTTTTCTTGAATGCAATCAAGATCTTATTTATAGATTCTACTTTTCTATTAGTCTTCTGTCACAACTTCATTCCGTGACTTACCAAAAACCAATACAAATTTTTTGTTTTTTACTTTACTTACCTTTCTCTCCTCGACAGTTGGGCTGTGATTCGATATTACTCACTCACTCACACTCATTCACAATATACATAGAATTTAGTATTCTTTTCGATAACATAAACTGTTATACAGTATTTATACATATACATCCCGACCGTATAATTGTTTACATAACTGTGCTTATACATTGTTCAGTACAAAATGTTTAAGTGTGTGTACCTCTCGTGAGATGGATAGGCAACAGATACAATGAATACTATACCTCAGCTAGACTCAATCTACTGCGGATGATCTGCAGAGAGTGAAAAATAAAGGGGGATGAGTAAACAATGCGCTCAGTAAGGAAATCAGGCAAGCTAGTAGACAACCGCACTATCTATTGAAAATAACGCTTTACCTTTCCTTCTCTCATCTCAAAGCATATATCAAAACTGATATAATAGTAGTACAGAATAAATCCCATGTACTTAAAATCATGCTGAGTTAGCAAATGTAGGCATTCATGCAAAAAATTGCATATTTATAATTTTGGAATGCCTTTATAGAAATCATTGCCATTTACATAAAAATCACATAAATATGGCAGTTCACAACATAACACAAATCGATGTCCGACCTATATCTCTCAGGTCTAACCGTATCATGAAAATGTAAGACCCCGTATATGTATAAGGGTAATGTGTGTACTTGGATCAAATAATATGAATGGACTTGTAATGTAAAGTATGATTGATGTAAGTCCATGGATTCAATGTATGTATGTGTAATATAAATTGTAACGTACATACAAGTTTCATTGAGTATGAATACGAAGAAATGAGTTATGGCAAGTGATGGATGTGATTGAAACTCAAAATGAGTAGTGTGGTAAAATGGAATGGAGTTATGCTTCCATTTGGTTTTATGTTGCATACCTTTGAATATACAATGAATGCACACAAGTTTCAATGTGCATAAGGTATGAATGGATGCCATTTTCAAGTTATAAAGGTGGATGGATGAGAAAATGGCCATGGCAATAGATTAAGGATGTGTTGGTATGAGTTGCAGCAAAGAAACTGCAGGAAATCTGGAAAACATGAGGTCCAGATCGATCTCATAGGATGAGAGATCGATCTGGAAGAGCCAGAATGCTCTTATTTGGGCGAAAGAATAGAGCAGATCGATCTCCAATGGAGCCAGATCGATCTGCCAAGCATTCTGTAGTGGAAAGATCGATCCCCAAGCACCCAGATAGATCTCTTTAGCTCTCTGTTTGGGAGCAGATTGATCTCATGCTTCGACAGATCGATCTCATGCCTAGACAGATCGATCTCATTGCTTCGACAGATCGATCTCAGGCTTAAAAATGCCGTGAAAAAGAGGGATTTTAAAGGACCAGATCGATCTCCTCTTGGACCAGATCGATCTCCCCAAGCTATTTCTATATAAGGAGAGCTGAAAAATCTGGAAATCTCGGAAAAACATTTAACCTTACAATCTCAACCCAAAAACCTAACTTTCCCTCTCTAAAATCAGCCATTTTCAGTGAGATTTGGAGAGAGATCATTAGAGGCAAAGTTGTTCCTATCAAAGAGAAGAACAACATAGTGAGAGGGCATTTTCCTATTCTTGGAATTGAAAGAGTTAAGGGCATTACCATTTGGAGCAAGAAGAGAAATCATATTGGTAAGATTCTAACACTCCAATCTAAATGCATTAGCTATTTAATTGATTTTGGAGTTGATTAATATGAGTATTGATGGATAAACTACCTAGGAATGTAGTGGAATTGGTGTGACCTAGAAATCTAAAATGGGTATAATGTGAGGATATGTAGGATTGAATGAGCTGATGATTTATGGCATGCTAAAGTTGTTATTGGGGTAATGATTATGATTTTAAATGGTTAAATGAGATTACATTGTGAGTTTGGAGGAATTGTGGAAATGGGTATGTATATAATTGATAAATGCCATAGTGAGGAGATTCATGGAATATGAACGCTATGAGCTTTATGTCGATTTGATATCGACTTTGAATAAGTTAATAGGCCTAAGAAGGTCCATAGACTCGAGTTATGGGTAAAGTAATGAAACGAGGCCATATAAGCGTTAATAGAGGCTATAGGTTAAATTGACTATAGCAAGCGCAAGGGTTGCATTGTATGGATCGAATATAATGCGGGATACGATTTTGTGCAGTCCCCGAAGAGTTCGTTGAAGGCAAACCGAACCGTACGAGAAAGCAGCTTAAGGAAGTGGAATCACGCATCGCGATTCCAGGTAAGGGAATTTTGTGAGTATATAGAGGTAGCTGCTCGTACTTTAAATTTATGGGTGAATATTGGGTGTTTTACGAAGTGCATGGTTGCTAAAGTAAATGATTGATGGTATTCATGAATGAGAATGAGTATATGTGTGATTTTGGTTTTGGAAGTGGATTCTATGAAATGGGATAGTAAGGCTAATAATTGCATAAAATCTAATGTTTTGATGTTTTTCAAAGCGGAAATTGCTTGGTTTTAAGCAAGCTTGTAGACGGGTCGGCTAGTGTTTTATTGTTGTTGTGGAAAAGCAATTGTGAGTGCTAAACCCGATTGCTGGGATCGTTTGATTGTGTATGAGCCGCCTATCGTATTTGCATGACATAAATCGCGCTAGAGCCTCGCTCGCGCTGGATTTCTATGTTTTCACTTGTGTGAAACGCGCTTGAGCTTAGCTCGCACTTTTAATTTGAATTGTGATGATGTTTATAAACCGTACTGGAGCTTACGCTCGTACGTGGATTTGAGTGGTTTTTCTTATGCATATAACTGTACTGGAGCTATGCTCGTACATGGTTTCTTCATATTTTATGCATAAATACCGTACCAGAGCGTTGCTCGTACGAAGTGATTGGTTTTGATGCATGAATTCGCGCTAGAGCGTAGCTTGCGCTGGTTTTCACACTGTGGTATGTATGAGGCCGTGGTGAGAGATACGGATTAACTCAGGGAACCCAACAGTCCTGACAGACCTCTTAGGTGGGGTGAGGGTGAGGGGCTAGGACCTGACATAATCTATCCAGGGAACCCAACAGGCCTGACAGACCTCTTAGGTGGGGTGAGGGTGAGGGGCTAGGACCTGGATCAGGGAACCCAACAGGGGCGAGCAAGGCCATGAGGGGCTAGGACCTGGTATTGAGGTTACTCCCACGCGCTCTTGAGACTATAAAGGTTACACTTGGCATGGGGTAGATAAGACCTATGGCAGGCACCCCCAACCATGTTATGGGTTTGCGGAGTACGATGTACCGTGTATATCACATGGAGTACGATGTACCGCGTGGTGGTTACTTGATTTGAGAAAGTCTGGCGGAGAACTAACCCACCTTCGTGCCAGCATGATACCCCGCACACCGGAATCCGTGTGGTCTGGGATGATATGTGACGATTGGCCATCATAGTCACTTGAGATATAGTAACCTGTCTCCTTGCTTGATTTACTTACTACCACATGATTTTAAATCTCTAAGTGTGATTGTGATTGTTTAGGGTAGACCCGAAGGAGGGGTCGAGCCTCGTGGATTTGAATTGTGAAATGAAAATGAGGTTGTGATTGTGGATTGATGTGATGTGATGTATGTGATGAGAAAGAGTTTATGACGTTGATTTAAAAAGGAAGTTTCTTAAAGAATTGCCCTTTTATGAATTTAAATGAGATTGAGCTTGAGATGATTTTTACATGATGTCTCTACCATGTTTTATATGCCAATGCACATGATTTTGATACATGATATATATGTATATCCATATGGCAAAGTTTTATTCCTCATGCTCCTACTATAAATGATTTATGCATAACACTATCAGCATGTAGATAGAGTAGTTATCTACCATGCTTGCATTATTGCCTTACTGAGCGTGTGGTTGCTCATCCCACTCAATTTCCCCCCTACAGAGCGTGCATAGTAGCCCAGTGAGGACTGAGGTGTATTATTTTGGACTCCGCTGCATCTCCATCACTAAGAGGTATATATACACAGTGATTCTTTTTGTGTCTAAACAATGTAAAAGCACAGTATTCTTTTGAGTTGTACTTATGGGGATGTAGATGTCAGTAAAACATGTATTCGTATAAATACATGATTAAATGCACATGTATGACATCGTTTTAATTAATTGAGAATGAATGAGATGTGGTGATTATTATTGGCTCACAGCCCAACATTGTGTGGTGAGTTTAGTTCACGACCGGGTAAGGTAACAGTAAAACGCGAAAAATTTTCAGTGATTTTCGGTTAAAGAGAATGGAAATGGGTCGTGACAGAAAACAAGTGATATAACATGCGAGACTCAGTGGCTAAATGCAATACTCTCCTGGACTATAACCATATCCTAAAATGTGAAATCCTAGGCAACACAGATCTCGGTGTGCAGGTATCACTACTACAATGGGAGGGGGGGTCAGTCCATTGATAATTCTATTTTTTATAGAATTATTTATGCTTAAATTCTTAATTATTTACTTAATCCCCACATTAATTCTTTAATAATCCCCTGTATTTAATTAAATTTCCTATTTGTGTAGAAAAATTAAATCATGATGAAACTCAGCCGTTTCAGTCGTTATTGGGCTGAAAACGAGCCAAAGGAGATTGGGCCACTTCAAATTTTTGCAGACCAAGCCATCAGTCATCTGGACACGCGTGATGCCAGGTGTCGATATTTTATTCGCTCTGAAACGATAAGATCGACAGATACCGAGTGAATATTCTGGAAGGCACACGTTGGGCCACAGCTCAGAGCCAACTGGACAAACCGACAAGTGACGTAGAAATATCCATCTGCAAGCGAATCAATTGAAGACAAGTGACAAATTAATGCCAACTCATCTAGGATGAAAATTTACCATTGTACCCCTATTGTTGTGTATAAATAGAACATGATGGCTATTGAAAAAAATGAAGTAGGATAGGTAGGGTAAAATTAGGGTAGTTTAGAATAGCCTTAGATAATTTTTAAAGCTTTTCTCTTTTATTTTCGGCAAAGTTTCTTTCTTCTAAAAAATCTTACTGTTCATTTCATGTTTTCTTTCCATAGTGTTAATGTCATTTTGTAATAGACCTTCATTCAATCTAGCTTACGGTTTCTTTCATTTAAGCTTTATATTGTCAAAGTTTGTTTTTAGTTTCCAGTTATTAAATCAAGTCTCGGTTCCTTCCCTTTTTACTTATGCATTGTTTTCTCTAATTTTCATTTCACCATTGGAAGCTCTCGGTTAAAACAAAAGCAGTGCAGTCGGGTGGCAATAACTTCTCATTCAATCTATCACTAGATGACTCTGTTGCCTTGATGTGGATTGATGATAGACATTGGTGCACATCATGAGCAGATTGGAGTCTCGGCTGAAGAAGGGAATGAAGCCATCCAAGAATGTTTAAGTTCCTGTTTTTATGATTAATGATGCTCACGGGTGATGATTTCATTTATGATTTTAGCAATTTTTTATGGCATTTTTAAGTTTGCATTTTGTTAAGCTTTATTATTTTCTTCCCTTTCCTTATTTCAGTAGTATTAATGTTTCATTATTAGATTGGGTAGTTTTGTAATGCATTTCACCGTTGCTTGTCTGGTTTTTACATGTTACTGAGGTTGATGATTGAACGTAGCTACTGTAGTTAATGTTAGATAGTTTTCATTAATCTCATTAAGTTTGTCAGCTAAAGTTTATTAGATAAAAGTGGATTCCAATCGGTGCATTGAGAAGCATTTCTGGTCTGCTCTGTTCCCCCCTATTTGCAATCTATCCTACTGTGCATTTACATTATCAGTTTTTCTTCTCTGCCGACTGTCTCAGAAGAATGGTGTACACTGCTGAAGGTTGCTAATGCTTAAATCATTCACTGATGATGAGATGCTCGATATATCCTGCCCTTGATCCGCACGCATCAGTTGCAAGCATAGGATGAAGGTATAGCAGAGTTAGTGGCAGCATACCTGGAACGGACGGACAGCAGCAGTGCAGAGGCCGTGGACGGGTAGGTGACAGCACTCACCATTGGTAATCCTGCAACCTTGTACAACCTGCACAGCACAGCAGCTGGCGTTAGCAGTGCACCAGGCCAAGGATAGTACAATCAGTAGCAGAGCAGGACAGTACCCGAACCTTACCTGGAATTTGGAGTGAAAATGCCAAATGAACAGTAACTGGTGGGAAAGTTTCTGTTCATTCAAAACATTAAGGCTTGTTTGGTGGATAGGTTATAGGCATAACTCATTTTCATGCATGTTTAGTTAGTTAGGCTATTAGTTAGTTTAGTTAAATCTCAATTGCATTTAGTTAGTTTGTTTAATTAGATAATTTAGATTTAATTAGTTTTCTAAGTAATTTTAATCTAGCATTAGGAATTTAATTCATTTTATGCATTTTTAGTTTTAGATAAAAATTCCAAAAATATGTTCATACATTTTTAATTAGATTTTAGGATAGTTCAATTTGCAATTAGTTTAATTACATGCATTTTTTGTTAGTTTACTTTTAGTTTAATTAATCATGCTTTGTTATTTCTTATTTGCATTTTATTTTAATTTGGGTAAATAGTTTTAACTGTTTTAATTTCTTTTGCAGGTTTTCAATTTTAATTGCTTAGAGCTCTGTAAGTGAATTTTGTTTGGTTTAATTTCTTTTATTATTGCTTTTAATTAGCTTTAGTAGATCACCCTCCATCATTTCATAATTTGCTAGGATATACTTAGGGTAAAAGTAACCGATAGTTAATTAGGCTAACAACTTCTCTGTGGGACGATAATTCCGGGACTCAAATCCCATTATTACTTGGACGACTCGTGCACTTGCGGATAGATACCCCTAGGGTTCGATTAAGCTTTTGGAGCCATTGCCGGGGAAGTTTTAATTAGTCCTTAATTAATATCGGTGAAATTATACTTAGGTGTAATTCTAGCATGTAAATATTTAGGTTGTAAATATTTAGATTAGTTAATTTTCTCATCATTAATTAAAAAATTCAAAAAAATTGAAAAATTGAAAAAACTTAAAAATTTCTTCTAAGGACTTGTTCATGTCTGCATGCGTAGAGCCCAGAGCTTTGATTGCCTTCCTCTAGATCTTGAAATTGAACGAACTCTTGGGAGAATACGAAAGGAATCTAGAAAATCCATAGCTCCGCTGCAACACACAATGGCAGATAATAGGGAAATCAGGATAATTGGGGATTATGCGATGCCGACGATCGAAGGATACTACACTGGCATTAGGCCACCAGCAGTCCCTGCTAACAATTTTGAAATTAAGCCGTCCATCCTTCAAATGATCCAAACCTCTTTGCAGTTCAGTGGGCTTCCACATGATGACCCACATGTTCATCTTGGGCAGTTCTTGGACTTATGCAATACTTTCAAGCACAATGGATTATCGGACGATGCATTACGACTTAGACTATTCCCTTTTTCACTCAGGGATAGGGCAAGACACTGGTTGACCTCGCTGCCCCCAGGATCCATTTCCACATGGGATGAGTTAG
This sequence comes from Firmiana major, assembly GCA_033439115.1. Classification (NCBI taxonomy): domain Eukaryota; kingdom Viridiplantae; phylum Streptophyta; class Magnoliopsida; order Malvales; family Malvaceae; genus Firmiana; species Firmiana major. The sequence goes on from CM065912.1 coordinate 24,255,885, forward strand.
CCCATCAATTTCTAGCCAAATTCTTTCCACCCTCCAAAATGGCCCGACTTCGTAGCGATATATCCTCCTTTGCCCAATACGACTCAGAATCTCTCTATGAGGCATGGGAGCGATACAAGGAGCTTCTTAGGAAGTGTCCTCACCACGGCCTACCTCTATGGCTGCAAGTCCAAACTTTCTACAATAGGCTTACAAGCCAGAATAGGACGATAGTGGACGCTGCTTCGGGTGGAGCATTGATGTGTAAAACGGAGGAAGAGGCTTATGAGCTGCTAGATAGGATGGCAGCTAATAATTATCAATGGTCCTCGGAAAGGCAGCTGCCAAAGAAATCGGCGGGGATATATGAGCTTGACACGATGTCCACCTTGACTTCTCAGATAGCCAATCTTACAAAGAAGGTGGAGTCGCTCACTACCCAACCTAATCCCTCTAACAATCCTAATCCCGTGTTTTCTGTCCAAAGTCCATTTATATCTTGTGATCTGTGCAGTGGTACCCACACTGTGGATAGGTGTCCACTTAACCTCGAGTCGGTTCAGTACGTTGCCCCTAAGCAACAGAACAACCCTTATTCGAACACCTATAATCCCGGGTGGAGGAACCATCCAAACTTTTCATGGAGCCAAAATCAAGGGCAAGCTTTAAATTCTAGACTAGTAGGACCCCCAGGTTTTCAAGCTCCACAGGTTCAGTTACCACCACAGCATCACTTTCCTCACCACCCACCACCTCCATATCCACATCATCCACAGAATCAATCTCATTCACCCCATTTCCATCAACCACCACCACCACCACAACCCCAGCATTCATCTGCAGCTGATAAGAAACCCTCTCTCGAGGAGATGTTCATGACAATCTTGCAAAACCAAGCAGCTTCAATCAAGAACCTAGAGGTTCAGGTAGGACAGATAGCAAACACTCTTAGTCAACGTCCTCAGGGAACCCTCCCTAGTAACACAGAAGCCAATCCTATTAGGCAGAGGGAAGGGAAGGAACATGTAAAAGCTATCACCCTTAGGAGTGGCAAAGAGTTAGTAGCTACCCCTGTTAAGTCCAGACTTGACTAGCCCTCAGTTGTTAAACCCATAGGTTCTAGTGAAGCAGCTCAGATGGAGCAAGAAGCAAATGATCAAGCTGCAAAGGAAACAAAGTCAGGCAATTCTTCACATTTACCCGTTTCCTTGTCACAACCTTCGATAACCTCTGATGCTATGAAAGTCCCCACTACATCACCTCCTGTTAGGCCACCAGTCCCTTTTCCACAGAGATTTTAAAATTAAAAACTGGACCAGCAATTTGCCAAATTCCTTGAGGTTTTTAAGAAACTTCACATTAATATTCCATTCGCAGATGCCTTAGAGCAAATGCCAAGCTATGTGAAGTTCATGAAAGATATTCTCTCTAGGAAAAGACGATTGGAAGATTATGAAACGGTGGCTCTAAGTGAGGAGTGTAGTGCCATCATTCAGAGAAGGTTACCCCCAAGCTCAAAGATCCTGGAAGCTTTACCATACCATGCACCATTGGGAATCTATTCTTTGGTAAAGCTCTATGCGACCTAGGAGCTAGTATAAACTTGATGCCATTATCCATCTATCAGAAGTTAGGGATAGGGGATGCCAAACCCACCACAGTGACCCTCTAGTTAGCTGATAGATCAATTAAATATCCAAAGGGGGTTATTGAGGATGTATTAGTAAAAGTGGACAAATTTATCTTCCCTGCTGATTTTATTGTGTTGGATATGGAGGAAGATAGAGAAGTCCCAATCATATTAGGCAGACCATTCCTTGCAACTGGTAGAACCCTAATAGATGTACAGAAGGGGGAGTTAACAATGAGAGTTCAGGATCAGGAAGTTAAATTTAATGTGTTCAAATCTCTGAGGTTTCCTGATGACTCTCATGATTGTTTTAGGATGGATCTAGTGGATAAAGATATCACTGAGGAGTTTTCCAAGACACATCCTTTAAACCCTTTAGAAGCCTCCTTAGTGAAATTTGTGGTTCTTAAAGAATATAGTGAAGATGATGATGAGGTCTACGAGACTTTACAGTTGTTAGAGGTCACTCCTTCTGAGGAGATTGCCCAATTTGAGACATTAGACTCTTCATCTATTCCAGCTTCAAATATTTTTCCATCCACCAGTGATCCTCCAGCATTAGAACTCAAACCTTTACCCTCACACCTTAGGTATGCTTACTTAGGTGAATCCTCCACAAGACCAGTAATAATATATGCTGCTCTCTCCATTGATCAGGAGGCCAAATTACTACAAGTATTAATAGAGCATCAAAAGGCTATAGGCTGGTCTATCTCTGACCTTAAGGGTATTAGTCCCTCTATCTGTATGCATAAGATACTATTGGAGGAAGGGCATAGGTCATCTATAGAGCACCAGCGTCGATTGAACCCGATGATGAAGGAAGTTATCAAGAAGGAGATTATGAAGTGGTTAGATGCAGGGATTATCTATCCCATCTCTGACAGTGCTTGGGTGAGCCCGATACAATGTGTCCCTAAAAAGGGAGGGATGACAGTAATCGAAAATGAAAATAATGAGCTCATCCCCACTAGAACTGTCACTGGTTGTCGAGTATGCATGGATTATAGGAAACTCAACAAAGCCACCAGGAAAGACCACTTCCCTTTACCCTTCATTGACCAAATGTTAGATCGATTAGCTGGTCATGAGTTCTACTGTTTGCTGGATGGATACTCTGGGTACAATCAAATAGCTATAGCCCCGGAAGACCAAGAAAAGACCACCTTCACCTGTCCCTATGGGACCTTTGCTTTTAGGAGAATGCCTTTTGGCCTATGCAATGCACCTGCTACATTTCAGCGTTGCATGATGGCCATATTTCATGATATGGTGGAGGATTTTCTTGAAGTTTTCATGGATGATTTTTTAGTCTTCGGGGATAGCTTTGATTTATGTCTGCAGAATTTAGCACTGGTGCTAAGAAGGTGTGAGGAAACAAATTTAGTGCTGAATTGGGAGAAGTGCCACTTCATGGTAAAAGAAGGAATAGTGCTGGGGCATAAAATTTCAGCTAGGGGGATAGAAGTAGATAAGGCTAAGGTGGAAATTATTGAGAAGTTGCCTCCCCCTACCACAGTGAAAGGAATAAGAAGTTTCCTGGGCCATGCAGGATTTTACAGAAGGTTCATCAAGGATTTTTCACAGATATCGAAACCTTTATGTAATCTCCTTGAGAAGGACACAATGTTTTGCTTCGATGAGAAATGCTTAGAAGCATTTAAGACTTTGAAGGAAAGATTAGTTACAGCCCCCATAATCATAGCTCCAGATTGGAGTTTACCTTTTGAGCTTATGTGTGATGCAAGTGATTATGCTGTCGGGGCTGTACTAGGATAAAGAAAAGGAAGAGTCTTTTATGCTATATACTATGCAAGCAAAACACTAACTGAGGCCCAGATGAACTATGCTACTACCGAGAAGGAGCTGTTAGCTGTGGTATTCGCCTTTTATAAATTTCGCTCCTATCTCATTGGCACTAAGGTAGCAGTATACACTGATCATGCTGCCATCAAGTACTTAGTCTCCAAGAAGGATGCAAAGCCAAGGTTGATTCGATGGATCCTCCTACTACAGGAGTTTGACTTGGAGATTAAGGATAGGAAAGGTACGGAAAATCAAGTTGCTGACCATCTATCTAGACTAGAGAGTGGACTTCAAGAAGATGGTACAGTTATTAATGAGTCCTTTCCTGATGAGCAGCTGTTTACTTTCGGGCACTCTAGATTGCCTTGGTATGCTGATTTTGTGAACTATCTGGTGAGCAATGTGATGCCACCTGATTTAACTACCCAACAAAAGAAGAAGTTTTTGAGTGATGTCAAGTATTATGTTTGGGATGAACCCTTCATGTACAAGCAGTGTAAAGATCAGATTTTAAGAAGGTGTGTTCCCATGGAGGAAATAGAGGATATACTTAGACATTGCCATTCATCTAATTATGGAGGGCATTTTGGAGGAGAAAGGACAGCAGCCAAGGTGTTACAATCTGGATATTACTGGCCCACTTTGTTTAAGGATGCCCACTACTTTGTGATGAAGTGTGATAGATGTCAAAGGGTAGGTAATATTTCCAAAAGAAATGAGATGCCTCTGACTAATATTCTAGAAGTAGAACTCTTTGATGTATGGGGCATTGATTTCATGGGACCATTCATTCCTTCATATGGAAATCTCTACATTCTAGTAGCCGTGGACTATGTGTCAAAATGGGTTGAAGCAATGGCCTTACCAACTAATGATGCCAAGGTAGTGCTAAGGTTTTTAAAGAAAAATATTTTCACACGATTTGGCACACCTAGGGCTATCATTAGTGATGGAGGATCCCACTTTTGCAATCGGAGTTTTGAGGGGCTATTAAAGAAATATGGGCTTAAACATAAGGTAGCCACTGCTTATCACCCACAGACGAGTGGCCAAGTAGAGTTATCCAACAGGAAAATTAAGGGGATATTAGAGAAGACAGTGAACCCGAATAGGAAGGACTGGTCCATTAGGTTAGAGGATGCACTTTGGGCCTATAGGACAGCCTTCAAAACACCCTTAGGAATGTCCCCTTATCAGCTTGTGCATGGAAAAGCCTGTCACCTACCAGTAGAGCTTGAGCACAAGGCCTATTGGGCCCTTAAAAACCTGAATTTCAATTTAGAGGCAGCAGGGGAGAAGAGGCTGCTACAGCTTAATCAGTTAGATGAATTCAGGTTGCAGGCATATGAGAATGCCAAGCTCTACAAGGAAAAGACTAAGCGATGGCATGATAAGAAAATAAAGGAGAGACACTTCGAGCCAGGCCAGCAAGTTCTGCTATTTAATTTACACTTGAAGTTGTTTCCAGTAAAGATTAAGTCTAGGTGGTCAGGGCCCTTTACCATTACACAAGTATTCCCTCATGGAGCCATTGAAATCAAGGATGAGACCCTAAATCAACCCTTTAAGGTTAATGGTGGCAGACTCAAACACTACTTTGGGGGAGGACTTGATCGTCAGCATTCTGTGACCACTTTATCTGACCCTCCTACTTCTGATCCTGTTACTTAGCTTCATTTTTCTTTTTGTACAGTTCTTTTCTTTTCTGATTTTATTTATTTTGCAGGTTTATTTTCTAGTTTTTATGCTTTCAATAAAAGTTTCAGTGGTCATCATCATCATCAGAAAGGGGAGTACTCTGTCCTGAACTTCAATTCTTTTATTATCTGCACACTGAGGACACTGTGCACTTCAAGTTTGGGGGAGGGGATATTACTTGAGCATTTTTCAAAATTTTGAGCAAAATTGAAAAATTTTTCAAAATTTTTTCGAAAAGTTGAGCTTAAACTGTTTGATTTTGGGATGATTTAGTACTTAGCGTGTAGTTTTCCCATATTCCGATGATATGACCCCATGATTAAGTATGACTTTGATTGATTAAGAAGCATGATTATAGGAAAAGCATGAAGTTGAGTCCTTGAATTTGTCTTGATTCTTATTGTGATGTCCTCATCGTACGCACATGTCATGTCATGAATTTGTATATTTATTTAGAGAAAGCTTATGTGACATAGGGGTGCATTTGTTCAAGTGATTTTGTGCATCATATTCTAGAATTTGCTTGATCTGTCTCGAGACGAAATATTAGATCACACTTAATTAGGGAGATGATTTAGGCCATCTTTGGATCGTTTGAGCCTTTCTAGCCATCCCTGTACATATTTTACCCCTAGTCACCCATCTGGGCCAAATAAGCTTTTCTTTTTAAATACACTTGCGTTCTTTTCTTTAGCCTAAAGTATTCTTTTCCTATCCCTTACCCCGAAAGCATGGAGATTTATTGGGATATATTGTGAGCTCTGTACATATAGGTACTAAGTGATAGGGAAGGAGTATTCAATCTAAAAAAAAAATTAAAAAAAAAGAAGAAAAGAAAAGAAAAAGAAAAGAAGAAAATACAAAAATACAAAAAAAAAGTTTAGCAAAAAAAAAAAGTTTGGGGGAATAATTAGAGCTCTTACATTAAAGATCCTAGAAGTAATGCATGTTAAGGGGTAATTAAACCTAAATCGACTTTATCATACCTTAACCCCAGCCTGACATTACAAGCTTAATGAAGTCCTATTGATCTTTGATTAAGTGTGACTACATTAGTGGAGAGATTAGTGAAAAGCAAACTTATCGGAATGTTCACATGTCATTGACTTTGCATTCACTATGCTTGCATAATCTGATCCGAATAATGTACTTTGAAGTGATTTTGACATTTTTCACACACACACGAGGAGTCCAATTTGGGTTAGGACTTATGATTGGATGATTCTGAGTGTTTGACTTGTAATTGTGATTCTTTTAAGATCATAGTCTGTACTTTATCTTTGAGGATAATGTTGGGGAAATTATTATGTTGTGTACTTATCATTCCTACTACTGTTTTGTTTTGCTTGAGGACAAGCAAAAACTCAAGTTTGGGGGTGTGATAATTCTATTTTTTATAGAATTATTTGTGCTAAAATTCTTAATTATTTACTTAATCCCCACATTAATTCTTTAATAATCCCCTGTATTTAATTAAATTTCATATTTGTGTAGAAAAAATAAATCATGATGAAACTCAGTCGTTTCAGTCGTTATTGGGCTGAAAACGAGCCAAAGGAGATTGGGCCACTTCAAATTTTTGCAGATCAAGCCACCAGTCGTCTGGACACGCGTGATGCCAGGTGTCGATATTTTATTCGCTCTGAAACAATAAGATCGACAGATACCGAGTGAATATTCTGGAAGGCACACGTCGGGCCACAGCTCAGAGCAAACTGGATAAACCGACAAGTGACGTAGAAATATCCATCTGCAAGCGAATCAATTGAAGACAAGTGACAAATTAATGCCAACTCATCTAGGATGAAAATTTACCATTGTACCCCTATTGTTGTGTATAAATAGAACATGATGGCTATTGAAAAAAATGAAGTAGGATAGGTAGGGTAAAATTAGGGTAGTTTAGAATAGCCTTAGATAATTTTTAAAGCTTTTCTCTTTTATTTTCGGCAAAGTTTCTTTCTTCTAAAAAATCTTACTGTTCATTTCATGTTTTCTTTCCATAGTGTTAATGTCATTTTGTAATAGACCTTCATTCAATCTAGCTTACGGTTTCTTTCATTTAAGCTTTATATTGTCAAAGTTTGTTTTTAGTTTCCAGTTATTAAATCAAGTCTCGATTCCTTCCCTTTTTACTTATGCATTGTTTTCTCTAATTTTCATTTCACCATTGGAAGCTCTCGGTTAAAACAAAAGCAGTGCAGTCGGGTGGCAATAACTTCTCATTCAATCTATTGCACATCATGAGCATATTGGAGTCTCGGCTGAAGAAGGGAATGAAGCCATCCGAGAATGTTTAAGTTCCTGTTTTTATGATTAATGATGCTCACGGGTGATGATTTCATTTATGATTTTAGCATTTGTTTATGGCATTTTTAAGTTTGCATTTTGTTAAGCTTTATTATTTTCTTCCCTTTCCTTATTTCAGTAGTATTAATGTTTCATTATTAGATTGGGTAGTTTTGTAATGTATTTCACCGTTGCTTGTCTGGTTTTTACATGTTACTGAGGTTGATGATTGAACGTAGCTGCTGTAGTTAATGTTAGATAGTTTTCATTAATCTCATTAAGTTTGTCAGCTAAAGTTTATTAGATAAAAGTGGATTCCAATCGGTGCATTGAGAAGCATTTCTGGTCTGCTCTGTTCCCCCTGTTTGCGATCTATCCTACTGTGCATTTACATTATCAGTTTTTCTTCTCTGCCGACTGTCTCAGAAGAATGGTGTACACTGCTGAAGGTTGCTAATGCTTAAATCATTCACTGATGATGAGATGCTCGATATATCCTGCCCTTGATCCGTACGCATCAGCTGCAAGCATAGGATGAAGGTATAGCAGAGGCAGTGGCAGCATACCTGGAACAGATGGACAGCAGCAGTGCAGAGGCCGTGGACGGGTAGGTGACAGCACTCACCATTGGTAATCCTACAACCTTGTACAACCTGCACAGCACAGCAGCTGGCGTTAGCAGTGCACCAGGCCAAGGATAGTACAATCAGTAGCAGAGCAGGACAGTACCCGAACCTCACCTGGAATTTGGAGTGAAAATGCCAAATGAACAGTAACTGGTGGGAAAATTTCTGTTCATTCAAAACATTAAGGCTTGTTTGGTGGATAGGTTATAGGCATAACTCATTTTCATGCATGTTTAGTTAGTTAGGCTATTAGTTAGTTTAGTTAATATCTCAATTGCATTTAGTTAGTTTGTTTAATTAGATAATTTAGATTTAATTAGTTTTCTAAGTAATTTTAATCTAGCATTAGGAATTTAATTCATTTTATGCATTTTTAGTTTTAGATAAAAATTCCAAAAATATGTTCATACATTTTTAATTAGATTTTAGGATAGTTCAATTTGCAATTAGTTTAATTACATGCATTTTTTGTTAGTTTACTTTTAGTTTAATTAATCATGCTTTGTTATTTCTTATTTGCATTTTATTTTAATTTGGGTAAATAGTTTTAACTGTTTTAATTTCTTTTGCAGGTTTTCAATTTTAATTGCTTAGAGCTCTGTAAGTGAATTTTGTTTGGTTTAATTTCTTTTATTATTGCTTTTAATTAGCTTTAGTAGATCACCCTCCATCATTTCATAATTTGCTAGGATATACTTAGGGTAAAAGTAACCGATAGTTAATTAGGCTCACAACTTCTCTGTGGGACGATAATTCCAGGACTCAAATCCCATTATTACTTGGACGACCCGTGCACTTGCGGATAGATACCCCTAGGGTTCGATTATCCATCACAACTGCCAACTATATACTCCTCAACTCCACACAACACACGGTACAATGTTGATGGAGGTCCACTTGCTCGTAATGTTCATGATGATCGTGATGGAGGTCTACTTGCTCGTAATGTTCATGATAATCGTGATGCCAAGGATCCATGGGTCATCCAAGGAGGTCTAATTACTCGAGCCCTCTATATTTGTTTGGAAGCCCAAACGACATGAATCTTGGTTTAGTAATAAGTTGGGTTAAGTGTTTAAATAGCCCACATTTGAGTTTTATAGCGTTTTAGACCAATTATCCTATGTAGCTAGGCTTATGCGTGAATTTAAGTTTTAGTCTTATTTTCTGTTTGGTGTTAATTCCTGCCCACTTGTTTAAGGGCTTAAGTGCTAGATATTATTATAAATACTTTGTACACGCTATTGAATAGAAGAGAACAGATCAGATTGAATTTTCAAAAATTTGAGTGTGCCTCTTTCCAGGGTTCCCTCTCAACTAGGCTTATCAAGGTCTTCTTCCTTGTGGCGCCTCCCTCTTCACCAACCACCATTGTTATACCTTAGGTTCTCGAATTTTATATTCGTAGGGTCGAGGTCCAATACCTTTGGTTCAAGTCTCTTTAGACTTCGGGTCTAGGTTGTTTTTCTATTTTCCATTCAAAGTCTACCATCATTATTTTCGCCCCGCTTGCATTTTTTTACTGTTTCAATTCCCAATCCACACGTTTCCTTGATCGTCCTAAATCATCCTCTTGTACGCGCATATCAAATGTACTCTATGCCACTCGCACGGTACAACGTACACCTGTGGACCCTCTCCTCATGGTTGGAATGTCTGCCATAGGTTTTAGTCCTCACACCATGGAAATACATCATAGTCGGGGTGCTTGCCATAAGTCTTAGCCCTCACACTATGGAATAAATGCTACATCTCTAAATCCATGTGCGAACATCTCCACAGTGTGACACTCAGTCTACACGTAGGAAATCGTCACGATTTTATATATAACATAAAAACTACAGTGCGCGTCTTGAGTGTGATTCACAATCAACACTCCGCCTCTTAAACACTATGTATGCATCTCAAAATATTCAACACTAGTGTGAGTAACCTCTAGCACTAGGTTAATGCATAATTCTCATTTCAAATCAAGTACGAGCTATCGCTCTAGTACGATATCATGTATAAATCATGAAAAGTCGAGTACGAGCAATGCTCCTAGTACTCTATCATGTAAAACTGAGTATGAGCAAAGCTCTCAATACTCTGTATGCATTAATCACAAACTGAGTACGAGTTATGCTCCCAATACTCTAACATGCAGAAATCACATTTAAATCTAGTACGGGTATATACTCCAGCACTTTATGATGCATATCTGAAAATATAGTGCGAGTATTCTCTAGCACTTATGGTTTTCATGCAAAACCAGATAGATGGCTTAGTTAAATCACATTTCACACAATTAAATCAAATAAGCACTCAATTTGCTATTTCGCATAATTAGGAAAAATTAGCCATTCTATCATGCAGCTCATGGATTTTGGGTCACAACATGCTTCTAAGGTATTTGCACCCTCTTTTTGGATAAGATCAAACTTTATCTCATTGGTTCCTATCACACAACATGTCTATTCATGGAATTCATATAAAGTATAATATCAAAGCTCTAATTCAAATATACGTGTAGCCATCTCTAGCTACTCATGAAATTCTCTTACCTCGGATCACAATAAGTGACCTCTCTTCCTCGGTGTAACTCACTTTCGCAGTCCGAGCAGCTTCTAATGTGATTTTCGAAGCTGTTATAAATATTGGCGTTAGTATATCTCTATATACTCAATTCATTTGCCAATTCTCAATTCAAAATATAGTTTTCATCACTTTCTCCAAATATGGTATAAAACCATATTTTCACATAACTATCTTCGTTTCTCCTCATTTCAAATTTATGCATTTCATAAGATCTCTTCATGTTCTTCCCTGGACTTGGAATAAGCCAGTATGTCATGAATGAACACAATTACAAACTTGTTCAGGTATGGCTTAAACACATCATTCATCAACGCCATAAATGTTGTGGGAGCATTCGTCAATCCAAATGACTTCACCAAAAACTCATAGTGGCCATAACGGGTACGAAATGCTATCTTGGGTACATCTCCACTCCTGATCCTCAACTGGTGGTACCTTGACCACAGATCTATCTTTGAAAATAATTGGGCTCCCTGGAGGTAGTCTAGCAAATCATCTATGCGTGGAAGGGGGTACTTGTTCTTAATGATGGACTTATTCAACAACCGGTAGTCTATACACAGTCAGAGGCTTCTATCCTTCTTCCTTACAAATTATACCGGAGCTCCCCAAAGTGAGACACTCGGTCTAAAAAATCCCTTCTCCAGCAACTCTTGCAGATGTTTCTTCAGCTCTTCTAACTCAATCGGTGCCATTCTATATGGCATGTAGGCAATAAACCCTTCACATTATCCTTTCCACCATTAGTAACACAAGTCATCACATCCACATTCAAAATAAACATATAAATTTATCTCTCAAGTAGAGAAAATAAAATCATACTCTTTTCATTTAAAACAAACATACTCTTTTCATATCATTTCTTTTCATCAAAGTTTACAATAAGATTGTCTAATCCTAAAAACATCAAGGTTTTAGCATAACAATCCATAGCAACCTGATTGGTAGCCAACCAATCCATTCCCAATATTACATCAAAATCATTCATGTTCAATAAAATCAAATTGGCTATCATTTCCTTTCCCTCTATCTTTAACTCACAATCCCTACATACATGCTCAGTCAATTGACTATCATTCATGGGTGTGGAAATCATCAACATTTTATCCATCAATGTAAGTTTCACATGCTTCAACAATTTATGTGCAAAGGAAGGTTAAATGAAAGAATGCGTGGCACCAGCATCAAATAATGTCAATGTTTCTAAATCAAAGATTCGGATGGTACCTTTAATCACATCAGTCGATGCGTCTGCAGTGTCCTGGTCCAGTGCGTACACCCTTCCTCTGCTCACACCCACAGCCTGTTTCCCTTTTTCCTCAGTTGTAGCCTTCCTCCTCAGGGCAACTGTCTCAACTGGAGCTCCCTCAGGCTCCTTGCCCTTCTGTGGGGTGATCTCAACCATCTCCGTACAATGTCTCCAAATATGTCCAAGCTTTCCACACCTAAAACACAAAACAGGGGGCACCTGACATGGTCTAGTCTCATGGTATCAGCCACATCTTCTACACTGATCAATGATAGGTCGTGGTGCTCCAATAGTCATACCCCTCGGCGCAGTCAAAATTGGGTACATGGGAGGTTAGCAGCTCTCTCATGCACCTCCTCGATGTTAGGTCTCTTCTCAAAATACCTTGGGCCTCCTTTCCTCGACTCTCTATCCCTCCTAGATCTCTTTTGATCTCTATCCTTCCTGACACTAATTCTCCCAAGCTCGGAGGTATTTCTCTCAAAGTCTTGCTCACACAACCGAGCTTTGTGCCCTACCTCCTCATATGTCTGTATGTCAAATGGGGCTAGCTTAGTTCGGATGGCCAACCTCAATCCATCAACGAACTTCTGAATCTCTTGGGCTTCACTACCCATTGTGTCTAGGTCATATCTCCCCAATGACATAAACTTGGACTCATACTCATCACAATTTGATTCCCTTGAACCAGATTCATAAATTCCATCCACAGCTTCCTTTGTGCGATTGCTGGAATGTACTGTCTCCTAAAGGCCTCTATAAATATCTCCCATGAGATCTTAGAGTGTTTGGCCCTCAAAATAGCCTCGGTGGACCTCTGCTAATGCTCAGCCTCGCCTTTCATCATAAACATAGCAAAGGCTACCTTCTCAGCTGAAGTGCATCGAAAAAACCTATACAGTTTTTCCATCTCATACACCCAGTCCTTTGTGATAACTGGGTCCTTCACCCCTCTGAACACTGGGGGTTTTAATGCTTGGAACTCTCACAGTCTACTCAAGTCGCAGTTATAACCCAAATCACTACCGCTCTGCTGTGGAGCGATAGGAGAATCTGTATCCTGTACTGGAGGTGTCATCGTCTCAGTAGCCTGAGGTCTCTCTGCCTCTGCAGCTGCCTGTCCAGTCATAGTGATGGAGGTCTACTTGCTTGTGATGTTCATGATGACAAGGCGAATGATGAAAGTCCATTTGATCGTGATGCCAAGGATCCATGGGTCATCCAAGGAGGTCCCCTAGCCATCTATATTTGTTTGGAAGCCAAAACGATATGAATCTTGGTTTAGTAATAAGTTGGGTTAAGTGTTTAAATAGCCCACATTTGAGTTTTATAGCGTTCTAGACCAATTATGCTATGTAACTAGGCTTATGCATGAATTTAAGTTTTCATCTTTTTTTCTATTTGGTGTTAATTCCAGCCCACTTGTTTAAGGGCTTAAGTGCTAGATATTATTATAAATACTTTGTAAATGCTCTTGAATAGAGCAGATCAGATTGAATTTTTAGAAATTTGAGTGTGCCTCTTTCAAAGGTTCTCTCTAAACTAGGCTTATCAAGATCTTCTTCCTTGTGGCACCTCCATCTTCACCAACCACCATTGTTATCGAATTTTATATTCATAGGGTCGAGGTTCAATACCTTTGGTTCAAGTCTCTTTAGACTTCGGGTCTAGGTTATCATTCTATTTTTCCTTTCATAGTTTACCATCATTATTTTCGCCCAGCTTGCATTTTAGCTATTTTAATTCTCAATCCATATGTTTCCTTAATAGTCCTAAATCATCCTCTTGTACACGCATATCAGTTTGGCATCAGAACAAGGTTTCAATTTTCTGGTTGTACGTCTTCCCCTTCATCTCTAACACTAAGTCAATGTCAAAAAAATAAGAAGAAGAAAAAATCATGTATGGTTTAAACACTGTTCATAAAAAATTCTATTGAGTTACAAGATGAATGAGTACATGTTTTAAGGAACATGACGAAATACAATGATCCCTGAAATAAATTCACGGGCCCCACCCTCTCTTGGCCAAATTCCATTGTTTTCCTATAGTTTTAGGCATTTTTTTCTAGTGATTATTTCTTTGAGATTCTTGTTGTGTTTGAGTTGGACTTCTGAATTTTTGTTTCAAGTCAGTCTCTTAGCCACACTAAAACTCTTCCTCACCACCTTAGCCACAAATCAGATTAAAAAAGCAAAAAAAAAAAGTGAAAAAAAAATCCTACACTTAGTTATAGTGTTTGAGTTGGATTCTACACTTAGTCGTTGTGTTTGAGTTAGACACTATAGTTAGTCCTTGTGTTTGAGTTTGACTCTACACTTAGTTGTTGTGTTTGAATTGGACTTCTGAATTTTTGTTTCAAGTCAATCTTTTAGCCACACTAAAACTCTTTCTCACCACCCTAGCAACAAATCATATTAGTCTTTGTAAAAAAAAAAAGTGAAAAAAAGAAGCAAAAAAAAAAAAGAGAAAAAAAGAAGAAAAAAAATACTTGGTGAATTGGTTGATGCTTCGAGGTTGAATCTTTGACTGAGTCTCTAGTACAATTGTGAACCTATAGAGTTGAGGTAGAGTAAGGGAAAAAGGCATGAGCGTGTGAGAAACATTAGTAGAGAAAAGTCGAATTACTTGAGTGAAACACGAGTGTGAGTGCCCCATCTTGAGTGAATTGAGTGTAAACACGTGAGGTTATCACTTGTGAGGTTTTTTGTTTTCTGTTATCACTAACATTTCTTGCAGGTTAAAGATGTCTTCTGAAGATGATAAGTCAGACTTTAAAAAAAATTGAGTTCATGCTCCAGGTAATGCAACAACAGTTTCAATGGATGGACGTGAAATTCAATGACATTCATGATAAGTTGGACCGACATGAAGCTCAGTTTGCAAGGATCCAACATGGTGATTCTTCCCGTATGAAAAGTAAGATTGTCACCAATGAAGAGTATGATGATAATGTTGGGTATGATTTGGAAGAAGAGTCTGAGGCGGATAGACATCATAGAAGGCATCATGAGTATAGAGATAGAGATCGAGTTGATAGAGCCTGTAATAGAGGCAAAGAGAAGATGGATGGAAACCTTGGCAGCATAAAATTGAAGATTCCTCTTTTCCAAGGCAAGAATGATCCCGAGGCATATTTAGAGTGAAAGGAAGATTGACATGGTATTTGACTGCCACCACTACTCTGAGGTAAAGAAGGTTAAACTTGCTGTAGTAGAATTCACAGAATATGCTATGGTATGGTGGGATTAGCTGGTCTCCAGTAGAAGAAGATGTGGTGATCCTCTAGTTTCTACATGGGATGAGATGAAGTGTATCATGAGGAAAAGATTTGTGCCTAACCATTATTACAGAGAGCTGTACCAGAAGCTCCAAGGTCTCACCTAAGGTTCAAAAAGTGTTGACGATTATTACAAGGAGATGGAGATAATCATGATCCGAGCCAATATCCAAGAGGATGCAGAAGCTACTAAGGCTCGTTTTCTCCAAGGTTTGAATTGTGAGATTACCAATGTTGTAGAGTTGCAGCATTACATGGATTTAGAGGAGACGTTGCATGTGGCCATCACAGTGGAAAGGCAACACAAAAGGAAAGGTATATCCCGTTTCACTCCTAGTTCAGTTCCTATTTGGAAATCTAACACCTTTCGTAAGGATGATAAGCCTGTGTTTAAGCCTAAGTCAGAAATTTTTGTTAAGCCAAAGTCTGAGGACCCTACAAAGCCTAAGACTTATCCTGCCAAGCATCCTAGAGCAGAACACGTGACATAAAGTGTTTTAAGTGTTTGGGTCGTGGACATGTTGCCTCTCAGTGTCCTAACCGTAGAGTGATACTCCTGCTTGAGAATGGAGATGAGGGTTCTGATGTTGGTATTGAGGATGAGATGCCTACGTTAGAAGATGTTGAAGAAGAAGAAATTGTTGAGTTTGCTGCTTAGGGTGAAGCACTTGTTGCCAGACGTGCTCTTAATACTCATGTGAAGTTTGAGGATGAGGTACAACATGAAAACATCTTCCATACAAGATGCCATATTAGTGACAAGGTATGCTCTGTGATCATTGATGGTAGGAGCTGTACTAATGTTGCTAGCACATACCTTGTTGATAAGCTAAAATTTCCCACTACCAAGCATCACCGCCTATATAAGTTGTAGTGGATTAATGACTGTGGTGAAGTGAATGTGGTGAAGCAAGTCTTGGTTCCTTTTCGTATTAGGAGGTATCAGGATAAAGTGATGTGTGATGTTGTACCTATGCAAGCTAGCCACCTGTTTCTGGGTAGACCGTGGCAGTATGATCGAAGAATCATCCATGACGGTTACACTAACTGTTACTCTTTTTTTATGGATGCCAAGAAGATCACTCTTGCTCCCCTTAGCCCCAAAGAGATTTACGAGGATCAATTAAGGCTGAAGGAGCAACATGACGAGTAAAGGAAGCTAGCTAAAGAAAAGAAGTTAAGCAAGGAAAGTAAAGCAGTGAGCTACCATGCCAACCCCCGAGATGTGAAGACAACATTTATTGCTAAGTCTCCTATCATTTTGCTCTTATTTAAAGATTCTTGTTTTATTGATACTGAACTCCATGATACTTTGCCTACTGATTTTGTCTCACTATTGTAGGAGTTCGAGGATGTATTCCTTGAGGAGATCCCAAATGGACTACAACCGATTCGTGGGATCGAACATTAGATTGACCTTATCCCTGGTGATGCCATACCTAATCGCCCAGCCTACAGAAGTAATCCAGAGGAGACGAAAGAGCTTCAAAGGCAAGTTGAGGAGCTCATGAGGAAAGATTATGTGAGAGAGAGCATGAGTCCATGCGCCGTGCCTGTATTGCTTGTGCCTAAAAAGGATGGGATGTGGAGGATGTGCGTTGACTACTGAGCCATCAACAAAATCAGTGTAAAGTATCGCTATCCTATTCCTAGGCTAGATGACATGCTCGATAAGTTGCATGGTGCTTGCATATTTTCTAAAATTGATTTAAAGAGTGGATATCACCAAATTTGTATGAAAGAAGGTGATGAATGGAAAACTGCAATTAAGACTAAACACGATCTTTATAAGTGGTTAGTTATGCCTTTTGGATTGACTAACGCACACAGTACTTTCATGTGCTTAATGAACTATGTTTTACGTGCTTTCATTTGTAAGTATGTGGTTGTCTACTTCGATGACATTCTAATTTACAGTAAGAGTCTGCATGAGCTTGTTGAGCATCTTAGGAATGTTCTTACTGTTTTGAGGAATGAAAGTTTGTATGCCAATTCTAAGAAATGTACATTTTGCACTGATAAGGTTGTTTTCCTTGGGTATGTAGTTTCTTCACATGGCATTTGTGTAGATGATGAGACGCTAAAGGCGATTAGAGATTAGCCTGTACCTAAGTCTATTTCTGAAGTGCGCAGTTTCCATGGCTTAGCAAGTCTATCGTCGATTCGTTAGAGACTTTAGCACTATAGCCGCACCTTTGATCGAAGTGGTCAAAAAGAATGTTGCGTTTCATTGGGGTCCTGCACAATAGCATGCTTTTAATTTTCTCAAGGATAAACTTTGTTCTGCTCCTTTGTTAACTCTGCCTGACTTTACTAAAACTTTTGAGATTGAGTATGATGCTTTAGGTGTAGGAATTGGAGCTATGCTTATGCAAGAAAAACGCCCAATTGCCTTCTTCAGTGAGAAGTTAAGTGGGATAGCACTTAACTATCCCACATATGACAAGGAGATGTACGCGTTAGTGAGGGCCTTGGAGACATGGCAACATTACCTGTGGCCCAAAGAATTCATCATCTACACTGATCACGAGTCCTTAAGCATCTGAAAGGACAGAGTAAGCTGAACAAGTGTCATGCTAAGTGGATGGAGTTCATTGAGGCGTTCTCGTACGTGATCAAGTACAAACAAGGTACATGCGATTTGAGGACAAATCCTTTTGAGGAGAGGGGGAATGATGGAGGTCCACTTGCTCATGATGTTCATAATGACAAGGTGAATGATGAAGGTCCATTTGCTCGTGATGCCAAGGATGCATGGGTCATCCAAGGAGGTCCCCCAGCCATCTATACTTGTTTGGAAGCCCAAACGACATGAATCTTGGTTTAGTAATAAGTTGGGTTAAGTGTTTAAATAGCCCACATTTGAGTTTTATACCGTTCTAGACCAATTATCCTATGTAAATAGGCTTATGCGTGAATTTATGTTTTAGTCTTATTTTTCTATTTGGTGTTAATTCCAGCCTACTTGTTTAAGGGCTTAAGTGCTAGATATTATTATAAATACTTTGTAAATGCTCTTGAATAGAACAGATCAGATTGAATTTTCAGAAATTTGAGTGTACCTCTTTCTAGGGTTCTATCTAAACTAGGCTTATCAAGGTCTTCTTCCTTCTGGTGCCTCCCTCTTCACCAACCACCATTGTTATACCTTGGGTTCTCAAATTTTATATTCGTAGGGTTGAGGTCCAATACCTTTGGTTCAAGTCTCTTTAGACTTTGGGTCTAGGTTGTCATTTTATATTTCTATTCAAAGTCTACCATCATTACTTTTGCCCAGCTTGCATTTTAGCTGTTTTAATTCTCAATCCATACGTTTCCTTGATAGTCCTAAATCATCCTCTGGTACGCGCATATCACATAGACTATGCTGCGGGACCTCCTCTATCGCCGGCATCCAATGCCTATGTGACTATCTCTACCAAATTCTCAATACTCCGCTCTATGCTAGCGAAGCGTGCCTCTGTATCTTTTGCTCTCTCAACAGGGTTCTATGGAGCCTGATCAGTCTATGGTTCCGCACGGCTCTGAAGCCTACCTCTATGGCCTCGAGCACGTGCCCTCGCCCTTCTACCTTGGCGTGTAACAGGCATAGTGCCTAACTTCCTGTACGAAGATCATTTATTAAGCTCAATCCATCACGATATACACAGTTATATCTAAACAAAAGTGCAGTAATATGGGGATGTACTTTTCGTACTTTTTATTACTGACTCACATCAGGCCAACTCAGCTCTGATACTTTCCTCTGTCACGACCCATTTTTCATTCTCTTTAACCGAAAGTCACTATAAATTTTTTGCGTTTTATTGTTACCTTACCCAATCATCAACAAACTCACCACATACAGTTGGGTTGTGATTCAATAATAATCACCACTTACCATTCATCCACAATTAATAAAAACGATGTCATATATTCGAAATTAAATCATTTGCTCATACAGAACATGTTTATTGACATCTACATCCCCCATAATTACAACTCAATCGTTACTGTGCCATTACATTGTTTAGATACAAAAAGAATCCTGTGTATATACCTTTCGGCGATGGAAGCAGCGAATGTCCAAAAACACAATGCCTCAGTCCTCATTGGGCTACTATGCACGCTCTGTAGGAGGGGGAAAATAGAGATGGATGAGCAACCACACGCTCATTAAGGCAATAATGCAAGCATGGTAGATAACTACTCTATCTACATGCTGATAATGTATGCATAAATCATTTATAGTTCGGAGCATGAGGAAAAAAACTATGCCATATGCGTATACATATATCATGTAAGTTGGCATAATAAAACATGGTAAATTATCATGTACAAACCATCTCACGCTCAATTGTTAGATCACAAAATAAAAAGGGAAATTCACTAGAAACATCCTTTTTAAACTCATCTCTTTCTCAAATACATCAAAATCCCATAAAAATTGATTCTCAATCACAAACATCATCATCGTTTCACAAATCCACAAGGCTCGACCCATCCCTCGGGTCTACCCTGGACAGGCACAATCACACTTATAGATTAAAATCATGTGGTAGTAAGTAAATCAAGTAAGGAGACGAGTCACTATATCTCGACTGACTATGTTGGCCAACTATGTCACATATCATCCCAGACCACACGGATCTCGATGTGCGGGGTATCATACTGGTATGAAGGTGGGTTAGTTGTCTGCCAGACTTTCTCAAATCAAGTAACCACCACGCGGTACATCGAACTCCATGTGATATACATGCGACATCGTACTCCACGGACCCATAACATGGTTAGGGGTTGCCTGCATTAGGTCTTATCTACCCCATACCGAGTGAAACCTCTAGTCTCAAGTGCACGTGGGAGTACTCTTAATACCAAGTCCTAACCCCACATGGCCTTGTTCGCCCCTGTTGGGTTCCCTGATTCAAGTCCTAGCCCCTCACTCTCACCCCACTCAAGAGGTCTGTTAGGCCTGTTGTGTTCCCTGAATGGATTATGTCAAGTCCTAGCCCCCCACCCTCACCCCACTCAAGAGGTCTGTTAGGCCTGTTGGGTTCCTCGAATGGATTATGTCAGGTCCTAGCCCCTCACCCCACTCAAGAGGGTTAGGCCTGTTGGGTTCCCTAAACACTAATCTGTATTATCCTCACCACGCCCTCATACATACCACAATGTGAAAACCAGCGCGAGCTACGCTCTAGCGCGAATTCATGCATCATAATAAATAACCTCGTACGAGCAACGTTCTAGTACGTCATTTATGCATAAAAATATGAAGAAACATGTAAGAGCATCGCTCCAGTACTATTATATGCATAAGAAAACCACTCAAAATCCACGTACAAGCAAAAGCTCTAATACGATTTATAAAACATCATCATAGTTCCAAAACAAAGTGCAAGCTAAGCTCTAGCATGTTCACACATGTGAGAACATCAATACCCAGTGCGAGCTAGGCTCCAGCACGGTTTAATTTACATAAACATGATAGGCGGCTCATGAGTTTTCAAAATAAATTTCAAAATATATTTAGCAGTTCACCTGTGCTATCACACAACATCAAACAACAATAGCCAGCCTATCTATTAACTCGGTCAATACAAAACACATGTTTGGTGGAATCATTCAAAACATTCAATTTATGCAATTATTAGCCTTACTATCCCATTTCTTTATAATACCACTTCAACAACCAAATCTCACGCAAATACTTGTAATAATTTCCATACATTTTCAACCACATTTTCACAAACTCATACATATTTCCAAAGCCCTATATACCCACAAGTTCAAAATACGAGCCGCTACCTCTATATACTTACAAAATTCCCTTATCTAGAATCGCGATGAGTGACTCCACTTCCTTAGAGCTGCTTACTCATGCGGCCCAATTCGTCTCCAACAAACTCTTCGGAGCTGCACACAAACATATTTCACACCATTATAGTCCATTATAATCCAACTCTTGCGTTTATTATAGTCGATTCGACCTATAGTCTCTATTAACGCTTATAAGGCCTCGTTTCATTACTTTACCCATAACTCAAGTCTATGGATTCGTTTAGGCTTATTAACTCATTCCAAATTGATATTAAATCGATGGTAAGCTCATAATGTTCATTTTTCATAAATTTCCTTCACTATGGCATATTATCAAACACTACATGTGCTCATTCTCATCAATTCATAAAACCCACAATGTAGCTTCATTTACCCATTTCTAATCATCCACATTACACAAATAACAACTTATCATAATGCATAAACCACTAACTCCCCAAATCACACTTTCTCACACTAGAGGCATTCCATTTTCTAGGTTACATTAGTTCCAATACTACCTAAATGGTTTCAATCATCCATTTACATGCCAATCAACTCCAAAATCAATAAAATAGATGATGTACTTAGATTGGAGTCTTAGAAACTTACCAAATCAGATTTCTCTTCTTGCTCCAAATGACAATGTCCTTAGCTCCTTCAATACCAACAATGGGATTTTGGGTTTCAACTCTGTTGTTCTCTTCCTCAAGATGAACAAATTAATGTCTAATAGCCTCCCCTCAATTCTTACTGGAATGGGTGGATTTTAGAGAGAAAAAATCTAGGTTTTTAGGATGGAAATGGAAATGTACTGTTTTTTTCCCGAAAATTGAAGATTTTCAGCTCCTTTTTTATAGAATTCACTTGAGGAGATTGATCTGCACTAGGAGGAGATCGATCTGGTCCCCTTAAATTGCTCTTTTTCACGACATTTTAAGCATGAGATCAATCTGTCGAAACTTGAGATCGATCTGCTCCAAACAGAGAGTTAAGAAGATCGATCTGTATGCTTGAGGATCGATCCTTTCATTACAGAATGGTTAGGAGATCGATCTGACCCCATTGGAGATCAATCTGCTCTATTCCATTACCCAAATAAGAGCATTCTGGCTCTTCCAGATCGATCTCTCATCCTATGATATCGATCTGGCCTTCATATTTTCTAGATTTTTTGTAGTTTTCCTTCTACAACTTAAACCAAAACATCCTTAATCTGCTGCCATAGTCATTTTCTCATCCATCCACCTATATGACTTCAAAATGGCATCCATTCATATCTTATTCACATTGAAACTTGTGTGCATTCCTTGTATATCCAAAGGTATACTATATAAAACTAAATGGATTGAAACTTGTGTCTATTCCTTGTATATCCAATTACACACATTACAACTATACCTATACGGGGTCTCACATTCTCTCCCCCTTTAAGGAATTCGGTCATCCAAATTAGAACCAAGTCACTTTTTAAAAAGTTGGGGGTACTTCTCCCATATCAAGTTCTCCAATTCCCATGTGGCCTCTTCTGCCGTGTGATGTTGCCAAAGAACTTTCACCAATGGAATTATCTTATTTCGTACCACATTCTCTTTTCTGTCTAATATCCGAACCGACTTCTCAACATACGTCATACTCTCATTGAGCTCCAACGGCTCATATCTTATCACGTGTGTCGGGTCCGGGTGATACTTTCGAAGCATAAAGATGTGGAAGATGTTGTGGACATTTGCCAAGTCCGGTGGCAATGCCAACCTTTACGCCTTATCTCCCACTCTCTCCAAAATCTCGAAAGGTCCGATATATCTAGAGCTCTGCTTGCCCTTCTTACTAAACCTCATAATACCCTTCGAAGATGAAGCTCTCAGAAATACCACTTACAGCAAACTCTAGTAGTCTTTGTCTCTTGTCAACATAACTCTTTTGCCGACTCTTAGCTGACTGTAATCTCTCACATATCAATTGGACATCCTCAGATGCCTGCTGCACTAAGTCCAGAGCAAAAATTTGTCTATCACCAACCTCTTCCCATCCAATGGGGGATCGACATCTACGTCCATACAGTGCCTTATAGGGTGCCATCCCGATACTCGCATGATAGCTATTATTATAGGTGAACTCGGGTAATTGCAGGTGGTCATCCTAGGAGCCTCTAAAATCCAGCACACACGCTCTCAACATATCCTCGAGGGTCTGTATAGGACTCTCTGACTACTAATCTGTCTGAGGATGAAAAACGATGCTAAAACTCAGTTCGGTCCCAGCGCTTCCAGAAAATATTCCCAGAAATGGGAAGTGAAGCGGGCATTCCTATCAGAAACAACGCTCACTGGAACACCATGTAGCCGTACTATCTCTCAATTATACAGGTTCACCAATTGACTCAGTGTATCGGTAGCTCTTATAGCTAAGAAATGGTCAGACTTAGTCAACCGGTCCACAATAACCCATATGGCACCATGACCTCTGCGGGTCCTCGACAACCCCATCATAAAATCCATGATGACTTGCTCCCACTTCCAAGTCGGTATCGGTAGAGGCTGTAATAATCCTGCATGCTTTTGATGCTCTACCTTCATCTGCTGACAAATGAGACACTTAGCGACATATTCAGTAATGTCTCTTTTAATACCAAACCACCAATAAACCTTTCGAAGGTTTTGATACATCTTAGTACTCCCTGGATGTATCACGTATATCGAAGAGTGAGCCTCTGATAATATTAACTTCCTAATCTTAAGAACTTCTGGAACACATACTCTACCCCTGAACCTCAATAAGCCATCTATACTCAGCTCAAAATCACTACCAACACCTGTCTGTATCTACCTCAGCCAATCGATGCACCGTTGATCGCTCTGCTGGGCCTGTTGAATACGGCCAATCAACTCTCGCTCTAATCTCATACTAGCCATGATATCCAATCTCTCCGATCCAAGTGGGGTTACATCCAAATTGAGGTTCGTAAAGTGTTCCAACAATTCATGCTCTCGTACCATCATATAAGACACCAACCCAAGGTTCTTCCTTCTCAAAGCATCAGTAACTACATTTTCCTTACCCGGGTGGTACATGATTTCACAATCATAGTACTATAAGAGTTTGAGTTATCTCCTCTTTCTCATATTCAGCTCTTTCTGCGATAACAAGTACTTAAAGCTCTTATGATCTGTGAACACCTGAAATTTCTCACCATAGAGATAGTGACGCCATATTTTCAAAGCAAATACCACGGCCGCCAACTCCAAATCATGTGTCTAGCAGTTCCTCTCATGATCTTTCAATTGTCTAGATCTATAGGCAACTACCTTCCCATTCTGCATAAGTACACAGCCCAATCCGCGGTGTGATGCATCTGTATACACCGAGAATCCTCCTGAACTAGTAGGAATGGTGAGAACTGGAGCAGTGGTCAATCGATGCTTAAGCTCCTCAAAACTCCTCTCACATGCCTCATCCCATACAAACTTAACATCCTTCCGTGTGAGGCGTGTCAATGGAGCAGCTAGTCTGGAGAAATCCTCAACAAATCTCTGATATATATCATGCCAATCCTAGAAAACTTCTGATCTCAGTAACTGTCTTGGGCTGTTCCCATTGTACAACTGCCTATCTTGGATGGATCCACCGATATCCCATCCTTCGACACAATATGGCCCAAAAATGAGATCTGCTTTAACCAAAAGTTACACTTATTGAGTTTGGCATACAACTCTTTCTCTTAGAGGGTCTGTAGAACTACCCTTAAGTGCTGCTCATGTTCTTCCCTGGACTTGGAATAAACCAGTATGTCATCAATGAATACAATCACAAACTTGTCTAGGTATGGCTTAAACACATCATTCATCAACGCCATAAATGTTGCGGGAGCATTCGTCAATCTGAATGGCATCACCAAAAGCTCGTAGTGGCCATAACAGGTACAAAATACTGTCTTAGGTACATCTGCACTCCTGATCCTCAACTGATGGTACCCTGACCACAGATCTATCTTTGAAAATACTTGGGCTCCTTGGAGCTGGTCCAACAAATCATCTATGCGTGGAAGGGGGTACTTGTTCTTAATGCTGGCCTTATTCAACAACCGGTAGTCTATATACAGTCGGAGGCTTCCATCCTTCTTCCTTACAAATAGAACTGGAGCTCCCTACGGTGAGATACTCGGTCTAATAAACCCCTTCTCCAGTAACTCTTGCAGCTGTTTCTTCAGCTATTCTAAGTCAATCGGTGCCATTATATATGGTGGTTTCGATATCGACTCTATACCAGGCACTAACTCTATGCAAAATTCCATTTACCTTTCAGATGGTAGTCCTGGTAATTCGTTCGAAAAGACATCAGGGTAATCCGCAATCACTGGGATGTCCCTCAATTTTGGGTGTGCCTTATCTATATCGACCACATAGGCAATAAACCCTTCACATTATCCTTTCCACTGTTAGTAACACAAGTCATCACATCCACATTCAAAATAAACATATAAATTATCTCTCAAGTAGATTAAATAAAATCATGCTGATATGCGCGTACAAGAGGATGATTTAGGACTATCAAGGAAACGTATGGATTGAGAATTAAAATAGCTAAAATGCAAGCTGGGCGAAAATAATGATGGTAGACTTTGAATGGAAAAATAGAATGGCAACCTAGACCCGAAGTCTAAAGAGACTTGAACCAAAGGTATTAGACCTCGACCCTATGAATATAAAATTTGAGAACCTAAGGTATAACAATGGTGGTTGGTGAAGAGGGAGGCGCCACAAGGAAGAAGACCTTGATAAGCCTAGTTGAGAGGGAACCCTAGAAAGAAGCACACTCAAATTTCTAAAAATTCAATATATCTGTTCTGTTCAAGAGCGTTTACAAAGTATTTATAATAATATCTAGCACTTAAGCCCTTAAACAAGTGGGCAGGATTTAACACCGAACAGAAAATAAGATTAAAACTTAAATTCACGAATAAGCCTAGTTACATAGGAAAATTGGTCTAAAACGCTATAAAACTCAAATGTGGGCTATTTAAACACTTAACCCAACTTATTACTAAACCAAGATTCATGTCATTTGGGTTTCCAAACAAATATAGAGGGCTCGGGTAATTGGACCTCCTTTGATGACCCATAGATCCTTGGCATCACGATCATCATGAGTATCATGAGCAAATGGACCTCCATCACATACTCTTTTCATTTAAAACAAATATACGCTTTTCATATCATTTCCTTTCATCGAAGTTTATAATAAGATTATCTAATCCTGAAAACATCAAGGTTTTAGCATGACAATCCATAACAACCCGATTAGTAGCCAACCAATCCATTCCCAATATTACTTAAAAATTATTCACGTTCAATAAAATCAAATTGGCTATCATTTCCTTTCCCGCTATCTTTAACTCACAATCCCTACATACATGCTCAGTCAATTGACTATCATTCATGGGTGTGGAAATCATCAACATTTTATCCGTCAATGTAGGTTTCACATGCTTCGACAATTTATGTGCAAAGGAAGGTGATATGAAAGAATGCGTGGCACCAGGATCAAATAATATCAATGCTTCTAAATCAATGATTTGGATGGTACCTTTAATCACATATGTCGATGCGTCTGGAGTGTCCTGGTCCAGTGCGTGTACCCTTCCTCTGATCACACCCACAGCCCGTTTCCCTTTTTTCTCAGTTGTAGCCTTCCTCCTCGGGGCCACTGTCTTAATTGGAGCTCTCTTAGGCTCCTTGCCTTTCTATGGATGATCTCAA
Organism: Firmiana major; assembly: GCA_033439115.1. NCBI lineage: Eukaryota > Viridiplantae > Streptophyta > Magnoliopsida > Malvales > Malvaceae > Firmiana > Firmiana major. Next base: position 24,282,577 of record CM065912.1, read on the forward strand.
CCATCTCGGTACAATGTCTCAAAATATGTTTGGGCTTCCCACACCTAAAACACAAAACAGGGGGCACCTGACATGGTCTAGTCCCATGGTATCTACCACATCTCCTACACTAATCAGTGGTGGGTCGTGGTCCTCTAATAGTCATACCCCTCGGCCCAGTCAAAGCCGGGTACACCAGAGGTCTAGCAGCTCTCTCCTACACCTCCTCGATCTCAGGTCTCTTCTCAAAATACCTTGGGCCTCCTTTCCTTGCCACTCTATCCCTCTCAGATCTCTTCCAGTCTCTATCCTTCCTGACACTAATTCTCCCAAGCTCGGAGGCATTTCTCTCAAAGTCTTGCTTGCATAACTAAGCCTTGTGCACTGCCTCCTCATATGTCGATATGTCAAATGGGGATAGCTTAGTTCGGATGGCTAACCTTAATCCATTAATGAACTTCTGAATCTTTCGGGCCTCACTAACCATCGTGTCTGGGTCATATCTCCCCAATAACATAAACTAGGACTCATACTCGTCCACAGTTTGGTTCTTCTGAACCAGATTCATAAATTCTATCCACAGCTTCCTCTGTGCGGTAGCTAGAATATACTGTCTCCTGAAGGCCTCTATAAATATCTCCCATGAGATCTTGGAGTGTCTGGCCCTCAAAATAGCCTCGATGGACCTCTACCAATGTTTGGCCTCGCCTTTCAAAATAAACACGACAAAGGCTACCTTCTCAGCTGAAGTGCATCGAAAAAACCTATACAGTTTCTCCATCTCATACACCCAGTCCTCCGTGATAACCGGGTCCTTCACCCATCTAAACACTAGGGGTTTCAATGCTTGGAACCCTCGCAGTCTGCTCAAGTCGCAGTCATAACCCACCCAAATCACTACCACTCTGCTGTGGAGCGATATGAGAATCTGTATCTTGTACTGGAGGTGTCATCGTCTTAGTAGCCTGAGGTCTTTTTGCCTCTACAGCTGCCTGTCCAGTTATAAGCTGTCTTGCGGGACCTCGTCTATCGTCGACACCCAATGCCAGCATGACTATCTCCACCAAATTCTCAATACTCCGCTCTATCCTAGCGAAGTGTGCCTTTGTATCTTCTACTCTCTTAGCAGGGTTCTGTGGAGCCTGATCAGTCTATGGCTCTGCACGGCTCTCAGGCCTACCTCTACAGCCTCTAGCACATGCCCTTGCCCCTCTACCTTGGCGTGTAACAAGCTAGTGCCTAACTTCCTGTACGAAGATCATTTATTAAGCTCAATCCATCACGGTATACACAGTTATATCTTCAGAAAAGCACAGTAATATGAGGATGTACTTTTCCTACGTTTTATTACTGACTCACATTAGGCCAACTCAGCTCTGATACTTTCCTCTGTCACGACCCATTTTTCATTTCCTTTAACCAAAAATCACTATAATTTTTTTGTGTTTTACTGTTACCTTATCCGGTCGTGAATAAACTCACCACATACAGTTGGGCTGTGAGTCAATAATAATCACCACTTACCATTCATCCACAATTAATAAAAATGATGTCATATATTCGAAATTAAATCATTTACACATACAGAACATGTTTACTAACATCTATATCCCCCATAATTACAACTCAATCGTTACTGTGCCATTACATTGTTTAGATACAAAAAGAATCCTGTGTATATACCTTTCGGCAATGGAAGTAGTGGATATCCAAAAACACAATGCTTTAGTCCTCACTGGGCTACTATGCACGCTCTGTAGGAGGGGGAAAATCGAGAGGGATGAGCAACCACACGCTCAGTAAGGCATTAATGCAAGCATGGTAGATAACTACTCTATGTACATGCTGATAATGTATGCATAAATCATTTATAGATCGGAGCATGAGGAAAAAAACTATGCTATATGCGTATACATATATCATGTATTAAAATCATGTAAATTGGCATAATAAAACATGGTAAATCATCATGTACAAACCATCTCATGCTCAATTGTCAGATCACATAATAAAAAGGGAAATTCACTTGAAACATCCTTTTTAAAACTCATCTCTTTCTCAAATACATCGAAATCCCATAAAAATCGATTCTCAATCACAAACATCATATCGTTTCACAAATCAAGTCCACAGGGCTCGACCCCTCCCTCGGGTCTACCCTGGACAGTTACAATCACACTTATAGATTAAAATCATGTGGCAGTAAGTAAATCAAGTAAGGAGACGGGTCACTATATCTCGACTAACTATGTTGGACAACTATGTCACATATCATCTTAGACCACACAGATCCCGATGTGTGGGGTACGATGCTGGTACGAAGGTGGGTTAGTTCTCCACTAGACTTTCTCAAATCAAGTAACCACCATGCGGTATATCATACTCAATGTGATATACACGGTACATCGTACTCCGCAGACCCATAACATGGTTGGCGGTTACATGCATTAGGTCTTATCTACCCCATACTGAGTGAAACATCTAGTCTCAAGTGCACGTGGGAGTACTCTTAATACCAGGTCCTAGCCCCTCATAGCCTTGCTCACCCCTGTTGGGTTCCCTGATTTAGGTCCTAGCCCCTTACCCTCACCCCACTCAAGAGGTCTGTTAGGCCTGTTGGGTTCCCTGAATGGATTATGTCAGGTCCTATCCCCTCACCCTCACCCCACTCAAGAGGTCTGTTAGGCCTGTTGGGTTCCCTGAACACCAATCCGTATTATCCTCACCACGGCCTCATACATACCACAGTGTGAAAACAAGCGCGAGCTACGCTCTAGCGTGAATTCATGCATTATAAAAAATCACCTCGTACGAGCAACATTCTAGTATGACATTTATGCATAAAAATATGAAGAAACATGTACGAGCATCGCTCCAGTACGATTATATGCATAAGAAAACCACACAAAATCCACGTTCAAGCAAAAGCTCTAATACAGTTTATAAAACATCGTCATAGTTCCAAAACAAAGTGCGAGCTAAGCTCTAGCATGTTCAAACATGTGAGAACATCGCTACCAGTGCGAGCTAAGCTCTAACACGGTTTAATTCATAAAAACATGATAGGTGGCTCATGAGTTTTCAAAACAAATCTCAAAATATATTTAGCACTTCACCTATGCTATCACACAACATCAAACAAGAATAGCCAGCCTATCTATTAACTCGCTCAATACAAAACACATGTTTGGTGGAATCATTCAAAACATTCAATTTATGCAATTATTAGCCTTACTATCCCATTTCTTTATAATACCACGTCAACAACCAAATCTCATGCAAATACTTTCCATACATTTTTAACCACATTTTAACAAACTCATGCACATTTCCAAAGCCCTATATACCCACAAGTTTAAAATACGAGCAGCTACCTCTATATACTTACAAAATTCCCTTACCTGGAATCGCGATGCGTGCTTCCACTTCCGTAGAGCTGCTTACTCGTACGACCAAATTTGTCTCCAACGAACTCTTCGGAGTTGTACACAAACGTATTTCGCACCATTATAGTCCATTATAATCCAACTCTTACGTTTACTATAGTCGATTTGACCTATAGTCTCTATTAACGCTTATGAGGCTTCATTTCATTACTTTACCCATGACTGAAGTCTATGGATTCTTTTAGGCCTATTAACTCATTCTAAATCGATATTAAATCGATGGTAAGCTCATAATGTTAATTTTTCATAAATTTCCTTTACTATGGCATATTGTCAAACACTACATGTGCTCATTCTCATCAATTCACAAAACCCATAATGTAGTTTCATTTACTCATTTCTAATCATCCACAATACACAAATAACAACTTATCATAACCCATAAACCACCAACTCCCTAAATCACACTTTCTCACACTAGAGGCATTCCATTTTCTAGGTTACATTAGGTCCAATACTACCTAAATGGTTTCAATCATCCATTTACCTGCCCATTCAACTCCAAAATCAATAAAATACACAATGTACTTGGATTGGAGTCTTAGAAACTTACCAAATCAGATTTCTCATCTTGCTCCAAATGACAATGTCCTTAGCTCCTTCAATACCAACAATGGGATTTTGAGTTTCAACTATGTTATTCTCTTCTTCAAGATGAACAAATTAATGTCTAATAGCCTCCCCTCAATTCTTACTGGAATGGTTGGATTTTAGAGAGAAAAAATCTAGGTTTTCGGTTGGAAATGGAAAGGTGGTGTTTTTTACCGAAAATTACAGATTTTTAACGCCTTTTTTTATAGAATTCACTTGAGCAGATCGATCTACACTAGGAGGAGATCGATCTGGTCCCCTTAAATTCCTCTTTTTCGTGGCATTTTAAGCATGAGATCGATCTGTCGAAGCTTGAGATCGATCTGCTCCCAAACTGAGAGCTAAGGAGATTGATCTATATGCTTGAGGATCAATCTTTTCATTACAGAATAGTTAGGAGATCGATCTGGCCCCATTAGAGATCGATCTGCTCTATTCCATTGCCTAAATAAGAGCATTTTGGCTTTTCCAGATCGATCTCTCATCCTATGAGATCGATCTGGCCTTCATACTTTCCAGATTTCCTTCAGTTTTCTTGCTGCAACTCACACCCAAATGTCCTTAATTTGCTACCATAGTCATTTTCTCATCCATCCACCTTTATGACTTAAAAATGGCATTCATTCATACCTTATGCAATTTGAAACTTGTGTGCATTCATTGTATATAAAACCAAATGGAAGCATTTTTTATTCATGCAACTTCCTTCCACTTACCACACTACTCATTTTAAGTTCCATTCACATTCATCACTTATAAGAACTCATTCTTTCATATTCATACACAATGAAACTTGTATGTACATTACAAATCATTTTACACATATGTACATTGAATCCATGGACTTATATCAATCATACTTTACATTACAAGTCCATTCACATTTATTTGATCCAATTACACACATTACAACTATACATATACGGGGTCTTACAGTACATGTGGGCACTTTACAAACTGAGGTGATATGAATAAATGTGTGAATCCGGAATCAAATAACACATTAGCTCTACGATTACATACAATAAGATTACCTCTAATAACATCGGATGAGGCATTTAGTATCTCTTGATCAATCGTAAAAATTCACCCTCAGGTGATAGGCCTCTTACCTTTTTCTTCTGCTATAGCCTGTCTCTGAGGGATCTACCTCTAAACTACTTGTTTCTGTCTCTCAGGCGGTGGGGGAGGCTGATCTCGTGGCTGTGGAGTCTGCTGTTGTGGACAATCTCTCATCAAGTAACCTTTCCCATCACATCTAAAACATACTCCTACTCTCTAGAGGCAAGGTCCACTATGTGCTTTGCCACATTTCGGACAATTCTGCTGGTTATCGATTGGCCTCGAATGGCTGTAGGAGTAGTAGTAAGGGTCACAGGCCTATCAGCCCCTACTGTGTCACGACTCTTTTTATCCTTTTTAATCGAAAATCACTATAAATTTTTTGTATTTTTTTACCTTACCCGATCGTGAACAAACTCAAGACTACACAGTTGGCTTGTGAGCCAATAATAATCATCACTCATCATTCATTTTCAATTAATCACAAGAAGTGTCATTCAATTAAAAGTTAAGTTTTACACTTATACATGACACATTATCTAACTTTTACATCCCCCACATTACAATACAAAATGACTATTGTTCCTTTACATGTTTAGATACAAAAAGAATCCTTAAGTGTATACGTTTCGACGATAGAAGCAGCAGATGTCCAAAATACAATGCCTCAGTCCTCACTGGGCTGCTATGTACGCTCTGTAGAGAGGGGAAAGTAGAGTGGGATGAGCAACCACACGCTCAGTAAGGCAATAATGTAAGCATGGTAGATAACTACTCTATCTACATACTGATAGTTCACATGCCTAAAGGTATATGTTCGCAAGTGCACGGGTCGTACAAGTAATAATGGGATTTGAGTCCTGAGTTATTGTCCCACAGAGAAGTTGACTAGCCTAATTAACTACCAGTTATTCTTACCCTAAGTATATCCTAGCAAATTATGAAGTTAAAGTGGGTGATCAACTAGGCTAAAATTAAAGTACTGAAAATAATAACAACTATAAAACAAAGAAAATAAAACCGAGCAAAATTACTTACAGTGCTCAACGCAATTAAAATCAAAAACCTACAAAAGAAATTAAAACAGTTAAAACTAATTAACACAATTAAAATAAAATGCAATTATGAAATTAACAAAGCAAGATTAATTAAACTAAAATTAACAAACCTAAAATGCAATTAAACTACTTAATCAAAATGCAATTTAAACTAACCAAGATTTAATGAAATAAATTTACCCCTAATCTAATTCTAAATGAACACTTAATTAACTATCATCCTAATTAAAACTAAGCTTTTATACTACTATGCAAGAATACTAACATGCAATTTAATTAACAACTCTAAACTAAGCTAACAAATTAAATTGGAATTAAACTAAACTAACAATGCATGAAAATGAATTAATTGCTAGAGTTGAATGCCAAACAAGCCTTAAGTATTTTAAACCATTCCCTCCCTTTACTGTTCACGTGTCATTTTCTTTTCCATTTCCAGGTAATGGCTCGCTTGTCCTCTGGTCCAGGCATGGCCTATTTGTCCTCTAGTCCGCTGCACTCTGCTAGCTGTTCGGTCTCCATTCTCGGTCTGTCATGCAATACTGTCCCACTGCTGTCCCAGGTTCCAGCTATGCTCTCGGTTTCAGCTCTAGGTTGCTGTTCGTGCTCTCCAATCAGCCTGCAACCTCTGCTTTAGCTACTGTTGACAGACTACTTTTGCATCATTCTGCTGTACTGGCTCCTGCTACACGGGGTGCTGCTCCAGCTATGCCACACGTTCATGACTTCTCCTCCAGGTTCAACTGCTTCTGGTTTGCGCAACCTCTGTCCAGCTAGAAGGAAGTGTCGTCCTTCACAAAATGGTCCTGCACTCTCGGTCTGTCCAGGTGTGGTCTCAATGTGCTCTGTCCTGCACTATTGCATTCAATTAGGCACTAGTTACTGGAATCAAGTGCTCACACAGCAGCTGCTGTTTAGGTGCTGCAATCAGCAATGCTCAGTAAAACAAAATGGGAAATAAGATAGAACATAACGTAAAATGAATGAAACCAAAGTGATAAACAATAGATGAAACCGAACGAGAAAACAGATAAAACACAAACAAAAATTAATAACGTGTAAGCTTAAGGCAGTGAACAAAAGACAGAAAGCATAAAAGGAATGAACCCAAAAACTAAAACAAAGAAAGAAAATGAACAGTAGAAGAAGTTGTAAACAGAGGAGAACAGAGGGGAGCTCTCGGATGCTTGCTGCTGCATTTGCTGCTCTCAGTTTCCCGGTCTGTTGCCTTGCTCTCGACTTTCTTTCATGGTTCATCAGATCAAACAAGCTCCTCACATTCTCTAGTAACAATCATAGCTAACGGAAAGAAAAAAAAATAAAAATGGATGCAACCGGGAATCATTAAACCAAAAACAAAACAAAAATAAAACTACAAATGGTAAGCAAAAACCAAGAACTATACTAGGAAATGAATGCTACACATTAAAACTTGAAAAATAAAAGACTGGATTATAACCAAACCAAGAAGAATAATGAGTAAAAGAGGCTGCAAATCAACATGAAAAGCTTTTCAGAAATGAAAACAAATGAAGATGAACAATAAAAAAGAACATGGTTTCGGGAAAAACTTCTAACAATCATAACAACTAAACTAATCTAACTAAACTACTCTAACTACTTCTACACTAACACTACTCCTACTCCTAAAATTACACCCCCATTCAATTGTCATCCTTTCCTATTTATAAACACACTAGGGGTAAAATGGTAATTTTTTCATCCTTGATGAGTTGGCATTTTTTTGGCCACTTGTCTTTACACCATTGGCTCCTTGAAAAGATATTTCCATGTCATCGATCTTCTTGTCCAATTGGATGTGCTAGGTGGCATGACTTGTGTTGTCCGTGTGGCTCAATCTCGATTTTAGCCCAATTTCGGTCCATTTTCTACTGAAATTTCAAAATTCATCCAGATTTAATTTATCTGTAAACATGAGAATTCTAATTAAGTAAAGGGGATAATTAACAAAATAAATTGGGGATTTAAATAATTAATTAGGAAATTAAGCACAAATAATTCTAAAAATATAGAATTATCACACCCCCAAACTTGAGCTTTTGCTTGTCCTCAAGCAAAACAAAATGATTGTAGGAATGACAAGTATAAAACACAATAACTTTCCCAATATCATCCTCAAAGAAAAAGTACAAACTATGAAACCAAAGACTCACAATTACAAGTCCAGCACTTAGAATTATTCAATCATAAGTCCTAACCCAAATTGGACTCCTCGTGAGTGTGTGAAAAATGTCAGAGCCACTTCAAAGTATATTATCCAGATCAGATTATGCAAACATAGTGAACACAAAGTCAATGACAAGTGATCATTACCATAAGTTTGCTTTTCACTTCTCTATCCACTAATGTAGTCACACTTAACCAAAGATTAATAGGACTTCATTAAGCTTATAATGTAAGGCTGGGGCTAAGGTATGATAAAGTCGATTTATGTTTAATTATCCCTTAACATGCATTACTTCTAGGATCTATAATGTAAGAGCTCAAATCATTTCCCCCAAACTTATTTCTTTTGCTAAACATTTTTTTTCTTTTCTTTTTTCTTTCTTTTTCATCATTTTTTTAACATACTCTTTCACTATCACTTAATACCCATATAGCTCACAATATATCTCAATGACTTTTCATGCTTTCGGGGTAAGGGATAGGAAAAAGTATTTAAGCTAAAGAAATAAAAATAAACAGGTGTATTTTAGAGAAAAGTTTATTTGGCCCAGATGGGTGACTAGGGGTAAAGTATGTACAGGGATGGCTCAAAAGGCTCAAACGATTCAAAGATGGCCTAAATCATCTCCCTAATTAAGTGTGATCAAATATTTCACCTCGAGACAAGATCAAACAAATTCTGGAATATGATACACAAAATCAATTAAGCAAATGCAATCCTAGGTCCACATAAGCTTTCTCTAAATAAGTATACAGATTCATGACATGACATGTGCATAAGATGAGGAAATCACAATCAGAGTCAAGACAAATTCAAGAATTAAACTTCATGCTTTTCCTATAATCATGCTTCTCATTCAATCAAAATCAGACTTAATCATGGGGTCATATCATCGGAATATAGGAAAACTACATGCTAAGCACTAAATCATCCCAAAATCAAACAGTTTAAACTCAGATTTTTTAAAAAAATTTAAAAAAATTTCAATTTTGCTCAAATTTTTGAAAAATACTCAAGTGATATCCCCTCTCCCAAACTTGAAGTGCACAGTGTCCTCAGTGTGCAGATAATATAAGAATTGAAGTTCAGGAACAAAGTACTCCCCTTTCTGATGATGATGAACAATTGAAGCTTTGATTGAAAGCGTAAAACTAGAAATTAAACCTACAAAATAAACAAAGAAAGACATACTAGAAAAGAAAAAGAAAAATGAACTATATACAAAGTGAAAAGGAAAACACAGCCACTTCAAATGCAGCTGAAGAAAACAACACTCAGTAGCAGGGCGAAGAGTAGGAGGGTCATCCAAAGTGGTGACAAAATGTTAACAATTAAATCCTCCTGAGCTCTATCTACTTCCCTCCTTCTTTCAGATTTTATATGGTCAAGCCTTATGTTCTCCTCAATCTTCATCTTAAAACACTCTTGAGAGTCATCAGGGAGCTTCAAAGGTTTGAAAACATTAAACTTAACTTCCTGATCTTGGACTCTCATCGTTAACTCCCTCTTTTGTACATCAATTATTGTTTTATCAGTAGCTAGGAAAAGTCTACCTAGTATAATGGGGACTTCCCTGTCTTTCTCCATGTCCAAAACAATAAAATTCGCAGGGAAAATAAACTTGTCCACCTTTACTAAGACATCCTCAATGACCCCCTTTGGATATTTAATTGATCGATTAGCTAACTGGAGGGTCACTGTGTTAGGCTTGGCATCCCTATTCCTAACTTATGATAGATAGATGATGGCATCAAATTTATACTAGCTCCTAAATCGCACAGGGCTTTACCAAAGAATAAATTTCTAATAGTGCACGGTATGGCAAAACACCCAGGATCTTTGAGCTTGGGGGTAATTTCCTCTAGATAATGGCACTACATTCCTCAGATAAGGCCACCGTCTCATAATCTTCCAGTCTTCTCTTCATCAAGAGGATATGCTTTAGAAACTTCACATAACTTGGCATTTGCTCTAAGGCATCTGCGAAAGGAATGTTGATGTGAAGTTTCTTAAAAACCTCAAGAAATTTGGTGAATTATTGATCAAGCTTTTGGTTTTGAAACCTCTAAGGAAAAGGTACTGGTGGTCTAACTAGAGGCAATGTAGTGGGAACTTGTGTAGAATCAGAGGACGAGGAAGGCAATGAAGAAGAAGAAGAAGGTATAGATGAAGAAGCGCCTAGCTTTGTTTCCTTGGCAGCCCAATCTTTAGGTTCCTGCTCTTTCTGAGCTGCTTCTTTAGAACTCACAAATTCTTCAACTATGTGCTGTTCAGGTTGGGACTTAACTTGTGGCTCCTCTAGCTCTCTGCCACTCCTAAGGATGATAGATCTAACATGTTCCTTACCCTCCCTTTGCTTACCAGGATTAACTTCAGTATTACTGGGAAGGGTCCCTTGAGGATGTTAGCTAAGAGCACTAGCTATTTGTCCCACATGAACCTCTATGTTCTTAATTGAAGTAGCTTGATTTTGCAGGATCGTTGAGAACATCTCCTCTAATGTAGGCTTCTTCTCAGCTGCTGGTGTATGGTAGAATTGGGGCTGCATAAGTTGTGGTGGTGGTGGTGGTGATGGATGATATTGAGGTGGATGATGTTGAAAATGAGGTGAGGATGGTTGATGAGGCAGATGAAATGAAAATTACGACTGTGGTGGTACCTGAACCGGTAGAGCTTGAAAACTAGGGGGTTCTACAGATCTAGAGTTAGAAGGTTACCCTTGGTTTTGGCTCTAGGAGAAGTTATGATGGTTCCTCCACCCTGGGTTGTAGGTGTTTGAAAAAGGGTTGTTCTATTGCGTTTGAGAAGGGGTAGCATACTGAACTGATTCTAAGTTGAGCAGACACCTATCTACAAAGTGGGTACCACTACACAGCTCGCAGGAAAGAAAAGGACTTTGGACAGAATTTATAGGGTTAGGACTATTGGGAAGATTATGTTGGGTGCTGAGCGACTCTACCTTCTTCGTAAGATTAGCGATTTGAGAGGTCAAGGTAGACAGTGTGTCAAGCTCATAAATACCCATCAACTTCTTTGGCATTTGCCTCTCCGAGGACCATAAATGGTTGTTAGTCGCCATCTTGTCTAAAAGATCGTAAGCTTTCTCCTCTGTTTTGCACATCAGGGCTCCACCCGCCGTAGCATCAATAATGGTCCTATTTGGGCTTGTAAGTCTGTTGTAGAAGGTCTGGACTTGCAACCACAAAGGTAGGCCTTGGTGAGGGCACTTCCTAAGAGGCTCCTTATATCGTTCCCATGCTTCGTAAAGAGATTCAGAGTCGTACTGGGCAAAGGAAGATATATTACTACGGAGTTGGGCCATTTTAGACGGAGGGAAAAACTTAGATAGAAATTGATGGGCTAACTCATCCCATGTAGAAATGGATCCTGGAGACAGGGAGGTTAACCAATGTCTTGCCCTATCCCTCAGTGAGAAGGGGAATAATCTAAGCCTTAGCGCATCATCAGATAATCCATTATGTTTAAACGTGTTGCACAAGTCCAAGAATTGCCTAAGGTGAGCATGTGGGTCATCGTGTGGAAGCCAACTGAATTATAGAGAAGTTTGGATCATCTGGAGGATTGCGGGCTTAATTTTGAAGTTATTTGTAGGAACAGCTGGTGGCCTAATGCCGAAATAATATCCTCCAATTGTCGGTATCGAATAATCTCCAAAGTTCTAATTTTCCTATTTTCTGCCATGGTGAATTGCAGCGGAGCTAATAATTTCCTAGAGTCCTTTCGAATTTTTCTAAGAGTGTGTTCGATTTTAGGATGTAGAGGAAAGCAATCAAAACTTCTGGCTCTACGCTTGCAATCATCGAAAAGTCCTTAGAAATTTTTTTTAAGTTTTTCAATTTTTCAATTTTTTTGATTTTAATTAAGAGAAAATTTAACAAACCTAAGCTAAGGCTCTAAATTTTTACACCCTAAATATTCACAAGCTAGAATTACACCTAAACATAATTTCACTGATATTAATTAACGACTAATTAAAACTTCCCCGGCAACGGCGCCAAAAACTTGACACGTCGTAAAGGTATATGTCCGCAAGTGCACGGGTCGTACAAGTAATAATGGGATTTGAGTCCCGAGTTATCGTGCCACAGAGAAGTTGACTAGCCTAATTAACTACCGGTTATTCTTACCCTAAGTATATCCTAGCAAATTATGAAGTTAAAGTGGGTGATCAACTAGGCTAAAATTAAAATACTGAAAATAATAACAACTCTAAAACAAAGAAAATAAAACCAAGCAAAATTACTTACAGTGCTCAACGCAATTAAAATAAAAAACCTACAAAAGAAATTAAAACAGTTAAAACTAATTAACGCAATTAAAATAAAATGCAATTATGAAATTAACAAAGCAAGATTAATTAAAATAAAATTAACAAACCTAAAATGCAATTAAACTACTTAATCAAAATGCAATTTAAACTAACCTAAGATTTAATGAAATAAATTCACCCCTAATCTAATTCTAAATGAACACTTAATTAACTATCGTCCTAATTAAAACTAAGTTTTATACTACTATGCAAGAATACTAACATGCAATTTAATTAACAACTCTAAACTAAGCTAACAAATTAAATTAAAATTAAACTAAACTAACAACGCATGAAAATGAATTAATTGCTAGAGTTGAATGCCAAACAAGCCTTAAGCATTTTAAACCATTCCCTCCCTTTACTGTTCACGTGTCATTTTCTTTTCCATTTCCAGGTAATGGCTCGCTTGTCCTCTGGTCCAGGCATGGCCTGTTTGTCCTCTGGGCCGCTGCACTCTACTTGCTGTTTGGTCTCCATTCTCGGTCTGTCATGCAATACTATCCCACTGTTGTCCCGGGTTCTAGGTATGCTCTCGGTTTCAGCTCTAGGTTGCTGTTCGTGCTCTCCAATCAGCTTGCAACCTCTGCTTTAGCTGCTGTTGACAGACTACTTCTGCATCCTTCTGTTGTACTGGCTCCTGCTACATGGGGTACTGCTCCAGCTATGCTGCACGTCCGTGACTTCTCCTCCAAGTTCAACTGCTGCTGGTTCGTACAACCTCTGCCCAGCTAGAAGGAAGTGTCGTCCTTCACAAAATGGTCCTGCACTCTCGGTCTGTCCAGGTGTGGTCTTGGTGTGCTCTATCTTGCACTACTGCATTCAACTAGGCACTGGTTACTGGAGTCAAGTGCTCACATAGCAGCTGCTGTTTAGGTGTTGCAATCAGCAATGCTCAGTAAAACAAAATGGGAAATAAGATAGAACACAACATAAAATGAATGAAACTAAAGTGATGAAAATAGATGAAACCGAACGAGAAAACAGATAAAACACAAACAAAAATTTATAACGTGTAAGCTTAAGGCAGTGAATGAAAGACAGAAAGCATAAAAGGAATGAACCCAAAAACTAAAACAAAGAAAGAAAATGAACAGTAGAAGAAGTTGTAAACAGAGGAGAACAGAGGGGAGCTCTCGGATGCTTGCTGCTGCATTTGATGCTCTCGATTTCCTAGTCTGTTGCCTTGCTCTCGACTTTCTTTCATGGTTCATCAGATCAAACAAGCTCCCCACATTCTCTAGTAACAATCACAACTAACGAAAAGAAAAAAAAACTAAAAATGGAAGCAACCTAGAATCATTGAACCAAAAACAAAACAAAAATAAAACTACAAATGGTAAGCAAAAACTGAGAACTATGCTAGGAAATGAATGCTGCGCATTAAAACTTGAAAAATAAAAGACTGGATTATAACCAAACCAAGAAGAAGAATGAGTAAATGAGGCTACAAATCAACATGAAAAGCTTTTCATAAATGAAAACAAATGAAGATGAGCAGTAACAAAGAACATGGTTTCGGGAAAAACTTCTAACAATCATAACAACTAAACTAATCTAACTAAACTGCTCTAACTACTTCTACACTAACACTACTCCTACTCCTAAAATTACATCCCCCATTCAATTGTCATCCTTTCCTATTTATAAACACACTAGGGGTAAAATGATAATTTCCACATCTTTGATGAGTTGGCATTTTTTTGGCCACTTGTCTTTACACCATTGGCTCCTTGTAAAGATATTTCCATGTCATCGGTCTTCTTGTCCAATTGGATGTGCTAGGTGGCATGACTCGTGTTGTCCGCCTGCCTCAATCTCGATTTTAGCCCAATTTCGGTCCATTTTCTATCGAAATATTCAAAATCCATCCGGATTTAATTTATCTGCAAACATGAGAATTTTAATTAAATAAAGGGGATAATTAACAAAATAAATTGGGGATTTAAATAATTAATTAGGAAATTAAGCACAAATAATTCTAAAAATATATAATTATCAATAGTATTATGCATAAATCGTTTATATTCGGAGAATGAGGGAATAAAACTATGCCACATGTATATACATATATCATGTATTGAAAATCATGTAAATAGGTATAAAACCTGAAATTATCAACATGTAAAACCATCTCATGCTCATTCTCATTAATCTCATCACAAAAGGGAAACTCATTTAAGAAACATCCTTTTTAAATCACATCACATCTCATCACAAATCTCTTTATCAAATTCCAGCACATCTCATCATAAATCAAATTATCATTTCTTTAAATCACTAATCGCACAAGGCTCGACCCCTCCCTCAGGTCTACCCTGGACAATCACCATCACACGCATGTATAAAAATCATGTGGGATTATGCAATATATTAAGTGAGACAGGTCATTATGTCTCAAAGACTATGTTAGCCAACTATGTCATAAATCATCCCAGACCACACGGATCCCGCTGTGCGAGGTATTAAGCTGGAATAAAGGTGGGTTAGTTCTCCGCTAGACTTTCTCTTTAGTATCTCAACCACATGGTACAGCGTACTCCATGTGATATACACGGTACAACATACTCTGTGGACCCATATCATGGTTGGGGGTCCTTATCGTAGGTCTTATTTACCCCAATGCCATGTGTAACCAATATAGTCTCAAGTGCACGTGGAAGTATTTCTAATGTCAGATCCTAGCCCCTCATGGCCTTGCTTGCCCCTTTTGGGTTCCCTGAATGGATTAATGTCAGATCCTATGTCACAACCCATTTTATCCTCTTATTATCGAAAAACAATATAAATTTTTCGAGTTTTTCTTTCCTTATCTGATCGTGAACAGCTCATCACCACCCAGTTGGGCTGTGAGTCAATAATAATCCACTCTTAACATTCATTCCCAGTTAATAAAAGTGATGTTGTACATTTGAAGCTAAATCATTCACTTATACAGAACATGTTTACTGACATCTACATCCCCCATAATTACAATTTAAATGACTATTGTGTTTTTACAATTGTTTAGATACAAAAAAGAATCTCTGTGTATATACCTCTGAGTGCTGGAGATACAATGGATGTCTCAACAAAATGCCTCATCCTCACTGGGCCACTATGTACGCTCTATAGGAGGGGGAAAATGGAAAGGGATGAGCAACCACACGCTCAGTAAGGCAATAATGCAAGCATGGTAGATAACTACTCTATCTATATGCTGATAATGTTATGCATAAATCTTTTACAACAGGAGCATGAGGAATTAAAACTATGCCATATGAGTATATGTCTATCATGTATATAAATCATGGAAATTGGCATATAAAACATGGTAAAATCATCATGTACAAATAATCTCATGCTCATTAATCGTCAAGTTCCATATAAAAGGGCAATTCATTTAAGAAACATCCTCTTTGAAATCACATCTCTTTCTCAGTACATATCATCCTATCACAAATCATTTTCTCAATCACAAACATCATCCCATTTCACAAATCAAATCCCATAAGGCTCGACCCCTCCCTCGGGTCTACCTTGGGTAATCACAATCACACATATGTATAAAAATCATGTGGTATTATGCATTATCTAGTGAGACGGGTCACTCTATATCAGAGACTATGTGGCCAACTACATCATAAATCGTCCCAGACCACACGCATCTAGGTGTATAGGGTATCGTGCTGGCACGAAGGTGGATTATCCCTCGCCAGACTTTCTCATCACAAAATCACCACGTGGTACATCGTACTCCATGTGATATACACAGTACATCGTACTTCGCGGATTGATATAGTGGTTCGGGGTGCCTGTCGTAGGTCTTATCTACCCTATACCAAGAACTTACCGTACTCATGTAGGAGAGCCTCCCTACCGAATAGAGCCTCCCCACCCCTCCAGGGCTTAAAGATGTTAGCTTAAGGATCCTTCCGTAAGAGAGTCTCCTCACCGAACAGAGCCTCCCCGCCTCCTCAGGCTTAAGGATGTAGGGCTTGAGGATCTTACCGTAAGAGAGCCTCCCCACCGAATAGAGCCACCCTGCCGAACAGAGCCTCCCCACCCCTCCAGGGCTTAAGGATGTTGGCTTAAGGATGTAGGGCTTGAGGATCTTACCAACTTCAATGGCCTCATACGTACCACAATGTGTAAACTAGAGCGAGCAAAGCTCTAGCATGACTCATGCATCATATCATAAAGAAACCATGTACGAGCACAACTCTAGTACGTTTATACAGATAAGAAAATCACTTGAAAGTCACGTACGAGTAGAAGCTCCAATACTGTTTATAAAACATTATCATGGATCAAACCAAAGTGCGAGCTGAGCTCCAGCTGTAAGACCCCGTATATGTATAATTGTAATGTGTGTAATTGGATCAAATAAATATGAATGGACTTGTAACGTGAAGTATGATTGATTTAGGTCCATGGATTCAATGTACATAATGATAGTATGATTTTGTAATGTACACACAAGTTCCATTTTGTATGAATATGAAGAAATGAGTTCTTGCAAGTGATGGATGTGATTGGAACTCAAAATGAGTAGTGTGGTAAATGGAAGGAAGTTGCATGAATATAAATGCTTCCATTTGGTTTTATATAGCATACCTTTCGACATACAATGAATGCACACAAGTTTCAATGTGCATAAGGTATGAATGGATGCCATTTTCAAGTTATAAAGGTGGATGGATGGGAAAATGGCCATGGGAACAGATTAAGGATGTGTTGGTGTGAGTTGCAGCAAGGAAACTACAGGAAATCTGAAAAACATGAAGGCCAGATCGATCTCATAGGATGAGAGATCGATCTGGAAGAGCCAGAATGCTCTTATTTGGGCAATGGAATAGAGCAGATCGATCTCCAATGGGGCCAGATCGATCTCCTAAGCATTCTGTCATGAAAAGATTGATCCTCAAGCACCCAGATCGATCTCCTTAGCTCTCTGTTTGGGAGCAGATCAAACTCCTACTTTGACAGATCGATCTCATGCTTAAAATGTCATGAAAAGAGGGATTTAAGGGGATCAGATCGATCTCCTCAATCTATTTCTACATAAGGAGTGCTGAAAATCTGAAAATTTCAAGAAAAACACCAATCTTCCATTTCTAACCCAAAAACCTAACTTTCTCTCTCTAAAATTAGCCATTTCCAGTAAGAATTGGGGGGAGGCCATTAGACACTAAGTTGTTCATCTTGAGGAAGAGAACAACATAGTTGGAACCCAAAATCCCATTATTGGTATTGAAGGAGCTAAGGGCATTGATATTTGGAGCAAGAAGAAAATCAGATTTGGTAAGATTCTAACACTCCAATCCAAGTACATTTTCTATTTAATTGATTTTGGAGTTGTTTGGCATGAGTATGGATGGATGGAAACACCTAGGTTGTATTAGAAACAAATGTAACCTAGAAAATAGAATGCCTCTAGTGTGAGAAAGTATGATTTGGGGTGTTGGTGGCTTATGGGTTATGATAAATTGTTAAATGAGTCGGGTGATTTGGAATGGTTATGTGGAGTTATAATACGGGTTTAAGTGAAATTGTAAAAATGAATATGTATATGCTTGATAAAATGCCATAGTGAGGGAATTCATGAAATATGAACACTATGAGCTTAATGTCTCGATTTAATATCGATTTGGAATAAGTTAATAGTCCTAAGAAGATCCATAGACTCGAACTATGGGTAAAGTAATGAAACGAGGCCATATAAGCGTTAATGAGGCTATAGATTCAATTGACTATAGCAAGCATAAGGGTTGCATTATATGGATCGAAAATAATGTGGAATATGATTGTGTGCAATCCCGAAGAGTTTGTTGAAGACGAATCGGACCACACGGGTGAGCAGCGCTAAGGAAACGGAATCACGCGTCACGATTCCAGGTAAGGGAGTTCTGTAAGTATATAGAGGTAGCTGCTCGTATTTTGTGGGTTTATAGAGCTTTGGAAATATGCATGGGCTTATAGAAATGTGTTTTGAAGATGTATGGAAATTACTATGTGTATTTGTATGAGATTTGGTTGTTTGAAATGGTTATTGAAAAGGGATAGTAAGGCTAATAATTGCATAAATCACGTGTTTTGTATACTTTTACAAAACACAATGCTTTGATTTGAGCAAATAAAAGGATAGGCTGGCTAGTAGTTGAATGATGTTGTGAAATAGCCCATGTGAGGCGCTAAGCATGTTTTGAGATGTTTTGAATGCATGTGAGCTGCCTATCGTGTGTATGTGATTTGATTCGCACTAGAGCCTCGCTCACGTTGGATTTCAGTGTTTTCACTTGTGTGAAACGTGCTTGAGCTTAGCTCGCACTTTGATTTGAATTGTGACAATGCTTTATAAACCGTATTGGAGCATACGCTCGTACGTGAATTTGAGTGGTTTTTCTTATGCATATAACCGTACTGGAGCTATGCTCGTACGTGGTTTCTTCATATTTTTATGCATAAATGTCGTACTAGAGTGTTGCTCGTATAAAGTGATTGGTTTTGATGCATGAGTTCGCGCTAGAGCGTAGCTCGCGCTGGTTTTCACACTGTGGTATGTATGAGGCCGTGGTGAGAGATACAGATTGGTGTTCAGGGAACCCAACAGGCCTGACAGACCTCTTGAGTGGGGTGAGGGTGAGGGGCTAGGACCTGACATCATCTATTCAGGGAACCTAACAGGCCTAACAGACCTCTTGAGTGGAGTGAGGGTGAGGGGCTAGGACCTGAATCAGGGAACCCAACAGGGGCGAGCAAGGCCATGAAGGGCTAGGACCTGGTATTGAGGTTACTCCCACGCACTCTTGAGACTATAAAGGTTACACTTGGCATGGGGTAGATAAGACCTATGGCAGGCACCCCCAACCCTGTTGTGGTTCCGCGGAGTACGATATACCGTGTATATCACATGAAGTATGATATACCGCATGGTGGTTACTTGATTTGAGAAAGTTTGGCGGAGAACTAACCCACCTTCGTACCAGCATGATACCCCGCACACCGAGATCCGTGTGGTCTGGGATGATTTATGATGATTGGCCAACGTAGTCACTTGAGATATAGTAACATGTCTCCTTGCTTGATTTACTTACTACCACATGATTTTAAATCTCTAAGTGTGCTTTGTGATTGTTTAAAGTAGACCCGAAGGAGGGGTCGAGCCTCGTGGAATTGATTTGTGAAATGAAAATGAGGCTGTGATTGTGAATTGATGTGATGAGATTGTATGTGTTTGAGAAAGAGTTTTATGACGTGGGTTTAAAAAGGAGGTTTCTTATTGAATTGCCTTTTTTATGAATTTAAATGAGATTGAGCATGAGATGATTTATACATGATGTTTTTACCGTGTTTTATATGCCAATGTACATGATTTCGATACATGATATATATGTATACTCATATGGCATAATTTTACTTCCTCATGCTCCTACCATAAACGATTTATGCATAACATTATTAGCATGTAGATAGAGTAGTTATCTACCATGCTTGCATTATTGCCTTACTGAGCGTGTGGTTGCTCATCCCTCTCTATTTCCCCCTACAAAGCATGCATAGTAGCCCAGTGAGGACTGAGGCGTGGTATTTTGGACTCCGCTGCATCTCCATCGCTTAGAGGTATATACACAGTGATTCTTTTTGTATCTAAACAATGTAAAATCACAGTATTCTTTTGAGTTGTAATTATGGGGGATGTAGATGTCAGTAAAACATGTTTTTGTACAAGTACAAGATTAAATGCAAATGTATGACATCGTTTTATTTAACTGAGAATGAATGAGATGTGGTGTTTATTATTGACTCACAGCCCAACAGTGTGTGGTGAGTTAGTTCACGACCGGGTAAGGTAACAGTAAAAAGCAAAAAATTTTCAGTGATTTTCGGTTAAAGAGAATGGAATTGGGTTGTGACAGAGATTGGTATCAGAGCTGTGTTAGCTTAATATGAGTCATTAATAAAACGTAGGAAAGTACATCCCCATAGTATTGTGCTTTTGTTTAGGTATAACTGTGTATATCATGATGGATTGAGCTTAATAAATTATTACAATACAGGAAGTTAGGCAATATGCTAGTTACACGCAAAGGTAGAGGGGCAAGAGCACATGCTAGAGGCCGTAGAGATAGGCCTGAGAGCCGTGCAGAGCCACAGACTGAGCAGGCTCCACAGAATCCTACTGAGAGAGTAGAGGATACTGAGGCTCGCATCGCTAGGTTAGAGCGGAGTATTGAGAATTTAGTGGATATAGTCACGCAGGCCTTGGGCACCGGTGACAGACGAGGTCCCGCGGCACAGCCTACTACTGAACAGGTAGCTGCAGAGTCTGAGGAGACTGCTACTGCTGCACCACCTCCAGTATAAGATACAGATTCTCCTATCACTCCACAGCAGAGCAGTAGTGATTTGGGGTATGGCGCGACTTAAGCAGGTTGCGAGAGGTTCAAGCGCTGAAACCCCTAGTGTTTGGAGGGGTGAAGGACCCAGTGGTTACGGAGGATTGGGTGTATGAGATGGAGAAACTATATAGGTTTTTCTAATGCACTTAGCTGAAAAGGTAGCCTTTACCGTGTTTATGTTGAAAGGCGAGGCCGAGCATTGGTGGAGGTCCACCGAGGTTATTTTGAGGGACAAACACTCTGAGATCTCGTTGGAGATATTTCTAGAGTCCTTCAGGAGATAATATATCCCAGCCACCCCACGGAGGAAATTGCGGATGAAATTTATGAATTTGGTTCAGGGGAACCATATTATGGACGAGTATGAGTCAAAGTTTATGTCCTTGGGGAGATATGACCCTACCACGATGGGCAGTAAGACCCGAAAGATACAAAAGTTCATGGATGGATTAAGATTGGCCATCCAGACTAAGCTAGCTCCCTTCGACATTATGACTTATGAGGAGGCTGTACATAAGGCTCAGTTGTGTGAGCAAGACTTTGAGCGAAATGCCTCCAAGCTTGGGAGAATCAGTGTTAGAAAGGACAGAGACCGAAAGAGATCCGGGAGGGATAGAGAGGCCAGGAAAGGAGGCCTAAGGTATTTTGAGAAGAGACCTAAGATCGAGGAGGTGCAGGAGAGAGCTGCTAGACCTCCCCTATACCTAGCCTTGACTGCACTGAGGGGTATAACTATTGGAGGACCACAACCTACCACGGATCAATGTAGGAGATGTGGGAGATACCATGGGACTAGGCCATGTCAGATGCCCCATGTTTCATGTTTTAGGTGTGGGTGGCCAGGACATATATCGAGGTTCTCTAATGAGATGATTGAGACTGCCCCACAGAAGGGCAAAGAGCCTGATGGAGCTCCAGTTGAGACAGTAGCCCCGAGGAGGAGGGCTACAGCTGAGGAAAAAGGGAAACAAGCTGTGGGTGTGAGCAGAGGAAGGGTGCACGCACTGGACCAAGACACTGCAGACGCATTGATGGATGTGATTAAAGGTACCATCCAAATCTTTGATTTAGAAGCATTGGTATTATTTGATCCTGGTGCCACGTATTCTTTCATATCACCTGCCTTTGCACATAAATTGTTGAAATATGTGAAACCAACATTGTTGGATAAAATGTTGATAATTTCCACACCCATGAATGATAGTCAATTGACTGAGCATGTATGTAGAGATTGTAAGTTAAAGATAGAGGGGAAGGAAATGATAGCCAATCTGATTTTATTGAATATGAATGATTTTGATGTAATTTTGGGAATGGATTGGTTGGCTACCAATCGTGTTGTGATGGATTGTCATGCCAAAACATTGACGTTTTCAGAATTAGACAATCTTATTGTAAACTTTGATGAAAAGAAATGATATGAAAATAGTATGTTTGTTGTAAATAAAGGAGTATGATTTTAAATGCATATTGCTTAAGAGATAAATTATTTGTGTATAATAAATGTTGAATGTGGAGTGTTGGTTTATGTTACTAATAATGGAGAGGATAATGTGAAGGGTTCATTGCATATATGGTTGATATAGATGAGGCAGGCCCGAAATTGAGGGACATCCCCATGATTACGGATTATTCTGATGTCTTTTCGGATGAATTACCAAGACTACCACCCGAAAGGGAAATGGAATTTTACGTAGAGTTAGTGCCTGGTACAGAGCTGATATCGAAACCACCCTATAGAATGGCTTCGATAGAGTTAGAAGAGCTGAAGAAGCAGCTGCAAGAGTTGCTAGAGAAGGGGTTTATAAGACCGAATGTCTCACCTTGGGGAGCTCTGGTTCTATTTGTAAAGAAGAAGGATGTAAGCCTCCGACTGTGTATAGACTATCGGTTGTTGAATAAGGCCACCATTAAGAACAAGTACCCCTTTCCAAGGATCGATGATTTGTTGGATCAGCTCCAGGGAGCCAAAGTGTTTTCTAAGATAGACCTGCGGTCGGGGTACCATCAGTTTAGGATCAGGAGTAGAGATGTACCCAAGATAGCATTTCGTACCTGTTATGGCCACTACGAGTTTTTGGTGATGCCATTCGAATTGACGAATGCTCCCGCAGCATTTATAGCACTGATGAATGATATATTCAAGCCATACCTGGACAAGTTTGTAATAGTGTTCATTGATGACATTTTGGTGTATTCCAAGTCCAGGGAAGATCATGAGGAGCACTTGAGGATAGTTCTGCAGACCCTCCGAGAGAGAGAATTGTACGCCAAACTCAGCAACTATAACTTTTGGTTAGAACAGATCTCATTTCTAGGGCATGTTATGTCAAAGGATGGGGTATCAATGGATCCATCCAAGATAGAGGCAGTTATACAGTGGGAACAGCCCAAGACAGTTACTGAGATCAAAAGTTTCCTGGGATTGGCAGGATATTATCGGAGATTTGTAGAAGGTTTCTCCAAACTAGCTGCTCCGTTAACACGCCTCACGCTTAAGGATGTTAAGTTTGTGTGGGATGAGGCATGTGAGAGGAGTTTTGAGGAGCTTAAGCATCAATTGACGACTACTCCAGTTCTCACCATTCCTACCAGCTCAGGAGGATTCTCGGTGTATACGAATGCATCACACCAGGGACTGGGCTATGTGCTTATGCAGGATGGGAAGGTAGTTGCATATGGATCTAGACAGTTGAAAAATCATGAGAGGAACTACCCGACACATGATTTGGAGTTGGCGGCTGTAGTATTTGCTTTGAAAATATGATACCATTATCTCTATGGTGAGAAATTTCAGGTGTTCACAGATCATAAGAGCCTTAAGTACCTGATCTCGCAGAAAGAGCTAAATATGAGATAGAGGAGATGGCTCGAACTTTTAAAGGACTATGATTGTGAAATCATGTACCACCCGGGTAAGGCAAATGTAGTTGCAAATGCTTTGAGTAGAAAGAACCTTGGGTTGGTGTCATATATGATGGTACGGGAACATGAATTGTTAGAACACTTTGCGAACCTCAGTTTAGATATAACCCCACCTGGTTCGGAGAGACTTGAGATCGTGGCTAGTTTGAGACTAGAGCCAGAGTTGATTGGCCATATTTGGCAAGCGCAGCAGAGCAATCGACGATGCATCAATTGGCTGAGGTAGATACAGATAGGTGTGGGTAGTTATTTTGAGCGGAGTGCTGATGGGCTATTGAGGTTCAGTGGCAGAGTATGCGTTCCCAATGATCCTGAGATGAGGAGAATGATTTTATCAGAGGCTTACTCATCGAAGTATACAATACATCCGGGAAGTACCAAGATGTATCAAAACCTTCAGAAGGTTTATTGGTGGTCTGAAATGAAAAGAGACATTGCTGAATATATCGCTAAGTGTCTCGTTTGTCAGCAAGTGAAGGTAGAGCATCAGAAGCTTGCAGGATTATTGCAGCCTCTACCAATACCGGCATGGAAGTGGGAGCATGTCACCATGGATTTTGTGATGGGGTTGTCGAGGACCCGCAGAGGTCATGATGCCATATGGGTTATTGTGGACCGATTGACTAAGTCCGCCCATTTCTTGGCTATGAGAGCTATCGATACACTGAGTCAGTTGGTGAACCTATATATTCGACAGATAGTACGGCTACATGGTGTACCAGTGAGCATTGTTTCTGATAGGGATGCCCGCTTCACTTCCTATTTCTGGGAACATTTTCAGGAAGCGCTGGGGACCCGACTGAGTTTTAGTACTACTTTTCATCCTTAGACAGATGGGCAGTCAGAGAGGACTATACAGACCCTCAAGGATATGTTAAGAGCGTGTGTGCTAGATTTTAGAGGCTCCTGGGATGATCACCTGCAGTTAGCCGAGTTTGCTTATAATAATAGTTATCATGCGAGTATCGGGATGGCACCCTATGAGGCATTGTACGGGCGTAGATGCCGTTCCCCTTTTGGATGGGAAGAGGTTGGTGACAGACAGATTTTTGCTCTAGACCTAGTGCAACAGGCATCTGAGTATGTCCAGTTAATATGTGAGAGATTACAGACAGCTCAGAGCCAGTAAAAGAGTTATGCTAACAAAAGATGAAGACCACTAGAGTTTGATGAGGGTGAGTCGATATTTTTGAGAGTTTCACCATCGAAGGGTATTATGAGATTCGGTAAGAAGGGCAAGTTGAGCCCTAGATATATCAGACCCTTCGAGATTTTGGAGAGAGTGGGAGATAAGGCGTATAGGTTGGCATTGCCACCGGATTTGGCAAATATCCAAAACGTCTTCCACGTCTCGATGCTTCGGAAGTATCACCCAGACCCGACACACGTGATAAGATATGTGCCGTTGGAGCTCAATGAGAGTATGACATATGTTGAGAAGCCGGTTCGGATATTGGATAGAAAAAAAAAGTGTTGCGGAATAAGACAATTCCCTTGGTGAAAGTTCATTGGTAACATCACACGGTGGAAGAGGCTACATGGGAATTGGAGAACTTGATACGAGAGAAATATCCCTAACTTTTTGAAGAGTGACTGGTTCTAATTTGGAGGACCAAATTCCTTGAAGGAGGGGAGAATGTAAGACCCCGTATATGTATAATTGTAATGTGTGTAATTGGATCAAATAAATATGAATGGACTTGTAACGTAAAGTATGATTGATTTAGGTCCATGGATTCAATGTACATAATGATAGTATGATTTTGTAATGTACACACAAGTTCCATTTTGTATGAATATGAAGAAATGAGTTCTTGCAAGTGATGGATGTGATTGGAACTCAAAATGAGTAGTGTGGTAAATGGAAGGAAGTTGCATGAATATAAATGCTTCCATTTGGTTTTATATAGCATACCTTTGGACATACAATGAATGCACACAAGTTTCAATGTGCATAAGGTATGAATTGATGCCATTTTCAAGTTATAAAGGTGGATGGATGAGAAAATGGCCATGGGAACAGATTAAGGATATGTTGGTGTGAATTGCAGCAAGGAAACTGCAGGAAATCTGGAAAACATGAAGGCCAGATCGATCTCATAGGATGAGAGATCGATCTGGAAGAGCCAGAATGCTCTTATTTGGGCAATGAAATAGAGCAGATCGATCTCCAAAGGGGCCAGATCGATCTCCTAAGCATTCTGTGATGAAAAGATCGATCCTCAAGCACCACAATCGATCTCCTTAGCTCTCTGTTTGGGAGCAGATCGATCTCCTACTTCGACAAATCGATCTCATGGTTAAAATGTCCTAAAAAGTGGGATTTAAGGGGACCAGATCGATCTCCTCTTGGACCAGATCGATCTCCTCAAGCTATTTCTATATAAGGAGTGCTGAAAATCTGAAAATTTCGAGAAAAACACCAATC
Organism: Firmiana major; assembly: GCA_033439115.1. NCBI lineage: Eukaryota > Viridiplantae > Streptophyta > Magnoliopsida > Malvales > Malvaceae > Firmiana > Firmiana major. Next base: position 24,308,965 of record CM065912.1, read on the forward strand.
TTCCATTTCTAACCCAAAAACCTAACTTTCTCTCTTTAAAATCAGCCATTTCCAGAAAGAATTTGGGGGAGGCCATTAGACACTAAGTTGTTCATCTTGAGGAAGAGAACAACATAGTTGGAACCCAAAATCCCATTGTTGGTATTGAAGGAGCTAAGGGCATTGACATTTGGAGCAAGAAGAAAAATCAGATTTGGTAAGATTCTAACACTCTAATCCAAGTACATTGTCTATTTAATTCATTTTGGAGTTGTTTGGCATGAGTATGGATGGATGGAAACACCTAGGTTGTATTAGAAACAAATGTAACCTAGAAAATGGAATGCCTCTAGTGTGAGAAAGTATGATTTGGGGAGTTGGTGGCTTATGGGTTATGATAAATTGTTAAATGAGTAATGTGGGTGATTTGGAATGGTTATGTGGAGTTATAATATGGGTTTATGTGAAATTGTAAGAATGAATATGTATATGCTTGATAAAATGCCATAGTGAGGAAATTCATGAAATATGAACACTATGAGCTTAATGTCGATTTAATATCGATTTGGAATAAGTTAATAGGCCTAAGAAGATCCATAGACTCGAGTTATGGGTACAGTATTGAAATGAGGCCATATAAGCGTTAATAGAGGCTATAGATTCAATTGACTATAACAAGCACAAGGGTTGCATTATATGGATCGAATATAATGTGGAATATGATTGTGTACAGTCTCGAAGAGTTTGTTGAAGACGAATCGGACCACACGAGTGAGCAGCGCTACGGAAACGGAATCACGCGTCGCGATTCCAGGTAAGGGAGTTCTGTAAGTATATAGAGGTAGCTGCTCATATTTTGTGGGTGTATAGAGCTTTGGAAATATGCTTGGACTTATAGAAATGTGTTTTGAAGATGTATGGAAATTACTATGAGTATTTGTATGAGATTTGGTTGTTTGAAATGGTTATTGAAAAGGGATAGTAAGGCTAATAATTGCATAAATCATGTGTTTTGAATGCTTTTACAAAACACAATGCTTTGATTTAAGCAAATAAAAGGATAGGCTGGCTAGTACTTGAATGATGTTGTGAAATAGCCCATGTGAGGCGCTAAGCATGTTTTGAGATGTTTTGAGTGCATGTGAGTCGCCTACGTGTGTATGTGATTTGATTCGCGCTAGAGCCTCACTCGCTTTGGATTTCAGTGTTTTCACTTGTGTGAAACGTGCTTGAGCTTAGCTCACACTTTTATTTGAATTGTGACGATGTTTGATAAACCGTACTGGAGCTTACGCTCGTACGTGGATTTGAGTGGTTTTTCTTATGCATATAACTGTACTGGAGCTATGCTCGTACGTGGTTTCTTCATATTTTTATGCATAAATATCGTACTAGAGCGTTGCTCATACGAAGTGATTGGTTTTGATGCATGAATTCGCGCTAGAGCGTAGCTCGCGTTGGTTTTCACACTGTGTTATGTATGAGGCCGTGGTGAGAGATACGGATTGGTGTTCAGGGAACCCAACAGGCCTGACAGACCTCTTAAGTGGGGTGAAGGTGAGTGGCTAGGACCTGACATCATCCATTTAGGGAACCCAACAGGCTTAATAGACCTCTTGAGTGGGGTGAGGGTGAGGGGCTAAGACCTGAATCAGGGAACCCATCAGGGGCAAGCAAGGACATGAGGGGCTAGGACATGGTATTGAGGTTACTCCCACGCGCTCTTAAAACTATAAAGGTTACACTTAGCATGGGGTAGATAAGACCTATGGCAGGCACCCCCAACCATGTTATGGGTCCGCGGAGTACGATGTACCATGTATATCACATGAAGTACGATGTACCGCATGGTGGTTACTTCATTTGAGAAAGTCTGGCGAAGAACTAACCCACCTTCGTACCAACATGATACCCCACACACCGGGATCCGTGTGGTCTGGTATGATATGTGACGATTGGCCAACGTAGTCACTTGAGATATAGTAACCTGTCTCCTTGCTTGATTTACTTACTACCACATGATTTTAAATCTCTAAGTGTGATTTATGATTGTTTAAGGTAGACCCGAAGGAGGGGTCGAGCCTCGTGGAATTGATTTGTGAAATGAAAATGAGGTTGTGATTGTGAATTGATGTGATGAGATTGTATGTGCTTGAGAAAGAGTTTTATGACGTGGGTTTAAAAATGAGGTTTCTTAATGAATTGCCCTTTTTATGAATTTGAATGAGATTGAGCATGAGATGATTTATACATGATGTTTTTACCTTGTTTTATATGCCAATGTACATGATTTTGATACATGATATATATGTATACTCATATGGCATAGTTTTACTTCCTCATGCTCCTACCATAAACGATTTATGCATAACATTATTAGCATGTAGATAGAGTAGTTATCTACCATGCTTGCATTATTGCCTTACTGAGCGTGTGGTTGCTCATCCCTCTCTATTTCCCCCTACAGAGCATGCATAGTACCCAGTGAGGACTGAGGCGTGGCATTTTGGACTCGACTGCATCTCCATCGCTTAGAGGTATATACACAATGATTCTTTTTGTATCTAAGCAATGTAAAAACACAGTATTCTTTTGAGTTGTAATTATGGGGGATGTAGATGTCAGTAAAACATGTTTTTGTACAAGTACATGATTAAATGCAAATGTATGACATCGTTTTATTTAACTGAGAATGAATGAGATGTGGTGTTTATTATTGACTCACAGCCCAACAGTGTGTGGTGAGTTAGTTCACGACCGGGTAAGGTAATAGTAAAACGCGAAAAATTTTCAGTGATTTTCGGTTAAAGAGAATGGAATTGGGTCGTGACACCAGCACTCTTTATGCAATTGAAAGCATTAAAATTTAGCGCGAGCGAGGCTCCAGCGCGAATTAAATCACATACACACGATAGGCGGCTCACATACATTTAAACAACTCAAAACACATTTAGCGCCTCACATAGGCTATTTCACAACATCATTCAAATACTAGCTAGCCTATTCAATAATTTTCTCAAAACAAAGTATGGTGTTTTATGAAAACATTCAAAGCACGTGATTTATGCAATTATTAGACTTACTATCCTTTTTTTCAAGAACCATTTTGGAAACCAAATCTCATACAAATTCTCACAGCTATTCACGTATATCAACAACCATTTCCTTAAACATTCATGCATTTCATAAACACCCTATATTCACCCACAAAATATGAGCAGCTACCTTTATATACTTACAGAATTCCCTTACCTGGAATCTCGTCGCGTGATTCGACTTCCGTAAAGCTGTGTATGTGTGCGGTGCGATTCGTCTCCAACGAACTCTCTGAAACTACACGAAATCGTATATCACATCGATTTAGTCCATATAACTCAACATGGTGTTTTCCATAGTCGATTCAACCTATAGCCTCCATTAATACTTATAAAATCTCATTTTGATTATCTATTCATATATCTATTTTATGGTTCCCTTTAGGCCCACGGGTTCATACTAAACCTATATCAAATCAATATTAAGCACATAGTGTTAATATTTCATAAATTTCTTCACTATGGCATATCATCAAACACTACATGTGCTCATTTCTCATAACTTCCCTCAACCCATAATGTAGCTTCATTTACCATCTTCTAATCATCCACATTACTCAAATGACAAATTAGCAAGTCTCACAAATCACCAACTCATCCAATTTACACTTTCTCACAACAGAATCCTTCCATTTTCTAGGTCACATTAGTTCTAATACCTTCTAAGTCATTCCAATCATCAATACACATACATATCAACTCCAAAATCAACAAATGAACCAATGTACTTGAGTTGAAGTATTAGAAACTTACCAATCTAATTTCTCTTCTTGTTCCAAAGGGAAATGTTCCTTACTCCTTCAAAACCAACAATGAGGTTTTGGGTTTCAACTATGTTTTTCTCATCGTCAAGATGAACAACTTTGTATCTAACAGTCTCCCCTCAATTCTTACTGGAAATGGACTGATTTTAGAGAGATAAATTTAAGTTTTAGGTGGAAAATGGAAGGGAATGTTCAGTCTTGGGAAAATGCAGATTCCAATTGCTCCATTTATAGAAATAGCTTAATGAGATCGATCTGCACTAGGAGGAGATCGATCTGGTCCCCTTAAATCCCTCTTTTTCACGGTATTTTAAGGCATGAGATCGATCTGTCAAAGCTTGAGATCGATCTGCTCCAACCAGAGAGCTAAGGAGATCGATCTGTATGCTTGAGGATCAATCTTTTCATTACAGAATGTTTAGGAGATCGATCTAGCCCCATTGGAGATCGATCTATTCTATTCCATTGCTCAAATCAGAGCATTCTGGCTTTTCCAGATCTATCTCTCATCCCATGAGATCGATTTGACATTCATATTTCCAAATTTTTCTGTAATAACTCATACTAGACTTCACACATTTTACTGCCATAGTCATTTTCTCATCCAACCACCTTTAAGACTTGAAAATGGCATCCATCCATATCTTTGTATAACCAAAGGTATACGATGCAACACTAAATGGAAGTACAAAAAGTTAAGCAATTCATGCAACTTCCTTCCATTTTACCACACTACTCATTTTGAGTTCCAAGCACATTCATCAATTATAAAAGCTCATTTCTTCATATTCATACAAAATGAAACTTGTATGTACATTACAAACTCATATTACACGTATGTACATTACATTTATGGACTTTACATCAATTGTACTTCACATTACAAGTACATTATCATACTTATGAATCCATAAAGTTTCACATGAAATACGGGTCTTACATCCTAACCCCTCATGGCCTTGCTCACCCCTTTTGGGTTCCCTGAATTAATCTGTATTACCCTCACCACGGCATCATACATACCACAGTGTGAAACCTATGCGAGCTAAGCTCTAGCACGATTCTTGCATCATCAATAATTATCTTTGTACGAGCAACGCTCTAGTACGGCATTTATGCATAAAACATAAAGAAACCACGTACGAGCATAGCTCCAGTACGGTTATATGCATAAGAAAACAACTCGAAATCCACATACGAGTAGAATGTCCAATACGGTTTACAAAACATCATCATAGTTTCAAATCAAGGTGCGAGCTAAGCTCTAACATGTTTCATACACATGAAAATACTAAAATCCCGTGCGAGAGAGGCTCCAGAATGATTTAATTCACACAAACACGATAGGCAGCTCAAAATCAACCAAAACAATCTCAAAATCATGATTAGCACCTCTCATGTGCTATTTCACCAAGTTATTTAAACACTAGCCAGCTCATACATTAATTAGCTTGAAACAAATCAATGTGTTTTGTGAAACCATTGAAAACATATGATTTATGCAATTATTAGCCTTACTATCCCTTTTTCATGAAACTCACTTCGAAAACCAAAGCATATATACATACTCGTAGTTATTCACGCATATCATCAATCACTTTTCTCAAACAATCATGCATTTCATAAACACCCTATATTCACCCACGAATTCAAAGTACGAGAAGCTATCTCTATATACTTATAGAATTCCCTTACCTGGCGTCGCGTGATTCCGTTTCCTTAGAGCTGCTTACTTGTGCGATTTGATTCGTCTCTAACGAACTCTCTGAAACTACATAAAATTATATATTGCACCAATTTAGTCCAATATAACATAACTCTTGTGTTTGCTATAGTCGATTCAACCTATAGCCTCCATTAACCCTTATAAGGCCTAGTTTTATCGTTCTACTCATACCTCGAGTCTATTGATTCTTTTAGGCCCATTGATTTATACTACATCGATATTGAATCGATATTAAGCTCATAGTTTTCATCTTTCCTCAATTTCTTCACTATGGCATCTTATTAACATCTTATATACTTATTTCCATAAATTGACTATCCTCACAATGTAACTTCATTTACCCATCTCAAATCATTCACATTATCTCACAAACACTTTAGCATACCCATAAATCATCAACTCATTTAACTCATATTTTCTCACACTAGACTTATTCTAGGTTTAACTTGTTCCATTGCATCCTAGATAGGTTTTAACCATCAATACACATATAAATCAACTCCAAAACCAACAAATAGACAAATATAGTTGGGCTAAAGTATTAGAAACTTACCAATCTAGTTTCTCTTCTTGCCCCAAATGAAAATGTCACTTGCTCCTTCAATACAACAAATGAGGCTTTGATTCCAAAGTATGTTGTTCTTATCTTGGATAGGAACAACTTTGTATCTAATGGTCTTTCCTCATATCTTATTGAAAATGGGTGGATTTAGGAGTTAGAAGCTAGATTTTATGTTGGAAATGGAAGAGTGAGGTTATTTCCCAAAATTTACAGATTTCACTGATCTTATTTATAAAATTTGCTTGATGAGATCGATCTGTCAAGGGTCTGAGATCGATCTGGTCCTCTTAAATCCCTCATTTTCACGACATTTGAAGGCATGAGATCGTTCTGTCGAAGGCTTAAGATCGATCTGCTTCAGGCAGAGAGTTAAGGTGATCGATCTGCTCCAACCCGAGAGCTAAGGAAATCGATCTGCATTAAGGATCAATCTCTTCATTTACAGAATGTTTAGAAGATTGATCTGACTTGTTTCATTGCTCGAATAAGAGCATTTTTGGCTCTTCTAGATCGATCTCTCATCCTTTGAGATCGATCTGACATTCATATTTTTCAAATATTAGAGTAGTTTTTCTACAATAACTTACACAAACATCCTTAATTTTTGCTGCCATAGTCATTTTCTCATCCAACCACTTTTAAGACTTGAAAATGACATCCATTAATACCTTATACACATTAAAACTTGTGTGCATTCATTGTATAACCAAAGGTATACAATACAAAACCAAATAGAAGTACAAAGACTTATGCAACTTATACGTACATCACAAACGCTTATTACAAGTGTGTACATTAAATTTATGAACTTTACATCACTTATGCTTCACATTACAAGTATATCACTATACTTATGAATTCATAAGGTTTACATCTGAAAATATGGGTCTTACACATTGGAGCCTCACCAAGTCTCAATCTTTTTGGCTGACTCCTTCTTGCTTCAGTTCTAGGGATCTCCACTGTCTTACCTTTACCCTTTAATTTCCCCTGAAATCCATACTGAGCCTAAGTAATGTCTAAAGCTCTCTCTACATCTTGCGTGTGTCCTAGAGCATCACTGAATTTTGTAATACGGAGTGTCACGACCCTCAATCCACCAAAAATCAACTAGAAATTTTTTTTCATTTTTTTCATTTATCGATTATTATTTAATCTAATACTTATGGGTTATTCTTTACCTTTACCTGACCTGATCGTGAACAACTACATCTCCAATAGTTTGGCTGTGTATCGGTGTCAATCTCATCCAATCATACCTTTTCAATTTACAATTCATTAAAATGAAACACTTCAATTACTAAATCAGAGTTATTGTTTACATGTGTTCATAATCTTTTACATCCCCAAAATTACATTTACAGATATTACTGTGCTTGACATGTCTAGATACAAAAACTATACAAAAGTGTATACCTCGTGTGATGGGATGCAGCGGACACCAAAATCGAATCCTCAATCATCCACTATCTATTGTAAGTGCTCTGTAGAGGGGGAAAATAAGGGGTGAGCAAACCACGAACTCAATAAGGCAATCATGCGAGGAGGTAGATAACTGTACTATCTATGTGGTCTTAGTGTCATGCTTAAATCATATAATTATTAGTCATACACCAAAAAGTATGCTCATGCTTGTGTTATGACATGTAAAGTAATTCATGCTATTTAAATCAATGCACAATTCTCAAAACATAGCATGGAAAATCATCATGCGTAAATCAAAATCAAGGCATGGAAAAATCATTATGCAAAGTGCATTGATCAAGCATTTCAAATCTTAACATAAATTGATACAAAATCATCACTTGTTAGGACTTAGCCCCTCCCATGGACTATTCTGACCCATAAACACATTTCAAAACATCGATTTCTCATTCAATAATAGACATGTGAGACAGACATATAATATCAATAAGGGTAATAACTAGGACTATGGCCATATCCTCTGTGAGCCCAGGCTACACAGATTATAGTGTACGAGGTATCACGTCTATCTGCTTCCGTACGGGAGGTGGGTCACGTCCAACTAGTCGGTCCAAAGTAGAGTCCATCATCCGAAGACGGTATATATATAATATCACACATGGTACAGCGTATTCCATGCTACTTGCATGGTACAATATACTTCGTGGACCTATATCATCACAATATATCCTGGCACATCTCAATACACACATGCGAGCCTATTTAATCTGTGAGACCCTGTACATGTATAGTTCTAATGTGTGTGTAATTGAATCAAATAAATGTGATAGACTTGTAATGTAAAGTATGATTGATGTAAGTCCATGGATTCAATGTACATATGTGTAATATGATTTGTAATATACATACAAGTTTCATTGTGTATGAATATAAAGGAATGAGTTCTTATAAGTGATGAATGTGAATGGAACTCAAAATGAGCAGTGTGGTAAGTGGAAGGAAGTTGCATGAATAAAAAATGCTTCCATTTGGTTTTATATAGTATACCTTTGGATATACAATGAATGCACACAAGTTTCAATGTGCATAAGGTATGAATGGATGTCATTTTCAAGTCATAAAGGTGGATGGATGAGAAAATGGCTATGGTATCAAATTAAGGACATTTGGGTGTAAGTTATAGCAGGAAAACTGTAGGAAATTTGGAAAGTATGAAGGCCAGATCGATATTATAGGATGAGAGATCGATCTAGAAGAGCCAGAATGCTCTTATTTAGGCAAAGGAATAGATCAGATCGATGTAAAATGGGGCCAGATCGATCTCCTAACCATTATGTAATGAAAAGATCGATCCTTAAGCATACAGATCGATCTCCTTAGCTCTCTGTTTGCGAGCAGATCGATCTCAAGCTTTGACAGATCGATCCCATGCTTAAAATGCCATGAAAAAGAGGGATTTAAGGGGATAAGATCAATCTCCTCCTACTGCAGATCGGTCTCCTCAAGCTATTTATATAAAAGGAGTGCTAAAAATTTTGGAAAAAACATCAACCTACCATTTTTAACGCACAAAATCCTAACTTTCTCTCTCTAAAATTAGTTATTTCCAGTAAAAATTGAGGGGAGGCCATTAAACACTAAGTTGTTCATCTTGAGGAAGAGAACAACATAGTTGGAACCCAAAATCCCATTGTTGGTATTGAAGGAGCTAAGGGCATTGAAATTTGGAGCAAGAAGAGAAATTAAATTTATCCTGAAGAGTTCTGATAATTCTATTTTTTATAGAATTATTTCTGCTTAAATTCCTAATTATTTATTGAATCCCCATATTAATTTATTAATAATCCCCTTTATTTAATAAAAATTATTTAATGTGCATATAAATTAAATCCGGATGAAACTCAGTCATTTCAGACGAAATTGGGCTGAAAACGAGCTAAAGGAGAATAGACCACTTCCAATTTATAGATCGAGTCATCAGTCCTCTGGACACGCGTGATGCTAGGTGTCCATATTTTATTTGCTCTGAAACTATAAGATCGAAGGACACTGTGCAAACCCTCTGGAAGACACACGCCGGGCCACATCTACAGCTAATTGGACAAAAAGACTGATGACGTGGAAATATCTACTCTGCAGCAAATCAAATGAAGACAAGTGGCCAAACAATGCCAACTCATCTAGGATGAAAATTTACCATTGTACCCCTATGTTTGTATAAAAATCGAATGTGATGGCAATTGAAAAATAAAGTAGGAGTAGGGTAAGTAGTGTAGTCTAGGTTAGGAGTAGTGTAGAAATAAATTAGGAGTAGAAGTAATTTTTAGGGTAGTTTTTTAGAATAGTTTTATTTTTTTATGAGATTTTATTTTCCTTAGTTTTCTTGAAGCATTTCCCATTAGTTTTGTTGGCAGCCATTAAACTTGTTGTTTTCACTTTTGGATACTGTTTATAGCATATTTAAGGTTATTTTATTGAAACAACTTTCATTCAGCCTTTCTTCCAATCTCGGTTTCACTCTTTACTTTAAGATAGTTTTCTTAACATTCCACTCATTCCATTGTTTCACTTTCATTTTCCTGCAAATTTATTTTATACCTAGTTGATCTTGCATTTACCTTCTGGTGGGTTTGATCATTTTGCCCAAGGTTGCTCCAAGGCTGATTCGGGAATGAACTAAGCAGTGCATTGGATGGGGTTCTTTAGGCTACTGTTATGTGAGCGATGAAGCATGAGCTGGTTATATATTGATGTTGAGTGGAAGAGAAAACAGAGAACTATGGCCCTAGCTCTCGATTTCATTTCAGTTTGCCAATTTTGTATTTGTTTACTGCTTTAACTTTTTATTAGCTGTATTTCTTCTGATCTATAATGTTGTTGATATTGTTTTAAAGCATCAGTTATCCACCTCTGTTATGCTCTGTTTATAGTTTCAGCTACTGTTCATGTTAGAGTTTCTTCTTACTATGCATTATTCTACTCATTGCTGCCTCGGTTTACACTAGTATTTTCAGTTTATAGTTGTTGGTTGGCATGTATGGCTGTCGTATGAGAGAAGAGCAGGAACTGACTTGATGAAAGCAGCAACGAAGTTCCCTATTTTCTATATTTTGCTCTTGTTCTGTTAGAGTATTTGGAGATTTCCAGTTTATTTTCATTTTAATATGTTTAAGTCTACATCAAACACAAGCTTTCTTCTAGTTTAGATTTAATGAAATATAGTGCTTCTTTTGTTTTTGTCCCTATTGTTTCTGGTTTGGTTTACTATTAATTTTTGCGATTAATCTTTCTCTACGTTGTTCTAGTTCAGTAGTGGATTTCCTTTGATAGCTTATTGTTACCGGTAGTGGAAGCAGCGACTGGCGATCTGTTTGGCAGTGTGTTCTGGACACGATTGTTGTTGGTTGCTGTCCTTGTGTTGTTGTACGTGAAGTGGCGGAGGGCAGAGCACAAGTTGAACTGAGCAACGCGTGTGATGCTGAGAATACAAGTAGCTGGTCCAGAGGCATTTGTAGTGAGACAATGTAGGGGGAAAGTAGAGAATGTCAGTACAGATTGGTGCTTGCTGATGCTGCAAATCCGTACTGATCTACTCACGGTACAAGAGTTAGTTGTTTGTGCATTCTTTGTGCTATGTGCTGCTGCTTGTAAGGGATGAAGCTGACAGGTATAGTAGATCCACGCTGAAGGAAGCGCACGGTATTTTCACAGTAGAAAATGCTAGTTATAGTTTGCTGCATGAAGAAGAGCTTTGTGCAGTGCACCAGGAACAACACTGGTGGTTGCTCTCGGTTGCAAGAAGAGAATGAAGCTGATGAGTGTGGCAGGTACCAGTTGGGCAGGACGAGGATGAGCAGCAGACAACGCCTGAAGCAATGCAGGACACCAATAGCAGAGGACAAACCGAGCATGCCTGGACAAACTAAAAATTAGAAAGATGATGAACAGTACCAGCCTTTCTGGACCACATTGGTGGTTTTGCAATTTGGTTAAGGCCACGTTTGGCCACTTCCTTTTTTACTTAGTTTAATTTTTATGGCATTTTTATTATTTCGATTGTTTCATTAATTATTAGTTTAGTGTAGTGTTAGTTGATAATTGTAGGTTAAATTTAATATTTTATGTGTTAATTTAATCTTTAGTTTTAAGTTTTAGTTGATAGTTAATTTGATGTTTTATGTTTTAGGATTTAATTTTAGTTTAGTATTTTAAGAATTGCATTTAGAATTAATTTAGATTAAATGTTTTTCATGCATTTTTAATTTAGTCTTTATTTTCATTAGATTTTAGTTTAAGTAATTTGCAATTTTTATTAGTTTAATTACATGCATTTTTATTTTAAGTTTGTTTAAGTTTTAGTTTAATTAATTTTCTTTCCTTATTTTAATTGCATTATCTTTTGCAGGTACTTTTTTTTTATTGCTTGGAGCACTGCAAGTACTTTTAGCTCGGTTTTATTTTCTTTATTTTGTAGTTTTATTATTTTCAATACTTTAATTTTAGCCATGTAGACCACCCATCAGAACTTCATAATTTGCTAGAATATACTTAGGGTAAGATTAACCGGTATTAATGAGGCCGATCAACTTCTCTGTGGAACGATAATCCGGAACTCAAACCCATTATTACTTGTACGATACGTGCACTTACGGACATTACCTTTAGGGCGTGTCAAGTTCGTTGAAGACGAATCGAATCGCATGAGTGAGTAGGGCCAAGGCAACGAAATTACACGTCACGATTCCAGGTAAGGGAATTCTGTAAGTATATAAAGGTAGCTGCTCGTACTTTGTGGGTTGATATAGGGCTTTTATGAAATGCATGAATGCTTAAGTAAATCATTGTTGATATGCGCGAATGGTTGTGAGAAATTGTATGAGATTTGGTTTTCGAAATGGTTCTTGAAAAAAAAAAGGGGATAGTAAGGCTAATAATTGCATAAATCACGTGTTTTGAATGTTTTTCACAAAACACAATGATTTGATTTGAGCAAATAAAAGGATAGGCTGGCTCGTGTTTTATTGATGTTATTGAATAACACATGTGAGGTGCTAAATGTGTTTGTGATGTGTTTTGAATGCATATGAGCCGTCTATCGAGCTATGTGAATTAAATCGCTCTAGAGCCTCGCTCGCGCTGGATTTGAGTGTTTTCACTTGTGTGAAACGTGCTGGAGCTTAGCTCACACTTTGATTTGATTTGGGGTGATGTTTTATAAACCGTACTGGAGCTTTTGCTCGTATGCAGTTTTCGATGGTTTTCTTATGCATATAACCGTACTGGAGCTATGCTTGTACATGGTTTCTACATTTTTTTATGCATAAATGCTGTACTAGAGCATTGCTCATATGAAGTGGTTGGTTTTGATGCACGAATTCGCGCTAGAGCATAGCTCGTGTTGGTTTTCCCACTGTGGTATGTATGAGGCCGTGGTGAGGGTAATACGGATTAACTCAGGGAACCCAACAGACCTGATAGATCTCTTAAGTGGGGTGAGGGTGAGGGGCTAGAACCTGACATAATCCATTCAGGGAACCCAACAGGCCTAACAGACCTCTTGAGTGGGGTAAGGGTGAGGGGCTAGGACCTGAATCAGGGAATCCAACAGGGGCGAGCAAGGCCATAAGGGGCTAGGACCTGGTATTCAGAGTACTCCCACATGCACTTGACACTATAGAGGTTACACTTGGTATGGGGTAGATAAGACCTACGGCAGGCACCCCCAACCATGTTATGGGTCCGTGGAGTACGGTGTACCGTGTATATCACATGGAGTATTATGTATCGCGTGGTGGTTACTTGAGTTGAGAAAGTCTGGCGGAGAACTAAGCCACCTTCGTACCAGCATGATACCCCACACACCGAGATCCGTGTAGTCTGGGATGATATGTGACATAGTTGGCCAACATAGTCAGTTGAGATATAATGACCTATCTCCTTACTTGATTTACTTACTACCACATGATTTTAATCTATAAGTGTGATTGTGATTGTCCAGGGTAGACCTGAGGGAGGGGCCGAGCCTTGTAGACTTGATTTGTGAAACGACGATGATGTTTGTGATTGAGAAAATGGTTTGTGATAGGATTGTTTGTGTTTGAGAAAGAGCTTTATGATATGGGTTTAAAAAGGAGGTTTCTTAATGAATTACCCTTTTTATGAATTTAAATGATATCGAGCATGAGATGATTTATACATGATGTTTTTACCATGTTTCATATGCCAATTTACATGATTTTGATACATGATATATATGTATACTCATATGGCATAGTTTTACTTCCTTATGCTCCTATTATAAACGATTTATGCATAACACTATCAGCATGTAGATATTGTAGTTATCTACCATACTTGCATTATTGCCTTACTGAGCGTGTGGTTGCTCATCCTTCTCTATTTTTCGCCTCCCATAGAGCGTGCATAGTAGCCCAGTGAGGACTGAAGTGTGGTATTTTGGACATCTGCTGCATCTCCATCACTCAAAGGTATAAACACAGTGATTCCTTTTTGTATCCAAACAATGTAAAAGCATAGTAGTCATTTGAAATGTAATTATGGGGATGTAGATGTCAGAAATCATATTTTGTATAAGTAAATGATTAACTTGGAATGTATGGCATCGTTTCATTAAATTGTGAATGAATGGTAAGTGGTGGTTATTATTGACTCACAGCCTAACTGTATATGGTGAGTTGTTCATGATCGAGTAAAGTAACAGTAAAACGTGAAAAATTTATTGAGATTTTCAGTAAAAAGGGAATAAAAAAGGGTTGTGACATAATTGGCGTGGCACACAGCCTACCTGAGGCTCCCAGCACGGCTCCCAACATGTCATACGTGCGAGTAATCTCTAGCACGATAACAAGTGTAATGGACATCTAGTGCGAGCTAGGCTCCAGCACCATGTCAAAACTCGTATGAAAACTAGTGTGAGCTAGGCTCCAGCACCATGTCAAAACTCGTATGAAAACTAGTGCGAGCTAGGCTCCAGCACAATGTCATAAAATCTATGTGAAAACTAGTTCGAGTTAGGCTCCCGTACAATGTCATAAAATGTATGTGAAATTTAGTGCGAGCTAAGCTCTAGCACTCATGCATGTAAAACTCTAGTGCTAGCATTGCTCTAGCACTAATGCACTTATAAACACGTCAAATCTCGTGCGAGCAGTGCTCTAGCACGTTTCATTTCCACAAAACTCATGTAGGTGGCTCATTATTTGCAAAGCATGGTTATGAAACCAAATCAAGTTATTTTTGTCCAAATCATTTAAAATGCTAGCCAACCTACCAATCTCATGCTACAAGCAATAAAAAGATTTAAAAGCATGTTCTTGCTTTTAATGCACATTTCTCAAAAACCTAATTCTTTGCCCTTCAAACATCCATTTCATCCTAAGACCCTTAGATATGTTAAAAACTGCCCATGCGTCTGAAAGGTGTACAGATATACCTAGGGCTAACATAATTCCCTTACCTCAATTCTCTTGGAAGCAACTCTTCCTTCTTTTCCTGCTTTTCGCGATTTGGCTCAACTTACTTCTCATCGGGAGTTGCACACATTCATAATTCATATGAATCAATACTGATAACTCATATTTAGACTTCAACTAATCGATATATCTCATCTAGCCTATTTCATTAAGTTTGATTCATTATCACATTTGGCCATATTATGCCATTTCTAGTCAATTTAACTACCAACACACTTGATTACTTATCAAAGACTTGGCATAAATTTTTATCCATAACCTTCCATCATTTATGCATTCTCTACAACATCATTTATACACATTTTTATCACTTGACTAATCTCACAATGTGGCTTCATCCAATCATCTCAAAATCATGCATATCACCTCACTAACAACTTGATATAATCCTTTTTATCATCTATCTAATCAACCACGTTCCATTTTCTCACACTAAATGTATTCTAGGTTATGCTTGTTCCATTGCATTTTAGGTAGTTTCAATCATCAATACATATACCAATCTACTCAAAACAGTAACTAGATAAATATACTTAGAGTTGGTGTATTGAAAACTTACCTAGCTTGACTTTCCTCTTTTCTAAGTTTGAAGACTCCTTTGCTCCTTCAATCCAACAAATGAAATGTTAACTCCAAGCTATGTTGTTCTTCTTCTCACAATGAACAACCTTTCTCTAATAGTTGTTCCTTAATTCTTCTTGAAAGATGGTGTATTCTAGAGAGAGAAAGCTTGGTATTTTTTGGTAAAAATGAAAGAGGTGTGTTGGTTTGTTGAAGAAAGAGGTTTATTCATGGGGTATTTATAGATTGAGAGTGATGAGATCGATCTACTAGAGTGAAGAGATCAATCTTCCTTTGGTTTTAGCCATTGAATTCTCAGGTTTAAAATGAGAGAGATCGATTTGCTCATTGGGGAGAGATAGATCTTAGCTTGGCAGAAGCTTGAGGAGATCGATCTGCTAATGGGAGAGATCGATCTGATCTTGACAGAATCCAATGGAGATTGATCTGCACTTAAGGGGGATCGATCTGGGCTTGGCAGAGGCTAATGCAGATCGATCTACTCAATGGGGAGATCGATCTGGCCTTGGCAGATTCACTTAGGATTGCTCTGCTTGCACAAGGGATCGAGCTGCCTTAGATAGGGTATCGATCTGGCCTTCATTGGGGGCATTTCCTGCTGCATTTTTCTAGATTTTTCAAGGGTAAATTCATATTTCATTACTCCAATACTCATTTTTCATTTTAATCCCACTTAGAGCATGGAAAGACTCATTTCATATGATTCACATATAATATGAATAGTGTGTATTGCTTGAATTCATAAAGGATACTTAGAATTCACGGTCCATGCATTATCATTTTGTGTCTTCATTCCTTCTAGTCGATTCGCTTACTTGCAGTTCTATTCATTTAGTTTGAGGCCACTTCGACCCTTATTTATCCTTTACTTGTATCTTGACACTCATTCATCCCATTGCAAATTCGTTCACATTTACATGATCGGAAATCATTTGTCTTATAATTCCTTTAACATATATTACAAAGTTATTCATACATGGGGTCTCACAATCTCCCCCACTTAAGGAAATTTGGTCCTCCAAATTGGAACCAATTCAGTCCATGAACAACTCAGGAAATTTCTCCCGTATCAAACTCTCTAACTCCCATGTAGCTTCTAAAGCAGTGAGGTGCTGCCAAAGGACTTTCACCAAGGGGATCATCTTCGATCTTAACACCTTCACCTTCCTATCCAATATCTAAATTTGCTTCTCAACATACGACATGCTTTCGTTAAGCTCCAATGGCTCATATCTTATTACATGTGCTAGATCCGGGTGATACTTCCATAACATAGAGATGTGGAAGACATTGTGAACGCCTGCTAGCTCAGGTGGCAATGCTAGCCTATAGGCCTTATCACCCACTCTATCTAGTATCTCAAAGGGTCCAATGTAACGAGGACTTAACTTTCCTTTCTTTTCAAACCTCGTTATACCCTTAGAAGGAGAAACTCGCAAAAACACCGATTCACCCACTGTGAATTCAAATGGTCTGTCTCTTGTCAGCATAACTCTTTTGTTTGCTCTGAGTTGTTTGCAACCTCTCACAAATCCACTGGATATCCTTAGAGGCTTGTCTCACTAAGTAGTGAGCAAATATCAGTCGATCACCAACCTCTACCCATCCAATAGGGGAACAACATTTGTGGCAATACAAAGCCTCATATTGTGCCATCCCGATACTCGAATGATAACAGTTATTATAGGCGAACTCTGCGAGTGGCAAATGGTCATCCCAAGAGCCTCTGAAATCCAATGCACACACTCTCAACATATCCTTCAAGGGTTGTATAGTCCTCTCCGACTGACCATCTGTCCGAGGATGGAACGCTATGCTAAAACTCAGTTGGGTCCCATCGCTTCCTGAAAGTGTTCCCAAAAGTGGGAAGTGAAGCGGGCATCCCTATAAAAAATAACGCTCACTAGAACACCATGCAATCTCACTATCTCGCGCACATATAGTTCCGCTAGTGTACTCAGAGTATGGGTGGTTCTTATAGCTAGGAAGTGTTATGACTTCGTCAATCTATCCACTATTACCCAAATCGCATTATAATTCCTGCGGGTCCTAGGTAAACCCATCACGAAGTCCATAGTAACATGCTCTCATTTCCAAGTCGGTATAGGTAGAGGTTGCAATAGCCCTGTAGGCTTCTGATGGTCTACCTTCACTTGCTGATAGACGAGACACTTTGCCGAAAATTCAGCTAAATCTCTTTTCATCCCTGACCACCAATACACTTTCCAGAGATTCTGATACATCTTGTTACTTCTCGGATGCAGTGTATACTTCGTCGAGTGAGCTTCTGTCAAGATCAACCTCCTGATCTTTGGATCTTCGGGAACATATATCCTACCCATGAACCTCAGTAAACCATCTGAACTCAACTCAAAATCAGTATCTATACCGCTCTATATCTGCCCGATAATATTACAACAATGCTGATCAATTTGCTGAGCCTGTCGAATACGATCTACCAGATCCGGTTCCAATCGTAAGCTAGCTACCATAAAACCACTATCAACATCAGGCAGGGTCACATCCAAATTGAGGCTCATGAACTGTTCCAACAACTTGTGTTCCTTGATCATCATGTAAGATACCAACCTTAGATGCTTTCTAATTAATGTATCGGGTACAACATTCGTCTTGCCCAGGTGGTATAGAATCTCGTAATCGTAGTCTTTAGAAGCTCAAGCCACCTCCTTTGTCTCATGTTTAACTCCTTCTATGAGAACATATACTTAAGGCTCTTGTGGTCTGTAAATACTTGGAATATCTCACCATAAAGATAATGGCGCCATATTTTCAAGGTAAATACTACAGCTGTAAGACCCAATTTTGATCGTAAGAGCAAAGGGAATAAATAAAAAATTTTTGAATGCATTTAAAAAAATTTAAATGACTGAAATGGAATTTTTGAACACGTGAAGGGTAAAACGGTCAAAAGATCGAAAGCCGGTATAAATTCGATAAGAAAATTTAATTAAAAATAATGGATTTGAGAATCTTGATCAATAATAAAGAAAAAAATAAATTTAAGAGGCCGGCGAACTCCACGGCACCAGAGACGCGTCGTCTAGACGTCGAAAATCAACGAATGGAGGAAGAGAGAACCTTGAGGAAAATGGCCCGAATCCCGATGATCCACGGCAGTTGGGCTTGAACGGTGGGCATCGACATGATCTGGAGGAGGAGGCGGTCCTTTTGAGACTAGTAGCGGCCTACGAAACTGCCGAAATCCGACAGATCGAAAGGGAGAGTGCCGCGGAGAAGAGAAGAGAAATCTGACGGCCATCGGCAAGATTCGACCAACCCTGACCCCAGCCGAACACTCCCCCAGTGTAGGCACACCGACCGAAAATGCAATGAACAGCGATGGGGAAGCCTGAATCGATACCGACCGGTTCAGTAAGAAGTGAACCGGGCAGAACCGACCGGTCTGAACCAGGTTGAACTGGACCAAACCGGTTCAGCCAGGAATGAGAGGAAAAAAGGAGAAAAAGAAAAAAGGAAAAATTTTTGGGGATACATCGGACTTCGAATAAGTCGATACGAGGTCAAAAGTGACCGATTTGATTTTCGAGAAATTTATTTAAATTATATTTGATTGAAAATTAACCCAGAATTAAATATAAAATTGTGCAGTTCGTTGATAAATCGTATACGTGAGACGATCGAACTTCGATTTATGCACCATTGCATAATCCCGGGTAAGTAAAGCTCATTTTTGACAATTTATGTAATTATTCACGTATTAAAGATTCATTTTACGAATTTCAGATTTAATTTCGCAATTAGTGAATTATATTGGGATTTTTGAATTAATTGTTGTAAATGATATACGAGCTATCCAAAGAGCTGGGAACGAAGCTCAATAGGTATTGAGAGCCCAATAGACCCGAAGAAAGGATTTCATAAGTGGAAATGGGCTAGAAATGGGTCTCGCCCATTAAGATGAAATCGGGCCCAATAAAGTAAAACAGGCCTAATGATTTAAGTTAAGCCCAGTAAAAGTGAAATATGAATAATTATGCTTGGATTTAACCCAATAAATGATTATCTACAACTCCGGAGTACATATTGGGAGTTAAACGGATCAGTTGATCGGTAGAGTGAGGAAAGTCAAACCGTACAAAAAATGAGGTAAGGGAATTTTGTAAGCACTTAAAGATATCTGCGCATATTTTTGGGGTTATTTATATTACATAGAATTTCATAAGGTATCTAGAAATAGAATAATAATTTTTACAAAAATCGAGGTATATGTGAAAATTACTATTTTGCCCCTAGTTAGGAAAATTTTAAAAAGGGTAGTAAGGCTATGAAATTAAATGATTTTCATGTTTTTGATATTCCTATTATTATGTTGCTTTAATTTAAGCAAATTATGGATAGGTTGGCTATTTATTTCATGTTTTTACATGAAAGGGCACGAGTTAGGTGCCAGTTGTGATTTTTGATTTGTTTTAGTGAAATTGAGCAGCCTATCATGTTTTTATGAGTTTTAAATCGTGCTGGAGCATTGCTCGCATTGGATTTTATATTTTAACTCATATACAGAGTGCTGGGGCACTACTCGCACTGAGTTTTACAAACTTGCTTTACATGACTACCGTACTGGAGCTATGCTCGTACATGGATTTTACTTGGTTTTATACATCCGTACTAGAGCATTTCTCATATGTGAATTTAAATTGGATTTATAATTATTTTTAAGTCATACTGGAGCGCTGCTCGTACGCAGATTTCATTAATTTTTATGAAACCATGCTGGAGCTTCTCTTGCACGAGGGTTTTCTGATATCACGAATATGCATGGAGCCGTGCTAGAGCTTCACTCGCACAGGAATTTTATGACATGCATGTGACCGTACTGAAGCCTCCTGTAGGCTGTCTGTCATAGTAAGAAGATATGCTCGCACGTGTAGATTGAGACATGGGTTGGTTATCAACATGGTTTGGAGTGGGATAAAACCTATGGTAGGCATCGTTAGACTGTGATATTGGGTTCATGGAGTACGTTCTACCGTGTATGTCACACGGAGTATGCTGTACCATGTAGTCATGACTATTGTATTCATGTTACTTGATATTTTGGCGGGTAGGATTTGACCCCACCTCCCGTTGCAGTTGTGATACCCCGAACATCGGGATCCGTGTAGCCTGGGATCACATGGACATAGTCCTCAATTGTTTCCATTCAGTAACTTGCATGCCTCACATGATATATATTTAATTTGTCTTATTAGACCAGGGTAGACCCGAGGGAGGGGTCGAGCCTCGATTTGTGACGATTTTCATGAAATATGGTATTAAATGAGAAATTGATGGCTTTTATGAGGATATTAATGATTTTAAAGATGTGTTGGATCCCTCTGGGATTGTTTTGATGAGCTTTACTGTATCGCGCATGAGAGGTTTTAAATGAGATGTTTTTCATGTTTTACGATATATGATATTATACATGGCATGGTTTTAATTGCCTCATGCTCGAGATATAAATGTTTTACATGTCATGCCTTTACCAGCATGTAGATAGTTTAGTTATCTACTTGCTTGCATTATTGCCTTACTGAGCAAGTTGCACTCACCCTTTCATTTTCCACCCTACAGGGTACATTCAGTAGAAGAGAGCGACGCTAGTCTTGCATTTCGGTTATCCGCTGCTTCCTATCAAGACTAGGTACACATATTCGTATAATTTTGTATCTGAACATATAAAGGCACAGTACTGTACACGGATGTAATATTGGGGGTGTATTTAGTTAAAATAAATTATATGTAAATGAAATATGAAAAATAGATGTTAAGGTATGTAACATGATAGGAGGGACTAACATCGACTCATAGCCCAACTGTTAGTAGTGAAACTGTTCACGATGGGTAGGAAATGAAAAAGCGAAAAATTTATAGGGTTTTTAGGAAAAATGGGTCGTGACAACAGCCGCCAATTCTAGATTATGGGTCGGGTAGTTCCTCTCATGACCCTTCAGCTGTCTCGATCTATAGGCTTCTACATTCCCATCTTGCATCAGTAAACAGCCCAGTTCTTGGTACGAAGCATCTATATATACAGAAAAACCTCCTGAGCTGATAGGAATGGTGAGAATCGGAGCTGTGGTTAATCTTCTCTTCAACTCTTGAAAACTCTTCTCACATTTATCATCCCACACAAATTCAACATTATTTCTTGTGAGACGTGTTAATGAAGCAGCTAATCTCGAGAATCCCTGCACAAACTGTCGATAATACCCGGCTAAACCCAAGAAACTCTTGATCTTCATAACTGTCTGGGGTCTTTGCCACTGAACCTCTGCTTCAATCTTGGATGGGTGCACTGACACACCATCCTTCGACACAATATAACCCAGAAAAGAGATATGTTCTAGCCAAAAATCACACTTACTGAGTTTAGCGTATAACTTCCTTTCTTGGAAAGTCTGTAGCACTATCCTTAGGTGCTGCTCATGCTCCTCTCTAGATCTCGAATACACCAGAATATCATCGATGAATATGATAACGAACCGATCCAAATACTAGTGAAACACCTCATTCATCAACGACATGAAAGCTGCGGGAGCATTCGTTAACCTGAATGGCATAATCATAAACTCAAAATGACCATACCAAGTGTGAAAAGCTGTCTTGGGTACATCTCCATCCCGAATTTCTCAACTGATGGTACCCAAATCTTAGATCTATCTTAGAAAAGACCTGCGCTCCTCGAAGCTGATCCAACAAGTCATCGATGCGTGGAAGGGGGTACTTATTCTTAATGGTCGCCTTATTCAACAACCTGTAGTCAATACACAGTCGGAGGCTTCCATCATTTTTCTTTAGAAACAGTACCGGTGCTCCCCAAGGTGATACACTCGGTCTGATGAACCCCTTATCCAGCAACTCCTATAACTGCTTCTTCAGTTCCTCCAACTCAATCGAAGCAATTCTGTACAGTGGCTTAGATATCGGCTCTACATCAGATGCCAAATCTATACAAAATTCCATCTCTCTATCTGGCTGAACCTTGGTAAATCATCCAAAAAGACATCTGGAAATTCCCTTACCACTAGGATGTCTCGCAATTCTGGTCATGCCTTATCCGCCTCAACCACGTATGCAATATAACCTTTCAAAATATCAATCATTAAATCAATACAAAGATTCATATATTTCACTCACAACCACAACTGCTTTCATTACTTTTCAACGGGATTTACATTACATTTCTCGAGGAAACTTACGGTAATGCTATCTATCCCTGAAAATGTTACAGTCTTAGAAAAACAATCCACTGCAGCACGGTTTGCTGCCAACCAATCCATTCCTAGGATTACATCAAAGTCTCTTATATACATTAAAATGAGGTCGACTGTCATTTCCTTTTCCCCTACTTTCAACTTACAATCTCTAAACACATACTCCACTAGCTGACTAGTATTCATGGGAGTACTTATCAGCATCCTCCTACTCAACGGGGTAAGCTTCACATACTTAAAGAATTTACACACAAATGTAGGTGATACAAATGAATCCATGGCACCGGGATCTATCAAAACATAAGCTTCAAGATCAAAGGTTAATATGGTACCTTTCACCACATTTGACGACTGATCTACAGTATCCTGGTCCAAGACGTGTACTCGCCCTCTACCAACCACCTGCTTTCCCTTGTCTTCTGTTGTCGCCTTCGTCTCGGAGTAGGAGTATCAACATGAGCTTTCTTTGGCTCCTTGCCCTTCTGTAGTGAACTCTCAGTCATCCCTAGGTAATTTCTGATCATATACCCTAGCTTCCTACATCTGAAACATACTGTAGAAGATCCATAACATGGCCGAGTTCCATGGTACCTACCGCACTTACTGTACTATTCTGTAGTAGGTCGTGGCCTTTCAATCACTATTCCCTTTGCTGTAGCTATGGCTGGATACATGGGAGGCTTAACTGTCCTCTCTAGGATCTCCTCAATCCTTGGCCTCTTCCTAAAAAATCTCTTGCTTCCTCTATAACTTAAGCATCTATCCTCTGTCTGTCTCTTCCTATCTCTGTCCCTCACTCTACTAACTTGTCCAAACTCTGAGGCAACCCACTTAATATCTTGCCCACATAACTATGCCCTATCCACTGCCTCCTCTAGGTCGGTATGTCAAAAGGCACCAATCAGGATCTAATGGATGGTCTCAGTCCATCAACAAATTTTTGGACCTTCTAGACCA
The DNA here is from genome assembly GCA_033439115.1 of Firmiana major. Classification (NCBI taxonomy): domain Eukaryota; kingdom Viridiplantae; phylum Streptophyta; class Magnoliopsida; order Malvales; family Malvaceae; genus Firmiana; species Firmiana major. Next base: position 24,332,789 of record CM065912.1, read on the forward strand.
CACTATCCATCGTATCAAGATCATACCTACCCAAGGAGATAAATTTGGTCTCATACTCATCCACCGATCTGTTCCCCTGGGTCAAATCCAAGAATTCCATTTACAGTCTTCACTACGCAGTATCCGAAACATATTACCTCTGGAAGGCTTCCAAAAATGCGTCCTGACTAATCTATGTATGTCGAGCCCTCAAAATAGGTCTGGTGGACTTCCACAAATGCTCTGCCCATCCTTTCAGTATGAATGCGGCAAACGCTACCTTCTCGGTAGTAGTGTACTTGAAAAACCCATACAGTTTCTCTATCTCATTCACCCAGTCCTCCGCAGCTACTAGGTCCTTAACTCCACTGAAAGATTGTGGGTTAAATTTTTGAAACTGTCATAACCTATCTAGGTCATATCCATAACCCGAATCTCTACTTCTCTATGGTGGAGCAACAGTAGAAGGTGTTTCATGTACTGGTAGGGGTGTGGGAGTATTTGTAGGCTGAGGTTCTTGGGCTAGCCGTGCAGGCATCTCAGGTGCAACAGCCAGTTCATCATCATCACCCTGTGCAGCTGTTTCTTACCCTCTCTCAGCTCTAGGCAACGACTGAGCAATCAACTCCATAATCACTTCTAAGCTTCGCTCTATCCTTGTGAAACGTGCCTCAGTACTCTCCAGTCTTTCTACCGAACCCTATGGAGCATGCTCAATATCAGCCTCCACCTCTACCTGCTCGTGAGTCTCATATGGCAATGACTCAGCACGGCCCGCAGGCTTACCCCTCTGGCCTCTAGCTCGTTCTCTCGTCCTTCTACCGCGACTGGTATTAGGCATTATGCCAAGATTCCTACATTCACAACCATTCCTTAGTCAAACCCATCTCGATATAAACAATTGTATCTAGGTAAGCATAGTAAGATGGGGATGTAATTTTCCTAAATTTTGACACCGACACAAATCAGACCAACTTAACTCTGGTACCACCTCTGTCACAACCCTCAATCCACCAAAAATCCACTACAATTTTTTTTTCATTTTTTTATTTATCAATTATTATTTAATCCAATACTTATGGTTTATTCATTACCTTTACCTGACTTGATCGTGAACAACTACACCTCCAACAGTTGGGCTATGTATCGATGTCAATCTCATCCAATTATACCATTTCAAATTATAATTCATTAAAATGTAAACACTTGTATTACTAAATCATAGTTACTGTTTACATGTGTTCACAATCTTTTACATCCCCAAAATTACATTTAAAGATATTACTGTGCTTGACATGTCTAGATACAAAAACAATACAAATGTGTATACCTCGTGTGATAGGATACAGCGGACACTAAAATTCAATCCTCAGTCGCCCACTATCTACTGTAAGTGCTCTGTAGAGGGGGAAAATAAGGGGGGTGAGCAAACCACGCGCTCAGTAAGGTAATCATGCGAGGAGATAGATAACTGTACTATCTATATGGCCGTGATGCCATACTTAAATCACATAATTATTGGTCATACTCCAAAACATATGCTCATGCTTGTGTTATGACATGTAAAGCAATTCAGGCTATTTAAATTAGTGCACAGTTCTCAAAACATAGCATGGAAAATCATCATGCGTAAATCAAAATCAAGGCCTGAAAAAATCATCATGTAAAGTGCACTTATCAAGCATTTCAAATCTCAACATAAACCGATACAAAATCATCACTTGTCAGGACTCAGCCCCTCCCATGGACTATCATGACCCACAAACACATTTCAAAACATGGATTTCTCATTCAACAATTGATAGTGAGATAGGCATATAATATCAAGAAAGGTAATAACTAGGACTATGGTCTTATCCTCTGTGATCCTAGGCTACATGGATCCTAGTGATATGTGCGTATAAGAGGACGATTTAGGACTACTCAGGAAACGTATGGATTGAGAATTAAAACAGCTAAAATGTAAGCTGGGCAAAAATAATGATGGTAGACTTTGAATGGAAAAATAGAATGACAACCTAGACCTGAAGTCTAAAGAGACTTGAACCAAAGGTATTGGACCTCGACCCCACGAATATAAAATTCAAGAACCTAAGGTATAACAATGGTGGTTGGTGAATAGGGAGGCGCCACAAGGAAGAAGACCTTGATAAGCCTAGTTGAGAGGGAACCCTAGAAAGAGGCACACTCAAATTTTTGAATATTTAATATGATTTTTTTTTTCTGTTCAAGAGCGTTTACAAAGTATTTATAATAATATCTAGCACTTAAGCCCTTAAACAAGTGAGCTAGAATTAACACCAAACAAAAAATAAGACTAAAACTTAAATTCACACATAAGCCTAGTTACATTGGATAATTGGTCTAAAACGCTATAAAACTCAAATATAGGCTATTTAAACACTTAACCCAACTTATTACTAAACCAAGATTCATGTCGTTAGGGCTTCCAAACAAATATAAAGGGCTCGGGTAATTGGACCTCCTTGGATGACCCATGGATCCTTAGCATCACGATCATCATGAACGTTACGAGCAAGTAGACCTCCATCATTTCACCTCTCCTCAAAAAGATTTATCCTCAAATTGCTTGTACCTTGTTTGTACTTGATCACGTACGGGAACACCTCAATGAACTCCATCCACTTGGCATAACGCTTGTTCAGCTTACTCTGTCCTTTCAGATGCTTCAAGGACTCGTGATTAGTGTAGATGACGAATTCTTTGGGCCACAGGTAATGTTGCCACGTCTCCAAGGCCCTCACTAATGCGTACATCTCCTTGTCATATGTCGGATAGTTAAGTGCTGTTCCATTTAACTTCTCACTGAAGAAGGCAACTGGGCATTTTTCCTGCATAAGCATAGCTCCAATTCCTACACCGGAGGCATCACACTCAATCTCAAAAGTTTTAGTAAAATCAAACAGAGTTAACAATGGAGTAAAACAAAGTTTATCCTTGAGCAAGTTAAAAGCATGCTCTTGTACAGGACCCCAATGAAATGCAACATTCGTTTTGATCACTTTGGTCAATGCTGTGGCTATAGTGCTAAAGTCTCTAACGAATCGATGATAGAAACTAGCTAAGCCATGGAAACTGTGCACTTCAAAAATAGACTTAGGTATAGGCCAATCTCTAATTGCCTTTACCTTCTCATCATCAACAGAAATGCCATGTGAAGAAACTACATACCCAAGGAAAACAACCTTATCAGTGCAAAATGTACATTTCTTAGAATTGGCATAGAAACTTTCATTCCTCAAAACAGTAAGAATATTCCTAAGATGCTCAACATGCTCATGCAGACTCTTACTGTAAATTAGAATGTCATCGAAGTAGACAACCACATACTTACTAATGAAAGCACGTAAAACATAGTTCATTAAGCGCATGAAAGTACTGGGTGCGTTAGCCAAGCCAAAAGGCATAACTAACCACTCATAAAGATCGTGTTTAGATGCGGTTTTCCATTCATCACCTTCTTTCATACGAATTTGGTGATCCACTCTTTAAATCAATTTTAGAAAATATGCATGCACCATGCAACTCATCAAGCATGTCATCTAGCCTAGGAATAGGATAGCGATACTTTACAGTGATTTTGTTGAAGGCTCGACAGTCAATGCACATCTTCCACGTCCCCTCCTTTTTAGGCACAAGAAATACGGGCATGACGTATGGATTCTGCTCTCTCTCATGTAACCTTTCCTCATGAGCTCCTCAACTTGCCTTTAAAGCTCTTTCGTCTCCTCTGGATTACTTTTGTAGGCTGGGAGGTTAGGTATGGCAGCTCCGGGGACAAGGTCAATTTGATGCTCGATCCCACGAATCGGTGGTAGTCCATTTGGGATCTCCTCAGGGAATACATCCTCGAACTCCTCTAATAGTGAGACAACATCAGTTGGCAAAGTATCATGGAGTTCAGTATCAATAAAACAAGAATCTTTAAATTAGAGCAAAAGGATAGGAGACTTAGCAATAAATCCTATCTTCACATCTCAGGGGTTGGCATGGTAGCTCACTGCTTTGCTTTCCTTGCTTCCCTTCTTTTCTTTAGCCAGCTTTCTTTGCTCGTCATGTTGCTCCTTCAGCCTTAATTGATCCTCATAAATCTCCTTGGGGCTAAGGGGAGCAAGAGTGATCTTCTTGCTATCCATAAAAAAAGAGTAATGGTTAGTGTAACCATTATGGATGATTCTTCAATCATACTACCACGGTCAACCCAGCAATAGGTGGCTAACTTGCATAGGTACCACATCACACATCACTTTATCCTGATACCTCCCAATACGAAAAGGAACCAAGACTTGCTTCACCACGTTCACTTCGCCACAGTCATTAATCCACTGCAACTTATATCGACGGTGATGTCACAACCCTTTTTCATTCTCTTTAACCGAAAATCACTGAAAATTTTTCACGTTTTACTGTTACCTTACCCGATCGTGAACTAACTTACCACCACACTGTTCGGCTGTGAGTCAATAATAAACATCACATCTCATTCATTCTCAGTTGAATAAAGCGATATCATACATTTAAAAGTTAATCATTAACTTACACAAGTTATGTTCACTGACATCTACATCCCTCATAATTACAACTCAATCATTACTGTGCCATTAAATTGTTTAGATACAAAAAGAATCTTGTGTATATACCTTTCGGTGATGGAAGCGGCGGATGTCCAAAAACATAATGCCTCAGTCCTCACTGGGCTATTACGCACGCTCTGTAGGAGGGAGAAATAGAGAGGGATGAGCAACCACACACTCAGAAAGGTAATAATGCAAGCATGGTAGATAACTACTCTATCTACATGCTGATAGTGTTATGCATAAATCGTTTATAGTAGGAGCATGAGGAAGTAAAACTATGCCATATGAGTATACATATATATCATGTATCAAAATCATGTACATTGGCATATAAAACATTGTAAAAACATCATGTATAAATCATCTCATGGTCGATCTCATTTAAATTCATAAAAAGGGCAATTCATTAAGAAACCTCCTTTTAAACCCACATCATAAAGATCTTTCTTAAGCACATACAATCTTATCACAAACCATTTTCTCAATCACAAACATCATCATCGTTTCACAAATCAAGTATACAAGGCTCGACCCCTCTTTCGGGTCTACCCTGGACAGTCACAATTACACTTATAGATTAAAATCATGTGGTAGTAAGTAAATCAAGCAAGGAGATGGGTCACTATATCTCAATTGACTATATTGGTCAACTATGTCACATATCATCCCAGACCACACAGATCCTGGTGTGCGGGGTATCATGCTGGTACGAAGGTAGGTTCGTTCTCCACCAGACTTTCTCAACTCAAGTAACCACCATGCGGTACATCGTACTCCATGTGATATACACGGTACATCGTACTCCGTGGACCCATAACATGGTTGGGGGTGCCTGCATTAGGTCTTATCTACCCCATACCGAGTGAAACATCTAGTCTCAAGTGCACGTGGGAGTACTCTTAATACCAGGTCATAGCCCTTCATGGCCTTGCTCGCCCCTGTTGGGTTCCCTGATTCAAGTCCTAGCCCCTCACCCTCACCCCACTCAAGAGGTCTGTTAGGCCTGTTGGGTTCCCTGAATAAATTATGTCAGGTCCTAGCCCCTCACCCTCACCCCACCAAGAGGTCTGTCAGGCCTGTTGGGTTCCCTAAGTTAATCCGTATTACCCTCACCACGGCCTCATACATACCACAGTGTGAAGACCAGCGCGAGTTATGCTCTAGTGCAAATTCATGCATCAAAACCAATCACCTCGTACGAGCAATGCTTTAGTATGACATTTATGCATAAAAACATGTGGAAACCACGTACGAGCATAGCTCCAATACGGTTATATGCATAAGAAAAACCACTCAAATCCACGTATGAGCATAAGCTCCAGTACGGTTTATAAAATATTGTCATAATTCAAATCAAAGTGCTAACTAAGCACGTTTCACACAAGTGAAATATCGAAATCCAGCGCGAGCGAGGCTCTAGCGTAATTTATGTCATATAAATACGATAGGCGGCTCATACACAATCAAATAATTTTGGCAATCAGGTTTAGTACATCACAAATGCTTTTTCCACAACATAAATAAAACACTAGCAGGCCCATCTACAAGCTTGCTTAAAACAAAGCAATTGCGTTTTGTAAAACATCAAAATATTAGATTTATGCAATTATTAGCCTTACTATCCCATTTCATAGAATCCACTTTAAAACCAAAATCACGCATATACTTATCATCATCCATGAATACCATCAATCATTTACTTGAGCAACCATGCATTTCATAAAACACCCAATATTCACCCACAGGTTCAAAGTATGAGCAGCTATCTCTATATACTCACAAAATTCCCTTACCTGGAATCGCGATGCGTGATTCCACTTCCTTAAAGCTGCTTACTCGTACGGCTTGATTCATTTCCAACGGACTCTTCGAGACTGCACATAAACAAAATTTCGAATTGTTTTCGCGCGTTATAATCTAACTTTTACGTTTACTATAGTCGATTCGACCTATAGTCTCTATTAATGCTTGTGAGGCCTCGTTTCATTACTTTACTTATAACTCAAGTCTATGGATTCTTTTAGGCCTATTAACTCATTCCAAATCGATATTAAATCGATAACAAGCTCATAGTGTTCATATTTCATTGATTTCCTCACTATGGCATTTTACCAAGCATCTCATATACCCATCTTCATGTCTTCTCTAAACTCACAATATAACTCCACATAACCATTCCAAATCACCCACATTACTCAAATAACAACTTATCATAACCCATAAACCACCAATTCCCCAATTCACACTTCTTCACACTAGAGGCATTCCATTTTCTAGGTTACATTAGTTTCTAACACAACCTAGGTGTTTCCAACCATCCATACTCATGCCAAATAGCTCCAAAAATCAATTAAATACATAATGTACTTAGGCTGGAGTATTAGAAGCTTACCAAATCTTATTTCTCTTCTTGCTACAAATGACAATGCCCTTAGCTCCTTCAATACCAACAATGGGATTTTGGGTTCCAACTATGTTGTTCTCTTTCTCAAGATGAACAACTTAGTGTCTAATGGCCTCTCCTCAATTCTTACTAGAAATGGCTGATTTCAGAGAGAGAAAGTTAGGTTTTTGGGTTAAAAATGGAAGGATGGTGTTTTTATCGAAATTTCAGATTTTCAGCACTCCTTTTATAGAAATCACTTGAGAAGATTGATCTACACCAAGAGGAGATCAATTTGGCCCCCTTAAATCCCTAATTTTCACGGTAATTTAAGCATGAGATCGATCTGTCGAAGCTTGAGATCGATCTACTCTCAAACAGAGAGATCGGTATGTATGCTTGAGGATCGATCATTTCATTACAGAATGGTTAGGAGATCGATCTGGCCCCATTGGAGATCGATCTGCTCTATTCCATTGCCCAAATAAGAGCATTCTGGCTCTTCTAGATCGATCTTTCATCCTATGAGATCGATCTAGTATTCATACTTATCAAATTTTCTACAGTATTCCTGCTGTAACTTACACCAAAACATCCTTAATCTGCTGCCATAGTCATTTTCTCATCCATCCACCTTTATGACTTGAAAATGGCATCCATTCATACCTTATTCACATTGAAACTTGTGTGCATTCCTTGTATATCCAAAGGTATACTATATAAAACCAAATGGGAGCATTTATATTCATGCAACTTCCTTCCACTTACCACACTACTCATTTTGAGCTCCATTCACATTCATCACTTATAAGAACTCATTCCTTCATATTCATACAAAATGAAACTTGTATGTACATTACAAATCATATTACACATATGTACATTGAATCCATGGACTTACATCAATCATACTTTACATTACAAGTCCATTAGCATTCATTGATCCAATTACACACATTACAACTATACATGTACGGGGTCTCATAGGTGATGCTTGGTAGTGGGCAACTTTAGCTTATCAACAAGTTATGTGCTAGCAACATTAGTACAGCTCCTACCATCAATGATCACAGAGCATACCTTGTCACTAATATGACATCTCGTATGGAAGATGTTCTCACGTTGTACCTCATCATCAAACTTTACATGAGTATTAATAGCACGTCTGGCAACAAGTGCTTCACCATAAGCAGCAAACTCAACAACTTCTTCTTTTTCTTCTTCTTCAGTATCTTCTAACGTAGGCATCTCATCCTCAATACCAACATCAGAACCCTCACTCTCAACATCTCCATTCTCAAGCAGGAGCATCACTCTACGGTTAGGACACTGAGAGGTAACATGTCCACGACTCAAACACTTAAAACACTTTACGTCACGAGTTCTGCTCTGGAATTCTTGGACAGGCTCAGTCTTAGGCTTTGGAGGGTCCTCAGACTTTGGCTTAACAAAACTTTCTTACTTAGGCTTAAACATAGGCTTATCATCCCTACGAAAGGTGTTAGATTTCTAAACAGGAACTGAACTAGGAGTGAAACGAGATGTACCTTTCCTTTTAAGTTACATTTCCACTTTGATGGCCACATGCAGCATCTCCTCTAAATCCATGTAATGCTGCAACTCTACAACATTGGCAATCTCACGATTCAATCCTTGGAGAAAAAGAGCCATAGTAGCTTTTGCATCCTCCTGGATATTGGCTCGGATCATGATTATCTCCATCTCCTTGTAATAATCATCAACACTTTTTGAACCCTGGGTGAGACCTTAGAGCTTCTGGTACAGCTCTTTGTAATAATGGTTAGGCACAAATCTTTTCCTCATGATACGTTTCATCTCATCCCATGTAGACATTGGAGGATCACCATATCTTCTTCTGCTGGAGAACAGGTGATCCCACCATACCATAGCATATTCTGTGAACTCTACTGTAGCAAGTTTAACCTTCTTTACCTCAGAGTAGTGGTCATAGTCAAATACCATGTCAATCTTCCCTTCCCACTATAAATATGCCTCGGGATCACTCTTGCCTTAGAAATGAGGAATCTTCAATTTTATGTTGCCAAGGTTTCAATCCATCTTCTCTTTGCCTCTATCACGGGCTCTATCAACTCGATCTCTATCTCTATACTCATGGTGCCGTCTATGATATCTATCTGCCTCAGACTCTTCTTCCAAATCATACCCAACATTATCATCATACTCTTCATTGGTGACAATCTTACTTTTCATACGGGAAGAATCACCTTGTTGGATCCTTGGAAATTGAGCTTCATGTCGGTCCAACTTATCATGAATGTCATTGAATTTCACGTCCATCCGTTGGAACTGTTGTTGCATTGCCTGGAGCATGAACTCAATTTTTTTAAAGTCTGACTTATCACCTTTAGAAGACATCTTTAACCTGCAAGAAACGTTAGTGATAACAAAAAAAAAGAACCTCACAAGTTATAACCTCACGTGTTTACACTCAATTCACTCAAGATGGGGCACTCATTCTCGTGTTTCACTCAAGTAATTCGGCTTTTCTCTACTAATGTTTCTCAAACGCTCATGCCTTTTTCCCTTACTCTACCTCAACTCTATAGGTTCACAATCGTACTAGAGACTCAGTCAAAGATTCAACCTTGAAGGATCAACCAATTCACCAAGTATTTTTTTCTTCTTTTTTTTTTTTTTGCTTTTTTTCTCTTTCTTTTTTTCGTTTTTTTTTTTACAAAGACTGATCTGATTTGTGGCTAGGGTGGTGAGGAAGAGTTTTAGTGTGGCTAAGAGACTGACTTGAAACAAAAATTCAGAAGTTCAATTCAAACACAACGACTAAGTGTAGAGTGAAACTTAAACACAACGACTAACTGTAAAGTCCCACTCAAACACAACGACTAAGTGTAGAATCCAATTCAAACACTACAACTAAGTGTAGGATTTTTTTCGCTGTTTTTTTAACAAAGTCTAACCTGATTTGCGGCTAGGGTTGTGAGGAAGAGTTTTAGTGTGGCTAAGAGACTGACTTGAAACAAAAATTCAAAAGTCCAACTCAAACACAACAAGAATCTCAAAGAAATAATCACTCAAAAAACAAAAAAAAATGCCTAAAACTATAGGAAAACAATGGAATTTGGCCAAGAGAAGGTAGGGCCCGTGAAAAGTTTCACGGGTTCATTGTATTTCGTCATTTTCTTTAAAACATGTACTCGTGCGTCTTGTATCTCAACAAAATTTTTTTATGAACAGTGTTTAAACAGTACACAGTTTTCTTTTCTTTTTTTTCTTCTTTTCTTCTTTCTTTTTTTATATCTTTTTTTGTCTCTTCGTCTTCTTCTTTTTTTTTTTTTTACACTGACTTAGTGTTAGAGATGAAGGGGAAGATGCACAACCAGAAAATCGAAACCTTACTCTGATGCCAAACTGATATGCGCGTATAAGAGGATGATTTAGGACTATCAAGGAAACATATGGATTGAAATTAAAACAACTAAAATGTAAGCTGGGCAAAAATAATGATGGTAGACTTTGAATGGAAAAATAGAATGACAACCTAGACTCGAAGTCTAAAGAGACTTGAACCAAAGGTATTGGACCTCAACCCTACGAATATAAAATTTGAGAACCTAAGGTATAACAATGGTGGTTCATGAAGAGAGAGGCGCCACAAGGAAGAAGACCTTGATAAGCCTAGTGTAGAGGGAACCCTAGAAAGAGGCACACTCAAATTTCTAAATATTCAATATGATTTTTTTCTGTTCAAGAGCGTTTACAAAATATTTATAATAATATCTAGCACTTAAGCCCTTAAACAAGTGGGCTAGAATTAACACCAAACAGAAAATATGTGAGACCCCGTATATGTATAAGGGTATATATGTACATAGAAATGTAAATGGAGTTGTACTATGAATTCATAAGTGAAGTATATGTGATGTAAGCCCATGAGTAATATACACACTTGTAATGAGAGTGGTAATTGTACACACAAGTTACATTATGTATGAATGTGAAGAAATGGACTTAAACATGTGGAGAATGTGTGTAGAATGGATTATGAGTAGTTTGGTAAAATGGAAGTAGAATTGCATAAAATGTGCACTTCCATTCTTGTTTATATTAAGTACCATTGGTCATACAAAGATTCTACATAAGTTTTAATGTGTAGGAAGTGAGGATGGATGCCATTTTCAAGACTCAAAGGTGAATGAATGAGGAAATGATCATGGTAGCAAATTAAGCATGTTTGGTAAGTGTTGTTACAGAGGAACTGCAGAAAATCTAGAAATTTTGAAGGGCAGATCGATCTCATGGGATGAGAGATCGATCTGGAAGAGCCATAACGCTCTTATTTGGGCAAAAGAATAGAACAGATCGATCTCCAATAGACCAGATCGATCTCCTTAACTCTCTGTTTGGGAGCAAATCCATCTCATGCTTCGACAGATCGATCTCATGCCTCGACAGATCGATCTCATGCTTCGACAGATCGATCTCAGGCTTAAAAATACCGTGAAAAAGAGGGATTTTAAGGGACCAGATCGATCTCCTCTTGGACCAGATCGATCTCCTCAAGCTAATTCTATATAAGGAGTGCTAGAAATCAGAAAATTTCGGGAAAAACACAAACCTTCCACTTTCAACCCAAAAACCTAACATTCTCTCTCTAAAATCAGCAATTTTCAGTGAGGTTTGAAGAGAGACCATTAGAGACAAAGTTGTTCCTATCAAAGAGAAGAACAACATAGTTGGAAAGCATTTTCCCATTGTTAGTGTTGAAGGAGTTAAGGGCATTGCCATTGGAGCAAGAAGCGAAATCAATTTTGGTAAGATTCTAACACTCCAACTATGGTGAATTATTTATTTAAGTGATTTTGGAGTTGTTTGGCATGAGTATGGATGGTTAGAAACTATTTAGAATGCATTGGAATGATTTTGACCTAGAAGTGGTTTAGTGTGAGAAAGTGGAATGTATGGAGATTAATGATGAATGAGATATGTAGAAATTATTAATAGTGTTGTGGTATGATTTTAAGATGTGGTTAGTGGATAAATTGTGAGACTTACCTAAAAGAGGTAAAATGTGGATTAAGGCATTTGTGAAATGCATAAGTGGATAATATTGACTAGTGAGGTCAATTATGGGTTAAATACATTAACTCAATCGATTTAATGAATGAATCGCAGCTTCCGAGGATACGCTGAGGCGAGTTGGGCCAAGAGCGTGAGACGCTAAAAGGAAAGGAGTCACACCAAGTAAATCGAGGTAAGGGAATTGTGTGGACTTTTAGAGATATCTGTGCGCAATTTGGGCGCTTAAATGTTTTGCTAGAATGCATGAGACTAGGAAATGTTGTTGAGTGATTGAAGGGTAAAAGTTGGGAGTTTGAGAAATGTGCATGAAAACAAAAGCATATTGCTTTGAAAGTCATGTTTTATTGCTTTTTAGCAAATGATTGGTAGGTTGGCTAACATTGAAATGATTTACAAAAGAGATGAGTGTGTTTTGGTTTTGTTAATCATATTTTGCAAGTTTTGAGCCACCTACATGATTTCGTGAGTATGAAAGAGTGCAAGAGGCACTAGTTTTCACATGGATTTCATAATTGTTTTGCCATTGTGCTCGAGTTTGTCTCTCACTGGATGCCCACCTTGTATGTTACCGTGTTTGGAGCTTCGAGTAGACTGGGTGTCACATCGATTAAATAGGCTCACACGTACATTGTGTTGACATGATTAATTAGCCGTGTTAGGAGCTTCGGATAGACAAGAGGTCGCCCCGATTAAATCGGCTCACACGTGCGTTTGAGATATGGCGTGATATGATGTGTTGATTGGGTCCACGGAGTACGTCGTACCGTGCATGTAGCGTGGAGTACATTGTACCGTGTTGAGTTGTGATGTGCCGTCTTCGGACGAGATCTGCTATGGATCGACGGGTAGGATTTGACCCACCTCCCGTGTGGAAGCAGATGGTGGTGATATCTCGCACACCTGATCCGTGTAGCTGGTATCACAGGTTATGTACATAGGCCTTGAGGTTATTACCTATTGTTGAACTGCCTATCTCACATGTCTAATGCTGTTTGAGAATAAATCCATGTTTGAAATGATTGTGGGTTAGGAAAGCCCGAGGGATGGGCCGAGACCTGACCAATGTTGAAATTGATTTGTTAATGGTTTTTAAAGTGCACGGATGCATGATGTTTAATGCCATGCTTTATTGTGAAAATGCATGATGTTTAATGCCATGCTTTTATTGTGAATTATGCATGATGATTTATACCATGCTTTGAGTTGACATGTGCACTTGATTTTTATAGCATGAATGCTTTACATACCATTAACACAATCATACACTCATGTTTTGAGATAAACAATGAATTAAATGCTTTTGAGCATGGCATCACGATCACGTAGATAGTGCAGTATCTACCTGTTCGCATGATTGCCTTACTGAGCGTGTGGTTTACTCACCCCCCTTATTTTCCCCTCTCTACAGAGATTTGAGTATAGATTGGACGTGACTGGAGGCGTTCCCTTTTTGGTAATCCGCTGCATCCCATCGCTAAAGGTATACACACTTGGATTATTTTGTATCTAAACTAGACATAGCACAGTAGCATTTTATATGTAACCACTGGGGATGTAAAACAATGTAAACACATGTAACAACTCTGATATATATACATTTATACAAGTGTTTACTCATAAATAATGTTTCAAATTGAATTGGTATGGTGGAGTGAGTTAGACGTTGACACGCAGCCCAACTGTTAAGTGTGTGATTGTTCACGATCGAGGAAGGATGATTAAGGATTGATGCATGAAAATGCGAAAAAATTTGTACGTATTTTGGTAAGTTGAGGGTCGTGACAAAATAAGACTAAAACTTAAATTCACGCATAAGCCTAGTTACATAGAATAATTAGTCTAAAACGCTATAAAACTCAAATATGGGCTATTTAAACACTTAACTCAACTTATTACTAAACCAAGATTCATGTTGTTTGGGCTTCCAACAAATATAAAGGGCTCGGGTAAGTAGACCTCCTTGGATGACCCATGGATCCTTGGCATCACAATCATCATGAACATTATGAGCAAGTGGACCTCCATCACCTAGTGTGCGAGGTATCACCTCTATCTGCCTCTGCACAGGAGGTGGGCCACGGTCAACCCGTCGGTCCATAGCAGAGTCTATCATTCAAAGACGACATATATATAATATCACACATGGTATAACATACTCCATGCTACTTGCACGATACAACGTACTCCGTGCACCCATATCATCACAATATATCCTGCCACATCTCAACAAGTACGTGCGAACCTGTTTAATCGGTTTGGCACACAGCCTACCCGAGGCTCCCAGTATGGCTCCCAACATGTCATAAAACCACGTGTGAGTAATCCTAGCACGACAACAAGTGTAATGGACATCTAGTGCGAGCTAGGCTCCAGCACCATGTCAAAACGCGTATGAAACCTAGTGTGAGCTAGGCTCTAGCACAATGTCATAAAATCCATGTGAAAACTAGTGCGAGCTAAGCTCCAACACTCATACATGTAAAACTCTAGTGCTAGCATCGTTCTAGCACTAATGCACGTATAAACACGTCAAATCTCGTGGGAGCAGTGCTCTAGCACGTTTCCTTTCCATAAAACTCATGTAGGTGGCTCATTATTTGCAAAGCATGGTTATGAAACCAAGTCAAGCTATTTTTCTGCAAATCATTTCAAATGCTAGACAACCTACCAATCTCATGCTAAAAGCAATAAAAAGACTCAAAAGCATCATGCTCTTACTTTTAATGCACATTTCTGAAAAACCTAATTCTTTGCCCTTCAAACATATATTTCATCCTAAGACCCTTAGATATGTTAACAATTCCCCATGCACTCGAAAGACATACAGATATCCCTAGGGCTAACACAATTCCCTTACCTCGATTCTCTGGAAGCAACTCTACCTTCTTTTCCCGCTTTTCATGATTTGGCTCGACTTGCTCCGGATGTATCCTTGGGAGCTGAAAACATTCATAATTCATATGAGTGAATACCAATAACTCATATTCAGACTTCAACTAATAGATATATCTCATCGAGCCTATTTCATTAAGTTTGACCCATTATCACATTTGGCCATCATTATGCCATTTCTAGTGAATTTAACTAGCAACACACTTGTTTAATTATCAAACACTTAGCATAAATGTTTATTCATAACCTTCAATCATTTATGCATTCTCTACAATATCATTTATTCACATTTTTATCACTTGACTAATCTCACAATGTGGCTTCACTCAATCATCTCAAAATCATGCATATCACCTCACTGACAACTTGATATAATCCCTTTTATCTTCTAATCAACCGCATTCTATTTTCTCACACTAAACTCGTTTAGGTTATGCTTGTTCCATGCATTCTAGGTAGTATCAATTATCAATACATACATCAATCTACTCATAACAATAACTAGATAATTGTCGTAACATGGATCTCATGAAAAAAGAAAAAATACACCCAGCATAATGCACAAACGGGAAGTAGAAGGTCCAGTCAAGGAATTGACTCTTATCAATCAAATAAAACAACAAAATGCATGAACATGAAAATACATTCACATATTTCTAACACTCATGTAATGCATGTTCATCAACTATCAGATCGAAGAGAGATAATAGAGATGGTTTAGTTTAGCAGATGGATGGAAGGAATTAATTAAGGGCACTTGGGCTTGTTACCATGAGTTCTCATGTCAGCATAGCATCTTCCACACATTTGTTTGTTCCCTGAGGTGCCTGGAGGAACACATTTGCACCTGGCGCAGCACGTTCCACAGGCTCTTATGCACATGTTTTGCCTTGAGTGCAAGCGGCACCTCACCTTGCATAGCCCTCCGCAGTCTGCAAATCACAATCAACTTACTTTTAATCACTAACTTTTTATTCTTTCAACAAGGGTGTTTTCTCCGTTATTCAAAATAAAAACCAGTGATAACAACTAAAACATTTATTCTAAACAACAAAATGAGGGAAAAGATCTCTACCAACAAATGGAAAATGCTTTCTCCTTGGTCTTTTCGCCACCAGGGTATGTTTGTGCTCTTCAATCTTGGTTTCTGATAAGACCTAAAAATTAGCACATTAAAACTTAAAAGGGAGCTAAGGGGTTGATCTGTAAAAGGACTAAAAAAGATGTTGTTAAAAGAAAAAAAAAAGAACTGCTCTCTACCAGTAGAGGACAAGAACAAAACTTTAGCTATGCAGAAGAATAAACTAGAACCAAGAGAGTAAGATGCAACTCCATTAGATCCGGTGGCAATGTTATCACCTTTCAGTGACAAATGATGTCGAGGCTTGGAAACTGGTGATTGGTAGGACGATGGTGCTTGGTTTTTTACAGTCGTTTCTTTCTTGCAAAATTACAAAATCACCCACGATTTCTAATTAATACACTGTGTTATCTTTCTAAACACACTAGTGCATATATATTTTTTCTTACTCAAAAATTTGTCTGAATCCCTTATTCTAATACATCAAAAAGTAATCTTTCTGATCCCATAACATGGAATGATAATACTCAAAATTCCTCACATATGTTGAATTAGCTACTAGAATCGAATGGACACCAAGGATAGGTTGAACAACAATGCGAAATGTATGTACCAATATTAATAAGGTCAGATGCATAGACCTGTGCGCTTTAAATTATTTAACTGTCACAATTTCTCGTGTTAATTACACCCTCCACGTTATTATAAATAAATTAAGCTTATTGTCATTATTTGTACTAAATTATATTGTAAATTATCCTTAGATTTTTATATAGTAGCAATTTCTTCAACTCATTATGATAGGAAAATGTAAAATTCTTATTAATTGTAGTAATATCTTATAGGTAGGTGGAAAAACTCAAAATGTTGGTTTCGTTTTGATTAGCTTAATTTCATGCATGTACTTAAATGATAAATATGGAAATTAATTACTATGAATTATGTAACTTTTATACACATATATATAGAAACGATATATAGTATCGATGTAAATGAATATTTCATCATCTTTTACATGTGATATTTTTGTAAATTTGAAGATCAAATCTTGACAATTACATTTTTCTTTTTTTTTCTTTTTTCAAAACTAGATTAAGGTCTCCATCATATATTTTAAAAAATGAAATGAATTATATTTATGAAATGAACACACACATACATATATATAGTAACAATAAAAAATCACATGTTGTAGAGAGTGTGAACAGTGCGGTAGAATGTAAAAGGACATAAGGATTTACTTGGTTCCACAAAAATGTATACATCCACGACAGATAGATAATGATGGTTCTACATGAATAATGTCATCAAGACTATCCACTGGTTACAGGACTCTTGTTAGAGTTGGTCAAGTGTTCGGGTGTGACCAGAGTACAAATAAGCTATATAAAGAAAGTTGTAGTACGATATAGACAAAGCTTAGACAGTAAATAGAATCTATAGGATCCATTTGCCTTGTAATTAGGGTATCATATAGATTATGTCTGCTTGAGTAGATTCAGTTTGTCTTTAAGCCATGAGACTAACAAGAAAGATAACGAGCATGATCAAGGCTAAGCCTATTGGGCCAGGTTTAGTGTGTCTATCCTTTGGCTAAATCCATCCATAACATTAAGTCCCCTTTTAAACTAGAGTTGAGCATCATTTTCAGTTTTGGCTTGTCGAATGGTTAGAATGAAGCCCTATCGTAGTTTTTTTTTAATCACCTTTGTGAGACCCCGTATATGTATAGTTGTAATGTGTGTAATTGGATCAAATAGATGTGAATGGACTTGTAATGTAAAGTATGATTGATGTAAGTTCATGGATTCGATGTACATACATGTAATATGATTTGTAATGTACATATAAGTTTCATTATGTATGAATATGAAGAAATGAGTTCTTACAAGTGATAAATGTGATTGGAACTTAAAATGAGTAGTGTGGTAAATGGAAGGAAGTTGCATTAATATAAATGCTTCCATTTAGTTTTGTATAGTATACCTTTGGATATACAAGGAATGCACATAAGTTTCAATGTGAATAAGGTATGAATGGATTCCATTTTCAAGTCATAAAGGTGGATGGATGAGAAAATGGCCATGGCAGTAGATTAAGGATGTTTTGGTGTAAGTTGTAGTAAAAAAACTGTAGAAAATATGGAAAATATGAAAGTCAGATTGATCTCACAGGATGAGAGATCGATCTGAAAGAGCTAGAATGCTCTTATTTAAGCAATGGAATAGAGCAGATCAATCTCCAATGGGGCCAGATCGATCTCCTAACCATTCTGTAATCAAAAGATAGATCCTTAAGCATACAGATCGATCTCCTTAGCTCTCTGTTTGGTGGCAGATCGATCTCAAGCTTCAACAGATCGATCTTATGCTTAAAATATCATGAAAAAGAGGGATTTAAGGGGACCAGATCTATCTCCTTTTAGTGCAGATCGATCTCCTTAAGCTATTTCTATAAAAGGAGTGCTGAAATAAAAAATTTTTGAGAAAACAACATCACCCTTCCATTTTTCACCCAAAACCTAGATTTATCTCTCTAAAATAAGCTATTTCCTGTAAGAATTAAGGGGAGGCTATTAGGTACCAAGTTGTTCATATTGAGGAAGAGAACAACATAATTGAAACTCAAAATTCCATTGTTGGTATTGAAGGAGCTAAGGACATTGTCATTTGGAGTAAGAAGAGAAATTTGATTTGGTAAGTTTTTAAGACTCTAGTCCAAGTACATTGTCTATTTTATTGGTTTTGGAGTTGATTGGCATGTAAATGGATGATTGAAACCGTTTAGGTAGTATTAGAATTAATGTGACCTGGAATATGGAATGAATCTAGTGTGAGAAAGTGTATTTTAGATGAATTGGTGGTTTATGGGTTATGATAAGTTGTTATTTGTGTAATGTGCATGATTAGAAATGGGTAAATGAAGCTACATTGTGCGTTTTGTGAATTGATGAGCATGAACACATGTAGTGTTTGATAATATGCCATAGTGAAGGAAATTTATGAAAAATGAACATTATGAGCTTAACATCGGTTTAATATCGATTTGGAATGAGTAAATAGGCCTAAAAGAATCCATAGACTCGAGTTATGGGTAGAGTAATGAAACGAGGCCTCATAAGCGTTAATAGAGACTATAGACAGAATCAACTATAGTAAACGCGAGAGTTGGATTATAATGGGCTAAAGCATTATGGAATATGTTTATGTGAAGTTTCAGAGAGTTAGTTGGAGATAAATCGAACAGTACGAGTAAGCAGCTCTAAGGAAGTTGAATCACGCTTCGTGATTCTAGGTAAGAGAATTTTGTGAGTATATAGAGGTAGCTGCTCGTATTTTATGGGTATATAGGGTGTTATAAATTTGCATGATGTTTTGGAAAAGTGGTTGATGATGTATGTGAACAATTATAAGTACGTATATGATTTGGTTTATATAGATGAATAAAAAGGGATAGTAAGGCTAATAATTGCATAAATCACGTGTTTTGAATGTTTTCAGAAAACACAATGCTTTGATTTGAGCAAATAAAAGGATAGGCTGGCTAGTACTTGAATGATGTTGTGAAATAGCCCATGTGAGGCGCTAAACATGTTTTGAGATGTTTTGAATGTATGTGAACCACCTATCGTGTGTATGTGATTTAATTCGCATTGGAGCCTCGCTGGCGCTAGATTTCGATGTTTTCATTTGTATGAAATGTTTTGGAGCTTAGCTCGCACCTTGATTTGGAAACTATAATTATGTTTATAAACTATACTGGAGCTTCTACTCGTACGTGGCTTTCGAGTGGTTTTTCTTATGAGTATAACCGTACTAGAGTTATACTCATACGTGGTCTCTTTATGATAGGATGCATGAGTCCTGCTAGAGCTTTGCTCGTACAAGTTTGCACATTGTGATACGTATAAGGTCGTGAAAGTTGGTAAGATCCTCAAGCCCTACATCCTTAAGCCAACATCCTTAAGCCCGAGGAGGTGGGGAGGCTCTGTTAGGTGGGGAAGCTCTGTTTGGTGGGGAGGCTCTCTTATGGTAGGATCTTTAAGCCCTACATCCTTAAGCAAATATCCTTAAGCCCGAGGAGGCGAAGAGGCTCTGTTCGATGGGGAGGCTCTCTTACGGAAGGATCCTTGAGCCAACATCCTTAAGCCCTAGAGGGGCGGGGAGGCTTTATTCAATAGGAAGGCTCTCCTACATGGGTACAGAAGGATCCTGAAGCCAACATCCTTAAGCCCTAGAGGAGAGGGGAGGCTCTGTTCGGCAGGACGACTCTCTTACATGGGTACAGAAGGATCCTGAAGCCAAAATCCTTAAGCCTTGGAGGGGTGGGGAAGCTCTGTTCGGCAGGGAGGCTCTCCTACATAGATATGGAAAATTCTTGGTATTGGGTAGGTAAGACCTAGGAATGGCACACCCAATCATGATATGAGTCCACGAAGTATGTTGTACCGTGTATATCACATGGAGTATGATGTACTGCATGATGGTTATGTGATGAGAAAGTCTGGTGAGCGATAATCCACCTTCGTGCCAGCATGATACCTCGCACACCTGGATGCTTGTGGTTTAGGATTATTTATGACGTAGTTGGTCCACATAGGCACTTTTGATATAGTGACCTGGTTTTTGTTACATATGTGTGATTGTGATTGTCCAAGGTAGACCCGAGGGAGGGTCGAGCCTCGTGGGATTTGATTTGTGAAATGGTAATGATGTTTGTGATTGAGAAAATGGTTTGTGATCGGATTGTATGTGTTTGAGAAAGAGCTTTATGATGTGATTTAAAAAGGATGTTCAAGTGAATTTCCCTTTTTATTATGTGATTTGACAATTGAGCATGAGATGACTTGTACATGATGATTTACCATGTTTTATTATGCCAATTTACCCGATTTAAATACATGATATATGTATACACATATGGCATAGTTTTGTTTTCCTCATGCTCTGAACTATAAACGATTTATACATAACACTATCAGCATGTAGATAGAGTAGTTATCTACTATGCTTGCGTTATTACCTTACTGAGTGTGTGGTTGCTTATCCCTCTCTATTTTCCCCCTCCTATAGAGTGTATATAGTGGCCCAGTGAGGACTGAGGCATTTTGGTTAAGACATCAGCTGCATCTTTATTACTTAGAGGTATATACACAGTGATTCCCTTTTGTATCTAAACAATGTAAAAGCACAATAGTCATTTGAAATGTAATTATGAGGGATGTAATTGTCAGTAATCATATTTTGTATAAGTAAACAATTAACTTCGAATAGATGACATCGTTTCATTAAATTGTGAATGAATGATAAGTGGTGGTTATTATTGACTCACAACCCAACTGTATGTGGTGAGTTGTTCATGATCGGGTAAGGTAACAGTAAAACGCGAAACATTTATTGAGATTTTCAGTTAAAAAAATGGAAAGGGTCATGACAGAGATTGGTATCAGAGCTGAGTTAGCCTGATGTGAGGTAGTAATAAAACGTAGGAAAAGTACATCCCCATGTTACTATGCTTTTGTTTAGATATAACTGTGTATACCGTGATGGATTAAGCTTAATAAATTATTATAATACAAGAAGTTAGGCATTGTGCCAATTACGTGCCAAGGTAGAGGGGCGAGAGCACATGGTAGAGGTCGTAGATGTAGGCCTGAGAGCCGTACGGAGCCACAGATTAATCAGGTTCCACAGGACCCTGCTGGGAGAGCAGAAGATACTAAGGGTCGTTTCGCTAGGATAGAGCAGAGTATTGAGAACCTGATGGAGATAGTCACGTAGGTTTTAGGTGTCGATGATAGATGAGGTCTCGCAGCACAGCCTACGACTGGACAGGCAGCTGCTGAGGTGGAGAGACCTCAGGTTATTGAGACGATGACAACTCCAGTACAGGATACGGATTCTCTTATCGCTCCACAACAAAACGGTACTGATTTGGGGTATGACTGCGACTTAAGCAGACTGCGAGAGTTTCAAGCATTGAAACCCCTAGTGCTCAGAGGGGTAAAGGACCCGGTTGTCACAGAGGACTAGGTGTATGAGATGGAGAAACTGTATAGGTTTTTTTGATGTACTTTAGCAGAGAACATTGCCTTTACCGTGTTTATGCTGAAATGCGAGGCAGAGCACTGGTGGAGATCCACCGAAGCTATTTTGAGGGCTAGAAACTTTGAGATTACTTAGGAGATATTCTTGGAGGCCTTCAGGAGATAGTACATCCCAGCCACTGAACAGAGGAAATTACGGATGGAATTCATGAATCTGGTTTAGGGGAATCGTACTATGGATGAGTATGAGTCCAAGTTTATGTCCTTATGGAGATATGACCCAGACACGATGGGTAGTGAGACCCGAAAGATACAGAGGTTCATGGATGGATTGAGATTGGCCATTCGAACAAAGCTAACTCCCTTCAACATTTTGACCTATGAGGAGGCTGTACATAAGGTTCAATTATGCGAGCAAGATTTTGAGCGGAATGCCTCCGAGCTTGGGAGAATTGGTGTCAGGAAGGATAGAGATCGGAAGAGATCTGGGAGGGATAGAGTGGTAAGGAAAGGAAGCCCAAGGTATTTTGGGAAGAGACCTAAGATCGAGGAGGTGCAGGAGAGAGCTGCTAGACCTCCCATGTACCCTACTTTGACTGCACCGAGGGATATGGCTATTGGAGGACCACGACCTACTATTGATCAATGTAGGAGATATGAGAGATTTCATGGGACCGAACCTTGTCCGATGACCCCTATGGTGTGTTTTAGATGTGAAAAACTCAGACATATGGCTAAGTATTATCCCAAGAAGATGGAGACTGCGACACAGAAGGCCAAGGAGACAGAGAGAACTCTAATTGAGATAGCTACCCCGAGGAGGAGGGTCATAGCTAAAGAGAAGGGGAAATAAGCAGTAGGTGTGAGCAGGGGAAGAGTGCACGCGTTGGACCAGGACACTGCAGATGTATCGATGGATGTGATTAAAGGTACCATCTAAATCTTTGATTTAGAAGCATTGATATTATTTGATCCTGGTGCCACGCATTCTTTCATATCACCTTCCTTTGAACATAAATTGTTGAAGCATGTGAAACCTACATTAATGGATAAAATGTTGATGATTTCCACACCAATGAATGATAGTCATTTAACTGAGCATGTATGTAGGGATTGTGAGTTAAAGATAGAGGGAAAGAAAATGATAGCCAATTTGATTTTATTGAAGATGAATGATTTTGATGTAATATTGGGAATGGATTGGTTGGCTACCAATCGGGTTGTTATGGATTGTCATGCTAAAACCTTGATGTTTTCAGTATTAGACAATCTTATTGTAAACTTTGATGAAAAGAAATGATATGAAAAGAGTATGATTTTATTTAATCTACTTGAGAGATAAATTTATATGTTTATTTTGAATGTAGATGTGATGACTTGTGTTAATAACGGTGGAAAGGATAATGTGAAGGGTTTATTGCCTACGTGGTCAATATAGATAAGGCACACCCGGAATTGAAGCACATCCCCATGACTACGGATTACCCTGATGTCTTTTCGGACAAATTACCATGACTACCACCTGAAAGGGAAATGGAATTTTGCATAGAGTTAGTGCCTGCTACAGAGCCGATATCGAAACCACCATATAGAATGGCATCGATTGAGTCAGAAAAGCTAAAGAAACAGCTGCAAGAGTTGATGGAGAAGGGGTTTATTAGACCAAGTGTCTCACTTTGGGGAGCACCGATTCTATTTGTAAGGAAGAAGGATGGAAGCCTTCGACTGTGTATAGACTACCGATTGTTGAATAAGGCCACAATTAAGAACAAATACCCCCTTTTGCGCATAGATGATTTGTTGGATCAGCTCTGAGGAGCCCAAGTGTTTTCTAAGATAGACTTGCGGTCAAGGTACCATCAGTTCAGGATCAGGAGTGGAGATGTACCCAAGACAACATTTCGTACCCGTTATGGCCACTACGAGTTTATGGTGATACCAGTTGGACTAACGAATGGCCCAACAACATTTATGGCACTGATGAATGATATATTCAAGCTATACCTGGACAAGTTTGTTATTTTATTCTTTGATGACATATTGGTATATTCCAAGTCCAGGGAAGATCATGAGAAGCACTTAAGGATAGTTCTGCAGACCCTCCGAGAGGAAGAGTTATATGCCAAACTCAGCAAGTGTAACTTTTGGTTAGAGCAGATCTCATTTCTGGGCCATGTTGTGTCGAAGGATGGGGTATCAATGGATCCATCCAAGATAGAGGCAGTTGTACAGTGGGAACAGCCCAAGACAGTTACTGAGATCAGAAGTTTTTTCGGATTGGCAGGGTATTATCGAAGATTTGTAGAGGATTTCTCCAGACTAGCTTCTTCGTTGACACACCTCACACGTAAGGATGTTAAGTTTATATGGGATGAGGCATGTGAGAGAAGTTTCGAGGAGCTTAAGCGTCGATTGACCACTGCTCCAGTTCTCACCATTCCTACCAGCTCAAGAGGATTCTCGGTGTATACGGATGCATCACACCAAGGATTGGGCTATGTACTTATGCAGGATGGGAATGTTGTTGCCTACGGATTTAGACAGTTGAAAGATCACGAGAGGAACTACCTGACACATGATTTGGAGTTGGCAGCCGTGGTGTTTGCTTTGAAAATATGGCACCACTATCTCTATGGTGAGAAATTTCAGGTGTTCACAGATCATAAGAGCCTTAAGTACTTGTTCTCGCAGAAAGAGCTGAATATGAGACAGGGGAGATGGCTTGAACTCCTGAAGGACTATGATTGTGAAATTATATACCACCCGGGTAAGGCAAATGTAGTTGTCGATGCTTTGAGCAGGAAGAACCTTGGGTTTGTGTCTTATATAATGGTACGAGAGCATGAATTGTTGGAACACTTTGTGAACCTCAGTTTGGATGTAACTCTACCTGTATCAGAGAAATTGGATCTCATGGCTAGTATGATATTAGAGCCAAAGTTGATTGGCTGTATTCGATAGGCCCAGCAGAGTGATCGACGGTGTATCAATTGGTTGAGGCATATACAGACAGGTATGGGTAGTGATTTAGAGCTGAGTACAGATGGCTTATTAAGGTTAAGGGCAGAGTATGTGTTCTCGAGGATCCTGAGATCAAAAAGTTAATATTATCAGAGGCTCACTCATCGAAGTACATGATACATCCAGGGAGTACTAAGATGTAGCAAAACCTTTGGAAGGTTTATTGGTGGTCTGGTATGAAAAGAGACATTACTGAATATGTCGCTAAGTGTCTCGTTTATCAGCAGGTGAAGTTAGAGCATTAGAAGCCTACAGGATTATCGCAGCCTCTATCGATATCGACTTGGAAGTGGGAGCATGTCACAATGGATTTTTGTGATAAGGTTGTCGAGGACCCACAGGGGTCATGATGCCATATGGGTTATTGTGGATCGATCGACTAAGTCCTCCCATTTGTTAGGTATGAGAGCTATCGATACACTGAGTCAGTTTGTGAACCTATATATTCGAGAGATAGTACGACTACATGGTGTTCCAGTGAGCCTTATTTCTGATAGGGATACCCGCTTCACTTCCCATTTCTGAGAACATTTTTAGGAAGCACTGGGGACTCGACTGAGTTTTAGCACCACTTTTCATCCTCAGACAGATGGACAGTTAGAGGCTCTTTGGATGACCACTTGCAGTTAGCAGAGTTCGCCTATAATAATAGCTATCATGAAAGTATCTGGATGGCACCCTATGAGGCACTGTATGGACGCAGATGTCGATCCCCTATTGGATGGGAAGAGGTTGGTGATAGACAGATTTTTGCTCCGGACTTAATGCAGTAGGCATTTGAAGACATCTAGTTGATATGTGAGAGATTACGGATAGCTTAGAGCCGGCAAAAGAGTTATACTGACAAGAGACGGAGACCACTAGAGTTTGATATGGGCGAGTCAGTATTTCTCAGAGTTTCACCTTCGAATGGTATTATGAAGTTTGGTAAGAAGGGCAAGTTGAGCCCTAGATATATCAGACCCTTCGAGATTTTGGAGAGAGTTGGAGATGTCCACAACGCCTCATGTATAGGTTGGCATTGCCATCAGACTTGACAAATGTCCACAACATTTTCCACGTCTCTATGCTTCTGAAGTATCACCCGGACCCGATACACATGATAAGATATGAGCCGTTGGAGCTCAATGAGAGTATGACGTATGTTGAGAAGTCGGTTCGAATATTAGACAGAAAAGAGAAGGTGTTATGGAATAAGATAATTTCCTTGGTGAAAGTTCTTTGGCAACATCACAAGGTGGAAGAGGCCACATGGGAATTGGAGAACTTGATACGGGAGAAGTACCCCCATCTTTTTGAAGAGTGACTTAGTTCTAATTTGGAGGACCAAATTCCATGAAGGAGGGGAGAATGTGAGACCCTGTATATGTATAGTTGTAATGTGTGTAATTAGATCAAATAAATGTGAATGGACTTGTAATGTAAAGTATGATTGATGTAAGTTCATGGATTCAATGTACATACATGTAATATGATTTGTAATGTACATGCAAGTTTCATTGTGTATGAATATGAAAAAATGCGTTCTTACAAGTGATGAATGTGATTGGAACTCAAAATGAGTAGTGTGGTAAATGGAAGGAAGTTGCATGAATATAATTGCTTCAATTTAGTTTTGTATAGTATACCATTGGATATATAAGGAATGCACACAAGTTTCAATGTGAATAAGGTATGAATGGATGCCATTTTCAAGTAATAAAGGTGGATGAATGAGAAAATGACCATGGCAGTAGATTAAGGATGTTTTGGTGTAAGTTGCAGCAAGAAAACTATAAAAAATCAAATATGAAGGCCAGATTGATATCATAGGATGAGAGATCGATCTGGAAGAGCCAGAATGCTCTTATTTAAGCAATGGAATAGAGCAGATCGATCTTCAATGGGGCTAGATCGATCTCTGAACCATTCTGTAATGAAAAGATCGATCCTTATGCACACAAATGATCTCCTTAGCTCTCTATTTGGGAGCAGATCGATCTCAAGCTTCGACAGATCGATCTCATACTTAAAATGTCGTGAAAAAGAGGGACTTAAGGGGACCAAATCGATCTCCTCCTAGTGCAGATCGATCTCCTCAAGCTATATAAAAGGATTGCTGAAATCTAAAAAATTCGGGAAAACAACATCACCCTTCCATTTTTCACCCAAAACCTAGATTTATCTCTCTAAAATTAGCCATTTCCAGTAAGAATTAAGGGGAGGCTATTAGGTACCAAGTTGTTCATCTTGAGGAAGATAACAACATAGTTGAAACTTAAAATCCCATTGTTTCTATTGAAGGAGCTAAGGACATTGTCATTTGGAGCAAGAAGTGAAATATGATTTGGTAAATTTTTAAGACTCCAATCCAAGTACATTGTCTATTTTATTGATTTTGGAGTTGATTAGCATGTAAATGGATGATTGAAACCATTTAGGTAGTATTAGAATTAATGTGACCTAGAAGATGGAATGAATCTAGTGTAAGAAAGTGTAATTTGGATAAAATGATGGTTTATGCGTTATGATAAGTTGTTATTTGTGTAATGTGGATGATTAGAAATAGGTAAATGAAGCTACATTATGGGTTTTGTGAATTAATGAGCATGAGCACATGTAGTGTTTGATAATATGCCATAGTGAAGGAAATTTATGAAAAATGAACATTATGAGCTTAACATTGGTTTAATATCGATTTGGAATGAGTAAATAGGCCTAAAAGAATCTATAGACTCGAGTTATAGGTAGAGTAATGAAACGAGGCCTTATAAGCGTTAATAGAGACTATAGACCGAATCAACTATAGTAAACGTGAGAGTTGGATTATAATGGGCTAAAACGTTATGGAATACGTTTATGTGCAGTTTCGGAGAGTTCATTGGAGACGAATCGAACCGTATGAGTAAGCAGCTCTAAGGAAGTGGAATCACGCATCGCGATTTCAGGTAAGGGAATTTTGTGAGTATATAGAGGTAGCTGCTCATATTTTATGGGTATATAGGGTGTTATAAATTTGCATGATGTTTTGGAAAAGTGGTTGATGATGTATATGAGCAATTATGAGTACGCATATGATTTGGTTTATATGGATGTATAAAAAGGGATAGTAAGGCTAATAATTGCATAAATCATGTGTTTTGAATGTTTTCAGAAAACACAATGCTTTTATTTGAGCAAATAAAAGGATATGTTGGCTAGTACTTGAATGATGTTGTGAAATAGCCCATGTGAGGCGCTAAACATGTTTTGAGATGTTTTGAATGTATGTGAGCCGCCTATCGTGTGTATGTGTTTTAATTCGTGCTGGAGCCTCACTGGCGCTAGATTTCGATGTTTTCATTTGTATGAAATGTACTGGAGCTTGGCTCACACCTTGATTTGGAAACTATGATGATGTTTATAAATCGTACTGGAGCTTCTACTCGTACGTGGCTTTCGAGTAGTTTTTCTTATGAGTATAACCGTACTAGAGCTATACTCGTACGTGGTCTCTTTAAGATAGGATGCATGAGTCGTGCTAGAGCTTTGCTCGCACAAGTTTGCACATTGTGATACGTATAAGGTCGTGAAAGTTGGTAAGATCCTCAAGCCCTACATCCTTAAGCCAATATCCTTAAGCCTGAGGAGGCGGGGAGGCTCTGTTAGGCGGGGAGGTTCTTTTCGGTGGGGAGGCTCTCTTA
This sequence comes from Firmiana major, assembly GCA_033439115.1. NCBI lineage: Eukaryota > Viridiplantae > Streptophyta > Magnoliopsida > Malvales > Malvaceae > Firmiana > Firmiana major. Next base: position 24,361,530 of record CM065912.1, read on the forward strand.
CAGAAGGATCCTTAAGCCAACATCCTTAAGCCCTGGAGGGGTGGGGAGGCTCTGTTCGATAGGGAGGCTCTCTTACATGGGTACAGAAGGATCCTTAAGCCAACATCCTTAAGCCCTGGAGGGGCGGGGAGGCTTTGTTCGGCAGGGAGACTCTTCTACATGGATATGGAAAATTCTTGGTATGGGGTAGGTAAGACCTAGGAATGGCACCCCAATCATGATATGAGTCCGTGAAGTACATTATACCATATATATCAAATGGTTATGTGATGAGAAAGTCTAGCAAGGGATAATCCACCTTCGTGCCAGTACGATTCCATACACACCTGGATGCGTGTGGTCTAGGATGATTTATGACGTAGTTGGTCCACATAGGCACTTTTGATATAGTGACCTGGTTTTTATTACATATGTGTGATTGTGATTGTCCAAGGTAGACCCGAGGGAGGGTCGAGCCTCTTGGGATTTGATTTGTGAAATGGTAATGATGTTTGTGATTGAGAAAATGGTTTGTGATGAGATTGTATGTGTTTGGGAAAGAGCTTTATGACGTGATTTAAAAAGGATGTTCAAGTGAATTTCCCTTTTTATTATGTGATTTGACAATTGAGCATGAGATGGCTTGTACATGATGATTTACCCTATTTTATTATGCCAATTTACTTGATTTAAATACATGATATATGTATACACATATGACATAGTTTTCTTTTCCTCATGCTCTGAACTATAAACGATTTATGCATAACGCTATCAGCATGTAGATATAGTAGTTATCTACCATGCTTGCATTATTACCTTACTGAGCATATAGTTGCTCATCCATCTTTATTTTCCCCTCCTACAGAGCTTATATAGTGGCCCAGTGAGGACTGGGGCATTTTGGTTAAGACATCCGCTGCATCTCTATCACTCAGAGGTATATACACAATGATTCCTTTTTGTATCTAAACAACGTAAAAGCACAATAGTCATTTGAAATTTAATTATGAGGTATGTAGATGTCAATAATCATATTTTGTATAAGTAAACGATTAACTTCGAATGTATGACATCATTTCATTAAATTGTGAATGAATGATAAGTGGTGGTTATTATTGACTCACATCCCAACTGTATGTGGTGAGTTATTCACGATCGGGTAAGGTAACAATAAAACGTGAAAAATTTATTGAGATTTTCAGTTAAAAGTAATGAAAAGGGTCGTGACAACCTTATCTTTGGAAAGCACATTCTTATGCTTATTGTACTTGCTCTTTTGATAAGAAAGAAAGCTCTTCACAGTTGACTTTGTCTACATAGGATTTACCTTCTTTATTTTGAAGTGGTGAAGATTTGAGCAACTTTCGTCATTCGTCAAGTGTTGGTTTTTATCTTTAACCTTTGGTGTGGAGGCATTTTCTCTTCTAAAATTTTGTTGTTTCTTTTGATTATCACGAGTTCTAGTTTTGCTCTCTTATTTTAATCTTTTTTAATTTCTACAATCTCTAACTTTGACAGCTGCTTTGACCTTTGTTTGATCACCTTCATGTTCCAAGTTTTAGCCTTAGCTTATGCTCTTACAAAGTCATTATAGCTTCAATGGTTGCATTGTTCTTTTTATCATTTTCATGCGTTGAACTTCAACCTTAGCCTAAGCTCTTACAAAGTTCTTAATTCCTTTTGTACTTTGAGCTCTAGCTTGATAACTCCCCATTTTATGAAAACTTTAATTCCTTACACGCCTCAAGCCTTAGGTTAGTTTAAGCTTTTATGAAGACTTTGTTTCCTTTAATGCCTCGAGCCCTAGCTTAATAACTTTTGTTCTTTTAAAGATATTGATTCCTTGCATGCCTCAAGCTCTTGCACAATAGCTTCAGCTCTTATGAGGACTTTGATTCCTTTACGCACCTCAAACCTTAACTTAATAGCTTATGCTTTTATGAGGACTTAGATTGCTTTGTCACCTCGAGCCCTATTCTAACAGCTTCTTCTCTTTTCAAGACTTCGATTCCTTTACAAGCAACGAGCCCTAGCTTATTAGGATTTAGATTGTTTCGCATGTTTTGAGCCCTAGCATAATATCTTCTTCTTTTAGAAGGACTTTGGAACATTATGCCTTGACTTTAGCACAATACCTTCTGCTCTTAGAAAGACTTCGATCTTCATCATACCTTGAGCTCTAGCATAATTGCTTTTGATCTTAGGAAGACTCTAGTTTATATCTGCCAAAGGGCTATACTTTCTTGTCATCCACACACTTGAGCTTGACATGTTAAATTTGATATGCTTAAGATAGGCTAAAAGAATGTCACATCTTAACCTTGCTTAAGATCAACCAACAGAATGTCACATCTTACCTTCCACGATATTTGAATTTGATATAGATAAGATTGGCCGAGGGAATGCCACATCATTGCTTTCCTAAAACTTGAATTTGATATACATAAGATTGGCCAAGGAAATGTTAAATTCTTGCTTTCTGTGAACTTGAATTTGATATACTTAAGATTTTCCAAGTTAATGTTACATCCTTGTTATTTGTAAACTTTAATTTAATATGCTCATTTATGGCCAAGGGAATGTCACATACTTGCAATCCGTAAACTTGAGCTTAACATACTCACTCATGGCTAAAGGAATGTTACACAATTTCTATCCCTTAACATAACTCGATATGCTCATTCTTGGCCAAGGGAACATTACGTCCTTGCTTATGCAAACATGAGCTCAATATGCTCATTCATGGCTAAAGGAATGTTACATCCTCGCCATCCGCAAACTTGAGCTTAATATGTACACTCGTGGATAAGGAATTGTTACATCTTTGTCAATCACACAATTGATCTCAATATTCTTATTTATGGCCAGAGGAATTTTACATCCTTATCATCCACAAGGTTGAGCTTAATCTGCTCATTCATGGCTAAGGAAATGTTGCATCCTTACTATCCCTAAACTTGAGCTTCATTTGCTCATCTGTGTTAGGTGGGAATGTTTTTTCTTGTCATTCACAACCTTGAGCCTTGATTTCTAACTTACACATAAAGAATGCTCCTCTTTTCTTTATACAACCTTAAGCTTTGACTAGGCTAAGGGAATGCTCATCCTTGACTTTTGCAACCTTGAGCCTTAATTGCTTAACTTAATCAAAGGAATGCTCATCATTGCTTTCTACAACATTAAGCTTTGATTATTCGTACTTGGCAAAAAGAATGCCACATCTTTTCTTTTTGTGAATTTTAGCCTAAAAGCTCCGTATATTGTGTTCGTTGCTTTATGTTTTCATTTAAGAAGTTTGCTTACTTTACTCTTATTCTTTTCCTTACCCATCTTTTGAGTAATGAGAACAAATGGATGCCTTGCTGATTTCATGCTCACTTTTTGTAAGATCCGTATTTTCATATGTAATCCTTATGATTCCCTAAGTATACACTTGCTAATGTAATGTGAATCATAAAAGGTGTAAGGTTTGTAAATTGATGTACACACTTGTTATGTGAGTTTGTGATGTACACACAAGTTTCGTTAAGTATGAATTATAAGAAATTGACCTTTTTAAGTGATAAATGTGAAATGAATGCAAAATGAGTAGTGAAGTAAATTGAAATGAAGTTTACTTTGAAATCTGGGATGAAATTCAACTAAGTATGTTGCAGAGCAAGAGGAGATCGATCTATTCTTCAAGCCAGATCGATCTTGGTAAGCCTCTGCCCAAGAAAGGATTGATTTCATCTTCAAGCAGGTCGATCTCCTTGTGTCTTAGCCAGAAGCAAATCGATGTCATTCCCCTAGCAAATCGATCTCTAAAGCTCTTTGCCTGTGTCACGACCCAATTTCATTCTCTTTAACCGAAAATCACTGAAACTTTTTCGCGTTTTACCGTTACCTTACCCGGTCGTGAACTAACTTACCACTACATTGTTGGGCTGTGAGTCAATAATAAACATCAAATCTCATTCATTCTCAATTAAATAAAGCGATGTCATACATTTATAAGTTAATCATTAACTTACACAAGTTATGTTCACTGACATCTACATCCCCCATAATTACAACTCAAAAGACTACTGTGCTTTTACATTTTTTAGATACAAAAAGAATCCTGTGTATATACCTTTCGACGATGGAAGCAGCGGATGTCCAAAACCACAATGCCTCAGTCCTCACTGGGCTACTATGCACGCTCTGTAAGAGGGGGAAAGTAGAGAGGGATGAGTAACCACATGCTCAGTAAGGCAATAATACAAGCATGGTAGATAACTACTCTATCTACATGCTGATAATGTTATGCATAAATCATTTATGGTAGGAGCATGAGGAATAAAACTATGCCATATGAGTATACATATATATCATGTATCAAAATCATGTACATTGGCATATAAAACATGGTAAAAACCATCATGTATAAATCATCTCAAGCTCAATCTCATTTAAACTCATAAAAAAGGTAATTCATTAAGAAACCTCCTTTTTAAACTCACATCAATAAAACTCATTCTCAAACACATACAATCCCATCAAATCAATTTACAATCACCACCACACTTTCATTTCACAATTCACACATGTGTATAAAAACCAGGTCACTATATCAAAAGTGCCTATGTGGACCAACTACATCATAAATCATCCCAGACCACATGCATCCAGGTGTACGGGGTATCATGCTGGCACGAAGATGGATTATCCCTCGCCAGACTTTCTCATCACATAACCATCACACGGTACATCGTACTCCATGTGATGTACACGGTACAGCGTACTCCGCAGACTCATATCGTGATTGGGGGGTGCCATTCCTAGGTCTTACCTACTCTTACCTACCCCATACCAAGAGTTTTCCATATCCGTGAAGGAGAGCCTCCCTGTCGAACAGAGCCTCCCCGCCTAACAGAGCCTCCCTGCCTCCTCGGGCTTAAGGATGTTAGCTTAAGAATGTAGGGCTTAAGGATCCTTCCGTAAGAGAGCCTCCCCACCGAACAGAGCCTCCCTGCCTAACAGAGCCTCCCCGCCTCTTTCGGCTTAAGGATGTTGGCTTAAGGATGTAGGGCTTAAGGATCCTACCATACCCATGTAGGAGAGCCTCCTGCCTAACAGAGCCTCCCCGCCCCTCCAGGGCTTAAGGATGTTGGCTTAAGGATCCCACTGTAAGAGAGCCTCCCCACCGAACAGAGGCTCCCCGCCTAACAGAGCCTCCCCGCCTCCTTAGGCTTAAGGATGTAGGGCTTGAGGATCTTACCAACTTTCACAACATTATACGTATCACAATGTGCAAACTTGTGCGAGCAATACTCTAGCATGACTCATGCATCCTATCATAAAGAGACGCGTACGAGCATAGCTCTAGTATGGTTATACTCATAAGACAAACCACTCAAAAGCCACGTACGAGCAGAAGCTCCAGTACAGTTTATAAACATCATCATAGTTTTCAAATCAAGGTTCGAGCTAAGCTCCAGCACGTTCATACAAATGAAAACTTCAATACCCGGTGCGAGTTAGGCTCTAGCACGGTTTAATTCACATAAACATGATAGGTGGCTCATAAGCTTTTAAAACTAATCTCAAAACATATTTGGCACTTCCCATGTTCTATCACAAACATCAAACCACAATAGCCAACCTATCTATCAATTCGTTTAAAACCAAACACATGTTTTGTGAAAGCATTCAAAACACTTGATTTATGCAATTATTAGCCTTACTATCCCTTTTCTTTACAATACCATTTCAACCATAAAATCTCATAGAGTTATTCATAGTCACATCCATACATCGTCAAAATACATTTCTATAAATCCATGCACATTTCCAAAGCCCTATATACCCACAAAATACGAGTAGCTACCTCTATATACTTACAGAATTCCCTTACCTGGAATCGCGATGCGTGATTCCACTTCCTTAAGCTGCTTACTCGTATGGTTCGATTCGTCTTTAAGAACTCTTTAAAACTGCACACAATCATATTTCACATTATATTCGATCCATATAATGCAACCCTTGTGCTTGCTATAGTCAATTTAATCTATAGCCTCTATTAACGCTTATATGGCCTCGTTTCATTACTTTACCCATAACTCGAGTCTATGGATCTTCTTAGGCCTATTAACTTATTTCAAATCGATATTAAATCGACATTAAGCTCATAGTGTTCATATTTCATGAATTCTCTCACTATGGCATTTTATCAAGCATATACATACTCATTTTCACAATTTCACTTAAACACATATTATAACTCCACATAACCATTCCAAGTCACTCCACATAACAACTTATCATAACCCATAAACCACCAACTCCCCAAATCATACTTTCTCACACTAGAGGCATTCCATTTTCTTGGTTACATTAGTTTCTAACACAACCTAGGTGTTTCCATCCATACATACTCATGCCGAACAACTCCAAAATCAATTAAATAGACAATGTACTTGGATTGGAGTGTTAGAATCTTACCAAATATGATTTTTCTTCTTGCTCCAAATGTCAATGCCTTTATCTCCTTTAATACCCACAATGGGATTTTGGGTTCCAACTATGTTGTTCTCTTCCTTAAGATGAACAACTTAATGTCTAATGGTCTCCCCTTAATTCTTGCTGGAAATGGTTGATTTTAGAGAGAGAAAGTTAGGTTTTTGGGTTAGAAATGGAAGATTTGTGTTTTTCCCGAAATTTTTAGATTTTCAGCCCTCCTTTTATAGAAATAGATTGAGGAGATCGATCTGGTCCAAGAGGAGATCGATCTGATCCCCTTAATTCTCTCATTTTCACGAAATTTTAAGCATGAGATCGATCTGTCGAAGCATGAGATCTATTTAGTCCCAAACAGAGAGCTAAGGAGATCGATCTGGGTGCATGAGGATTGATCTTTTCATTACAAAATGCTTAGGAGATCGATCTAGCCCCATTGGAGATCGATCTGCTCTATTCCATTGCCCAAATAAGAGCATTCTGGCTCTTCCAGATTGATCTTTCATCCTATGAGATCGATCTGGCCTTCATACTTTCCAGATTTCCTGCAGTTTCCTTGCTGTAACTCATACCAACACATCCTTAATCTGTTGCCATGGCCATTTTCTCATCTATCCACCTTTATAACTTGAAAATGGCATCCATTCATACCTTATGCACAATGAAACTTGTGTGCATTCATTGTATATCCAAAAGTATCACATTCCAAACTAAATGGAAGCTTAAGTTCATTCCATTTTACCACACAACTCATTTTGAGTTCCATCACTTACAAGAACTCATTTCTTCATATTCATACTCAATGAAACTTGTATGTATGTTACAATTCATATTACACATACGTACATTGAATCCATGGACTTACATCAATCATACTTTACATTACAAGTCCATTCATATTCATTACACATTACAACTATATATATACGGGGTCTCACATTCTCCCCTCCTTCAAGGAATTTGGTCCTCCAAATTAAAACCGAGTTACGCTTCAAAAAGTTGGGGGTACTTCTCCTATATCAAGTTCTCCAATTCCCATGTGGCCTCTTCCGCCGTGTGATGTTGCCAAAGAACTTTCACCAAGGGAATTGTCTTATTCCGCAACACTTTCTCTTTTATGTCCAATATCTGAACCGGCTTCTCAACATATGTCATACTCTCATGGAGCTCCAACGGCTCATATCTTATCACGTGTGTCGAGTCCAGGTGATACTTCCGAAGCATCGAGACGTGGAAGACATTGTGGACATTTGCCAAGTCCAGTAGCAATGCCAACCTATACGCCTTATCTCCTACTCTCTCCAAAATCTCGAAGGGTCCGATATATCTAGGGCTCAGCTTGCCCTTCTTACCAAATCTCATAATACCCTTCGATGGTGATACCCTCAGAGACACCGATTCACCCTCATCAAACTCCAATGGTCTTTATCTCTTGTCAGCATAACTCTTTTGTCGGCTTTGAGATGTCCGTAATCTCTCACATATCAACTAGACGTCCTCAGATGCTTGCTGCACTAAGTCTGGACCAAAAATCTGTCTGTCACCAACCTCTTCCCATCCAATAGGGGAACGGCATCTATGCCCGTACAATGCCTCATAGGGTGCCATCCCGATACTCTCATGATAGCTATTATTATAAGCAAACTTGGATAACTGTAGGTGGTCATCCCAGGAGCCTCTAAAATCCAGCACACACGCTCTCAACATATCCTCGAGGGTCTGTATAGTCCTCTCTGACTGCCCATCTGTCTGAGGATGAAAAGCGGTGCTAAAACTCAGTCGGGTCCCCAGCGCTTCCTGAAAATGTTCCCAAAAATGGGAAGTGAAGCGGGCATCCCTATTAGAAACAATGCTCACTAGTACACCATGTAGCTGTACTATCTCTCGAATATACAGGTTTGCCAATTGACTCAGTGTATCGGTAGCTCTCATAGCCAAGAAATGGGCGGACTTAGTCAACCGGTCCACAATAACCCATATGGCATCATGACCTCTATGGGTCATCGGTAACCCTATCACAAAATCCATGGTGACATGCTCCCACTTCCATGTCGGTATCAATAGAGGCTGCAATAATCCTGCAGGCTTCTGATGCTCTACCTTCACATGCTGACAAACGAGACACTTAGTGATATATTTAGCAATGTCTCTCTTCATTCCAGACCACCAATAAACCTTCTAAAGGTTTTGATACATCTTGGTACTTCCCGGATGTATCGTATACTTCGATGAGTGAGCCTCTGATAAAATTGTTCTCCTGATCTCAGGATCCTTGGGTACATCTCCACTCCTGATCCTCAACTGATGATACCCTAACTGCAGATCTATCTTAGGAAATACTTCGGCTCCCTAGAGTTGATCCAACAAATCATCGATTCTTGGAAGGGGGTACTTGTTCTTAATGGTGGCCTTATTCAACAACCGGTAATCTATACACAGTCGGAGGCTTCCATCCTTCTTCCTTACAAATAGAACCAGTGTTCCCCAAGGTGAGACACTCGGTCTAATAAACCCCTTCTCCAGTAACTCTTGTAGCTGTTTCTTCAGCTCTTCCAATTCTATCGGAGCCATTCTATATGGTGGTTTCGATATCGGCTCTGTACCAGGCACTAGCTCAATGCAAAATTCCATTTCCCTTTCAAGTGGTAGTCCTGGTAATTTATCTGGAAAGACATCAGGGTAATATGTAATTACGACTATGTCCCTCAATTCCGAGTGTGCCTCATCTATATCAACCACGTATGTAATGAACCCTTCACATTATCCTCTCTATCGTTAGTAACATCAACCATCACTCCACATTCAACATTTATCATAAACAATAATTTATCTCTCAAGCAATATGCATTTAAAATCATACTCCTTTATTTACAACAAACATACTATTTTCATATCATTTCTTTTCATCAAAGTTTACAATAAGATTGTCTAATCCTGAAAACATCAATGTTTTGGCATGACAATCCATCACAACACAATTGGTAGCCAACCAATCCATTCCCAATATTACATCAAAATCATTCATATTCAATAAAATCAGATTGGCTATCATTTCCTTCCCCTCTATCATTAACTTACAATCTCTACATACATGCTCAGTCAATTGACTATCATTCATGGGTGTGGAAATCATTAACATTTTATCCAACAATGTTGGTTTCACATGCTTCAATAATTTATGTGCAAAGGAAGGTGATATGAAAGAATGTGAGGCACCAGGATCAAATAATACTAATGCTTTTAAATCAAACATTCGGATGGTACCTTTAATCACATCCGTCGATGCATTTGCAGTGTCCTGGTCCAGCGCGTGCACCCTTCCTCTGCTCACACCCACAGCCTGTTTCCCTTTTTCCTCAGCTGTAGCCCTCCTCCTCGGGGCTGCTGTCTCAACTGGAGCTCCCTCAGGCTCCTTGCCCTTCTGCGGGGCAATCTCCATCTTCTCGGGATAATGCTTAGCCATATGTCCTAGTCTCTCGAATCTAAAACACACCATAGGGGTCATCAGACAGGGCCTATTCCCATGAAATCTCCCACATCTCCTACACTGATCAGTAGTAGGACGTGGTCCTCCAATAGTCATACCCCTCGGCGCAGTCAAGGCTGGGTATATGGGAGGTCTAGTAGCTCTCTCCTGCACCTCCTCAATCTTAGGCCTCTTCTCGAAAAATCTTTGGCCACCTCTCTTGGCCACTCTTCCAAACCCGGATCTCTTCCGGTCTCTGTCCTTCCTGACACTAATCATCCCAAGCTCTGAGGCGTTTCGCTCAAAGTCTTGCTCATACAACTGAGCCTTATGTACAGCCTCCTCGTAAGTCAAAATGTCGAAGGGAGCTAGCTTAGTCCGGATGGCCAATCTCAATCCATCCATGAACTTCTGTATCTTTCGGGTCTCACTACCCATCGTGTCAGGGTCATATCTCCCCAATGACATAAACTTGGACTCATACTTGTCCAAAGTATGGTTCCCTTGAACCAAATTCATAAATTCCATTCTGCAGATCGATCTAATACCTTTAACCTTTGTCTTAGAGAAGATCGATCTCTTCCTAGACCAGATCGATCTCTTAGACATTTTGTAATTTAAAGATCAATCTCATAACCCCTATAGATCGATCTCTACTTCCTCAACATCTTATACATGCTCTTTGAGTTTTTAATCCTTTAGCAGATCGATCTCATATTCTCATGAGATCGATCTCTCATACTTGAAAACCCAGGAGATTGATCTCTCATCTCATGAGATCGATATCTCATCTTTTAATACTCAGGTTCTGGCAATTACATGTATTTAATTGAACTCTAAACATGTTTAACAATTTCTAAATTTATAATATCCATTATTGAATTACTGTTTTGTCATTTCAAAATATATTAGCTCAATAATCTCCCCCTTTTTGATATGACAAAACTTATTCAATAAACTAATTTATAAACATGTTTAGTTTCTTTCTTAACATTATGCATTTAGTTTTCTGGTTGCAAAAACTCCCTCTCTGCTCAGAAACTCCCCCTTAATTTAAGCTCCTCTTAACTCCCCCTTAATTTAAGCTCCCCTTAACATGTTTTCTTAACATATTCTTCTCCCTCTTTTTGTCATATCAATGGCAATAGAGGCATAAAACCATGTATCATATATCAAGAAATTACTAAGCATAACACATGTCTCAAAATGATCAATCAATCATGTCATTTCAAAAGATAAACATTCAAGCAATTATGTCTCAAAATAACAACACATCTAGAACAATCGAATCAAGCATGCCCTAAGGTGGAGGAGGAAATCGATCCAAAAGTTCCTCGACTCGAGTACGGGTGACCTGCAACTCATCGAACATGGCCTGCTGTGTGGCATGAAGGTTTGTAAAGCCTTCATCCATCTTCCTATTAAGTTCCATAACCATAGCCATAATCGATTCCATCCCGTCGAAAGATGCGATAGGTGCAGTAGGCTGAGCAGTTGACGAAGAAGGAACCTCAGTAGTCGAGGCCGTAGGCTCAGCTGGTAGATCCTCTTCCATGGCTACCTCATGATGGGTTTCTCGTTTCTTCCTCCACTACCCTTGGAAGTCCTTGTAGTACCTCATATGGTGAAGTGTGCCAATGTTCAAGACGCTCTTTGCAGAAGGCACTTTATCGGTCCCATAGGAGCAGTTGACCTTAAGTTGTTGGAGCAGGTATGCAAGCGGTTGCGAGAAGACTATTGTGGAGGCTTGTCCACGCACGATTTTCAACTAGTCTTTGTAGATGAAGTAGACTAGATTTGGTTTTTGGTTTTGAGAGGTGTGAAGGTAGTGGAGCCAAAAACGGTCTAGTTTCCTGACTGTGGAATGGTGGGTTCCAAAAAGTTTGAGGTTCCACGAGATTATAAGGTGTAGTAACCGAGGGTGCATTGGTAGGTCACTAGCTTTATCCCCGGGTAGGTTAAATTCGAGGGGTACCTCTTCCTCTTCATCAGTCAACCCATCATCTTCAATCCCAACAGTCGGGCTAATAAGGTTGTGTTTACAAAAATCGTTTTGGCCATGATGAATGTTTTGAATCCTAGAATCTTAAAGGTATCGTCAGGGTCATATATGAGCTCTACGTTAGAGAAGAAGGCCCTAATGATGTTTGGAGGTGCCGGGGTGTTTCTCTTAAGGAATGGAAGCCAGCCAAACTCTTTCATTTTTGACAGATAGGGGAAATCTATACAATTAAGGAAAGAAAAATCAATTGTTCGCCAGTGTTTTATTGGCATGGTTGAGAAATACTCTTCATATCGTTTCCTTTTTGCAGGTGTTTGAAAACACCTGCTAAAGGTGGTGACAGAAGAGGTAGTGGCTGGTTGTGAGGAAGAGGGTCTAGGCTCTCTGTTGGTAACTCTCTTAAGACAAGGCATCATTGTATACTAAGGAATTACCTAGACATACTCAAGGATTGTTCTAAACACACACCTAGGCAATAGTTTGAAGAGTTCTCTAAAAACCTAGGCAATGAAATAGTTCTAGAAATGCCCTAATGATGATTTCAGCAGAAAACAAAGGAATTTTTTAAGAAAACTTGACAATGCAGGTTGCTACAATGAAGATTAATGAAAATATTGGATAAGAACCTTACCGAGATCGATCTGAGAATGAAAATAGGAGTAGGAGGCATGACAGAGGGTTAGGGATTTGAAAATTTAGGATTTTGAAGCAGTATTTATAGTCCAGGGCTAAGGAGATCGATCTGTCGAGGTACCAGATCAATCTGATATTTCCAAAAACTTGAAGAGATCGATCTGATGTTTTAAGGGATCGATCTTCAAAATACAGAAGCTCAAGGAGATCGATCTGCCAAATGTAGAGATTGATCTGCAATTCACAGAGGCTGAAGGAGATCGATTGCCAAATGCAGAGATCGATCTGTAACTTACAGAGGCTGAAGGAGATCGATCTGCCAAATACATAGATCGATCTATAAAATACAGAAGCTTAAGGAGATTGATCTTATGGGATAGAAGATCGATCTGCTTAGCTGAACCTTACTTCTTTAGGCTAAATTGGAGCATGAAGATCGATCTATAGTGATAGAAGATCGATCTCTCATACTTTTTACCCAGAAAATAAGTTGAAAATTCAGTTGAAAATCAATTTGAAATCAAGGTTTTGAAGGCAATAAATCTTAAGGACCATTCATAAGTCCTAATTCACCTCTAAGAACACAAAACCTATCTCTATCAAGAGGTTTGGTGAAGATATCAGCTATTTGACGTAAAGTATCAATATATTCTAGAATTATACCTCCTTTTTGTACATGATCTCTAAGGAAATGATGCCTAATCTCAATATGTTTAGTTCTAGAGTGTTGGATTGGATTTTTAGAGAGATTAATGGCACTGATATTAGCACACTTGATTGAGACTTACTTCATGTCTATACCATAATCTTTCATTTGTTGTTTAATCCACAACACTTGAGCACTACAACTACCAGCTGCTATATATTCTGCTTCTGTTGTGGATTATGCTACACTATTTTGTTTCTTAGAGAACCATGAGATTAATCTATTTCCTAAGAATTGGCATGTTCCTGATGTGTTTTTACTATCTATTTTACAACCTCCAAAATATGTATCAGAAAAAGCATGAAAGGTAAAGGTGGAATCTTTAGGGTACCAAAGTCCTAGAGAGGGAGTGTCTTTAAGATACTAAAGATCCTTTTTGTAGCTAGTAAGTGTGACTCTTTAGGAGAGGATTGAAATCTAGCACATAAGCATACACTAAATAAAATATCAGGTCTACTTACAGTAAGATAAAGCAATGAACCAATCATAGACCTATATAGTTTAGTATCTACACACTTACCACTTTCATCTTTATCAAGCTTGATGTTGGTGCCCATTGGAGTTGCTTGAGGTTTGCAGTTATCCATTCCAAATCGTTTGAGCAGATCCTTAGTATATTTAGCTTGATTGATGAAAGTTCCATCTTTAGTTTGTTTCACTTGAAGTCCTAAGAAGTAGGTGAGCTCTCCCATCATGCTCATTTCAAATTCACCTTGCATGATCTTAGCAAACTCTTGACATAGAGATTCATTAGTTGATCCAAAAATAATGTCATCTACATACACTTGAATAATTAGTAAATCTTTATTTTTATTTTTGATAAATAGAGGGTATCTACTTTCCTCTTGAAAATCCTTTTTCTATTAAGAACTTTGAAAGTATTTCATACCATGCTCTAGGTGCTTGTTTCAAACCGTAAAGTGCCTTAGAAAGTTTGAAAATATGTTCAGGAAATTCAAGACTTTCAAAACCGGGAGGTTGCTCAACATAAACTTCTTCATTGATGAAGTCATTTAAAAATGCACTCTTCACATCCATTTGATATAATTTTAAGTTTTTGTAGCATGCAAAAGCAAGGAGCATTCTTATTGCTTCTAATCTAGCTACCGGTGCATAAGTTTCATCATAGTCTATTCCTTCTTCTTGCCTATAGCCTTGTGCAACTAGCCTAACCTTGTTTCTTATGATCACACTATTTTCATCCATCTTGTTCTTGAAGATCCATTTAGTTCCAATTATAGAGTGATCACTAGGTCTAGGGACTAAATTCCATACTTTGCTTCTTTCAAATTGATTTAGTTCTTCTTACATGGCTAAAAACCAATTATTGTCATCTAAAGCTTCATTGACATTCTTTCGTTCAATTTGAGATACAAAGGCTATATACTGACATACATTTCTTAAAGAGGACCTTGTTCTAACTCCAAGAGTTGGATCACCCACAATTTCACAATCTTTGACATATCTTAATTCTCTTGGTGCTCTAGACTCTCTTTCTAGTATTTCTAGTTCTTCTTCATCCTCTTTATTAATGTCAAGTTTTTCTAATAGATCATTTTCTATGTTTGAGGTATCTTTCAAGGTCTCATCAAATATTTCAATATCCTCATCATTGGTTGAACCTTTAGATGCATCGTTTGACTCATCAAATATTACATGTATTGATTCTTCAACCATCAAGGTTCTTTTGTTATATACTCTATATGTCCTTGAATTCAAGGAGTAGCCTAAAAAGATTCTCTCATCACTCTTGGCATCAAATTTTCCTAAGTTGTCTTTTCTATTATTTAAGACAAAGCATCTACAACCGAAAGGGTGAAAATAGCTAATATTAGGCTTCTTTCCCTTGTTAAGCTCATAAGGGGTTTTCTTTAAGATTGGTCTAATCATGGCTCTATTAATGATATAGTAAGATGTATTTATAGCTTCAGCTCAAAAATATTTAGGTAAATTATTTTCATACAACATTGTTCTCGCCATTTCTTCTAATGTTCTATTTCTTCTCTAAACTACCCCATTTTGTTGTGGTGTCCTAAGGGCTGAAAAATTATGACTAATTCCTTGATCATTGCAATATTCATCAAAACCAATATTTTCAAATTCCTTGCCATGATCACTTCTAATGCTAGTTATAGTGTAACCTTTTTCATTTTGGGCTACTTTGTATAGACAATGAATTTTTCTAAGACTTCATTCCTTACTCTTAAGAAAAATTCCCAAGTGAACCTAGTGTAATCATCTACAATCACAAACCCATAATGCTTACTACCTAGGCTTGTAGTTCTAGTTGGTCCAAATAGATCTAGGTGAAGTAATTGAAGAGGCCTAGTGGTTGATACACAATGTTTAGGTTTAAATGTTGTCCTTTTATGTTTACCCTTGACACAAGCTTCACAAAATTTGTTATAGTCAAAGGACAACTTAGGTAATCCTACAACAAGGTCTTTTCTGTCTAGCTTAGATAATACATGCATGCTAGCATGACCTAGTCTTCTATGCCACAACCAAAGTTCTTTTTCTTTATCTACCATAAGGCATACATTTTCATTTTTAAGTTCATTTAGATAAACAATGTATATGTTACATTTTCTATGACCTAGAAAAAGAACTTTATTTGATTTGGGATCTATAACATAACATTTCAAGAATCAAAAATTACTTTGTAACCTTTGTCACAAAGTTGACTAATACTTAGCAAATTATGTTTTAGACCCCTAACAAGTCAAACTTTTTCTAGTGAGAAATAGTCATTACCAATTGAACCACTTCCTTCAACTTGGCCTTTGGAGTTGTCCCCAAATGTGATTTCTCCACCAACTTTTGATTTGAATGAGTTGAAGTGGTTTCTATCACCGATCATGTGTCTTGAGCATCTACTATCCAAGTACCAAGCTTCCTTTGTTTTTGCCTTGTAGCAATGCTCAATCACCTATAATAAACATTCAAACTTTTGTCTTAGGTACCAAAATTTTCTTGGGTCCTTTGGAGTTAGTGAATAGAATTCTTGATCCCTTTGGGATCCATTTTACTATAACATTAATGTCTTTTGAATTAACTACCTCTTTTGGAACCGAAATTCTTTTCACTATTCTTCCTCTAAATGTGGTCATCTTCACATTGCAACTATATGATGCATTCCCCTTTTTATTACAATGTGAGCACGTAGTTGAGGGTTTATACATATTCTTTCTAGCTAAGAAACTTTTGAGGTGAGTTTCCCCACTTTTTCCATCATATCCTAATCCATTCTTATCAAAGAAAGCCTTTTGAGTTTCTAGCATGTTATCTAGTTTTTGTTGACCCATGTAAAATCTAGTAAATGAATTATGTAAGTTACTATTCTTTTCTTTAAGGTCATGGATTTCAAGATTTGTATTTTCTAATCTCTTTTCACATTCTATCTTATCCTTTAGTATTAACTCATATTCTTTCATTAGTTTAGAGATTAATTTTTTGTACTTCATATTCATGCATTCATATTCTAATGCAAGATCATCAAATGCATCTTGTAGTTCATCAAAAGAGTACTCATTGAGATCTGAAGTTACCTTTTCATCTTCAATTACCATGAAGCATAGATTGGCAGTATCCTCATTTGAATCATCATCGGAGCTGTTACTGTCGCTCTATGTTGCCATCATTACCTTTTTTTTTGTGATACCTATCACTTGATCTTTTTAAGAGAGGGCAGTTAAATTTAATATGTCCAGGTTTTTTGCATTCATAGCATACAATAGTATCTTTTCTACCTAGTTCTTCTTGTTCTTTCTTGTAGGTTCTCCTACCACTACCATTTGCTCTCATTCTCATAAACTTGTTAAATCTCTTAGCAAATATTGCCATTTTGAGATCTTCTTCATTACCACTCTCATTTTTATTCTCTTTTAAATCTTCTTAAGTAGTGGATTTCAGAGCTACTCCCACTTTCTTGGGTGGCTCTTCATTTCTCCTTAATTTCATTTCATATGTGAGTAGTGACCCTATCAATTCATCTAATGATAGTGTGTGGGGGTCTTTGGACTCTTTAATTGTTGTTACTTTAGCTTCCCATGATTTCGGTAGGCTATTTAGGATTTTTTTAACCATTTCTATATTTGAATATATTTTGCCCAAGGACTTTAATCCATTTATTACATCAGTAATTCTAGTGAACATGTCACTAATTGACTCTCCTTCTTTCATCCTAAATAGCTCATAATCATGTGTGAGCATTCCTACCTTAGTCTCCTTTAATTGAGTTGTGCCTTCATGAGTAATTGTCAATTTGTCCCAAATTTGTTTGGCATTGTCACAATCAAAGACTCTATTATACTCATTGGGCCCTAAAGCACAAAATAAGGTGTGCATGGCCTTTGCATTCACCTGAGCACATTTTACATCATTAGAATCCCACTCATCTTCTTCTTTAGGGATTTTTCTTCCTTCTATTCTTTTAGTTAGGATTTGAGGACCTTTAGTTATAATCCTCCATACCTCATAATCATTTGCTTGAATGAAAAGCATCATCCTAGTTTTCCAATAAGCATAATGTTCACCATTAAACATGGGAGGCCTAACAGTAGAGTTCCCCTCTCCTACTAGACTGGTTGCTACATTGTTATAAGCCATTAGATCATTTTTAACTCTTAGGAAGTTATTCCTTTATGATCAAAGAGTCCTTTCTCTGATTGTCACGACCCAATTCCATTCCCTTTAATCGAAAATCTCAATAAATTTTTGGCGTCTATTCCATTCCTTACTCGGTCGTGAACAATCTCACCACAACACAGTTGGGCTGTGAGTCAATAATAATCACCACTTACCATTCATTCACATTTTAATAAAATGATGTCATACATTCGAAGTTAATCATTTACTTATACAAAACATGATTACTAACATCTACATCCCCCATAATTACATTTCAAATGACTACTGTGCTTTTACATTGTTTAGATACAAAAAGAAATCACTGTGTATATACCTCTGAGTGATGGAGATGCAGCAGATGTCCAAAATACCACGCCTCAGTCCTCACTGGACTACTATGCACACTTTGTAGGAGGGGGAAATAGAGAGGGATGAGCAACCACACGCTCAGTAAGGCAATAATGCAAGCATGGTAGATAACTACTCTGTCTACATGCTGATAGTGTTATGCATAAATCGTTTATAGTAGGAGCATGAGGAAGTAAAACTATGCCATATGAGTATACATATATATCATGTATCAAAGTCATGTACATTGGCATATAAAACATGGTAAAAACATCATGTAAAAATCATCTCATGCTCGATCTCATTTAAATTCATAAAAAGGGCAATTCATTTAAGAAACATCCCTTTTGATTATCTCATTCTCAATACAACAAATTCCCATCAAATCATATCACAATCACAAACAACATCATTGTTTCACAAATCAAGTCTACAAGGCTCGACCCCTCTCTTGGGTCTACCCTAGACAGTCACAATCACACTTATAGATTAAAATCATGTGGGAGTAAGTAAATCAAGCAAGGAGACAGGTCACTATATCTCAACTGACTATGTTGGCCAACTGCCACATATCATCCCAGACCACACGGATCCCGGTGTGCAAGGTATCATGCTGGCACGAAGGTGGGTTAGTTCTCCGCTAGACTTTCTTAAATCATGTAACCACCACACAGTACATCGTACTCCGCGGACCCATAACATGGTTGGGGTGCCTACTGTAGGTCTTATCTATCCCATACCAAGTGTAACCTCTATAGTCTCAAGTGCACGTGGGAGTACTCTCAATACCAAGTCCTAGCCCCTCACCCTTACCCCACTCAAGAGGTTTGTTAGGCCTGTTGGGTTCCCTAAATGGATTATGTCAGGTCCTAGCCCCTCACCCTCATCCCACTCAAGAGGTCTGTCAGGCCTGTTAGGTTCCCTGAGTTAATCCGTATTACCCTCACCACGGCCTCATACATACCACAATGTGAAAACTAGCGCGAGCTATGCTGTAGCGCGAATTCATGCGTCAAAACCAATTACCTTGTACAAGCAATGCTCTACTACGACATTTATGCATAAAAATATAAAGAAACCACGTACGAGCATAGCTCCAGTACATTTGCATTTAATCTTGTACTTATACAAAAGCATGTTTTACTGACATCTACATCCCCCATAATTACAACTCAAAAGAATACTGTGCTTTTACATTGTTTAGATACAAAAAGAATCACTGTGTATATACCTCTAAGCGATGGAGATGCAACGGAGTCCAAAATACCATGCCTCAGTCCTCACTAGGCTACTATGCACGCTCTGTAGGGGGAAAATAGAGAGGAATGAGCAACCACATGCTCAGTAAGGCAATAATGCAAGTATGGTAGATAACTACTCTATCTACATGCTGATAGTGTTATGCATAAATCATTTATGGTATGAGCATGAGGAAGTAAAACTATGCCATATGAGTGTACATATATATCATGTGTTAAAATCATGTACATTGGCATATCAAACATGGTAAAAAGAACATCATGTATAAATCATCTCATGCTCAATCTCATTTAAATTCATAAAAAGGGCAATTCATTAAGAAACCTCATTTTTAAACCAACATCATAAACCTCTTTCTCAACACATAAATACCACCAAATCAATTCACAATCACAACCACATTTTCATTTCACAATTCACGCATGTGTATAAAAACTAGGTCACTATATTAAAAGTGCCTATGTGGACCACTACATCATAAATCATCCCAGACCACACGCATCCAGGTGTGCGGGGTATCAGGCTGGCATGAAGATGGATTATCCCTCGCCAGACTTTCTCATCACATAACCATCATGCGGTACATCGTACTCCATGCGATATACACGGTACAGCGTACTCTGCAGACTCATATCGTGATTGGGGGTGCCATTTCTAGGTCTTACCTACCCCATACCAAGAGTTTTCCATATCCGTGAAGGAGAGCCTCCCTGCCGAATAGAGCCTCCCCGCCTAACAGAGCCTCCCTGCCTCCTCGGGCTTAAGGATGTTAACTTAAGGATGTAGGGCTTAAGGATCCTTCCGTAAGAGAGCCTCCCCACCGAATAGAGCCTCCCCGCCTAACAGAGCCTCCCCACCTCTTTCGGCTTAAGGATGTTGGCTTAAGGATGTAGGGCTTAAGGATCTTACCGTACCCATGTAGGAGAGCCTCCCTGCCTAACAGAGCCTCCCCGCCCTCCAGGGCTTAAGGATGTTGGCTTAAGGATCGCACCGTAAGAGAGCCTCCCCACCGAACAGAGCCTCCCCGCCTAACAGAGCCTCCCCGCCTCTTTGGGCTTAAGGATGTTGGGCTTAAGGATCTTACCAACTTTCACAACCTTATACGTATCACAATGTGCAAACTTGTGCGAGCAAAGCTCTAGCACAACTCATGCATCCTATCATAAAGAGACGCGTACGAGCATAGCTATAGTACGGTTATACTCATAAGACAAACCACTCAAAAGTCATGTACGAGCAGAAGCTCCAGTACGGTTTATAAACATCATCATAGTTTCCAAATCAAGGTGCGAGCTATGCTCCAGCACGTTTCATACAAATGAAAACATTAATACCCGGTGCGAGCTAGGCTCTAGCACGGTTTAATTCACATAAACATGATAGGCGGCTCATAAGCTTTTAAAGCTATCTCAAAACATATTTAGCACTTCACATGTGCTATCACAAACATCAAACCACAATAGCCATCCTATCTATCAATTCGTTTAAAACCAAACACATGTTTTGTGAAAGCATTCAAAACACTTGATTTATGCAATTATTAGCATTACTATCCCTTTTTATACACCCATGTAAACCGAATCATCCAATATTCACAACTATTTTCGCATACCAAACAACCAATTTCTCAAACGTTCATGCATTTCATAAACAACCTATAATCTCGCAAATTACGAGCAGCTACCTCTATATACTTACAGAATTCCCTTACCTGGAATCGCGATGCGTGATTCCACTTCCTTAAAGCTGCTACTCGTACCACTCGATTCGTCTTCAACGAACTCTTCGAGACTGCACAAAATCGTATCCCGCATTATACTCGATCCATATAATATGACATCGTGCGTTCACTATAGTCAATTCGACCTATAGTCTTCTATTAACGCTTATGAGGCCTCGTTTCATTACTTTACCCAAAACTCGAGTCTATGGATTCTTTTAAGCCTATTAACTCATTCCAAATCGATATTAAATCGACATTAAGCTCATAGTGTTCATATTTCATGAATTCCCTCACTATGGCATTTTATCAAGCATATACATACTTATTTTCACAATTTCACTTAAACCCATATTATAACTCCACATAACCATTCCAAATCACCCACATTACTCATTTAACAACTTATCTTAACCCATAAACCACCAACTCCCCAATTCATACTTTCCCACACTAGAGGCATTCCATTTTCTAGGTTAATTAGTTTCTAACACAACCTAGGTGTTTCCATCCATACATACTCATGCCAAACAACTCCAAAATCAATTAAATGGATAATGTACTTGGATTGGAGTGTTAGAATCTTACCAAATATGATTTTTCTTCTTACTCCAAATGTCAATGCCCTTATCTCCTTCAATACCCACAATGGGATTTTGGGTTCCAACTATGTTGTTCTCTTCCTCAAGATGAACAACTTAATGCCTAATGGTCTCCCCTCAAATCTTGCTGGAAATGTCTGATTTTAGAGAGAGAAAGTTAGGTTTTTGGGATAGAAATGGAAGATTGGTGTTTTTCTCGAAATTTTTTTATTTTCAGCCCTCCTTATATAGAAATAGCTTGAGGAGATCGATCTGGTCAAAGAGGAGATCGATCTGGTCCCCTTAAATCTCTCATTTTCATGAAATTTTAAGCATGAGATCGATCTATCGAAGCATGAGATCGATCTGGTCCCAAATAGAGAGCTAAGGAGATCGATATGGGTGCTTGAGGATCGATCTTTTCATTACAGAATGCTTAGGAGATCGATCTGGCACCACTGGAGATTGATCTGCTCTATTTCATTACCCAAATAAGAGCATTTTGGCTCTTCCAGATCGATCTCTCATCTTATGAGATCGATCTGGCCTTCATGTTTTCCAGATTTCCTGCAGTTTCCTTGCTGCAACTCATACTAACACATCCTTGGTCTATTGCCATGGCCATTTTCTCATCCATGCACCTTTATAACTTGAAAATGGCATCAATTCATACCTTATGCACATTGAAACTTGTGTGCATTCATTGTATGTCTAAAGGTATGCTACATAAAACCAAATGGAAGCATTTATATTCATGCAACTTCCTTCCATTTACCACACCACCCATTTTGAGTTTCAATCACATCCATCACTTATAAGAACTCATTTCTTCATATTCAAACTCAATGGAACTTGTATGTACGTTACAAATCATATTACACATACATACATTGAATCCATAGACTTACATCGATCATACTTTACATTACAAGTCCATTCACATTCATTACACATTACAACTTTACATATACGGGGTCTCACACAGTAGGAGGAGCAACTTCTCTCTGAGTTAGAGGTACTCGAGGATTTTTTTAAAGTGATTACAGATTTCCTAGCCAGTCGTGGTTCAAGCTCAGTCCAATATACACTATATTTCTTGCAAAGTCCACAAACCAATGACGGGTGAGGTAAATCCCTTTTATTTTCCCTGCGTATAAACTCTTGCATGGATCGAAAGATAATGGCTCCAAAATCAACAATCTTGTCAGTCAGAATATAGTAAAGGAGAGCAGCTCGATCGACATCAACGCTACTTTTATGAGTTGTAGGCATGATTCGTGAGTAAATAAAATCATACCATTCATGTAGACCATATTGAAGTCGATTGGAAGGGAATGCCATACATTCAGCCTCTGGCCTCTTCTGCCAATGGGTGTGTGGTACTGTTAGTTCGTTAATGACCAAGTCCAGCTCATCAGAAGTGTGGAGAGCTGCGACATAACTGTATATTCATCCTGCACCCCTTGCAGAAGGTCCAGGTACAGATTAATGGCGTTGGCGTTGTAACGAATAAGAATACCCCTGACTTCAGATGTCGAATGCGTGCTCTCCATTGTATTGGCATAAAATTCTCAGACTACATCAAGAATGGCATCTTCTGGTTGTCCTACTAATTTCAGCAACCCGAAATCCCTCAGAAACTCATAATACATATCCCAGCCACCAATATCAGGCCGGAAACTCCTTTCGATAATCATGTTTTTGCCCATAATTTTCTTAAAATTTTCTGCGGCTTACCTGTTTACAAATCTAGAGGGATCATAAGCAGTGATGACTGGCTCTTCCTTTTGGGGAGATGGGGCTGAGCTATCAGTCGCTTGACTCAAACTCTCCAGGTTTCGTCTTGCTCGGGCTTTGGGTGCCATTACCAATGGAAGCTCAAATTGACAAGAATAGTGTTCAGCAGACCCCCGTCGGACAAGCACACAAACTAAACCCAAAAAAATTACGTCACAACCAGAATTTCTCCAACAACAATTTACCAAACTGAGAAGAGCTTTAAAAATCTAAGTTGTAGAAACCAAAAGGAATTTTGCTGGAAGATCGAAAACGATTTAAGAAAGCAGTAAAATACCCGGAACGAAAATCACGTAAGCTTAAGTTGGACCACTTTGTGTCTTTATCACAATCGGACAAGAAAATACTTTCTGCTTCCCCCAAGGGTTTCGGGACCACCATGATCACGAATCCACAAAAATTTATTGGCCAAACTACCAAATCAGGAGAAAACAACAGGATCCAAAGAAAGAAAAATAATGGGTGTGGGGTAATCGGTGTACTTCCAAGAGAACAAGAAAAGATGTATTACTAGAAAAAGAGAGTCGGGAAGATGGAAAAAGTTCAGCAGCCGCTTTCAAAGTAGTTTTGGTAGGGTTATTTGACTTAACCGAATAGTGAGTGGGGTTGACAAAAATAAGGGATTCCGACTTCCAATCAAACATTGCCATGTGTATTCCACTCATCCTTCTTTGAAAATTTCAAACATTTGTTCCCTTCTTTGACAGATTTTCTTCTCACCCTCTTGTTGACTTTCTTTTTCTCATCTATGCAACCATTATTCAGTCCTCACCTTTCTTGAAAAATTATTTTTATTTCTTTTCTGTTTTTGATTTTCGATTCTGAAGCTACTAAGCTCTAGCAAAATGATTCTTTTTCTTTCAACTGATTACACACTCATGCATTCTAGCTTGAAGGATCATGATAATTATTCTTCCAACTGTGCTCTTCTGATACATATGCCTAAAAAATAAAACTCAAACTAATAAAATAAAAATAAAAACAAACTACTAAAAGCAAAGAAAATAAAACGAGATGAAAAACTAAGAATCTTAAAAAGATTAATTGGGTTGCCTCCTAAAAGCCCTGAATTTCAAGTCTTCAGCCAGACTGCTTCAAGTCTCCTTAATTTGGTTCACCAAGGGAAATGCTATCTAATTTATGCACTCCCTCTCCATAATAATGCTTTATACGTTGCCCATTGACCTTGAACAAGCTTCCATCTGATTTCTTCAACTCAATTGCTCCATATGTGAAAACTTGGTTTATCTCAAACGGTCCTGACCACCTTGACTTCAATTTGGCTGGAAATAATTTAAGCCTTGAATTATATAATAGAACTTGCTGTCTAGGACTGAATTCTCTTCTCATTATCATCTTGTCATGCCATCTTTTGGTCTTATCCTTATAAATTCTTGCATTATTATATGACTCATTTCTCAGCTCATCAGGCTCATTCAATTGGAGTGACCGATTTTCTCCAACCTTGTTATAGTCAAAATTTATCTTCTTAATGGCCCAGTAAGCTCGATGCTCAAGCTCTATAGGTAGATGACATGTCTTACCAAATACTAACCAATAAGGAGACATTCCAATTGGAGTCTTATAGGCTGTCCTGTATGCCTAAAGTGCATCATCTAACTTGTTAGCCCAATCTTTTCTATTTAGATGGATAGTCTTCTCCAATATCAACTTCACTTCTAGGTTTAAAATTTTAGCTTGGCCATTTGTCTGCGGATGATAATCGAGAGCTACTTTATGTCGAATTCCATATTTTGACATCAAACCATTGAAGATTTTGTTACAGAAATGAGTGCCTTCATCACTCAAAATGGCTCTTAGAGTACCGAATCTTATCAATATATTCTTGTACAGAAACTGAATTACCACTTTTGCATCATTTGTTGGTGTTGCTATTGCCTCCACCCACTTAGAGACATAATCAACAGCAAGGAGAATGTACAGCTTCCCAAAAGATGGAGGAAACGGTCCCATAAAATCGTTACCCCATATATCAAAGATTTCCACTTCTAGAATATTTGTCAAAAGTAATTCATTATGAAATGTTTCCAACCCTTTGACATCTGTCACATGTTTTTACAAACACGTAACTATCTTTAAACACAGTAGGCCAATAAAAATATGATTGCAGCACCTTTGCTGCTGTACGCTCTACACCAAAATGTCCTCCATATGCTGCAGCATTGCAGTGGTGAAGAATTTCCTGAGCTTCATCTTTCGGCACACATCGTCTGATAATCTGGTCTGGACACTTCTTAAACAGCAGAGGATCATCCCAAAAATATGAGTTGACATCATGAAAGAATTTCTTCCTCAATTGGTAAGTTAAACCACTTGGCATTAATCCTCCTGCTAAGTAATTCAATATGTCTGCGAACCAAGGTAGATTTTCATCAATCTTCATTATTTTATCATCTGGAAATTCCTCTTTAATAGGTTGTTCTTGCTGAATTTCAGATTGCTCCAACCTAGATAAATGATCAGCTATAACATTATCAGATCCCTTTTTATCCTTGATCTCTAAATCAAATTCTTCTAAAAGCAAGATCCATCTAATAAGTCTGGGTTTGGTGTCCTTTTTTCCAAATAGATCTCGAGTAGCTGCATGATATGTATAGACAATGACCTTACTCCCAATTAAATATGGTCTGAACTTGTCAAATAAATGTACAACTGCAAGCATCACCTTCTCCATTGTTGTGTAATTTTTCTGAGCATCATCTAAGGTCCTGCTTGAATAATAGATAGCCTAAAAAATCTTGTCTCTCTTCTATCCAAGGATAGCTCCAATTGTAAAATCACTCGCATCACACATCAGTTTAAATGGTTTTGTCCAATCTGGTGTGATCATAATAGGTGTAGAAATAAGCTCCTTCTTGATCTTTTCGAATGCCTGCAAGAAAAAATCATCAAAGACAAAATCAGCATCTTTTTCCAATAAGTTACATAAAGCTTTTGAGATTTTTGAAAAGTCCTTGATAAATCTGCAATAGAAGCCTGCATGTCCCAAAAAGCTCCTCACGGCTTTAACTGATTTTGGAGGAGGAAGCTTTTCAATAGCAGCGACTTTAGCTCTATCCACCTCAATGCCGTGAGCTGAAATTTTGTGTCCAAGGACGATTCTTTCTTGCACCATAAAATGACACTTTTCCCAATTTAAGACAAGATTCGTCTCTTCACATCCCTGTAAAACAAGTGCTAAATTAGATAAACATTGGTCAAAAGTCATACCAAATAACGAGAAGTCATCCATGAAGACTTTCATTATCTCTTCAACCATGTCAGCAAAAATTGACATCATATATCTCTGGAAGGTTGTTGGGGCGTTGCACAACCTGAAAGGCATCCTTCTATATGCAAAAGTTCCATATGGGTAAGTAAATGTTGTTTTCTCTTGATCTTCTGGGGCTATCATAATCTGGTTATAGCCTGAGTAGCCATCTAAAAAGGAATAATAACTGTGTCCGGCTAGTCTCTCTAGCATTTGGTCAATGAACAGAAGTGGGAAGTGGTCTTTGTTTAGATTCCTATAATCGATACAAATATGATTTCATCATTTGTGTCACGAACTACTGTTATTCCACCCTTTTTAGGCACAACCTGCACAGGACTCACCCAAGAACTATCAGATATAGCATATATAATACCAGCATTTAATAATTTTAAAATCTCAGCTCTAACAACTTCTTTCATTGCTGGATTTAGTCTTCTTTGTGGTTCAATAGAGGGTTTATAATTTTCCTCTAACCAAATTTTATGCATCACAATAGAGGGACTAATTCCTTTGATGTCAGCAATAGACCATCTAATTGTCAATTTGTGCTCTCTTAAAATTCTAAGCAACTTGTCTTCCTCTGCAACTGATAAAAATGATGAAATAATTACAGGGAAAGTACTATGATCACCTAAGAAAGCATATGTCAAATGGCTTGGTAATTCTTTCTATTTAGTTTTGCCTTCTTTTTTTTTTCACTTACCTATGACTTCTCAATCTTCTCCTTAGTTATTGTAGTTGTACTTTCTAATGGATTGGCTTCCAAAGTAACAACACAACTTTTAATTTCATCAGTTAGTAATTCATCATCTAAATTAGAAACTGAATTTACCAGACATTGAGCCATAGAATCGGTTGGTGCTTCCTTTGTTTCAACTTCTCTTACATAACTCTGCACTACTTCAATAAACTTACAGGTCTCTGGCTCATCAGCAAATTTCATTGCCTTATAGATGTTGAACATAACTGATTCATCATTCATCCTCAGGGTTAATTGCCCTCT
The DNA here is from genome assembly GCA_033439115.1 of Firmiana major. NCBI lineage: Eukaryota > Viridiplantae > Streptophyta > Magnoliopsida > Malvales > Malvaceae > Firmiana > Firmiana major. Next base: position 24,389,411 of record CM065912.1, read on the forward strand.
CTAAACATCGATTAATGCTCTCCGAGTGGCAAGGAATGGCCTCCCAAGTATAAGTGAAATTTCTTTGTCCTCTTCATAATCTAAGACTACAAAATCGACAGGAAAAATTAGCTTATCAACTTTAACAAGTACATCTTCTATTATATCTCTGGGATAAGTAATCGATATATCCGCTAATTGCAGTGTTATGGTGGTTGACTTTACCTCTCCAAGACCTAGGCTCCTGAAAATAGATAAAGGCATTAAATTTATGCTAGCACCTAAATCACACAATGCCTTACCCACTTTCGATCCTTTAATCTCGCATGGAATAGTAAAGCTTCCAGGGTCTTTCAATTTTTACGGTAAGTTTTGCTGCGAAATTGCACTGCATTCCTCTATCAAGTTAATAGTTTCATAATCTTCAAGTCTCCATTTCTTTGAGAACACTTCTTTCATGAAGTTTGCATAATGTGGCATCTGCTGTAGAGCATCAACAAATAGAATGTTAATATGTAATTTCTTAAATATATCAAGAAATTTCTTAAACTCAGATTCAATCTTCCTTTTATACAAAGCTTGAGGATAAGGAATAGATGGTTTTAACAAAGGAGGATTATCAGGAAAAAGTTTACTAAAAGGTTTAGAATTAACTCCTTGTTTTACTGTTTCTGATTCTGCATCCTTTGTCATAACATGTTCAGTCTGCTTCTTCTGCACCTCAGTTATTGGTGCAGTTTCTTCTTTCTCTGCTACCTTTGGTGGCTCATATGTGTTCCCACTTCTCAAAGATATAGCATTGCAGTGTTCTTTCGGATTGAGCACTGTGGTACTTGGAAACTTACCACTTTCATTTAAAGAACTGACAGTTGCAGCTAACTGTCCTAACGTAGTCTCAACATACTTCATCTGCGCACCAAGACTGGTATTCATCTCTGACATTTTAGCATCCACGTTGTCTAACCGCGCATAAGTTTTGCTAAATCTTATTCTAGTTTCAACCATGAACACCTCAAATTCGTTCCTTCTAACTCCACCATAACCTTGGAATTCCCTTGGTTATTGAATCCTGTATTGCTGTTACTCGCTGCTGGTGGGTTTAGAACATTCTTAGAGTTACCATAAGATAGATTCTCATGGTTTCTGAATCATGGCTGGTGGTAATTAGGAACTCGATTTCCTTGAAAACCAAAGTTACGATTATTAACATAATTCACCTACTCCAAATCTGTCCCCATCAAGTTAGGATTTGTGTTGTCATGATGAATCATAGCTTGAGCCCTTGTATACCCATTAAAGAAATTTATGTTGAAATCTGCTCAAGTCTTGCTAGGATGGTTGTCTGCATATCTAACTTATGCATACCTGCTACTCTTCTAACATTAGTTCTTTCACCTGGCCATTGGCTGCTGTTTATAGCCATCTCCTCAATTAACTGCATAGCTTGATTAGGTGTCTTAGACCACAGTGAACCTCTTGCTGAAGCATCCATAATAGCTCATGTCTGCGGAGTCATGCCTCTATAGAAAACTTGTATCTGGCTTCATCATATCCATGCTGAGGGAATCTATGCAATAACTCTTTAAATCGCTCCCATGCCTCATGTAATGGTTCTTGATCTAACTGTGTGAACTGGGCAATCTCTAATCTCATTTGCATTGTCTTTCCTGGTGGGAAGTACTTTGCTAAGAATTTTTGTGCCATCACTGCCCATGTCGGAATGCTTCCTACTGGTAGATTTTGATACCAACTCAAGGCTTTATCCCGAAGAGAAAATGGAAATAATCTCTGTCAAATAGCATCATCAGGGGCTCCATTAATCTTAATGGTGTTGCAGATCTACAGAAAACTTATCAAATGTGTGTTAGGATCCTCTAAGGTCGAACCTCGAAATTGATTTTACATAACTATGCTAATCAATGCCGACTTCAATTCAAAGTTATTACAGTTTGCAGGAATCTCTCTTATAGTAGCCAAATTCTGATTCACAACTAGGGTAAAGTAATCGCGTATAGCTTGCTGCTGCTGATTTTCATCTGCCATGATTAAATTTCGATCTTTCTATTCAAATTTGTTCTGTTGAATTTGCCTGATGGTTCTCTTAATCTCTAGATCTAACTCTTCTTTAATGTCTGTATTTCCACTTCTACGAGTTTTCACCATTCACCTAAAATAAAAATTTGTAGATAGTAAATTAAAACAAAAATAAAAATCTAAATTAAAGTAAAGGCTATTGGGGAACAGTGTCAACGAAAAACTAAACAACAATTCCCCGACAACGGCGCCAAAAAACTTGTTGTGCTCAAATGGAACACTACTGCAAGTGCACATGTCAGTTTTCGAGTATAGAGTAAATATAAGTATCGTCCCATAGGGAACTGTGTCTACCGCAAATCACTGTAATCAACAACCTTAAACTTTATTTAGAAAATTAATGAATATTGATTAAAATCCTATTTATTATTCTAGCTATTAATTATAGAAAAAATTAATTAAAACAATCACAATTATTACGAATGAAAATATCAATGGCAAAATATTCCTAGAACTCGATTTCACCTAACTAGGGTTCATACAATTCCTTTGATCAATTGTTCTTTTGATTTCAAATTGTTTATAGCCGAAACTATTTCCTGTTTATCTCTCCCGAGTTTTAAACAGTCATACCCAAATTACCTAATCCTAACCTCCAGATTCAGAATTAAATAATAGAGTTCATTAAGCGATAGTAATCCGCTTCTCTATGGCTCATAAAAATTATCAACCTCCCGATTCAACAATGTCCTATGTTAATCTACCCTTGTGCATATAAATAATCCCCTCTCCCGAGTGCTGGATTCCTATACTAATTCATCTAATTGGTGGCCAATCAACTAGAGCATTAAGAACAAGTAGATTAAATAAACATAATTGAGATCATCCAAACAATATCACAAAACAGTTACAATCTGCCCAAAGTTGGCTACATCGATTCAAGAAAAAGGAGTTTAGTTCCTAGACATCATGATAAACATCCAATAATTCCAAATTATCATCCCAAGAATAAAAATTGGTGAAAAAAAAGATGTAAAAGATGGAGTTTCTATGGAGCTAAATCAATCTTGAATTCTTCTGCCGCAGCCTCCTTCGAAATTCTGATAAAAAGACTATTTATAAAGTTTCCAAGCACTAAAACGTGGAAGGCCACGTGGAAAAATAGTGTTGCCCTAATCAGACTGCTATACTATGACAATGGTATTAATTCCCCAGATCTGCTCTGCACTGTCCAGTTTCTTCTATTGTTGCAGCATAAGTCACGATCAGCATCTTTCAACTTCACTTCTTCACAGAATCATCAAAACCAGCTCCAAAAGCTTTAACTTCTCCAAATTGTTCTTTTTCCTGCACAAATGCATAAAACACATAAAACATACCTAATATTGCAAAGAACAATTCAAATAACTAAGTAAAAAGGGTTCTAAACATATATAAAATTCAGTGCTAACATATATTCATATGGCATAGCTTTAATTCCTCATGCTCCTGTTATAAATGATTTATGCATAACACTATCAGCATGTAGATAGAGTAGTTATCTACCATGGTTGCATTGTTGCCTTACTGGGCGTTTGGTTGCTCATCCCTCTCTATTTTCCTCCTCCTACAAAGCGTGCATAGTAGCCCAGTGAGGACTGAGGCATGGTATTTTGGACATTCGCTGCATCTCCATCACTCAGAGGTATATACACAGTGATTCCTTTTTGTATCTAAAGAATGTAAAAGCACAGTAGTCATTTGAAATGTAATTATGTGAGATATAGATTTCAGTAATCATATTTTGTATGAATGAATGATTAACGTTCAAATGTATGACTTCACTTTTATTAACTGAGAATGGATATTGCGAGTGGATTATTATTGACTCACAGCCTAACAATGTTGTGTTAAGTTTGTTCATTACTGAGTAGGAACAAGGAATAAATGCAAAAACAATTAGTAAGATTTTTGGTTAAAAAGAACGAAAAGGGTCGTGACATTGAGACCTTCCATCAGAGCTTGATTAGCTCCACTGGACATTACCAGCTATGACGAGGCAGTACGTAGAGCTCAACTATGTGAGCAACATTATGAGTTACATGCCTCAGAATTAAGCAGGAGTGGTAAAAATAGAGATAGAGATCGGAAGAGATCAGTTGATGATAGAGGGTTCAGAAAGGGTCGAAGGTTATTCAGTAAGGGGCTGTGACGCCCCGGAATTGCGAAAGATAGGGCTAATTTAAAACTTTTTACTCATTAATTGACAATTAAGGGTGCATTCCTGTGCAGTGTCATACATCATCATAATTATCATGCCTCAGGATCTCATCATAATATAGTATATATTGTATTATATACATTACTCAATTCCAAGTTAATTAATCCTAATACATCTCGTACATCACTTACAATAAGTGTCTGTAATTATAACTCTAGTCTGGGTACATGAATAGTAAATATCTACCTCAGTACACAAATTACGACCTGGAGCTCAAGTCCTCCACTAGCCTCTAACCTGTACGTCGCAGGGAACTCACTTCACTTGAAGCGATCTGGGGGGAAGAGAAAACAGGGTGAGCTTCCAAATAGCTTAGTAAGGGGGTAAGGGAACTCAGTTATATAAACCATATCACACATCACAAATATGTATTTGTTTATGAAGCTCATTCAAAATCGTAGCATTAAAGATCTCAAAACATCATCATCTCATAACTCATAAATCATGTGAAAACATGAAGGTAAAAAGGCTCAATATCGAGCACTCACAAGCATGTGTAAATATATGCGATAATGGCTATTCTCAAAATACGTGATAAAAATCACCTCAGTAAATAGCACGTGACAAGGTCACAAAATACAACTCATGTGTAAAACGAGACTAGGCAATAAAACTCAATTAAAACTCGTCATGGCACATCAAATATGTAATCTCCTCTGGGTGCGCATCCCAGGCATCCTCGCACAGAGGGAACGTCGACAATATGGTCGTATGCATGGTATATTAGACTTATATGTTACCAGAACAAGACCCGACCTTACATGCTACCAGAGCAATGCCTCACCTCATGCACACTATCACATGGCCCCTGGGTCGATTCCCAGGCGGCCCACTCTCTCGGTCTTACATGCTACCAAAGCAAGGCCACCCAGCGTTACCAGAACGGGGGTCATCTCATGTTACCAAAACGGAGGCATCTCTCGTTACCAAAACGGAGGAATATCGGACTTACATGCTACCAGAGCAAGGCCTCCCAACGCTACCGAAGCAGAGGAATAATCGGACTTACATGTTACCAGAACAAGGCCTGTGGTCCCTGGGTCGGAACCCAGGCGTCCCAATATATCGGTCTTACATGCTACCAGAGCAAGGCCCGATGTGTATTCAACATGACACGCCTAAGTCTCAATCATTAGCCATTATCTTATAAAACGTTATGCTTTCGCGTAGAACTCATAATGGTTTTCTCTCAAAAAACTCATTTAAAACATTTGTGTACTCAACACAAAACATATTAAAACCGAGTTTCAACCGGCAAAACACGCACACATTTTCTCAAATCTCAATATTGCCTTAACGTAGAGCCCAATTTACTTTTCACGCAAACTCAAAGGTTTATAAAGCAATTTCACACTCAGCTTATAAACTCATAAAATAGTGGGCTCCAACCGGCTATAAAAACCGTGTGTAATTATATCACAACACAACACCAAACATGCTTGTATTCTCAAATCATGGTTCATGCTACAACAATTCATCAAAACACATACACAAATGGTTTAGTTTTCCCTTACCTCTTTACACCTCGTATAGTGCAATCATTTCCCCCGTATCACGGACTAGCCTCGCATTCCACTCTGGAACTCCTGAGCTGTCCAAACGATGTTAAAACATCAATACTCATTATCACATCAACCTTAATTCTCAAAATTGAGCATAATTGCTTATAACTCCTCAAATTTCTCAATTCTTATAACTCCATCACAAACCACAATCTCGCTCCCAACACCTTAACATTCTATATTTCCTATGCCACAATATCTATGCTAATACACCACATTGTCTAAATCTCCATTTATAGCTCAAAAGTCCTAAATTTACCAAAGTTGCTAAATAGCATCATCACTCCAACTACATTGTAATTTCATCAATCCCTAATCATTTTTCAGCTATTTCAACACAATGCCCACAACTACCATCACCAAAATCATCTTAAATATAAGGATCGAAGTTTAAAAATTACCCAAAACTTGTGGAGAGCTTATCTCTTACCTCGATTCGATCCGTCTTTCGATTTCCAAGTTAGTTGTTCTCCCTTGGGTGAGGAACAACTTTCCTTCTTGCCACAACCTCTGATTTGGATGGAAATGAGTGCTTTGGATGAGTGAGAAAGCTAGGGCTCGGTGAAAATGGGGGTTGGAAGAGAGAGAAATTGAAATTCTAGGAGAAAGTAGGGATTCCTTATATAGACTGAGGGTAGGAGATCGATCTGGCTCTTGATGAGATCGATCTGCATTTGAATTTGGGGACGATTTAGGGTAATTTATGCCTAGGAGATCGATCTGTCGAGGGGTGAGATCGATCTCTTTATGGCTTTATGAGATCGATCTGCGCCTTTGGGAGATCTATCTTCTCCCAAACAGAAACATTTGAAGATCGATCTCTTCCTCATGAGATCGATCTTCTCTCAAACTGAATCATAAGGAGATCAATCCTCTTCCATTGGAGATCGATCTGCTCCTTAAAGTCCTCATTCCTTGTCATTTTTAACTCACAGATCGATCTCTCCTCCCAGATCGATCTGTCCTCATAGCTTCATACTTATTTTAAACACTTAACATATAAATCTCCAATTATCATTCCCAAATTCACTTAGCTTAATAAATTATACTTCAAGTTCATATTACATAATTAAAATATGTCTGAAATCCTCAGATCTCATAGGGGCCCAATATTGAAGAGGTACAAGATAGGCCAGTGAAGCCTCCTGTTCATCCAGCATCGAGGGGCATAGTTATTGGTGGACCTCGACCTACCACAGAGCAGTGCAGGTTATGTGGTAGATATCATGGGGGTAGACCATGCCCATTATCGATGAGATCATGTTATAGGTGTGGTAAACCAAGGCACATAGATCGTGAATGCCCAGAGTTGATTGATATAACCCCACAAAAGGGTAAAGAGGCAGAGAAGGCTACGATCGAGACACCTACACTGAAGAGAAAGGGCATAGCTGAAGAGAAAGGGAAGCAAGTTATTGGTCGAGGGTGAGTGTTTGCATTGGACCAGGCATCAGCAGAGGCTTCCTCAGATGTGATCAAAGGTAACATCCTTATCTTTGATTTTGAATCATTAGCATTGATTGATCTTGGTGCCACGCATTTATTCATATCACCTTCATTTGCATGTAAACTGTGTGAACATGTGAAACCTGTACCCTTAGGTAGAGTTTTACTTATAAGTACTCCAGTGAGAGATAATGTAATGATGAAGTATGTATGTAATAGTTGTAAGTTAAAAGTAGGGGAAAAGGACATGTCGGCCGATCTCATTCTATTAACTATGAGGGACTTCAATGTAATATTAGGAATGGATTAGTTGGCTGCAAACCATGCTGTTTTAGGTTGTTATGCTAAGATAGTAATCTTTTCCACCCCTGAAAAGTATATTGTAAGATTTGAACACTAATGAAAGAAGTAGTAAATTATCTTAAGGTTGGATGATTTTACTAACTAATGTAATAATAATGTGTTGAAGGTTTTATCGCTTATGTGGTTGACTTGGTTAAGGTATACCCGGATATAGCATACATCCCAGTGGTTAGAGAATTTCTCAATGTCTTTTCGAAAGAATTACCAGGGTTGCCACCAGATATGGAGATGGAATTTTGTATTGATTTGGTGCCTGGAACTGAACCGTTATCCAAGCCACCGTATAGAATGGTTTTGATTGAATTGGAGGAGTTAAAAATACAATTGCAAAAGTTGTTGGACAAAGGGGTTCATCAGACCGAGTGTATCACCGTGGGGAGCACCGGATCTGTTTAAAAAAAAAGAAAGATGGGAGTCTTATGTATAGATTATCAGTTGTTGAATAAGGCTACCATCAAGAATAAATATCCCCTTCCATGGATAGATGATCTATTGGATCAGTTGCAAGGAGCACAGGTCTTTTTAAAGATTGAACTAAGGTCTGGGTATCATCAGTTGAGAATTCGAAGTGGAGATGTGCCCAAGACAGCATTTTGGACCCGTTATGGCCATGATGAGTTTTTTGTTATGCTATTTGGGTTGACGAATGCTCCTGCAGTGTTTATGGCTCTAATGAATGATGTATTTAAGCCATACCTTGACAGGTTTGTGATTGTCTTTATAGATGACATACTAGTGTACTCAAAGTCCAGGGAAGAGCATGAGCAACACTTGAGAACAGTGTTACAGACCCTCCGAGATGAAGAGTTGTATGCTAAACTCAACAAGTGTGATTTTTGGCTCAGTGAGATATCGTTTCTGGGTTATGTAGTCTCGAGAAATGGTGTATCAATGGATCCATCCAAGATAGAGGCTGTGATACAGTGGGAAAGACCCAAGACGGTAACAGAGATCCACAGTTTCCTGGGTTTAGTAGGTTATTACTGACGGTTTATCAAGAGATTCTCTAAGCTGGCTGCTTCATTGACTCGTCTCACTCGTAAGAGTGTGGCATTCGATTGGGATGAGAAATATGAAAGAAGTTTTTACGAGTTAAAACATAGACTGACCACCGCACCTATTCTCACCATACCCACTAGCTCAGGAGTTTACTCAGTGTATACAGATGCCTCAAGATAGGGACTGGGCTGTGTGTTGATGCAGGATGAGAAGGTAGTAGCCTATGGATCCAGACAACTTAAGGACCACGAGAGGAACTACTCGACCCATGATTTAGATTTGGCAGCCGTGGTATTTGCATTGAAAATATGGTGCCACTACTTGCAGGGTGAGAAATTTCAGGTGTATACAGATCATAAGAGCCTCGGATATCTGTGATAATTCTATTTTTTTATAGAATTATTTGTGCTTAAATTCCTAATTATTTATTTAATCCCCATATTATTTTATTAATAATCCCCTTTATTTAATTAAAATTTTTTAATGTACAGATAAATTAAATGCGGATGAAACTCAATCGTTTGAGATGAAATTGGGCTGAAAATGAGCTAAAGGAGACTGGACCACTTCCAATTTGTAGACTGAGTCATCAGTCGTCTGGACACACGTGATGCCAGGTGTCCATATTTTATTTGCTCTGAAACGATAAGATCGAAGGACACCGTGCCACCCTCTGGAAGACACATGTTAGGCCACATCGCACAGCTAATTGGACAAAAAGACTGGTGACATGAAAATATCTACTCTGCAGCAAATCAAATGAAGACAAGTGGCCAAACAATGCCAACTCATCTAAAATGAAAATTTACCATTATACCCCTATGTTTGTCTATAAATAGAACATGATGGCAATTGAAAAGGAAATAGAGTAGGAGGTAGCCTAGGTTAGGAGTAGTGTAGAGTAATTTAGGAGTAGTTTTAATTCTAGGGTAGCTTTAGTTTTTAAGTTTGTTTTAAGTTTAATTTTCCAAGCATTTTTCCGTTAGCATTTTTAAAGTTTGTTCTAGTTACTGTTCATTTAATTTACATTTTCTTTATGAAAAGCTTGCATTTTTCATTCCTTTGTTCTTGGTTTGCATTTTAACTTGTCGATTTCTTTCTTTGATTCACCGATTGTTGGACATGAGGAAGTAAGAAAGCTTGGTTGGTGACAGTGGCCACAGTCTTCGTTCCTGTCAATAATTTTTTTTACATGGTTTTTGCTCTCGGTTTGGCAAGTTCGTTTGATTTTTTTTATTAGCATTTGAGTTCTCAAATATTCTTTTAGCTTTCGGGTTTGCTCATCTTTTGGGCTTCACGGGTGTTGATAGTTTGTTTTGATTTTTAGTTGTTGATTTTTACTTATTTCTTCTCTAGCCAGCAAGAAGAATTTATGCTTTCACCATACTGTTTCTGCAGTAGGTGTTCTAGGCATTTTTCCTTCTTTGTTTTGCTCTGTTTTGAACTCTTAGCACTGTTCACCTTAACATTTATGGTTATTGTGTTTTTGTCCATGCTTTGGTTTCAGTTGTTTTGTTTATAGGTTGCTCCTGGTTGGTAAGACATGGTTGAGCTGCTGTGTAGACTATGTTGCAGCTGAAGGGTGTATTGATGTAAGAGGAGATGTAATGCAAAAGAGCAGTCCATGTTCACTGGGTCAGAGGTGCATAGCAAGAACAAGATGACTGGCGTAATATCGGTTCGGCATGGTTTGTGTAAAGCTGGGCAGAGGTCAAGCACGGGTCGTGGCATAACTTTGCAGAGCAGTGCAGCAGGAGTATGTTGTACAATCTGTTGCAGCTACCCATGCAGGGAGGAGAATGTACTTGATGATGGAGTAGACAGGACAAATCGAAAGCAGAATCTGGACAAAAGCTAGACAGACCCGAGAGCAGCCTGGAGCACTTGGAGTAGAGGACAAAACTGTGTGGTTTCAACAGCAAACCAAGTGTGCAGGACCAGCACAGCACTGAGCAAACCAGAACAAATTCTACTGGAGAAGAACGTGTACAGTGTACACATGCACAATCGGGACCACTTGGTTTTGATGTTGTCTAAGGCCACGTTTGGCTAGTCATTAATGATAGTCTCATGCAATAATTTTTATTTTGTTTCAGTGCTATTATGTCATTTGTTACTTGTAGCTTAGTTATTTATCAATTTGTTTATTAGTTATATTTTCTTAGTTTATTAGTTTAAGGTTTAGTTTAATTTTATTAATAGTTAATTTTCTTTTTACAATAGGAATTAAGGTTTTCCATTTATAATTAATTTAGATTAATTATGTTTCATGCATTTTTAATTTAGCTATCATTTTTATTAGATTTTAGGTTATTTTAATTCTCAATTTTCATTTGTTTAATTGCATGCATTTTTATTTTAAGTTTTAGTTTAATTAATTTTATTTCTTCATTTTCATATTTGCATTTTATTTTAATTGCGTTAATTAATTTTAACTGTTTTAATTATTTTTTTAGGTATTTGCTTCTAATTGCGTGGAGCTCGGTAATTAGATCTTAGCTCAGTTTTATTTTCTTTATTTGTTAATGATTATTGTTTTCAGTACTTTTAATTTTAGCCTTGTAGACCACCCATTAAGAATTCATAATTTGCTAGGATATACTTAGGGTAAGATTAACCGATACCTAATTAGGCTAACCAACTTCTCTGAGGGACGATAACTCGGGACTCAAATCCCATTATTACTTGTACGACCCGTGCACTTGCGGACAATATACCTTTTGGGCGTGTTAATATGTTTTCACAGAAAGAGTTGAATATGACACGGAGATGATGGATAGAGCTTTTAAAAGATTATGAGTGCGAGATACTGTACCATCCAGGAAAGGCAAATTAAGTTGTTGTGGATACCCTGATTAGAAAGAGCCTCAGAATGGTTTCGCACATGATGGTCAGGGAATATGAGCTACTCGAGCAGTTTGCTCACCTTAGGTTGAATATAAACCCTCTTGATATTGGCAGAGACTGTGTGATAGATAGCCTGCGAGTGGAACCGAATTTGATTGACCATATACGCTAGGCTTAACATGCCGATCTACTGTGCGAGGATCACGCGAGTCAGATTCAAAGGGGTGATACAACTGATTTCTTAATGAGTGATGATAGCCTATTGAGGTTTAGAGGTAGGATTTGCGTTCCTGATAACCTAGACTTAAAGAGATTGATTTTGACAGAAGCTCATTCATCAAGATATACATTGCATCCAGGGAGTATAAGATGTACCAGAACCTCTGAAAAGTGTATTGGTGATTAAGGATGAAAAGAGATATCGCAGAGTTTGTGGCAAGATGTCTCATTTGTCAGCAAGTGAAAGTAGAGCATCAAAAGCCTGCAAGGTTGCAACCTCTACCTATACCAACTTGGAAATGAGAACATGTCACCATGGATTTCATCAGGGGATTGCCGAGAACTAAGAGGAACCATGATGCTATCTAGGTAGTGGTTGATAGACTGGCAAAATCTGCCCACTTTCTAGCTATGAAATCTACAAATACTTTGAGTAGTTTGGCAGAATTGTATGTACGAGAGATAGTGATGCTACATGGTGTACCAGTGAGCATTGTATCAGATAGGGATTCCCGCTTCACTTCTTGCTTTTAGGGGCAATTTCAGGAAACTATAGGAACCCGATTGTGTTTCAGTACTAGTTTCCATCCTCAGACCGATGATCTGTCAGAGAGAATCATCTGAACATTAGAGGACATGTTGAGAGCATTTGTTATGGATTTTTAAGGCTCCTGGGATCATCACCTACCTTTAGTCAAATTTTCATACAACAATAGTTACCACTCGAGTATCGAGATGGCACCATATGAGGCCTTGTACAGTAGAAGGTGTCGTTCCCCAAATGGTTAGGAAGAAATGGGTGAAAGGAAAATTTTTGCTCTTGATTTGGTACAACAAGTGTTTGAGGTTGTTCAGTTCATATGTGAGAGATTGAGAACAGCTCAGAGCAGGCAAAAAAGTTATGTTGACTTTAGAGGGAGGCCACTAGAGTTCACTGTGGGTGACTCAGGTTTCTTGAAAGTTTCTCCCTCGAAAGGGACTATGAGGTTCGATAAGAAGGGTATATCAGACCGTTTGAGATACTAGAGCGTATGGGAGATAAGGCCTACAGGCTAGTATTGCCATCAGAGCTAGCAGGCATTCATAATGTCTTCCATGTGTCTATACTTCGAATGTACCATCCAGATCCAACTCATGTGATTCGATATGAGCCATTGGAGCTCAAGAATGATTTGTCATATGTACAGAAACTGATCCAAATACTGGATAGGAAGGAGAAGGTGTTACGGAATAAGACGATTCCGCTTATTAAGGCTTTATGGCAGCACCATACTTTAGAGGAAGCTACTTTGGAATTGGAGAACCTTATACAGGAAAAATACCTCCGACTTTTTGAAGACTAACTTAGTTCTAATTTGGAGGTCCTAATTCCTTGAAGGAGGGGAGGAATGTAAGACCCGTATTTTCATATGTAATCTTTATGATTCTCTAAGTATACACTTGTTAATGTAATGTGAATCATAAGAGGTGTAAGGTCTTTAAATTGATGTACACACTTGTTATGTGAGTTCGTGATGTACACACAAGTTTCGTTAAATAAGAATTATAAGAAATGGACCTTTTTAAGTGATAAATGTGAAATGAATGCAAAATGAGTAGTAAAGTAAATTGAAATTAAGTTTACATTGAAATCTGGGATGAAATTCAGCTAAGTATGCTGTAGAGTAAGAGGAGATCAATCTCTCATTCAAGCCAGATCGATCTTGGTAAGCTTCTGCCAAGCAAGGATCGATCTCATCCTCAAGCAGACCGATTCTCCTTATGTCTTGGCTAGAAGCAGATCGATCTCATTCCCCTGGCAAATCGATCTCTGAAGCTCTCTGCCTGGTTAACATCGATCTCATGCTCTTCAACAGATCGATCCCTCATGCTTGAAAACTGAATGTCGAGAGACTAAAAGTAGAAGATCGATCCCTCACTAATGGAGATCGATCTCGTCAAGCTATTTCTATAAAAACTGGGTGGCTGAGCTGTATTTCACGAGAAACCACTTAAAACCCTTCCATTTTGAAACCAAGTGACCTAGTTTCCCTCTCTAAAGTATCAACACCTTCCATAGAGATTTGAGAGAAGTTCATTTCAGAAAAGTTTTTCCTAGATAAGTGAAGAACAACATAGTTGTAAACGAAAGATTGAATCGTTAAATCGAAGGAGAAAACGAGTTTTCCCCAAATTTGGTAGCATGTAAGTCCGATATTCCTCCGTTTTGGTAACGAGAGATGCCTCCATTTTGGTAACGAGAGATGCCTCCATTTTGGTAACGTGAGATGACCCCCGTTCTGGTAACGCTGGGTGGCCTTGCTTTGGTAGCATGTAAGACCGAGAGAGTGGGCCGCCTGGGAACCGACCCAGGGACCACGTGATAGTGTGCATGAGGCGAGGCATTACTCTGGTAGCATGTAAGGCCAGGCCTTGTTTTGGTAACATATAAGTCCAATATACCATGCATACGACCATATTGTCGACGTTTCCTCTATGCGAGGATGCCTGGGATGCGCACCTAGAGGAGATTACATATTTGATGTGCGATGACGAGTTTTAATTGAGTTTTATTGCCTAGTCTCGTTTTACACATGAGTTGTGTTTCGTGACCTTGTCACGTGCTGTTTACTGAGGTGATTTTATCACATATTTTGAGAATAGCCATTATCGCATATATTTACACATGCTTGTGAGTGCTCGATATTGAGCCTTTTTACCGTCATGTTTTCACATGATTTATGAGTTATGAGATGATGATGTTTTGAGAATCTTTCATGCTACGATTTCAAATGAGCTTCATAAACAAATACATATTTGTGATGTGTGATATGGTTTATATAACTGAGTTCCCTTACCCCCTTACTGAGCGATTTGGAGGCTCACCCTGTTTTCTCTTCCCCCCAGATCGCTTCAATTGAAGTGAGTTCCCTGCGACGTACGAGTTAGAGGCTAGTGGAGGACATGAGCTCCAGGCCGTATTTTGTGTATTGAGGTAGAAATTTAATATTCATGTACCCAGACTAGAGTTATATTTATAGACATTCATTGTATAATGATGTACGGGATGTATTAAGATTAATTAACTTGGAATTGAGTAATGTATATAATACAATATATACTATATTATGATGAGATCCTGAGGCATGATAATTATGATGATGTATGACACTGCACAGGAATGCACCTTTAATTGTGAATTAATGAGTAAAAAATTTTAAATTAACCCTATTTTTCGCGCTTCCGGGGCGTCACATGACTTTATTGTGAAATTTTTAAATGAGGAAGAAATGATTTAAAAAGAGTTGCTTGTTGAATTTTCCATGCGAACGTGTTTAACATGACATCATGAATAACAGCATCAGTTTTAAAATGTGTGGAGAAAGGGTGGTTTATGCATGGCACCACGTTCATGTAAGTAGTATGGTTACCTACTTGTTCATAGGATTGCTTTACTGAGCTTGATGTGCTCACCCCTTTCATTTTCTCACACAGATAATCTCCAGTAGATGTTGAGGCAACTGAGTACTGCATTCCGGATATCCGTTGCTGCCCATCATTTAAGGTATATACACTTGTACATATTGTATCTAAATAAGCATAGCATAGTAACACGTTTGTAAGTAACTTTAGGGGATGTATAAATATTATAAACACTTATAAATGACTGAAAAAAATTAAGTTATACAGTAAATGAATGGTGGGACTGGCATTGATGGACAACCCAATTGTTAGTGGAGTGTGGTCACGATCAGAGAACAGGTAAGCATGAAAGAAAATAATAAAATGAGAAAAAATTATTTTAATTTTTGGGTAGTTTTGGGTCGTGACATATAAAGGTGGTATCAGAGCAGAAATTGGTCTGATGTGTGTCAGTGTCAGTAATTAGGAAATTACATCCCCGTGTTACTGTGCTTGGCTAGATACAATAGTGTATATCGAGATGGGTTTTAATTAAGAAATGGTTGAGAATGCAGGAATACCTAATATTAGTCGCGATAGAGAAGGTAGAGCATGAGGTAGAGGTCGTAGAGGTAGACCTGAGCTTGCTAATCGTGCTGAGTTGACCTATGAGAATCAGGATGATATTGAAATAGAGACTAATGTTGAGCATGCCTCACAGAGTCCGACAGAGTGATCGGATAGTATTGAGACACGCTTCGCGAGGTTGGAGCGGAGTGTGGAGAATATTTTGGGAGCAAATTGCTCAGAGTATACATAAGATTTGAGGGCGAGTCAGAGAATTGATGAAAGTCCGCTCGACCCATCTTAAGAGTTAGACATCCAGAGTTGACAACAGAAATATTTCTGGATGTATTCCGATGATAGAATATCCCGAACATTGTTTAAAGGAAATTATAAATAAAATTCCTTACTCTGACCCAGAGGAATTGATTTATTGATGAGTATGGAACTCAGTTTATATCCCTGGGCAGGTATTACTTTGACATTATGGGCAGTGAGCGTCGAGATGTCTAAAAGTTCATGGAAGGGCTCAAATTGTCAATTAAAGTCCGATTGGCCCCGTTAGATATCACTACTTATACCGAGGCAGTGCGCAGAATACAGTTGTGTGAATAAGATTGAGTGTTGCACGCCTATGAGATTAGGAAAGGTAGTAAGGGTCAAAATAGAGACAGAAAGAGAATTGAGAATGACAGAAATGTCAGAACGGGAAAAAGGTAATTGGTAAAAGATCTAATTTGATGAGTTATACAGTAAGATGATTGGTAAGGTCCCAGTGCATCCAATATCAGCACTTTTGAGGGGTATTGTGATTGGAGAACCCCGATCTGCTATAGATCACTATAGAATATGTTGTAAATACCACAGAAGTAAGACCTACACCTACATATTATTGATGAAAATGACCGTTAAGTGTGGTAAGACGGACCATTTATTAATGATTGCTCAGAGTTGGGCGAGATTGCCCTACAGAAAGGTAAAGAGATAGAGAAAACCCTGTTGAGATAGCTGCATCAAAAAGGGAGGCCGCAGCCGAAGAGAAAAGGAAAGTAGACTGTTGGACGAAGGTGAGTGTATGTCTTGGACCAGGACACTACTGATGTTTCACAGGATGTGGTGAAGGATACCACACTGCTTATGAATAAAGAAGTAATTGTGTTAATTGATCCTGGTGCCACGTAATTCTTCATACCGCCTTCATTAGCATTTGAGTAAAAGACATGAATGCCTACACTCTTGGGCACAATGCTGATAAATGAGTACCCCAATAGAGGAAGGTTAACTAACAAAATAATTATGAAGAGATTTTAAGTTGAAAACGGGGGAAGAAGTATAAACCAGTCGATTGGAATATGAATAATTTGAAGTAATATTTGAGAATAAAATTGATCGGCTGCAAATTATGATGTTCAGAGCTCTATTCTAAGACAATGCTATTTTACCCCTGGAAAGTATACAGTAAGTTTTGACAAGTGATATACGGAATGAGTAATGACAGAGTTTTGTTATAAGTGGTATACGAAAAGAGATAAGCTTTGCGATGTGATAGATCCTAAATATAAGATGTACTGGAGTAAGAGGCGCATGCTAGGTAAGAATACCCTTAAAATATGAAGTAATTTGGATTAAAGTGAATAGTAATGAATATGAATTGTGACCACAGGGACTGATATGTAAAGTAATTATGGTTAAGTCAAGGGTTAATAAAGGTATTTCAAAATACCTCCCCGCCTGAAGACTTGACAGCGTCTAGAAATATATATATAATCTATGACTTGAAATCGACCGTGGTAAGATATATACATTTGAAATTTGGACACCTTCACTAGTACGATAAAGAATTATAAAATTCGATTAATTATGAAGGTTAAAATATTAAAATTTAATAAAAGCCGTTAATATAAGAAAAAGGAAATGACGCGGGTTAGTACCTTGAACGAGAGTAATTTTGAAGTGATATTATACATTTATGCGTACATAGGTCAAGGATATGGGCGATTGAAATATGTAGTGGAGCTTAACTACAATGAGTTATTTAAACTTTACCTGGACCGATTTATCATCATCCTTATTGATGATATGTTGGGTGTAGTTAAAGTCCAGGGCGAATTATAAGCAGCAATTGGAAAATTACTTTTACAGATGGTTGCTGCGAGTACTAAAAAGGGTATACTTTGTTGACACGTTTAACTAAGAAAGCATGGTATTTGAATGTGATGATAGACGTGATAGGAGTTTTGGTGTAATGAAGTATGAACTGACCACCGTGATTATTTTCACCATACCCAACAGCTCAAGAGGTTCTCCGTGTGTATGAATGAACTATGTATTGATGCAAAAGGGAAGATAGTCGATTGTGGATTCAGACAACTCAAGGATCATAAAATAAACTATCTGACCCATGATTTAAAGTTGACAGCGGTAGTACTTGTACTGAGGATATGGTACTATTATATACATTGTAAGAAATTTTGGGTATGCACTGATCATAAAGCCCCAAGTATCTGTTTTCACAAAAAGAGTCGAATATGAAATAATAAAGTAGGTTAGAGCTTCTGAGAGATTTTGATTGTGAAAAATTGTACCCCCCAGGAAAGGCTAATGTGACGGTTGATGCCTTGAGCAGAAAGAGCCTCGGGATGGTATTACATATGATGGTCAGAGAGCGTGAGCTGCTAGAGCAGTTGTGAGCCTCAGTAGTGATGTGATCCCTTCTGATGATGATAGTGATTGTGTGACAGCTAGCCTGAGACTAGAACCGGATGAGAGTGCCCGGATTTTACAGGCTTAGCGTGATGATCGACATGGTATCGATAGTTTGGGTCAGATTCAGAAGGGTACAGTGACAGATTTCACAGAGTGTCGATGATTTACAGAGAGGTTCAGAGACAGTATAAGTGCACCCCAAGACCACAGTTGATGAGATAGTAATATTGTCAGCAGCTTACTCTTCGGGATATACAGTGCATACGAAAAGTAACGATTATATATGAAATCTCTAAAAAGGGTATTGGTAGTCAGATGTGAAAAGAGATATGGTAGAGATTGTGGAAAAGTGCCTAGTATGTCAGCAGAATAAGGTAGAGTATTAAAAGTCTGCAGAGTTATTACAGCCTCTACCTATATCGACACGGCACGAAAATGGGTGCAAGTCTCCATGAATTTCGTGATGGGTTATAGAGGACTCATATGAGTCACGAGGCTATTTAGATGATAGTTGCTAAGTTGACTGAGTCTACCCACCTCCTGGTTATGAAATCCCCAGATACTCAAAGTGTGTATGAGGATTCAGGTATAAGGAAGATTGTGGAACATTATGTAGCGTTCCAGTGAACATTGTATTATATAGGGATTCCCACTTCACTTCCCATTCGGGAAATATTTTTCAGGAAGCTACGGGAACCCAATTTAGTATTTGCACAGCTTTTCATCCTTAGACAGATGGTCAGTTAGAGAGGACTGTACAGGTTCTGGAGGATACGATGAAAGTGTGTGCCATTGATTTTATAAGCTCCTGGGATGATCAGTTGTTACAAATTGGATCCGTCAATAACGACATGTGTCACTTGAGTATCGGGATAACAAGATATGAGGCATAGTATGACCGTAGGGGTTGTTTCCCCGACTTGGATAAGAAAAAGTGGGTGACAGATAGAAACTTCTTCCGAATTTGTATAATAAGTCTCTGAGGATGTTCAGTTAAGGGAGACATTAAGAACATCTCAGAGCAGACAAAAAACATTGGAATTCACCGAGGGTGAATCAGTAATTGTTAAAGTTATTTGTCCTAAGGGAATAAGGACATAGCAAGACTCGGGAAGAAGGCAAATTAAGTTTTTCTGCATGAAAATTTTGAGAGATTGGGCAAGTGGGAGATAAGACCTGTAGGTTGGCGTTATCACCTGAATAAATAGGCATCCACAATGTGTCCTATCTTTTGATACTTCGGTAATACTATCCAGATCCAGCATAGGTGATCAGATATGAACTCCAACAGTTCAGCTCAGTGCAAATATAAGTATATTGAAAAAGTTGATTCGGGCATTAAATAGGAAAGCGAAAGTATTGAGGTTTAAGACGATCTCCCTAGTTAAAGTTCTTGAGAAGTATTACACTCCGGAAAAAGGTCACATGAGAATTAAAAAGTATGATACGATTGATGTACCCGGAGTAGTTTATGGACTCATATGACTTGATTCTAATTTAGAGGACCAAATTTCATAAGTGGAGGAGATTGTAAGACCCAATTTTATTGTAAGAGCAAAAGGGAATAAATAAAAATTTACGAGTGCATTTAAAAATACAAAAGGACTGAAATGGAATTCTCAAACGCGTGCAAGGGCAAAATGATCAAAAGATCGAAAGCCGGTGTAAATTAGATAAGAAAAATTTAATTAAAAATAATGGATTGAGAAATCTTGGTCAATAAAGGTGAAATAAATTTATTTTGGGTTAAATTGATCAAGATATCAATTTATTGGAATTAATCAGCCAAAAACGAGATTTGTGCCAACCAAAAGTCACACATACGAAATTTGGCATACAACTTCTGCTCTTGTAGGGTCTGCAATACAATCCTGAGGTGCTTCTCATGTTCTTCCTCGAATTTTGAGTATACTACTATGTCATCGATGAAGACGATAACAAACTGATCCAAATATGGCTTGAACACATCGTTCATCAATGCCATGAAAGTTGTGGGAGTATTCGTCAATCCAAATGGTATAATCAAAAACTCATATTGGCCATATCGAGTCCTCAATGCTGTCTTGGGCACACCTCCACTCCGAACTCTCAACTGATGATACCCGACCTCAAATCTATCTTAGAAAAGACCTGAGCTCCCCAAAGCTGATCCAACAAGTCATCAATGCATTGAAGGGGATACCTATTCTTGATAGTAGCCTTATTCAACAATCTATAATCTATACGCAATCAGAGGCTTTCTTCCATCTTCTTTACAAACAAAATCGGTGCTCCCCAAGGTGAAACACTCGATCGGATGAACCCCCTATCCAATAACTCTTGTAACTGTCTCTTGAGCTCCTCCAGCTCAACTAAGGCCATGCCATACGGTGGTCTCAAAATAGGTTTAGTACCAGGCAGCAAATTTATACAAAACTTCATCTCTATGTCTGGTGGTAACCCTAACAATTCATCCAGGAAGACATTTGAGAACTCACTGACCATAGAAATATCTGCCAACTCCAGATGTACCTTATTCGTATCAACCACGTAAGCAATGAAACCTTCAAGATTTTTATTTCTCAGTCAGCATAGTACATTATTTATTGTAATCATATCTACTACTTTCATTTCTTTTCATCAGACTTTACAACATATTTTTCGGGGTTTGAAAACATAATTGTCTTAGCATAACAATCCAAAACAACATGGTTTACAGATAACCAATTCATTCCTAAGATTACATTAAAATCACTCATACTTGACAATATTAGATTGGCTGTGATATCCTTTTCCCCTAGTTTTAGCTTACAGTCGTTTAACTCATTTTCAACTAGTTGACTGTTATTCATAGGAGTACTAATTAACATCATTCTACGTAAAGGTGTACGCTCTACATGTTTTGCTAACTTACATGCAAATGAAGGCGATACAAATGAATGCGTGGCACTAAGATCAATTAAAACATGGGCTTCTAAATCATACATCAGGATGTTACCTTTAATCACATCCGACGAAGCATCAGCTGTGCCCTAGTCCAAGGTATGTACTCGCCCTCGTCCAATAACTTGCTTCCCTTTCTCCTCTGTCGTCACTCTCATTTTCAACATAGACATATCAGCTGGAACTCTCTCCGACTCCTTGCCCTTCTTTGGGGCAATATCTATAACCTCTAGGTAAACTCTAGCTGTGTGCTCTGGCTTCCCACATCTGAAGCATAATCCACTAGAAATAGTACACGGTCTACCTCCATGGAATCTACCACATCTACTACACTGCTCAGTGTTAGGCCTTGGTCCTCCAATCACAACACCTCTAGCTGGAGCTATAGTCGGATATGCAAGAGATCTAACACTCTTCTTCTGTACTTCATCGATCTTTGGTCTCTTACCAAAGAGTCTCCTCCCTCCTTGATATCTGAAACCTCTGGCATTGTCACTCACTGACCTCTTCCTGTCTCTGTCTCTACCCTTGCCAACTGTCTTGAACTCAAAGAGATTCCTCTCATAGTCCTGCTCACAGAGTTATACCATGTATACTGCCTCGTCATCGGTAGAGATACCAAATGGAACCAGTCTAGACCGTAATACTGGTCTCAATCTATCTAAAAATTTGTGGACCTTCCTAGTCACACTACTCATGGTATCGGGGTCATATCTACCTAGGGATATAAATTGTGTCTTGTACTCATCCACAGACTGAGTCCCCTAGCTCAACCCTAAGAATTCCATCTGCAATTTCCTCTACACTGTGTCCGAGACATACTACCTCCTGAAGGCATCAAAAATGATATCCCAAGTGATCTATGAGTATCGTGCTCTCAATATAACCTTGGTGGACTTCCACCAATGCTCTATCGATCCCTTCAATAGGAACGTCGTAAATGCAACCATCTCGATCGTTGTATACTCAAAGAATCCATAAAGCTTCTTCATCTCTCCTAGCCAATCCTTTGTGACAATTGTGTCTTTCACCCCACTAAATGACGGTGGTCCAAGCTTTTAAAATTGTCACAATCTATCAAGCTCACAACCATACCCCAACGAACTACCTCCCTACCGTGGAGTAACAGGAGAAGGCGTATCCTGAACTGGTGGGGGTATAGGTGTATCTGTAGACTGTGGCGTCTGAGCTAGTTGTACAGGCATACCAGGTACACCTGCTTCTCTCGACGTAGTTTTTGTATCCTGTCCCTGTCCTCCTGGCAAACTCTGTGCTAGTAACTCTACTATGGTCTCAAGGCGACGCTCTAATCTCGTGAAGCATGCCTCGATACTCTCTGGTACATAAGTGGGATCTGTCGTCTCATCTCGGTTTTCAGGTCTACCTCTACGACCTCGAGCCCTACCTCTAGCCCCTCTACCATGGCTGGTATTAGCCATAATGGCTTAATTTCTGCATTCATAACCATTAATTAGTTTGATTCCCATCTAGTATACACAATTGTAATAGAAAAAAGCATAGTAATATGGGAATGTACACTTTCCTAATTGCTAATACCGACTCACATCAGACCAACTTCGCCCCAATACCATTCTGTCACGAGCTCCCCTCCTATGACCTACCAAAAATCACCACAAATTTTTTTGTAATTTATTTACCTCTCCTTCTTTCATAACTCGACACGAAACCGTTGGGCAGTGATTTGATATTACTCACCTCAAACATATTTATTCCATAACATGCATACATGTCAATACAAGTATCAATTGACTGTAAGTATTCTTCCATCAAAAGTAAACTCATGTACATTAATACAAATACTTGTACATATACATCCCCGACCGTACATTCATTTACATAACTGTATTTTTACAATGTTCAGTACAAAATGTTGCAAATGTGTATACCTTTCGTGCGATGGGTATGCAGTGAATCAAGGAATACCAAACCTTAGCCGTGCTCGACTACTATGGATGCTCTGTAAAGAAGAGGAAATAAAAAGGGGGTGAGCTCACATCTCAGTAAAAAAATAAGGCAAGCAAGTAGATAACCACACTATCTGCAAAATACAATGCTCATGCCATTAAATCATTTCCTTTCCGACTCATATCCAGAGCATGTGTCTTTCTTGAAACATTTATGCAATATATACATATAGATATCAATCATCAGTTATGAAACTGAAAAACATGTTGGTTTAATAATCTCAGCAATTTATGCAAAACATTTCATTTCTCATGTAATTAATATAAATCACATTTTATCATGCCATCTCAATTAAATCAAAACAATATGGCATATCATTATGTGAAAAAGAAGAAAATCTAGTCCTCACCCATCCCTCGGGTTACTGATAAATCTATATTTTTAGAATTATTTGTGCTTAATTTCCTAATTAATTATTTAAATCCCCAATTTATTTTGTTAAGTATCCCCTTTATTTAATTAAAATTCTCATGTTTGCAGATAAATTAAATCCGGATGAATTTTGAATATTTCGATAGAAAATGGATCGAAATTAGGCTAAAATCGAGATTGGACCACGCGAACAACACGAGCCTAGCACATTCAATTGGACAAAAAGACAGATGACATGGAAATATTATTTTTTAAGGAGCCAACGGTGTGAAGAGAAGTGGCCAAACAATGCCAACTCATCTAGGATGGAAAAATTACAATTGTACCCCTAAGTGTGTGTATAAATAGAAAATGATGGCAATTGTAAAGGGGGTGGAAAAATAGGGTAGAATAGGTTTTTTTTTTTTTTAGGTTAACTTTAAAAAGTCTTAGATTCTTTGTTTTTCATTATTCTGCCGATTAGTCTTTTTCTTCTAGCTTCCATATTTCTTTTTTATCTACTATTCTATTGAATTGATTATGGAAATCTTTTCTTCTTAAATTCATATATCTCAGTTGCTTAGAATTATTATTTACCAATCCAGTTTACTTTACACGTTCAGATCATGTTATAGCTAGAAGTTTAATCTATTTCTTGGTCGTAGTCCACATCATTTGCAAAGCTTTAATCATCAATGCCGATCATGATGCTCTGATTCATTATTGCCGATCTAATTTGTTGTGATAATTTTGTGTATCGACTAGTAATATTGGAAGGGTGGAACAATATTGGTTTGGTTGAGGAATGAATGAAACCATGGCTACTGGACAGAAATCGTGGCTATTGGAAAGAAACTGTGGTTATTGGAAAGAAGCCGGTTGATGTTTGATTAATCTTCTTCACCGTGATCCACTGTTTGTGAATGAAGAAATACCTCAACATCCACTGTTCATGATCCACTGTTTGATTAATCTAAAAGTTCATGCTCTTTTTCATCAATTCTTACTGTTAACGTTTTCTTCTTTTTATTATTATTTAGTTCTTCAGTTCGGATCAATTGTTCCATTGGTTTAATTCTTTTATTTTCTTTACTTATTAGTAACCTCTCTTCTAAGTTATATTACCATCAATTTGGCTTTACCTCATGTTTAGTATTGGCCTCTTTTAAACCGTGAATGTTGCAGTGAATGGTTATGTGATTCTCCTCTGTTCTCCCCTGATATAACTTTGATTTACTGGTTATTTTCATTTTCATTTTCCTTGTCACAATTTGAGGTTGATTGGATGTAGGTTGAAGACCAAGGAAGATCGTGAATGCAGCCATCAACAGATTCGTGGTACAGCTGGATGACTAGTGGAACAGGACAGTAATGTGTGTCATTGTCGGTTACAGTAGATACCAGTGGGAGCGGGAGCAGCACCTGGCCACGCATGTCATGGAAGATTGGTGTTGAAGACCACGTCTGAAGCAGCACCTAATTGCACCAGTATAGCAGACTGAGAACACAGAATCGAGAAGCAGATCTGGAACAGAGGACACAACCAGTGAGCACAGCTTGAAACCGAGACCACACCTGGAAACCAGAAAATGAAATGAAGCATGAGCAATGTTTGGAGGGATTTATTGGTTGATTTAAATCTAAGGCTTCTTTGGCATTCAACTCTTACATTAATCCATTTTTCTTACATTTTTAGTATAGTTTAATTAGTGTTAGTTTAGGATAGTTGTTAGTTGTCAATTTAGATTAGTTCTAGTTTTTGTTTTAATTTGTTAATTTAATTTTTAGTCTTAATTTTTAGTTAATAGTTAATTTTATATTTTATGTTTTAGGATTTAATTTTAGTTTAGCATTTTACAAGTTACCTTTAGATTTAATCTAGTTAAATGTGTTTCATGCATTTTTAATTTAGTCTTTATTTTCATTAAGTTTTAGTTTAGTTTAAATTGCATTTTGATTAAGTGGTTTAAATTGCATTTTAGGTTAGTTTAATTGTAGTTTAATTAATCTTGCTTTGTTATTTTTATATTTGCATTTTATTTTAATCGTGTTAATTAGCTTTAACTGTTTTAATTTCTTTTATAGGTTTTTTTTTATTTTAATTGCGTGGAGCACTGTAAGTAATTTTGCTCGGTTTTATTTAGTCTTTATTATTTTATTGCTTTCTAGTATTTTTAATTTTAGATTTAGTAGATCACCAACCTTAATCTCATAATTTGCTAGAATATACTTAGGGTAAAATTAACCGGTAGTTGATTAAGCTAACCAACTTCTCTGAGGGACAATAACTCGGGACTCAAATCCTATTATTACTTGTATGACCCGTGCACTTGTGGACAATACCTTCAGGGCGTGTCATGTTTTTGGTGCCGTTGTCGGGGAAGTTTTAATTAGTCGTTAATTGATATCGGTAAAATTATGCTTAGGTGTAATTCTAGCTTGTAAATATTTAGGTTTTAAATATTTAGATCCTTAGTTTAGTTTAGTTAACTTTCTTATAATAAAAAAAAAAAAACAAAAAACAAATAATAAAAATTTCTAAGGACTTTCTGATGTTTGCATACGTAGAGTCAGGAGTTTTGATTGCTTTCTTCTATATCCTGAAATTGAACGAACTCTTAGGAAAATTCGAAAGGATTCTAGGAAATTTATAGCTCCGCAACAAAACATGATGGCAGAAAATAGGGAAAGTAGGACTGTTGGAGATTATGCGATGTCGACAATTTAAGGATATTATACTGGGATTAGGCCACCAGCTATCCCTGCTAATAATTTTGAAATTAAGCCTTCCATCCTTCAGATGATCCAGACTTCTTTACAGTTCAGTGGGCTTCCACACGATGACCCACATGCTCACCTTGGGCAATTCCTGGACTTGTGCAACACGTTCAAACATAATGGATTATCTGATGATGCGCTTAGGCTCAGACTATTCCCCTTTTCACTTAGGGATAGGGTGAGACACTCATTGACCTCCCTACCTCCAGGATCAATTTCTACATAGGGCGAGTTAGCCCACCAATTTCTAGCCAAATTTTTTCCTCCCTCTAAAATGGCCAAACTCCGTAGCGATATATCAGCCTTTGCTCAGTACGACTCTGAATCCCTTTACGAGGCATGGGAACGATATAAAGAGCTTCTTAGGAAGTGCCCTCACCATGGCCTACCTCTATGGCTGCAAGTCCAGACCTTCTACAATGGACTTACAAGCCAAAATAGGACCATAGTGGACGCTGCTTCGGGTGGGGCCTTGATATGCAAAACAGAGGAGGAGGCTTATGAGCCGCTAGATAAGATGGCGACTAACAACTATAAATGGTCCTCGAAAAGGTAATTGCCAAAGAAATCGACGGGTTTATATAAGCTCGACACTCTGTCCACCTTGACCTCTCAAATCGCCAATCTTACAAAGAAGGTGGAGTCGCTCAGTACCCAATCTAATCCTTCCAACAATCCTAACCCTGTGTTTTCTGTCCAAAGTCCTTTTCTCTCTTATAATCGGTGTAGTGGTACCCATGCTGTAGATAGGTGTCCACTCAACTTAGAATCGGTTCAGTATGTTGCTCCCAAGCAACATAACAACCCTTTTTCAAACACCTATAATCCAGGGTGGAGGAACTATCCTAACTTTTCTTGGAGCCAAAACCAAGGGCAAGCTTCTAATTCTAGATCAGTAGGACCCCCAGGTTTTGAAGCTCCACCGGTTCAGGTACCACCACAGTATCAATTTCCTCACCTCCCAGCACCACAGTATCCACATCATCCACCTAACCATTCCCATCCATCCCACGTCCATCAACCACCACCACAACCCCAGCACTTACTAGCAGCTGATAAGAAACCCTCACTTGAGGAACTGTTCACAGCAATCTTGCAAAATCAAGCAGCTTCAATTAAGAACTTAGAGGTCCAGGTGGGACAAATAGCAAACGCTCTTAGTCAACATCCTCAGGGGACCCTTCCTAGTAACACTAAAGCCAATCCTGTTAGGCAAAGGGAAGGGAACGAACATGTGAAAGCCATCACCCTTAGGAGTGGCAGAGAGCTAGTAACTCCCCCTGTTAAGTCCAGACCTGACCAGCCCATAGTTGAAAAACCCATAGGTTCTAGTGAAGTAGCTTAGAGGGAGCAAGAATCGAAAGATCAAGCTGCAAAGGAAACAAAGCCAGGCAATTCTTCACCTTTACCTGTTTCTTTATCACAACCTTCTTTATCCTCTGATGCTACAAAAGTTTTCACTACATCTCCTCATGTTAGACCACCAATCCCTTTTCCTCAGAGAGTTCAAAATAAAAAATTGGACCAACAATTTGCAAAATTCCTTGAGGTTTTTAAGAAACTTCACATCAACATTCCATTCGCAGATGCCTTAGAGCAAATGCCAAGCTATTTGAAGTTTATGAAGGACATCCTCTCTAGGAAAAGAAGATTGGAAGATTACGAGACGGTGGCCTTAACTTAGGAATGTAGTGTCATTATCCAGAGAAGGTTACCCCCCAAGCTAAAGGATCCCGAGAGTTTTACCATACCATGCACTATTAGAAATTTATTCTTTGGTAGAGCCCTGTGCGATTTAGGAGTTAGTATAAATTTGATGCCATTGTCTATCTATCATAAGTTAGGAATAAGGGATGCCAAGCCCACCACAGTGACCCTTTAGTTGGCCGATCGATCAATTAAATATCCAAAAGGGGTCATTGAGGATGTCTTAGTAAAAGTGGACAAGTTTATTGTCCCTACAGATTTTATCATGTTAGACATGGAGGAAGATAGGGAAGTCCCAATTATACTAGGCAAGCCATTCCTAGCAACTGGTGGAACTTTAATAGATGTACAAAAGGGGGAGTTAATAATGAGAGTTCAAGATCAAGAAGTCAAGTTTAATGTGTTTAAATCTCTAAGGTTCCCTGACGACTCTCACGATTGTTTTAGGATGGATTTAGTAGATAAGGACATCACTGAGGAGTTTTCCAAGACATATCCTTTAAACCCTTTAGAAGCCTCCTTAGTGAAATATGTTGATCTTAGAGATTACAGTGAAGATAATGATGAGGTCTACAAGACCTTACAGTTATTAGAGGTCACTCATTTTGAGGAAATTACCTAATTTGAGACACTAGACTCTTCATCTATTCCAATTTCAAATATCTTTCCATCCACCAGTGATCCTCCAACATTAGAACTCAAGCCTTTACCCTTACACCTTAGGTATGCTTACTTAGGTGAATCCTCCACACGACCGATAATAGTATCTGCTGCTCTCTCTAGTGATCAGGAGGCAAAATTATTACAAGTGTTAAGAGAGCATCAAAAGGCTATAGGCTGGTCTATCTCTGACCTTGAGGGTATTAGTCCCTCTATCTGTATGCATAAGATACTATTAGAGGAGCGGTATAGGTCATCCATAGAGCACCAGCGTCGATTAAACCCTGTAATGAAAGAAGTTGTCAAGAAGGAGATCATCAAGTGGTTAGATGTAGGGATTATCTATCCCATTTTTGATAGTACCTGAGTGAGCCCAGTACAATGTGTCCCTAAGAAGGGAGGGATGGCAGTGGTCGAAAATGAAAATAATGAGATCATCCCCACTAAGATTGTCATTAGTTGGCAAGTATGTATGGATTATAGGAAACTCAACAAGGCTACCAAGAAAGACCACTTCCCTTTATCCTTCATTGACCAAATGTTAGATCGATTAGCTAGTCACGAATTCTACTGTTTTCTAGACGGATACTCTGGGTACAATCAAATAGCTATAGCCCCAGAAGTCCAAGAAAAGACTACCTTCACATGTCCCTATAGGACCTTTGCTTTTAGAAGAATGCTTTTTGGCCTATGCAATGCACCTGCTACATTCCAACGTTGCATGATGGCCATATTCCATGATATGGTGGAGGATTTTCTTGAGGTTTTCATGGACGATTTCTCAGTATTTGGGGATAGCTTTGATTTATGTTTGCAGAATTTAGCACTAGTGCTGAGGAGGTGTGAAGAAACAAACTTAGTGCTTAATTGAGAGAAATGCCACTTTATGGTGAAAGAAGGTATAATGCTAAGGCACAAAGTCTTTGCTAGAGGGATAGAAGTGGATAAGGCTAAGGTGGAAACTATTGAGAAGTTACCTCCCCTTACCACTGTAAAAGGAATTCGAAGTTTCCTGGGCCATGTAAGATTTTACAGAAGGTTCATTAAGGATTTTTCTCAGATATCTAAGCCTTTATGTAATCTCCTTGAGAAGGACACTGTGTTTTGCTTTGATGAGAGATGCTTAGAAACATTTAAGACTTTGAAGGAAAAATTAGTTACAACCCTTGTAATCATAGCTCCAGATTGGAGTTTACCTTCTGAGCTTATGTGTGATGCAAGTGATTATGCTGTTGGGGCTGTACTAGGATAAAGAAAAGGAAGAGTCTTTTATGCTATTTACTACACAAGCAAAACACTTAATGAGGCCCAAATGAACTATGCTACTACCGAGAATGAGCTGTTAGCTGTGGTATTTGCCTTTGATAAGTTTCGCTCCTATCTCATTGGTACTAGGGTAGTAGTATATACTGATCATGCTGCCATTAAGTACTTAGTGTCCAAGAAAGATGCAAAGCCGAGGCTAATTCGATGGATCCTCCTACTACAGGAGTTTGACTTGGAGATTAGGGATAGGAAAGGTACGGAGAATCAGGTTACTGACCATTTATCTAGATTAGAGAGTGGACATAAAGAAGATGGTACAGCTATTAATGAATCCTTTCCTGATGAGCAGCTATTTACTTTCGGGCACTCTAGATTACCTTGGTACGCTGATTTTGTAAATTATCTGGCGAGCAATGTGATGCCACCTGATTTGACTGCCCAACAAAGGACAAAGTTTTTTAGTTATGTCAAGTATTATGTTTGGGATGAACCCTTCCTATACAAGCAATGTAAAGATCAAATTTTGAGAAGGAGTGTTCCAATGGAAGAAGTAGAGGATATAATTAGACATTGCCATTCTTCTTATTATAGAGGGCATTTTGGAGGCGAGAGGACAGCAGCCAAGGTTTTGCAATTTGGATATTACTAGCCCAAGTTATTTAAGGATACCCACTACTTTGTGCTGAAATGTGATAGATGTCAGAGGGTAGGAAATATTTCCAAAAGAAATGAGATGCCTCTGACTAATAGTTTAGAAGTAGAACTCTTTGATGTCAAGGGCATTGATTTCATGGGACCATTTTTTCCTTCATATAGCAATCTCTATATTCTAGTGACTGTGGACTATGTATCGCAATAGGTTGAAGCGATGGCTTTACCGACTAATGATGCCAAGGTGGTAGTAAGGTTTTTAAAGAAGAATATTTTCACATGATTTGGCACACCTAGGGCTATCATTAGTGATGGAGGATCCCACTTTTGCAATCGAAGTTTTGATGGGTTGTTAAAGAAATATGGGGTCAAACATAAGGTAGCTACTGCTTATCACCCACAAACGAGTGGCCAAGTAGAGTTGTCCAATAGGGAAATTAAGGGGATATTAGAGAAAACAATGAACCCAAGTAGGAAGGACTGGTCCATTAGGTTAGAGGATGCACTTTGGGCCTATAGGACAGCCTTCAAAACACCTTTAGCAATGTCCCCTTATCAGCTTGTTTATGGTAAAGCCTGTCATCTACCAGTAGAGATAGAACATAAGGCCTATTGAGACCTTAAGAATCTGAATTTCAATTTAAAGGCAGCAGGGGAGAAGAGGCTGCTACAACTTAATCAGTTAATAAGTTCAGGTTGCAGGCATATGAGAATGCCAAGCTCTATAAGGAAAAGACTAAGCGATGGCATGATAAGAACATTAAGGAGAGACACTTCGAGTCAGGCCAACAGGTTCTGTTGTTTGATTCACGCTTGAAGCTGTTTCCAGGAAAGCTTAAGTCTAGGTGGTCAGGTCCTTTTACCATTACACAAGTATTCCCTCATTGAGCCATTGAAATTATAGATGAGACCTCGAATCAACCCTTTAAGGTTAATGGGGGCAGACTAAAACACTATTTTGGGGGAGGGTTTGATCATCAGCATTTTGTTACCACTTTAACTGACCCTCCTACTTCTAATCCTGCTACTTAGCTTCATTTTTCTTTTTCACTTTTTGTACAGTTCTTTTCTTTTCTGTTGTTTCTTTCTTTGGTTATTTTGCAGATGCCTTTTCTAGAATTACCTTTTCAATCAAGCTTCAATTGTTCATCATCATCAGAAAGGGGAGTACTCTGTTTATGAACTTCAATTCTTATATTATCTGCACATTGAGGATACTGTGCACTTTAAGTTTGGGGGAGGGGATATCACTTTAGCATTTTTCAAAAATTTGGGCAAAATTGAAAATTTTTTCAATATTTTTTTCGAAAATCTGAGCTTAAACTGTTTGATTTTGGGATGACTTAGTAATTACCATGTAGTTTTTCCATATTCCGATGATATGACCCCATGATTAAGTCTGATTTTGATTGAATGAGAAGCATGATTATAGGACAAGCATGAAGTTGAATTCTTGAATTTGTCTTAATTCTGATTGTGATTGCCTCATCTTATGCACATGTCATGTCATGAATCTGTATATTTATTTAGAGAAAGCTTATGTGGACATAGGATTGCATTTGTTCAATTGATTTTGTGCATCATATTCTAGAATTTGTTTGATCTAATCTCGAGGTGAAATATTGGATCACACTTAATTAGGGAGATGATTCAGGCCATCTTTGGATCGTTTGAGCCTTTCTAGCCATCCCTGTACATATTTTAACCCTAGTCACCTATCTGAGCCAAATAAGCCTTTCTCTGTAAATACACCTGCGTTAATATCCTTAGCTTAAATATTCTTTTCCTATCCCTTACCCCGAAAGCATGGAAAGTCATTGGATATATTGTGAGCTTTGTACATATGGGTATCTGGTGATATTGAAAATTCAAAAAAAAATTGAAAAAAAAAAAGAAAAAGAAAAGAAGAGAGATGAAAAATACAAAAATAGAATAAAATGTTTAGCAAAAGAAATAAGTTTGGGGGAAATAATTTGAGCTCTTACATTAAAGATCCTAGAAGTAATGCATGTTAAGGGGTAATTAAACCTAAATCGACTTTATCATACCTTAGCCCCAGCCTTACATTACAAGATTAATGAAGTCCTCTTGATCTTTAGTTAAGTGTGACTACATTAGAGGAGAGAGAAGTGAAAAGCAAACTTATGGGAATGATCACATGTCTTTGACTTTGCATCACTATGTTTGCGTAATCAGATCCGGGTAATGTACTGTGAAGTGACTTTGACATTTTCATACACACGAGGGATCCAATTTGGGTTAGGGCTTATGATTGAATGATTCTGAGTGTTGGACTTATAATTGTGATTCTTTGATTTCATAGTCTGTACTTTTTCTTTGAGGATAATATTGGGGAAATTATTGTGTTTAGTACTTGTCATTCCTATAATTATTTTGTTTTGCTTAAGGACAAGCAAAAGCTCAAGTTTGGCGGTGTGATAATTCTATATTTTTAGAATTATTTGTACTTAATTTCCTAATTAATTATTTAAATCCCCAATTTATTTTGTTAATTATCCCCTTTATTTAATTAAAATTCTCATATTTTCAGATAAATTAAATCCGAATGAATTTTGAATATTTCGATAGAAAATGGACCGAAATTGGGCTAAAATCGAGATTGGACCACGCAGACAACACGAGCCTAGCACATTCAATTGGATAAAAAGACAGATGACGTGGAAATATTATTTTTCAAGGAGCCAATGGTGTGAAGACAAGTGGCCAAAAATGCCAACTCATCTAGGATGGAAAAATTACAATTGTACCCCTAAGTGTGTCTATAAATAGAAAATGATGGCAATTGTAAAGGGGGTGGAAAAATAGGGTAGAATAGTTTTTTTTTTTTTTAGGTTAACTTTAAAAAGTCTTACTTTCTTTGTTTTTCATTATTCTGCCGATTAGTCTTTTTCTTCTAGCTTCCATATTTCTTTTTTATCTACTGGTCTATTGAATTGATTATGGAAATCTTTTCTTTTTAAATTCATATATCTCGGTTGCTTAGAAATATTATTTCCCAATCCAGTTTACTTTACACGTTCAGATCATGTTATTGCTAGAAGTCTAATCGATTTCTTGGTTGTAGTCCACATCATTTGCAAAGCTTTAATCATCAATGCCGATCATGATGTTCTGATTCATTACTGCTGATCTAATTTGTTGGGATAATTCTTTGTATCGATTGGTAATATTGGAAAGGTGGAACAATATCGGTTTGGTTGAGGAATGAATGAAACCGTGGCTACTAGATAGAAACCGTGGCCACTGGAAAGAAACTATGGTTACTGGAAAGAAATCAGTTGATGTTTGATTAATCTTCTTCACCGTGATCCACTATTTGTGAATGAAGAAATACCTCAACATCCACTGTTTGTGATCACTGTTTGATTAATCTAAAAGTTCATGCTCTTTTTCATCAATTCTTACTGTTAACGTTTTTTTCTTTTTATTATTATTTAGTTCTTCAGTTCAAATCAATTGTTCCATTGGTTTAATTCTTTTATTTTCTTCACTTATTAGTAACCTCTCTTCTAAGTTATATTACCATCAATTTGGCTTTGCCTTATGTTTAATATTGGCTTCTTTTAAACCGTGAATGTTACAGTGAATGGTTATGTGATTCTCCTATGTTCTCCCCTGTTATAACTTTGATTTATTGGTTATTTTCATTTTCATTTTCCTTGTCATGGGTTGAGGTTGATTGGATGTAGGTTGAAGACCACGGAAGATCGTGAATGCAGCCATCAACAGATTCGTGGTACAGCTGGATGACAAACGGAACGGGACAATAATGTGTATCGTTGTCGGTTGCAGTAGATACCAGCGGGAGCGGGAGCAGCACCTGGCCACGCATGCCATGGAAGATTGGTGTTGAAGACCACGTCTGAAGCAGCACCTAATTGTACTAGGATAGCAGACTGAGAACACAAAATCGAGAAGCAGATCTGGAGTAGAGGACACAACCCGTGAGCACAGCCTGAAACCGAGACCACACCTGGAAACCAGAAAATGAAATGAAGCATGAACAGTGTTTGGAGGGATTTATTGGTTGATTTAAATCTAAGGCTTTGTTTGGCATTCAACTCTTGCATTAATCCATTTTTCTTGCATTTTTAGTATAGTTTAATTAGTGTTAGTTTAAGATAGTTGTTAGTTGTCAATTTAGATTAGTTTTAGTTTTGTTTTTTATTTGTTAATTTAATTTTTAGTCTTAATTTTTAGTTAATAGTTAATTTTATATTTTATGTTTTAGGATTTAATTTTAGTTTAGCATTTTACACGTTACCTTTAGATTTAATCTAGATTAAATGTGTTTCATGCATTTTTAATTTAGTTTTTATTTTCTTTAAGTTTTAGTTTAGTTTAAATTGCATTTTGATTAAGTAGTTTAAATTGCATTTTAGGTTAGTTTAATTGTAGTTTAATTAATCTTGCTTTGTTATTTTCATATTTGCATTTTATTTTAATCGCGTTAATTAGCTTTAACTGTTTTAATTTCTTTTGTAGTTTTTTTTATTTTAATTGCATGGAGCACTGTAAGTAATTTTGCTCGGTTTTATTTAGTCTTTATTATTTTATTACATTCCAGTATTTTTAATTTTAGATTTAGTAGATTACCAACCTTAATCTCATAATTTGCTAGAATATACTTAGGGTAAAATTAACCAGTAGTTGATTAAGCTAACCAACTTCTCTGTGGGACGATAACTCAGGACTCAAATCCTATTATTACTTTTACGACTCGTGCACTTGCGGACAATACCTTCAGGGTGTGTCAGCTACCTTTTTCACACACAAAGTCACATGTTCAGATTATAAAATAATGTGATAATTCATTCAAGAAATCTCAAGTGAATGAAAAGAGATAGGCGACTACATGTTTCGAGATTATGATCATAACTCAATTTTCGTGATCCCAGGCTACACAATACTCGGTGTACGGGGTCTCACATTTGCTGTAACGGGAGGTTTGTCAAATCCTTTACCGTCAGCTCACAGCTCAATAACATTGTGTACTCACAGTACATTATACTCCATGTGATATACACAGTACAAAGTACTCCATGGACCCATTCCTCATAGTCGGGTTGCTTGCCATAAGTCTTAGCCCTCATTCCATGGATAATAGTTTTTCCATAGCCCTCAGCAATATCTCAAAATATTACACGTGTGAGCATATAATTGGTGCGACATACAGTTAGCACAAGCTCCCAACACGGTTGTTTCATGCTCTCTCCTTTTTAAATCTAGTGTGAGTAATGCTCCCAACACTATGTCATGTAAAACTGCGTATGAGAGATGCTCCAATACACTATCATGCATCAATCAATAAAACTGAGTACGATCAATGCTCGCAGTACTCTATCATGTATAAATCGCATAAAAATCAAGTACGAGAATATACTCAAGTACTATGTGATGCATATCTTATAAAATCTAATGCGAGTATTCTCTAGCACCAATGGTTTTCACACAAACCCGATAGATGGCTTATTTCAGTTGAAATTTCACTCAATCAAATCAAATCAGCACTCAAATGTGTTGTTTTCGTATATACATGAAAACATTAGCCATTCTATCAATGCAACCATCAAAACTAGTCACAAAACATGCATCTTAAGCTTTTTACCCTTAAATTGGATAAAACCACAATTTACCTTATCGGTTCCTATCACAACTTTTCTATACACGGGATTTCATATTCAATATAATAATCAAAATTCTATTCGAATTATGTGTAGCTACCTCTAGCTACTCATGAAATTCCCTTACCTCGGATCACTTCACGTGACCTCACTTTCTCGGTGCTGCTCACTCTCGTAGTTCGATCAGCTTCCAATATCAACCTCGAAGCTGTTAATAATTATTCACATCAATATACCTAAATATACTTAGTTTCCACTTGCATGAATCTAAATCAATGCATTTAGCACTTTTTACACTTATTTGACCTTATTTCATTTTATTGGACTTTACTCTTTCTTAAGTCCAATCGATTTTACCAATCATTTCTCTGGAACCTATTAGACTCATTCAAGTCTACTGATTCGAATTAAACTGATAATTTTATTTTTAATAGAATTATTTGTGCTTAATTTCTTAATTAATTATTTAAATCCCCATATTATTTTATTAATTATCCCCTTAATTAATTAAAATTCTTTAATGTGCATATAAATTAAATTCGGATGAAACTCAGTCGTTTAGTCGAAATTGGGCTGAAAACAGGCTATAGGAGACTAGACAACTTCTAATTTGTAGACCGACTCACCAGTCATCTGGATACGCATGATACCAGGTATCCGTATTTTATTCGCTCCTAAACGATAAGATCGACGGACACCGTGCCAACCTTTTAGAAGATTCACACCGGGCCACATTGCACAACCAATTGGATAAAAAGACTAATGACATGGAAATATCTACTCTGTAGCAAATAAAATGAAGACAAGTGGCCAAACAATGCCAACTCATCTAAGATGAAAAAATTACCATTGTACCCCTAAGTGTGTGTATAAATAGAATATGATGGCAATTGAAAAAAGGAAGTAGGAAGTAAGGTAATCTAGGGTAGAATAGGAGTAGTGTAGTTTAGGGTAAATTTAGGATTTATTTTCCTTGTTTTTAAGATTTCTTTCCGGCAGCCACCATTTTTTTACTATTCATGTCAACTTTCATTTTCATGAAAAGCTTTTGTTAAT
Source organism: Firmiana major (assembly GCA_033439115.1). Classification (NCBI taxonomy): domain Eukaryota; kingdom Viridiplantae; phylum Streptophyta; class Magnoliopsida; order Malvales; family Malvaceae; genus Firmiana; species Firmiana major. The sequence goes on from CM065912.1 coordinate 24,426,793, forward strand.
TCTTGTTCTTAGTTATTTTTACATTAATGAATAGTTACCATTTCTTTTTCTCTTCTTCTTGATTTTGTTAAAATTCCTTTGGTTATTATGTTGGTTTCATGTCTTTGATTTTTCCATTGTTATTCAGATTTATGATCTTAAGGGGGCAGCCAAGTATTATGAGAGGATATACATAGCTGGTGACAGTGGCTAAGCATTCTCTCCTTGCTCCGTTGCATCCATTTACTTACAGGTCATTTAGTTTGTTGTTTCCGAATCATTCATTTTACATTTACTGCATCGTTCCTGTTTAAAGTTTTTCTTATACTGTTTGTGTATTTCTCGGGCTTCTTTGTTTTATGGTGTCGTGAAGGCTAGGTAGGTACGAAAAGGTTGCTAGTTGCTAGTCTAAACAGCAGTAACCCATGGCTTTGCAGCAGCTAGTGGACAGTCCCCTGGTTTTCGAAGAGCACAACATCACAGCTCTACCTCTCGGTTTCATTCTAAGTTGCCTATTACATTGTTGTTTGCTGCTCTAAGCTTTTATTAGATGCATGTTTTCTAGTTTATAGCATTGTTAATATGATGTTGCAAAGAACCGAGAACCACAAATGCCCCTATGTTCTCCCCTGTTTTATGAATCACATACTGTTCATTTTCTTTCTTTTTTTTTTTTCTAAATTCTAGATTTTAGTTAATTTACATTTCAAGTTGTTTATTACTGCTTTAACTTACGTAGGCTGACTTCTGCGTGTGTTTTCTTTTTGTGTTCTGCATTATTTACTGTTGGTTGTTGGTGAAGAAGACGTTGGACGACTGAAGCTGGAGGGAGTCTTAGCTATGCATGACAGTGGTAGAAGGAAAAGGTGCAGTTCAGCAGGGACTGAAGTGTGCGAACACTGCAGCTGCATGAGGTGTTGTTGAGTGACTTGTTGCTGTACGAGCGCAGGAGTAAAGGACAGGCTAGTTGTGAACCGAAGCCGTTGCAATAGAATAGCGCAGAACCTGGTAGCAAGAATAGATGCCTAGATGATGCGGTGCATGACTAGCCGGTACCATGCTTGGAGGCTTGGCAGCAGCTGTTGGCAGATTGAAGAAATACGGGATGCAGCAGACAGCAGGTGTGGACGGTACCAGGGAGCAGAAATAGACAATAGTTGGCACAGAAGCTCACGGGCAGCACCTGGAATTAGAAACGGACGGCAGCTGAAACAAAATCAAAACTGAAGAAAGACAATGAACAGTGCACAGTACACATGCTCGGGACCATTTGGTTTCCAATTTCGGTTAAGGCCTTGTTTGACCCCATTTCCTTTGTTTAATTTAATGTTTATTGCATTTTTATTATTTTGATTGTTTTCATTAATTGTTAGTTTAGGATAGTTGTTAATTGATAAATGTAGGTTAAAACGAATGTTTTTAAGTTGTTAATTTAATCTTCAGTTTTAATTTTTAGTTAAAAGTTAATTTTATATTATATGTTTTAGGACTTAATTTTAGTAATGTATGAGTTGCATTTAGGATACACTTGATTAAAATCATTTTATGCATTGTTAAATTTTCATTTTAAATTGAAAAGTCCAAAAATATTAGTTCCCATGCATTTTAGTTTAATTGCGTTAATTAATTTTTAACTGTTTTAATTATTTTTGTAGGTACTTACTTTTAATTGCTTGGAGCACTGTAAGTAATTTTAGCTCGATTTTATTTTCTTTAGTTTATAGGTTTTATTATTTTCAGTACTTTTAATTTTCAGACTTAGTAGATCACCCATCTTCACTTCATAATTTGATAAAATATACTTAGGGTAAGATTAATCGGTAGTTAATTAGGCTGATCAACTTCTCTGTGGGACGATAATTCGGGACTCAAATCCCATTATTACTTGTACGACCCGTGCACTTGCGGATAATACGTCTAGTTCGTATCATAATCCGGCATAAATCTCCCTATGCCTTAATTTCATCATTTTCTCCCATTATGGCAGTTCACCATATATCTCATATACCTATTTGCATTTCTCATCTATTCCAATTTATGTATTTCATAAAACTATCTTACAATCATACATGCATGTTTATTTAATCCTTAAATCCATGCTTACTCAACTTTCTCATCATTTTCTCAATTTCATACCAATTTCTAGGTCATGGATATTTTTCATACTCAAAGTGTTTTCAGCAAATAAATCTTACAGCAATCAACTCACCAAAACACCATTATTAACATATATGAAGTTGGTTTATTGAATCTTACCTAGCTTGATTTTTCCTCTTTTTGCCAAATTTGGGAAAATCCACCTTGTTCCTTCAATCCTTAAATCAAACTTCTAGTTTCCAACTATGTTGTTCTACTCTTTACTAGTATTAACTTTGTTGAAATAAATCTCACTCAAAACTACTTGAATGATGAAGATTTTTGGAGTAGAAAGGTTAGGTCTCACTTTGGTTCATGAAGGGTTTGTTGTTCTTAGGAAAAATGAAGATGCAAAGTCGTGTATATATAGAATTGCCATTGGAGATCGATCTCCTAACGGTGAGAGATCGATCAGCCCTGTGTTTATCTCTTCAGAATTCGACCTTTTATGCTTAGGAGATCGATTTGCTTAACACAGAATCGTATGGAGATCGATCTGGCCCTTAAGTGATATCGATATGTTCTACCCAGAACCTATCCAAGATTGATCTGTATTGAATGAGAGATCAATCTGCTCCTCTTCTGAAGCAGTTCCGCTGCAATTTTTCCTAGTATTTCTCTGTGACATTGATATCCAATTTGCTTAACTACCCATTTTGCATTTCTTACACATTTACAAAAATTCATTCCTTATGATTTATATCTAATGTGACTTATTCGTACATCACAATTCATAAAGAGTACATATTAAATTATGGTATTACACAAAGCACCTTTTCTATCTTGTTTTGCCTTTCGCTTTTCTGCTTAACTCATTTGGAGTAATAAACCCTTAGTTTTTCTTGACTTGCCATTTCCCAATTAACTTACATCATCTGTAAGACCCGAATTTATTTAAAAACACGAAATGAATGAGTATTGTGAAGGGAAGTCGGGTTAAATTAATCTCGAACACGTGCAAGGACAAAACGGTCAAAAGATCGAAAGTTGAAATAAATTCGATAAGAAAATTTAATTAAAAATAATGGATTAGAGAATCTTGATCAATAAGGAAGAAATAATTAAATTTTGAGTCCAATTGATCAAGATCCGAAATTTTTAGAAATACCGAAAAGTCACTCAGGACAATATCCCGAAAATACGGAGAAATTATACCCAAAAAATGGTTAAAAATATAATAAACAAATTAAATTAAGTTAAATAAATTTATTTGGAATAAAAAATTAATTGCGTAGATATTTTAGAATATTTTTGACTAAAATAATGAATAAAATAATAATAAACTAATTTATAAAAAAATTAAATTAAATTAATTAAAAAAATGAAACTGAAAAAAAAGAGATGGAAAATCGCGAAATCGCGAATTGAAGAGGAAAACGAGGCCAAGCCTCTGCCTCTACCAACGGACAGCCTTCGGCGACCAAACGAGGTCGGCGAAGGAAGCCAGATGAGAGCCGAGCCTCGTCGACGCTGGTAGGCGGAGAGAGAACCGACGAACGATGAGGAATCGGTGAGGGAGAGAGAAAATCAACGGAGAGAAGAAAATGAGGAATCCGGTGATCGACGTCGATCTACGCCCGACCACCGCCAGTCGAAGGAAGCCCGCCTCGGGAGACCCACCAACCACCGAAATCTGTGCCCCCAGCCACCGGAAAAGTCACAAACGACGAAGGGAAGAAATGGGTGCCGACGACCGTGGGAGAACAGCCGGACCGGCGACTATCAGGCGGCCTTAGACGAAACCGAGGGCAGATTCAAGCTACGGACGATCCCGCGGAGCTAATGGCGGTGGAAGCCGATGGAGAATCGGTCGGCAAGGTGATGAACCGGCCGAACCAGAATGAACCTGCTGAACCGGACCGGTCTGAACCGGGTTTGAACCGGACTGAATCGGTTCGGCCAAGAAAGAAGGGAAAAAAAGAGAAAAAGAGAAAAAGGAAAAAGGGAAAGAATTTTCAGGGATACATCGGACTTCGGGTAAGTCGATACGAGGTCAAAAGTGACCGATTTGAATTTCAAGAAATTTATTTAAATTATATTTAATCGAAAAGTAACCGGGGATTAAATATATAATTGTGCAGTTGTACGACAAAGCCCGAACGAGAGCCAATTGAGCTCTGATTTTCGTATCCCGCATCACATTGGGTAAGTATATTTTAATTCTGACAATTAGAGTCCTTTAATATAGAGTTTCAATTATTTTACGAAATTTACGGAATAATTATGTATAAAAAGGAATATTATTCGAAATTTTACAGTAATTATCGTAAATAGTCTATGGGCTATCCAATAAGTTTGGAACGAAGTCCGATGATTATTGGTAAGCTGAATGAGCCCAGTAAACCCGAAGAAGGGATTTAATAAGTAAAAACGGGCTAAAAATGGGTCGAGGCCCATTAAGGTGTGATTGGGCCCAATAAGAGTAAATTGGCCCAATTAGTTCAATCGACTATAGTAAACAAGAGAATTATATTTATTGGGTTAAATTGACATGATAAATAATTATCTGCAGCCCCAGAAACTGGATTAGCAGCAAATCGAATCGGACGAGCCTCCGACAATGGAATTTAGATACGTACTCGACGAGAATCGAGGTAAGGGAATTTTGTAGGTGCATAGAGATTTCTATACGTATTTATTGAGGGGATTTATAAGGCTTAGAATTCCTTAAAGTATCTAGAAACGAAATAATAATTTTAACGAAAATCGGGGCTTAGATGAATAAAGAAAAAGACAATTTTTCCCCTGAGAGTAAAATTTACAAAAAGGGTAGTAAGGTAGATAAATTGCATGATTTCATGTTTTTAATGTTTTATATGAATGTATTGCTTTGATTTAAGCAAATATGCACATAAGTTGGCTGTTGATTTCGTGAATTATACGAAAGGGTACCGGTTTGGACCGGTTACTATTTTAAAAGATGTTTTATCAAGATTGAGCTACCTATCGTATTTACATGAATAAAAAGAGTGCTAGAGTCTTTCTCGCACTCAAGTTTATCGATTTATTACTCATGAAAAGCCGTATTGGAGCATTGCTCGTACGAGAAATTTGTGTGTGCACAAAATCGTGCTGGACCTTCGCTCGCACGAGATTTTAGATATCATGATATGCATAGCGTGGTGCTGGAGCTTCGCTCGCACTAGAAGTGAGTTGACATGCATATAGTCGTGCGGAAGCCTCCTGTAGACTGTGTGTCACAGAGAGTTGAGATGCTCGCACGTACACTTTGAGACATGGGTTGGTTATCGACATAGTATTGGGGTGGATAAGACCTACAGCAGGCACCTCTAGACTATGATACGGGTCCACGGAGTATGATGTACCATGTATATCACACGAAGTACACTGTACCGTGTAGTCATGATGACTCGATGATGTTACTTGATATTCTGGCGGGTAGGACTTGACCCCACCTCCCGTTGCAGTTGTGATGCCCCGCACACCGGGATCCGTGTAGCCTAGGATCACAGGGACAAATATGGCCATAGTCCTCGATTTTCATATAGTAACCTACATGCCTCACATGATATCATACGGTCTGAATAGACCAGGACGAACCTGAGGGAGGGGTAATGTCTCGATTTATTTTTTAAAAAGAGATGTGATTTAATGAATCAAGGTATTCTCGAGAGATGGGTTTAGCCTTGATGTGATTGTTTTATGATAAAACAAATAAGTTTTAACGTGAAGAGTTTGTAATGAAACAGATAAGTTTTTGAGTAATGAGTTTATGATGAAACAAATAAGTTTTAAATGTGACGAGCATGAGATGACATATATGATGATTTTTCCATGTTTGTTTTATATGTCAATTTCATGATTTCTCTTATATGATATATACATATATGTGGCATCGTTTTAGCCATACCTCATGCTCTAAATATAAACGATTTTATATCACGACATTATTAGCATGCAGATAGTATAGTTATCTACCTGCTTACATTATTGCCTTACTGAGCTATTTATGCTCACCCTTTTATTTTCCACCCCACAAGGTATATTCAATAGAAGAGAACGACAGTAGTCATATCCGCTGCTTCTTATTAAGACCAGGTATACACATTTGTATAATTTTTGTATCTGAACATATAGAGGCACAGTACTCTACATGGATGTAATATTGGGGATGTATTTATTTAAAATAAATTGATATGTAAATGAAATATGAAAATGGAATGGTAAATAGGTGAGAGGTGACTAACACCGAATCATAGCTCAACTGTTTAGTAGTGTAACTGTTCACGACGGGTAAGGAAATGAAAAAGCAAAAAATTTACTCTGATTTTTAGGTAATTTGGGTCGTGACAGAAAAGATGGTATTAGAGCAGAGTTGGCCTGATATGAGTCGGTGTTAGTAGTTAAATAAATTTACATCCCCATGTACTGTGCATTGTTTAGATACAATTGTGTATATCAAGATGGTACTGCAGCTAAGAATTTAGTTTCGAATGCAAGAATATAGTTTTTATAAATGATAGCTGCTATGGTATAGGAGCGAGTACACATGCTGGAGGCCATAGAGATAGGCTTAAGAGTCGAATGGGTCGTCACATGAGACTCAAGATGAGAGTGAGGTGGAGGCTGATGATGAGCATACTCCATAGGGTCCTATAAAGAGACCAAACAGTATTGAGACACACTCCAAGTGGATGGAGTGGAATATAGAAAATATTTTAGAGTTGTTTACTCAGTCTATGCAGGTAGTTGAGGATAGGCAGAGTAAAGCCTGAACAGATGCCTCAAACTATAGAGATTTTCACACCCCTCCGGTATATAGCGAAGTAAAGAAACCAATAGTTACTAACGACTGGGTGAATGAGATAGCGAAGTTGTATGGATTTTTTGGTGTATGTCGATCAAGAATGTGATTTTTAAATACGCTTATGTTAGAGGGTGAGACGGAGCATTGGTGAAAGTCCGCTCGACCCATCTGAAGAGTTAGACGTCCAAAGTCGACATGAGAAATATTTCTGGATGTATTTCGGTGATAGAATATTTCGAACATTACTTAAAGAAAATTACAGGTAAAATTTCTTACATTGACCCAGAGACATTGGTTGATTGATGAGTATGAAACTCAATTTATATCTCTGGGCAGGTGTGAACCTGATACCATGGGCAGTGAGAGTAGAAAAAGCCCAAAAGTTCATGAAAGGGCTCAAATTATCGATTAGAGTCCGATTAGCTCATTACCTATGTAGAGGCAGTGTGCAGAATACAGTTGCGTGAATAATATCGTGTGTTACACACCTCTGAGATTGGGAAAGGTAGTAAGGGTCGAAATAGAGACAGAAGAAAATAGAGAATGATAGGGATGTCAGAACAGGAAAAAAAAAGACTAGTTGGTAAGACATTAGAGCTGTTGAGTCATGGGGTAAGATGATTGGTAAGGCCCCAGTGTGTTCAATTTTAACACTTATGAGGGTATTTTGATTGGAGAACCCCGACCTGCTACGAAGCAGTGTAGCAGTGTAAGCAGAGTTAGCACTGTAGGATGTGTGGTAGATACCATGGAAGTAGGGTCTACACCTACACTTTATTGACTAAAATAGGCATTAAGTGTGGTAAAACAGACCAATTAATTAATGATTACTCAGAGTTGGGTGAGATTGCCCTACAGAAGAGTAAAGAGACAGAGAAAACCCTATTGGTATCTCCGCACCGAAAAAGGGAGGCCACAGCCGAAGAGAAAGGGATAATAGGCTGTTGGACGAGGGCGAGTGTATGCCTTGGACCAGGACATTACTGATGTTTCATATGATGTGGTGAAAGATACCGCACTGGTTGTGAATAGAGAAATAATTATTTTAATTAATCCTGGTGCCACGTATTAAGTCATACCGTCTTTAGTTGCTTATAAGTTAGTAAAAGACATGAATGCCTACACCTATGGGCACAATGCTGATAGTTAGTACCCCAGTGAAGGAGGGTTAACTAACGAAATAATTATGAAGAAATTGTAAGCTAAAAACGGGGGAAGAAGTATAAACCAGCCGATTGGAATATGAATAATTTGAAGTAATATTCGAGAATAAATTAGTCGGCTGCAAATTATGATGTTCAGAGTTCTATTCTAAGACAGTGCTGTATTACCCCTGGAAAGTATACGGTAAGTTTTGACAAGTAATAAAAGGGGAGTAGTGATTGAAATTAAAGGAGCAAATGATTGTACTCACGAAATGAGTAACAACAGAGTTTTGTTATAAGTGATATACGAAAAGAGATAGACTGGAATAAGAGACGTATGTAAAGTAAGAATATCTGTGATACGTGAAGTAATTAGGATTAAAGCAATTAGTAGCGAATATGAATTGTGACCACATGGACTGATATGTAAAGTAATTGTAATCAAGTCTGACGGTTAATAAAGGTATTTGAAAATACCTCCCCACCTGAAGACTTGATAGCGTCTAAAAGTATACACGTAACTTATAAATTGAAATCGATAGTCGTAATATATACATTTAAAATTAGGGTACTTTTACGGGTACAATAAGAATTATAGAATTCGATTAATCAAGAAAGTTTAAAAATTTAAAATTTTATAAAAGACGTTAAAAAGGAAATGACGTAGGTTAGTAGCTTCAATGGAAGCGATTTTGGAAGGACATTATACGTTATGCGTACATAGGTCGAAGATATGAGTGATTGAAATATTCAGTGAAAGTTAACTACAACAAGTTAATTAAATTTTACCTGGACCGATTTGTCATCATCCTTATTGATGATATTTTAGGGTGTATTTAAAGTCTAGGGAAAATTATAAGCAACAATTGGAAATTGCTTTTATAGATGGTTTGTTGCGAGTTCTCAACATGGTCTACTTTATTGACACGTTAAACTTAGAAAAAGTTGTATTTGAATGGGATAATAGACGTGACAGGAGTTTTGGTGTACTAAAGTAATAAACTGACCACCGCATTTATTCTCACCATACCCAAAAGATTAAGAGGTTTCTCAAGATATATGGATACCTCAAAATCATGAATGAGCTAGGTATTGATGCAAAAAGGGAAAGATAGTCGATTATGGATCCAAACAGCTCAAGGATCATGAAAGGACTATCAGATCCATGATTTAAAGTTGACAGCGATAGTGATTGTACTGAGTATATGACACTACTATGTATACGGTGAGAAATTTCAGGTATGCACTGATCGTAAAAATCTCAAGTATCTGCTTTCACAGAAAGAGTCAGATATGAGAACAAAGAGGGTTAGAGCTTTTGAGGGATTTTGATTGTGGAAAATTGTACCACCTAGTAAAGGCTAATGTAATGGCTAATGCCTTGAACAGAAAGAGCCTTGGGATGGTATTACATATGATTGGTCAGGGAGCGTGAGTTGCTAGAGCAGTTGTAAGCCTCAGTAGTGATGTGATCCTCTCTGATGATAACAGTGATTGTCTGACAGCTAGCCTGAGATTAGAACCGAATTTGAGTGACCGGATTTGACATGCTGAGCGTGATGATCGACAGGGTGTCGATAATGTGGGTCAGATTCAGATGGGTACAGTGACAGAGTTCACAGAGAGTGATGATGACTTACTGAGGTTTAGAGACAGTATAAGTACTCCCCAAGACCACGGTGATGAGATAGAGTTATTGTCAGAAGCTCACTCTTCGGGATTTCAGTGCATCCGAGAAGTAATAAATATATCGAAATCTTAGAAAAGGGTATTGGTGGTTAGATGTGAAAAGAGATATTGTGGAGATTATGAAGAAGTGCTCGTATGTTAGTAGAGTAAGGTAGAATAATAGAAGTTTGCAAGGTTATTACAATTTCTACCTATATTGACACGAAAATGGGAATAAGTTACCATGAATTTCGTGATGGGTTACAGAGGACCCGAATGAATCATGAGGCTATCTGGGTGATAGTCGATAGATTGACTAAATCTACCCACCTTCTAGTTAGGAAATCCCCAGATACCCTGAGTGTGTAGGCGAATTTATGTATAAGATTGTAGAACATTATATAGCGTTCCAAGGAGCATTGTATCATATAGGGATTCTCGCTTCACTTCTCACTTCCGGAAATATTTTTCAGGAAGCTATGGGAGCCCGATTGACTGTTAGCACAGCTTTCTATCCTCAGACAGATGGTCAGTCAGAGAGGACTGTACAGGTTCTGGAGGATATGATGAGAGCGCGTGCCATTTATCTGATAAGCTGCTGGGATGATCAATTGTTACTAATCGAATTTGTCAATAATGACAGTTGTCACTTGAGTATCGGGATAACTTCAGATGAGGTATAGTATGGCCATAGGGATTGTTTCCCCGGTTTGGATAAGAAGAAGTGGTTGACAGATAGAAAATTGTTCCCGAATTAGTAAGACAAACCTCTGAGCATGTTCAGTTAATGGTGAAGGATTAAGAACACCTCAGAGCAGATAGACAAGCTATGCTGACAAGAGACAGAAACCATTGGAATTCACCGAGGGTGAATTAGTATTGTTGGAAGTTATTGGTCCTAAGGACAGAAAGAGATTTGAAGAGAAAGCAAATTAAGTTTCATTAGATTGAATCTTTTGAGTGATTGGACAAAGTGGGAGATAAGACCTATAGGTTGGCGTTACCACCTAACTTAGCAGGCATCTACAATGTGTCCCATCTTATGATGTTTCGAAAATATTATCCGGACCAAACATATGTAATCGGATATGAGCTCCAACAACTTAGCTCAATGAAAGTATAACATATGATTGGAAAATCGATTCGGGTATTAGATGGAAGGAGAAAGTGTAGTGTTGAGGTTTAAGATGATCTCCTTAATTAAAGCATGTTGGTAGTAGTACACTCCGGAAAAGTCATATATGAATTAAAGAATATGATACAGTAAACGTACCCGGAGTTGTTTATGGATCCATTTAACTTGGTTCTAATTTGAAGGACCAAATTTCTTAAGTGGGGGAGATTTTGTAAGACCCAAATTTATTTAAAAACACGAAATGAATGAGTATTGTGAAGGGAAGTCGGGTTAAATTAATCCCGAACACATGCAAGGACAAAACGGTCAAAAGATCGAAAGTCGGAATAAATTCGAAAAGAAAATTTAATTAAAAATAATGGATTTGAGAATCTTGATCAATAACGAATAAATAATTAAATTTCGAGTCCAATTGATCAAGATTCGAAATTTTTAGAAATACCGAAAAGTCACTAGGACAATATCCCGAAAATACAGAGAAATTATACCTGAAATGGTTAAAAATATAATAAATAAATTAAATTAAATTAAATAAATTTATTTGGAATAAAAAATTAATTGTGTAGATATTTTAGAATATTTTTGACTAAAATAATGAATAAAATAATAATAAACTAATTTATAAAAAAATTAAATTAAATTAATTAAAAAAATGAAACTGAAAAAAAAAAGAGATGGAAAATCGCGAAATCGCGAATTGAAGAGGAAAACAAGGCCGAGCCTCTGCCTCTACCAACGGACAGCCTCCGATGGCCAAACGAGGTTGGCGAAGGAAGCCAGATGAGAGCCGAGCCTCGTCGGCGCTGGTAGGCGGAGAGAGAACCGACGAACGGCGAGGAATCGATGAGGGAGAGAGAAAACCAACCGAGAGAAGAAAACGAGGAATCCGGTGATCGACGTCGATCTAGGCCCGACCACCGCCAGCAGAAGGAAGCCCGACCTCGGGAGACCCACCAGCCACCGGAATCCGCACCCCCAACCATTGAAAAAGTCACAAACGGCGAAGGGAAGAAATGGGTACCGACGACCGAGGGAGAACAGGCCGGACCGACGATTATCCGGTGGCATTGGACGAAACCGAGGGTAGATTCGAGCTGCGGATGATCCCGCGAAGCTACTGGGGGGGAAGCCAACGGAGAACCGATCGGCAAGGCGATGAACCGACTGAACCGGACCGGTCTGAACCGGGTTTGAATCGGACTGAACCGGCTCAGCCAAGAAAGAAGGGAAAAAAGAGAAAAAGAGAAAAAGAGAAAAAGGAAAAAGGGAAAGAATTTTCGAGAATACATCGAACTTCGGGTAAGTCGATACAAGGTCAAAAGTGACCGATTTGAATTTTGGGAAATTTATTTAAATTATATTTAATCGAAAAGTAATCCGGGATTAAATATATAATTGTGCAGTTGTACGACAAAGCCTGAACGAGAGCCGATTGAGCTCCGATTTTCGTATCCCGCATCACATTGGGTAAGTATATTTTAATTTCGACAATTAGAGTCCTTTAATACAGAGTTTCAATTATTTTACGGAATTTACGGAATAATTATGTATAAAAAGGAATATTATTCGAAATTTTACAGTAATTATCGTAAATAGTGTATGGGCTATCCAATGAGTTTGGAACAAAGACCGATGATTATTGGTAAGCTGAATGAGCCCAGTAAACCCGAAGAAGGGATTTCATAAGTAAAAACGGGCTGAAAATGGATCGAGGCCCATTAAGGTGCGATTGGGCCTAATAAGAGTAAATTGGCCAAATTAGTTAAATCGACTATAGTAAACAGGAGAATTATATTTATTGGGTTAAATTGACATGAAAAATAATTATCTGCAGCCCTAGAGACTGGATTAGCAGCAAATCGGATCGTACGAGCCTCCGACAATGGAATTTAGATACGCGCTCGACGAGAATCGAGGTAAGGGAATTTTGTAGGTGCATAGAGATTTCTATACGTATTTATTGAGGGGATTTACAGGGCTTAGAATTCCTTAAAGTATCTAGAAACGAAATAATAATTTTTACAAAAATCGGGGCTTAGATGAATAAAGAAAAAGATGATTTTGCCCCTGAGAGTAAAATTTACAAAAAGGGTAGTAAGGTAGATAAATTGCATGATTTCATGTTTTTAATGTTTTATATGAATGTATTGCTTTGATTTAAGCAAATATGCACATAGGTTTGGCTATTGATTTCGTGAATTATACGAAAGGGTACCGGTTTGGATCGGTTACTATTTTAAAAGATGTTTTATCAAGATTGAGCCACCTATCGTATTTACATGAATAAAAAGAGTGCTAGAGTCTTTCTCGCACTCAAGTTTATTGATTTATTACTCATGAAAAGCCGTACTGGAGCATTGCTCGTACGAGAAATTTGTGTGTGCACAAAACCGTGCTGGAGCTTCGCTCGCACGAGATTTTAGATATCATGATATGCATAGCGTGGTGCTGGAGCTTCGCTCGCACTAGATGTGAGTTGACATGCATATAGTCGTGCGGAAGCCTCCTGTAGACTGTGTGTCACAGAGAGTTGAGATGCTTGCACGTATACTTTGAGACATGGGTTAGTTATCGACATAGTATTGGGGTGGATAAGACCTACGGCAGGCACCCCCAGACTATGATATGGGTCCACGGAGTACGATGTATCGTGTATGTCACACGTAGTACGTTGTACCATGCAGTCATGATGACTTGATGATGTTACTTGATATTCTGGCGGGTAGGACTTGACCCCACCTCCCGTTGCAGTTGTGATGCCCGCACACCGGGATCCGTGTAGCCTGGGATCACAGGGACAAAGTATGGCCATAGTCCTCGATTTTCATACAGTAACCTACATGCCTCACATGATATCATACGGTCTGAATTGACCAGGACGAACCCGAGGTAGGGGTAATGTCCCGATTTATGTTTTTAAAAGAGATGTGATTTAATGAATCAAAGTATTCCCGAGAGATGGGTTTAGCCTTGATGTGATTGTTTTATGATAAAAAAATAAGTTTTAACGTGAAGAGTTTGTAATGAAACAGATAAGTTTTTGAGTAATGAGTTTATGATGAAACAAATAAGTTTTAAATGTGACGAGCATGAGATGACATACATGATGATTTTTCCATGTTTGTTTTATATGTCGATTTCATGATTTCTCTTATATGACATATACATACATATGGCATCGTTTTAGTCATACCTCATGCTCTAAATATAAACGATTTTATATCGCGGCATTATCAGCATGTAGATAGTATAGTTATCTACCTGCTTACATTATTGCCTTACTGAGCTGTTTATGCTCACCCTTTTATTTTCCACCCCACAGGGTATATTCAATAAAAGAGAACGACAGTAGTCATATCCGCTCTTCTTATCAAGACCAGGTATACACATTTGTATAATTTTTATATCTAAACATATAGAGGCACGGTACTCTACATGGATGTAATATTGGGGATGTATTTATTTAAAATAAATTGATATGTAAATGAAATATGAAAATGGAATGGTAAATAGGTGAGAGGTGACTAACACCGAATCATAGCCCAACTGTTTAGTAGTGTAACTATTCACGACGGGTAAGGAAATGAAAAAGCAAAAAATTTACTCTGATTTTTAGGTAATTTTGGTCGTGACATCATCTGGTATAGAAAATGCTCCCTCTATCTCCATTCGCCTTACCTCTTTTAACTTACATCATCTAATGTGAAACAACCCTCCTTTCTCAAGTTGTCTTTTCCCCTTGAGCTTGAAGTACCATTTCGTTCCATCTAATTCTTACCAAAGAGGTTCACTCTGTCAGACCCGAATTTTTATGTAGCTTGTTCCTTATGATTCCTATGTGTATGAACACTTTATTACATAGTTGAATCATAATAAGAGTATTTACTAACATGCAATCGACAATTTGAGAAATTTAAAAATGCATGTAAGCTACATAACAGCGAGATAAGGGTTAAGTTAATTCCCGAACGAGTGCAGGGGTAAAATGGTCAAATGACTGAAATTCGGTATAATTATGATAAGACAATTTCATTAAAAATATGAAATTGAGGAATCTTGATCAAAATCGAGGAAAATATTTAATTTGGAGCCCAATTGATCAAGATATAAATTTATTAGAATTTATCGGAATTTTTGCCTCGAAAAATGAGCCCAAAAATATACCGAAAAGGTAAAATCGGACTGATAAATTCATTTACGGACTAAATGAATTTAATATAATTTTTTGAGATATTTTTAGATATTTATGGGATATTTATGGGATTTTTATGGGATTTTTATTATTATTTTATAATAAAAATATATTATAAATAAAAAAAAAAAAAAAGGGAAACGAAATCTGGAGAGGAAATCGGGGAGAGAGAAACGCGTGGAAGCCGACCGAGGGAGAAGGCCACCGGACGGCGAGCACCGGCCACCCCACGGCCAGCCAAGCGGCCGGAAAGGAAGAGCAGGACCGTGCGCACCCATCGGCACCGGTCACGCCATCCACCGACGCCGGACGCCGGCGAATCGAAGAGGAGAAGCCGCGGAGGAAAAGAAGGAATCCGGCGGCAACCGGCGGTGATTGGTCCCGATCAAGCCCAGCCGAGTGTTGCCCAGGCTTAGGCACGCCGAACGGCGGTGGTTATGCGTCGGGAACCGGCCGGAATACGCCGGCACGGCCAAATGATGCCTGAACCGGTCGGCGGTTCAGGGGAGAAGGTTCTGTGCTGAACCGGACCGGACCGGTTCAGCCAAGGAGAAAAGAGGAAAAAGAGGAAAAAGAGGAAAAAAAAGAAAGAAAAAGGAAAAGGAAAATTTTCGGGATTTCACCGGACTTCGGGTAAGTCGATACGAGGTCAAAAGTGACCGATTTAATTTCCGATGAATTTATTTAAATTATATTTAATCGAAAATTGACCCGGAGTTAAATATAATAAATTGTGCAGTTCGACGATTAATTCCGAACGGAAGCCCGATCGAACTTCGATTTACGTACCATCGCATATTCTCGGGTAAGTAAAGTTCATTTACGATGAATTATGTGATTATTGCGTATTTAAGATTTAAATTACGCATTTCGGATTAAATTCCGTATTTAGTGAATTATAATTGAAATTTTGAATTAACTGTCGTAAATGATATACGGGCTATCCAAAGAGCTTGGAATAAAGCCCAATGGGTATTGATAGGCCCAATGAGTCGATAGACCCTGATGAAGGGAAATAATAAGCGGAAAACGGGCTTAATACGGTTAAGGCCCATTAAGGATTTTAAGGCCCATTAAGGGAAATTAAACTGTATTAATGTGTAATACAGTAGGAAAATGATAATTAACCTGAGGAATGGTTATTTACAGCTCCGGAGTTTACATCGAGAGCTTATCGGACTGCGGGAATTAGCAGCACCGAGGAAGTGAGGTCACGAGACGTGATCCGAGGTAGGGAACTTTTGCGAGTAGTTAGAGATACCTGCACGTATTTTCAACTGCTTCTGCATTCACTTAAAAACTCTGAGGGTCAGAGAAAGTGAATAATAATTATTGCGACCCGATAGTGGCAAATTACGATTTTGCCCCTAGTTAGTCAAAAAGTCAACTTTTGTGAGAAGTTGCAAAAAGCATGGAAAATGCTATTGTGAGTGTTTAATGGTTATTAGCATGAAAATAAATAGATGGGCTAATGATTTTAAGGTTGATATGACTTAAGCACACTTTTAGTGCTGATTTTGATGTTTTATAAACAATCCCTTTTTAAATAGCCATCTATCATATTATGTGAGAATGAATCGTGCTAGAGCACAGCTCGCACTGGGATTCATATGTTTTCCACATAATATTAGTGCTGGATTTTGATACGCACTAGATTTTCATGACATGCATGATAGAGTACTGGAGTTTTACTCGTACTCAGCTTTGAATGATATATGCATGACAGAGTGCTAGAGCGTGGCTCGTACTCGATTCTTCATGGTTTATACATGACATAGTACTGGGAGCTATTGCTCGTACTTGATTTTGATATTGTGCATAGCATAGTACTGGGAGCTATTGCTCGTACTTGATTTAATCAATAAACTATGCATTGACCTAGTTGCTTGAGAGTGCTCGCACTAGAGTCGAGTTTTATGATGTGAAACAGTGTTGAGCGGAGTGACGACTGTGAGTCGCACTCAAGACGCACACTGTATGTGATATGTAATACATGTTGAAACCCATGCCTGAGACCTTGCGTGACTGTGTGTCATAGCTAGAGAGGATATCCGCATGAGGTTGGTATAGACGTGGTATGATATTTCCACAGGCACGAGGGCTAAGACCTCTGTTAGGCACCCTGACTGTGATGTTGATATGTTCCACGGGAGTGAGAGCTAAGTCCTATGGTAGGCACTCTGGCCGTGAGAACGGGTCCACGGGTGTACTTTGTACCGTGTCTGAGTGGCACGAGGTGTACGTTGTACCGTGTGTTGTTATGGAGTTGAGGAGGATATAGCTGGCGGTTGTGATGGACTGACCCCCCTCCCGTTACAGCGGTGATTGCCCCGCACACCTAGTACTGTGTTGCTTGGGATCACATCGGATATGATCATAATCCAGGATACTATTTACATGTACCACAGAGTCTTACATGATATATCACATTGATTGATTTACTGATTTAAACTGCGGACAGACCTGAGGGATGGGTCGGACTCCGATTTGTGTTGTGAATCATTTGATGCCATATTTATATGTGATTTAAATATACATGGCATGATTTACATAAAGGCATGATTTATATATAAATGCATTGTGTTGCACTACATGCCTACTTTTGAGAAATAAAGCATGATTTCTGTACATGGGATTTATTCTGTACAAGTACATATATATACTATATTTCAAGACATGCTTTTAAAGTGAGTAAGGAAACAAATGTTTTCAAGGCATAGCACTATTTTGAGTAGATAGTGTGGATATCTACTTGCTTGCCTGATTTCCTTACTGAGCGCGTTATGCTCACCCCCTTTTCTTTACATCTCTCTACAGAGCGTCAGTAGATCGAGAGTTATCGTGGGAGAGTGTCCCAGAGTCCACTGCTAGTTCCTATCGATTCGTCAGGTATACTTATTATGTACAGTTGTGTATCTAAACATAGAAACAGCACAGTGATGTATACGTTATATATTATGGGGAATGTATTTGTATTAGATTTTATATAATCTTACATGTATAATAAAAGCACCTACAGTCAGAATTAATATATTGACATGTATGTATGAGAATGGATATAATGGTAAGTGAAGACTCTGACATCGAATCACAGCCCAACCAGTGAAGAGAGGAAAGGTAAGTTAAAATGCGAAAAATTTATAGTGATTTTTGGTTAAAGACAGTTATATCAAACTGGGGTCCTGACAGAATGGTATCAGAGCAGAGGTTGGTCTGATGTGAGTCGGTGTTAGAAAATAGGAAAGTGTACATCCCCATAGTACTGTGCTGTGTTTAGATATAACTGTGTATACCGGATAGGAAATGGACTAATTCATTATTATGAATGCAGGAACCTTGCCTATATGGCAAATACGCGTAGTGGTAGAGGTATGAGAGGTAGGGCTCGAGGCCGGGGAGAGAGACCCGAGGGACGAGCCGCTGCTAGGCCATTACCTACGCATGAGACTGCAGGTGCTACTGAGGCACCCGATTGTGCTGAGACACGTTTCACGAGATTAGAGCGTGGTCTCGAGACTATTATTGAGATACTGGCACAGACGATGCCAGGTAGGCAGAGACAGGAGGCAGGAGCTGCTACTGGAGAGGCAGTTGCCCCTGATACACCTACGCAGACAGCTGATGCACAGAGGACAGTGGATACTCCTACACCCCCACCGGTTTCAGGTGGCAGTGGATTAGGATATGGATGTGACTTGCATCGGTTGAGGGAGTTCCAGAAGTTTAGACCTCCATCATTTAGTGGGGTCAAGAACCCCGTAGCTGCTGAGGAGTGGTTGGCAGAGCTAGAGAAGCTCTATGGATACTTCGAGTGCACGACCTCGGAGATGGTCGCGTTTGCTACGTTCCTACTGAAGGGTGCCGCAGAACATTGGTGGAAGTCCACCAGACCTATATTGAGATCCCGACATACGGATATCACTTGGGATATATTTCGGGAGGCCTTTAGGAGGCAGTTTATTCCTGACACCGCACAGCGGAAGTTACATGCAGAGTTTTTGAGACTCAACCAGGGGAGTTTATCGGTGGACGAGTATGAGACTCGATTCCTATCCCTAGGGAGATACGACCCGGATACTATGTATAGTGAGACCAGGAAGGTCCACAGATTTATCGACGGGTTGAGACCGGTGCTACGGTCCAAGTTGGTTCCGCTAGACATAGTGACCTATGAGGAGGCAGTGCGCAGGGCGCAATTATGTGAGCAGGACTACGAGAGGAATGTTTCCGAGTTTGGGAAGTTTAGCCGTAGCCAAGACTTGCAGAAGAAGAGGCCGGCTAGAGATTTTAGTTATCGAGGGGGGAAGAAACCCTTCGGTAAGAGATCACGGATAGAGGGGACACGAGATAGATATGCTAGATCTCCTGCTTATCCGACTGCAGCCCCAGCGAAGGGCATTATGATAGGAGGATCGAGACCTGCTGCAGATCAGTGCAGAAGATGCGGCAGATTTCATGGAGATAGGCCGTGTTCACAGGGTGCTATAGTATGTTTCCGATGTGGGAAACAGGGGCATTTGGTTAGAGATTGCCCATCGCCATATGCGACTGCACCACAGAGGGACAGGGAGTTTGATAGAGCTCCAGCTGGTACGTCTGCTCAGAGAGGTAGAGCCACGGCAGAGGAGAAGGGGAAACAAGTGATGGGTCAAGGGCGAGTACATGCTTTGGACCAGGGGACAGCTGATGCTTCATCGGATGTGATTCGAGGTAACATCCTAATTTATGATATTGAAGCATATGTTTTAATTGATCCTGGTGCCACGCATTCTTTTGTATCGCCTTCATTTGCATGTAAATTGGCAAGACATGTAGAGCGTACACATTTATGTATGATGATGTTAATCAGTACGCCTATGGATAGTAGTCAAGTTGTAGAATATGTATATAATGACTGCAAGTTGAGAGTAGGGGATAAGGAGATGACAGCCAATCTAATATTACTAAGTATGAGTGACTTTGATATAATATTAGGAATGGATTGGCTATCTGCAAACCATGCTGTTTTAGACTGTTACGCTAAGACAGTTATGTTTCCTAACCCTACTAGATATGTTGTAAAATTTAATAAAGATAAATGAAAAGAGTAAATATGATTATTACATGACTTCTGATTTAGAAAACTTTCAACATATCAAGGTTTCATTGCGTACGTGGTAGATATGGATAAGGCACATCCGGAGTTGGCAGATATCACTGTGGTCAGTGAGTACCCAGATGTTTTCCCGGATGAATTGCCAGGGTTACCACCAGACAGAGAGATGGAGTTCTGTATAGATCTGGTACCTGGTACGGAGCCTATTTCGAGACCACCTTATCGCATGGCCTTAGTTGAGCTGGAGGAGCTCAAGAGACAGTTACAGGAGCTGTTGGATAGGGGTTTTGTACGACCGAGTGTTTCACCTTGGGGAGCACCGGTTTTGTTTGTGAGGAAGAAGGATGGGAGCCTCCGATTGTGTATAGACTACCGATTGTTGAATAAGGCCACCATCAAGAATAGATACCCCCTTCCACGCATTGACGACTTGCTAGATCAGCTACAGGGAGCACAAGTCTTTTCCAAGATTGACCTAAGGTCTGGGTATCATCAGCTGAAGGTTCGGAGAGGAGATGTACCCAAGACAGCATTTCGTACCCGATATGGCCATTATGAGTTCTTGGTCATGCCATTCGGATTGACGAATGCTCCAGCTGCTTTCATGGCTTTGATGAACGATGTGTTCAAGCCATACTTGGACCAGTTTGTTATCGTCTTCATCGATGACATATTGGTGTATTCGAGATCCAAGGAGGAGCATGAGGAGCACCTCAGGATCGTGTTGCAGACGTTACGGGAGCATGAGTTATATGCTAAGCTCAGCAAGTGTGACTTTTGGTTGTCACAGATCTCGTTTTTGGGACATGTTATATCGAGAGATGGTGTATCAGTTGATCCATCTAAGATAGAGGCTGTAGTTCAGTGGGAACAGCCAAGAACAGTCACTGAGATCAGGAGTTTTCTGGGTTTAGCTGGATACTATCGGAGATTCGTTGAGGGATTTTCGAAGTTGGCTGCTCCGTTGACACGTCTTACTCGGAAGTGTGCACCGTTCATATGGAACGAGGATTGTGAGAAGAGCTTTGAGAAGTTGAAGCGTCGATTGACCACCGCTCCGATTCTCACTATCCCTACCAGCTCAGGAGGATTTGCAGTATATACCGATGCTTCGCATCAGGGACTGGGCTGTGTATTGATGCAGGACGGGAAGGTAGTTGCTTACGGATCCAGACAGCTGAAGGATCATGAGAAGAACTATCCGACCCATGATTTGGAACTAGCAGCAGTAGTGTTTGCGTTGAAGGTATGGCGCCACTACTTATATGGCGAGAAGTTCCAGATATTTACCGACCACAAGAGCCTCAAGTATCTGTTCTCGCAGAAGGAGCTGAACATGAGACAGAGAAGATGGCTAGAGCTTCTGAAGGATTACGACTGTGAGATACTTTATCATCCGGGTAAGGCTAACGTTGTAGCCGATGCCTTGAGCAGGAAGAGCCTGGGGATGGTATCGTATATGATGGTTAGGGAACATGATTTGCTAGAGCAGTTTGCTAGCCTCAGTTTGGGAGTCATGCCTTCTGACATGGATACAGGCTATGTGATAGCTAGTCTACGCTTGGAGCCAGACCTGTTGGACAGGATCAGAGTGGCTCAGCAGACTGATCCATTTTGTATGGATGTGAGTAGTCAGATGCAGAAGGGCACTGTGACTGATTTTGAGTTGAGTTCTGATGGACTACTGAGGTTCAGAGGCAGATTGTGTGTTCCTGAGGATCCAGGACTCAGGAGATTGATATTGGCGGAAGCTCATTCATCGAGGTATACCTTACATCCGGGGAGTAACAAGATGTATCAGAACCTCCGGAAGGTATACTGGTGGTCAGGCATGAAGAGAGATGTAGCAGACTTCGTGGCAAAGTGTCTCGTATGTCAGCAGGTGAAGGTAGAGCATCAGAAACCTGCAGGATTGTTGCAGCCTCTACCTATACCGACATGGAAATGGGAGCATATCACCATGGATTTCGTGATGGGTTTACCGAGGACCCGCAGGAATCACGATGCTATATGGGTGATCGTTGACAGACTAACGAAGTCAGCCCACTTCCTAGCTATGAGAGCTACCGATACTCTGAGTTCATTAGCAGAACTGTACGTACGCGAGGTAGTGAGGTTACACGGTGTACCAGTGAGCATAGTCTCTGATAGGGATTCCCGCTTCACATCCCACTTTTGGGGACATTTTCAGGAAGCTATGGGAACCCAGTTAAGTTTGAGCACCGCTTTCCATCCTCAGACAGATGGTCAGTCAGAGAGGACTATACAGACTCTGGAGGACATGTTGAGAGCATGTGTGCTAGACTATCGAGGCTCCTGGGATGACCACCTACCACTAGCCGAGTTCGCCTACAACAACAATTATCATTCGAGTATCGGGATGGCACCGTATGAGGCTTTGTATGGCCGTAGATGTCGTTCCCCCATTGGATGGGAAGAAGTGGGTGACCGTATGATTTTCGCTCCTGACTTGGTTATGCAAGCATCTGAGGATGTCCGCTTGATAGTAGAGAGACTGAGGACAGCTCAGAGCAGACAGAAGAGTTACGCTGACAGGAGACGTAGGCCACTAGAGTTTGCAGTTGGTGAGTTCGTATTTTTGAGAGTTTCTCCTTCCAAGGGCATAGCGAGATTTGGGAAGAGAGGGAAACTAAATCCTCGCTATATTGGACCCTTTGAGATACTTGATCGAGTGGGAGATAAGGCATATAGGTTGGCATTGCCACCGGACTTATCAGGTGTCCACAACGTCTTCCACATATCGATGCTTCGGAAGTATCACCCGGATCCGTCACATGTGATTAGTTACGAGCCTTTGGAGCTCCGAGAAGACTTGTCATATGTAGAGAGACCGATTCGGATATTGGATAGGAAGGAGAAGGTATTGAGATCGAAGACCATCGGATTAGTGAAGATTCTCTGGCAGCATCATACTTCAGAGGAAGCTACTTGGGAGCTAGAGAGTCTGATGCGAGAGAAGTACCCTAACCTATTTGAGTACTGACTTGGTTCTAATTTGGAGGACCAAATTTTCTGAGTGGGGGAGGATTGTCAGACCCGAATTTTTATGTAGCTTGTTCCTTATGATTCCTATGTGTATGAACACTTTATTACATAGTTGAATCATAATAAGAGTATTTACTAACATGCAATCGACAATTTGAGAAATTTAAAAATGCATGTAAGCTACATAACAGCGAGATAAGGGTTAAGTTAATTCCCGAACGAGTGCAGGGGTAAAATGGTCAAATGACTGAAATTCGGTATAATTATGATAAGACAATTTCATTAAAAATATGAAATTGAGGAATCTTGATCAAAATCGAGGAAAATATTTAATTTGGAGCCCAATTGATCAAGATATAAATTTATTAGAATTTATCGGAATTTTTGCCTCGAAAAATGAGCCCAAAAATATACCGAAAAGGTAAAATCGGACTGATAAATTCATTTACGGACTAAATGAATTTAATATAATTTTTTGAGATATTTTTAGATATTTATGGGATATTTATGGGATTTTTATGGGATTTTTATTATTATTTTATAATAAAAATATATTATAAATAAAAAAAAAAAAAAAGGGAAACGAAATCTGGAGAGGAAATCGGGGAGAGAGAAACGCGTGGAAGCCGACCGAGGGAGAAGGCCACCGGACGGCGAGCACCGGCCACCCCACGGCCAGCCAAGCGGCCGGAAAGGAAGAGCAGGACCGTGCGCACCCATCGGCACCGGTCACGCCATCCACCGACGCCGGACGCCGGCGAATCGAAGAGGAGAAGCCGCGGAGGAAAAGAAGGAATCCGGCGGCAACCGGCGGTGATTGGTCCCGATCAAGCCCAGCCGAGTGTTGCCCAGGCTTAGGCGCGCCGAACGGCGGTGGTTATGCGTCGGGAACCGGCCGGAATACGCCGGCACGGCCAAATGATGCCTGAACCGGTCGGCGGTTCAGGGGAGAAGGTTCTGTGCTGAACCGGACCGGACCGGTTCAGCCAAGGAGAAAAGAGGAAAAAGAGGAAAAAGAGGAAAAAAAAGAAAGAAAAAGGAAAAGGAAAATTTTCGGGATTTCACCGGACTTCGGGTAAGTCGATACGAGGTCAAAAGTGACCGATTTAATTTCCGATGAATTTATTTAAATTATATTTAATCGAAAATTGACCCGGAGTTAAATATAATAAATTGTGCAGTTCGACGATTAATTCCGAACGGAAGCCCGATCGAACTTCGATTTACGTACCATCGCATATTCTCGGGTAAGTAAAGTTCATTTACGATGAATTATGTGATTATTGCGTATTTAAGATTTAAATTACGCATTTCGGATTAAATTTCGTATTTAGTGAATTATAATTGAAATTTTGAATTAACTGTCGTAAATGATATACGGGCTATCCAAAGAGCTTGGAATAAAGCCCAATGGGTATTGATAGGCCCAATGAGTCGATAGACCCTGATGAAGGGAAATAATAAGCGGAAAACGGGCTTAATACGGTTAAGGCCCATTAAGGATTTTAAGGCCCATTAAGGGAAATTAAACTGTATTAATGTGTAATACAGTAGGAAAATGATAATTAACCTGAGGAATGGTTATTTACAGCTCCGGAGTTTACATCGAGAGCTTATCGGACTGCGGGAATTAGCAGCACCGAGGAAGTGAGGTCACGAGACGTGATCCGAGGTAGGGAACTTTTGCGAGTAGTTAGAGATACCTGCACGTATTTTCAACTGCTTCTGCATTCACTTAAAAACTCTGAGGGTCAGAGAAAGTGAATAATAATTATTGCGACCCGATAGTGGCAAATTACGATTTTGCCCCTAGTTAGTCAAAAAGTCAACTTTTGTGAGAAGTTGCAAAAAGCATGGAAAATGCTATTGTGAGTGTTTAATGGTTATTAGCATGAAAATAAATAGATGGGCTAATGATTTTAAGGTTGATATGACTTAAGCACACTTTTAGTGCTGATTTTGATGTTTTATAAACAATCCCTTTTTAAATAGCCATCTATCATATTATGTGAGAATGAATCGTGCTAGAGCACAGCTCGCACTGGGATTCATATGTTTTCCACATAATATTAGTGCTGGATTTTGATACGCACTAGATTTTCATGACATGCATGATAGAGTACTGGAGTTTTATTCGTACTCAGCTTTGAATGATATATGCATGACAGAGTGCTAGAGCGTGGCTCGTACTCGATTCTTCATGGTTTATACATGACATAGTACTGGGAGCTATTGCTCGTACTTGATTTTGATATTGTGCATAGCATAGTACTGGGAGCTATTGCTCGTACTTGATTTAATCAATAAACTATGCATTGACCTAGTTGCTTGAGAGTGCTCGCACTAGAGTCGAGTTTTATGATGTGAAACAGTGTTGAGCGGAGTGACGACTGTGAGTCGCACTCAAGACGCACACTGTATGTGATATGTAATACATGTTGAAACCCATGCCTGAGACCTTGCGTGACTGTGTGTCATAGCTAGAGAGGATATCCGCATGAGGTTGGTATAGACGTGGTATGATATTTCCACAGGCACGAGGGCTAAGACCTCTGTTAGGCACCCTGACTGTGATGTTGATATGTTCCACGGGAGTGAGAGCTAAGTCCTATGGTAGGCACTCTGGCCGTGAGAACGGGTCCACGGGTGTACTTTGTACCGTGTCTGAGTGGCACGAGGTGTACGTTGTACCGTGTGTTGTTATGGAGTTGAGGAGGATATAGCTGGCGGTTGTGATGGACTGACCCCCCTCCCGTTACAGCGGTGATTGCCCCGCACACCTAGTACTGTGTTGCTTGGGATCACATCGGATATGATCATAATCCAGGATACTATTTACATGTACCACAGAGTCTTACATGATATATCACATTGATTGATTTACTGATTTAAACTGCGGACAGACCTGAGGGATGGGTCGGACTCCGATTTGTGTTGTGAATCATTTGATGCCATATTTATATGTGATTTAAATATACATGGCATGATTTACATAAAGGCATGATTTATATATAAATGCATTGTGTTGCACTACATGCCTACTTTTGAGAAATAAAGCATGATTTCTGTACATGGGATTTATTCTGTACAAGTACATATATATACTATATTTCAAGACATGCTTTTAAAGTGAGTAAGGAAACAAATGTTTTCAAGGCATAGCACTATTTTGAGTAGATAGTGTGGATATCTACTTGCTTGCCTGATTTCCTTACTGAGCGCGTTATGCTCACCCCCTTTTCTTTACATCTCTCTACAGAGCGTCAGTAGATCGAGAGTTATCGTGGGAGAGTGTCCCAGAGTCCACTGCTAGTTCCTATCGATTCGTCAGGTATACTTATTATGTACAGTTGTGTATCTAAACATAGAAACAGCACAGTGATGTATACGTTATATATTATGGGGAATGTATTTGTATTAGATTTTATATAATCTTACATGTATAATAAAAGCACCTACAGTCAGAATTAATATATTGACATGTATGTATGAGAATGGATATAATGGTAAGTGAAGACTCTGACATCGAATCACAGCCCAACCAGTGAAGAGAGGAAAGGTAAGTTAAAATGCGAAAAATTTATAGTGATTTTTGGTTAAAGACAGTTATATCAAACTGGGGTCCTGACACACTCACCTTCATCTAGTTCATGCATAAAGAAGTTAAGTGTTAAAAATCCTTTGTTTGGCATGAAAATCCCTCTCTCTCATTTTTAGGGTTTATTTTCTATTTTATTTTACTTAATTTTTAGGAGGTTTTTATTTATATGATTTTGTTTAGTTTTTCAATTGTGTTTGTAGATTTGAAGGAAAAGGTTGTTTTCTTTATTATCCGATTCTTATAAAGAAGAATGTTCAGTTTTAGTTTATTATTTAAAGGAAAAAATGTCAATATATAGTGTTCTTTTTTTTTTTCAGAATTTGTGATAATGTTAAAGTATGGTAATCTATTTATTACATCTTAATGGGTTTTGCTGATTTCTTTAGAGTTAATATCTTGAAGGGTCTTTAAGGTTTGTGCAATATTTTAAATTGGTCTCTAAACTTTAAAAATAACACATCGGTCCCTAAAGTTGCAAACACGTATCATTTAAGTCCTTCCGTCAATTCCAAGGTTAAATGCCAATTGGCACCAAGTGTCAGCACACATGGTGCCAGTTGGCATACTGATGTGTATTTTTCAATTAAATTATTACCTTCCAAGATAAAATCTTGAATGGCCATTAAAGTTTGCACTTTATTTTAAATTAGTCCTTAAATTTCAAAATATAACAAATTGGTTCCCAAAGTTGTAATAAACCAAGAGAATTCAAATATCCTTAGCAACTATGCCTTTTTAATAGATGTACATATCGTTTTATTATATGTACATATGGCTATAATAGATGTACATATATTTCATTGTTGTTTGCATATATATATAGGTATTCGAATTCTCATGAGTAATCTTTAAATATATGTTTTTTTAATATAATTCGATAAGCCCAGATATGGTAATGAATTTACTTTTCAAATACTGGTTCTTTGCAAACTAAGATAATTTGAATACCCTTCGTCATGTCAAGAGTCTTTTAAAAGATATACATATTCTTATATTATATGTACATATGCTATAACAAAATGTAAAATGTCTCATTGTTGCAAGGAATATAGAGGTATTCGAATTTCTTCTACTTAAATGGAATATGATTAACCCAAAATGGTAATAGAATTACTTTCAAAATTAATGTGCTAGTTCCTAAAAAGCTAGGAGTTACTAAAAAATCAAGGTGTTGGTAAGGAAAAAACAAGAATCGTAAGCATCACCACAACAAAGAGTTAGGTAAGGTTGTTAAAGATATGTGGGCTTTTAGATGGAAAAAAAAGGCATTTGAATAATGTATTTTTAGGGTGATGGAAGACTTGGTATATAAATATATTAAATGAAATTAATCTACACAAGTAACATTTTTCACATTTCTTTCACTGATAATATTTAAATTTATGAATGAAGGTATTCGAATTCTAATATTAGTTTCAATATTATAAGACACAAAGTTATTGTCATATAAGTTTGTACATATGGGTATTCTAGTACATTTAAAAAGTCATTCCAACTTTGCACATTAGTTTTCGAATGAGAAGAAATGTACATATTTACATATAGGATATACATATCATTATCACAAAATGTAAATATCTTTGTATAAGTTTGAAATCACATGTATTCAAATTCTTAATATTATTTTCTGTTCCCTAACAATACTTTGTCAAGATAGGTATTTGAATTCTTTTGATTAACTTTTGAATTGGAAGAAATATACATATGTTTATATGGGATATACATATTTCAATCACAAAATGTACATATCTTTTTATGGGTTTGTAGATTAAAGTATTTGAATATCTAATTACAAAAAGGTATTTGAATTCCTAATACAGTAGATACCCTATAAATTAATACCCTCTAAATTAATAATCTCTCTAAATTAATAAAAAATCATGGTCCCTACTCAGACCAATGAAAAAGGTTAATGAACCCCTTCATCGTAACAATTAATAATTTTATTTTAAAACTAAGTATAAAATTTCAGTCTCAATTGTTGAATAAATTAATAATTTCATATAAGTACAATAGATATTATATAATATTCAAGAACTAAAAAAATACTTTAAGATGTTAGTTTGCAAAAACTTACTACCTTTGAAATTTTTGACCACATCCTTCATCTTTAGAATTTTCCTTAAAAACTTATTGTGATCACTTTCTTATTGTAGCCAAAAGATTTCAACTAAATCTAGCATTTCAAGAGATTAAAGAATTTACCAACCAAAATCAAAATTTTAAGAAGATTAAATGCAATAGATAGTTTGGATGATATGAACATTAAACAGACCAATTTTTTCACTTAAAAATATAATTTATAATATAAAACTCTCTAAGTTAATAACCTTTTTAAACTAATACTCAATGAGAAGCTCAAGAATATCAATTTAAAGGGGTTTTACTGTATTATTTTTTGTTCTCTTGACATGGTTAAAGGTATTTGAATTTTTGCAGTTCAATAGGAACCAAAATACTAGTTTTGCAAATAATTTGATTACCAAATCTAGGCTAATTGAGTTTTATTAAAAAAAAAAAAACCTTTTGTTTGAAGATTACTCATGAGATTTGAATACCTTTTGAAGGAATTCGAATCTTTCTGAAGGAATTCGAATACCTATATGTTCCAAGTGTAAGGCCCTTAAATTCACATATATTCTTTATGATTTCGTGATATACTGACAAGTCACAATTGAAATAAATCATAAGGAATGGATGTTTTTAAGTTCCAAATGTGAATGAAATGCAAAACAGGTAGTGAAGCAAATTGGATATGAATGTAACAGTGATTTTCTGGGAAAATTGCATCAAAATTGCTGCAGATTGAGGGGCAGATCGATCTCATGGCTTGAAAATGTAATGCCAAAGCATCTACAAGAGGCAAATCGATCCTTCAATAAGAGCAGATTGATCCCTCATTCAAAGTAGATCGATCTCGGATAGGTTCTGGCTGAGGCAGATCGATCTCCAAAGGGTTCTGGATAGCACAGATCAATCTCTTCTCAAGGGCTAGATCGATCTCATACAAAGAGCAAATCGATCTCATACTAAGGAGCAGATCTGTGAGACCCCATGTATGTATAACTTTGTAATATTTGTTAATGAAATTATAAGATAAATGATTTCGGGTCATGTAAATCTGAATGAAATTGCAATGGGATGAATGAGTGTCAAGAAACAAATAAAGGATAAATAAGGGTCGAAGTGGTCATAAATTAAATGAATGGAACTCTAAGAATATGGATTGAAGATAAGGAACGAAAGCACAAAATAATAATGCATGGACTGTGAATTCTATGTATTCTTTATGAATTCAAGTAATACACACAATTCATATTGTATGTGAACCATAGGAAATGAGTCTTTCCATGCTCTGAGAGGGATTACAATGAAAAATGAGTATTGGAGTAATGAAATAGGAAGTTACCCTTGAAAATTTTGGAAAAATGTAGCAGGAAATGCCATAGATAAAGGCCAGATCGATCTCCTATCCAAGGCAGATCGATCCCTTATGCAAGTAGAGCAATTCTAAGTGAATCTGCCAATGCCAGATCGATCTCCCCATTGAGCGGATTGATCTCCCCAATGAGTATATCAACCTGCTTTAGCCTCTGCTAAGCCCAGATCGATCCCTTCTTAAGTGTAAATTGATCTCCACTTGATTCTGTCAAGAGCTGATCGATCTCTCCCCATGAGCAGATCGAGCTCCTCAAGCTTCTGCCAAGCAAAGATTGATCTCTCCCCAATGAGCAGATCGATCTCTCCTATTACAAACTTGAGAATTCAATAGCTAAAACCAAAGGAAGATCGATCTCTTCACCCTAGCAGATCGATCTCATCACTCTCAATCTATAAAAAACCCCACGCCAAACATATTTCTTCAACAAACCAACACACCTCTTCCATTTTCACCTAAAACACCAAGCTTTCTCTCTCTAGAATACACCATCTTCCAAAAAGAATTGGGAAAAAGCTATTAGAGCCAAAGTTGTTTTGAGTAGAAGAGCAACATAACTTGAAGCCAACATTGAACTCATTGGATTGAAGGAGCTAAAGAGTCTTCCAAATTTGGAAAAGAAGAAAGTCAAGCTAGGTGAGTTTCCAATACACCAACTCTAAGTATATTTATCTAGCAGTTATTGTGAGTAGATTGATGTAAGTATTGTTGAATGAAACTACCTAGAATGTAATGAAACAAGCATAACCTAACATGAGTTTAGTGTGAGAAAATAGAATGTGGTTAATTAGATGATAAAAAGGATTATATCAAGTTGTTAGTGAGGTAATGTACATGATTTTGAGATGATTGGATGCATAAATGATGGAAGATTATGGACAAACATTTATGCCAAGTGTTTGAAAACTAACCAAGTGTATTGCTAGTTAAATTGACTAGAAATGGCATAATGATGGCCAAATGTGATAATGGGTCAAACTTAATGAAATAGGCCTGATGAGATATATCGATTAGTTGAAATCTGAATATGAGTTATCGGTATTGACTCATATGAATTATGAATGTGTGCAGCTCCCGAGGATACATCTGGACAAAGTTGAGCTAAATCAAGAAAAACGGGAAAGGATGGAAGAGTTACTTCCAAGATAATCGAGGTAAGGGAATTGTGTTGGCCCTAGGGATATCTGTATGTCTTTCAAGTGCATGGACGGTTTCTTAAAATATCTAGGAGTTTTAGAATAAAATGGATGTTTGAAGGGCACAAAATTGAGTTTTTGAGAAATGTGCATGAAAAACAAGAGCATGATGCTTTTGAAATCTTTTTACTACTGTTTAGCATGCGATTGGTAGGTTAGTTAACAGTTGAAATGATTTGCATAAAAATATAGCTTGATCTGGTTTTATAACAATGCTTTGCAAAGAATGAGCCACCTACATGAATTTTGTGGAAACAAAACGTGCTAGAGCATTGCTCGCACGAGATTTGACTTGTTCTATACATGCATTAGTGCTAGAGCGATGCTCGTACTAGAGTTTTACATGGATTTTATGACATTGTACTGGAGCCTAGCTCGCACTAGTTTTCATACGAGTTTTGACAATGTGCTGGAGCATAGCTCGCACTAGATGTCCATTATACTTGTTGTCGTGCTTGAGACTACTAGCACGTGGTTTTATGACATGTTAGGAGTCGTATTAGGAGCTTCGGGTAGGCTACGTACCACGTCGATTAAATAGGCTCGCACATGCGTATTGAGATGTGACAGTGTATGATGTAATGATATGGGTCGCCGGAGTACGTTGTACCGTGCAAGTAACATGGAGTACGTTATACCATGTGTGATATTATATATATGCCATCTTTGGATGATAGATTCTGCTATGGACCGTCATGTTTGACGTGACCTACCTCCTGTGCTGAAGCAAATAGAGGTGATACCCTACACACTAGGATCCGTGTAGCCTGGGATCACAGAGGATATGGCCATAGTCCTAGTTATTACCCTTATTGATATTGTATGCCTATCTCACATGTTTATTATTGAATGAGAAATCAATGTTTTGAAATGTGTTTGTGGGTAAGGATAGTCCATGGGAGGGGCTGAGTCCTGATAAGTGATGATTTTGTTTTGGTTTGTGATGAGATTTGAAATTCTTGACAAGTACAATTTGCATGATGATTTACCATGCCTTGACTTTGAATTATGCATGATGATTTTTCATGCTATGTTTTGAGAATTGTGCACTGATTTAAATAACATGAATTGCTTTACATGTCATGGACACAAGCATGAGCATACATTTTGGAGTATGACCAATAAATATGTGATTTAAGCATGGCATCACGACCACGTAGATAGTATAGTTATCTACCTGATCGCATGATTGCCTTGCTGAGTACGTGGTTTGCTCACCCCCTTATTTCCCCCTCTACAGAGCACTTACAGTAGATAGTGGGCAACTAAGGATTGGATTTTGGTGTTCATTGCATCCTATCACACGAGGTATACACATTTGTATAGTTTTGTATCAGACATGTCAAAGCACAGTGATATCTTTAAATGTAATTTTGGGGATGTAAAACATTGTGAACACATGTAAACAATAACTCTGATTTAGTAATATAAGTGTTTACACTTTAATGAATTACAACTTGAAATGATATGATTGGATTGAGATTGACACCGATACATGGCCCAACTGTTGGAGGTGCAACTGTTCACAATTGAGTAAGGTAAGGGTAAAGAACAAATAAGAATTGAACTAATCGATAAACGAAAACGAAAAATTTGTATTGGATTTTCGGTGGATTAAGGGTCGTGACAGAGGTGGTATCAGTGCTGAGTTAGTCTAATGTGTGTCGGTGTCAAAATTTAGGAAAATTACATCCTCATGTTATTGTATTTGTCTAGATACAATTGTGTATACCAAGATGGGTTTGACTAAGAAATGATTGTGAATGTAGGAATCTTGGCATAATACCTAATATCAGTCGCGGTAGAGGGGCGAGAGCACGAGCTAGAGGCCAGAAGAGTAGGCTTGGGGGCCATGCTGAGTCATTACCATATGAGACTCATGAGGAGGTAGAGGTGGAGGCTGATATTGAGCATACTCCACAAGGTTCGGTAGAGAGATCGAAGAGTACTGAGGCATGCTTCGCGAGGATAGATCGAAGCTTAGAGTCGATTATGGAGTTGATCGCCCAATCGTTGCCTGGACCTAAGGGCAGGAAAGAGGCAGCTACACAGGGTGATGATGATGAATCAGATGTTGCTCTTGAGATGCCTGCACAACCAGCCCAAGAACCTCAGACTACAGATACTCTCATACCCCCGTCGATACAAGAAACACATTTTACTGTTGCTCCACCGCAGAGAAGTAGAGATTGAGGTTATAGATGTGACCTGGATAGGTTGCAGCAGTTTCAAAAATTTAACCCACTATATTTTATTAGAGTTAAGGATCCAGTAGCTGCAGAGGACTGGGTGAATGAGATTGAGAAACTAGATAGGTTCTTTGAGTGCACTACTACCGAGATGGTAATATTTTTCGCATTCAAGCTGAAGGGATCAGTAGAGCACTGGTGGAAGTCCACCCGACCCATTACCCGGCATATACAAATCACTTGGGATGTATTTTTAGAGGCCTTTCAGAGGCAATATGTTTCGGATACTGTGCAGCGGAGACTGCAAATGAAATTTTTGGATTTGACCCAGGGGAGCAGATCAGTGGATGAGTATGAGACTAACTTTATCTCACCTGGCAGTTATGATCCTGACACGATGGATAGTGAGGTAAAAAAGGTCCAAAAATTTATGGACTGAGATTATCCATCAGATCCCGATTGGTCACTTTTGACATACTGGCATATGAAGAGGCAGTGCACAGGGCACAGTTATGCGAGCAAGACATTTAGCGAGTTGCCTCAGAGTATAGAAAAGTTAGTAGAGTGAGGGACAGAGACAGGAAGAGACAGACAGTGGATAGAGGCTTCAGTTATTGAAGAAGCAAGAGATTTTTTTGGGAAGAGGTCAAGGATTGAGGAGATCCGGGAGAGGACAGTTAAGCCTCCCATGTATTTGACCATTGCTCCAGTAAAGGGAATAGTGATTATAGGGTCACGTCCTACTACAGAATAGTGTAATAAGTGCGGTAGGTACCATGGGACTCGGACATGTTGTAGATCTCCTACAGTATGTTTTCGATGTGGGAAATCAGGGCATGTGATCAAAAATTACCCAAAGATGACTGAGAGTGCACCACTGAAGGGCAAGGAGCCGAAGAGAGCTCCTGTTGATACTCCTACCTTGAGATGGAGGGCGATAGCTAAAGAGAAGGTGAAACAGGTAGTTGGCAAAGGGCGAGTACACACCTTGGACAAGGATACTGCAGATCAGTCATTAGATGTGGTGAAAGGTACCATCATGGTCTTTGATCCTAAAGCTTATGTTTTAATAGATCCTGGTGCCACACATTCATTTGTATCACCTGCATTTACATGTAAATTGTGTAAGTATGTGAAGCTTGCCCCAATGAGTAGGAGAATCCTGATAAGCACTCCCATGAATAATAGTCAGCTAGTGGAGTATGTATTTAGAGATTGTACGTTGAAAGTAGGGGAAAAAGAAATGACAGCCGATCTTATTTTAATGTATATGAGAGGCTTTGATGTAATCCTAGGAATGGATTCGTTAGCTGTAAATTGTGCTGTAGTGGATTGTTTTTCTAAGACGGTAACTTTTCAAGGGGTAGATAGTGTTGCCTGTAAGTTTCCCGGAGAAATGTAATGTAAATCCCCTTGAAAGGTAATGAAAGCAGTCATGTTTGTGAGTGAAATATATGAATCTTTGTACTAATTTAATGATTGATATTTTGAAAGGTTATATCGTGTATGTGGTTGAGGCGGATAAGGCATGCCCAGAATTACGAGACATCCCAGTGGTCAGGGAATTTTTAGATGTCTTTTCGGATGAATTACCAGGGTTACCACCGATAGAAAGATGAAATTTTGTATAGATTTGCCACCTAGTATATAGTCGATATCCAAGCCACCATACAGAATGGCTCTAATTGAGTTGGAGGAACTGAAGAAGCAATTACAAGAGTTATTGGATAAGGGGTTCATCAAACCGAGTGTATCACTTTAGGGAGCACCGGTACTATTTGTAAAGAAAAAGGATGGAAGCCTTCGACTGTGTATTGACTATAGGTTGTTGAATAAGGTGACCATCGAGAATAAGTATCATCTTCCACGCATCAATGACTTGTTTGATCAGCTTCAAGGAGTGCGGGTCTTTTTTAAGATAGATATGAGATCTGGGTACCATCAGTTGAGAATTCGGGATCGAGATGTACCTAAGATAGCTTTTCGCACCCGGTATAGTCATTTTGAGTTTATGGTTCTGCCATTCGGGTTGACGAATGCTCTCGCAGCTTTTATGTCATTGACGAATGAGGTGTTTCACCAGTATTTGGATAGGTTTGTGATCGTGTTCATGGATGATATCCTGGTGTATTCGAGATCTAGATAGGAGCATAAACAACACCTAAGGATAGTGCTGCAGACCCTCTGAGAGAAGAAGTTATATGCTAAACTTAGTCAGTGTGACTTTTGGCTAGAACAAATCTCTTTTCTGGGTCATATTGAATCAAAGGATGGTGAGTCAGTGGACCCATCCAAGATTGAAGCAGAGACCCCAGACGTCACGGAGATCAGGAGTTTCTTCGGTTTAGCTGGATATTATCGACGGTTTGTGTAGGGATTCTCGAGATTAGTTGCTCCATTGATACGTCTCACGAGAAAAATGTTAAATTTGTGTGGGACGATAGATGTGAGAAGAGTGTTTAAGAGTTGATGAAGAGAATAACTACAACTCTGATTCTCGCCATTCCTACCAGCTCAGGAGGTTTTTCTATATATATAGATGCTTCATACTAAGGATTAGGTTGTGTGCTAATGCAAGATGGGAAGGTAGTAGCCTATGGATCGAGACAACTGAAGGATCATGAAAGGAACTACCTGACCCACGATTTAGAGTTGGCGGTCTTGGTATTTGCTTTGAAAATATGGTGCCATTATCTTTATGGTGAGAAATTTCAAGTATTTACTGACCACAACAGCCTTAAGTATCTGTTCTCACAGAAAAAGTTAAACATGAGGCACCAGAGATGGCTCGAGCTTCTAAAAGACTATGATTACGAGATCCTATACCATCTGGGTAAAGCAAATGTAGTAGCTGATGCATTGAGTAGATAGCACCTTGGGTTGGTTGTTGGAATAGTTTACGAGCCTTAGTTTGGATGTGACCCCACCTGATGTTGATAGTGGTTGTATGTTGGCTAGCTTGCTGTTTGAACCAAATCTGGTAGATTGAATTCGGTAAGCTCAGCAGATTTATCAGCAGTGATATTATTAGGCAGATATAGAGGGGTACAGAGATTGATTTTGAGTTAAGTTCAAATGGTTTGCTGAGGTTCATGGGTAGGATATGTGTTCCCGATGATCTAGAGAACAGGAGGTTGATCTTGACAGAAGCTTACTCGATGAAGTATACACTGCATTCGGGAAGTAACAAGATGTATCAGAATCTCTGAAGAGTGTATTGGTGGTCAGGGATGAAAAGAGATGTAGTTGAATTTGTGGTAAAGTATCTCGTCTGTCAGCAGGTGAAGGTAGAGCATCAGAAGCCTGCAGGGCTATTACAACCTCTACCTATACCGACATGGAAATGTGTGCATGTCACTATAGACTTCGTGATGGGTTTACCCAAGACCCGTAGGAATCATGATGCAATTTCGGTGATAATGGACAGATTGGCGAAGTCAGCACACTTCCTAGCTGTGAGAGCCACAAATACTCTAAGTACACTGATGGAACTATATATGCACGAGATAGTGAGATTGCATGGTGTTCCAGTGAGCATTGTTTCTGATAGGGATGCCCGCTTCATTTCCCACTTTTGGGAACATTTTCAGGATGCAATGGGGACCGAACTGAGTTTTAGCACAGCGTTCCATCCTCAAACAGATGGTCAGTCGAAGAGAACTATACAGACCCTAGAGGATATGTTGAAAGCATGTGCATTGAATTTTAGAGGCTCTTGAGACGACCATTTGCCACTTGCAGAGTTCGCCTATAATAACAATTATCATTCGAGTATCGGGATGACACCGTATAAAGCTTTGTATGGCCGTAGATGTCGTTCCCCTATTGGATGGGAAGAGGTTGGTGACCGACTGTTATTTGCTCTCGACTTAGTGAGACAAACCTCTGAGGATGTCCAATTGATTTGTGAGAGGTTACGGATAGCTCAGAGTAGACAAAAGAGTTATGCTAACAAGAGACCGAGACCATTAGAATTCACATTAATCTCTCCAATGGGTGAATCTTTGTTTTTGCGAGTCTCTCCTTCTAAGGGTATAATGAGGTTTGGAAAGAAAGGAAAGTTAAGTCCTAGTTACATTGGACCTTTTGAGATATTAGATAGAGTGGGAGATAAGGCCTACGGGCTAGTATTGCCACCTGAGCTAGTAGACATTCATTACGTCTTCCACATCTCTATGTTACAAAAGTACCACCCGGATCCGGTACATGTGATAAGATATGAGCCATTGTAGCTCAATGAGAAGATGTCATATGCTGAGAAGTAGGTTCAGATATTAGATAGGAAGGAGAAGGTGTTGAGATTGAAGATTATCCGCTTAGTGAAAGTCCTTTGGCAGCACCACACCGCAAAAGAAGCTAAATGGGAGTTAGAGAGATTAATGCAGGAGAAGTATCTCGAGTTGTTCACATACTGATTTGGTTCCAATTTGGAGGACGAAATTTTCTTAAGTGGGCGAGATTGTGAGACCCCATATATGTATAACTTTGTAATATCTATTAATGGAATTATAAGACAAATGATTTCGGGTAATGTAAATGTGAATGAAATTGCAATGGCATGAATGAGTGTCAAGATACAAATAAAGGATAAATAAGGGTCAAAGTGGCCACAAATTAAACGAATGGAACTTTAAGAATGTGGATTGAAGATAAGGAATGAAAACACAAAATAATAATGCATAGACTGTGAATTCTATGTATTCTTTATGAATTCAAGCAATACACACAATTCATATTGTATGTGAATCATAGGAAATGAGTCTTCCCATGCTCTAAGAGGGATTCAAATGAAAAATGAGTATTGGAGTAATGAAACAGGAAATTACCCTTGAAAAATTTAGAAAAATGCAGCAGGAAATGCCCTAGATGAAGGCCAGATCGATCTCTTATCCAAGGCAGATTGATCCTTAGTGCAAGTAAAGCAATTCCAAGAGAATCTGCCAATGCCAAATTGATCTCCCCATTGAGCATACTGATCTCCCTAATGAGCAGATTAATCGGCATTAGCCTCTACCAAGCCTAGATCGATCCCCTCTTAAGTGTAGATCAATCTCCATTTGATTCTATCAAGAGAAGATCGATCTCTCCCTATGAGCAGATTGATCTCCTCAAGCTTCTGCTAAGCCAAGATCGATCTCTCCCCAATAAGCAGATCGATCTCTCCCATTTCAAACCTGAGAATTCGATGGCTAAAACCAAAGGAAGATTGATCTCTTCACCCTAGCAGATCGATCTCATCACTCTCAATCTATAAAAAACCCCACGACAAACACTCTTTCTTCAACAAACCAACACACCTCTTCCATTTTTACCTAAAATACTAAGCTTTCTCTCTCTAGAATATACCCTCTTCCAAAAAGAATTGGAAAAAAGCTCTTAGAGCCAAAGTTCTTTATTTTGAGGTGGAGAGCAACATAGCTTGGAGCCAACATTCAACTCATTGGATTGAAGGAGCTAAGGAGTCTTCCAAATTTGAAAAAGAAGAAAGTCAAGCTAGGTGAGTTTCCAATACACCAACTCTAAGTATATTTATCTAGTGGCTGTTGTGAGTAGATTGGTGTAAGTATTGATGAATGAAACTACCTAGAATGTAATGAAATAAGCATAACTTAGCATGAGTTTAGTGTGAGAAAATAGAATGTGGTTGATTAGATGATAAAAAGGATTATATCAAGTTATTCGTGAGGTAATGTACATGATTTTGAGATGATTGGATGAAGCCACATTGTGAGATTAGTCAAGTGATAAAAATGTGCATAAATGGTGTTGTAGAGAATGCATAAATGATGGAAGATTATGGATAAACATTTATGCCAAGTGTTTGATAACTAACCAAGTGTATTGCTAGTTAAATTGACTAGAAATAGCATAATGATGGCCAAATGTGATAATGGGTTAAACTTAATGAAATAAGCTCGATGAAATATATCGATTAGTTAAAATCTGAATATGAGTTATCAGTATTGACTCATATGAATTATGAAAGTGTGCAACTCCCAAGGATACATCTGGAGCAAGTTGAGCCAAATCTAAAAAATGGGAAAGGAATGAAAAGTTGCTTCCAAGAGAATCGAGGTAAGGGAATTGTGTTTGCCATAGGGATATCTGTACGCCTTTCGGGTGCATAGGCTGTTTCTTAAAATATTTAGGAGTCTTAGAAAGAAATGGATGTTTGAAGGGCAAAGAATTGGGTTTTTGAGAAATGTGCATAAAAAGCAAGAGCATGATGCTTTTGAAATCTTTTTACTACTTTTTAGCATGTGAATTGTAGGTTGGCTAGCATTTGAAATGATTTGCACAAAAATATAGCTTGATCTGGTTTTCTAACCATGCTTTGCAAAGAAGGAGCCACCTACATGAGTTTTGTGGAAATGAAACGTGCTAGAGCGTTACTCGCACGAGATTTGACGTGTTGTATACATGCATTAGTGCTGGAGCGATGCTCACACTAGAGTTTTAAATGGATTTTATGACATTGTGCTAGAGCCTAGCTTGCACTAGTTTTCATACGAGTTTTGACATGGTGCTGGACCATAGCTCGCACTAAATGTCCATTATACTTGTTGTCGTGCTTGAGACTACTCGCACGTGGTTTTACGACATGTTGGGAGCTGCGTTGGGAGCTTCAGTTAGGCTGTGCTACGTCGATTAAATAGGCTCTCACGTGCGTATTGAGATGTGGCAGTGTATGATGTAATGATATAGGTCCACGGAGTACGTTGTACCGTGTGTGATATTATATATATGTCGTCTTCAAACGATGGATTCTACTATGGATCGGCTGGTTGAACGTGACCCACCTCCCGTACGAAAGCGGATAGAGGTTATACCCCACACACTAGGATCCGTGTAGCCTAGGATCACAGAGGATATGGCCATAGTCCTAGTTATTACTCTTATTGATATTTTATGCCCATCTCACATGTCTATTGATGAATGAGAAATCCATGTTTTGAATTGTGTTTGTGGGTCAGGATAGTCCATGGGAGGGGCTGAGTCCTGATAAGTGATGATTTGTATTGGTTTGTGATGAGATTTGAAATGCTTGACAAGTGCACTTTGCATGATGATTTACCATGCCTTGATTTTGAATAAGGCATGATAATTTTCCATGCTATGTTTTGAGAGCTGTGCACTGATTTAAATAGCATGAATTGCTTTCATGTCATGGACACAAGCATGAGCATGCATTTTGGAGTATGACTAATAAATATGTGATTTAAGCATGGCATCACGACCACATAGATAGTACAGTTATCTACATGATCGCATGATTACCTTACTGAGTGCATGGTTTGCTAACGCCCTTTATTTTCCTTCTCTACAGAGCACTTACAGTAGATTGTGGGCGAATAAGGATTGGATTTTAGTTTCCGTTGTATCCCATCACACGAGGTATACACATTTGTATAGTTTTGTATCTAGACATGTCAAAGCACAGTGATATCTTTAAATGTAATTTTGGGGATGTAAAAGATTGTGAAAACATGTAAACAGTAACTCTGATTTAGTAATACAAGTGTTTACACTTTAATGAATTGTAATTTCAAATGGTATGATTGGATTGAGATTGACACCGATACACAGCCCAACTGTTAGAGGTGCAGCTATTCACGGTCGAGTAAGGTAAGAGTAAAGAACAAATAAGAATTGAATTAATTGATAAACGAAAACGAAAAATTTGCAGTGGATTTTTGTGACAAGATCAATCTTACCTTTTCAGATTTAAAATTTTTAAGAGATAAACACAGAGCATATCGATCTCTTATGGTTAACAACTCGATCTCCAAGGGCAAATCTATATATACTGGACCTCTGCACCTTCATTTCCCCGAGAAACAACTAATCTTTCATTAGAACAAAGTGAAACCTAACCTTTCAACTCCAAAAATCATTACATTTCAATCAGTTTTGAGTGAGATTCATT
Source organism: Firmiana major (assembly GCA_033439115.1). Taxonomy (NCBI): domain Eukaryota; kingdom Viridiplantae; phylum Streptophyta; class Magnoliopsida; order Malvales; family Malvaceae; genus Firmiana; species Firmiana major. Next base: position 24,468,269 of record CM065912.1, read on the forward strand.
TTGACAAAGTTGTTCCTAGTAAAGAGGAGAACAACATAGTTGGAAACTAGAAGTTGGAACCTTAAATTGAAGAAGCAAGGTGAATTTCCTCTAATTTGGCAAAAAGAGTAAAAATCAAGTTAGGTAAGATTCAATACACCAACTTCAAATATGTCAATATAGGTATCTTAGTGAGTTGATTGGTGTATGTTTGAGTTGCTGAAAACACCTTGAACATGTTAAATCTCCATGACCTATATTTTTGGTTTGGATGTGAAAATATGAGAAAGTTGAGTAGGCATGGATTTGATGATGATTTAAGCATTTATAGATGATAGTAAGATAGTTTTATGGAGTACATGTGTTGGAATGGACTTAAGAAAGAGTAAAGTCCAATGAGATGTAATAGGGCCAAATGAGTGTAAAAAAGGCTAAATGCATTTATGTGAGATTCATACAAGTGAAAAATTAAGTATATTAAGGTACACTGATAAGAATGGTTTTCTACAGCTTCAGAGTTTTTATTGGAAGCTGATCGGACTACGAGGATTAGCAGCGCCAAGGAAGTGAGGTCACGTGACGTGATCAGAGGTAAGGGAATTTCATGAGTAGCTAGAGGTATCTACACGTATTTTGAATAGAATTTTGACTTATTCATATCGTATATGGATTCCTGAGTATAGAAAAGTTTGGTAGGAACCGATAAGGTAAAATTGTGATTTTATCCAATTTAAGGGTAAAAAGCTTAGGAAGCATGTTTGTGACTAGTTTTAAAGTTGCTTGAAAGTTACATACATAGATTTGGCTAATGTTTTCATGTAAATGCAAAAACAACACATTTTAGTGTTGATTTGATTTAATTGAGTGAAATTCAATTAAACTAAATCATCTATCGGTTTGTGTGAAAACCATTTATGAGACCCCGTATAGGTTTAACCTTGAACATATGTAAATGAATTAATAAGTCTGATGATGTACTAGTAATGTGAAGCATATGTGATATAAAGTCCATAAGTTAAATGTACACCCTTATAATGAGAGATGGTGATTGTAAGTACAAGTTAAATTAAGTATGAATATGAAGAAATGGACTTAAACATGTGATAAATGTGAGTGGAATGGGAAATAAGTAGTGTAGTAAATGGAATGAAGATTTGCATAAGTTATGTAGTTTCATTTAGTTATATATTGTATATATTTGGTCATGCAAGGATTGCACACAAGTTTTAGTGTGTACAAAGTGTAATTGGATGCCATTTTCAAGTCTCGAGGATGGATGAATGAGGAAATGACTATGGCAGCAAATTAGGGATGTTTTGGGTGAAGTTACTACAGAAAAACTACAAGAAAACTAGAGACTATGAAGGTCAGATCGATCTCATGGGATGAAAGATCGATCTAGAAGAGCCAAAATGAACTTATTTTGAGCTATGGAGCATGACAGATCGATCTCCAATGGATTCAGATCAATTTGCTAAGCATTCTGTAATGAGAGGATCGATTTTAAGGTAAACAGATCGATCTCCTTAGCTCTCTATTTGAGACAAATCGATCTCAAGACTAGACAGATCGATCTCCTTAACAGTTCTATAAGGAGCAAATCAATCTCCTACAAGAGGCAGATCGATCTCCAAGAGGAAAATTGGCCTTTGACAGATCGATCTCATCAAGGGAGAAGATCGACCTGGTAGTGGTTGCGTTAGGTGAAGAGGACTACCAAACGTGTAGAGACCGATCTCTATAAGGACGAGATCAATCTCACAAGCCTGCATCTATAAAAAGGAGCTCGGGACTGGATTGAAAACTCAGAACTTTTCCCCACCAAACCTCATCTACCATTTTCTCTCAAAACCCAAGCTTTCTCACTCTAAAAATCACTGCATTCTAGCCAGTTTTGGAAGAAGCTCAAGAAGGGAAAGTTATTCCTTGAAGCAAGGAGAATTACATACCCAAAAAAATCTCACATTAGTGTGATTAAGAGAAAGAGTTGTGGCTACCACAAGTTTGGCTAAGAAAAAGGGGTAAGTTCTTCAACCCTTAAGCTTTAAATAAGGATTCTAGACATTCTATGGGTTGAATGGTATGCAAAATATTGACAAGAGTGATTTGTAGTGATGAGTGAGTAATGTTAAGAGAAATTTAAGAAGAGGGAAATTTATGGAAAGCTTGAGAAATAGCTTAATGAGATAAGTGATACAATGGAAAAGTGATATATGATTTAAAGGCTTGAAAGGTATAAATGGGAGAATAATTGACAATGAGGATATTTAGGAGAAAGAAAAGAAATGACTTAATGGTTATGTGTGTAGATTGGAAGAATGTGGAACACGGCTAACCCGGATCACGAACGGAGCATACATGACAAACGAAATACGAGCGCGATTCGAGGTAAGGGACTGTGTGTTAGCTATAGAGATGTTCGTACGTATTTTATGGCAATTTCATATATATATTGCTAGAATTAATACTATACTACGATTCTATGAAATGATATGGGAGTATTAAGTGTACTATGATATATATGTATTGAGAAATGGGATGGGGTAAGGAAATAGCATGATATGCATGATTTCGATGTTTTCTCAATTTTGTATTGATTTATGTGATTGAGAAATGATAATGATAAGTTGGCTAATTTTACATGTTTTAGCATAGAAAGGCATACTGTATAAATAAACATGTTTTGAGTTTTAGAAAAAAGGGAAAGTAGCCACCTATCGGATTTGAGATGAGATTTGGTGTTGGAGCTCTAGCTCACACCCGTTTTAATGAATTTGACTATGTGCTAGAGTGTTAGTTCGCACATGTTTCTATGTTTCTGATGTGCCATGCTAGAGTTTAACTCGCACGATGATTTTGAGAAAGTGCTGGAGCTTTGCTCGCACCTGTTTTTACTGAGTTGAGGTAAACCTGGGGGTTTGGGACCCAAGGGGATGCCAACCGATGGCCTTGGAATGGGTTGGGCTTAACGATAAATCGTACCGTGCTGGAGCCTTGCGATGACTGTGTGTCACGCTGATTACTCACCTGGTATATAAGACATGGTTCAGGATGAAAAGTCCATTGGAGTTAGAGTATGGACTTGGGTCCACGGTCGTACGTAGTACTATGTAGTTGTCCGTTGGTATACTATGTACCGTGCTGGGTGCACATGAGTACGAGTATCGCGTAGATGACATATGGCGTACCTTATACGTTGAGTATATGAGGTGATGAGGCTGATTGAGATGAGCCGGAGGGTAGGACTGACCCATCCCCCTTCAGGCGAAGTGATGCCCTGTACACACCTGATCAGTGAGGCCTTGGATCACTAACTATTGCCATATGTCGTGGGTATTAGATTTCCAAAAATTCCATGCCTGTCTCAGAGATTTGGGAAACAGAGACAACTCATAAAAGAAAGAGATTTGAGGAAAAGAAATGATTGAGAGAGTAAAGAGATTTTGTGTTTTGATAAATCTTTGATTTAAATACTTGTGCAGTGACGGCATTGTTTTATGAATCATGTTTTAAAATGGAAGCATGACATATGTGAGTTACATGAAAATGCAAATGAGAATTGTATGTTTAAAAGCATTTTCGTATAATATTTCCATTTATATCGAAAACATGGTTTCTGGTTTATACATGCATGAGCTATGTAGGTAGTACGATATCTACCTGCTAGCATTCATTTCCTTACTGAGATGTGGTTTGGTCACCCCACTATTTTCCCCCTCTAGATACTGAGAAGTAGGAAAGCGGTGGTCTCTAGATCTCTTTTTGTGATGGATAGCTCCCACCAATCGTAAAGGTATAAGATTTGTGTACACAAGAGTATTTTGTATCTATTATCTTGTATCGTACAGTTATACCTTAGAAATGTAACAGTTTTATGGGGATGTTATGTAGAGACATTAATATTCAATTAATCTTGTATATTTACGCACACACTTGGGAGTGTGGATTAAATCTAAAATATTTTCGAGGTAAAATTTTGGAACTTTAGTAATTGCATCGTCTCACAGCCCAACCGTAGTAGAGTAAGTATAGATAAAGGACACCCGAAAGTGGGGTGTGACACCATTGGTGCTAGAGTGATATTCACACTATATTTTATAAGATATGTATCACATAGTACTTGAGTATATTCTCGTACTTGATTTTAAGGCGATTTATGCATGATAGAGTACTGGAGCATTGCTCGAACACTGTTTTATTGATTGATGCATGATAGAATATTGGAGCATTGCTCGTACTCAGTTTTACATGACATAGTGTTGAGAGCATTACTCACACTAGATTTATATGACTATATGCATGAGTTCGTGCTAGAGTTTTGTGAGATCTGAGAATTTCAGACATATTTTAATTATGTAATATGAACTTGAAGTATAATTTATTGAGCTAAGTGAATTGTGGGAATGATTATTGGAGATTTATATGTTAAGTGTTTAAAATAAGTGTGAAGCTATGAGGACAGATCGATCTGGAAGAAGGAGAGATCGATCTGGTGAGTTAAAAATGACAAGGAAGGAGGAATTTAAGGAGCAGATCGATCTCCAATGGAAGAGGATCGATCTCCTTATGATTCTGTTTGAGAGAAGATTGATCTCATGAGGAAGAGATCGATCTCCAAATGTTTCTATTTGGGAGAAGATCGATCTCGTCAAGGAGCAGATCGATCTCATAAAGCCATAAAGAGATCGATCTCACCCCTCGATAGATCGATCTCCTAGGCATAAATTACCTCAAATCGTCCCCAAATTCAAATGCAGATCGATCTAATCAAGAGCCAGATCGATCTCCTACCCTCAGTCTATATAAGGAATCCCTGTTTTCTCCTGCAATTTCACTTTCTCTCTCTTCCAACCCCCATTTTCACGGAGCCCTAGCTTTCTCACTCATCTAAAGCACCCATTTCCATCCAAATCAGAGGCTGTGGCAGGAAGGAAAGTTGTTCCTCACCAAAGGGAGAACAACATACTTGGAAATCGTAAGACGAATCGAATCGAGGCAAGAGATAAGCTCTCCACAAGTTTTGGGTAATTTCTAAACTTTGATCCCCATATTTGAGATGATTTTGGTGATGATAGTTGTTGGCATTGTGTTGAAATAGCTGAAAAATGATTAGGGATTGATGAAATTACAATGTAGTTGGAGTGATGATGATATTTAGCAACTTTGGTAAATTTAGGAATTTTTGAGCTATAAATGGAGATTTAGACAATGTGGTGTATTAGCATAGATATTGTGGCATAGGAAATATAGAATGTTGAGGTGTTGTGAGCGAGATTGTGGTTTGTGATGGAATTATGAGAATTGAGAAATTTGAGGTGTTATGGGCAATTATGCTCGATTTTGAGAACTGAGGTTGATATGATAATGAGTATTGATGTTTTAACATCGTTTGGATAGCTCGGGAGTTCGAGAGTGGAATGCGAGGCTAGTCCGTGATACGGGGGAAACGATTGCACTATACGAGGTGCAAAGAGGTAAGGGAAAACTAAACCATTTGTGTATGTGTTTTGATGAACTGTTTGTAGCATGAACCACGATTTGAGAATACAAGCATGTTTGGTGTTGTGTTGTGATATAATTGCACATGATTTTTATAGCCGGTTGGAGCCCATTATTTTATGAGTTTATAAGCTGAGTGTGAAATTGCTTTATAAACCTTTGAGTTTGCGTGAAAAGTAAATTGGGCTCTACGTTAAGGCGATATTGAGATTTGAGAAAATGTGTGCGTGCTTTGCCGGTTGGAACTCGGTTTTAATATGTTTTGTGTTGAGTACACAAATGTTTTAAATGAGTTTTACGAGATAAAACCATTATGAGTTCTACGTGAAGGCATAACGTTTTATAAGATAATGGCTAATGATTGAGACTTAGGCGTGTCATGTTGAATACACATCGGGCCTTGCTCTGGTAGCATGTAAGACCGATATAGTGCGACGCCTGGGAACCGACCCAGGGACCACAGGCCTTGTTCTGGTAACATGTAAGTCCGATTATTCCTTCGCTTTGGTAGCGTTGGGAGGCCTTGCTCTGGTAGCATGTAAGTCCGATATTCCTCCGTTTTGGTAACGAGAGATGCCTCCGTTTTGGTAACGAGAGATGTCTCCATTTTGGTAACGTGAGATGACCCCCGTTCTGGTAACGCTGGGTGGCCTTGCTTTGGTAGCATGTAAGACCGAGAGAGTGGGCCGCTTGGGAACCGACCCAGGGACCATGTGATAGTGTGCATGAGGCGAGGCATTGCTCTGGTAGCATGTAAGGCCGGGCCTTGTTCTGGTAACATATAAGTCCAATATACCATGCATGCGACCATATTGTCGACGTTCCCTCTATACGAGGATGCCTGGGATGCGCACCCAGAGGAGATTACATATTTGATGTGCCATGACGTGTTTTAATTGAATTTTATTGCCTAGTCTCGTTTTACACATGAGTTGTGTTTTCAGACCTTGTCACGTGCTATTTACTGAGGTGATTTTTATCACGTATTTTGACAACAGCCATTATCGCATATATTTACACATGCTTGTGAGTGCTCGATATTGAGTCTTTTTACCTTCATGTTTTCACATGATTTATGAGTTATGAGATGATGATGTTTTGAGAACTTTCATGCTATGATTTCAAATGAGCTTCATAAACAAATACATATTTGTGATGTGTGATATGGTTTATATAACTGAGTTCCCTTACCCCCTTACTGAGCGATTTGGAAGCTCACCCTGTTTTCTCTTCCCCCAGATCGCTTCAAGTGAAGTGAGTTCCCTGCGATGTACGGGTTAGAGGCTAGTGGAGGACTTGAGCTCCAGGCCGTATTTTGTGTATTGAGGTAGATATTTAATATTCATGTACCCAGACTAGAGTTATATGTACAGACACTTATTGTACAATGATGTACGGGATGTATTAGGATTAATTAACTTGGAATTGAGTAATGTATATGATACAATATATACTATATTATGATGAGATCCTGAGGCATGATAATTAGGATGATGTATGACACTGCACAGGAATGCAGCCTTAATTGTGAATTGATGAGTAAAAAGTTTTAAATTAGCCCTATTTTTCGAGCTTCCGGGGCGTCAAAAGTTTACTCGCACGTATCGGTTTTGAAAGAGATAGCATGAAACAGCCGTGTTCGGAGCCTATGCAGACTGTGTGTCACACCGATTATATGCTCACATGTGCAAATTTTGAGATATGGCCGAGGGCTATTGAAAATATTATCCATAGTATGAGGGCTAAGTCCTATGGCAGGTACCTCGACTATGAGGATAGGGTCAGTGGAGTACTTTATACTGTGTATGTCACATGGAGTTTGATGTACTGTGAGTACACGATATTAAGTGAGTTGTGGGCTGACAGTAGAGGATTTGACCCACCACCTGTTACAGTAATTGTGAGACCCCGCACACCGAGTACTGTGTGGCTTGGGATCACGAAAAATGAGTTATGATCATAATACCAGAATATGTGAGCCTATCTCGTTTCAGTCAATTGAGATTTCTTGATTGAATTATCACATGATTTTATAATTTGGACATGTGACTTTGTGAATTGTGAAAGGGTAACCCGAGGGATGGGTGAGGCCCGAATTTTCCATGTTTTTACATGATGAAATGCCATATTGTTTTGATTTAATTGAAATGGCATGATAAAACATGATCTATATTAATTGCTTGAGAAATGCAATATTTTGCATAATTTGCTGAAGTGATTTAACCAGCATGTTTTCAATTTATAACTAATAATTTGTATCTATATACATATATTGCATAAATGTTTCAATAAAAAGACATGTTTTAGATGCGAATCAAAAAGGAAATTATTTTAAGGCATGAGCTTTGTATTTTGTAGATAGTGTGGTTATCTACTTGCTTGCCTTATTTCTTTACTAAGCGATAAGCTCACCCCCTTTTTATTTCCCCTCTTTATAAAGCGTCTGCAGTAGTTGAGCATGGTTGAGAACTGGTATTCCTTTATCCGCTGCATATCCATCTTACACAAGGTACACACATTTGCAACGTTTGGTACTGAACAATGTAAAAGCACAGTTATATAAACGAATGTACGGTCAGAGATGTATATATATACATGTATTATATTTAATATATGTAAATTAATTATGAAAAAGAGTATTTATAGTCAATATATAATAGTATTGACATGTTTGCACGTTATGGAACGAATGTGGTTGAGGTGACTAATACCGAATTACAGCGCAACAGTTTAGTGTTGAGTTATGACAGAAGGAAAGGTAAGTAAAATGCGAAAAATTTGTGGTGATTTTTGGTAAGTCACAGGCGGTCGTGACATAATGGTATCAGAACAAAGTTGGTCTGATATGAGTCAGTATTAGTAATTAGGAAAAGTGTACATCCATTTATTACTGTGCTTTGTTCAGTTACAATTGTGTATACGAGATGGGAATCAGACTAATTAATGGTTATGAATGTAGGAAATTTAGCTATTATAGCTAATACCAGTCGTGGTATAGGGGCTAGAGGTAGGGCTCAAGGCCGTAGAGGTAGGCCTGATACCCGAGATAAAATGACAGATCGCACTCAGGTACCAAAGAGTATCGAGGCAGGCTTTATGAGATTAGAGCGTCTCCTTGAGACTATAGTAGAGTTACATGCACAGACATTGCCAGGAAGACAGGATGCAGGGACTGCGCCTAGAGAGGCAGCTACACCTAGTATGCCTGTACGACTAGCTTAGACGTCGCAACCTACAGATACTCCTACACCTCTACTGGCTTAGGATATGCCTTCTCATGTTGCTCCAAGACAGGGCGGTAGTACTTTAGGGTATGGTTGTGAGCTTGATAGACTGCGACAATTCCAGAAGTTTAGACCTCCATCGTTTAGTGGGGTGAAGGACCCCGTGGTTGCAGAGGATTGGCTAGGAGAGTTAGAAGCTTTATGGATTCTTTGAGTGTACGACGATCGCGATGGTTGCATTTGCTGCATTTCTTCTGAAGGGATCAGTAGAGCATTGGTGGAAGTCCAACAGGGTTATGTTGAGAGCACGACACTTAGAGATCACTTGGGATATCTTTTTGGATGCCTTTAGGAGGCAGTATGTCCCAAACACAGCGCAGCAAAAATTGTAGATTGAATTCTTGGGGTTAAGCCAGGGGACTCAGTCTGTGGATGAGTACGAGTCAAGATTTATATCCCTGGGTAGGTATGACCCCAATACTATGAGTAGTGAGACCAGGAAGGTCCACAGATTCATTGATGGACTGAAACCAGTATTACGGTCTAAACTGGTCCCATTTGATATCTCTACTTATGATGAGACAGTGCGCAGGGTGCAACTTTGTGAACAGGACTATGAGAGGAATGTCTCTGAGTTCAGGACAGTTGGCAAGGGTAGAGATAGAGATAGGAAGAGGTCACTGAGTGACAGCGCCAAAGGTTTCGGATATTGAGGAGGAAGGAGACTCTTCGGCAAGAGACCAAGGATCGAGGAAGTACATGAGAAGACTGTTAGATCTCCTACATATCTGGCTATAGCTCCAGCTAAAGGTGTTGTTATTGGCGGACTGAGGCCTACCACTGAGCAGTGCAGTAGATGTGGTAGATTCCGTGGAGGTAGATCTTGTACTATTTCTAGTTGAATTGTGCTTCAGTTGTAGGAAGCCAGGGCATATGGCTAGAGTTTGCCCAAAGATTATTGATATTGTCCCATAGAAGGGTAAGGAACCGGATAGAGTTTTAGCTGATACGTCTACTCTAAGGAAGAGAGTGACGACAATGGAGAAGGGGAAGCATGTCATTGGACAAGGGCGAGTACATGCCTTGGACCAGGTTACGGCTGATGCTTCGTCGGATGTGATTAGAGGTAACATCCTGATATATGATTTAGACGCTTATGTTTTAATTGATCTTGGTGCCACGTATTCATTTGTATCGCTTTCATTTGCATGTAAGTTAGCAAAACATGTAGAGTGTACACCTTTAAGTAGGATGATGTTAATTAATATACCTATAGATAATAGTCAGCTAGTTGAGTATGTGTTAAATGATTGCAAGTTAAGAATAGGGGAGAAGGATATGACAACCAATCTAATATTGTTAAGTATGAGTGATTTTGATGTAATCTTCGGAATGGATTGGTTATCACCAAACCATGTTGTGTTAGATTGTAATGCTAAGACAGTTATGTTTCCTACCCTTATGAATTACGTTGTAAGGTTGATGAAGAGAAATAAAAGTAGTAGTTATGGTTATAATAAATAATGTACAATGTTGACTGAGAAATGAAAATATTAAAGGTTTCTTTGCGTACGTGGTTGATACGAATAAGGCACATCCGGAGTTGGCAGATGTTCCTGTGGTCAATGAGTTCCCAGATGTCTTTCCAGATAAATTGTCAGGATTACCACCAAACAGAGAGATGGAGTTTTGTATAGATTTGGTGTGTGATACTGAACCTATATCGAAACCACCATATCACATGGCCTTAGTTGAGCTGGAGGAGCTCAAGAGACAGTTACAAGAGTTGTTGGATATAGGGTTCATCAAATCGAGTGTTCCGCTTTGAAGAGCAGCAGTTTTGTTTGTAAAGAAGGATGGAAGCATCCAATTGTGTATAGATTACAAATTGTTGAATAAGGCTACCATTAAGAATAGGTATCCCCTTCCATGTATTAACGTTTTGTTGGATCAACTCCGGGGAGCTCAGGTGTTTTCTAAGATTGATCTGAGGTCTGGGTATCATCAATTGAGAGTTCAGAGTGGAGATATACCCAAGACAGCATTTAGGACTCGATATGGCTACTATGAGTTTTTGGTTATGCCATTCAGATTGTTTAATGCTCATGCAGCTTTTATGGCTTTGATGAACGATGTGTTCAAGCCATATTTGGATCAGTTTGTTATCGCCTTCATCGATGACATATTTGTATACTCAAAATCCGAGAAAGAGCATGAGCACCACCTGCGGATAGTATTGTAGACCCTACAAGAGCAGAAGCTGTATGCTAAACTCAATAAGTGTGACTTTTGGTTGGCACAGATCTCATTTTTGGGATACGTTATGTCGAGGGATGAAGTATCAGTGGATCGATCCAAGATTGAGGCTGTAGTTCAGTGGAACAACCAAAGACAGTTACCGAGATCAAGAGTTTCTTGGGTTTAGCAGGATACTATTGGAGATTCATTGAGGAATTTTAGAAATTAGATGCTTCGTTAACACGTCTCATTTGGAAGGGTGTAGCATTCATGTGGGATGAAGATTGTGAAAGGAGTTTTTAGGAGTTGAAGCGTTGATTGACCACCGCTCTGATTCTTACTATCCCTATCCCTACTAGCTCAGGAGGATTTTCAGTGTATATCGATGCTTCGTATCTGGGACTGGGTTGTGTATTGATGTAGGATGGAAGGGTAGTTGCTTATTAATCTAGACAGATGAAGGACCACGAGAAGAACTATTTGACCGACGATTTGGAGTTAGCAGTAGTAGTGTTTGCGTTAAAGATATGGCGCCACTACTTGTATGGTGAGAAGTTTCAGATTTTTACCAACCACAAGAATATCAAGTATCTATTCTCGCAAAAAGAGCTGAACATGAGACAAAGAATACAGCTAGAGCTTCTGAAGGACTATGATCGTGAGATACTTTATCATCCGAGTAAGGCTAACGTTGTAGCTGATGCTTTGAGCAGGAAGAGCCTTGGGATAGTATCGTATATGATGGTCAGGGAACATGAGCTGCTAGAGCAGTTTGCTAGCCTCAGTTTGGGAGTTATGCCTATGACATGGATACACTGTCAGACCCGGATATTTGTAGCTTATTTCCTTATAATTCTTATGTGTATGAACACTATGTTATTATAGTTGAATCATAAGAAGAGTATTTATTTGACATAAAGTGTTATTAAAATGATTTAACACGCAAAAGCTACATAAAATGCTTAATGTGAGTGATAGGTATCACAGGCTAAACCGAGTTATTCTAAATCATTCTGACTAAAAATAAGAACTTAAAATAAGAGAGCGTAGAGAGCTCATGAAGAGAAGTCAGCTTGATTTAGACCCGAACATATAAAATAAGTGTAAAAGCTAAAAAGGGTAAAATGGACCTTTTTGGCGAGAAAAGGAGTTTCGGGTGAAATTATCCATCGAGAGCGGTTGGAATATAAAGACGAGAGTGTAAGACATAAGATATGACACTCTCAAAATTTTGAGAAAAAGTCAACATGATCAATGGTTAAGGAAAAAGTCAACTATAGTTAAGAAAGTGGACTTTTACCATAGTTGACTAATCATGGTTAAAAATTAACCTAAGTATGGAGAAAAATTTGGGGAAAAATATTCTTGACCAGAATACAAGATAATCATCCTCGGAAGTGAGGAAAATTTATTCGGAAGGATTCTGGAATAAATTTAATGGTTAAAAACGTGATGGGCCTAAGGTAAAAATTTTAAAGCCCATTAAGGTATACTAAACGTATGTCGAAATTTTTAGGTCCTTTAGACCGAATTGTTGGACCAATTGATCGGCCAAATTTTGAGATAATAAAAGGCCCGAGGTATAGTAAAAATTTCAGCCCGAAGCCCATTAGGAAAGCCCAAACCGAGAAGCCCAAATGGAAAAGCCCATGAGATAAACATCTAACCATAGTTAAAGTTAACTATGACTCATAAGGTGACTCATAAGGTGACTCATGGTTCAGATTTGGAAAGTCAAGCATAATGGCTGAAAAGTAAGGCTCAATGGCTAAGTAAGTGGCTTATAAATGCAGCCACACCATTGTCATCTTCATCACACCAATTCCGGCTAGAGAAGAAACCATTGAAACATAAACATCCAAGCTTTCTCTCACTAGAAATCACTAGGAATTAGGCATATTTGGAACTTGCATTCTTCATGGAAGTTGTTCCAAATTGAAAGGAGATTAACATATGTTGGAATTGGCTATCAAGGAGCCATAGAGTACAAACCGAGAGTCTCCAAAGTTTCGGCCAAAGGGTGAACACAACAATTGGTATATTTTCTAATTTCCAATTTCATATATGTTAATGTATGAATGATTTCAAGTATGTTGATGTATGTTTTAAGTATTGAAACATATTAAATCACCATGAAATGGGTTAGGCCGAGAGTGATCAATGGGGTATTGAAATATGTCAATTTGATTTTAAGACATAAATGGATTAGTATACATGTATTAATGTTAATGGTATAATTAGAATTAATCAAACTGATTAATTTATACATGTAAATTGTTGGCAATCCAGGTGTTTGATAAAATGCCTAAATGAACCATATGATGATTGGTAATGTTGCCTACCAAGTGTTTGTGGAAATGCCTAAGTGAAAATGGCTAGAAAATAGGCATGGATAACATGTCATGGTGAAATCGAGACATGGCTAGCTCTCGGTCATGGCCTGTGGCCGAGAGGCACAATGGGCCAAGCCCAATTATTTTAGGCCCAATAAGGTGTAATGGGCCTAGGATAAGCCCAATAAAAGTTGGTGGGCCCCACAAGCCTAATAGGCCCAACAAAAGTGAATAGTAAAATGAAAATGGACTTAAGGCCTAGTTAGGCCCATTAAGGATTTTAAGTCCCATTAAGGGAAAATAAACTGTATTAATGTGTAATACAGTAGAAAAATTATAATTAACCTGAGGAATGGTTATTTACAGCTCCGGAGTTTACATTGAGAGCTGATCGGACTTCGGGATTTAGCAGCACCGAGGAAGTGAGGTCACGTGACGTGATCCGAGGTAAGGGACTTTTGCAAGTAGTTAGAGATACCTGCACGTAATTTCAACTGCTTCTGCATTCACTTAAAAACTTTGAGGGTCAGAGAAAGTGAATAATAATTATTGCAACTCGATAATGACAAATTACGATTTTCCCCCTAATTAGTCAAAAAGTCAACTTTTGTGAGAAGTTGCAAAAAGCATGGAAAATACTATTGTGAGTGTTTAATTGCTATTAGCATGAAAATAAATAGATGGGCTAATGATTTTAAGGTTGATATGACTTAAGCACACTTTTAGTGCTGGTTTTACTATTTTGTAAACAATCCCTTTTTAAATAGCCATCTATCATATTTTGTGAGAATGAATCGTGCTAAAGCATAGCTCGCACTGGGATTCATATGTTTTCCACATAATATTAGTGCTGGATTTTGATACGCACTAGATTTTCATGACATGCATGATAGAGTATTGGAGTTCTCACTCGTACTCAGCTTTGAATGATATATGCATGACAGAGTGCTAGAGCGTTGCTCGTACTCGATTCTTCATGGTTTATACATGATATAGTACTGGGAGCTATTGCTCGTATTTGATTTTGATATTGTGCATAGCATAGTACTGGGAGCTATTGCTCATACTTGATTTAATACATAAACTATGCATAGACCTAGTTGCTGGAGGTTGGTCGCACTAGAGTTGAGTTTGTGACATGAAACAGTGTTTGAGCGGAGTGACGATTGTGAGTCGCACTCAAGACGCACACTGTATGTGATATGTAATACATGTTAAAACCCATGCCTGAGTCCTTGTGTGACTGTGTCTCATAGCTAGAGAGGATATCCGCATGAGGTTCATATAGACGTGGTATAAATATTTCCATAGTTTCGAGGGCTAAGTCCTATGGGAGGCACCCTGGCTGTGAGGGTCCACGGGTGTACTTTGTACCGTGCCCGGGGCACGAGGTGTACGCTGTACCGTGTGTTACGCATAGCTGACGGCTGGAGTGGACTGACCATCCTCTCGTTGCAGCAGTGATGCCCCGCACACCGAGATCTGTGTTGCTTGGGATCACATTTCGGATATGATCATAATCCAGGATGCTATTTGCATTAACCACTAAGTCTTACATGATATATCACATTGATTGACTGATTTAAACTGCGGACAGACCCGAGGGATGGGTCAGACTCCGATTTTGTATTGTGAATCATTTGATGCCATATTTATTGTGATTTAAATATACATGGCATGATTTACATAAAGGCATGATTTATATACGATGCATTGTTTTGCACTACATGCCTACATTTGAGAAAGAAAGCATGATTTTCTGTACATGCGATTTATTTTGTACAAGTATATATATTATATTTCAAGACATGTTTTTTAAAGTGAGTAAAGGAAATAATGTTTTCAAGGCATAGCATTATTTTGAGTAGATAGTGTTGATATCTACTTGCTTGCCTGATTTCCTTACTGAGCGCGTTGTATGCTCACCCCCTTTCTTTACATCTCTCTACAGAGCGTCAGTTGAGCGAGAGCTATCGAGGGATAGTGTCCCAGAGTCCACTGCTAGTTCCTATCGATCGCTAAGTATACCCTTATGTACGTTGTGTATCTAAACATAGAAACAGCACAGTGATGTATACGTTATATATTATGGGGAATGTATTTATATGAGATTTTATATAGTCTTACATGTATGTATGAGAATGGATGATGTGGTAAGTGAAGACTCTGACGTCGAATCACAGCCTAACCATTGAAGAGAGGAAAGGTAAGTTAAAAATGTGAAAAATTTATAGTGATTTTTGGATAAAGTCATGGGTTGAGAATGGGGTCCTGACAGAATGGTATCAGAGCAGAGGTTGGTCTGATGTGAGTCGGTGTTAGAAAATAGGAAAGTGTACATCCCTATAGTACTGTGCTGTGTTTAAATATAACTGTGTATACCGGATAGGAGATGGACTAATTCATTATTATGAATGCAGGAACTTTGCCTATATGGCAAATACGCGTAGTGGTAGAGGTATGAGAGGTAGTTCTCGAGGCCGGAGAGATAAACCCGAGGGACGAGCCGCTGCCGGACCATTACCTACGCATGAGACTCCAGGTGCTACTGAGGCACCCGAGTGTGCAGAGACACGCTTCACGGGATTAGAGCGTGGTCTCGAGACTATTATTGAGATACTGGCACAGATAATGCCAGGTAGGCAGAGACAGGAGGCAGGAGCTGCTACAGGAGAGGCAGTTGCCCCTAATACACCTACACAGACAGCTGATGCACAGAGGACAGTAGATGCTCCTACACCCCCACCGGTTTCGGGTGGTAGTGGATTAGGATATGGATGTGATTTGCATCGGTTATGAGAATTCCAGAAGTTTAGACCTCCATCCTTTAGTGGTGGCTGCTGAGGAGTGGTTAGCAGAGCTGCTTTATGGATTCTTCGAGTGTACGACCTCGGAGATGGTCGCGTTTGCTGCGTTCCTACTGAAAGGAGCCGCATAGCATTAGTGGAAGTCCACCCGACCTATATTGAGATCCCGCCACATAGATATCAGTTGGGATATATTTCGGGAGGCCTTCAGGAGGCAGTTTATTCCCGACACCACGCAGCGAAAACTTCAAGCAGAGTTTTTGAGACTACGCCAGGGGAGTCTATCTGTGGACGAGTATGAGACTCAATTCCTATCCCTAGGAAGATATGACCCGGATACCATGTACAGTGAGACCAGGAAGGTCCACAGGTTTATTGACGGGTTGAGACCGGTGCTACGGTCCAAGTTGGTCCCATTAGACATAGTGACCTATGAGGAGGCGGAGCGCAGGGCGCAACTATGTGAGCAGGACTACGAGAGGAATGCTTTCGAGTTTGGAAAGTTTAGCCATAGCCAAGATATACAGAAGAAGAGGCCAGCTAGAGATGTCAGTTATCGAGGAGGGAAGAGACTCTTCGGTAAGAGATCACGGGTAGAGGAGGCACGAGAGAGATATGCTAGACCTCCTGCTTATCTGACTGTAGCCCCAGCAAAGGGAATTGTCATAGGAGGACAGAGAACTGCTGCAGATTCGTGCAGAAGATGCGGTAGATCACATGGAGATAGACCGTGTTCACAGGGTGTTATGGTATGTTTCCGATCTGGGAAACAGGGGCACATGGCTAGAGAGTGCCCAGCGCCATTTGTGACTGCACCACAGAGGGGCAGGGAGTTTGATAGAACCCCAGCTGGTACGTCTGCTCAGAGAGGTAGAGCGATGGCAGAGGAGAAGGGAAAACAAGTGATGGGTCAAGGGCGAGTACATGCTTTGGACCAGGGAACAGTTGATGCTTCATCGGATGTGATTCGAGGTAACATCCTGATTTATGATATTGAAGCATATGTTGTAATTGATCTTGGTGCCACGCATTCTTTTGTATCGCCATCATTTGCATGTGAGTTAGAAAAGCATGTAGAGCGTACACCATTATGTATGATGATGTTGATTAGTACGCCTATGAATAGTAGTCAAGTTGTAGAATATGTATATAATGACTGCAAGATGAGAGTAGGGGATAAGGAGATGACAGCCAATCTAATATTACTAAGTATGAGTGACTTTGATATAATTTTAGGAATGGATTAGCTATCTGCAAACCATGCTGTTTTAGATTGTTATGCTAAGACAGTTATGTTTCCTCACCCTACTAGATATGTTGTAAAGTTTAATAAGAATAAATGAAAGGAGTGGTTATGATTATTACATGGTTACTGATTTAGAAAACCTTCAACATATCAAGGTTTCATTGCGCACGTGGTAGATATGGATAAGGCACATTCGGAGTTGTCAGATATCACTGTGGTCAGTGAGTACCCAGATGTTTTCCCGGATGAATTGCCAGGGTTATGACCAGACAGAGAGATGGAGTTCTGTATAGATCTGGTACCTCATAAGGAGCCTATTTCGAGACCACCATATCGTATGGCCTTAGTTGAGCTGGAGGAACTCAAGAGACAGTTGCAGGAGCTATTTTATAGGGGTTTTGTTCGACCGAGTGTTTCACCTTGGGGAGTACCGGTTCTGTTTGTGAGGAAGAAGGATGGGAGCCTCCGATTGTGTATAGATTACCGATTGTTGAATAAGGCCACCATCAAGAATAGATACCCCCTTCCACGCATTGACGACTTGTTAGATCAGCTTCAGGGAGCATAGGTCTTTTCCAAGATAGACCTGAGGTCGGGTATCATCAGCTGAAGGTTCGAAGTGGAGATGTACCCAAGACAGCATTTCGTACCCGATATGGCCATTATGAGTTCTTAGTTATGCCATCCGGATTGACGAATGCTTCAGCTGCTTTCATGGCTTTGATGAACGATGTGTTCAAGCCATATTTGGACCAGTTTGTTATCATCTTCATCGATGACATATTGGTGTATTCAAGATCCAAGGAGGAGCATGAGGAGCACCTCAGGATCGTGTTGCAGACGTTACGGGAGCTTGAGTTATATGCTAAGCTCAGCAAGTGTGACTTTTGGTTGTCACAGATCTCGTTTTTAGGACATGTTGTATCGAGAGATGGTGTATCAGTTGATCCATCTAAGATAGAGGCGGTAGTTCAGTGGGAACAGCTGAGGAAAGTCACCGAGATCAGGAGTTTTTTGGGTTTAGCTGGATACTATTGGAGATTCGTTGAGGGATTTTCGAAGTTGACTGCTCCGTTGACACGTCTTACTCGAAAGAGTGCACCGTTCGTATGGAACGAGGATTGTGAGAAGAGTTTTGAGGAGTTGAAGCGTCGATTGACCACCGCTCTGATTCTCACTATTCCTACCAGCTCAGGAGGATTTACAGTGTATACCGATGCTTCGCATCAGGGACTGGGCTGCGTATTGATGCAGGACGGGAAGGTAGTTGCTTATGGATCCAGACAGCTGAAGGATCATGAGAAGAACTATCCGACCCATGATTGCTAGCTGCAGTAGTGTTTGTATTGAAGGTATGGCGCCACTACTTATATGGCGAGAAGTTCCAGATATTTACAGACCACAAGAGCCTCAAGTGCCTGTTCTCACAGAAGGAGCTGAACATGAGACAGAGAAGATGGCTAGAGCTTCTGAAGGACTATGATTGTGAGATACTTTATCATCCGGGTAAGGCTAACGTCGTAGCCGATGCCTTGAGCAGGAAGAGCATGGGGATGGTATCGTACATGATGGTTAGGGAACATGATTTGCTATAACAGTTTGCTAGCCTCAGTTTGGGAGTTGTGCCTTCTGACATGGATACAGGCTATGTGATAGCTAGTCTACGCTTGGAGACGGATCTGTTGGATAGGATCAGAGTAGCTCAGCAGACTGATCCATTTTGTATGGATGTGAGTAGTCAGATGCAGAAGGGCACCGTGACTGATTTTGAGTTGAGTTCTGATGGACTACTGAGGTTCAGAGGCAGATTGTGTGTTCCCGAGGATCCAGGACTTAGGATATTGATATTGACGGAAGCTCATTCGTCGAGGTATAAGTTACATCCGGGGAGTAACAAGATGTATCAGAACCTCCGGAAGGTATACTGGTGGTCGGGTATGAAGAGAGATGTAGCAGACTTCGTGCAAAGTGTCTCATATGTCAGCAGGTGAAGGTAGAGCATCAGAAACCTGCAGGGTTATTACAGCCTCTACCTATACCGACATGAAAATGGGAGCATATCACCATGGATTTCGTGATGGGTTTACCGAGAACCCGCAGGAATCACGATGCTATATGGGTGATCGTCGACAGACTGATAAAGTCAGCCCACTTCCTAGCTATGAGAGCGACCGATACTCTGAGTTCATTAGCAGAACTGTACGTACGCGAGGTAGTGAGGTTACACGGTGTACCAGTGAGCATAGTCTCTTATAGGGATTCTCGCTTCATATCCCACTTTTGGGGACATTTTCAGGAAGCCAGGGGAACCTAGTTGAGTTTGAGCATCGCTTTCCATCCTCAGGCAGATGGTCAGTCAGAGAGGACTATACAGACTCTGGAGGATATGTTGAGAGTATGTGTGCTAGATTATCGAGGCTCTTGGGATGACCACCTGCCACTAGCCGAGTTCGCCTACAACAACAGTTATCATTCGAGTATCGGGATGGCACCGTATGAGGCTTTGTATGGCCGTAGATGTCGTTCCCCTATTGGATGGGAAGAAGTGGGTGACCGTAAGATTTTCACTCCTGACATGGTTACGCAAGCATCTGAGGACGTCCACTTGATTGTAGAGAGACTGAGGACAGCTCAGAGTAGACAAAAGAGTTACGCTGACAGGAGACGTAGGCCACTAGAGTTTACAGTTGGTGAATCCGTGTTTTTGAGAGTTTCTCCTTCTAAGGGCATAGTGAGATTTGGGAAGAGAGGGAAACTAAATCCTCATTATATTGGACCCTTTGAGATACTTGATCGAGTGGGAGATAAAGCGTATAGGTTGGCATTACCACCAGACTTATCAGGTGTCCACAACGTCTTCCACATATCGATGCTTCGAAAGTATCACCCGGATCCGTCACATGTGATTACTTACGAGCCTTTGGAGCTCCGAGAGGACATGTCATATGTTGAGAGACCGATTCAGATATTGGATAGGAAGGAAAAGGTACTGAGATCGAAGACCATCAGATTAGTGAAGATTCTCTGGCAGCATCATACTTCAGAGGAAGCTACTTGGGAGCTAGAGAGTCTGATGCGAGAGAAGTACCCTCACCTATTTGAGGACTGACTTGGTTCTAATTTGGAGGACCGAATTTTTTGAGTGGGGGAGGATTGTCAGACCCAGATATTTGTAGCTTATTTCCTTATGATTCTTATGTGTATGAACACTATGTTATTATAGTTGAATCATAAGAAGAGTATTTATTTGACATAAAGTGTTATTGAAATGATTTAACACGCAAAAGCTACATAAAATGCCTAATGTGAGCGATAGGCATCACAGGCTAAACCGAGTTATTCTAAATCATTCTGACTAAAAATAAGAACTTAAAATAAGAGAGCATAGAGAGCTCATGAAGAGAAGTTAGCTTGATTTAGACCCGAACATATAAAATAAGTGTAAAAGCTAAAAAAGGTAAAATGGACCTTTTTGGCGAGAAAAGGAGTTTCGGGTGAAATTATCCATCGGGAGAGGTTGGAATATAAAGACGAGAATGTAAGACATAAGATATGACACTCTCGAAATTTGGAGAAAAAGTCAACATGGTCAATGGTTAAGGAAAAAGTCAACTATAGTTAAGAAAGTGGACTTTTACCATAGTTGACTAATCATGGTTAAAAATTAACCTAAGTATGGAGAAAATTTTGGGCAAAAATATTCTTGGCCAGAATACAAGATAATCATCCCCGAAAGTAAGGAAAATTTATTCGGAAGGATTCTGGAATAAATTTAATGGTTAAAAACGTGATGGGCCTAAGGTAAAAATTTTAAAGCCCATTAAGGTATACTAAACGTATGTCGAAATTTTTAGGTCCTTTAGACCGAATTGTTGGACCAATTGATTGGCCAAATTTTGAGATAATAAAAGGCCCGAGGTATAGTAAAAATTTCAGCCCGAAAGCCCATTAGGAAAGCCCAAACCGAGAAGCCCAAATGGAAAAGCCCATGAGATAAATATCTAACCATAGTTAAAGTTAACTATGACTCATAAGGTGACTCATAAGGTGACTCATGGTTCAGATTTGGAAAGTCAAGCATAATGGCTGAAAAGTAAGGCTTAATAGCTAGGTAAGTGGCTTATAAATGCAGCCACACCATTGTCATCTTCATCACACCAATTCCGGCTAGAGAAGAAACCATTGAAACATAAACATCCAAGCTTTCTCTCACTAGAAATCACTAGGAATTAGGCATATTTGGAACTTGCATTCTTCATGGAAGTTGTTCCAAATTGAAAGGCGATTAACATATGTTGGAATTGGCTATCAAGGAGCCATAGAGTGCAAACCGAGAGCCTCCAAAGTTTCGGCCAAAGGGTGAACACAACAATTGGTATATTTTCTAATTTCCAATTTCATATATGTTAATGTATGAATGATTTCAAGTATGTTGATGTATATTTTAAGTATTGAAACATATTAAATTACCATGAAATGGGTTAGGCCGAGAGTGATCAATGGGGTATTGAAATATGTCAATTTGATTTTAAGACATAAATGGATTAGTATACATGTATTAATGTTAATGGTATAATTAGAATTAATCAAATTGATTAATTTATACATGTAAATTGTTGGCAATCAAGGTGTTTGATAAAATGCCTAAATGAACCATATGATGATTGGTAATGTTGCCTACCAAGTGTTTGTGGAAATGCCTAAGTGAAAATGGCTAGAAAATAGGCATGGATAACATGTCATGGTGAAACCGAGACATGGCTAGCTCTCGGTCATGGCATGTGGCCGAGAGGCCCAATGGGCCAAACCCAATTATTTTAGGCCCAATAAGGTGTAATGGGCCTAGGACAAGCCCAATAAAAGTTGGTGGGCCCCACAAGCCCAATAGGCCCAACAAAAGTGAATAGTAAAATGAAAATGGACTTAAGGCCTAGTTAGGCCCATTAAGGATTTTAAGGCCCATTAAGGGAAAATAAACTGTATTAATGTGTAATACAGTAGGAAAATTATAATTAACCTGAGGAATGGTTATTTACAGCTCCGGAGTTTACATTGAGAGCTGATCGGACTGCGGGATTTAGCAGCACCGAGGAAGTGAGGTCACGTGACGTGATCCGAGGTAAGGGACTTTTTCAATTAGTTAGAGATACCTGCACGTATTTTCAACTGCTTCTGCATTCACTTAAAAACTCTGAGGGTCAGAGAAAGTGAATAATAATTATTGCAACCCGATAGTGGCAAATTACGATTTTGCCCCTAGTTTGTCAAAAAGTCAACTTTTGTGAGAAGTTGCAAAAAGCATGGAAAATACTATTGTGAGTGTTTAATTGCTATTAGCATGAAAATAAATAGATGGGCTAATGATTTTAAGGTTGATATGACTTAAGCACACTTTTAGTGCTGATTTTACTATTTTGTAAACAATCCCTTTTTAAATAGCCATCTATCATATTTTGTGAGAATGAATCGTGCTAGAGCATAGCTCGCACTGGGATTCATATGTTTTCCACATAATATTAGTGCTGGATTTTGATACGCACTAGATTTTCATGACATGCATGATAGAGTACTGGAGTTCTCACTCGTACTCAGCTTTGAATGATATATGCATGACAGAGTGCTAGAGCGTTGCTCGTACTCGATTCTTCATGGTTTATACATGATATAGTACTGGGAGCTATTGCTTGTATTTGATTTTGATATTGTGCATAGCATAGTACTGGGAGCTATTGCTCGTACTTGATTTAATACATAAACTATGCACAGACCTAGTTGCTGGAGGTTGCTCGCACTAGAGTTGCGTTTGTGACATGAAACAGTGTTTGAGCAGAGTGAGGACTGTGAGTCGCACTCAAGACGCACACTGTATGTGATATGTAATACATGTTAAAACCCATGCCTGAGTCCTTGTGTGACTGTGTGTCATAGCTAGAGAGGATATCCGCATGAGGTTGATATAGACGTGGTATAAATATTTCCATAGTTTCGAGGGCTAAGTCCTATGGGAGGCACCCTGGCTGTGAGGGTCCACGGGTGTACTTTGTACCGTGCCGGGGCACGAGGTGTACGCTGTACCGTGTGTTACGCATAGCTGACGGCTGTAGTGGACTGACCATCCTCCCGTTGCAGCAGTGATGCCCCGCACACCGAGATCTGTGTTGCTTGGGATCACATTTCGGATATGATCATAATCCAGGATACTATTTGCATTAACCACTGAGTCTTACATGATATATCACATTGATTGACTGATTTAAACTGCGGACAGACCTGAGGCATGGGTCGGACTCTGATTTTGTATTGTGAATCATTTGATGCCATATTTATTGTGATTTAAATATACATGGCATGATTTACATAAAGGCATGATTTATATACGATACATTGTTTTGCACTACATGCCTACATTTGAGAAAGAAAGCATGATTTTCTGTACATGGGATTTATTCTGTACAAGTATATATATTATATTTCAAGACATGCTTTTTAAAGTGAGTAAAGGAAATAATGTTTTCAACGCATAGCATTATTTTGAGTAGATAGTGTTGATATCTAATTGCTTGCCTGATTTCCTTACTGAGCGCGTTGTATGCTCACCCCCTTTCTTTACATCTCTCTACAGAGTGTCAGTAGAGCGAGAGCTATCGAGGGATAGTGTCCCAGAGTCCACTGCTAGTTCCTGTCGATTGCCAGGTATACCTTTATGTACAGTTGTATATCTAAACATAGAAACAGCACAGTGATGTATACGTTATATATTATGGGGAATGTATTTATATGAGATTTTATATAGTCTTACATGTATGTATGAGAATGGATGATGTGGTAAGTGAAGACTCTGACATCGAATCACAGCCCAACCATTGAAGAGAGGAAAGGTAAGTTAAAAATGTGAAAAATTTATAGTGATTTTTGGATAAAGTCATGGATTGAGAATGGGGTCCTGACATACACTCTATATGATTGCTAGTCTACGCTTGGAGCCGGATCTATTGGACAGGATCAAACAGGCTCAACAGACTGATCTGTATTGCATTGATATGAATAGTCAGATACAGAAGAGCACAGTAACTAATTTTGAGATAAGTTCTGATGGACTTCTGAGGTTTAGAGGAAGATTGTGTGTTCTTGAGGACCCAGAGCTCAGGAGATTGATATTATCGTAAGCTCATTCGTTGAGGTACACGTTGCATCCGGGGAGTAACAAGATGTATTAAAACCTCTGGAAGGTGTACTAGTGGTCGGGTATAAAGAGAGATGTGGCAGAGTTCATGGTACAGTGTCTCGTATGTTAGCAGGTGAAGGTAGAGCATAAAAAACCCATAGGGTTATTACAGTATCTACCTATACGACATGGAAATTAGAGTATATCACTATGAATTTTGTGATGGGTTTACCGAGGACCCATAGGAATCACGATGCGATATGGGTAATCGTGGATAGCCTGACGAATTCATCCTACTTCTCAACTGTGAGAGCTACCGATACTCAGAGTTCATTGGCAAAATTGTATGTACGCGAGGTAGTGAGGTTACATGGTGTTCCAGTAAGCACTGTCTCAGATAAGGATTCCCGTTTCACTTCCCACTTTTTGGAACATTTTCAGGAAGCCATGAGAACCCAGTTGAGTTTGAGCATCGCTTTCCATCCTAAAACAGATGGTCAGTCAGAAAGGACTATACAGACCTTGGAGGACATGTTGAGAGCATGTGTACTAGATTTTAGAGGCTCTTTGGATGACCATTTGTCACTAGTCGAATTTACGTACAATAACAATTATCATTCCAGTATCGGGATGGCAGCGTATAAGGCTTTGTATGGCCGTAGATGTCGTTCCCCTATAGATTGGGAAGAAGTGTGTGATCGAAAGATTTTTGCTCCTGATTTTGTTACGTAGGCCTCTGACGATGACTAGTTAATTGTTGAGAGACTGAGGACAGTTCAGAGTAGACAGAAGAGCTATGCTGATAGGAAATGAAGACCAGTTGAGTTCGCAATTGGTGATTCAGTATTTTTGAAAGTTTCTCCTTCCAAGGGTATAGCTAGATTCGAGAAGAGAGGTAAGTTGAGTCTTCGCTACATTGGACCCTTTGAAATACTTGATCGAGTGAGAGATAAGGCATATAGGTTGGCTTTGCCACTGGACATATCAAGAGTGCATAATGTCTTCCACATTTCGATGCTTCGGAGGTACCATCCAGATCTGACTCATGTGATTCAGTATGAGTCATTAGAGCTCAAGGATGATTTGACATATGTAGAGAAACTTATCCGGATATTGGATAGGAAGGAGAAAGTCTTGAGATCGAAAACCATCGAACTAGTTAAAGTTCTCTGGTAGCATCACACTTTAGAGGAGGCTACTTGGGAGCTAGAGAGTCTGATGCAGGAGAGACAGCCCAGTTGTTTAAAGAGTAACTTGGTTTTAATTTAGAGGACCAAATTTCTTTAAGGAGGGGAGGATTGTAAGGCCCGTAAATTCACATATATTCTTTAAGATTTCGTGATGAACGGACAAGTCACAATTGATATAAATCATAAGGAATGAATGTTTTTAAGTTCCAAATGTGAATGAAATGCAAAATAGGTAGTGAAGTAAATTGGATATGAATGTAACAATGATTTTTTGGGAAAATTGTAGTAAAATTACGATAGATTGAGGGGTAGATCGATCTCATTAGCAAGGGAGATCGATCTCATAGCTTGAAAATGCAATGCCAAAGCATCTGCAAGGGTAGATTGATCCTTCAACAAGAGCAGATCGATCCCTCATTCAAAGCAGATCGATCTTGGATAGGTTCTGGCAGAGGCAGAATGATCTCTAAAGGGTTCTGGATATCACAAATCGATCTCTTCTCAAGGGCTAGATTGATCTCATACTAAGGAGCAGATCGATCTCACCTTCTCAGAATCAAAATTTTTAAGAGATAAAAACAGATCAGATTAATCTCTCATGGTTAGCAGATCGATCTCCAAGGGTAATTCCATATATTCTAGACCTCTGCACCTTTATTTCCCCGAGAAACAGCCAATCTTTCATTAGAACAAAGTGAAACCTCACCTTTCAAATCCAAAAATCTTCACCTTTCAACTCCAAAAATCTTCACCTTTCAATCAGTTTTGAGTGAGATTCATTTCAGTAAAGTTATTCCTAGTGATGAGGAGAACAACATAGTTGGAAACTAGAAGTTGGAACCTTGAATTAAAGAAGCAAGGTAAATTTCCTCCAATTTGGCAAAAAGAGGAAAAATGTAGGTAAGATTCAATACACCAACTTTAAATATGTCAATATAGGTATCTTAGTGAGTTGATTGGTGTATGTTTGAGTTGCTGAAAACACCTTGAACATGTTAAATCTCTATGACTTAGATTTTTGGTTTGGATGTGGGAAAATAAGAGAGAGTTGAGTAGGCATGGATTTGATGATGATTTAAGCATTTATAGATGATAGTAAGATAGTTTTATAAAGTACATGTGTTGGAGTGGACTTAAGAAAGAGTAAAATCCAATGAGATGTAATAGGGCTAAATGAGTGCAAAAAGGGCTAAATGCATTGATGTGAGATTCATACAAGTGAAAAATTAAGTATATTAAGGTATACTGATAAGAATGGTTATCTACAGCTTCGGAGTTTATATTGGAAGCTGATCGAATTTGCAAGGATTAGCAGCGCTGAGGAAGTGAGGTCATGCGACGTGATCAGAGGTAAGGGAATTTCATGAGTAGCTAGAGGTAGCAACACGTATTTCGAATAGAATTTTGACTTATTTGTATTGTATATAGATTCCCGAGTATAGAAAAGTTCGGTAGGAATCGGTAAGGTAAAATTGTGATTTTATCCAATTTAAGGGTGAAAAACTTAGGAAGCATGTTTGTGACTAGTTTTAAAGTTGCTTGAAAGTTGCATAGATAGATTTGGCTAATGTTTTCTTGTATATGCGAAAACACCACATTTTAGTGCCGATTTAATTTAATTGAGTGAAATTCAATTAAACTAAGCTATCTATCTGTTTGTGTGAAAACCATTGGTGCTATAGTGATACTCGCACTATATTTTATAAGATATGCATCACATAGGACTTGAGTATATTCTCGTACTTGAATTTAATGCGATTTATGCATGATAGAGTACTGGAGCGTTGCTCGTACTCAGTTTTATTGATTGATGCATGATAGAGTATTGGAGCATTGCTCGTACTCAGTTTTATATGACATAGTGCTGGAAGCATTTCTCGCACTAGATTTATATGACTATATGCATGAGTTCGTGCTGGAGTTTACTCGCACGTACCAGTTTTGAAAGTGGTAGCATGAAACTGTGACGATCGTGTGACATTTTGTTCTTGTAGGATTCAAGAGGTGACCCCCATAGTCTCACTTAACATATTGCCCTCTTTGGCTCAGTGGTACCATTGTGGTAAGGCTTGGATACCTAAGGGTTCCAAGGTTTGAATCCATGGAGACGCGTCCTGAAGGAACAAAACCTTGAGGCTTTCGCTGCACAGCCAAAGAGGACAATAGGTTAAGTGACACTGAGGGGCCACCTCTTGAATCTTGCGGGAACAAAATGCCACACGATCGTCACATAAAACGCGCATTTATTGAGACGACTGTGTGGCACTTTGTTAACATAGGATTCAAGAGGTGGCCCCCACAATCTCACTTAATGTATTGTCCTCTTTTGCTGCGCAGCGACAGCCTCAAGGTTAACGACCCTTGACCCTGAAAAATTTGAGGGATCTTTTTGTAAGCTTAAATTTGCCACTTATTCCTTATTTCACTTAGGTTGTATTCCTGTTCAGTGTCAATTCATTTTCCTACTTCTTTATCTGGAATTATATTTAAATTTCATATTTTTATTTATATGGCTGATAGAAATTTCGACAGCATAACGACTTATACATAAGCCTACCCACATGCAAGCCAATTGTTTTTAACAATCCTAGATATCCACAACTACCAAATATGCTTTCCAAATCCACATCATCAATCCAATACATCCATTTCAAAACTAGACCAGTCACTTTAAGACAAATTCCCAAAAAGTAATATTCTTTACATTTGTTTTATTACAAATTACATCCCAAAAAAATATTTCCAATATATGTCTGTGCATACAAAATGTGTCTGGTAAAGGAATGTAACTGTATACCTTTTCTGCATGTACAACAAGTAGCCTAGGATAGCTCTTTCCCACCAGCCTACATCGTGTATGCAGCAGGTAGCGCTTATAGATCACTGCAAATAGTTTAAAAGGTAGAGGGGTGAGCTTTCGGGAAAAATCTTAGTATGATAATACATTTAAAGTAGTTTTGATATGTAAAAGCATGTAAAATCATTCATAAAACTATCTTTTAAAAGATATGTAAACTTTCATTCCATGCATAGTCATCATAAGAAATTATGAAGCATGAGTTTCTTTAAATCAAATAACATGTTTAACTATTTCATAAAATTTTCATCATTCATAGATGATTTCTTAAAACCATCGTCATTCACAAACATTTCATAAAACATGATTGTTCATAATCATTTGTCATAAATCTCATAAAAACATAATCATTCATCAGTATTATCATCATAATCATCACTCATAATCATAATCGAAGAGACTAGGATATAACTAAGTCATGCGATACGTGTCATTCTCCATGGAGAGTCAATCATACCTATGGCCATGGTAAGGGGGGCTGTAGACTGGATCAGGGTCGTACAGCACTTTCATACAAACATGGGTAGTATCTATCTTTCTTACATTTCTCTAGCACTTAGGTTAGGCAGGGGCACCAAAGGCACTCTCCGTGCGGGAAACATTCATACGTGCTGTGCAGGCATGAGATACTACCAAAACATCATCATCATAAACCAAAATGGTACCTATTGTTCCAACTTGGCTTAGTGGTACCAAGAGTATAAGAACTAAGACTTTAAGGTCTTAGGTTCGAGCCTCTGGGGACACGAATTGGGGTATTAACCTGGATAAAATTGTGAGGGGCCTATGGGGCTTCCAAAGTGAAAAATATGTATGAGTAAGACTGTGGGGGCCACTATTGATCCCTACGGGGCCAAAGTGCCATACGGTCAGTACAATAAAATGTGCATTTTATTGTCAAGGCCCAGCCTGTTTCCTTGGCCATCAGCTGGCATCCCCTTAATCGGCCATGGCCACCCCTCTTGGGCCCACAGCATCGATCCCAGGTTTGCCTTGACTCAATCGTACTATCTGCTTTGGGGAAACCGGGCCCCTCACAATTTTATCGAGGTAAATACCCCAATTTACGTACTTAGAGGCTCGAACCTAAGACCTTAAAGTCTTAGTTCTTGAGATCTTAGGTTCAAACCTCTGGGGACGCGAATTGGGGTATTTACCTCGATAAAACCATGAGGGGCTTGGTGTCTCCAGAGCGAACAGTACGATTGAGTCAAGGCGAACTAGGATCGATGTTATGGGCCCAAGAGGGGTGGCCATGGCCGATCAAGGGGATGCTAGCCGACGGCCAGGGAAACGGGCTGGGCCTTGAAAAATAAACTCTCGTTTATTGTGACGACTGTGTGACACTTTGTTCCCACAGGATTCAAGAGATGGCCCCCACAATTTCACTTAGCGTATTATCCCTTTTGGCTGCGCAGCGAAAGCCTCAAGGTTTTGTTCCCTCAAGACGCATTCCCATAGATTCAAACCTTGGAACCCTTAGGTATCCAAGCCTTACCACAATGGTACCAAGTTGGCTCAGTGGTACCATTATGGTAAGGCTTGGATACCTAAGGGTTCCAAGGTTCGAATCCATGGGAATGCATCCCAAGGGAACAAAACCTTGAGGCTTCTGCTGCATAGCCAAAGAGGATAATACGCTAATTAAGATTGTGGGGGCCCCCTCTTGAATCCTGCAGGAACAAAGTGTCACACAGTCATCACAGAAACAACCGTGTTGGGGGCTTGTGCAGACTATGTGTCGCACCGATTATATGCTCACACGTTTAAATTTTGAGATATGACTGAGGGCTATGGAAGAATATTATCCATGGTATGAGGGTTAAGACCTATGGCATGCACCCCGACTATGAGGATAGAGTCCATGGAGTACTTTGTATCGTGTCCGTCACATAGAGTACGATGTACTATAAGTACAGGATGTTATTGAGTTGTGGGTTGACAGTAGACGATTTGACCCACCTCCAGTTATAGCAATTGTGAGACCCTGCACACCGAGTACTATGTAGACTGGGATCATGAAAAATGAGTTATGATCATAATCTTGGAACATGTACTCGCCTATCTCGTTTCAGTCAATTGAGATTTCTTGATTGAATTATCATATGATTTTATAAATTGGACATGTGACTTTGTGAATTGTGAAAGGGTAACCCGAAGGATGGGTGAGGCCCGAATTTTTCATGTTTTTACATGATGAAATGCCATATTATTTTGATTTAATTGAAATTAGATGATAAAACATGATTTATATTAATTCCATGAGAAATGCAATATTTTGCATAATTTGCTGAAGTGATTTAACTAGCATGTTTTTAGTTCATAACTGATAATTTGTATCTATATACATATATTGCATAAATGTTTCAATAAAGACACATGCTTTAGATGCCAATAAAAAAGGAAATGATTTCAAGGCATGAGCATTGTATTTTGTACATAGTGTGGTTATCTACTTACTTGTCTTATTTCCTTACAGAGCTATGAGCTCACCCCCTTCTTACTTCCCCTCTCTACAGAGCGTCTGCAGTAGTTGAGCGTGGCTGAGGACCGGTATTCCTTTATCTGTTGCATATCCATCTTACACAAGGTATACACATTCCCAACGTTTGGTACTGAACAATGTAAAAGCACAGTTATATAAATGAATGTACAGTTGGGGATGTATATATATACATGTATTGTATTTAATATATGTAAATTAATTATGAAAAAGAGTATTTACAGTTAATAGATAATTGTATTGACATATATATGCATGTTATGGAACAAATGTGGTCGAGGTGACTAATACCGAATCACAGCCCAACGATTTGGTGTTGAGTTATGACAAAAGGAAAGGTAAGTAAATTGCGAAAAATTTGTGGTGGTTTTTGGTAAGTCACGGGCAGTCGTGACACCAAGAAATAATGATATATGTACATTATGCTACAACTACGTGTACAAATAATACTTGGATATGTAGATCTCTTGAAAAGGTAAGATTGTTAAGGGTTTTTGAATTCTTTTGGTTTTTTGCATCGTTAGGAACCAATATATTAGTTTTTTAAGAAATTTAAGGACTAATTTAAAACATTGTGCAAACTTTGAAACCATACACGATATTATCTCGAAAAGGAATATTTTTATTGAATAATACAAGTTAGCATGCCAGTTAGTGCCATGTGTGCAAACATGTGCTGCCAACTGGTATTTAACATTGGAATTAACAGAAAGCTTGACGGAAGGACTTAATTGATTGCAATTGTAGTGACCATTATGTTACTTTTACAAGTTTGGGGACCAATTTAACACATCGCATAAACTTTAGATACCATTCAAGATATTAACTCATTTTTTATGAGTTATAGGTTTCTATTCAAAGTGTAAGTTATTGATTGTTATTGTCCAACATAATTTGCGAATGACTCAAGAACTTGTACACAGTTTATTATTATATAATAAGATATTGTTTATGTGCATGTAATTGGCTTTATTTGCTATGGCATTGTTAGGGTCTTTTGTCTACATTTAAAATAGAACTTGATTTATGCGTCACACCCCACTTCCGGGTGCCATTTATCCATACATACACTACTAACTGTTGGACTGTGAGTCAATGTATTTACTAAATTTCCATACACTTATAGCGGAAAATTTAAAACTTTAATTCACACATTCCCAGGTATGTGTGTAGATATACAAAATCAGTTGTATAATATATTATCTTTACATAACATCCCCATAAAACTGTTTACATTTTCGATTCATGATTGTGCGATACATTATAATAAATACAAAATACTCATGTGTATACAAATCTTAATGCCTTTACAATTGGTGGGAGCTGTCCAATACATAAAGAGGTCTAGAGACCACCGCATTGTCCTACTTCTCAGTATCTAGAGAGGGAAAAATAGTGGGATGAGCAAGCCATAGCTCAGTAAGGAAATGGATGCTAACATGTAGATACTGTACTATCTACATAGCCCAAGCATGCATAAACAAAGCCATGTTTCAATATAAATGGAAATATTACTAGAAAATGCATTTGAACATTTATTTCTCATAGGAATTTTTATGTAAAACCATGTGCAATACTTTGAATTAAAACATGTCATAAAACAGTGCTATCAAAGCACAAGTATTCAAATCGAGAGATTTATCAAATCACAGTATCTCTTCATTTTCTCAAATCATTTCTTTTCATAAAATCTCTTTCTTTTCTGAGTTTCTCAATTTCTCTTATCTCTGAGAGAGGCATGGAATTCTTGACAATCTAATATCCATGACATATGGCCATAGTCAGTGATCTTAGGCCTCACTGATCAGGTGTGCACATGGTATCACTTTGCCTGAAGGGGGTGGGTCAGTCCTACCTTCTGGCTCATCTCAACCATCATCATCATCTCATATACTCACGGTATAGTGCACACCATGTGTCATCTTCGCGATACTCGTACTCAGGTGCACCCAACACGGTACATCGTATACCAACGGATAACTACACAGTTCAACGTACGACCGTGGACTGTAAACCTCACAAATTTCCTACGTTAATTTAATTATATAAAAAAAGAATGGAAATAATATATTAATGAAAGTGTGAATATTCGTTGTAGGGCTCGAGGACTATAGAAATCGAGAAGCCCGTGAATGACCGAGAACCCGAAGATACAAGAAGTGATAAGGCAAATGTGAGTATGGAGGGATTAGAGAATTTTAATTTGTTAAATGGAAAATTGTTGATATAAACACTTGTATCGAGAATTTACGAAGAATGATGGAATCTCGATACTATTTTATTTTCGGAATAAGGAAAATCTCATGGAAGGCATGATATTATTTCTTTGGATAAAATATATAAGAAAATGTATATATGTAGATATATACATAGGTGAATATGTATATATATATATATATATACATATGTACTAACATTTAAATAAAAGGAAAGGTATATGTATATATATATATACTAGGCAATTTAAAATGGAAGAATGATGATATATATATATATATAACAAATATATATATATTGTAATGTATAATGTATAAGGTATTTAAAATAAAATGGAAACAAAGCAAATAAAAAATAATAATAATAATAATAAATAAATAACAATGACAATACACAAACAATATATATACTAATATAATGTATAAACATACATTAGTACACTATATAGGAGTGGGTATAAAATATAATATATATATATATAATATAATATTAAGGTGTACATATATACATAATATGGTGTACGGATTGGCTTCAAAAAGAAGCCAATCCCGCACCTGGAAATTGAAAGAAATAAGAGGAGTGTATTCGAAAAACAGAGGAGGCTCGGGCGGGAAAAAGAAGAGGAGAAAATGAGGAGGTGCTCGGCTGGAGAAGAAGGGAAGAAGAGAGAAAGAGGAGAAGAAAAGAGGGAGGAAAAAAAGAGTGGTCTGGCCAGAGAGAGAAAGGAAACCAGGAAAGAAGAGGAAGCTGTCCTGCCGAGGAAGAAGAAAAGGAAAGGAAAGAAAGGAAAGGGAAGCTGTCCAGCCGAGGAAGGAAGAAATAAAGGAAGAAAAGAAAATAGAGGGACTGCTGGCCTAGGAAGAGAGGAGAAGAAAAAGGGAAGGAAGGGAGGAGAGGAAGAAGAGGAGGGGACTGATCGGGAGAGCTGAACCGAGAGTGTACAGGGGAGCTGCTGCTGGAGGTGAGACCGAGAGAAGGAGAAAAAACTGCAGCAGAGCAAACCGAGGATGAAGACCAGAACAGAAAGGGCTGGAACTGAGGCAGGGGAGATTAAAGAGAGGCAGCACCGAGGGCCACAATGTTGGAGCTAAATGGAGGCAGACCGAGAGGGGAGAAAAGAGAGTTCCAATCGCCTGATGAAGAATGAAGAAAATTGTGCTTAAGGTTGTGAAGCAATGTGTGAGCACGGAGGGTGTTGAAGCTGAAACTGAGACTGAAGGGAAGTGAAACCGAGAGCAAATAGGAGAAACTGTGAAGGAGAGGGCTGGAACTGAGAAAGGAGAAAAGAAAAGGAGAAAAGAACAGAAAAAAAAAGAGGAAAGAAGAAAAAGGAAATAGAAAAAGGAAAAAAGGGTATATTTATGTTTATGTGTATATATAATATACATGTACATTTAGATTGAAATACAAGCATGTTTAGTGTAGATTTAAATTAGACAAAAATGGAAAGATGAGAAGTAAGCAAAAATATATATTTATGATATTGAATAATGGAAACAAGTGATAATATATATATATATATATGTATTTATGTTGACATATGTATATATATATATATATTTGGGTATATACATATAGGTGTGTATAATGAAAGGGTATGTTAGTATATGTACATATAGTTGATAATGAATAAGGAAAGCCAAGGATAAAATAAATAGGTGTATATACTTAGGTGTATATACATATAGGAGTATATGAAAAATGTGTATATACTTGGGTGTACATACAAATGAGTGTATAAAATAAATATGTGTTTTAGTATATGTACATACAAAGAATGGATACATGTGATAAGGAAAAATGGAAAACAATGATATATATATATATATAAAGGAGTGTATATATATATATATATATATTCATTTAGGTGGATATACATGTGGATGTACATAGGATGAATGTGTGCTAGTATATGTATATACAAAGAGTGTATATATGTATATGAGATAGGGAAACATGAAAACAATAAAAGTATATAGATATATATATATATATACATATAGGAGTGTATATACATATATTTATGCATGTATATATGTGGATGTATATAATAAAGGTATATGTTAATACCTGTAGGAGCAAAATATATAAATAGTGAAGAAATAGATAAACGTGAGTGTTGGCCTAAGGATATACAATAATACGTACACACGCAATAGCAACGATAAATTACGATTTTAATGTAATTCGCATGAATAGGGTGCTAAGTCTACAATTTCGGTGTAGGTGATTGTAGAAGGGATTAAAGGAGGTACTAGGAGACGTCACCGTTCGAACTCGGGACATCCGATAAATCGAGGTAAGGGGTATTATTTAACTTAGTTCTGATAATGCATTTTTGTGTCACCAATAAATGATTTTATGAAAGAGCATATGATTTGAAGTGATTTATCAATGCTTTTATACTTGTGAAACTGTTTACGATGCATGTTTTAAGTTATCGAAATATTTCCCCGAGTACTTTCCATGTTGTGAAATGAATTTCCTAAGGTATGAAGTGTATGGATGTTTTACATTTATTTGTGCTTTTATATCCATACTATTAAAGAAACTTCAACAATTTCAAAAGTATTTATGAAAAGAAATTGTTTTCGAAAGGGGATTGTGGGGGCCACCTCTTGAGTCCTACGGGAACAAAGTGCCACACAATCTTTCAGTTTGATAAAAGAGTTTTCAGATTTCAAGGAAATTCGATGTTATTACTCGATATGGGTGTATGAATTATAAAACCCAAGAAAGATTTTGGAAACTCTGTTTTGAGACTATAGGCTTCATGCATGGTTACTTCTTGTGGTGTTTCGCTACACCACCTGAGGTGCCGGTACGTTGGCCCCTTTAGCACTTAACTCAACCTTTATGGAAGATGTCGTGCTACTGGTGGTTTACGATGATGTTTTGGTAGTATCTCGTGCCCGCGTAGCACTGATGAATGTTCCCCGCACGGTGAGTGCCACAGGTGCCCGTGCCCTAGCTATGTGCTAGTATATGATAAGAAATAAGAAGATACTACCCATGTTTATAATTATTATTGTTGTACGAACCTGATCCATTCTATAGCCCCCCTTACCATGGCCATAGGTATGATGACTCTCTAATGGAGAATGACACGTATTGCATGACTTAGTTATAGCCTAGTCTCCTCGATTTGATTATGAAAAATCGACTATGATGAATGAAATATGCCTAAAATGTTTACGAATCGATTATGAAATATGCATGAAATGTTTACGAAACGATTATGAAATATGCATGAAATGTTTACGAAACGACTATGAAATATTCATGAAATGTTTACGAAATGATTATGAAACATGCATGAAATGTTTACGATATGATTTACGAAATGTTAATGAAAAGTTGTAAAAGGGTTAAGCATGTTAACGGTTTTATTGACACGCATGCTTTATGACGTTTATGCATGAAATGGAAATTTCTGTATTACATTAAGTTTCGTTCCATGAATAATTTCAAATACTTTTATATGTCATAAC
Source organism: Firmiana major (assembly GCA_033439115.1). NCBI lineage: Eukaryota > Viridiplantae > Streptophyta > Magnoliopsida > Malvales > Malvaceae > Firmiana > Firmiana major. Next base: position 24,505,018 of record CM065912.1, read on the forward strand.
TGTTTTAATAATACTATCTTACTGGGCTTTTTCCCAAAAGCTCACCCTCTACCTTCAGATCATTTGCAGTGAATCTATAGACGCTACTTGCCGCGTACATGACGTAGGCTCGTGCGAAGAGCTACCATAGGCTACTTTCTTGTACACACAGAAAGGTATACATTTACATTCCTGTTGTCACGACCCGAATTACCTAAAAATCAGAGTAAATTTTTCGTTTTTTTTCATTTATTATTTAATTCTTAACTTTCTCTCGTCGTGACCATCCTACAACACAGTTGGGCTATGATTCGGTGTTAGTCACCTCACACTATTTAACATTTCATTCCCATAATCATATATCAGAGTCTACTATCCTTTTGACTTTAAATAAATACATACCCAATGGTATATACATGACTCTACATCCCCGACATCATATCCATTTACAGTACTGTGCATTACATATTTAGATACAAAACCATACAAATGTGTATACCTGTCTCTCGATGGGTAGCAGCAAGCAGCGGATATTAAGCATGCAAGTCCTCAGCCGCTCAATAATTATTACAAGTGCTCTGAAAAGATGGGAAAATAAGGGGGGTGAGCAAACCACACGCTCAGTAAGGCAATTATGCAAGTAAGTAGATAGCTCCACTATCTACATGCTCATAATGCCATGCCCTTAAATCCATTTCTTTTCATTTAAAATTACACGCACAAAGTCATGCATATTCGATGCCATAGTTTATCCAAAACTATTTGTGCATATATAAATCATGTAACTCATGCATTCAAAGCATTTTATGTGACATCATTAAATCAATATTCAGCATGAATTAAATCAAAATCATGCATTACTTCATGCGATATAAAACAAATCGCGGGATATAATCATTTCATGAATTTATCATTTAAGCATGGAAAAGCACATCATGCTACTGCATTTAAATCATTTCATTAAAATTGCAGTAAAAACTAACCCTTCCGGGTCAATCATCTCATAAAACAATTCATTAAAATTCATTATAAAACTCGGTTATAAAACCACCCTTCTTTCAGGGTCACATTTCATAAAATCATAAAATCGTCAAATCGTCAAATCGGGGGCCTGACCCCTCCTTCGGGTCTACCCTGGTCTAATAGACCACAAGTTATATCATGTGAGACAATTAGGTAAGTATCAGTAACATCGAGGACTATGGCCATATCCTAGTGATCCCTGGCAACACGGTACCTAGTGTGCGGGGTATCACACCTGAAACGGGAGGTGGGTCGTCCTACCCGCCAGAACAGCATAACACCAGGATTGCGAGGGCAAGGCTTGCTGCCTCGTGGCTAATGCCACTCCACTCCAACAATCCCCACGGTACAGCGTACTCCGCGTGACATACACGGTACAACGTACTCCGTGAACCCAAGCTCAATCAGGGGTGCCTATAATAGGTCTTATCCACCCATATCATATCTGTCTCAGAGTGCACGTGTGAGCATATCATATCACTGTGACACAGTCTACAGGAGGCTCCAACACGGCTATATGCATGTAATATAAATCCCTGTGCGAGCGAAGCTCAAGCACGGCTCCATGCATATTCATGATATCTGAAAATCTCGTGCGAGGGAAGCTCTAGCACGGTTTCATAAAAATCAGTGAAATCTGCGTACGAGCAGTGCTCCAGTACGACTTAAACTGATTATAATTTCAATTAAAATCCACGTACGAGCAACGCTCTAGTACGGATATGTATAAAAACTCACTGAAAACCTCGTACGAGAAAAACTCCAGTACGATATTCAAATGAATTATGAAAACTACGTAAAACTTTGTGCGAGCAACGCTCCAGCACAAATGAATGCTCAAATAAATCAAATCTCGTGCGAGTTACACTCCAGCACGACTTTATGCATAATTAAATCAAATCTCGTGCGAGTTAGACTCCAGCACGGCTTCATGCATAATTAAATCAAAACAGGATGCGAGCTAAGCTCCAGCATCTCTCATGCATGTCAAATCATTAAAAGTAGTGCGAGTAATCGCTCCAGCACTATTTTATGCATACCACGTCAAAACAAATCAAAACATGTCAAAACATGTCAAAACAGAGTGCGAGCTAGGCTCCAGCAGCTCTCATTTCACAATATTAAAAATCAGTGCGAGCACCATGCTCTAGCACATTTCATGCATATGATGTCACAAGTCGGTGCGAGCAACTGCTCAAGCACATTTATGCACATTCACAAACGCAGATATAGTGCGAACTACGTGTCGGCACTATCTGTTTCCATATAAACTTGATAGTTGGCTTCTTTTCCAAAGAAATTTCATTTAAATATTAATAACACCTACGTAGTGTTATTTTGTGAAATTCACGCATTTACTGGCCAATCTATCGCTTTACTTTGATTAAAATCAAGAAAATTCCTTAATCATAAAAATCCTTAAATCATGCATTCCATGCATGTCATGCTTTCACCATCCTTAGGTGAACTTCCCTCAATAGGGGTAAAATAGACATTTCACCTATTTCAATCCTTAAAAATTAATTAAACCACTTTTAGGATCATTTTACAATAATCGTGTATACATACATAATCAGTGTATACAAAATCTATTAAAATATGCGTAGCTACCTCTAGCTACTCACACAATTCCCTTACCTCATTTTCTGTACAGTCTGACCTTTCCCACTGATGTCTCGTCACGCAGTCCGATTTGCTCCGAATCCAAATCAAATCTCCGGCACTGCGGATACACATTCATCAGGTCAAATACAATACAATTAATTGTATTTCATAATTTTTTTGGGCTTAATTTAAATCATTGGGCCCGTTTACCCATAGTGGGCCCGATTGCACCATAATGGGCCTTAATCGGCCTTAAGCCCGTTTACCACACTTTATCGAGGCCTATTGGGCTCACTGGGCCCATCAGTAATTTATTTAGCCTCGTTCTAAATTCTCTGATATCTCAATTTAATATTTACGACAATTTATCTAATTTTCCAGAATTTAATTCATTTATGCGGAAATTAAATCCGTAATTTATGCGTTAAATATCAATCACGCATAACGATATAAAATTGTCGTAAATAAGGGTCACTTACCCGTTATTCCATGATAATACAAAAATTGAGGCTATCTCGAGCTCTCGGTTGATGCCAATTGTCGAGCTACACAATTAAATATATTTTTCCGGGTAAAATTCCAGTCGAAATTAATTAAATTAAATATTCAGAAAATTAAATCGGTCAATTTGACCGCTTACCGACTTACCCGAAGCTCGATTGCATCACTGGAATTTTCCCCAATTTTTTCTCTTTTTCTTTTTCCCTTTTTCTTCCTTTTTTTTTCCTCTCTTTTTGGCTGAACCGGTCCGGTCCGGTTCAACCCGGTTCGGACCGCCGGTCCGGTCTGGTCCGGTTCGACCGGTTCTGTCCGGTTCGGCCGGTTCAGGCTCCCTTTGGTCGTGCCGGCGCCGTCCGGCCGGTTCTCTGGTCGATTCCGATGCCGTTCAACGCGCCATGGACTGGGCTTCTCAAATCAGGCCTCGGCCTGGGTCGAATCAGCCCCATCGCCGGCGAATCGGGGTTTTCTTCCCCGCGGCTCTCCTCCGTCGATCTGGCTTTTTCCGGCCGCCTGGCCGCGCGTCGATGCCACCGGTGGGTTCGCCTGAGGTCGGTCGACCTTCGCCAGTCGCCTCCTCGCGTCGTCCGCCGGTGGTTGCGTCGAATCGGACGTTCTCCTCTTTCTCGATCTCGGCTTCCTTTCTTCCCCATTCGGCCGCCGTTTGTCGCCGTTCGTCAGCCTGTTCGGGTTGCTGGTGGCTCGGCTGGCCTCGCCTCTGGTTTGGGCCTCCGCCGATCGCCGGTGATCGGTGAGGCAGAGGGGGCTCCCTCTGTTTCAGCTTCCGTTTCCTGTTTCTCTTCGCGTTTTCGCGAATTTTTTTTTTTTTTTTTTTTTTTTTTTTTTTTCAGATTTTATTTATTTATTTATAATTAAATTTTTTTTTATATTATTTTAATCAATAAAATAATATTAAAATACACAAATATCTTTTAAAAATTTATATTTAATTCATTTAATCTGTAAATAATTTTCTCAGTCCGATTTTACCTTTTTGGTATATTTTTCGATTATTTTCGGGATTATTTTTCGATGCGAAAATCCCGATTTATCCCAAGAAATTCATATCTTGATCAATTTAACCCGAAATTTAATTATTTCTTCATCATTGATCAAGATTTCTCATTCTCATATTTTTAATTAAATTTTCTTGTCCCGATTAATACCGAATTTTGGTCTTTTGACCATTTTGCCCTTGCACGTATTCGAGAATGTCATTTAAGTCCTTTTGCATTTTTAAATGCACTCGAAAATATCGGGTCTTACAATCTCCCCCACTTAAGAAATTTGGTCCTCCAAATTAGAACCAAGTAATATGAGTCCATAACAACTCCGGGTATGTCTATCGCATCATATACTGTCATCCTCAAGTGACCTTCTCCGGAGTGTAATACTACCATCATACTTAACTAGGGAGATCATCTTAACCCTAAACACTTTCTCTTTCCGTTTAGTGCCCGAATCAATTTCTCCAATCATACGTTATATTTTCATTGAGCTAAACCATTGAAGCTCATATCTGATCACATATACTGGATCCGGATAGTATTTCTTAAACATCAAAAGATAGGACACTGTGGATGCCTGCTCATTCAAGTGGTAATGTCAACCTACAGGTCTTATCTCCCACTTTGTCCAATATCTCTATCCGAATCTTGTTACGTCCTTAAGACAAGTAACTGCCAACATAATGATTCACCCTCGGTGAATTCCAATGATTTTCTGTCTCTTGTCAGCATGAATTTTCTGTCTGCTCTGAGGTGTTCTTAATCTCTCACAAATCAACTGAACATCCTCAGAGGTTTGTCTTACTAATTCGGGAACAATTTTCTATCTGTCACCCACTTTTCTTATCCAAGTCAGGGAACAACTCCCTACTGTTATACAATGCCACATATAATCTCATCCCGATACTCAAGTGACAACTGTCATCATTGGCGAATTAAATTAGTAACAAATGATCATCCCAGGAGCTCATAAAATCAATGGCACACGCTCTCATCACATCCTCCAGAACCTGTACAGTCCTCTCTGACTGACCATCTGTCTGAGGGTGGAAGCTGTGCTAACACACAATCAGGGTCCCATAGCTTTCAAAAAACATATTCCCAGAAGTGGGAAGTGAAGCGGGAATCCCCATCTAATATCATGCTCCCTGGAACGCTACACAATGTTTCACAATATTCCACACACATAAATCCGCCTATACACTTAGAGTATCTAGGGATTTTCATAACCAGAAGGTGGGTAACTAAATCAATCTATCAACTATCACCTAGATAGCCTCGTGATTCATTAGGGTCCTCTATAACCCATCACAATATTCATGGTAACTTGTTCCCATTTCCGTGTCAATATAGGTAGAGGCTGCAATAACCCTGCAACTTCTTTTACTCTACCTTACTCTGCTGACATACGAGACACTTTTTCGCAATTCTCTACAATATCACTTTTCATATCTGACCACCAATACCCTTTTCAGAGATTCAAATATATTTATTATTTCTCGGATGCACTGTATATCCCGAAGAGTGAGCTTCTGACAATAACACTATATCATCAACTGTGGTCCTGGGGAGCACTTATACTGTCTCTGAACCTCTGCAAGTTATCATCACTCACTGTGACCTCTGTCACTGTCCCCTTCTGAATCTGACCCATACTATCGACACCAAGCCGATCATCACGCTAAGCCTGGCAAATCCGGTCACACAAATCCGGTTCTAACCTCAGGCTAGCTGTCACAAAACCACCGTCATCATCAGAAGGATCACCTCACTACTGAGGTTCACAACTGCTTTAGCAGCTCTCGCTCCCTGACCATCTTATGTGATACCATCCCGAGGCTCTTTCTGCTCAAGGCATCAACCATTACATTAGCCTTTCCTGGGTGGTACAAAGTTCACAATCATAATCCTTAGAAGCTCTAACCCTCATGGTTATCTCATTTTCTACTCTTTCTGTGAAAACAGATACTCAGGGCTTTTACGATCAGTGCATACCCGAAATTTCTTACCATATAAGTGGTGGCGCCATACCTTTAGTGTAAACGCTACGGCTGCCAACTCTAAATCATGGGTCGGATAGTTTCTCTCAGGTCCTTGAATTATCTGGATCCATAAACGACTATCTTCCCATTTTACATCAATACACAGCCCAATCCTTATTTGGAGGTATCCATACACACTGAAACCTCTTGAGCTGTTGGTTATGGTGAGAATACTTACGGTGGTCAGTTCATTACTCCAATATACCAAAACTTTACCGAAGCTACTTTCATATATATCATAACACTCGTATGAAATCTTTTTCCAAACGAGACGTGTCAACTGAGCAGCCCATTTCAAGAAACTCATAAAACCTTGTCTGTAAGGCAGTTTCCTGTTGCTACTCATACTCTTCCCTGGACTTCGAATACATCATAATATCATCATTAAAAACGATAACCCTATCGGTCCAGGTAAGGTTCAAATACCTTAACGTAGTTGAGTTCCACTCAATATTTCAATTTTTCATATACTTGACCTATGTACGCATAAACGTACAATGTCATTTCGAAATAGCTTTCGTTCAAGATACTAGCTCACGTCATTTCTTTCCTCTTATATTGACGGCTTTTATAAAATTTTAATTTTTAAACTTTCATGATTAATGAATTTCTATATCTTTTTATCATACCAATAAAGGTACCCAAATTTTAATGTATATATTTCACAATTGTCGATTTCAATTTATAGATTATGCGTGCGCTTCCAGACGCTGTCAAATCTTCAGGCAAGGAGATATTTTAAAATACCTTTATTATCCCTCAGACTTGACTACATACCGCTTAATCCAATTTACTTTGCATATCAAGGATATCCTTACCTTGCATACGTCTCTTATTCCAATATATCTCCTTTAATAAATCACTTATAACCAACTCTTTCATTACGTGTGAAAACTTACAATCCTTATACCCATATTCAGTTAGTGAAATTCAACTAACTATCATCCTCTTGCCTAAGGGTACAGGCTTCACATCTTTCACTAACTTATAAGCAACTGAAGGCGGTATAATTAAATGCGTGGCACCAGGATCCATTAACATAATTATTTCATTATTCACAGCCAGTGTGGTATCTTCCACCACATCATATGAAACATCCATAGTGTCCTGGTCCAAGGCATACATTCGCCCTCGTCCAACCTCTTATTTTCGTGATAACTACCACACATCTTACACTGTTCACACTGCTACTCTGTTATACTGTTACGTAGCAGGTCGGGGTCCTCGAATCACAATACCCCTCAATAGTGTTGAAATTAAATATACTGGGGTTTATCAATCAACTTACCCCGTGACTCAACAGCTCAAAGTTTTTACCATATTACCTTTTTCCCGTTCTGACATCTTTGTCATTCTCTATTCTCTTTTGTCTCTATTTCGGCCCTTACTACCTTTTCCAATCTCAGAGGCGTGCAACTCTTGATCTTATTTACACAACTATAGTCTGTGCAATGCCTCAGCATAGGTAGTGATATCTAACGGGCTAATCGGACTCTAATTGACAATCTGAGTCCTTCCATGAACTTTCAAAAATCTCGACTCTCACTGTTCATCGTGTCTGAGTCACATCTGCCCAGGAATATAAACTGAGTATCATACTCGTTAATCAACATGTTCCTCTGGGTCAGAGTAAATAATTTCATCTGTAATTTTCTTTAAACAATATCCGGGATATTCTGTCACCGGAATACATCTAGAATTATTTTTTTTGTCCATTCTGGATGTCGAAATCTTCAAATGGGTCGAGCGAACTTTCATCAATGTTCCGACTCGCCCTCATACATACCCTGAGCAATTAGCTCGCAAAATATTCTCCACACTCCGCTCCAACCTCGCGAAGCGTATCTCAATACTGTCTGATCTCTCTGTCAGACTCTATCCGATCTCTCTGTTGGACTCTGTGGGGCATGATCAACCAGCCTCCACGTCAATCTCATCTCAAGTCTCATGTGGCGACTCAGTACAACTCATGGGCCTACCTCAACGGCCTTGAGCTCGTGTACTCGCCTCTCAACCATAGCGGCTATCAGTCAATGAGTCTATTCTTGCATTTAAAAACCAAATTCTTAGCAGCACTTCCATCTCGATATACACAATTGTATCTAAATAATGCACAGTACATGGGGATGTAAACTTCCTTAACCACTAACACCGACTCATATCAGGCCAACTCAAGCTCTGATACCATTTAACCTGTCACGACCCGAATTACCTAAAAATCAGAGTAAATTTTTCGTTTTTTTTCATTTATTATTTAATTCTTAACTTTCTCTCGTCGTGACCATCCTACAACACAGTTGGGCTATGATTCGGTGTTAGTCACCTCACACTATTTAACATTTCATTCCCATAATCATATATCAGAGTCTACTATCCTTTTGACTTTAAATAAATACATACCCAATGGTATATACATGACTCTACATCCCCGACATCATATCCATTTACAGTACTGTGCATTACATATTTAGATACAAAACCATACAAATGTGTATACCTGTCTCTCGATGGGTAGCAGCAAGCAGCGGATATTAAGCATGCAAGTCCTCAGCCGCTCAATAATTATTACAAGTGCTCTGAAAAGATGGGAAAATAAGGGGGGTGAGCAAACCACACGCTCAGTAAGGCAATTATGCAAGTAAGTAGATAGCTCCACTATCTACATGCTCATAATGCCATGCCCTTAAATCCATTTCTTTTCATTTAAAATTACACGCACAAAGTCATGCATATTCGATGCCATAGTTTATCCAAAACTATTTGTGCATATATAAATCATGTAACTCATGCATTCAAAGCATTTTATGTGACATCATTAAATCAATATTCAGCATGAATTAAATCAAAATCATGCATTACTTCATGCGATATAAAACAAATCGCGGGATATAATCATTTCATGAATTTATCATTTAAGCATGGAAAAGCACATCATGCTACTGCATTTAAATCATTTCATTAAAATTGCAGTAAAAACTAACCCTTCCGGGTCAATCATCTCATAAAACAATTCATTAAAATTCATTATAAAACTCGGTTATAAAACCACCCTTCTTTCAGGGTCACATTTCATAAAATCATAAAATCGTCAAATCGTCAAATCGGGGGCCTGACCCCTCCTTCGGGTCTACCCTGGTCTAATAGACCACAAGTTATATCATGTGAGACAATTAGGTAAGTATCAGTAACATCGAGGACTATGGCCATATCCTAGTGATCCCTGGCAACACGGTACCTAGTGTGCGGGGTATCACACCTGAAACGGGAGGTGGGTCGTCCTACCCGCCAGAACAGCATAACACCAGGATTGCGAGGGCAAGGCTTGCTGCCTCGTGGCTAATGCCACTCCACTCCAACAATCCCCACGGTACAGCGTACTCCGCGTGACATACACGGTACAACGTACTCCGTGAACCCAAGCTCAATCAGGGGTGCCTATAATAGGTCTTATCCACCCATATCATATCTGTCTCAGAGTGCACGTGTGAGCATATCATATCACTGTGACACAGTCTACAGGAGGCTCCAACACGGCTATATGCATGTAATATAAATCCCTGTGCGAGCGAAGCTCAAGCACGGCTCCATGCATATTCATGATATCTGAAAATCTCGTGCGAGGGAAGCTCTAGCACGGTTTCATAAAAATCAGTGAAATCTGCGTACGAGCAGCGCTCCAGTACGACTTAAACTGATTATAATTTCAATTAAAATCCACGTACGAGCAACGCTCTAGTACGGATATGTATAAAAACTCACTGAAAACCTCGTACGAGAAAAACTCCAGTACGATATTCAAATGAATTATGAAAACTACGTAAAACTTTGTGCGAGCAACGCTCCAGCACAAATGAATGCTCAAATAAATCAAATCTCGTGCGAGTTACACTCCAGCACGACTTTATGCATAATTAAATCAAATCTCGTGCGAGTTAGACTCCAGCACGGCTTCATGCATAATTAAATCAAAACAGGATGCGAGCTAAGCTCCAGCATCTCTCATGCATGTCAAATCATTAAAAGTAGTGCGAGTAATCGCTCCAGCACTATTTTATGCATACCACGTCAAAACAAATCAAAACATGTCAAAACATGTCAAAACAGAGTGCGAGCTAGGCTCCAGCAGCTCTCATTTCACAATATTAAAAATCAGTGCGAGCACCATGCTCTAGCACATTTCATGCATATGATGTCACAAGTCGGTGCGAGCAACTGCTCAAGCACATTTATGCACATTCACAAACGCAGATATAGTGCGAACTACGTGTCGGCACTATCTGTTTCCATATAAACTTGATAGTTGGCTTCTTTTCCAAAGAAATTTCATTTAAATATTAATAACACCTACGTAGTGTTATTTTGTGAAATTCACGCATTTACTGGCCAATCTATCGCTTTACTTTGATTAAAATCAAGAAAATTCCTTAATCATAAAAATCCTTAAATCATGCATTCCATGCATGTCATGCTTTCACCATCCTTAGGTGAACTTCCCTCAATAGGGGTAAAATAGACATTTCACCTATTTCAATCCTTAAAAATTAATTAAACCACTTTTAGGATCATTTTACAATAATCGTGTATACATACATAATCAGTGTATACAAAATCTATTAAAATATGCGTAGCTACCTCTAGCTACTCACACAATTCCCTTACCTCATTTTCTGTACAGTCTGACCTTTCCCACTGATGTCTCGTCACGCAGTCCGATTTGCTCCGAATCCAAATCAAATCTCCGGCACTGCGGATACACATTCATCAGGTCAAATACAATACAATTAATTGTATTTCATAATTTTTTTGGGCTTAATTTAAATCATTGGGCCCGTTTACCCATAGTGGGCCCGATTGCACCATAATGGGCCTTAATCGGCCTTAAGCCCGTTTACCACACTTTATCGAGGCCTATTGGGCTCACTGGGCCCATCAGTAATTTATTTAGCCTCGTTCTAAATTCTCTGATATCTCAATTTAATATTTACGACAATTTATCTAATTTTCCAGAATTTAATTCATTTATGCGGAAATTAAATCCGTAATTTATGCGTTAAATATCAATCACGCATAACGATATAAAATTGTCGTAAATAAGGGTCACTTACCCGTTATTCCATGATAATACAAAAATTGAGGCTATCTCGAGCTCTCGGTTGATGCCAATTGTCGAGCTACACAATTAAATATATTTTTCCGGGTAAATTTCCAGTCGGAATTAATTAAATTAAATATTCAAAAAATTAAATCGGTCAATTTGACCGCTTACCGACTTACCCGAAGCTCGATTGCATCACTGGAATTTTCCCCAATTTTTTCTCTTTTTCTTTTTCCCTTTTTCTTCCTTTTTTTTTCCTCTCTTTTTGGCTGAACCGGTCCGGTCCGGTTCAACCCGGTTCGGACCGCCGGTCCGGTCTGGTCCGGTTCGACCGGTTCTGTCCGGTTCGGCCGGTTCAGGCTCCCTTTGGTCGTGCCGGCGCCGTCCGGCCGGTTCTCTGGTCGATTCCGATGCCGTTCAACGCGCCATGGACTGGGCTTCTCAAATCAGGCCTCGGCCTGGGTCGAATCAGCCCCATCGCCGGCGAATCGGGGTTTTCTTCCCCGCGGCTCTCCTCCGTCGATCTGGCTTTTTCCGGCCGCCTGGCCGCGCGTCGATGCCACCGGTGGGTTCGCCTGAGGTCGGTCGACCTTCGCCAGTCGCCTCCTCGCGTCGTCCGCCGGTGGTTGCGTCGAATCGGACGTTCTCCTCTTTCTCGATCTCGGCTTCCTTTCTTCCCCATTCGGCCGCCGTTTGTCGCCGTTCGTCAGCCTGTTCGGGTTGCTGGTGGCTCGGCTGGCCTCGCCTCTGGTTTGGGCCTCCGCCGATCGCCGGTGATCGGTGAGGCAGAGGGGGCTCCCTCTGTTTCAGCTTCCGTTTCCTGTTTCTCTTCGCTTTTTTGCTTTTTTTTTTTTTTTTTTTTTTTTTTTTCAGATTTTATTTATTTATTTATAATTAAATTTTTTTTTTATATTATTTTAATCAATAAAATAATATTAAAATACACAAATATCTTTTAAAAATTTATATTTAATTCATTTAATCTGTAAATAATTTTCTCAGTCCGATTTTACCTTTTTGGTATATTTTTCGATTATTTTCGGGATTATTTTTCGATGCGAAAATCCCGATTTATCCCAAGAAATTCATATCTTGATCAATTTAACCCGAAATTTAATTATTTCTTCATCATTGATCAAGATTTCTCATTCTCATATTTTTAATTAAATTTTCTTGTCCCGATTAATACCGAATTTTGGTCTTTTGACCATTTTGCCCTTGCACGTATTCGAGAATGTCATTTAAGTCCTTTTGCATTTTTAAATGCACTCGAAAATATCGGGTCTTACACCTGTACCAGACATATCTGTACTCACAGACACGTATATTGGAAATATTTAGTTAGGATGTAATTTGTAAGGAAATGATGTAAAGAATATGATTCTTGGGGTTAGGTTATAAGATGATTATATTAATCGATATCGATATATTAAGTTGTAAAAGTTGATTAGGAAAGTATGCTTGGTAGTTGTAGATATCTAGGATTGTTGGAAAGAATGCTTGGTAGTTGTGGATATCTAGGATTATCGAAAACAACTGAATTGCAGGTGGGTAGGCTCGTATATAAGCCGTTATGCTGTCGAAATTTCCATCGGCCATATAAGCTAAAGTATGAAAATTAATTATAAATATGAGTAAAGAATTAGGAAAAGTGTTTTGACACTGCACAGGAATACAACCTAAGTGAATAAGGGAATAAGTGGTAAAATAAATTCAAAAAAAAATTTATCCCGATTTTCAAGGGTAAAGGGTCGTTACAGTTTAGGTGGTATCAGAGCGAAGGTTGTCTAGTACTGTCAGTGTCGAAAATAAGCTTTAAATTACATCCCAATGTTTGTGCTTGTCTGGTAGTAGGTAATGTATACCAAATGAATGTAAGACTTAATCTTTGGAATTACGCGCAGGTATTAGATCACTGCACGATGAGTGGAAGACGCGGATGTACTCGGAGGCAGGCTCAGCCATCTCTACCTCCTCCACCGCAGTGAGAGGGCCTCAATACACGTATGGCTCAGTTCGAGCAGCAGTTGGAGCAGCGCCTCGAGCGAGGTTTGGAGTCGATGGCTGCCATGATTGCCCAACATCTAGGGGCAAATGTTTCTGATTCAGTTGGCACGACACCATTTCCTACTCCGGTGCCGATTCCTCTACAAGCACCACCACCTCCTCCTCCACAAGTTCCTCCAGTACCTATGGCGTCTCAGCCTCTTGTACAGACCCGGAGGGAGGAGAGGAATGTCGATACAATGAGAAATTTCTCAAAAATGAAGCCTCCAGTATTTAAGAGAAAGAACAGGGATAAGAGTGAGCGAACGGAGTCTGTGAGATAAGACTTTCAGAGGGGGCAACCTAAGCGACAGAGGACAGATGAGTCTCAGGCTAGGATTGATAGGCCCACAATTCTGATACCTACTCCACAGACTACCAGAGGCTTCCAGCAGTACGACAGATTTTGCACTAGATGTGGTAAATTTTATAGAATTACGTGTCACTGGTCCACAAGGAGCTACTTTAGGTGTGGACAAAAGGGGCACATGATTAAGGATTGCCCACTGAATGAGTTCCCACAGCTCCCAGAACCACCACGACAACTTGAGAGGCAAGCTCCCCAGAGACAAGTCTCATAGAGACGGGCTACCGCGATAGAGAAAGGCAAGAAGCCTGTCACTTCTGGAAGGACCTTTACCTAGGATCGATGTGGAATGTAGGAATTATGAAATCAAGGTAGGAGATAGAATCATATTAGCAGATCTAATTTTGTTGAGCATGTATGGCTTTGATGTAATTTTGGGTATGGATTGGCTAGCCACCAACCGTGTAAGTTTAGACTGCTACTCTAAGACTGTAACCTTCTCCTTACCTAGTAAGTATAATGTATACTTTGCAGTTAAGGAATAAAGTGTATGATTTTGACTATTAATGAAAGTTTTTAATGAACGTGTTGATGTGGTTGTTATATTGCATTCATCTCCGATACTAGTCGAGAATGTCTAAGTATCCAGGACATATCTGTGGTATGCAAGTTTTTGGATGTGTTTCCTGAGGAACTACTGGGACTACCACTGGAGAAAGAGTTGAAATTCACTATAGGTTTGGCACTAGAGACACAGTCAATCTCGAAGTCTCCTTGTCGAAAGAACTTTGTGGATCTTTAGGAATTGAAAAAAGAGTTGCAAGAACTGTAGATAAAGGAAGTTCAGAAACCCATAGGAGATATTGAGATATTTAGTCAAGCTAAGATGACTCCATTTGAAAATACTTTGAGGAAACAGAATGCAAGGCGCAAATATGATGATATGAATTCTATATTTCTAAAGTCACTAAGAAAGGGAAAGATGAAGAGAATGACGAAAAAGAGATCCACAAAGGAAATAGTGACAAGGAAAGAACATAATCACTATACTGGAAGAATGAATCAGGGAACTAACGGTATAAATAAGACTCTAAAGATCACACTGCTTACATGATTGATAAAGATAGGGCGTGTCCGGAGTATAGAAACATCCCTTTAAAGAGGGAAAATTTTCTGACACATGATCAAATGATTTATCAAGTTACCCCTAAACAAAAAGGAGAAGTTCTAGAATTGATTTAGCAGGTGGTATCGAATTAATTACTCAAACCACTGTATTGAGTGATTTTGTTTGGATTAGATATGCTGAGAGAACAATTATAAGGAGTACACGAAAAGGACATTATCGGATCAGGTGATTCACTTTGGAGTGTACCGGTATTAAATTTTAAGGAGACTCGGAGTCTATTGGGTCACGGTGTATTAAGGATGGGTGTAAGTAGGATTTTCCAACAGAGGTGACATGTTAATTGGAAAGATTCAAACTATTATGAAAATTTAAAGTTGAGATATAAAGAAAATTTAGAATAAGGAAAGAGTTCTAATATAATTGATGCACGAAATGAGGCAAGTTTGAAATGAGATAAATCTTGAATATACAAATCATATTGGAATAAGAGATGTATGCAAAGTATGAATATCTCTGGTATGTGAAGTGATCTAGATCAAATGATATAAATTAAGAATAAGTTCTCATTAAGGATAAATGTGAAAGTGTGATAAGTTGGTGTCTCAAACGATGATGCCCTAAGGCAAAAGATCTTAAAAGAGTTTCATTGTTCTTGGTACACCATACACTCGGGAAGCACTAAGGTGTTCCATGATTTACGAAAGGTATATTGGTTGGTCAGTATGAAAAGAAATGTAGTTGAGTTGTGGCCAAGTATTTGATTTGCCAACAGATTAAGATCGAACACCAAAGACCAGTGGGGTCACTTAAGATTTTTCCAGTGCCTACTTGGAAATGAGTACACATGACTATGGATTTCATAATGGGATTACCAAGGACCCGAAAGAGGCATGATACAATCTGGGTGATCGTAGACAGATGGACCCGAATGAATTTGGGGACCAAATTTTTTTAAGGTGGGGAGAATGTAAACCTCACAAATTTTCTACGTAAATTTAACTATATATAAAAAAAGAATGGAAATAATATATATTAATGGAAGTGTGAATATTCGTTGTAGGGCTCGAGGACTATAGGAACCGAGAAGCCCGTGAATGACCGGGAACTCGAAGATACAAGAAGTGATAAGGCAAATGTGAGTATGGAGGGATTAGAGAATTTTAATTTGTTAAATGGAAAATTGTTGATGTAAACATTTGTATCGAGAATTTACAAAGAATGATGGAATCTCGATACTATTTTATTTTCAGAATAAGGAAAATCTCATGGAAGGCATGATATTATGTCTTTGGATAAATTATATAAGAAAATGTATATATGTAGATATATAAATAGGTGAATATGTATATATATATATATATATATATATACATATGTACTAACATTTAAATAAAAGGGAAGGTATATGTATATATATACATAGGTATAATATATATATATATACTAGACAATTTAAAATGGAAGAATGATGATATATATATATATAACAAATATATATATATATTGTAATGTATAATGTATAAGGTATTTAAAATAAAATGGAAACAAAGCAAATAAAAAAATAATAATAATAAAAATAAATAAATAACAATGACAATACACAAACAATATATATATACTAATATAATGTATAAACATACATTAATACACTATATAGGAGTGGGTATAAAATATAATATATATATATATATAATATTAAGGTGTACATATATACATAATATGGTGTATGGATTTGCTTCAAAAAGAAGCCAATCCCGCACCTGGAAATTGAAAGAAATAAGAGGAGTGTATTCGAAAAACAGAGGAGGCTCGGGCAGGAAAAAGAAGAGGAGAAAAGGAGGAGGTGCTCGGCTAGAGAAGAAGGGAAGAAGAGAGAAAGAGGAGAAGAGGAAGGAGAAGAAAAGAGGGAGGAAAGAAAGAGAGGTCTAGCCGGAGAGAGAAAGGAAACTAGGAAAGAAGAGGAAGCTGTCCTGCCGAGGAAGAAGAAAATGAAAGGAAAGAAAAGAAAGGGAAACTGTCCAGCTGAGGAAGGAAGAAAGAAAGGAAGAAAAGAAAATAGAGGGACTGCTGGCCTAGGAAGAGAGAAGAAGAAAAAGTGAAGGAATGGAGGAGAGGAAGAAGAGGAGGGAACTGATCGGGAGAGCTGAACTGAGAGTGTACAGGGGAGCTACTGCTGGAGGTGAGACCGAGAGAAGGAGAAGAAACTGCAGCAGAGCAAACCGAGGAAGAAGACCAGAACAGAAAGGGCTGGAAC
This sequence comes from Firmiana major, assembly GCA_033439115.1. NCBI lineage: Eukaryota > Viridiplantae > Streptophyta > Magnoliopsida > Malvales > Malvaceae > Firmiana > Firmiana major. Next base: position 24,522,003 of record CM065912.1, read on the forward strand.
TAAGGCAGGGGAGATTGAAGAGAGGCAGCACCGAACGCCACAATGTTGGAGCTGAATGGAGGCAAATCGAGAGGGGAGAAAAGAGAGTTCCAGTCGTATGATGAAGAATGAAGAAAATTGTGCTTAAGGTTGTGAAGCAATGTGTGAGCACGGACTGTAAGACCCGAAATTAAATCATAAATTCTTATAAGGTATGAAAATGGTAAAAAATTTAACTAAATGGGATTCAGATTGGAAATAAGGATTTAAAATGCGAAGTGAGTGAGTGTTCATGAAAGGAAGTTGGGTTAAATTAATCCCGAACACGTGTAAGGGCAAAACGGTCAAAAGATCGAAAGTCGGAATAAATTCGATAAGAAAATTTTAATTACAAAATAAGGATTCAGAATATCTTGATCAATAATGAGGAAATTATAAAATTTTGAGTTTAATTGATCAAGATCCGAAATTTTTAGAAATACCAAAAAATTACCCGGAGCAATACCTCGAAAATACGAAGGAATAATATCGAAAATTGGAGAAAAATGTATTTAATAAATTAAATTAAATTAATTAAATTAAATTAGAATAAAATAATATAAATTGTAGATATTTTGGATTATTGTAGATTATTTTAATGAATAGTGTAATAATTAAATAAATTGAAAAAAAAGAATCAGAAGTTGAAAACGAACCGGGGAGAGAGAGAAGAAGAAAACGGAAAAATGAAGCAGCCGATCGAGGAAGACCGAACGGCCACCGTCCGACGACCAACGGCCAATAGAAGGGCCGAAAATGGAAGAGGAGAGGCCGGTGACCTCCCTGGTACCGGTGACGCACCACACCGACGCCGGAGGAAGCCGAAAACGGAGGGAGAAGCCGCGAAGAGGAGAAGCCAAATCGGCGGCCACCGGCGCCGATTTGGACAACCCTGACCCCAGTCGAGGCTTCCCGAGGTGCAGACGAGCCGATTGATGGTGGCCACGACCGACGAAGCTGCCGGCAAATGCCGGAAACGGTGGAAAGAGAAATGGGTTTCGACGGTCGAGAGAGAACATGCCGGACCGGTGACTTTTCGGCGGCCTTGGACGAAGTCGAGGCCAGATTCGAGCTGCGGACGACCCAACAGAGCTGCTGGCGGTGGAAGCCGGTAGAGAACTGATCGACAAGGCGGTGAACCGAGGTGAACCGGCGGTCCGAACCGGTCTGAACCGGACCGAACCGGTTCAGCCAAGAAAGAGAGGAAAAAAGGAGAAAAAGGGAAAAAGAAAAAGAGAAAAAATTAGGAAAAAATCTCGACGATGTAATCGAGCTACGGGTAAGTCAGTAACAGTCGAAATTGACCAATTTAAATTTGGAAATATTTTATTTAATTAATTTTCGACTGGAAATTTACCCGAAAATTTATGAAATTATGTAGCTCGACAATCGACGTCAAACGAGAGCTCGAGACAGTCTCGATTTGCGTACTAATATGGAATCTCGAGTAAGTAACCCTTATTTACGACAATTTACATCGTTATGCGTGATATGAATTTAAATTCTGCATAAATTGAATTAATTTTTGGAAATTTAGATAAATTATCGTAAATAATAAATTTAGCTATTCGAGAGTTAGAATGAGGCCCAAGGAATTGTTAGTGGGCCCAATGAGCCCCATAGGCCTCGATAATGTGAAAATTAAGTGGAAAACATGCTTAAGGCCGATTAAGGCCCATTAAGATGTAATCGGGCCCAATAGGGATAAATGGGCCCAATGATTTAAAGTAAGCCCAGAAAGTATTAAATACAATTAAGTTGTATAATATCCGACCTGAGGAATATTTATACGTAGTTTCGGACATCGGATTGGGAGCAGATCGGACTGCGCGACGTGACATCAGAGGAAAGGTCAGGCTCGACAGGAAAATAAGGTAAGGGAATTCTGCGGACTGCTAGAGGTAACTTTATGAAATTTTAAGTTCATTTGCAGTCCTTTAAAAATTATCTGAAGGGTCTAGAGGTCAAATAATAATTTTAGTGCCCGAATGGGCAAATTATCAAAATACCCTTGTTAAGGGTAAAATTTACAAATTCAGGAAAAATTGGGAGGAGCAAGAACAAGAGGTTTCTACTCATTTTGGAGACATTTTAATGCATGCATGAGTAGGCTGGCTAACCTTGAAAGAAAATGCACAGCATTGCATACTTTCAACGATAAAATTGTTTTGAAAACTATTTTGAGGAAACAGAGCCGCCTACGGGTTTTTATTGACATGTGACGTGCTAGAGCTCAGCTCGCAGGATGCTTTTGATTTATGTGATGCATGCATTAGTGCTAGAGCGAGAGCTCGCACTAGAGTTTTACATGCATTGGTGCTGGAGTTCAACTCGCACCAGATTTTATATATATATATGATTTTCGTGACAGGGTGCTAGAGTCTAACTCGCACCATATTTTTATATCATTTTTTAGACAGGGTGTTTGAGCTTCGCTCGCACGAGATTTTTACATGGTTTACATACAGAGTGCTGAGCTTAGCTCGCACTAGTTTTACTTGATTTGATGACAGTGCTGAGCATTGCTCGCACTGATTTTATGAGAACATGCGATGAGCCGTGCTTGGAGCATCGGGTAGACTGTGTGTCATCGATTAAATAGGCTCGCACGTGCGTTTTGAGACATGGCATGAGTATAGAGACATGATATGGGTCCACGAAGTACGATGTACCGTGCAAGTAGCATGGAGTACGATGTACCGTGTGGTATCTTCGGATATGGTATCTTCGGATGCGGCATCTTCGGATGCATGGGATCGGATAAGACCGACGAGATGGAGTGACCCACCTCCCAGGCGGTTCCCGATCATGGTGAGAACTCGCACACTAGGATCCGTGTAGCAGAGGAACTCCCGAGGACACATGGCCATAGTCCTGGTTATTACCAATATACAGATGTTGCCTAGTCTCGCATGTTGATGATCTTGACGATGATTGAAACTGGGTTTTAAACTAAATTTGCATGATGCTATTTCCATGCTTTTCAAACCCATGTGTGAATGTAAATCGATTTTCATGGTTTTATGTGAGTCAGGACCACCCGAGGGATGGGTTGAGTCCTGGCCTTATTGTGACATTTTAAACGAGAAAGAAATGATTTGAAATAATTGCATGTTGAATTTTTGCCATGCGAATGGATTTACATAATATCATAACTCATATCATCTGTTTTAAAATGTGTGGAGAAAAGGGTGGTTTATGCATGGCACCACGTTCATGTAGGTAGTATGGTTACCTACTTGTTCGTAGGATTGCCTTACTGAGCTTGATGTGCTCACCCCTTTCATTTTCTCCCACAGATAATCTCCAGTTAAAGTTGAGGCGATTCAGTACTGCATTTCGGATATCCGCTGCTGCCCATCATTTAAGGTATATACACTTGTACATATTGTATCTAAATAAGCATAGCAGAGTAACATGTTTGTAAGTAACTTTAGGGGATGTATAAATATTGTAAACACTTATAAATGACTGAGAAAAAATTAAGTTATATGGTAAATGAATGGTGGGACTGGCATTGACGCACAGCCAATTTGTTAGTGGAGTGTGGTCACGATCAGAGGACAGGTAAGCATGAAAGAAAATAACAAAACGCGAAAAATTAACTCTGATTTTTGGGTAGTTTGGGTCGTGACATATAAAGGTGGTATCAGAGCGCAATTGGTCTGATGTGTGTCAGTGTCAGTAATTAGGAAATTACATCCCTGTGTTACTGTGCTTGGTTAGATACAATAGTGTATATCGAGATGGGTTTTGACTAAGAAATGATTGAGAATGCAGGAATACCTAATATAAGTCACGTTAGATGAGATAGTGCACGAGGCAGAGGTCATAGAGGTAGACCTGAGTTTGCTAGTCGTGTTGAGTTGACCTGTGAGAATCAGGATGAAATTGAAATGGAGGCTAATGTTGACCATGCCCCACTGAGTCCGACAGAGAGATCAAACAGTATTGAGACACGTTTCACGAGGTTAGAGCGGAGTGTGGAGATTATTTTGAGGAGCTAATTGCTCAGATTATGAATGGGATTTGAGGGCAAGACGGAGCATTGGTGGAAACCCGCTCGACCCATCTTAAGTGTTAAACATCCAGAGCTAAGATGAGAAATGTTTATGGATGTATTCCGATGATAGAATATCCTGGACACTGTTTAAAGGGAATGATAGATAAAATCCTTACTCTGACCCAGAGAAATTGATTTATTGATGAGTATGCTTATGAGTATGAAACTCGATTATATTCCCGAGCAGATATTACCTCGACATTATGAACAAGTGACAGTCGAGATGTCTAAAAGTTCATGAAATGGCTCAACTTTTCAATTAGAGTTCGATTGGCCCATGAGATATTACCTATACCGAGGCAGTGCGCAGATTTACAGTTGGGTAAATAAGAACATGAATTGCACGCCTCTGAGATTGGGAAAGGTAGTGAGGGCTGAAATAGAGACAGAAAAGAGAATCGAGAAATGACAAAGATGTTAAAATGGGAAAATGGTAATTGGTAAAAGATTTAATTTGACGAGTCATGGAGTAAGATAATTGGTAAGGCCCCAGTGCATCTAATTTTGGCATTCTTGAGGGGCATTGTGATTGGAGGACCCCGACCTGCTACAAAACAATGTAGCAGTGTAAGCACTGGAAGCAGTGTGGGATGTGTGGTAGATACCACGGAAGGAGGGTCTATACCTACACTGTATTGATGAAAATGGCTGTTAAGTGTGGTAAGACAGACCATTGATTTTGATTGCACAGAGTTGTCCGAGATCGCCCCACAGAAAAGTAAAGAGACAGAAAAACTTCGTTGGTATAGCTGCAACGAAAAGGGAGGCCATAGCCGAAAACAAAAAGGAAAGTAGGCTGTTGGATGAAGGCGAGAGGATGTTTTGGACCAGGACACTATTGATGTTTCATGGATGTGGTGTAAGATACCACACTTGTTATGAATAATGAAGTGCATATGTTCATTGATCCTGGTGTCACACATTTATTCATACCGCCTTCATTCGCATATAAGTGAGTAAAATGCATGAATGCCTACATCATTGGGCACAATACTGATAAATGAGTACCCCAATAGAGGAGGATTAATTAACGGAATAGGGATATAGAGATTTTAAGTTGAAAACAAGGGTGAAAACATCACTGAAAAGTATACTGTAAGTGTTGACAAGTGATAAAAAGGGGTGCAACAGTTGAAATTAAATGAGTAAAGGATTGTACTCACGGAATGAATAATGAAAGAGTTTTATCATGAGGGATATACGAAAGGAGATAATCTTTAAGATAAGATAGATCATAAATACAAGATGTATTAGAGTAAGAGACATATTCTAGGTAAGGAATACCCTTAATATGCGAAGTAATTGGGATTAAGTGATAAGTAGGGAATATAAATTATAACCAAGGATAAAGATGGATATAACCATAACCAGTCTATGTGGTTAAGTCTGAAGGTTAATAAAGGTATTTCAAAATACCTCCCCACCTGAAGACTTGACAGCGTCTAAAAGTATATATATATATAACCTATAACGTGAAATCGATCGTCGTAATAAATACCTTTAGCATTAGGATACCTTTACTAAGACGATAAGAATATTAAAATTCGACAAATCATGAAGGTTAACATAGTAAAATTTAATAAGAGCCGTTAAGATAAGAAAAGGAAATGACGCAGGTTAGTACCTGAAAACGTAAGCGATTTTGAAGGATCTTATACGCTTATGCGTAAATAAGTCAAGGATATGGACGATTGAAATAAGTAGTGGAGCTCGACTACGATGAAGTATTTAAACTTTACCTGGACCGATTTGTAATCATCATTATTAATGATATGATGGGTGTAGTTAAAGCCCAGGGCAAAATTGTAAGCAATAATTGAAAATTGCTTTTACAGATAGTTGCTGCGAGTTCTAAAAAGGGTATACCTTGTTGGCACGTTTAACTATGAAAGCGTGGTATTTGAATGAGATGATAGACGTGACAAGAGTTTTGGGGTAGTGAAGTGTTGAGTTAATGTATTTTGAAATGACAAAACAAGTTAATACAATAATGTTAAAATGGTATACAAACATGTTTAGAAGATATCAGGACCAGAACTTAGAGTTCTGCTGATGAGAGATCGATCTAAGGTGTGAGAGATCGATCTCCTGGGTTTATATTTGATGAGAGATCGATCTCATGATGGAAGAGATCGATCTGGCAAGCCTTAAAACGGTGTAAAAGGTTTAAGGTAAAAAGAGATCGATCTGCAAGGGTTAAGAGATCGATCTGCTCTAAGTCAGAGAACTTAGGAGATCGATCTGATAAGGAAGAGATCGATCTGCTCAAAGTCAGAGAGCTTAAGAGATCGATCTGGTGTATTGAGAGATCGATCTTGCCTCAAACAGAGAGGATAGTCGACAGATCGATCTGCCTATTCGACAGATCGATCTGCCTCTGCCTATTTAAACTAACAGATCGATCTGGTAATGTATGAGATCGATCTCCCTGTGTATTTGTGCTTTGTCATTGCAGGATTTAAAACTAGGAGATCGATCTGGCCAAGATAGGAGATCGATCTGTCTGACCACTGGAGGTTCCCAACGGCTATTTTCTTCAAATCTCAACGGGAAAAACTGCATTAAATGCTCCAACTACCCAACCTTCAGTATATAACCAAGCATTGAAGACAAAGCAAAAATGAGAGAGACTATCACTGAATATTCCAAACATTCTCAAGCTTTAATTCTTTCATTCCTTGTATCCCTATTGCTCATTAATTGAGATTTATTGTACAAGCTTAAGAACTACAAGCTGTGTTAGTCCTACCCACTGAAAAAGCCTTATTCTGTATTCATCCTCACCTTAAAAGAAAAGAGGATTGTTCCTCAGTGAGAGTTATTGTAAAAGGGTGAATACATTTTCTGTATTGTTAAGGGTAGAGAGGTTATTCCTTAACCTGTAAAAGGAACTTTGTAAACTCTATTGAAAGAGAGAAAGAAACCACTTGACAAGAAGGTCAAGGAGAGAGGACGTAGGCAAGAGTTGGCCGAACCTCTATAAGTTGCTGTGTTTGTTTCTCTTTCCCTCTCTTTGCATTAAATTGTTATATTGCACTGTTTTATTCATTATCACTTGTGTTTAAATTGCGATTAATTTAAAATCGGTCATAATTGTTAGAAAACCGATTCACCCCCCCTCTCGGTAGAGCCAACAATTGGTATCAGAGCTAGGACTCTTTAATCACGTAGGAACAACTTCCTAAGAGTAAAAACGATCAAATGGCTCTTAACAATGTAGCAACTAGTTTGATAGGAGAGGGGCACTCCACGGTTAGACCTCCCATGTTCAATGGTGAACATTATTCATATTGGAGGACTAGGATGATGCTATTCATTCAAGCAAATGACTATGAAGTATGGAGAATTATAGTTAAGGGACCTCAAATCCCTACAAAGAAAATAGAGGGAAGAGATATTCCCAAAGAAGAAGATGAATGGGATTCTAATGACATTAAATGTGCACAACTAAATGCTAAAGCTATGCACACATTATTTTGTGCTTTAGGTCCTAATGAATATAATAGAGTCTCCGGGTGTGATAATGCCAAGCAAATATGGGATAAATTGGCAATAACTCATGAGGGTACAACCCAAGTGAAGGAGACAAAAGTAGGTATGCTCACACATGATTATGAGCTCTTTAGAATGAAGGAAGAAGAATCTATTAGTGATATGTTCACTAGGTTTACAGATATAATTAATGGATTAAAATCTTTAGGAAAAATATATTCTAACATTGAAATGGTAAAGAAAATTTTCAATAGCTTACCTAAGTCATGGGAAGCTAAGGTAACAGCAATAGAGGAATCTAAGGATCCACACACATTATCCTTAGATGAATTAATAGGTTCCTTGATAACTTATGAGATGAAGCTTAAAAGAAATGAAGAGCCACCCAAGAAAGTGGGTGTTACTCTAAAATCCACTGCTGAAAAGGAAATTAAAAATGAGAGTGGCAGTGAGGAGGATATTGAGATGGCAATGTTTGCCAAAAGATTTAATAAATTCATGAGGATGAGAACTAGCAATAGCAATAGGAGAAACAATAGGAGAGAACAAGAGGAATTAGGTAGAAAAGACTCTATTGTGTGTTATGAGTGTAAAAAACCTGGACACATAAAATTTAACTGCCCTCTCCTCAAAAGATCTAATGATAGGTTTCATAAAAAGAAGGCAATGGTCGCAACATGGAGTGACAGTGACTGCTCCGATGATGAATCAAATGAGGACATTGCCAACCTATGCTTCATGGCTATTGATGATGATGAAAAGGTAACTTCTAATATCAATGAATACTCTTTTGATGAACTGCAAGATGCATTTGATGATTTAGCATTAGAGTATGAATCTATGAGCATGAAGTATAAAAAGTTAATATCTAAATTAAAAAGGGAAAATGAGATAATGTTAAAAGATAAATTGGAATGTGAGGAGAAACTAGAGATTGCAAATCTAGAAATTGGTGATCTTAAGGAGAAAAATAGCAATTTACATAACTCCTTTAATAGATTTCACATGGGGCAACAAAAGCTAGATAGCATGTTAGAAACCCAAAGGGCATTTTTTGACAAAAATGGCTTAGGGTATAATGCACAAAGTAGGGAGACCCATCTTAAGAGTTTTATTGCTAGGAAAAGCATGAATAAACCTGAATTTACTTGTTCATATTGTAATAAGAAAGGACATAAGTCACATTATTGCAATATAAAGATGAGGAATCTTAAAAGAAAAATTGTAAAAAGGATATGGATTCCAAAAGAGGTAATTCATTCAAAGGACTGCAATGCATTAGCAAAATGGATCCCAATGGGATCAAGAATTTCATTTACTAACCTCCAAGGACCCAAGAGAATTTGGGTACCTAAGACTTGAGTGGGTTTATTTTTTGTGTTGTAGGTGATTGAGCATAGCCACAAAGCTAAAACAAAAGAAGCTTGGTACTTAGATAGTGGATGCTCAAGGCACATGACGGGTGATAAAAGCCATTTCAATTCCTTCAAATCGAAAATTGGTGGAGAAGTCACTTTTGGGGACAACTCCAAAGGCCAAGTGGAAGGAAGTGGCTCAATAGGTAATGATCATTTCTCTTTAGAAAAGGTATTACTTGTTAGGGGATTAAAGCATAATTTGCTAAGCATTAGTCAACTTTGTGACAAAGGTTACAAAGTAATTTTTGATTGCATGAAATGTAATGTTATAGATCCTAAGTCAAATAAAATTCTTCTTCTAGGTCATAGGCAAGGTAACATATATATAGTCTACCTTAATGAACTCAGAAACAAAAACATATGCTTAATGGTAGATAACAAAAAGGAATCTTGGTTATGGCATAGGAGACTAGGTCATGCTAGCATGCATGTGCTATCCAAATTAGCAAGAAAGGATCTAGTCATAGGCTTACCCAAACTACCCTTTAATCATGAAGAAATATGTGAAGCTTGTGTTAAAGGAAAACACAAGAGAACAACTTTTAAGCCTAAGAATAGTGTATCCACCACTAGGCCCCTTCAATTACTGCATCTAGACTTGTTTGGACCAACTAGAACCACTAGCCTAGGTGGGAAACACTATGGTTTTGTAATAGTTGATGACTACACTAGATACACTTGGGTGTTCTTTTTGAGAGTAAAAAATGAAGCCTTAGAGAAATTCATAACTTACTCAAAGGTGACTCAAAATGAAAAAGGATATACAATAACAAGCATTAGAAGTGATCATGGCAAAGAATTCGAAAATATAGGATTTGATGAGTATTGCAATGATCAAGGAATTAGCCATAATTTTTCAGCCCCTAGGACACCACAACAAAATGGTGTAGTTGAAAGAAGAAATAGGACTTTGGAAGAGATGGCTAGGACCATGTTATGTGAAAATAACTTGCCAAAGTACTTTTGGGCTGAAGCTATAAACACATCATGTTATATAATCAATAGAGCTATGATAAGACCCATGCTAAAGAAAACTCCTTATGAGCTCTACAAAGGAAAGAAGCCTAATATTAGTTACTTCCATCCTTTTGGCTGCAAATGCTTTGTTCTAAATAATGGAAAAGATAATTTAGGAAAATTTGATGCCAAAAGTGATGAGGGAATATTTCTAGGATATTCATTGAATTCAAAGGCTTATAGAGTTTATAACAAAAGAACATTAATGGTTGAAGAATCTATTCATGTTATATTTGATGAATCAAATAATATATCTAAAGATTCAACCAACGATGATGAAAATGTTGAGATATTTGATGAAGGCTTAGAAGATGACTTTCTAGAAAAGCTTGATTTGAATAAAGAAGATGAAGAAGAAATAGAAGTTTTAGAAAGAGAACCTAGAGCACCAAGAGAGTTAGGATATGTAAAAGATTGTGAAATAGTAGGAGATCCAACTCTTGGAGTTAGAACTAGGTCATCCTTAAGGAATATGTGCCAATATATAGCCTTTGTATCTCAAATAGAGCCTAGGAATGTCAATGAAGCCTTAGAGGATAATAATTGGTTCCTAGCAATGCAAGAAGAGTTAAATCAATTTGAGAGAAGCAAAGTATGGAAACTAGTTCCTAGGCCTAATGATCACTCAATAATTGGAACTAAATGGATATTCAAGAACAAAATGGATGAAAATAGTGTGATCATAAGGAATAAGGCTAGGCTAGTTGCTCAAGGCTATAGACAAGAGGAAGGCATAGACTATGATGAAACATATGCACCGGTAGCTAGATTAGAGGCAATAAGAATGTTACTTGTTTTTGCATGTTATAAAGATTTCAAGTTATATCAAATGGATGTAAAGAGTGCATTCTTGAATGGTTTCATTAATGAAGAAGTCTATGTAGAGCAACCTCCCGGATTTGAAAATCATGAATTTCCTGAACATGTATTCAAATTGTCTAAGGCACTTTATGGGTTAAAACAAGCTCCTAGAGCTTGGTATGAAAGGTTGTCAAAGTTCTTAATAGAAAAAGGGTTCTCAAGAGGAAAAGTAGACACCACATTATTCATCAAAAATAAAAATAAGGACTTACTAGTTGTACAAGTATATGTAGATGATATTATTTTTGGTTCAACTAATGAGTCTTTATGTCAAGAGTTTGCTAAGATCATGCAAGGGGAATTTGAGATGAGCATGATGGGAGAACTCACATTCTTCTTGGGACTTCAAGTGAAGCAAACAAAGGATGGAACATTCATCAATCAAGCAAAGTACACCAAGGACTTGCTCAAGAGATTTGGGATGGACAATTGCAAACCTCAAACCACTCCAATGGGCACCAACATCAAGCTTGACAAAGATGAAAGTGGTAAGTGTGTAGACACTAAACTCTATAGGTCTATGATTGGTTCTTTGCTTTATTTAACTGCTAGTAGACCAGATATATTGTTTAGTGTGTGCCTTTGTGCTAGATTTCAATCATCCCCTAGGGAATCACATCTATTGGCAACTAAGAGAATCTTTAGATACCTCAAAGATACTCCCTCACTAGGACTTTGGTATCCCAAAGACTCCACTTTTGCCCTTCATGCATTTTCAGATGCTGATTTTGGAGGATGCAAAATAGATAGGAAAAGTACTTCAGGTACTTGCCAATTCTTAGGAAATAGGTTAATTTCTTGGTTCTCCAAGAAGCAAAACAGTGTAGCTCAGTCCACAACTGAAGCTGAGTATATAGCAGCTGGTAGTTGTAGTGCTCAAGTGTTGTGGATTAAACAACAAATGAGAGATTATGGAATTGACATGAAGCAAGTCTCAATTAAATGTGATAATACCAGTGCCATTAATCTGTCTAAGAATCCTATACAACACTCCAGAACCAAGCACATAGAAATTAGACATCACTTCCTTAGAGATCATGTACAAAAAGGGGATATAATCTTAGAGTATATTGATACTACACATCAAATAGCTGATATATTCACCAAACCCCTTGATAGAGATAGGTTCTGTATCCTTAGTGGTGAATTAGGACTCATGAGTATGCCTTAGGACTTTCACGTTGTAAAAATCTTGATTTCAAGTTGATTTTTAAAGAGTTTTTGCAAAAATTTTCTGGCAAAAAGGATGAGAGATCGATCCCCTTGAGATATAGATCGATCTCTATCCCTTAAACAAGCCTAAATTATCAAGGTTAAGCTAAGCAGATCGATCTTCTAACCATAAGATCGATCTCCTTACGTCTCTGTCTAAAGGAAGATCGATCTGTCCCCACGACAGATCGATCTCATCAAGCTTCCGCATTCTACAGATCGATCTATGCATGTACCAGATCGATCTCCTTAAGCCTCTGTTTGCGACCAGATCGATCTGTCCCTACGACAGATCGATCTCTCTTCGCTTCTGGGAGTACCAGATCGATCTGTCGCCTCGACAGATCGATCTCCTATGCCTTGGAGTATAAATACCCGCGAAAAATCCCCAAATCTCCCAAAACCTAAAATTCAAATTCTCCAATTCCCTCGCATCCTTTTCTTCAATTCCTCCTCAGATCAATCCTCGTACGGTCATTCCTGCATCCCAGTGTCTTATTCCGGTATAGTAACCTACATTTATCACTAATTTCTCAAAAATTTTCTCTGATTTGCGTTGATTTTCATTCTAGGGCAACCCTAGGTACTGTTTCATTGCTCTTATCATTTTTGAATTTGTTTAGACGAATCTAGAGTCTAGAATAATGCCTAGGCTTAAGAGAGCAGGAACCAAACCACCTAGACCTAAAGTAGAGGCAGGATCTTCCTCCCAACCCACTCCACCTCCTATCGCTTCCTTCAATCGGTGTTTTAAAACACCAGCAAAAAGAAAGCGGTATGAGGAATATTTTTCAACTATGCCAATCAAGCATTGGCGCACCATAGATTTTTCCTTCCTCAATCACATAGACTTTCCATACCTATCAAAATTTGAGGAATTTGGTTGGGTGAAATTCTTGAGAATCAACACTCCTGTCCCCCCAAATCTCGTTCGCGCATTCTTTTCCAATGCCGAACTCGTTTATGACCCCGATGACACCTGCAAAATCCTTGCCTTCAAAACCTTCGTCATGGGTCAATCAATAATAATTGATTCTGAAGTTATAGCCAAAGTATTTGATATACGCGATGAAGGCTTAACTAATGAGGATGAGGAAGTCCCCTTTGCGTTTGAACTCCCCGGGGACAAGGCGAGTAACCTTCAAATGCACCTTCGGTTACTCCACCTCATAATCTCGTGGAATCTCCGCCCTTACGGTACCCGTCACTCTACCGTTAGGCGTCTAGATCGTTTTTGGCTTCATCACATTCACACCACAAGCCAAAAGCCTAACCTCCCTCATTTCATATACGAAGACTGGCTGAAGATTGTGCGTGGACAAGCTACCACGATCGTTTTTCCACAACCGGTAGCCTATCTTCTCCGTCGCCTTGGCATCGACTGCAGCGGCGAAACTGGCGAACTTCCATCTCCTAAAAGCGAGCTTAACATTGGGACCCTACATCATATGGGGTACTACAAAGATTTCCGGGGACAGTGGACGAAAAAGCAAGAACAGCAACCTGCTGAGGCTGAAGATGACCACACCGCTGAACCAGCACACCCACCTGCAGCACCCGCTCCAGAACCGTCGTCCTCCACGGCTGCGCCAACTGCACATATCTCGTCTCCTGCTGACTTGGAGCTGATCGTGAAGATGATAAGCGACCTCAGTCAGAGAATCGATGAAGGACATACCACTCAGCAGCGTATGTTTGACGAATTAACTCAACGAGTGGATAGGATTCAAGACACTCAAAAGGCGATGTTCGATAAATTTCAAGAAACTCAAGCGGCGATGTTCGATGAACTTCAAGTAACCCGCACGCATGTTGAGGAACTTTTGGATCGTGATCCTCCCTCACATTAGGCATTAGGCGTTTTAATTGAGTGTAGTTACAACATTATTAAGCTACTTGATGTTTTCTGTGAAAAATTTGCTTGAATGAAATGTGATTTGATTGAATATTGGATGTGTTAATGCAAATATTGATTTTGAAATGCCATAAGTCTTCGATCTTTTGTGACTGATATGATAAAAAGGGGGAGAAGAAACATGTGTTAAATGTTTAAAAGGAGTTATAGGATGATTTAATTGAGGGGGAGTTATAGGATGATTTAATTGAGGGGGAGTTAAGAGCTAGAGCTAACTAAGGGGGAGTTAAGATTTAACTAAGGATGAGTTAAATCTTTAGCAAAGTCAAAAGCTCACAAAAAGGGGGAATTTTGCAAATTCACTAAACATGTTTATTGGATGAGTTTTGTCATATCAAAAAGGGGGAGATTGTTGAGTTAATGTATTTTGAAATGACAAAACAAGTTAATACAATAATGTTAAAATGGTATACAAACATGTTTAGAAGATATCAGGACCAGAACTTAGAGTTCTGCTGATGAGAGATCGATCTAAGGTGTGAGAGATCGATCTCCTGGGTTTATATTTGATGAGAGATCGATCTCATGATGGAAGAGATCGATCTGGCAAGCCTTAAAACGGTGTAAAAGGTTTAAGGTAAAAAGAGATCGATCTGCAAGGGTTAAGAGATCGATCTGCTCTAAGTCAGAGAACTTAGGAGATCGATCTGGTAAGGAAGAGATCGATCTGCTCAAAGTCAGAGAGCTTAAGAGATCGATCTGGTGTATTGAGAGATCGATCTTGCCTCAAACAGAGAGGATAGGAGATCGATCTGCCTATTCGACAGATCGATCTGCCTCTGCCTATTTAAACTAACAGATCGATCTGGTAATGTATGAGATCGATCTCCCTGTGTATTTGTGCTTTGTCATTGCAAGATTTAAAACTAGGAGATCGATCTGGCCAAGATAGGAGATCGATCTGCCTGACCACTGGAGGTTCCCAACGGCTATTTTCTTCAAATCTCAACGGGAAAAACTGCATTAAATGCTCCAACTACCCAACCTTCAGTATATAACCAAGCATTGAAGACAAAGCAAAAATGAGAGAGACTATCACTGAATATTCCAAACATTCTCAAGCTTTAATTCTTTCATTCCTTGTATCCCTATTGCTCATTAATTGAGATTTATTGTACAAGCTTAAGAACTACAAGCTGTGTTAGTCCTACCCACTGAAAAAGCCTTATTCTGTATTCATCCTCACCTTAAAAGAAAAGAGGATTGTTCCTCAGTGAGAGTTATTGTAAAAGGGTGAATACATTTTCTGTATTGTTAAGGGTAGAGAGGTTATTCCTTAACCTGTAAAAGGAACTTTGTAAACTCTATTGAAAGAGAGAAAGAAACCACTTGACAAGAAGGTCAAGGAGAGAGGACGTAGGCAAGAGTTGGCCGAACCTCTATAAGTTGCTGTGTTTGTTTCTCTTTCCCTCTCTTTGCATTAAATTGTTATATTGCACTGTTTTATTCATTATCACTTGTGTTTAAATTGCGATTAATTTAAAATCGGTCATAATTGTTAGAAAACCGATTCACCCCCCTCTCGGTAGAGCCAACATGAAGTATGAACTGACCATCGTGATTAATTTCACTATACCCAACAGCTTAAGAGGTTCTCAGTGAGTATGGATACCTCAAAATAATGAAGGAGCTGTGTATTGATATATAATGGGAAGATAGTCAACTATGGAGTCAGACAACTCCTTGATCATGAAATAAACTATCTGACTCATGATTTTAAGTTGGCAATGGTAGTATTTGTACTGGGGATACGGTACTATTATGTACAGGGTGAGAAATTTTGGGTATGCACTTATCATAAAGCCCCGAGTATTTGTTTTTCATAGAAAGAGGCGAATATGATAATACATAGTGGGTTAAAGCTTCTGAGAGATTTTGATTGTGAAAATTGTACCACCCAGGAAAAGCTAATGTAATGGCTGATGCCTCTAGTAGAAAGAGCCTCGGAATGGTACCCCATATGATGGTCAGGGAGCATGAGCTGCTTAAGCAGTTGTGGACCTCAGTAGTGATGTGATCCCTTCTGATGATGACAGTGATTATGTGATAGCTAGCCTGAGATTAGAACCGGATGAGTGTGCCCGGATTGCACAGGCTTAGCGTGATGATCGGCAGGGTGTCGATAGTATGGGTTAGATTCAGAAAGGTACAGTGATAGAGTTCACAGAGTGTGATGATGATTTACAGAGGTTTCGAGACAGTATGAGTGCTCACTAAGACCACAGTTGATGGGATAGTGATATTGTCAGAAGCTCACTTTTCGAGATATACAGTGCATACGAAAAGTAACGAATATAAAGATATATCAAAATCTCTAAAAAGGGTATTGGTGGTTAGATGTGAAAAGAGACATTGTAGAGATTGTGGAAAAGTGCCTAGTATGTCAGCAGAATAAGGTAGAGTATTAAAAGTCTGCAGGGTTATTGCAGCCTCTACCTATATCGACACGGCACAGAAAATGAGAGCAAGTCTCTATGAATGTCGTGATGGGTTACAGAGAACCCAGGTGAATTACGAGGCTATTTGGATGATAGTCGATAGAGTGACTAAGTCTACCACTCAGCAGCGTATGTTTGACGAATTAACTCAACGAGTGGATAGGATTCAAGACACTCAAAAGGCGATGTTCGATAAATTTCAAGAAACTCAAGCGGCGATGTTCGATGAACTTCAAGTAACCCGCACGCATGTTGAGGAACTTTTGGATCGTGATCCTCCCTCACATTAGGCATTAGGCGTTTTAATTGAGTGTAGTTACAACATTATTAAGCTACTTGATGTTTTTTGTGAAAAATTTGCTTGAATGAAATGTGATTTGATTGAATATTGGATGTGTTAATGCAAATATTGATTTTGAAATGCCATAAGTCTTCGATCTTTTGTGACTGATATGATAAAAAGGGGGAGAAGAAACATGTGTTAAATGTTTAAAAGGAGTTATAGGATGATTTAATTGAGGGGGAGTTATAGGATGATTTAATTGAGGGGGAGTTAAGAGCTAGAGCTAACTAAGGGGGAGTTAAGATTTAACTAAGGATGAGTTAAATCTTTAACAAAGTCAAAAGCTCACAAAAAGGGGGAATTTTGCAAATTCACTAAACATGTTTATTGGATGAGTTTTGTCATATCAAAAAGGGGGAGATTGTTGAGTTAATGTATTTTGAAATGACAAAACAAGTTAATACAATAATGTTAAAATGGTATACAAACATGTTTAGAAGATATCAGGACCAGAACTTAGAGTTCTGCTGATGAGAGATCGATCTAAGGTGTGAGAGATCGATCTCCTGGGTTTATATTTGATGAGAGATCGATCTCATGATGGAAGAGATCGATTTGGCAAGCCTTAAAACGGTGTAAAAGGTTTAAGGTAAAAAGAGATCGATCTGCAAGGGTTAAGAGATCGATCTGCTCTAAGTCAGAGAACTTAGGAGATCGATCTGGTAAGGAAGAGATCGATCTGCTCAAAGTCAGAGAGCTTAAGAGATCGATCTGGTGTATTGAGAGATCGATCTTGCCTCAAACAGAGAGGATAGGAGATCGATCTGCCTATTCGACAGATCGATCTGCCTCTGCCTATTTAAACTAACAGATCGATCTGGTAATGTATGAGATCGATCTCCCTGTGTATTTGTGCTTTGTCATTGCAGGATTTAAAACTAGGAGATCGATCTGGCCAAGATAGGAGATCGATCTGCCTGACCACTGGAGGTTCCCAACGGCTATTTTCTTCAAATCTCAACGGGAAAAACTGCATTAAATGCTCCAACTACCCAACCTTCAGTATATAACCAAGCATTGAAGACAAAGCAAAAATGAGAGAGACTATCACTGAATATTCCAAACATTCTCAAGCTTTAATTCTTTCATTCCTTGTATCCCTATTGCTCATTAATTGAGATTTATTGTACAAGCTTAAGAACTACAAGCTGTGTTAGTCCTACCCACTGAAAAAGCCTTATTCTGTATTCATCCTCACCTTAAAAGAAAAGAGGATTGTTCCTCAGTGAGAGTTATTGTAAAAGGGTGAATACATTTTCTGTATTGTTAAGGGTAGAGAGGTTATTCCTTAACCTGTAAAAGGAACTTTGTAAACTCTATTGAAAGAGAGAAAGAAACCACTTGACAAGAAGGTCAAGGAGAGAGGACGTAGGCAAGAGTTGGCCGAACCTCTATAAGTTGCTGTGTTTGTTTCTCTTTCCCTCTCTTTGCATTAAATTGTTATATTGCACTGTTTTATTCATTATCACTTGTGTTTAAATTGCGATTAATTTAAAATCGGTCATAATTGTTAGAAAACCGATTCACCCCCCTCTCGGTAGAGCCAACATGAAGTATGAACTGACCATCGTGATTAATTTCACTATACCCAACAGCTTAAGAGGTTCTCAGTGAGTATGGATACCTCAAAATAATGAAGGAGCTGTGTATTGATATATAATGGGAAGATAGTCAACTATGGAGTCAGACAACTCCTTGATCATGAAATAAACTATCTGACTCATGATTTTAAGTTGGCAATGGTAGTATTTGTACTGGGGATACGGTACTATTATGTACAGGGTGAGAAATTTTGGGTATGCACTTATCATAAAGCCCCGAGTATTTGTTTTTCATAGAAAGAGGCGAATATGATAATACATAGTGGGTTAAAGCTTCTGAGAGATTTTGATTGTGAAAATTGTACCACCCAGGAAAAGCTAATGTAATGGCTGATGCCTCTAGTAGAAAGAGCCTCGGAATGGTACCCCATATGATGGTCAGGGAGCATGAGCTGCTTAAGCAGTTGTGGACCTCAGTAGTGATGTGATCCCTTCTGATGATGACAGTGATTATGTGATAGCTAGCCTGAGATTAGAACCGGATGAGTGTGCCCGGATTGCACAGGCTTAGCGTGATGATCGGCAGGGTGTCGATAGTATGGGTTAGATTCAGAAAGGTACAGTGATAGAGTTCACAGAGTGTGATGATGATTTACAGAGGTTTCGAGACAGTATGAGTGCTCACTAAGACCACAGTTGATGGGATAGTGATATTGTCAGAAGCTCACTTTTCGAGATATACAGTGCATACGAAAAGTAACGAATATAAAGATATATCAAAATCTCTAAAAAGGGTATTGGTGGTCAGATGTGAAAAGAGACATTGTAGAGATTGTGGAAAAGTGCCTAGTATGTCAGCAGAATAAGGTAGAGTATTAAAAGTCTGCAGGGTTATTGCAGCCTCTACCTATATCGACACGGCACAGAAAATGAGAGCAAGTCTCTATGAATGTCGTGATGGGTTACAGAGAACCCAGGTGAATTACGAGGCTATTTGGATGATAGTCGATAGAGTGACTAAGTCTACCCACCTTCTGGTTATGAAACCCCCAGATACTCTGAGTGAGTAGGCGAAGTTATATATAAGGAAGGTTGTGGAACATTAAGTAGCGTTTC
Organism: Firmiana major; assembly: GCA_033439115.1. Taxonomy (NCBI): domain Eukaryota; kingdom Viridiplantae; phylum Streptophyta; class Magnoliopsida; order Malvales; family Malvaceae; genus Firmiana; species Firmiana major. Next base: position 24,541,437 of record CM065912.1, read on the forward strand.
AGTGAGCATGGTATCATATAGGGATTCTCGCTTCACTTCCCACCTCTGAGGATATTTTTAGGAAGCTATGGGAACCCGACTGAGTATTAGCACAGCTTTCCATCCTCAGACAGATGGTCAGTCAGAGAGGACTGTACAGGTTATGGAGGATCCGATGAAAGCGTGCCCTTGATTTTTTTATGCTCCTGGGATGATCAGTTATTACAAATCGAATTCGCTAATAGTGACAGTTGCCACTTGAGTATCGGGATAACAAGATATGAGGTAGTGTATGACTGTAGGGGTTGTTCCCCAAATTGGATAAGAAAAAGTGGGTGACAGATAGAATTATTTTCGACTTTGGATAATAAGTCTCTGAGGATGTTTAGTTAAGGATGAGAGATTAAGAACACCTCAGAGCAGATAGAAAAGTATTGGAATGCACCGAGGGTGAAATAGTATGGTTGAAATGTTTCTTGTCCTAAGAGAATAAGGACATAGCAAACTTTTGAAAGAAGGTAAATTGAGTTTCGCTGGATTGAATCTTTTGAGAGATTAGACAAGTGGAAGATAAGACCTGTAGGTGGCATTTCCACTTGAATAAGCAGGCACCCACAATGTGTCCCATCTTTTGATGCTTCGAAAATATTATCCAGATCCAGCATAGGTGATAGGTTATGAGATCCAACAGTTCAGCTTAATGCAAATATAAGTATATTGAAGAAGTTGATTCGGGCATTAAACAGGAAAGAGAAAGTATTGAGGTTCAAGACGATCTCCCTAATTAAAGTCCTTTGGTAGTAATACACTCCGGAGAAAGTCACAAGAGAATTAAAAAGTATGATACGATTGATGTACCCGGAGTAGTCTATGGACTCATATGAATTGGTTCTAATTTGGAGGACCAAATTCCTTAAGTGGGGGAGAGTTGTAAGACCCGAAATTAAATCATAAATTCTTATAAGGTATGAAAATGGTCAAAAATTTAACTAAATGGGATTCGGATTGGAAATAAGGATTTAAAATGCGAAGTGAGTGAGTGTTCATGAAAGGAAGTTGGGTTAAATTAATCCCGAACACGTGTAAGGGCAAAACGATCAAAAGATCGAAAGTCGGAATAAATTCGATAAGAAAATTTTAATTACAAAATAAGGATTTAGAATATCTTGATCAATAATGAGGAAATTATAAAATTTTGAGTCTAATTGATCAAGATCCGAAATTTTTAGAAATACCAAAAAATTACCCGAAGCAATACCTCGAAAATACGAAGGAATAATATCAAAAATTGGAGAAAAATGTATTTAATAAATTAAATTAAATTAATTAAATTAAATTAGAATAAAATAATATAAGTTGTAGATATTTTGGATTATTGTAGATTATTTTAATGAATAGTGTAATAATTAAATATGAATCAGAAGTTGAAAACGAATCAGGGAGAGAGAAAAGAAGAAAACGGAAAAATGAAGCAGCCAACCGAGGAAGACCGGACGGCCATCGTCTGACGACCAACGGCCAATCGAAGGGTCGAAAATGGAAGAGGAGAGGCCGACGACCTCCCTGGTACCGGTGACGCACCACACCGACGCCGGAGGAAGCCGAAAACGGAGGGAGAAGCCGCGGAGAGGAGAAGCCAAATCGGCTGCCACCAGCACCGATCTGGACAACCTCGACCCCAGCCGAGGCTTCCTGAGGTGCAGACGAGCCGATTGATGGCGACCACGATCGGCGAAGCTACCGACAAATGCCGAAAACGGCAGAAAGAGAAATGGGTTTCGACGGTCGAGAGAGAACATGCCGGACCGGTGACTTTTCGGCGACCTTGGACGAAGTCGAGGCCAGATTCGAGCTGCGAACGACCCAACAGAGCTGCTGGCAGTGGAAGCTGGCGGAGAATCGACCGGTAAGGCGGTGAACCGGAGTGAACCGGGGTGAACCGGCGGTCCGAACCGGTCTGAACCGGACCGAACCAGTTCAGCCAAGAAAGAGAGGAAAAAAGGAGAAAAAGGGAAAAAGAAAAAGAGAACAAATTGGAGAAAAATCCCGGCGATGTAATCGAGCTACGGGTAAGTCAGTAACGGTCGAAATTGACCAATTTAAATTTGGGAGTATTTTATTTAATTAATTTTCGACTGGAAATTTACCCGAAAATTTATGAAATTGTGTAGCTCGACAATCGACAAAGAACAAGAGCTTGAGACTGTCTCGATTTGCGTACTAATATGGAATCTCGAGTAAGTAACCCTTATTTACGACAATTTACATCGTTATGCATGATATGAATTTAAATTTCGCATAAATTGAATTAATTTTTGGAAATTTAGATAAATTGTCGTAAATAATAAATCTAGCTATTCGAGAGTTAGAATGAGGCCCAAGGAATTGTTAGTGGGCCCAATGAGCCCAATAGGCCTCGATAATGTGAAAATTAAGTGGAAAACGAGCTTAAGGCCGATTAAGGCCCATTAAGGTGCAATCGGGCCCAATAGGGATAAATGGGCCCAATGATTTAAAGTAAGCCCAGAAAGTATTAAATACAATTAAGTTGTATAATATCTGACCTGAGGAATATTTATACGCAGTTCCGAACATCGGATTGGGAGCAGATCGGACTGCTCGACGTGACATCAGAGGAAAGGTCAGGCTCGACAGAAAAATAAGGTAAGGGAATTCTGCGGACTGCTAGAGGTAACTTTACAAAATTTTAAGTTCATTTGCAGTCCTTTAAAAATTATCTGAAGGGTCTAGAGGTCAAATAATAATTTTAGTGTCCGAATGGGCAAATTATCAAAATACCCTTGTTAAGGGTAAAATTTACAAATTTAAGAAAAATTAGGAGGAGCAAGAACAAGAGGTTTCTGCTCGTTCTAGAGACATTTTAATGCATGCATGAGTAGGCTGGCTAACCTTGAAAGAAAATGCATAGCATTGCATACTTTCAACGATATAATTGTTTTGAAAACTGTTTTGAGGAAACAGAGCCGCATACGGGTTTTTATTGACATGTGACGTGCTAGAGCTCAGCTCGTAGGATGTTTTTGATTTGTGTGATGCATGCATTAGTGCTAGAGCGAGAGCTCGCACTAGAGTTTTACATGCATTGGTGCTGGAGTTCAATTCGCACCAGATTTTATATATATATATATGATTTTCGTGACAGAGTGCTAGAGTCTAACTCGCACCATATTTTTATATGATTTTTGAGACAGGGTGTTTGAGCTTCGCTCGCACCAGATTTTTACATGGTTGTTCCCCGCACGGTGAGTGCCACAGGTGCTCGTGCCCTAGCTATGTGCTAGTATATGATAAGAAATAAGAAGATACTACCCATGTTTATAATTATTATTGTTGTACGAACCTGATCCATTCTACAGCCCCCTTACCATGGCCATAGGTATGATGACTCTCCAATGGAGAATGACACGTATAGCATGACTTAGTTATAGCCTAGTCTCCTCGATTTGATTATGAAAAATCGACTATGATGAATGAAATATGCATGAAATGTTTACAAAACGATTATGAAATATGCATGAAATGTTTACGAAACGATTATGAAATATGCATGAAATGTTTACGAAACGACTATGAAATATTCATGAAATGTTTACGAAATGATTATGAAACATGCATGAAATGTTTACGATATGATTTACGAAATGTTAATGAAAAGTTGTAAAAGGGTTAAGCATGTTAATGGTTTTATTGACACGCATGCTTTATGACGTTTATGCATGAAATGGAAATTTCTGTATTACATTAAGTTTTGTTCCATGAACAATTTCAAATACTTTTATATGTCAAAACTGTTTTAATAATACTATCTTACTGGGCTTTTTCCCAAAAGCTCACCCTCTACCTTCAGATCATTTGCAGTGAATCTATAGACGCTACCTGCCGCGTACACGACGTAGGCTCGTGGGAAGAGCTACCATAGGCTACTTTCTTGTACACGTAGAAAGGTATACATTTACATTCCTGTACCAGACATATATGTACTCACAGACACGTATATTGGAAATATTTACTTGGGATGTAATTTGTAAGGAAATGATGTAAAAAATATGATTCTTGGGATTAGGTTGTAAGATGATTGTATTAATCGATATCGATATATTGAGTTGCAAAAGTGGATTGGGAAAGTATGCTTGGTAGTTGTAAATATCTAGGATTGTTGGAAAGCATGCTTGGTAGTTGTGGATATCTAGGATTGTCGAAAACAACTGAATTGCATGTGGGTAGGCTCATATATAAGCTGTTATGTTGTCGAAATTTCCATCAGCCATATAAGCTAAAGTATGGAAATTAATTATAAATACAAGTAAAGAATTAGGAAAAGTGTTTTGACACTGCACAAGAATACAACCTAAGTGAATAAGGGAATAAGTGGTAAAATAAATTCAAAAAAAAAAATTATCCCGATTTTCAAGGGTCAAGGGTCGTTACATGGACCCAATCCATCCACCCAACTCCGATGGACTCATCATCCTGAACCATATCTCATATACTAGGCGAGCAAATCAGCGTGACACACAGTCATCGCAAGGCTCCAGCGCGGTATCTCTCAGTGCGAGTAATAACTTCTAGCATTCTATCATCTCAACTCAGTAAAAACTAGTGTTTAAACTCCAACATGGTATGATCAAAAACATATAGACGTATGCGAATGAAACTCCAGCATAGTCAAATTCATTAAAACGGGTGTGAGTTAAAGCTCCAGCACCAATTCTCATCTCAAATCCGATAGGTGGTTATTTTCTCTTTTAAAAATTCAAAACACGTTTATTTACGTTGCATGTCATCCCATGCTAAACATGTAAAACTAGCTAACCTATCCATCATCATTTCTCAATCACAAAATAACATATAGTCGTAAAAACATTAAAAACATGCATGTCAGGCTAGTTTCCTTCCCACATCCCATTTTCACAAATTATACCATAATACATTTCCATTCTCATATGATTCAATAGCTAAGCATAATATTTTCGGCATCATAACTACTAAAATCGTAGTAAAAATACGCATGAATATCTCTATCGCTAACATATAATCCCTTACCTCGAATCGTGCTCGTATTTCCTTCTCCTCGTTTATTCCGTTCGCAATCCGAGTTAATCGTGTTCGACGTATTTTAATCTACACATATAAATAATCAAGTTATTTTCTTTTTCCTTCTTCTAAATATACACATTGTCACTCAATTAGCTATTTATACTTCCCAAACCTTAAAATCACATTTCACTTTTCCCACTAGTATCATTATATCCTCTCTTAAGCCCTTCATCATTTTTTCCCACGAATTTCCCTCCAAAAATTCCTCTTAGTATTACTCACCCATCACTACATTCATCATCCCTCTCAATATTTCACATATTATTCAACCCACAAAGGTCTAGAAATCCATATTAAAAGCTTGAAGGTTGAAGAGCTTACCTAGCTTAGTCCTTTTCCTTAGCCCAAACTTGTGGTAGCCAAAACTCCTCCTTTTAGTCACACCAATGTGTGATTTTTGGGTATGTTGTTCTCCTTACTTCAAGGAACAACTTTCCCTTCCTGAGTTCCTTCAGATTCTTGCTGGAATATAGTGATCTTTAGAGTGAGAAAGCTTGGTGGTTTGAGAGAAAATGGCAAGTGGGGGTTTGGTGGGAGGGAAATCTGATTTTCAGTCCAAATCTCGTGTCCTTTTTATAGATGCAGAGACGTGAGATCAATTTGGTCCTTGTGGAGATTTATCTCTGCATGGTTTGGTAGTTCTTTTTACCAAACGCAACTATTACCATATCGATCTTCTTCCATGATAAGATTGATCTGTTTGCAAGCAAATTTCTTCTTGTAGATCGATCTGCCTCTTGTAGGAGATCGATCTGCTTCTTACAGAACCTTAATGAGATCGATCTATCACTTAGGAGAGATCGGTCTCTTCTAAGCCGAGAGTTAAGGAGATCGATTTGTGCGTTATGAGAGATTGATTCCTTCTAGGCAGAGACTTAAGGAGATTGATCTGCCTAGTTCCATTCGAAAAATTTTGGGGATTTCATGAGGGGAGGATCGATCTCTCCTTCATATGAGATCAATCTCTGATCCCCTGCACCCTTATTTTCTGCAGTTTTCTGCAGATTTTTCAATGTACATTCATCCAAATTTGCTTCATAGCTTAATTTACAATCCATGCACTATTAACATACAATGGCATCTATTCCATATAGTTCATAGATATTAAAACTTGTGCACACTACTTGAAATCATGAATGTTTCATTAAATCCATAATCCTTACATCACTTATACACTTATAACAAATGTACATATACATTATATCTTTATAAAAACAAATACTTGGGAGATTACGGGTATTACATTATGAACCAAAGCTTGACCTTCTTTATTATCCAGGTTGTCTTGCGTAGAGACCTCGAATGCCTTATGAAACTATTGGTGTTCATGCTATGAAAAAAATTGCGACGAACTTCAATAGATTCATAGAGGAATTTGTGATCTCTGATATAGGATAACTTCCAAAATAATGAAGGTCAAGTTTGGGTTCCTAAATTCCAAGTTCTAACAATGACATGAAAAAAAAAAACAATTACATGCACATAATTAACATCTTAATATATAATAACATAGTGGTTCTACTGAAATTAATAGAAGAAGGCCACAGATTAGTTCATCAATAAGAGGCGAGGTATTAGTAATATTTATATTAAATATTATGATGTTGTTTATATGCATTAATTTTTCTTTGGCACATGATTATTAAGTGTTTTTGTTGCTCAATCATTCTAAAAATTAACTTGGATTTGAGGTTATAGTCAAATATCAACCCACCTGATATATATATATATATATATATATTACGTAATTCCTATATAGAAGACATTTAGAAAGTTGCCATGAAACTACGAGCATTCATGTAAACAATGAATTCATGAAATTCAATTGATTCATGGAGGAATTTGAGATCTCTAATGCGGGATAACCTAGAAAATCATGAAGGTTAAGTTTGGATTAATAAAATCCAAGTTCAAACAATGACATGAAAAAATCCAATTACTTGTACATAAACAAGATTTTAATATATGATAACACAGTTGGTTCTAGTGAAATTAATAGAAGAATGCCGCAGTTTAGTTCATCAATAGGAAGCGAGGTATTAATAATATTTGTATTAAATATTATGATATTGTTTGTATGCATCTACTTTTTCTTTGGCACATGATTATTAAGTGTTTTTGTTGCTCGATCATTCTTAAAAGTAACTTGGATTTAAGATTATAGTTAAACATCAACCCAAAATCTGATATATACTTTTTGAAGGAGTTCCTGTATAGAAGACAATTCGAAAGTTGCCATGAAACTATTAGCATCATGTAAACAATAATATTATAATGAACTTTAAAAAATTTATGGTGACATTCGAGATATATTCTACATAGGAACCCCTTTAGAAAAAATACATTAGGTTTAGGTTGATATTTGACCATAATCTTAAATTCAAGTTACTTCTTAGAATGATAGAGTGGACGAAAGTCCTTAACAATCATGTGTTGAATAAAAAATAAATTCATATAAACAACAATACAAATGTGATTAATAACTCACATAATATAAATGAATTAAACCATCTGCAATCGCCGTAGGTATACAGTTTTGTTAATGAAATTTATGAAGTTCTATTTATTATTCATATTATTAAATCTCTTAATACTTGTTCATATAAAAAGTTCTTATGCTCTAATCAATTATGTTTTAAATTTAATTGTTGTTAAAGTAATGCTATTGTTATTTTATTTACAGACTAATAAGACTGATATTTGAACTAAAACTAAGCATTTTGGTTGCTTGGTAATGAAGTTTAAGAGATAATGTCTACAATACTTTTGCACATTGTGTATATACATATGTTCAAAATTGTTAATGTTATGAAATTGTGATATTTGATCAATTAATGTTTTTGTTATTAGAGTTATTTAATAACATAAGGTTGATGAAATTTGATTTTTGCTGATTGTTTTTTTCTAATTTTTTAATTTTTGTTTGATACAATTTGCATAATTAAGTTATTTGTTAATTATTGATATATAACCCAAAAAAGACCGCGCTTTTAAATCAGAAACTCCAGTCTACTTAATGGAAGAAATGTTTAGGATTTTCTCATAAACGTAGTATAATATCATATATTATAGCATGAGCATAATTATAGTCTAATATCATAAATTATACCACAACCATAACAATACTATAATATCTTAATCAAACTACGATTAAAGAAAAAAAATGTGTAATATATATGATTCTTGAGAAATAACTATGTAAAAATTAATTATTGTCGAAAAAAACGTAATATTTTATCATTAGTTACTTTTTTTTAATGTAATTTTTGAATTTTTTTTCTAGTTGTTTAGCAACACGTCTCGAAGGGGTTATCAAATTCAAAAGGAGCAGTTAAAATGGTCAAACTTGAATGAAGGCTATGAAAGTAACTGTGATTAATATCTATATTGAGAAGAAACAGATATCATGTTTGTAAGGGTCAAAAGGAAGAATAACAGTGTTTTGCTTGGTAAAAATAAAAGAAATAAAAAAAATTCCTATTTTTTTTTTAACATTTGGAAAAAAGGATAACCACCGCCAGGCAAATCCATTAATCTTCTGTTATCCATACAGTCATATACGCCCAAGTAGGCTCGTACAGAAGAATGTTGAGTATCGAGATCCAAATCTGTTGGGTTAAGAGCGACAGAAAAAAAAAAGTTGCTTTGGCCGGTGTGCTGATAATTATATCCATGTAAAAGAAGGAATCAAAGCCTTAACACGCTACTAAAATAGTAAATAGGCACACAAATCTTTGATGTATTTACCTTTATTCGAAGCCAAAACCCAAGAAAAAAAACATTCTGCAGCAATCATCATGTCTTCCCCTCTGCTTCCTATTGTCACGACCCAAACTACCCAAAAATCAGAGTTAATTTTTCGCGTTTTGTTTATTTACTTAAATTCTTACCTGTCCTCGAATCGTGACCACACTCCACTAATAATTGGGCTGTGCGTCACTGCCAGTCCCACCATTCAATTACCATCTAACTTATTTCTTCTCCAGTCATTTATAATTGTTTACATTATTTATACATCCCCTAAAGTTACTTACAAACATGTTACTGTGCTATGCTTATGTAGATACAATATGTACAAGTGTATATACCTTATGTTGATGGGTAGCAGCGGATATCTAGAATGCAGTACTGAGTCGCCTCAACTTCAACTGGAGATTATCTGTGGGAGAAAATGAAAGGGGTGAGCACATCAAGCTCAGTAAGGCAATCCTACGAACAAGTAGGTAACCATACTACCTACATGAACGTGGTGCCATGTATAAACCACCCTTTCTCCACACATTTTAAAACAAATGATATGAATTATGATGTTATGTAAATCAAGTTTGCAGGGAAAATTCAACATGCAATTATTACAAATCATTTATTTCTCAATTAAAATTTTCACAATAAAGTCAGGACTCGACCCCTCCTGCGGGTGATCCTGACTCACACAAAACCATGAAAACTGATTTACATTCACACATGGGTTTGAAAAGCATGGAAATACCATCATGCAAATTTAGTTTAAAACCCAATTTGATTTCATCAAAATCGACGACATGCGAGACTAGGCAACGTCTGTATATCGGCAAATAACCAGGACTATGGCCATATGTTTCCTCGGGAGTTCCTCAGCTACATGGATCCTAGTGTGCGGGTTCTCCCCATGATCGGGAACCGCCCGAGAGGTGGGTCAATCCATCTCGTCGGTCTTATCCGATCCATGCATCCGAAGATGCCAACGTATCACAAAGATACCACACGGTACATCATACTCCATGCTACTTGCACGGTACATCGTACTCCGGGGACCCCCAGCCTTATCCCTCGTTCGGGCTCATCAGCTGGTCCTCCAACCCTTATCCCTCGTTCGGGCTCATCAGGTGGATCTCCAACCCTTATCCCTCGTTCGGGCTCACCAGGTTGTTTCTCTAACCCTTATCCTTCGTTCGGGCTCATCAGGTTGTTTCTCTAACCCTTATCCCTCGTTCGGGCTCATAAGGTTGTTTTAACATGCCATGTCTCAAAACGCACGTGCGGCCTATTTAATCGGTGACACACAGTCTACCCGATGCTCCGAGCACGGCTCATCACATGTTCTCATAAAATCAGTGCGAGCAATGCTCAGCACTCTCATCAAATCAAGTAAATATAGTGCGAGCTAAGCTCTAGCACTCTGTATGCAAACCGTATAAAAATCTAGTGCGAGCGAAGCTCTAACACCCTGTCTCAAAAGCATATAAAAATATGGTGCGAGTTAGACTCTAGCACCCTGTCGCGAAAATCATATATATATAAGAATCTGGTGCGAGTTGGACTCCAGCACCTATGCATGTAAAACTCTAGTGTGAGCTCTTGCTCCAGCACTAATGCGTGCATCACACAATGTCACGACCCAAACTACCCAAAAATCAGAGTTAATTTTTCGCGTTTTTATTATTTTCTTACTTAAATTCTCACCTGTCCTCGAATCGTGACCAACACTCCACTAATAATTGGGCTGTGCGTCAATGCCAGTCCCACCATACATCTACCCTAGTACTTATTTCTTCTCCAGTCATTTATAATTGTTATATTATTTATACATCCCCTGAAGTTACTTACAAACATGTTACTGTGCTATGCTTATGTAGATACAATATGTACAAGTGTATATATACCTTATGTTGATGGGCAGCAGCGGATACCCGGAATGCAGTACTGAGTCGTCGCAACTTCAACCGGAGATTATCTGTGGGAGAAAATGAAAGGGGTGAGCACATCAAGCTCAGTAAGGCAATCCTACGAACAAGTAGGTAACCATACTACCTACATGAACGTAGTGCCATGCATAAACCGCCCTTTCTCCACACATTTTAAAACAATGCTATGCATTATGATGAAATGTAAAACACATTTGCACGAAAAATCAACATGCAATTATTATAAATAATTTCTTTCTCAATAAAGATTTTCACAATAAAGTCAGGATTCGACCCCTCCTGCGGGTGATCCTGACTCACACAAAATCATGAAAACGTTTACATCACACGTGGGTTTTGAAAAGCATGGAAATACCATCATGCAATTTAGTTTTAAAACCCAGTTTAAATCATCATAAAAGTCATCAACATGCGAGACTAGGCAACATCTGTATATAGGTAAATAACTAGGACTATGGCCACATTTGTCCTCGTGAGTTCCTCAGCTACACGGATCCTAGTGTGCGGGTTCTCACCATGATCGGGAACCGCCCGGGAGGTGGGTCAGTCCATCCCGTCAGTCTTATCCGATCCCCGGCATCCGAAGATGCTGCATCCGGAGATGCCGTATCCGAAGATACCACACGGTACATCGTACTCCATGCTACTTGCACGGTACATCGTACTCCGTGAACCCATATAATATCTCTAGGTACTCCAGCCCAATTGGCCTGCTTCCCACAGAGGTTTGTTTCTCAATACTCATGCCATGTCTCAAAACGCACGTGCGAGCCTATTAAATCGGTGACACACAGTCTACCCGATGCTCCAAGCACGGCTCATCGCATGTTCTCATAAAAGCTGTGCGAGCGATGCTCAGCACTCTCATCAACTCAAATAAAACTGGCAGAGCCCGCTTTACATCCCCACAAGGCCGCCAACCTCATCCCTCACTCTCACCCTACCTAAGAGGTCTCTTGAGCTGTTGGGCCTTTTGGCTGACTCCAAGGGCAGACAGCGGTACTCCACAAATCCGGTAAAACTAGTGCGAGCTAAGCTCAGCACTCTGTATGCAAATCGTATAAAAATCTGGTGCGAGCGAAGCTCTAACACCCTGTCTCAAAAATCATATATATATGTATACAAATCTGGTGCGAGTTGGACTCCAGCACCTATGCATGTAAAACTCTAGTGCGAGCTCTCGCTCTAGCACTAATGCATGTATCACACAAATCAAACATCGTGCGAGCTAAGCTCTAGCACGTCACATGTAAATAAAAACACGTAGGCGGCTCTGTTTCCTCAAAACAATTTTCAAAACAATTTCACGTTGAAAGTATGCAATGCTGTGCATTTTCTTTCAAGGTGAGCCAGCCTACTCATGCATGCATCAAAACACCTTCAGAATGAGCAGAAACCTTTTGTTCTTGCTCCTCCCAATTTTTCCTAAATTTTTAGAATTTTACCCTTAGCAAGGGTATTTTAGTAAATTTGCCCATCCGGGGCCCTAAAATTATTATTCGACCTCTAGACCCTTCAGATAAATTTTAAAGGACTGCGTATGAATTTAAAATTGTGTAAAGTTACCTCTAGCAGTCCGCAGAATTCCCTTACCTCGATTCTCGTCGAGTCTGACCTTTTCTTTTCCAATGTTGTCTCGTCGCGGAGTCCGATATGCTTCCAATCCAATGCCCGGAACTGCGTATTAACATTCCTCAGGTCAGATAACATATAATTTAATTGTATTTTATCTTTCTGGGCTTAATTTAAATCGTTGGGCCCATTTACCCCTATTGGGCCCGATTGAACCTTAATGGGCCTTAATCGGCCTTAAGCCCGTTTTCCACTTAATTTTCACTTTATCGAGGCCTATTGGGCTCATTGGGCCCACCAATAATTTATTGGGCCTCGTTCTAATTCTCGAATAGCTAAATTTAATATTTACGACAATTTAACTAATTTTCCATAATTTAATTCAATTTATGCGGAAATTAAATCAATATCACGTATAACGAGGTAATTGTCGTAAATAGGGGTCACTTACCCGAGATTCCATGCTAGTCTGTAAATCGAGGCTGTCTCAAGCCCTCGGTGGATGCCAATCGTCGAGCTACACAATTAGTTACATTTTCGGGTAAACTTTTCAATCGAAATTTAATTAAATAAAATATTCCAAATTTAAATCGGGTCAATTTGACCGTTTGTCGACTTACCCGAAGCTCGATTGCATCACAGGAATTTTCCCCAATTTTTTTCTCTTTCTTTTTCCCTTTTTTCTTCCTTTTTTTCCTCTCTTTTTGGCTGAACCGGTTCAGTCCGGTTCGGACCGGTTCAGACCGCCGGTTCACCCCGGTTCGACCGGTTCACCATCGGTTCACTGCCTTGCCGGCCGGTTCTCCACCGGCTTCCACCGCCAGCAGCTCCGCTGGGTCGTCCGCACCTCGAATCTGGCCTCGGCTTGGGTCAAGCTCGCCGGAACGCCGCCGGTCCGGCTGTTCTCCCTCTCGCCGTCGGACCCATTTCTCCTCTTGGCCGTCGCCGGCGATTCCCGCCGTTTCGTCGCATGAGACCGGTGCAGAAATGATCACCGTCGCCTGGGCTTTCGGAATCTGGCCTCGGTTTCGCCTGGATCGCCGCCGGTGGCCATCTCTTCTCCCGCGGCTGCCACCTCTCGATCCGACGGATTCCGACGGTTTCGTCGGTCAATACCGGTCTCAAAAGGACCGGCTCCTCCTCCTGATCACGCCGGTACCCGCCGTTCGCCCCCAGCTGCCGTGGATCGCCGGTACCGACTCCGTTTTCCCCGCGGGTTTCTCTCCCTCCGTTCGGCGATTTTCGGCCTCCTTAGCGCGCGTCGCCGGCGCCAATAGCTTTGCCGGCCTCTCCTCTTGCTCATCGACTCGTCGGTGTCGGTCAAGGATCGTCGGTGGTGGCTCATCGGTCGGCCACGCGCGATCTCCCTCGGTTTCTCTCTTCTCTTTCTCTCTCCCCGATACTTTTCGTTTTCAGTTCTTTTTTTTTTCATTTCTTTTATTAATTTTATTATTATTATTATTTATTTTAATTATTTTACTATTCAATAAAATACATTAAAATACCCAAATATCTACAAAAATTATTATTTTTATTCTAAATTTATCAATTTAATTTTATTTAATTTATTTATTATATTTTAACCTCTTTTTCGGGTATAATTTCCCCGTATTTTCGGGGTGTTGTCCCGGGTGACTTTTCGATATATTTTTCGATTATTTTCGAGATTATTTTTCCGAACTAAAAATTTTGATTAATTCCCATAAATTAATATCTTGATCAATTTAACCCAAAATAAATTTATTTCATCTTTATTGACCAAGATTTCTCAAATCCATATTTTAATTAAATTTTTTATCGAAATTATACCGACCTTTGGTCTTTTGACCATTTTGTCCTTACACGTGTTCGGGATTAATTTAACCCGACTTCCTTCACAATTACTCCTTTATTTCATATTTACTTTTCATATTTTAATTAAATTCGGGTCTTACACACAAATCGAAAATATCGTACGAGCTGAGCTCTAGCACGTCACATGTCAATAAAACACGTAGGCGGCTCTGTTTCCTCAAAACAGTGTTCAAAACAATTTCACGTTGAAAGTATGCAATGCTGTGCATTTTCTTTCAAGGTTAGCCAGCCTACTAATGCATGCATCAAAACACCTCCAGAATGAGCAAGAACCTCTTGTTCTTGCTCATCCCAACTTTTCCTAAATTTGTAAATTTTACCCTTAACAAGGGTATTTTGGTAATTTACCCATTCGAGGCACTAAAATTATTAATTGACCTCTAGACCCTTCAGGTAATTTTTAAAGACTGCAAATGAACTTAAAATTACGTAAAGTTACCTCTAGCAGTCCGTAGAATTCTCTTACCTTATTTTCCTGTCGAGTCTGACCTTTTCTTTTCCACTGTTGTCTCGTCGCGCAGTCCGATATGCTCCCAATCAAATGCCCGGAACTGCGTATTAATATTCCTCAGGTCAGATAACATACAATTTAATTGTATTTCCTATTTTCTGGGCTTAATTTAAATCATTGGGCCCGTTTACCCCTATTGGGCCCGATTGCACTTTAATGGGCTTTAATCGGCCTTAAGCCCGTTTTCCACTTAATTTTCACTTTATCGAGTCATATTGGGCTCACTGGGCCCACAATCAATTTATTGGGCCTCGTTCTAACTCTCGAATAGCTAAATTTAATATTTACGACAATTTATCTAAATTTCCATAATTTAATTCAATTTATGCGGAATTTAAATTCATATCACGCATAACGATGTACATTGTCGTAAATAAGGATCACTTACCCGAGATTCCATGCTAGTACGAAATTCGAGGCTGTCTCGAGCTCTCTTTGGATGCCAATCGTCGAGCTACACAATTTCATAATTTTTCGGGTAAACTTCCAGTCAAAAATTAATTAAATAAAATATTCCAAAATTTAAATCGGTCAATTTGACCGCTTATCGACTTACCCGAAACTCGATTGCATCACTGAAATTTTCCCTAATTTTTCCTCTTTTTCTTTTTCCCTTTTTCTTCCTTTTTTCCTCTCTTTTTGGCTGAACCGGTTCAGTCCGGTTCAGACTGGTTCGGACCCGCCGGCTCACCCCGGTTCAGTCGGTTCACCACCTTGCCAGCCGGTTCTCTGTCGACTTCCACCGCCAGTGGCTCCGCATGGTTGTCCGCAGCACGAATCTACCCTTGGTTTAGGTCGAGGTCGACGGAACGGTGCCGGTTCGGCTCTTCTCCCTCGGCCGTCGGAAACCCATTTCTTCCCTTGGTCGTCGTCGGCGATTCCCGCCGTTTCATCGGCTGCTAGCGGTCTCAAAAGGACCGCCTCCTCCTCACGGTCACGCCGGTGGCCTCCGTTCACATCCAATCACCGTGGATCGTCGGGACCGACTCGATATCCCTCACGGCTTTCTCTTCCTCCGTTCGACGTCCTCTGGCCACTACACGGTACGTCTCCAGTGCCATCGTGCTCGCCGGTCTCTCCTCTACCTCCTCGTGGCCTCGTCGGAGCCTGTCGGTCGCCGGTGCGTCCTCGGGCTTCCTCAGTTGCCGTTTTCTCTGCTTCTCTTTCTCTCTCCCCGACCCGTTTTCAGATTCTTTTTTTTTCAATTCATTTATTATTTATCTTTTATTATTTATTTATTTTATTAATATTTTAATCATTAAAATACATTAAAATACCCAAAATATCTACCAAAAATTATTATTTTATTCTAAATTAATTAATTTAATTTTATTTAATTTATTTTAACCCTTTTTTGGGTATAATTTCTCCGTATTTTTGGGATATTGTCCCGAATGACTTTTCGATATAGTTTTCGATTATTTTCGGGATTATTTTTCTGAACTAAAAATCTCGATTAATTTCGATTAATTCCCATAAATTAATATCTTGATCAATTTAACCCAAAATAAATTTATTTCATCCTTATTGACCAAAATTTCTCAAATCCATATTTTTAATTAAATTTCCTTATCGAAATTATACCGACTTTCCGCCTTTTGATCATTTTGCCCTTACACGTGTTCGGGATTAATTTAACCCGACTTCCCTTCACGAATACTCATTCATTTCATATTTTAATTAAATTTGGGTCTTACAACTCTCCCCCACTTAAGAAATTTGGTTCTCCAAATTAGAACCAATTCATATGAGTCTATAGACTACTCCGGGTACATCAATCGTATCATACTTCTTTAATTCTCATGTGACCTTTTTTCGGAGTGTAACACTACCAAAGGACTTTAATTAGGGAGATCGTCTTAAACCTTAATATTTTCTCTTTCCTATTTAATGCCCGAATCAACTTATCAATATTCTTATATTTTCATTAAACTGAACTTTTGGAATTCATATTCGATCACCTATGCTGGATCTGGATAGTATTGCCGAAGCATCAAAAGCTGGAGCACATTGTGGGTGCCTGCTTATTCAAGTGGAAATGCCACCTACAGGTCTTATCTCCCACTTGTCCAATCTCTTAAAATATTCCATCCAGCGCAACTCAATTTACCTTCTTCCAAAAGCTCGCTATGTCCTTATTCCCTTAGGACGAGTAACTTTCAACCATACTAATTCACCAAAGGTGAATTCCAATACTTGTCTATCTGCTCTGAGGTGTTCTTAATCTCTCATTCTTAACTAAAACATCCTCAGAGACTTATTATCCAAAGTCGAAAATAATTCTATCTGTCACCCATTTTTTTCTTATCCAATTTGGGGAACAACCCCTACAGCCATACACTGCCTCATTTCTTATTATCCTGATACTCAAGTGACAACTGTCACTATTGACGAATTCGATTTGTAATAACTGATCATTCCAGGAGCTTATAAAATTAACGGCACACGCTTTCATCGGATCCTTCAGAACCTGTACAGTTCTCTCTGACTGACCATCTGTCTAAGGATGAAAAGCTGTGCTAATACTCAGTCGGGTTCCCATAGCTTCCTAAAAAATATTCTCCGAAATGTGAAGTGAAGCGGGAATCCCTATATGATACCATGCTCACTGGAACACTACTTAATGTTCCACAATCTTCCTTATACATAAATCCTCATACACACTCTGAGTATCTGGGGATTTCATAACCAGAAGGTAGGTAGACTTAGTCACTCTATCGACTATCATCCAAATAGCCTCGTAATTCACCTGGGTTCTCCGTAACCCATCATAAAATTCATGGAGACTTGCTCTCATTTTCCGTGCCGTGTCTATATAGGTAGAGGCTGCAATAACTCTGCAGACTTTTAATACACTACCATATTCTGCTTACATACTAGGCACATTTCCACAATCTCTACCATATCTCTTTTCACATCTGACCACCAATACCCTTTTCGAGATTTCAATATATTCTTTACTTCCGTATGCATTGTATATCCCGAAGAGTGAGCTTCTGACAATATTACTATCCTATCAACTGTGGTCCTGGGGAGCACTCATATTGTCTCTGAACCTCTCTGTAAATCATCAACACTCGCTGTGAACTCTGTCACTGTACCCTTCTGAATCTGACCCAAACTATCGACATCATGCCGATCATCACGCTAAGCCTGGCAAATCCGGGCACTCTCATCCGGTTCTAATCATCAGGCTAGCTGTCACACAATCACTGTCATCATCAGAAGTGATCACATCACTACTGAGGCTCACAACTGCTTTAGCAGCTCACGCTCCCTGACCATCATATGTGGTACCATCCCGAGGCTCTTTCTGCTCAAGGCATTAGCCATCACATTAGCCTTTCCTGGGTGGTACAATTTTCACAAATCAAAATCTCTCAGAAGCTCTAACCCACTATGTATTCTCATATTCGCCTCTTTTTATGAAAACAGATACTTGGGACTTTATGATCAGTGCATATCCAAAATTTCTCACCGTGTACATAATAGTACCATATCGTCGGTATAATTACTGTTACCAACTTTAAATCATGGGTTAGATAGTTTATTTCATGATCAAGAAGTTGTCTGACTCCATACTTGACTATCTTCCCATTTACATCAATATATAGCTCCTTCATTATTTTGAGGTATCCATACTCACTGAGAACCTCTTGAGCTGTTAGGTATGGTGAAAATAATCACGGTGGTCAGTTCATACTTCACTACACCGAAATTCATGTTACATCTATCATCTTATTTATTATCTCATTCAAAAATCACGTTTTCTTAGTTAAACGTGCCAACCAAGTATACCCTATTGAGAACT
Organism: Firmiana major; assembly: GCA_033439115.1. Taxonomy (NCBI): domain Eukaryota; kingdom Viridiplantae; phylum Streptophyta; class Magnoliopsida; order Malvales; family Malvaceae; genus Firmiana; species Firmiana major. The sequence goes on from CM065912.1 coordinate 24,559,966, forward strand.
CGCAACCACCCATTTGTAAAAGCCATTCCCAATTATTGCTTACAATTTGGCCCTAGACTTTAACTACACCCAACATATCATCGATAATGATGATTACAAATCGGTCCAATCCTTGACTTATTTACGCATAAACGTATAAGATCCTTCAAAATCGCTTACGTTTTCAGGTACTAACTTGCGTCATTTCCTTTTCTTATCTTAACGGCTCTTATTAAATTTTACCATGTTAACCTTTATGATTTGTCGAATTTTAATATTCTTATCGTCTTAGTAAAGGTATCCTTATGCTAAAGGTATTTATTACGACGATCGATTTCACGTTATAGGTTATATATATACTTTTAGACGCTGTCAAGTCTTCAGGCGGGGAGGTATTTTGAAATACCTTTATTAACCCTTAGACTTAACCACAATTACTTTATATACCAGTCCATGTGGTTACAATTTCTATTCGCTACTAATTGCTTTAATCCTAATGACTTCATATCGTAAGGATGTTCTTACCTAGCATACGCCTCTTACTCCAATACATCTTGTATTCAGAATTAAGCATATCTTATCTTAAAGATTATCTCCCTAGTGTATCAATTATAATTGAAACTCTGTCATTATTCATTTCATGAGTACAATCCTTTACTCCTTTAATTTCAACTGTTGTACCCCTTTTTATCACTTGTCAACACTTACAGTATACTTTTCAGTGATGTTTTCACCTCTGTTTTCAACTTAAAATCTCTATATCCATATTCCGTTAATTAATCCTCCTCTATTGGGGTACTCATTTATTAGTATTGTGCCCAATGATGTAGGCATTCATGCCTTTTTACTGACTTATATGCGAATGAAGGCGATATGAATAAATGTGTGGCACCAGGATCAATGAACATATGTACTTCATTATTCATAACAAGTGTGGTATCTTACACCACATCCATGAAACATCAATAGTGTCCTGGTCCAAGACATCCCCTCGCCTTCGTCCAACAGCCTACTTTCTTTTTTTTCTTTTCTTTTCGGCTATTGCCACCCTTTTCGTTGTAACTATACCAACGAAGTTTTTCTCTGTCTCTTTACTTTTTTGTGGGCCGATCTCGCCCAACTCTATGCAATTAAAATCAATGGTCCGTCTTACCACATTTAACGGCCATTTTCCATCAATACAGTGTAAGTATAGATCCTCCTTCCGTGGTATCCACCACACATTCCACACTGCTTACAGTGCTTACACTGCTACACTGCTTCGTAGCAGGTCGGGGTCCTCCAATCACAATACCCCTCAAGAGTGCCAAAATTGTATGCACTGGGGCCTTACCAATTATCTTACTCCATAACTCATCAAATTAATTCTTTTACCAATTACCATTTTTCCATTTTAACATCTTTGTCATTTCTCGATTCTCTTTTTTGTCTCTATTTCAGCCCTCACTACCTTTCCCAATCTCAGAGGAGTGCAATTTATGTTCTTATTTACCCAACTGTAAATCTGCGCACTGCCTCGGTATAAGCAATATCTCACGGGCCAATCGGGCTCTAATTAAAAATCTGAGCACTTCCATAAACTTTTAGACATCTCGACTGTCACTGTTCATAGTGTCGAGGTAAATTCTGCCCAAAAATATAACCAAGTTTCATACTCATAAATTATACTCTTCAATAAATCAAATCCTCTGGGTCAGAGTAAGGACTTTTATCCATAATTTCCTTTAAACAGTGTCCGGGATATCCTGTCACCGGAATATATCCAAGATATTTCTCATATCAGCTCTGAATGTTTGATACTTAAGATAGGTCGAGCGGGTTTCCACCAATGCTCTGCTGCGCCCTCATATCTCATTCATAATCTGAGCAATTAGCTCCTCAAAATAATCTCCACACTCCGCTTCAATCTCGCGAAGCGTGTCTCAATACTATCCGATCTCTCAATCGGACTCTGAGAGGCATGCTCAACATTAACCTCTATTTCAATCTCATCCTGATTCTCACAAGTCAACCCAGCACGACTTAGCAGACTCAGGTCTACCTCTACGACCCCTGCCTCGTGCACTATCTCATCTAACGCGACTCATATTAGGCATTCCTGCATTCTCAACCATTTCTTAGTCAAAACCCATCTTGATATACACTATTGTATCTAACCAAGCACAGTAACACGGGGATGTAATTCCTAATTACTGACACTGACACACATCAGACCAATTTCTGCTCTGATACCACCTTTATATGTCACGACCCAAACTACCCAAAAATCAGAGTTAATTTTTCGCATTTTGTTTATTTACTTAAATTCTTACTTGTCCTCGAATCGTGACCACACTCCACTAATAATTGGGCTGTGCGTCAATGCCAGTCCCACCATTCAATTACCATCTAACTTATTTCTTCTCCAGTCATTTATAATTGTTTACATTATTTATACATCCCCTAAAGTTACTTAAAAACATGTTACTGTGCTATGCTTATGTAGATACAATATGTACAAGTGTATATACCGTATGTTGATAGGTAGCAGCGGATATCCGGAATGCAGTACTGAGTCGGCTCAACTTCAATTGGAGATTATCTGTGGGAGAAAATGAAAGGGGTGAGCACATCAAGCTCAGTAAGGTAATCCTACGAACAAGTAGGTAACCATACTACCTACATGAACGTGGTGCCATGTATAAACCACCCTTTCTCCACACATTTTAAAACAAATGATATGAATTATGATGTTATGTAAATCAAGTTTGCACGAAAAATTCAACATGCAATTATTACAAATCATTTATTTCTCAACTAAAATTTTCACAATAAAGTCAGGACATGACCCCTCCTGCGGGTGATCCGGACTCGCACAAAACCATGAAAATCGATTTACATTCACACATGTGTTTGAAAAGCATGGAAATACCATCATGCAAATTTAGTTTAAAACCCATTTTGATTTCATCAAAATCGACGACATGCGAGACTAGGCAACATCTGTATATCGACAAATAACCAGGACTATGGCCATATGTGTCCTCGAGAGTTCCTCAGCTACACGGATCCTAGTGTACGGGTTCTCCACATGATCGAGAACCGCCCGGGAGGTGGGTCAATCCATCTCGTCGGGCTTATCCGATCCTATGCATCCGAAGATGCTAACGTATCACAAAGATACCAACGCATCACAAAGATACCACACGGTACATCGTACTCCATGCTACTTGCACGGTACATCGTACTTCGTGGACCCCCAGTCTTATCCCTCGTTCGGGCTCATCAGCTGGTCCTCCAACCCTTATCCCTCGTTCGGGCTCATCAGGTGGATCTCCAACCCTTATCCCTCGTTCGGGCTCATCAGGTTGTTTCTCTAACCCTTATCCCTCGTTCGGGCTCATCAGGTTGTTTCTCTAACCCTTATCCCTCGTTCGGGCTCATCATGTTGTTTTAACATGCCATGTCTCAAAACGCACGTGCAGGCCTATTTAATTGGTAACACACAGTCTACCCGATATTCCGAGCACGGCTCATCACATGTTCTCATAAAATCAGTGCGAGCAATGCTCAGCACTCTCATCAAATCAAGTAAATCTAGTGCGAGCTAAGCTCTAGCACTCTGTATGCAAACCGTATAAAAATCTGGTGCGAGCGAAGCTCTAACACCCTGTCTCAAAATCATATAAAAATATGGTGCGAGTTAGACTCTAGCACCCTGTCGCGAAAATCATATATATATAAGAATCTGGTGCGAGTTGGACTCCAGCACCTATGCATGTAAAACTCTAGTGTGAGCTCTCGCTCCAGCACTAATGCGTGCATCACATAAATCGAAAATATCGTGCGAGCTGAGCTCTAGCACGTCACATGTCAATAAAACACGTAGGCGGCTCTGTTTCCTCAAAACAGTGTTCAAAACAATTTCACGTTGAAAGTATGCAATGCTGTGCATTTTCTTTCAAGGTTAGCCAGCCTACTAATGCATGCATCAAAACACCTCCAGAATGAGGAAGAACCTCTTGTTCTTGCTCCTCCCAACTTTTCCTAAATTTGTAAATTTTACCCTTAACAAGGGTATTTTGGTAATTTACCCATTCGAGGCACTAAAATTATTAATTGACCTCTAGACCCTTCAGGTAATTTTTAAAGACTGCAAATGAACTTAAAATTGCGTAAAGTTACCTCTAGCAGTCCGTAGAATTCCCTTACCTTATTTTTCTGTCGAGTCTGACCTTTTCTTTTCCACTGTTATCTCGTCGCGCAGTCCGATATGCTCCTAATCAAATGCCCAGAACTGCATATTAATATTCCTCAGGTCAGATAACATACAATTTAATTGTATTTCCTATTTTCTAGACTTAATTTAAATCATTGGGCCCGTTTACCCCTATTGGGCCCGATTGCACTTTAATGGGCCTTAATCGGCCTTAAGCCCGTTTTCCACTTAATTTTCACTTTATCGAGGCCTATTGGGCTCACTGGACCCACAATCAATTTATTGGGCCTCGTTCTAACTCTCGAATAGCTAAATTTAATATTTACAACAATTTATCTAAATTTTCATAATTTAATTCAATTTATGCAGAATTTAAATTCATATCACGCATAACGATGTACATTGTCGTAAATAAGGATCACTTACCCAAGATTCCATTCTAGTACGAAATTCGAGGCTGTCTCGAGCTCTCTTTGGATGCCAATCGTTGAGCTACACAATTTCATAATTTTCCGGGTAAACTTCCAGTCGAAAATTAATTAAATAAAATATTCTAAAATTTAAATCGGTCAATTTGACCGCTTATCGACTTATCCGAAACTCGATTGCATCACTGAATTTTTCTCCAATTTTTTCTCTTTTTCTTTTTCCCTTTTTCTTCCTTTTTTCCTCTCTTTTTGGCTGAACCGGTTCAGTCCGATTCAGATCGGTTCGGACCCGCCGATTCACCCCGGTTCGGCCGGGTCACCGCCTTGCTGGCCGGTTCTCTACCGGCTTCCACCGCCAGTGGCTCCGCATGGTTGTCCGCAGCACGAATCTACCCTTGGTTTGGGTCGAGGTCGACGGAATGCCGCCGGTTCGGCTCTTCTCCCTCGACCGTCGGAAACCCATTTCTTCCCTTGGTCGTCGCCGGCGATTCCCGCCGTTCGGCTGCTACCGGTCTCAAAAGGACCGCCTCCTCCTCACGGTCACGCCGGTGGCCTCCGTTCACGTCCAGTCGCCGTGGATCACCGGGACCGACTCGATTTCCCTCACGGCTTTCTCTTCCTCCGTTCGACGTCCTCCGGCCACTACACGGTACGTCTCCGGTGCCATCGTGCTCGCCGGTCTCTCCTCTACCTCCTCGTGGCCTCGTCGGAGCCTGTCGGTCACCGGTGTGTCCTCGGGCTTCCTCGGTTGCCGTTTTCTCTGCTTCTCTTTCTCTCTCCCCGACCCGTTTTCAGATTCTTTTTTTTTCAATTCATTTATTATTTATCTTTTATTATTTATTTATTTTATTAATATTTTAATCATTAAAATACATTAAAATACCTAAAATATCTACCAAAAATTATTATTTTATTCTAAATTAATTAATTTAATTTTATTTAATTTATTTAATTTATTTTAACCCTTTTTCGGGTATAATTTCTCCGTATTTTTTGGATATTGTCCCGAATGACTTTTCGGTATATTTTTCGATTATTTTCGAGATTATTTTTCCGAACTAAAAATCTCGATTAATTCCGATTAATTTTCATAAATTAATATCTTGATCAATTTAACCCAAAATAAATTTATTTCATCCTTATTGACCAAAATTTCTCAAATCCATATTTTTAATTAAATTTCCTTATCGAAATTATACCGAATTTCGATCTTTTGATCATTTTGCCCTTACACGTGTTCGGGATTAATTTAACCCGACTTCCCTTCACGAATACTCATTCATTTCGTATTTTAATTAAATTCGGGTCTTACACCTATCATCAATATCCCCTCGCTTTCTTCATCGCCACACCATCTTTTGCTATCCACCAACCACACCAAAACTACAGCCTTCCAGGTCCTGCACCCCCTCAACAAAGCTCGGAAGATCAAGAAAGAAAAGCAAGAAAGAGGAGGCTAGCTTATGTACAATATGAAGATGGGTTCAATAAAGAAGAAGAAAAGAAACCCTACCTCTACCACTCCCTGCATGCCTCTCCAATCCCAGTCTAATCTGAGTTAAGGTTTCTGATCTCTCTTTATCAAAAAAGGATTTTAATGTCAAAATACATCTTTTCTTCTTTTCTCTTCTTTCTTGGGGAATTGAAGCATCAAGGTCCGATTGTTTCGCTAGACATCAACAAAAAATCTAATACTACTGGTACACAAGTTTGGGAGCTGTTCCTTTTTCTTTCTGTAAGGGTTTTCTTTAATTTTAACATCTAAAATCATATCTAAGCTCGAAGCAGACATGTTCGGCTTTTGTTTTGGTGATTGATGATGGCGTCCATCAATATTAATATATTATGTCATTCATGTGTGTTATAGTGCTATATGTAGAAGTCTAAGTATGAGATCATGACCTCTCTCTCTTTCTATGTCTATGTTGTCTGAATATTAATAACTCTTCAGTAATTTCCGTTTGATTTATCTGGTTTTGGTATATATGGGAATAAATGCTGTTGCTGATTGTTATACATGTTCCTTTCGGTTTGTGCGATTTTTATTTATTTATTCCTTGTTAAACTTAACTTATATTTTAATACAAAACCAAGAGACTTAGCCATGGCAAACTTACATACCATTCACGGGGTGGTAATAATATTCTTTTTTACTACATTTCTCCTCCCAAACATTTAATTTCATTCATTCTAATCAGGCAAATATAATGCTTTTTTTTTTTTTCAAAATCGAATAACAATTAATTTAAAATTGTTGTCAATTTGTCATAGCAAGGATTTTAACATAAGGGGATTGTTGCATAGCACAAATGAATGGAATTACATTTCTTTCTTTCTTTATTTTTCTTTTCTAAGGTTTTCTGTGCATTTTTGTTTCTAAAACCTCCAATGCAATGAATATGGAATATTTTCAGTATCTTTGGCTCTTTGATTTCCCTTGCTAAAATGCTGATCCCATCCATTATGTAAGGGGTGACTTCATCTCACCTTCCTTTTCACTGTGAGCCTTTTAGATCAATCATTTTTTTATTTTTTTTTTTAGGCTTATAGACTATTAATATAGTCGCAATTAAAGAACAATTTTGCAACTGTTATAAGGGGACCCGATAGTTAATCATGCACGTGCCCTCTGAGCCTTTGAGTCAAGATTAATTAGCTTTCCTTTGCTTGGTTCACTCCGAAGGTGAGTGCATCTTTCAAATTTAACAAGAAGATCCTATACATACATACATACATACATACATACATGCATATATTAACTACTAAGCACAATTGGTAATGTCGATAAATATTGTACTATGGTTAACCCAAATGCTTATGATACCACCATATCTAAGTCAAAGGCTCATAATAATTAATGTCACACCGATCAAAATTTTACATAACGATTATTATTCATTTTTAAGATAGATTAAATTCAAAATTGAAACTCTTATTCCCTCGTGTGTATATATATATATATATATATATATATATATGTATATATATATATAGAAAGAGAGAGAGAGATTTAGTAATACTAGAGCAAAACAGATATAAATATAAATATATATATATATATATGTGTACCTGTGTGAGTAAAGCTGATGTATGGTGGTCTTTGGTTACTGTTTTTCATCTGGTGTTTGTGGGGGCTCTTTACATCCTGGACTTTTCTCTATTAATAAAAATTTGCTCATAAAAAAGAAAAAAAAAAGCTTCCAACTATAGTTAGTACAAAATATCTTGCTTATATGGTTGCATTCCATCATTTTTTTTACCTCTAATTTTCTTAGTTCTTCGTTACACATTTTGACATATATGAATCCCCTATTCTTTTATTGCAATCATTTGAGTCCTTAATAAGTTTTTTAGGATAAATTGAGCTCTTATTTGAATGAAACCTTAATAGCATCAACTCTTTGGATTATTTGGTAAAATTTTTAAATTCTATAAGTGAGGTCAAAATACTGACACATACTACAATTTTATTTATTTTTATTTTTTAATATATTTCAAGTGAGGTAAAAATTTCACTGATAGTGTATTAAATAATCATTTAATTTTTTTCACTTAAAAAAAATTCAAACTAAAAATATCTGGTGAGGTGGATATTGTCAGATGTGAGATTAGATTTTTGTTAAATTTTTTTTAGCACATGCCTCAAAAGTAAAAAATTTTCAAATATACCCAAAAAAAAAAAAATTCACATTACAATATTTGTTTCACATCATTCATGCCACATGATAATTTCACATCAATTGACAAAAGTAGTTAACAACGTTAAAATTTTCATCCAAATAAAAGTTCAATTGATTGTAAATTAAAGTCTCGGTTCATTAAAATAGAACAATAAAAGCCAAATGTTACCGATTTAAGGAGTAGCAAATACATGGGTTGTAGCAAATGATATATACTGGTAAGAAGATTGCCGATCTTATGAGAATTGACTGTGTGATATGCTACGTAAAAACTAAAATTTTATCATCATGATTCGATTCAACTTGACTGAATTTTTTGCAGTTTTAATTAAATCACTGAAACATTTAAAGCATAAATTCTATTTTGCAAGAAAATTAAAAATTAAGCATGCTAATTAAAATTTAAATCTAATTTTCAAGTCATAAAGTTTATGCAATTTAATTGTGAGCTAATACTACACTATCTAGACACTGTCAATTTTTTCAGGCGGGGAAGTACTCTGAAATACCTTAATTAGTCATCAAACCTGACCACACGAACTAAATATAACCATAGGTGTGAGACCCCATGTATGTATGACTTTATTATATGTTAATGGAATCATAAGACAAATGATTTTAATCATATAAATGTGAATGAGATTGCAAAGAGAATGAATGAATACATGTCATGGCTAAACAAGGGCTAAAATGGCCACAGATTAAATGAATGGAATTTAAACCCTTCAGACTAATACAAGGACTCAAACACGTATTGATAATACAAGGTCAGTGAGTTCTATGTACCTTTTACGATTCCTCGCGGTACACACAAATCACATAGTACGTGAATCATAAGAAATAGATCTTTTCATACTCTAAGTGTGAATAGAATGCAAAATGGATAGTGAAACAATTGAATGCAAGTTGTTCTTTGAAATTTTGGGAAAACCTGCAGTTGGGAACCTGCAGATGAAGGTCAAATCGATCTCTTATTCAAAGCAGATCAATCACTTTTTCAAGCAGATTGATCCCCATTTGATTCTGCCAAGAACATATCGATCTCTTCTGCAACACAGATAGATCTCCAAAGGTTTCTGGCTAGAAAGGATCGATCCTGTCACGCCCTTCTCCCACACATGACCTACCGAAATCACCACAAATTTTTTGCATTTCACTTACCTCTTCTTCTGTCATCTTTCACATCAAACGTTGGGCTGTGATTCGATATTAGTCACCCATTCACACTCATTCACACATATATAGAATTTACTATTCTTTTATACATTAATAAAATTATTTGTACATATACATCCCGACCGTACATTAATTTACATAGCTGTGCTTATACAATGTTCAGTATCAAATGCCAAGTGTGTATACCTCTCGTAAGATGGATATGCAGCAGAATCAGAAAATATCAGTCCTCAGCCGTGTCCACCTACTATGGATACTCTAAAAAGAGGGAAATAATAAAGGGTGAGCTCACAGCTCAATAAGGAAATCAGGCAAACAAGTAGATAACCGCACTATCTACAAAATACAATGCTTATGCCTCGAAATCTTTTCCTTACCTAATTGTATCTAAAGCATGCATCTCTCTCAAATCTTTATGCAATATATATATATAGATACAAAACATCGGTTATAAAACTGGAAATATGCTGGTTTAACAATCTCAGCATTATATGCATAAATACTGAATTTCTCATGCAATTTCACACCAATCACATTTATCCCACCATTCAATTAAATCATAATCATATGGCATTCATCATGTTTAAAAACATGTAAATATGGGCCTCAACCACTCCCTCGGGTTACCCTTTTCACAATTCACAAACTCACATGTTTATATCATAAAACCATGTGGTAATTCATTTAAGAAATTTCAATATACATAGCATGAAAAGAAAACGGAGACAGGCGACTACATGTTCCGAGTGTATGATCATAACTCATTTTTCATGATCCCAGGCTACACAGTACTGGGTGTGCGGGGTCTCACAATTGCTGTAACGGGAGGTGGGTCAAATGCCTACCGTCAGCTCTCAACTCAACTGAGGACCTGATCCCAGAGCACACCAGATCCTACTGGATCCCACTCCCACTACTAACCAGTCCTACCATAGTACATCAAGTATTCACAGTACAACGTACCCCATGTGACATACACGGTACACAGTACTCCATGAACCCTATCTCAAGGTAGAATGCTTGCCATGAGTCTTAGTCCTCAGACCTTAGATATACCTTATAGTCGGGATGCTCGTCCTGAGTCTTAGGCCACATACTATGGGTTATTTTGATATCCCTCTGCCATATCTCAAAATAATGCACGTCTGAGCATATATATTTATATATATCAATGCGACACACAGTCAGCACAGGCTCCCAACACAGCTGTTTCGTGCTCTTTTCAAAATAGGTACGTGCGAGTAAAACTCCCAACACGACCATATCACAATAACATAATCTCTAGTGTGAGCAATGCTCCCAGCACTAGGTTATATAAAAACTTGAGTATGAGCAAAGCTCCCAATACTCTATAATGTGTAATATATGAAAACTGAGTACGAGCGAAGCTCCCAGTACTTTACCATAAAAAACTGAGTATGAGCATAGCTCCCAATACTCTATAATGCATCAATCACAAAATCTGAGTATGAGCAATGCTCCCAGTACTCTAACATGCATAACACGCATAAATATGTAGTACGAGTAAATACTTAAGTACTATGTGATGCATATATCGAAATATAGTGTGAGTAATCTCTAACACTTATGGTTTTCACACAAAACCAGATAGATGGCATATTCAAATCAAAATTCACCCAAGTAAATCAAATCGCACTAACATGTGCTGTTTTCGTATATTCATGAAAACAGTTCCCATTTTATCATGCAACCATGCATTTTAGTCACAACTTGCTTCTAAGGTATTTTCACCCTAGTCTTGGATAAACACACTTATCCTCATCATTCTCAATCATCATAATATGCATATTCAAGGGATTTCATATAGCATATAATATCAAAATGCTATTCAAAATACGTGGAGCCATCTCTATCTACTCACGAAATTCCCTTACATCGGATCACGTCAAGTGACCTCTCTTCCTCAGTTCTGCTCACTCTTGCAGTTCGAACAGCTTTCAATATTATTTCCGAAGCTGTTATATGTATTTATGTTAGTATACTGTATTATACTCGTTTTACTTGCATAATCTCAACTTAGCACATCATTTTGATTATTCTCTCCTAATATGGTTTTATACCACATTTTCTATATAGCTATATTTATTTCTCCCTATTTTCAATATATGCATTTCATAAGATTAATTTATAATCTTCCCTAGATGCATATTGCTTCATCAAATTCATGTTAACAACATTTCCTCATCATTTTCCCATTTTCACACCAATAGCTAGGTCATGCTCATTTTTCATGATTCTTTCATTTCCAACAATTCATGCATATACCAATAAACTCATCAATACACCTAGTTTAATATATATCAATTTGGTGCATTAAATCTTACGTAGTTGAGATTTCCTTCCTTTTTCACCAAATTGGTACAAATCCTTCTTGCTCTTGAAATCCTTGATTTCAATCTCTTGTTTCCAAGTATGTTGTTCTCCTCTTTGCCAAGAGCAACTGTACTTAACTAAATCTCACTCAAAACTAATTTCAAACTAAAGTTTTCTAGGGTAGAAATGTTAGGTTACACTTTGGTTCTTAAATGAAATAGTAAATCCCGTGAAAACTAAAGTGCAAAACCCAGTATTTATAGAATTGTCTCTATGAGATCGATATGCTCTCCAAATGAGATCGATATGCCCTGCATTTTTCCTCTCGAAATCGACCTTTTAGACTTAATGAGATCGATCTGCCTCTAAGCATGAGATCAATCTGTTCCAAGCAGTAGCTTAAGGAGATCGATCTGCTCTAAGGGTAAGATCGATCTGCTCCAAGTCAGTAGCATTTATAGATCGATCTGGCCCTTCAGGGGATCGATTCCTAACATAGAATGTGACAGCCCGAAAGTGCAAAAAATAGGGCTAATTTAAAATTTTTCTTAAATTAAAACTAACAACTCTGGGTGCATTCCTGTACAGTATCATTTAATCGCTTACATCAAAGGTAGTCATTATACCCATGATCACACAATTCATACTTAATGAAATCAAATACAGAATACCCAAAAAGATCTATTCATGAGTCTTAATTCATTCTTTTTAATTGTCCTAAATACATCCCAAAATACTCATCATAATTGTCTGTATTACATCATTGTCTGGATACAAAATGAACTGAATTTATACCTTATGCGTGTACAAGTGATAGCCTGGGGAAAATCATGTCCACCAACCTATATCACGCATGCTACAGGCTCTAGCACGCTACTTCAAATAATCTGGAGGGGGGAGGAAAAAGGGTGAGCTCTCAAAACGCTCAGTAAGGAGGATAAGGGAAGTTATAAAAATCATCATCACAAACACAATATGATAAAAATAATGAGCATGCAAATCGTTATAGAAATAACTGTATGAAACAATGGCATCAACATACTTCACGTGATAAAAATCACAAATCACATTACATCAAATCTCAATGCGTGATATAAATCACAGTTGTAAAATCACATTATCATCACAGAAAATCGAGACTAGGCATTTATAAAAACTCATATGAAATCAACGTCATAGGCACATCACATTAATTGAATTTATCCCCTAGGTGGACATCCCCGATCGAGGGATTTTATTGACAATAATACACATGGCAATGATTCGTTATAGACTTGATCAGAGTTGTACAGCTATCGATTTTACATGCTATCAAAGCATAGGCCGGTCTTACATGCTATCAAAGCAAGGCCACCCATCGCTACCAGAGCAAGGTCATCTCACGTTACCAAAATGGAGGCGTTAGTCTTACATGCTACTAGAGCACGACCCGACCTTATATGCTACCAGAGCAAAGCCCGATGTGCATCTCATGACAAGCCATAGTCTCAGTAAAAATCATTTTGCCTTCACGTAGAGCTCTTAGTGGTGATCACAAAACTCATTTCGGTTATAACATATTGTATTCACATTTACACAAAGCTCAACAAAATCGAGTTCAAACCAGCCAAACACTCACACAGTAAAATCATGCCATTGTTATATATAATCGTTTTACCTTCACGTAGAGCTCATGGTGGTTATCACAAAACCCATTTTGGTTATAAACCATATGTGTTCACAATTACACAAATCTCATCAAAATTGAGCTCAAACTGACAAAACACTTGCACATTTATCAACACATCAAATCATCTTATTTCTCATAAACATGCTCATTTCATTAAACCTTTTTCATGCTATTAAAACGTTTTCATTCATTCAAAAATTCACAAGCACAAATGGTTTATTTTCCTTACCTCTTGCACATTGAGTGGTACAATATCCTCGGGTTCTCGGACTAGCCTTGTTTCCCACGTCGGATTCTTGAGCTATCCATAGACATAATTAACCTATCAATATACATCATTCTCATTTCTCTTTTCTTTCTCTTACTCATTCTAACTCAACATCTTCTCAAAACTCTATCTACATCTTTATCAACACTTTAGTTAGCTCATAACCATCACAAGACATCCACATTAAATCTCCTAGCCAAACCCATTTGTTAGTTCCTTCATGCTTTAAACATTTCTAACCAAATATATAAACATATATGTTTATTCAGCCATATATAAAATGATATTGCTTAAGAACAAGGGTCTTGTGAGCTTAGCTAGCTTGTCCTCTCTTGACTAAGCTTGTAGAATGCTTGTCTCTTCCCTTTGTTCAAGTCAACCTTTGATTTTCTAGTATGTTGTTCTCCTTGTCAAGAAGAATAACTTTGTCTCTTGTCCCTTTGTCTAATTTTATCTAGAATTGGGTGAAGTTTAGAGAGAGAAAGCTTGGTTTGGGTGAAAATGGTGAAGGTTTAGGTTTTGGAGGTGAGAGGGATCAGTTTCCAAGCAAAATCTCGTGATCTTTATATAAACAAGGCTTATGAGATCGATCTATATTGAATGAGATCGATCTTTGCTCCATTTTAACTACTCCATCTGCTCCATTAACAACTACAAGATCGATCTAGTCGAGGTGAAGATCGATCTGTTCTTCTAAGAGGAGATCAATCTAGCATTGAATTGGGGATCGATCTCTTCCAAGCCAAAAGTTAAGGAGATCGATCTTCCCTTGTGACAAGATCGATCCTTACTAGGAAGAGGTATTAAGAGATCGATCTTCTTTCTTATGAGATCGATTTGCCTGTCTGCTTTTGCATGTTTTTTGCATTTTCGAGCTATGGGATCGATCTCTCATCCTTGGAGATCGATCTGGCCTTCACAGATTCTACTGCTGCTGCATCAATTGTAGGAAACTCAATGCAAAACTCACCATAATCTACTCCATAGGCTATATTTCAATCCATACACATTCAAGACTTAAAAACTTCATCTCCTTATACTTCATTAAATTTAAAACTTGCGTGTACATCAACATATAATAATTACATTCACCAAATTACAATTCTAACTTAGCAAATCTCATAAAATTTATAGTTCTCACACAGAATGCTTAGCAGATCGATCTGGCCCCATTGGAGATCGATCTGCCCTTGTTCCATTGCTCAAATAAGAGCATTTTTTGCTCTTTCCAGATCGATCTTTCCTTCAATGAGATGATCTCTCATTCATATTTTCCAAATTTTTCTGTAGTAACTCATACAAACATCCTTAATTTAGCTGCCATGGTCATTTTGTCATTCAATCACCTTTAAGGGTTGAAAATGGTATCCATTCATACTTTATAAACTTGTGTACATTCATTTCACAATCCAATATACACCTTACATAATTGAATGGGAGTTTACCAAAAATTAAAGGTATTACATATGAATTTAAGGGTCTTATCGATCCCTTCCCAAAAAGCAGATTGATCCCATATTAAAGAAGATCGATCTCAATGCAGTTCTACCTAGAAAGGATCGATCCCTTCCCAAAGAGCATATCGATCCCTTCACTAGGACAGATCAATCTCCAATGCCTTCTGTCTGGCAAGGATCAATCCCTATCCAAGAGCATATCGATCCTTTCACTAGAGCAGATCGATCTAACTAACTTACTTATTAAAAAATTATGTAGTTTAACCCAAGAAAGATCGAGATTGTCGAGCCTTTTTATAGAATTGGCATTGAGAGATCGATCTCTCAATGCTAATTCTATAAAAAAGGCTTGACAATTGAGTCTTCTTCTCTGAAACATCAAATATCTCTCCATTTTCACAAAGTAACCTAGCTTTCTCACTCTAGAATATCATCACCTCCCTACCAGATTTGAAGAAAAGTTGTTTAAGCAAAGTTGTTCATTATGATGAGGAGAACAACATACTTTGGAATCAACATTCAAGTTGCTGAATTGAAGGAGAAAAGTCTTCTTTTAAGATTTGGCAAAGTGAGGAAGTATAAGCTAGGCAAGTTTCAATACACCAACTTCAAGTATGTTTATCTAGGCATTGTTATGGGTTATTTGGTGTATGTATTATTGGCTACAACTACATAGAGCATGATGAACCAACAATGAAAAATGGGTTTAAAGAAAGCTATGGTTGATTTAATTATGGATTGATTATACAATGGCATTGGTAATGTTATATGTATGATTCTAAGATAGTTTTGTGAAACCAATATGTTGGAATAGATGATGAATTAAGGTAGGCATATGAGGTATATGTTGAAATGCCTTAGTGAAGGAAAGTGATGAACTTAAGGCATTGCGAGCTTAATGCCGACCTAATATGAATGATTAGACCTGATGTGTCTAAAAGATTCTCGAGAAATGATTAGTAAAATCGAAATGGACATAAGAGAAAATAAGGTCCAAAAAATGTAACGAGGTCCAATGGATGTAAATGGGCCCAACGTATTGATTTGAATTTTCTACAAGTGAGAACAAAGTATATGAAATTATATTGATGTGATTAGTAAATAATTTTGTGCAGCTCCGGAGGTTATATTAGGTATGAATCGGACTGCGCGATCGAGTAGCTCTAAGGAAGTGGAATTACTCAATGCAATTCTAGGTAAAGGAATTTTGTGAGTATCTAGAGGTAGCTTGTGAAACCTGAGAATTCTATATACATCTAATTACGTAAAGCGAACATGAAGTGTAATTAATTGAGCTAAATGTGTTGTACTTATATATTGAGGTGGAATAGAATGAAATTTATAAGTGATGAATGAGTGTTGAATGAGAAATAATCAATGGATCAAACCATGGCAATTATATATGGAGATTTTATGCCAAGTGTAAAACCATAGTGTTAAACTATGAGGCCAGATCGATCTTGGGGAAGAGGGGATTGATCTGGTAGGCCAAAGTCATAAGGCATGAGAAATCTAAATGGGCAGATCGATCTCTAATGGAAGCAGATCGATCTCTTTATGATTCTGCCTTAAAGGATCGATCTCCTACAAGAGTTGATCGATGTCCAAATGTTTTTGTAAAATGTAGATCGATCTCCTCACAAGGAGCAGATCGATCTCCTCAAGATTACGAGATCGATCTTGCCCCTATGACAGATCAATCTGGTAAGCATAAAAAGGGCCCAAAACGTTCCCAAATTCAAAGGCAGATCGATTTTCTACAGGAGCAGATCGATCTCCTGCCCTCTGCCTATATAAGGACCCTTGCATTTTTGGCTGGAACTCATCTTTTGTCTCTAGAATATCGAAATCCCTATCTTTCTCTCTATTCCAAAATGCCCATTTTTGTTCGAATCAAAGGTTGTGGCAAGAGGGAAAGTTGTTCCTCATCAAAAGGAGAACAACACATACTTGGAAATTGTAGGACGATTTGAGCTGAGGCGTGAATGGAGCACTCCATAAGTTTTGGGTAAATTTCTAAGCTTCAATCCTTGATTTGGAAGTAGATTTCTGTAATTGTGGCAGTAGATTTGTGATGAGTAGGCTGAAAATGGTTAGGGTTGTTAGAATCATTGAGGTATTGAGAAATTATGAGAATGTGAGCAATTATGCTCGATGTTGAGATTAGAGACAATGTGATGGTATATCAATGATGTTTTTACATTGTTTGGACAACCTGGGAGTTCTGAAGAGGAATACGAGGCTAGTTCGCTATTAGGGGGAAATGATTGCACTATACAAGGTGCAACGAGGTAAGGGAAAACTTAAACTCATTGTATATGTGATTTTGTGATAATAATTGTAGCATGAAACGTTTTGAGAAACAAACATGTTTTACCAGTTGTGATTGATTTATTGCACACAGTTTTATAACCGGTTGGGGCCCAATTGTTATGAGTTGTAAACAAAGTGTGAAATTGTTTTACAAACCGTTTGAGTTTAAAAAGTGAAATGGGATTTGGGCTCTACATTAAGGCATACTAAGATTTGAGAAATGTGTGCGTGGTTTTGTCAGTTTGAGCTCAGTTTTGACATGTTTTGTGATGAGTACAAAAAGGTTTTCGAATGAGTTTTATTAGAAAAACCATTATGAGCTCTACGTGATGGTAAAATGGTTTTATATGATAATGGTTGATATTGAGACTTAGGCATGTCATGAGATAGCACATCTGGCCTTGCTCTGGTAGCATGTAAGTTCAAGCCTTACTCTGGTATCATGTAAGTCCGATATTCCTCTGCTTTGGTAGTGAGAGATGCCACTATTCTGGTAACGTGAGATGATCGCCACTCTGGTAGCGCTGGGTGGCCTTGGTTTAGTAGCATATAAGTCCGGACCTTTTTTTAGTACCATGTAAGACTGATACTGTGTATGAGGAGAGGCCTTGCTCTGGTAGCATGTAAGTCCAGGCCTTATTCTGGTAACATGTAAGACCAATACACCATGTACACGACCATAATGTCGACGTTCCCTCTTTTGAGGATACCTGGGATGCGCACCCAAAGGAGATTATTTTGATGTGCCATGACGGATGATTTTATCTGAGTTTTGTTGCCTAGTCTCCGTTTTACACATGAGATTGTGTTTTGTGGCTGTGCCACATGCATTATTACTGAGGTGATTTCTATCACGTTTTTACGAGAAAAGCCATTATCGCATCCTTATTTCCATATGCTTGTAA
Source organism: Firmiana major (assembly GCA_033439115.1). Taxonomy (NCBI): domain Eukaryota; kingdom Viridiplantae; phylum Streptophyta; class Magnoliopsida; order Malvales; family Malvaceae; genus Firmiana; species Firmiana major. Next base: position 24,578,373 of record CM065912.1, read on the forward strand.
CTATGGTTTTTATACTGAACCATTTACTCTCTTGTTTCTACATGATTTTAGAGAAATGAGATGATGGTGTTTTAATGATTTCATGCTACGTTTTCTATTGTGCATACTGAGTTTCATATACAAAAAAAAAATGATTGTGCTGTGTGATTAATCATTTTTGTTAACGAGTCTCTTACCCCCTTATTGAGCGATTTAAAAGCTCGCCCTATTTTTATATCCCCCCAGATTTCTTCAAGTGAAGAGAGTTTTCCTGCGATGTACGAAATAGTGGCAATGGAGGACTTGAGCTCCAACCATATATTGTATTTTGAGGTATACTTTAATATTTCATGTACCAAGACTTAAGTTGTAATTACAGACACTTGATGAACAATGATGTATGTGATGTATTAGGATTATTTAACTTTGTATTAAGGAACGTATATGGTATAATATATGAATATTAGAGGATGAGATCCTGAGGTAAAAGTTTTATAATATATATATATATCATGATGTATGACTGTCAGACCCAAAACTACCCAAAAATCAGAGTAAATTTTTCGTGTTTTGTTATTTTCTTTCATGCGTACCTGTCCTCTGATCTTGACCACACTCCACTAACAATTGGGCTGTGCGTCAATGCCATTCCCACCATTCATTTACCATATAACTTAATTCTTTCTCAGTTATTTATAAGTGTTTACAATATTTATACATCCCCTAAAGTTACTTACAAACATGTTACTGTGCTATGCTTATTTAGATACAATATGTATAAGTGTACATACCTTAAATGATGGGCAGCAGCGGATATCTGAAATGCAGTACTCAGTCGTCTCAACATCTACTGGAGATTATCTATGTGAGAAAATGAAAGGGGTGAGCACATCAAGCTCAGTAAGGCAATCCTACGAACAAGTAGGTAACCATACTACCTACATGAACGTGGTGCCGTGTATAAACCACCCTTTCTCCACACATTTTAAAACTGATGCTATGATTTATGATGTCATGTAAAACACGTTCTTATGGAAAATTCAACATGCAACTCTTTTTAAATCATTTCTTTCTCATTTAAAAATTTCACAATAAAGTCAGGACTCAACCCAAATGCGCGTTTTATTGTAATGGCCAACCCCCCAGACAGCCATGGTCACCCGTCTTGGGCCCACAACAATGCCTATGGTCAACAACGTTACGCCAGCCCGTATTATCCGCTTTGGGCCTTGCCCTCATGGTTTTGTTCAACATTGGGTCCTAACTCACATAAAACCATAAAAATTAGTTTACATCACACATGGGTTTAAAAAGCATGGAAATAACATCATGCAAATTTAGTTTAAAACCCAGTTTCAATCTTGTCAAAATCATCAACATGCGAGACTAGGCTACATCTGTATATCGGTAATAACTAGGACTATGGACGTGTGTCCTCGTGAGCCCCACTGCTACACGGATCCTAGTGTGAGGCGTCTTACCCCGATCGGGAATAGCCCGGGAGGTGGGTCAATCCAACCCGTCAGTCTTATCTGATCCCACGCATCCGAAGATGCCGTATCTGAAGATACCCCGTATCCAAAGATACCACACGGTACAACGTACTCCATGCTATTTGCACGGTACAACGTACTCCGTGGACCCATATCATATCTTTATACTCATGCCATGTCTCGAAAGACACGTGCGAGCCTATTTAATCGGTGACACACAGTCTACCCGACGCTCCAAGCACAGCTCATCGCATGTTCTCATAAAAATCAGTGGGGGGTGAGAGCGATGCTCCAGCACTCTCGTCAATTCAAGTAAACTAGTGCGAGCTAAGCTCTAGCACTCTCATCAAATCATGTGAAAAATCTGGTGCGAGTTAGAGTCTAGCACCCTGTCATAAAAATCATGTAAAATATGGTGCGAGTTAGACTCTAGTGGTGTCACGAAAATCATATATATATAAAAAAATCTGGTGTGAGTTGGACTCCAGCATCAATGCATGTAAAACTCTAGTGCGAGCTCTCGCTCCAGCACTAATGCATGCATCACACAAATCAAAATATCGTGCGAGCTGAGCTTTAGCACGTCACATGTCAATAAAAACACGTAGGCGGCTCTGTTTCCTTAAAACAGTTTTCAAAACAATTTCATCATTAAAAATATGCAATGCTGTTCATTTTTCTTTCAAGGTTAGCCAGCCTACTCATGCATGCGTCAAAACATCTTCAAAACGAGCAGGAACCTCTTGTTCTTGCTCCTCCCAATTTTTCCTAAAATTGAAAATTTTACCCTTAACAAGGGTATTTTGGTAATTTACCTATCCAGGGCACTATAATTTTTAACTTACTTCTAGACCCTTCAGATAATTTAAAAGACTGCATATGACTTTGAAATTTTGTAAAGTTACCTCTAGCAGTCCGTAGAATTCGCTTACCTTATTTTTCTGTAGAGTCTGACCTTTCCTTTTCCATTGCTATCTCGTCACGTAGTCCGATCTGCTCCCAATCCAATGTCCGGAACTGTGTATAAATATTCCTCAAGTCAGATATCATACAATTTAATTGTATTTCCTATTTTCTGGGCTTAATTTAAATCATTGGGTCCATTTACCCCTATTGGGCCCGATTGCACCTTAATGGGCTTTAATCGGCCTTAAGCCCATTTTCACTTAATTTCCACATTATCGAGGCCTATTGGGCTCATTGAGCCCACCAACAATTTCTTGGGCCTCGTTCTAACTCTGGAATAGCTCAATTTATTATTCACGACAATATATCTGACTTTTCAAAATTTAATTTAATTAATGCGAAAATTAAATCCGAAGCACGTATAACGATGCAAATCGAGGCTATCTCGAGCTCTCGTTTGACGTCGATTGTCGAACTACACAATTTTATAAATTTTTGGGTAAATTTCCAGTCGAATAATAATAAAATAAAATATTTCAAAATTTAAATCAGTCAATTTCGACCGCTACTGACTTACTCGTAGCTCAATTACATCGTCGGGATTTTTCTCCAATTTTTTCTCTTTTTCTTTTTCCCTTTTTCTCCTTTTTTCTCTTTCCTCATTGGCTAAACTGGTTCGGTCCGGTTCAAACCCGGTTCGGATCGTCGGTTCACTCCGGTTCGGTCAGTTCAGTGCCTTACCGGTCGGTTCTCCATCGGGTTTCGCCGCCAGTGGCTCCGCTAGGCCGTCCGCAGCACGAATCTGGCCTCGATTTTGTCCAAGGCCGTCGGAAAGTCCTCGGTTCGGCCTGTTCTCTCACCGTCGGTACCCATTTCCTCTTTCAGTCGTTTTTGGCATTTGCCGGCAGTTTTGCCGGTCGTGGCTGCTACCAATCAGCTCACCTGCGCCTGGGGAACGTTCGGCTGGCGGTGGGGTTGGCCAGATCGACGTCGGTCACCGAGAATCTCCCCTTTCCTCTCTCGACTTCTCTCCCTCGATCTGGCGTTCTCCGACGTCAGTGGGGTGCGTCGCCAGTACCAGGGAGGTCGTCGACCTCTCCTCTTCCTTTTCCGGCCCTTCGCCTGGCCATTGGTCGCCGATGGTTCGTCCGGTCTTCTCCTCGGTTTTCAGCTTCATTTTTCGTTCTCTCTCCCGGATTTCCATTTCTGATTCTTTTTTTTAATTTATTTATTTATTAATTTATTTTATTATTATTATATTCAATATTTTATTATTATTTGGCAAAATATCTAAAAATAATCCTATTTTATTCATTTAACCCATAAATAAATTTATCGGTATTATTTCAACTTTTCGGTATATTTTTCGATTATTTTTGGGATTATTTGTCGAAGTAAAATCCCGATTAATTTCAATTAATTCACATAAATTCATATCTTGATCAATTTAACCCGAAATTTAATTATTTCTTCGTTATTGATCAAGATTTCTTAATCCCATATTTTTAATTAAATTTTCTTATCGAATTTATACCGACTTTCGATCTTTTGACCGTTTTACCCTTCAACGTGTTCAAGATTAATTTAACCTGACTTCCCTGCACGAACACTCACTCATTTCGCATTTTAAGTCTTTATTTCCAATCCGAATCTCATTTGTTTAAATTTGTGACCATTTTCAATCCTTTATAATAAATTACGATTTAATTTCGGGTCTTACAATGACACTGCACAGGAATGCACCCAGAATTGTGTATTGATTTAAAAATAAGTTTTAAATTTGTCATGTTTTTCACGCTTTGGGAGCGTCATAGATTTTATTTGGTATAAGAGCTTAGGGTGTTTAGTACTGTCAGTGTCGGTTAAGTGAAATTGAATACATCCCAAGTTTTTGTATAAATCTGGTCATGAATTTAAATTGAGGACTGAGATTTCAATCAAGTTTGATGTGTACACGCAGGAAATGTATTGAGATTGAAAAATGAGTGGACGACGAGGTCATTCGAGGAGGCAGGTAGAGCCACCTCCGCCACCTGCTCCACAATCGGAGAGTCCTAACTCTCGATTTAATCGGATTGAGACAGATGTGCGACAGGGTTTTGAGCAAATGGTAGTGCTATTTAGTAACATTTTGGAGTTAATACCTCGAGTACCACTCCTACACCACCACAAGGACCTCCCGTGCCCCCAGTACAGATGGACCCGGTGCCTCCCGCTTCTCAGCCCGATTATAGAAATATGGTCTGACTAAGGGACTTTTTGAAAATGAATCCACCCGCATTCAAGGGGAGAAAGGATCTCATAGAGGCTGAGGAGTGGCTGACTGAGTTGAGAGTCATATTTGACTATTTGGGATGCACTGATGCTGAGAGGGTCAGTTTGGGTGCTTATATGTTGAAAGAGAGAGCCCGAGATTGGTGGGATACTACCCAGAGTATTCTAATGTCCCGACAGGATGTGATTAGCTGGGAAGAGTTTCAGAAGGCCTTTAGAGCCCAATATGTACCACGAGCTGCCCAGAGAAGGATGCAGGCTGAGTTTTTGATTCTGGTACAGGGCGATATGTCTGTGGATGATTATGAGAGTCGATTTACTACTCTATTGAAATATGATCCAAAGACCTTTAAAGATAAAGAGCTCCGCACTGAGAGATTTGTATATGGACTAAAGCCCATCATCAGAGATTGATTGATAAGGTTGTGTATTACTGAGTTTAGAGATGCTCTGAGACGAGCACAAAAGATTGAGAAGGGAATCGAAATGGTACAATCTTGGAATGAGTTCAGAGCAGTGACTAGAGATAAGGGCAAGAAGCCATCGATTTCCCAAACAGATGTTCAAAGAGGTTCCTTTAAAAGAGGGAGGATTGAGGTATAGAAGGGTAGATTGGAGAGACCCAGAGCTTATCCCATCATTAGGGAGACCCCTCGAGATGTCAGACCCGAGATAAGGGTTTGTAGAGACTGTGGCCGACCGCATGAGGGAAATCGTACTGGGTTGATCCATGGATGTTTTAGATGTGGAGACATGGGTCACAGAGTAAAAGACTGTCCTCAACCTTAGAGACCATATGCTCCGGAGCCTACTAGACAGTAGCCTCAGAGAGTGAATCCTCCTAGACGGGCCATTATAGTAGAGAAAGGAAAGAAACCAGTCACAATAGGACGTGTGTTTGCTCTGGATAAGGAAACAATAGATGCTACTGTAAAAACTATAAGAGGTACACTCTCTGTCTGTAATCATAAGGCTCATGTGTTGATTGATTCGAGATCCACGCATTCATTTATTTGTGAGCAGTTTGCATGTAGTTTAAATTTGAAGTTTGAACCTTTAGAGTATATCCTACATGTAAATACCCCAATGCGTGAGTTTCAGAGAACGGATATGGTTTGTAGAGGAATGTATATGATATGATATATGAATATTAGATGATGAGATCCTGAGGTGAAAGTTTTATAATATATATCATGATGTATGACACTGCACAAGAATACACCCAGAATTGTGTATTGATTCAAAAATAAGCTTTAAATTTGCCCTGCTTTCTACACTTCTGGGGCATCACATAGCTGCACATATTTTGAGGGTATTTATGGGGCATTATAATTGCTTGGTTACCTAGAAAATAAATAATAATTTGTGCGAAAGATTTTGGATATAGCTGAAAAAGGTGATTTTACCCCTAGGAGTTTAACCAAAAGGGTAGTGTCAGGACCCGTTCTCAATCCATGACTTTAACCAAAATCACTACAAATTTTTCGCATTTTTAACTTACCTATCCTCTCTGTAATGGTTGGGCTGTGATTCGATGTCAGAATCCTCGCTTACCATATTATCCATTATCATACATACATGTCGAGATACTGTTACTGACTGTAACTGCTTTTATAATACATGTGAGATTATATAAAATCTAACACAAATACACTCCCCATAATATATATCGTATATATCACTGTGCTGTTTCTATGTTTAGATACACAACCGTACAAAATATGTATACCTAGAGATCAATAGGAACTAGCGATGGACTCAGGAATACTATCCCTCAATAGCTCTCGCTCTACTACTGATGCTCTGTAGAGAGATGTAAAGAAAGGGGGTGAGCATACAACGCAATCAGTAAGGAAATCAGGCAAGCAAGTAGATATCTACACTATCTACTCAAAATAATGCTATGCCTTGAAAACATTATTTCCTTAGCTCACTTTAAAAGCATGTCTTTAAATATATATGTATACTTATATAGATTAAATCCCATGTACAGAAATCATGCTTTCTTTCTCAAATGTAGGCATGTAGTGAAAAACAATGCATCTTTATATAAATCATGCCTTTAGGTAAATCATGCCATGTATATTTAAAATACAATAAATATGGCATTTAAATCATTCACAACACAAAATCAGAGTCCGACCCATCCCTCAGGTCTGTCCGCAATTTAAATCAGTCAATCAATGTGATATATCATGTAAGACTCTGTGGTGAAATGTAAATAGTATCTTAGACTATGATCATATCCGACATGTGATCCCAAGCAACACAGATCTCGGTGTGCGGGGCATCACTGCTGCAACGAGAGAGGGGTCAGTCCATCACAACCGTCAGCTATATCCTCCTCAACTCCACAACAACACACGGTACAGTGTCCTCCCATGCCACATGCACGGTACAAAGTACTCCTGTGGACCCTACATCACAGTCGGGGTACCTGCCATAGGTCTTAGTCCTCAAACCATGGAATATCATACCACATCTCTAATGCCCTCATGCGGCTATCCTCTAACATAATGTGAAACTCAGTCACACAAGGATGCGGGCATGGGTTTGTAACATGTATTATATATCACATACAGTGCGTGTCTTTGAGCACGACTCACAGTCTACACTCTGCTCAAACACTGTTTCACATCACAAATTCAACTCTAGTGCGAGTAAACCTCTAGCAACTAGGTCAATGCATAGTTCATGTATTAAATCAAGTACGAGCAATAGCTCTAGTACCATGCTATGAACAATATCATCAAATCAAGTACGAGCAATAGCTCTAGTACTATGTCATGTATAAACCATGAGGAATCGAATACGAGCAACGCTTCAGCACTCTGTCATGTATCTCATGTAAAACTCGAGTACGAGCTAATCGCTCCAGCACTCTGTCATGCATATCATGAAAGTCTAGTGCGAATCAAAATCCAGCACTAATGTATGTGGAAAATATATGAAATCCAATGCGAGCTGTGCTCCAGCACGATTCATTCTCACAAAATATGATAGATGGCTCTTTAAAAAGGGATGATTTACAAAACATCAAAATCAGCACTATAAAGTGTGCTTAATTCACATCAACCTTAAAATCATTAGCCCATCTATTTATTCTCCTGCTACACAACAGTTAAATACTCAAAATAGCAGTTTCCATACTTTTTACAACTTTTTACAAAAGTTGACTTTTTGACAACTAGGGGTAAAATCGTAATTTGCCACTATCGGGTCGCAATAATTATTATTCACTTTCTCTGACCCTCAGAGTTTTTATGTGAATGTAAAAGCAGATGAAAATATGTGCAGGTTTCTCTAACTACTCATAAAAATTCCTTACCTGTAATCCCTCGAGAAATTTCACTTTCTCTGCGTTGCTCGTTTCAGCAGTCCGTTTTCTCCTCCAATACTCTCTTGAGCTGCATATAACCATTTATTAGGTTAATTACACTTTTCCTACTGTATTTCACATTAAATACAGTCTATTTCACTTAAATGGGCCCGTTTACAGTTATTGGGCCTTAACACTTTAATTTGGGCCTTAATCCGTATTAAGCCCGTTTATCAGGGTCTATCGACTCATTGGGCCTATCAATACCCATTGGGCTTTATTCCAAGCTCTTTAGATAGCCCATATATCATTTACGACAGTTAATTCGAAATTTTAAATATAATTCACTAAATACGAATTTTAATCCGAAATGCGTAAAATAAATCTTAAATACGCAATAATCACATAAATTGTCGTAAAATGAACTTTACTTACCCGAGGTTAGGCAATGGTATGCAAATCGAAGTTCGATCGGGCTTCCGTTCAAAATTTATTGTCGAACTGCAGAATTTATTATATTTAACTCCGGGTCAATTTTCGATTAAATATAATTTAAATAAATTCATCGAAAATCAAATCAGTCACTTTTGACCTCGTATCGACTTACCCGAAGTCTGGTGAAATCCCAAAAATTTTCCTTTTTCTTTTTCTTTTTTTTCTTTTTCCCATTTTCTCATTGGCTGAACCGGTCTGGTCCTGTTCAGCGCAGAACCTTCTTCACTGAACCGTCGATCGTTTCAGGCTTCCTTTGGTCTTGCCGACGTCTTTCGGCCGATTCCCGATGCAACACCACCGCCGTTCGGCACTCCTCAACCTGGGTAACACTCGGCTGGGCTCGATCGGGACCAAGCACCGCCGGTTGCCGTCGAATCTCTTCTTTTCCTCCGCGGCTTCTCCTCTTCAATTCGTCGGCATCCGACGTCGGTGGAGGGCTTGACCGGTGCCGATGGGTGCGCACGGACCTACTCTTCCTTTTCTAACCGCTTGCCTGACCGTGGGGTTGCCGGTTGCTCGTCGGTGACTCCTTCTTCCTCGGTCAGCTTCACGCGGTTTCTTCTCTTCTCTCTCCCCGTGTTTTTTCTTCAGATTTCGTTTTTCTCTTTTTTTTCTTTTATTTATAATATATTTTTTTATTATTTTATTATAAAAATAATAATAAAAATCCTAAAAATATCCCAAAAATATCTAAAACTATCTCAAAAAATTATATTAAATTCATTTAATCCATAAATGAATTTATCAGTCCGATTTTACCTTTTCGATATATTTTTCCACTATTTTTGGGCTCATTTTTCGAGGCAAAAATTCTGATAAATTCTAATAAATTTATATCTTGATCAATTGGGCTCGAAATTAAATATTTTCCCCGATTTTGATCAAGATTCCTCAATTTCATATTTTTAATGAAATTGCCTTATTGAAATTATACCGAATTTCAGTCATTTGATCGTTTTACCCCTGCACTCGTTCGGGAATCAACTTAACCCTTATCTCGCTGTTATGTAGCTTTCATGCATTTTTAATTTTTCAAATTGTCGATTGCATGTTAGTAAATACTCTTCTTATGATTCAACTATGTAATAAAGTGTTCATACACATAGGAATCATAAGGAATAAGCTACAAAAAATTCGGGTCTGACAATCCTCCCCCACTCAGAAAATTTGGTCCTCCAAATTAGAACCAAGTCAGTCATCAAATAGGTGAGGGTACTTCTCTCGCATCAGACTCTCTAGCTCCCAAGTAGCTTCCTCTGAAGTATGATGCTGCCAGAGAATCTTCACTAACCCGATGGTCTTCGATCTCAATACCTTCTCCTTCCTATCCAATATCTGAATCGTCTCTCAACATATGACTTGTCCTCTCGGAGGTCGAAAGGCTTGTAACTAATCACATGTGCCGGATCCGGATGATACTTCCGAAGCATTGATATGTGGAAGAGTTATGGACACCTGATAAGTCCGGTGGCAATGCCAAACTATGCACCTTATCTCCCACTCGATCGAGTATCTCAAAGGGTCCAATATAGCGAGGATTTAGTTTCCCTCTCTTTCCAAATCTCGCTATGCCCTTGGAAGGAGAAACTCTCAAAAACACGGATTCACCAACTGCAAACTCTAGTGGCCTAGTCTCCTGTCAGCGTAACTCTTCTGTTTGCTCTGAGCTGTCCTCAGTCTCTATACTATTAAGTGGACGTCTTCAGATGCTTGCGTAACCATGTTAGGAGCGAAAATCTTACAGTCACCCACTTATTCCCATCCAATAGGGGATCGACATCTACGACCATATAAAGCCTCATACGGTGCTATCCCGATACTCGAATGATAACTGTTATTGTAGGCGAACTCGGCTAGTGGCAGGTGGTCATCCCAGGAGCCTCTAAAATCTAGCACACATGCTCTCAACATATCCTCCAGAGTCAGTATAGTCCTTTCTGACTGACCATCTGTCTGAGGATGGAAAGCGGTGCTCAAACTCAACTGGGTTCCCATGGCTTCCTGAAAATGTCCCCAAAAGTGGGAAGTGAAGCGGGAATCCCTATTAGAGACTATGCTTACTGGTACACCGTATAACCTCACTACCTCGCGTATATACAGTTCTACTAATGAACTCAGAGTATCGGTCGCTCTCATAGCTAGGAAGTGGGCTGACTTCGTCAGTCTGTCAACTATCACCCATATAGCATGTGATTCCTGCGGGTTCTCGGTAAACCCATCACGAAATCCATGGTGATATGCTCCCATTTCCATGTCGATATAGGTAGAGGCTGCAATAACCTTGTAGGTTTCTGATGCTCTACCTTCACCTGCTGACATACGAGACACTTTGCCACAAAGTCTGCTACATCTCTCTTCATACCTGACCACCAGTATACCCTTAGGAGGTTCTGATACATCTTGTTACTCCCCATATGTAATGTATACCTCGACGAATGAGCTTCCTTCAATATCAATCTCCTGAGTCTTGGATCCTCGGGAACACATAATCTACCTCTGAACCTTAGTAGTCCATCAAAACTCAACTCAAAATCAGTCTCTGTGCCTTTCTGCATCTGACTATTCACATCCACACAAAATGAATCAGTCTGCTGAGCCACTCTGATCCTGTCCAACAGGTCCGGCTCCAAGCGTAGACTAGCTATCACATAGCCTGTATCCATGTCAGAAGGCATAACTCCCAAACTGAGGCTAGTAACTGCTCTAGCAAATCATGTTCCCTAACCATCATATACGATACCATCCCTAGGCTCTTCCTGCTCAAGGCATCGGCTACAATGTTAGCCTTACCCGGATGATAAAGTATCTCACAATCGTAGTCTTTCATAAGCTCTAGCCATATTTTCTGTCTCATGTTCAGCTCTTTCTGTGAGAACAGATACTTGAGGCTCTTATGGTCGATAAATATCTGGAACTTCTCGCCATATAAGTAGTGGCGCCATACCTTCAATTCAAACACTACTGCTGCTAGCTCCAAATCATGGGTCGGATAGTTCTTCCCATGATCCTTCAGCTGTCTGGATCCATAAGCAACTACCTGCCCATCCTGCATCAATACACAGCCCAGTCCCTGATGCGAAGTATCGGTATACACTGTAAATCCTCCTGAGCTGGTAGGGATAGTGAGAATCGGAGCGGTGGTCAATCGACGTTTTAACTCCTCAAAACTCTTCTCATAATCCTCGTTCCATGCGAACAGTATATTCTTTCGAGTAAGTCGTGTCAACGGAGCAGCCAACTTCGAAAATCCCTCAACGAATCTTCGATAGTATCCAGCTAAACCCAAAAAACTCCTGATCTCGGTGACTGTCCTCGACTGTTCCCACTGAATTACAGCCTATATCTTACATGGATCAACTGATACACCATCTCTCGATACAACATGTCCCAAAAACAAGATCTGTGACAACCAAAAGTCACACTTACTGAGCTTAGCATATAACTCCTGCTCTCGTAGAGTCTGCAACACGATCCTGAGGTGCTCCTCATGCTCCTCCTTAGATCTCGAATACACAAATATGTCATCGATAAAGACAATAACAAACTGGTCCAAAATATGGCTTGAACACATCGTTCATCAAAGCCATGAAAGCAGCTGGAGCATTCGTCAATCTGAATGGCTTGTCTAAGAACTCATAATGGCCATATCGGGTACGAAATGCTGTCTTGGGTACATCTCCACTCCGAACCTTCAGCTGATGATACGCAGACCTCAGGTCAATCTTGGAAAAGACCTGTGCTCCCTAAAACTGATCTAACAAGTCATTAATACGCGGAAGGGGGTATCTATTCTTGATGGTGGCCTTATTCAACAATCGGTAATCTATACACAATCAGAGGCTTCCATCCTTCTTCCTCACAAACAAAATCGATGCTCCCCAAGGTGAAACACTCGGTCGAACAAAACCCCTATCCAACAGCTCCTGTAACTGTCTCTTGAGCTCTTCCAGCTCAACTAAGGCCATGCGATATGGTGGTCTCGAAATAGGCTCCGTACCAGGCACCAAATCTATACCGAACTCTATCTCTCTGTCTGGTGGTAACCTTGGCAATTCATCTGAAAAAATATTTAGGTACTCACTGACCACAGTAATATCCGACAACTCTGGATGTGCCTTATCCATATCTACCACGTACGCAATGAAACCTCGTATCACATCCGATGAAGCATCAGCTGTCCCTTAGTCCAAAGCATGCACTCGCCCTCGACCCATCACCTGTTTCCCCTTCTCCTCTGCCATCGCTCTACCTCTCTGAGCAGACATACCAGTTAGAGTTCTATCAGGCTCCCTGCCCTTCTATGGGGTAGTCACAAATGTCTCTGGGCACTCTCTAGCAATGTGCCCCTGTTTCCCATATCGAAAATACACAATAGGAGTCAGTGGACATGGTCGACTTCCATGTTGTTTACCGTATCTTCTGCAATGATCAACAGCAGGTCTCTGTCCTCTTATGATAATGCCCTTTGCTACGGCTACAGTCGGATAAGCAGGAGGTCTAGCATATCTCTCTTGTGCCTCCTCCACCTGTGATCTCTTACCGAAGAGTTTCTTCCCTCATCGATAATCGAAATCTCTAGCCGACCTCTTCTTCTGCATATCTCGGCTACGGCTAAACTTCTTGAACTCGAAAGCATTTCTCTCGTAATCCTGCTCACACAGTTGCGCCTTACGCACTGCTTCCTCATCGGTCGCTATGTCGAATGGAACCAACTTAGACCGCAGAACCGGTCTCAACCCATCGATAAACCTATGGACCTTCCTGGCCTCACTATACATGGTATCTGGGTCATATCTCCCTAGGGATAGGAATTGAGTCTCATACTCGTCCACTGACAAATTCCCCTGGTTCAGTCCTAAAAAACTCTGCCTGTAGTTTTCGCTGTGCGGTATCAGGAACAAGCTGCCTCCTAAAGGCCTCCCGAAATATCTCCCAACTAATGTCTGTGTGTCGGGCTCCCTATATAGGTCAGGTGGACTTCCACCAATACTTTGCAACTCCCTTCAGTAGGAACGCAGCAAATGTGACCATCTCCGAGGTCGTACACTCGAAGAATCCATAGAGCTTCTCTATCTCCACTAACCACTCCTCGGCAGCTACAGGGTCATTGACCCCAATAAAAGACAGAGGTCTAAACTATTCTCGCAACCGATGTAGATCACATCCGTACCCTGATCCACTACCACCCGAAACTGGTGGGGGTGTAGGAGTTTCTACTATCCTCGATGCGTGAGTCATCTGTGTAGGTGTATCAGGGGCAACTGCCTCTCCTATCGCAGCTCCTGCATCCTGTCCTTGCCTACCTGGCATCGTCTGTGCCAACATCTCTACAATCGTCTCAAGACTACGCTCTAATCTCGTAAAGCACGTCTCAGCACACTCGGGTGCCTCAGTAGCACCTGGACTCTCATGTGTAGGTAATGGTTCGGTAGCAGCTCGTCTCTCGAGTTTATCTCCCTGGTCTTGAGCCCTACCTCTCGTAACTCTACCACTATGTGTATTTGCCATATAGGCAAAGTTCCTGCATTCATAATAATGAATTAGTCCGTCTCCTATCTGGTATACACAGTTATATATAAACACAGCATAGTACTATGAGGATGTACACTTTTCTATTTTCTAACACCGACTCACATCAGACCAACCTCGGCTTTGATACCATTCTGTCAGGACCCGTTCTCAATCCATGACTTTAACCAAAATCACTACAAATTTTTCGCATTTTTAGCTTACCTATCCTCTCTGTAATGGTTGGGTTGTGATTCGATGTCTGAATCCTCGCTTACCACATTATCCATTATCATACATAATGTCGATATACTGTTACTGACTGTAACTGCTTTTATAATACATGTGAGATTATATAAAATCTAACACAAATACATTCCCTATAATATATATCGTATACATCACTATGCTGTTTCTATGTTTAGATATACAACTGTACAAAATATGTATACCTGGCGATCGATAGGAACTAGCGATGGACTTAGGAATACTATCCCTCAATAGCTCTCGCTCTACTGCTGATGCTCTGTAGAGAGATGTAAAGAAAGGGGGTGAGCATACAACGCACTCAGTAAGGAAATCAGGTAAGCAAGTAGATATCTACACTATCTACTCAAAATAATGCTATGCCTTGAAAACATTATTTCCTTAACTCACTTTAAAAACATGTCTTTAAATATATATATGTATACTTGTACAGGTTAAATCCCATGTACAGAAATCATGCTTTCTTTCTCAAATGTAGGCATGTAGTGCAAAACAACGCATCTTTATATAAATCATGCCTTCAGGTAAATCATGCCATGTATATTTAAATTACAATAAATATGACATTTAAATCATTCACAACATAAAATCGGAGTCTGACCCATCCCTCAGGTCCGTCCGTAATTTAAATCAGTCAATCAATGTGATTTATCATGTAAGACTCTGTGGTGAAATGTAAATAGTATCATAGACTATGATCATATCCGACATGTGATCCCAAGCAGCACAGATCTCGATGTGCGAGGCATGACTGCTGCAACTGGAGGGGGGTTAGTCCATCACAACCGTCCACTATATCCTCCTCAACTCCACAATAACACACGGTACAGTATACTCCCATGCCACATGCATTGTACAAAGTACTCCCATGGACCCTACATCACAGTCGGGGTGCCTGCCATAGGTCTTATCCCTCAAACCATGGAATATCATACCACATCTCTAATACCCTCATGTGGCTATCCTCTCACATAATGTGACACTCAGTCACACAAGGATGCGGGTATGAGTTTGTAACATGTATTATATATCACATAAAGTGCGTGCCTTTGAGCGTGACTCACCGTCGACACTCCGTTCAAACACTGTTTCACATCACAAATTCAACTCTAGTGCGAGTAAACCTCTAGCAACTAGGTCAATGCATAGTTCATGTATTAAATCAAGTACGAGCAATAGCTCCAGTACCATGCTAGGCACAATATCATCAAATCAAGTATGAGCAATAGCTCCAGTACTATGTCATGTATAAACCATGAAGAATCGAGTACGAGCAAGGCTCCAGCACTCTGTCATGTGTCTCATGTAAAACTCGAGTACGAGCTAATCGCTCCAGCACTCTGTCATGCATATCATGGAAGTCTAGTGTGAATCAAAATCCAGCACTAATGTCTGTGGAAAATATATGAAATCCAGTGCGAGCTGTGCTTTAGCACGATTCATTCTCACAAAAAATGATAGATGGCTCTTTAAAAAGGGATGATTTACAAAACATCAAAATCAGCACTATAAAGTGTGCTTAATTCACATCAACCTTAAAATCATTAGCCCATCTATTTATTCTCTTGCTACACAGCAGTTAAATACTCAAAATAGTGATTTTCATGCTTTTTACAACTTTTCACAAAAGTTGACTTTTTTGACTAACTAGGGGCAAAATCGTAATTTACCACTGTCGGGTCGCAATATTTATTATTCACTTTCTCTGACCCTCAAAGTTTTTAAGTGAATGTAAAAGCAGACAAAAATACGTGCAGGTATCTCAACTACTCACAAAAATCCCTTACCTGCAATCCCTCGAGAAATTTCACTTTCTCTGTGCTGCTCGTTTCAGCAGTCCGATTTGCTCCTTCAATACTCTCTGGAGCTGTATATAACCATTTATCAGGTTAATTACACATTTCCTACTGTATTTCACATTAAATAAAGTCTATTTCACTTAAATGGGCCCGTTTACAGTTATTGGGCCTTAACAGTTTAATTTGGGCCTTAATCCGTATTAAGCCCGTTTATCAGGGTCTATCTACTCATTAGGCCTATCAATACCCATTGGGCTTTTTTTCAAGCTCTTTGGATAGCCCGTATATCATTTATGACAGTTAATTCAAAATTTTGAATATAATTCACTAAATACGGAATTTAATCCGAAATGGATAAAATAAATCTTAAATACACAATAATCACATAAATTGCCGTAAAATGAACTTTACTTACCTGAGATTATGCGATGGTATGCAAATCGAAGTTCGATCGGGCTTCCGTTCGGAATTTATCGTCGAACTGCATAATTTATTATATTAACTCCGGGTCAATTTTCGATTAAATATAATTTAAATAAATTCATCGCAAATCAAATCGGTCACTTTTGACCTCGTATCGACTTACCCGAAGTCCGGTGAAATCCTAAAAATTTTCCTTTTCCTTTTTTTTCTTTTTTTTCTTTTTTCCATTTTCTCCTTGGCTGAACCGGTCCGGTCCGGTTCAGCGCAGAACCTTCTTCACTGAACCTCCGACCAGTTCAGGCTTCCTTTAGTCGTACCGGCGTCTTCTGGCCGGTTCCCGACGCATCACCACCGCCGTTCGGCACGCCTCAACCTGGGTAACACTCGGCTGGGCTCGATCGGGACCAAGCGCTGCCGGTTGCCGTCGAATCTTTTCTTTTCCTCCGCGGCTTCTTTTCTTCGATTCGTTGGCGCCCGACGTCGGTGGAGGGCGTGACCGGTGCCGATGGGTGCGTACGGACCTACTCTTCCTTTTCCGACCGCTTGCCTGACAGTGGGGTCGCCGGATGCTCGCCGGTGACTCCTTCTTCCTCGGTCGGCTTCACGCGGTTTCTTCTCTTCTGTCTCCCCGTGTTTTCTCTTCAGATTTCGTTTTTCTCTTTTTTTTCTTTTATTTATAATATACTTTTATTATTATTTTATTATAAAATAATAATAAAAATCCTAAAAATATCTCAAAAATATCTAAAAATATCTCAAAAAATTATATTAAATTCATTTAATCCGTAAATGAATTTATTAGTCCGATTTTACCTTTTCGATATATTTTTCCACTATTTTTGGGCTCTTTTTTTGAGGCAAACATTCTGATAAATTCTAATAAATTTATATCTTGATCAATTGGGCTCGAAATTAAATATTTTCCTCGATTTTGATCAAGATTCCTCAATTTCATATTTTTAATGAAATTATCTTATCGAAATTATACCGAATTTCAGTCATTTGACCATTTTACCCCTGCACTCGTTCGGGAATCAACTTAACCCTTATCTCGCTGTTATGTAGCTTACATGCATTTTTAATTTTTCAAATTATTGATTGCATGTTAGTAAATACTCTTCTTATGATTCAACTATGTAATAAAGTGTTCATACACATATGAATCATAAGGAACAAGCTACAAAAAATTCAGGTCTGACAGGTAGTAAGGCTAATAATTGCATGAATATCATGTTTTGATATTTTTATGAAATATATTGCTTTGATTTAAACAAACTTATGGATAGGTTGGCTATTGACTTCATAATTTCATGAAATAGCATGAGTCAGATGCTAACTGTGATTTTGAGCGTGTTTTGTTGAAATAGAGCCGCCTACCAGATTTCTATGAATTTAATCGTACTGGAGCTTTGCTCACACTGGATTTGATATTTTCACATGCATGCAACATGTTGGAGCCTAGCTCGCACCATATTTTAAGTTGAGACGCATGCAAGTCATATTAGAGCTTTTGCTCGTACGTGGGTGTAATTTCTTTCTTATGCATATAGTCGTATTGGAGCTATGCTCGTACATGATTTCACTATTATTTATTTTGCATAAAGCCATAATGGAGCATTGCTCGTACGAGGATTTTTACTGATTATACATGAAATCGTGCTAGAGCTTTACTCGCACTGGACTTTTCACACTGTGATATGTAATGAGTCGTGCTGGATGCCTCGTGTAGACTATGTGTCACAGAATGAGATGCTCGTACGTGCACTTGAGAATGAGTCAGTTATACATGGTATGGGGTAGATAAGACGTACGACAGGCACCGTCGACCGTGATATGGGTCTATGGCATACGTTGTACTGTGTATATCATATGGAGTATGTTATACCATGCGGTGATGATGTTGATTTAAAGTCTGGCAGGTAGGATTAACTCACCTCCCGTTACAACATAATGCCCTGCACACCGGGATCCATGTGGTCTGGGATGATAGTGACATAGTTGGCCAATGGAGTCCTCAATTTTATACAGTGACCACCTGTCTCACATGATATCACATGGTTTTATATACACTAAACACGTTTTGTGTTATCCAGGGTAGACCCAAGGGAGGTGTCAAACCTTGTGGGATGTTTTTAGAAGAATGATATACTATTTGTGATGAGTTTTTACTAATGTATTGACAAGGTGTTAAATCTTGAGGGAATGATTTATGATGAAATCTATGATTTGAGATGAAACAGATGAGTTTTATTATAATGAGCATGAGATGTTTTACATGATGATTTTTCATGTGTTATCATGCCTAATTTCATGTTTTCAGTACGTGATATTTGTATATACATGTGGCATAGTTTTAATAGTACCTCATGCTCTGGATATAAATGATTTTTATATCATGACATTATAAGCATGCAGATAGTGTAGTTATCAACTTGCTTGCATTATTGCCTTACTGAGCGTGAGGTTGCTCATCCCTTTCATTTTCCCCTCTTTAGAGCGCACATAGTAGTTTAGTGAGTGGCTGAAAGTTGTTTCCTGATATCCGCTAGTCTCCTTCATTAGGAGGTATACACACTAGTTTCTTTTTGTATCTAAACATGTAATAGCACAGTAATCATTTTGGATCGTAATATGGGGATGTAAATATTAATAGACACATAGAAGTATCGAATTTCAGTTATAAAGTATACGTGTTTTGCTTTGGAATAAATTATAAGATAGATGACATAGTAGATGGTAAAGAGTGATTAATGCTTACTCATAGCTCAACTATTTGGTGATGAGAATGTTCACGATTGAGAAAGGAAAGGAAAAAGCGAAAAATTTGTAGTGATTTTAGGTAAAAATGGGTCGTGACAATAGGGGTTCAAGATTCAAATCATAATTGAAAGTAGAACCCAAAGTTTATCGCAATCCCCATTCATCCTTTAGAGAACCATTCTCGAAGCATATCACTTAATTTCGGATCATATCACATATCGAATATTCATATATCAAAAACATTTCTTATTCAAGATATAACCTGTATTCGAAACTTACTACACTTTAAAACTTATCTTATTTCGATTATCATCTATACCAGAACATTTTCCTTATTCAGGAGGGGTCTCGTACCCAAAACATATTCATATTTAAAATATAATCCTTATGATCGGAACATATTTCATGTTCCGAATCCTTTTCACATTTCGATAACATAGTTCTTATTTCAAAGCATATTTCACAACTTGAACTGTATTTCACATAATCTTTTGCTAATTATTCTAACCCATTAGCAGAGACACTAGTGACTATTATATTCCTTCAGTTGGAACTTCATTACAAACTATTATCATTCCCTGTTAACAGGGCAACCACATGTTACTTCTCATCGTTAGGATATGTTCTATAAACCATACTCATGTTCATAAATAATTTTTAGAAGTATATATTTCATAATTCAAAACATTTTCACATGGCAAAACACTTTTCAAAGCATATCATGAAATTCGAAACACATTTCATGTACTTGTTATTGTAACCCATAATCAGGAAAACATATAGAAAATCAGGATTTACATGCTTTCGAAACTTGTTCACAGTCACTTTATTTAAATCACATAGCTCATTTCATTTTCAAATATCATATAACTCATAAACCACGTAGCATATAATTTGCATAGGATAAAAACAAAGTTTATATATTATAGAAAACAAATCATGTAGCAATATCACGTGATTACTTTGAAAATCAAATTAAAGCATTCACGTAGCATATATCGCGTAGCACGTAGCATCTAAATCATGTTGTATAAAAATCACGTAGCATAACATTTTTCTTTAAATCACATTCTTAATAGTTTCATGAAGACTAGGCATAACGATATTATTGTCATGTGCCAATAACCATACACGTAGCATCCTCAAAATACGACATCCTCCGAAGAGGGAACATAATACCCATAGCCATGGGAGCTGTTGACTAGGCCAGAGTCATACAACATCACATATAATGCCACACAGGTGAACACGTAGCACATATAACGCCACACAAGCGAACACGTAGCACATATAATGCCACATAGGCGAACACGTAGCACATATAAAGCCACATAGGCGAACACGTAGGAGTATCATGTAGGGGGAAACAATAACGCCATAAAGGTGACATGACAGTTATATAGAATTACGCATGTCAATGTCGAGGCCCGGGGAACCAACTAACATTTGCTTAACTTGACTCACATGCTATAATACCTTAGTCTCAAAACAGAAAGTATGAACTCTTTTTTTTTTCAGGTTTATTAGCCCGTAAAATCGTAGCAATAATACATTTAATTTATTTCATTTTCGTGTAGCAATTTACCATTTAAAACATTTTACAAAAGCCATGCTTTCGTAGGTAAGCAAACAAGGGATACTTGTCTTTCTGAAATTCATACTACTCATGTCGTGGATAAAAGCGGAGTTAGCTTAAATCTAATGCACAGAGATGTATGTCTCACATACTTTCAAAACATGTTATAAGTGAGATTTTAAAGCTTCTTTAATGCAAATATAAATCAATGCAAGTTTTCTAAATCACTGATATTCTTCTCAATAGTCTTATCATTGATATTTTCACATTTTATAACATTTAGGATCCTTGGGTATCATTTCATTCCTCTTCTAGGACCCAATTAAACATTACGATGCTACTTTGCATCAGTGGAAGCTAATTTATACCTTAATATGCTACCTTGCACCCCAAGGATCACTTACCCTTCATCCATATTGTTAGCTCTACCGAGAAGGGGGTGAATCAGTTTTCCAAGGTTAATGGCTAATTTAGACTTAATTAGAACTAATTGCAAATAACGAATAATCAAAATAATGTAATGCAATAAATTGAAAGAAGATAAGGGAAGGAAATAGCAAACTCAGTAGTTTATAGAGGTTCGGCCAATCTCTTTCCTACGTCCTCTCTTGTTGACCTCCTTGTCAAGAGCTTTCTTTCACTCTATCAATGGAAGTTACACACTCCCTTTTACAAGTTAAGGAATAACCTCTCTACCCTTTTTACACAGAGAAATATTCACCATTTACAAAGTTGACTCACAGAGGAACTCTCCTCTTCTCTTTTAATTTTAGGATGAATACAAAGTAAAGCTTTCTTTTGAGGGTAGGATAAAAGTAGCTTTTATACAAAGAGATTTACAACAATATCAACAAATGATGTTTGAAGACAAAGAGAATGTTGGAATGAAATTCTTA
Source organism: Firmiana major (assembly GCA_033439115.1). NCBI lineage: Eukaryota > Viridiplantae > Streptophyta > Magnoliopsida > Malvales > Malvaceae > Firmiana > Firmiana major. Next base: position 24,600,068 of record CM065912.1, read on the forward strand.
AGAATATACAAAATTTACAGCAATGGTGTCTCTGTTTCCAGTGTTTTCAATGCTTGATTTTATACAGTAGGATTGGTAGTTGGAGCATTTAATGTTGTTTTTCCCGTTGAGGATTTTGTAGAAAGAGCCGTTGGAAACCTCCAGTAGTGTCACGACCCAAACTATCCAAAAATCAGAGTTAATTTTTCGCGTTTTATTATTTACTTAAATTCTTACCTGTCCTCGAATCGTGACCAACACTCCACTAATAATTGGGCTGTGCGTCAATGCCAGTCCCACCATTCAATTATCATCTAACTTATTTCTTCTCCAGTCATTTATAATTGTTTACAATATTTATACATCCCCTAAAGTTACTTACAAATATGTTACTGTGCTATGCTTATGTAGATACAATATGTACAAGAGTATATACCTTATGTTGATGGGCAGCAGCGGATATCCAGAATGCAGTACTGAGTCGTCGCAACTTCAACTGGAGATTATCTGTGGGAGAAAATGAAAGGAGTGAGCACATCAAGCTCAGTAAGGCAATCCTACGAACAAGTAGGTAACCATACTACCTACATGAACGTGGTGCAATGCATAAACCACCCTTTCTCCACACATTTTAAAACAATGATATGCGTTATGATGTTATGTAAAACTCATTTGCACGAAAAATCAACATGCAATTATTACAAATCATTTCTTTCTCAATTAAAATTTTCACAATAAAGTCAGGACTCGACCCCTCCTGCGGGTGATCCTGACTCACACAAAACCATGAAAATGGTTTACATCACACGTGGGTTTGAAAAGCACGAAAATACCATCATGCAAATTTAGTTTAAAAACCCAGTTTAAATCATCGAAATTGTCGACATGCGAGACGAGGCAATATCTGTATAACGGCAATAACTAGGACTATGGCCATATCTGTCCTCGGGAGTTCCTCAGCTACACGGATCCTAGTGTGCGGGTTCTCACCATGATCGGGAATCGCCCAGGAGGTGGGTCAATCCATCCCGTCAGTCTTATCCGATCCCAGGCATCCGAAGATGCTGCATCCGGAGATGCCGTATCCGAAGATACCACACGGTACATCGTACTCCATGCTACTTGCACGGTACATCGTACTCCGTGAACCCATATAATATCTCTAGGTACTCCAGCCCAATTGGCTTGCTTCCCACAGAGGTTTGTTTCTCAATACTCATGCCATGTCTCAAAACGCACGTGCGAGCCTATTAAATCGGTGACACACAGTCTACCCGATGCTCCAAGCACGGCTCATCGCATGTTCTCATAAAATCAGTGCGAGCGATGCTCAGCACTCTCATCAACTCAAATAAAACTGGCAGAGCCCGCTTTACATCCCCACAAGGCCGCCAACCTCATCCCTCACTCTCACCCCACCTAAGAGGTCTCTTGAGCCTGTTGGGCCTTTTGGCTGACTCCAAAGGCAGACAGCGCTACTCCACAAATCCGATAAAACTAGTGCGAGCTAAGCTCAACACTCTGTATATACATCACATGAAAATCTTATAAAATCTGGTGCGAGTTAAACTCTAGCACCTAGTCTCGAAAAAGCATATGAAATCTGGCGCGAGTTGTACTCTAGCACCTATGCATGTAAAACTCTAGTGCGAGCCTCGCTCTAGCACTAATGCGTGCATCACACAAATCGACAACATCGTGCGAGCTGAGCTCTAGCACGTCACATGTCAATAAAAACACGTAGGCAGCTCTGTTTCCTCAAAACAGTTTTCAAAAACAATATCACGTTGAAAGTATGCAATGCTGTGCATTTTCTTTCAAGGTGAGCCAGCCTACTCATGCATGCATCAAAACACCTCCAGAATGAGCAGGAACCTTTTGTTCTTGCTCCTCCTAATTTTTCCTAACTTTGTAAATTTTACCCTTAACAAGGGTATTTTAGTAATTTTGCCCATACGGGGCACTAAAATTATTATTCGATCTATAGACCCTTCAGAGAAATTTTAAAGACTGCATATGAATTTAAAATTTCGTAGAGTTTACCTCTAGCAGTCCGTAGAATTCCCTTACCTTATTTTCCTGTCGAGTCTGACCTTTTCCATTGATGTCACGTCGCGCAGTCCGATATGCTCCAATTCAAATGTCCGAAACTGCGTATCAATATTCCTCAGATCAGATTTTATACAATTTAATTGTATTTAATACTTTCTGGGCTTAATTTAAATTGCTGGGCCCATTTACCCCTATTAGGCCCGATTGCACCTTAATGGACCTTAAGCCCGTTTCCCACTTAATTTTCACTTTATCGAGGCCTATTGGGCTCATTGGGCCCACCAATAATTTATTCGGGCCTCGTTCTAATTCTCGAATAGCTAAATTTAATATTTACGACAATTTATCTAAATTTCCATAATTTAATTCAATTTATGCGGAAATTAAATCAATATCACGCATAACGAGATAATTATCGTAAATAGGGGTCACTTACCCGAGATTCCATGCTAGTCCGCAAATCGAGGCTATCTCGAGCCCTCGGTGGATGCCAATCGTCGAGCTACACAATTAATTACATTTTCCGGGTAAGTTTTTCGGTCGAAATTTAATTAAATAAAATATTCCAAATTTAAATCGAGTCAATTTGACCGCTTGTCGACTTACCCGAAGCTCGATTGCATCACAGGAATTTTCCCCAATTTTTTCTCTTTTTCTTTTTCCCTTTTTCTTCCTTTTTTTCCCTCTCTTTTTGGCTAAACTGGTTCAGTCCGGTTCGGACCGGTTCAGACCGCCGGTTTTCTCCGGTTCGGCCGGTTCACCACCGGTTCACTGCCTTGCCGGCCGATTCTCCGCCGACTTCCACCGCCAGCAGCTCTGCAAGGTCATCCGCATCACGAATCTGGCCTCGGTTTGGGTCAAGCTCGCCGGAACGCCGCCGGTCCGGCTGTTCTCCTCTTCGCCGTCGGTACCCATTTCTTCTTCCGTCGTTTTCGGCGCCGTCCGTCGGTTTCGGTGGCTGCCACCACCGCCAATCTGCTCACCGTCACCTGGGCTTCCGAAATCGAGCCTTGGTGGGGCTCGAATCGCCGTCGTTCGTCGCCGGTGTCCATCTCTTCTCCCGCAGCTTCTCTTCCATTTTTCGCCGGATTTCGGCGCTCCCACGGCGCGTCGTCGCCGCTGATAGGTCGCCTGAGGTCGGGCCATCTTCGTCGGCCCTCGCCTGGGGTCCCTGGCAGCCAGACGGCTCGCCGGTGGCCTCCTCGGTTTCGGCTCTCTTTTTCTTTTTTCCATTTCTGTTTCTGTTTCTTTCTTTCTCTCTCCCCGAGCCTCTTTTTTTTTTCAGATTCCTTTTTTTTCTTTTTTCTTTTTTTTATTATTTTTATTATTATTTATTTTTATTTATTTATTTTTATACTATTCATTAAAATACTATAAATACCCAAAATATCTCTTAAAATTATTATTTTATTCTTATTCAATTTATTTAATTTTTTATTCAATTTATTTATTATATTTTAACCTCTTTTTCGGGTATAATTTCTCCGTATTTTCGGGATGTTGTCCCGGGTGACTTTTCGGTATTTCTAAAAATTTCGGATCTTGATCAATTGGACTCGAAATTGTATAATTCCCTCATTATTGATCAAGATATTCTAAATCCTTATTTTAAATTAAATTTTCTTATCGAATTTATCCCGGCTTTCGGTCTTTTGATCGTTTTGCCCTTACACGTGTTCGGGATTTATTTAGCCCGACTTCCCTTCACGAATACTCACTCATTTCGCATTTTAAATTCTTACCTCCTATCCGAATCCCGTTCCTTTAAATTTGTGAACCTTTTTCTACCTCATAAAATTTACAATTTAATTTCGGGTCTTACAAGTAGAGTGCCAGATCGATCTCCCATTATGACCAGATCGATCTCTTAGTTTAATTTCCTGCGATTACAAAGCAACTTAAAGCATAGAGATCGATCTCATATTTGTAGAGATCGATCTTACAATTTGAAAATGTTAGTGAAGATCGATCTGTCGAGCCAGTAGATCGATCTGTCGAGCCAGTAGATCGATCTTCCAATCTCTCTGTTTGAGACAAGATCGATCTCCAGATGGATTTGGTAAGTATTCTCGTAGAGAGGAGATCGATCTCTAAGCACCCTAGATCGATCTCCTTAACTCTCTGACTTTGAGGAGATCGATCTCTATCCTTATGAGATCGATCTTATAAACTCTCTGTTTGAGCATAGATCTATCTACAGATCGATCTACTGTCTTTACCCTTTGGAGATCGATCTCTTCCTAGACCAGATCGATCTCACAGGTATTCTGTAATAATCAGATCGATCTTATAACCCTTATAGATCGATCTTTGTTTCCTCAACATCCTATACAGTTTCTCTGAGATTTTAATCTTTTAGTAGATTGATCTCTTATTCTCATGAGATCGATCTCTCATACTGAAGAACCTAGGAGATCGATCTCTCATCTCACCAGATCGATCTCTCATCCTTAAATACTTAGTTTCTAGTACTTATAGCCTCTAAACATGTTTTAAATCCTTTCTATATTATTTAATTAACTTGTTTTGTCATTTCAAAATGTATTAACTCAACAATCTCCCCCTTTTTGATATGATAAAACTTATTTAATAACATGTTTAGTTACCCCATTTGCTTTAAGCACACAATTTGTTTTTCTTTCACAAACTCCTCCTTAATGTAAGCTTCCCTTAACTCCCCCTTAATTTTAGCCCCTTAACTCCCCCTTAACTTAGGCTTTCTTTTAAAACATTTAAACATGTTTTCTTAGCGTTAGCGTATTCTTCTCCCCCTTTTTGTCATATCAATGGCAATCATGGTATAAAATCAATTAACTTTCAAATGATATGTCATTTCAAAATGGTAACTCATTATAACACATTTCAAAATGAACGATCATGTCATTTCACAAGTAAGCATTCAAGCAAATGATGATTTAAACAACAAGCAGTAAACATAAGTATCTAAACTATTCCTAACAATCATGTCCTAAGGCTGAGGAGGAAAGCGCTCCATGAGTTCCTTAACTCGAGTGCGAGTAACCTGTAGCTCATCAAACATAGCTTGCTGTGTGGCATGAAGGTTTGCAAATCCTTCATCCATCTTTTGGTTAAGCTCCATAATTATTCCCACAATCGATTCCAGCCCGTCGGATGATGATGTAGGTGCAGTGGGCTGAGCAATCGATGAAGACGGAACCTCAGTAGGTTCAGCTGGTGGGGCAGTAGGCTCTGCTGATGGGTCTTCTTCCATGGCTGCCTCAGACTGCCGTTCTCGCTTCTTCCTCCATTCCTCTCGAAAATCCTTATAGTACCCCATGTGGTGAAGTGTGCCAATATTTAATATGCTCTTTGGGGAAGGCGCTTCACCGGTCTCATAGGAACAATCGATCCCTAGTCGTTGAAGTAAGTACGCCAGCGGTTGTGGAAAAACTATCGTGGAGGCTTGGTCGTGTACGATCTTCAGCCAATCTTCATATATAAAGTGGACCAGATTGGGTTTTTGATTTTGGGAAGAGTGGAGGTGGTAAAGCCAAAATCGATCTAGTCTCCTAACCGTGGAGTGACGGGTACCAAAGGGTCTAAGATTCCACGAGATGATAAGGTGGAGTAACCTCGGGTGCATCGGTAGGTCACTCGCCTTATCCCTGGGAAGGTCAAATTCTAAAGGGACTTCTTCCTCTTCATTGGTCAACCAGTCATCTTTTATGTCAAACACTCGGGCTAATATAGATGTGTCTATAGGGATTGATTTAGACATGACATACGTTTTGAACCCTAGTATTTTTCAGGTATCATCAGGGTCATAGATGAGTTCAGCATTAGAAAAGAATGCCTTGATGATGTTTGGAGGTACCGAAGTATTAATTTGAAGAAATGGAAGCCAACCAAATTCTTATATTTTTGATAGATAAGAAAAGTCAATACGTTTTAAAAACGAGAAATCAATTTTTTGCCAATGTTTAATTGGCATAGTGGAAAAATACTCTTCATATCGTTTCCTTTTTGCAGGTGCTTGAAAACACCTGTTGAAGGTAGTGACAGAAGAGGCAATGGGTGGTTGTGAGGAAGATGGTCTAGGTTCTCTGTTGGCCACTCTCTTAAGACGAGGCATGGTTGTATTACTAAATGGTAACCTAGATACATACAAGGATTGTTCTAATGACACCTAAGCACTAGTTTTAGGAGTTCTCTAAAACCTAGCCAATGAAACAGTGCTAGAATTGCCCTAATGAAGATTTCAGCACAAAAATAAGAATTTTTTAAAGAAAATTCAGCAATGTAGGTTACTACAACATAAATGATGAAAAGATTTGGCAAAAACCTTATCAAGATCGATCTGGGAGGGAGAGTCGAAGGGTGAGGCGCGACAGAGGGTTAGGGATTTGAAAATTTGGGATTTTGAAATTTGGAGATTTTGAAGTAATTTTTATAGTCCAGGGCTAAGGAGATCGATCTATCGAGGTACCAGATCGATCTCATATTTCCAGAACCTTGAAGAGATTGATCTGCTGTTTCATAGGATTGATCTTCAAAATGCGGAAGCTCAAGGAGATCGATCTGCCAAATGCATAGATCGATTTGCTGTTTTACAGAGGCTTAAGGAGATCGATCGTATAGTAAAGAAGATCGATCTGCCTAGCTTAACCTTTCTGCTTTAGGCCAATTGGAGCACGAAGATCGATCTATAGTGATTGAAGATTGATCTCTCATACTTTTTGCCCAAAAAAAAAAACATTGAAAAATCAATTGAAAAACACTTTGAAATCAAGGTTTTGAAGGGGATAAATCTCAGGGAAGATTCATGAGTCCTAATTCACCTCTAAGAACACAAAATATATCTTTATCAAGAGGTTTGATGAAGATATCAGCTATTTGATGTAAGGTATCAATATACTCTAGAATTATATCTCCTTTTTGTACATGTTCTCTAAGAAAATGGTGCCTAATCTCAATATGCTTAGTTCTAGAGTGTTGAATAGGAGTCTTAGATAGATTAATGGCACTGGTATTATCACATTTGATTGAGACTTGCTTCATGTCAATACCATAGTCTTTCATTTGTTGTTTAATCCACAACATTTGAGCACTACAACTACCTGCTGCTATATATTCAGCCTCTATTGTGGATTGTGCTACACTATTTTGTTTCTTAGAGAACCATGAGATTAATCTATTCCCTAAGAATTGACATGTACCTGAAGTGCTCTTTCTATTTATTTTACAGCCCCCAAAATCTGCATCAGAAAAAGCATGAAGAGCAAAGTTGGAGACCTTAGGGTACCAAAGTCCTAGAGAGGGAGTGTCTTTAAGATATCTAAAGATCCTTTTAGTGGCTAATAAGTGTGACTCCCTAGGAGAGGATTGAAATCTAGCACATAAGCATACACTAAACAAAATATCTGGTCTACTTACAGTAAGATAGAGCAATGAACCAATCATAGACCTATATAGTTTAGTGTCTACACACTTACCACTTTCATCTTTATCAAGCTTGATGTTGGTGCCCATTGGAGTTGCTTGTGGTTTGCAGTTGTCCATTTCAAATCGTTTGAGCAAATCCTTAGTATATTTTTCTTGATTGATGAAGGTTCCATCTTTAGTTTGCTTCACTTGAAGTCCCAAGAAGTAGGTGAGCTCTCCCATCATGCTCATTTCAAATTCACCTTGCATGATCTTAGCAAACTCCTGGCATAGAGATTCATTAGTTGATCCAAAAATAATGTCATCTACTTACACTTGAACAACTAGTAAATCTTTATTTTTAATTTTGATAAACAAAGTAGTATCTACTTTTCCTCTTGAAAATCCTTTTTCTATTAAGAACTTTGATAGTCTTTCATACCATGCTCTAAGAGCTTGTTTCAAACCATAAAGTGCCTTAGATAGTTTGAAGACATGTTCAGAAAATTCATGACTCTCAAAACTGGTAGGTTGCTCAACATAAACTTCTTCATTAATGAAACCATTTAAAAATGCACTCTTCACATCCATTTGATACAATTTGAAGTTTTTATAGCATGCAAAGGCAAGTAGCATTCTTATTGCTTCTAATATAGCTACTGGTGCATAAGTTTCATGATAGTCTATTCCTTTTTCTTACCTATAGCCTTGTGCAACTAGCTTAGCTTTGTTTCTTATGATCACACTATTTTCATCCATTTTGTTCTTGAAGATGCATTTAGTTCCAATTATAGAGTGATCACTAGGTCTAGGAACTAGTTTCCATACTTTGCTTCTCTCAGATTGATTTAATTCTTCTTGCATGGCTAAAAACCAATTATTATGATCTAAGGCTTCATTGACATTTCTAGGTTCAATTTGAGATACAAAGGCTATATATTGACACACATTCCTTAGAGATGATCTTGTTCTAACTCCAAGAGTTGGATCTCCTACTATTTAACAATCTTTTACATATCCTAATTCTCTTGGTGCTCTAGACTCTCTTTCTAATATTTCTAGTTCATCTTCATCCTATTTATTAATGTCAAGTTTCTCTAATAGATCATTCTCTAAGTTTGAGGTTTCTTTTAAGTTCTCATTAAATATTTCAATATCCTCATCATTGGTTGAACTTTTAGATAAATCATTTGACTCATCAAATATTACATGAATTGATTCTTCAACCATCAATGTTCTTTTGTTATATACTCTATATGCCTTTGAATTCAAAGAATAGCCTAAAAAGATTCCCTTATCACTTTTAGCATCAAATTTTCCTAAATTTTCTTTTCCATTATTTAAGATAAAGCATTTACAACCAAAGGGGTGAAAATAGCTAATATTAGGCTTCTTTCCCTTTTAAAGCTCATAAGGGGTTTTCTTTAAGATTGGTCTAATCATAACTCTATTAATGATATAGCAAGATGTATTTATAGCTTCAGCCCAAAAGTATTTAGGTAAGTTATTTTCACACAACATGGTTCTAGCCATTTCTTCCAATGTTTTATTTCTTCTCTCAACTACCCCATTTTGTTGTGGTATCCTAGGGGCTGAAAAATTATGACTAATTCCTTGATCATTGCAATATTCATCAAATCCAATATTTTCAAACTCCTTGCCATGATCACTTCTAATGCTAGTTATAGTGTAACCATTTTCATTTTGAGCCACTTTTGTATAGACAATGAATTTTTCTAAGGCTTCATTTTTTACTCTAAAAAAGAACACCCAAGTGAACCTAATGTAATCGTCTACAATTACAAACCCATAATGTTTCCCACCTAGGCTTGTTGTTCTAGTTAGTCCAAATAGATCTAGATGAAGTAATTGGAGAGGCCTAGTGGTAGATACACTATGTTTAGGTTTAAATGTTGTCCTTTTATGTTTTCCTTTAACACAAGTTTCACATATTTTGTCATAGTCAAATGACAGTTTAGGTAATCCTATAACAAGATCTTTTCTAACTAGCTTAGATAACACATGCATGCTAGCATGACCTAGTCTTCTATGCCACAACCAATGTTCTTTTTCTTTGTCTACCATAAGGCATATATTCTCATTTTTAAGTTCATTTAGATAAACAATGTAAATATTACCTTGCCTATGACCTAGAAAAAGAACTTTATTAGATTTGGGATCTATAACATGACATTTCAAGCAATCAAAAATTACTTTGTATCCTTTGTCACAAAGTTGACTAATACTTAGTAAATTATGTTTTAGACCCCTAACAAGCAACACCTTTTCTAATGAAAAGTAGTCATTACCTATTGAACCACTTCCTTCAACTTGGCCTTTGGAGTTGTCCCTAAATGTGACTTCTCCACCAACTTTTGATTTAAATGAGTTGAAATGGCTTCTATCACCGGTCATGTGTCTTGAGCATCCACTGTCCAAGTACCAAGCTTCCTTTGTTTTAGCTTTGTGGTAATACTCAATCACCTATAATCAGAATTTAAATTCATGTTTTAGGTACCCAAATTTTTTTGTGTCCTTTAGAGTTAGTGAATACAATTCTTGATCCCTTTGTGATCCATTTTACTATAGTATTAATATCTTTTGAATTAACTACATCTTTTGGAACCCAAATTCTTTTCACAATTTTTCCTCTAAATGTGGTCATCTTCACATTACAACTATATGGTGCATGCCCCTTTTTATTGCAATATGAACAAATAGTTGAAGATTTATGCATGCTCTTTCTAGCTATGAAACCTTTGAGGTGAGTCTCTCTACTTTTTCCATTATATCCTAATCCATTCTTATCAAAGAAGGCCCTTTGAGTTTTTAGCATGTTATCTAATTTTTGTTGGCCCATGTAAAATCTAGTAAAAGAATTATGTAAGTTACTATTTTTTTCTTTTAGGTCACGAATTTCTAGATTTGTATTTTTTAGTTTCTTTTCACATTCTATCTTATCCTTTAACAATATCTCATTTTCTTTCCTTAATTTAGATATTAATTTTTTGTGCTTCATACTCATGCATTCATATTCTAATGCAAGATCATCAAATGCATCTTGCAGTTCATCAAAGGAATATTCATTGAGATCTAAAGTTACCTTTTCATCTTTAATTGCCATGAAACAAAGATTGGCAGTATCCTCATTTGAGTCATCATCGGAGCTATCACTATCGCTCCATGTTGCCATCATTGCCTTGTTTTTGTTGAATCTATCATTTGATCTTTTAAGAAGAGGACAATTAAATTTAATATGTCCAGGTTTCTTACATTCATAACATACAATAGTATCTTTTCTACCTAACTCTTCTTGATCTTTCTTATGGTTTCTCGTACCACTACCACTTGCTCTCATTCTCATGAATTTGTTAAATCTTTTAGCAAACATTGCCATTTCAAGATCTTCTTCACTACCAATCTCATTTTTATTCTCCTCTTGAGTAGTAGATTTCAGAGCTACTCCACTTTCTTGGGTGGTCCTTCATTTCTTCTTAACTTCATTTCATAAGTGAGTAGTGATCCTATTAATTCATCTAGTGACAATGTGTGGGGATCTTTAGACTCCTCAATTATAGTTACTTTAGCTTCCCATGATTTTGGTAGGCTATTCAATATTTTCTTAACCATTTCTATATTTGAATAAATTTTTCCTAAGGATTTTAACCCATTTATTACATCAGTGAATCTAGTGAACATGTCACTAATCGACTCTCCTTCTTTCATCCTAAATAGCTCATAATCATGTGTGAGCATTCCTACCTTAGTCTCCTTTACTTGAGTTGTACCTTCATAAGTTATTGTCAATTTGTCCCATATTTGTTTGGCATTGTCACAACCGGAGACTCTATTATATTCATTTGGCCCTAAAGCACAAAATAGGGTGTGCATGGCCTTAGCATTTAGCTGAGCACATTTTACATCATTTAAATCCCACTCATCTTCTTCTTTAGGGATATCTCTTCCCTCTATTCCTTTAGTTGGGATTTGAGGTCCTTTAGTTATAATCCTCCATACCTCATAATCATTTGCTTGAATGAAAAGCATCATCTTAGTTTTCCAATAAGCATAATGTTCACCATTGAACATAGGAGGCCTAACTGTAGAATGCCCCTCTCCTACTAGGTTTGGTTGCTACATTGTTGTGAGCGCTTAGATCGTTTTTAACTCTCAAGAAGTTATTCCTCTATGATCAAAGAGTCCTTGCTCTGATACCAATTGTTGGCTCTACCGAGAGGGGTGAATTGATTTTCTAAGGTTAATGGCTAATTTAGACTTAATTAGAACTAATTGCAAATAACGAATAATTAAAATAATGTAATGTAATAAATTGAAATAAGATAAGGGAAGGAAATAGCAAACTCAGTAGTTTATAGAGGTTCGGCCAATCTCTTGTCTACGTCCTCTCTTGTTGACCTCCTTGTCAAGAGCTTTCTTTCACTCTATCAATGGAAGTTACACACTCCCTTTTACAAGTTAAGGAATAACCTCTCTACCCTTTTTACATAGAGAAATATTCACCATTTACATAGTTGACTCACAGAGGAACTCTCCTCTTCTCTCTTAATTTTAGGATGAATACAAAGTAAAGCTTTCTTTTGAGGGTAGGATAAAAGTAGCTTTTACACAAAGAGAGTTACAACAATATCAATAAATGATGTTTGAAGACAAAGAGAATGTTGCAATGAAATTCTTGAGAATATACAGAATTTACAGCAATGGTGTCTCTGTTTCCAGTGTCTTAAATGCTTGATTTTATATAGAAGGATTGGTAGTTGGAGCATTTAATGATGTTTTTTCCGTTGAGGATTTTGCAGAAAGAGCCGTTGGAAACCTCCAGTAGAGTGTTAGATCGATCTCCCATTATGACCAAATTGATCTCTTAGTTTAATTTCCTGCGATTACAAAGCAACTTAAAGCATGGAGATCGATCTCATATTTGTAGAGATCGATCTTACAATTTGAAAATGTTAGTGAAGATCGATATCTCGAACTAGCAGATCGATCTTCCAATCTCTCTATTTGAGACAAGATCGATCTCCAGATCGATCTAGCAAGTATTCTCGTAGAGAGGAGATCGATCTCTAAACACCCTAGATCGATCTCCTTAACTCTCTAACTTTGAGGAGATCGATCTCTATCCTTATAAGATCGATCTTTTAAACTCTCTGTTTGAGCATAGATCGATCTACAAATCGATCTACTACCTTCACCCTTTGGAGATCGATCTCTTCCTAGACCAGATCGATCTTATAACCCTTACAGATCGATCTCTGCTTCCTCAACATCCTATACAGTTTCTCTGAGATTTCAATCTTTTAGCAGATCGATCTCTTGTTCTCGTGAGATCGATCTCTCATACTGAAAAACCCAGGAGATCGATCTCTCATCTCACCAGATCGATCTCTCATCCTTAAATACTTAGTTTCTGGTACTTATAGCCTCTCAACATGTTTTAAATCATTTCTATATTATTGAATTAACTTGTTTTGTCATTTCAAAATGTATTAACTCAACACATACCAATCAGCCCTAGTCTTTGAAACATTCTTCAATTTATGTTTTAGGGCTCATTTTATGCCATATGATGCTATCACACATCTACAGAATTAACTTGTACTTCATGATGCTACTTCGCACCTAAATGAACGCTGATCAGTTTTATATTCTTATCAATATTCTGATCACGTATTATTTCACACTTATAATTCTCAAACATTAGTTGCTTTCTGTTCGCGATTTCAAATTTACTTCATATAATGCTACCTTGTAGCTATGGATTTAAATTAGAATTTTCTAAGTTCAGAATGATCCCATATGATGCTTCTTTGCATCCTAAAGGGAAAACTATTAACCCGGTATCTCATTCATAGAGTTTGATAATTAAATCTTACAAATATAAGTGGCGTCCGCAATTATATTTCGATAAGGAATTTATCATTGTAGTTATCCATGAGCCGACATTACCCCAAAGATTAGGGTGTTATCCTTGTTCACAAATCCAAAAATTTCTACAAATTCTATCGAAAATAACTTAATTGAGACATCCGTAACGAGATACATTCGAAAAACGTGTTTCCCGAAGTTATATTGTGATTGGGATAGAAAGCAGTTTATGCTTAATTTCAAAACACTGAGCATAAGTTAAATAAGCTATCTACTCCAAATTAGTCCAACTTAATTGAATGAACTTATACATATAAAATCTATACAACTTTTAAATTTCCCACAAAATACCATGCAATGATTTTAAGGTGTAAAAATCATCTTAACGTTAGAAATGTGTCAAAATGAGTCTAGATCACATTTTCAATGGTATAGGGGTCTTAATTCGAAATAGCAATAATTTACAAAAAATTCTGCTATAAGACTGGGTATCATTTGTTTATTACCCAGCCTGCAAAGTAGAAAATATTTTTTATTCCTAATCCAACTGATTCATCACTTTTTCATTCAAATCAATTAAACGATTCACATATGCCTTCGCGAAGTTCAAATAGTTATTTATGACAACAATTGTTTTATTTCGAAGCATAACGCAATTTTTACAGAATTTACTCAAAACTTATATGATTAAATTTTATCGGCAGAATGATACAGGTGGTAGCAAGTGCTGCCTTGTTCATCATTTATCATCATGCTATACATTTATATAATTAAATCACGTCAATATTGGTTAATTATAAATTTAAATAAATTTTCCAAAATTGAAACGGTCAAATCCAACCGCTTATCGACTTATCCTTAGACTCAAAAAATCATCAAATTTTTCTGCTCTCTTTTTTTTCTTTTTTTCTTGCTGAACCGATTTGTACCGATTTAGCCCATCCTTTTCAACTAAACCAGTCCGAGCTGGTTAAGCATCATTTCCCTCTGATCTAGTGCTGGCGATCAGTTCTTCGCCAGTTTCCTCCTTGAGTCACTTCATCTTGCAGCATGATGCATGGAGTTGGTTGCGGTTATGCCTGGTTTGGCCGAAACAAGGTCGGTTCGGCCCTTCTCCATCTCGCCAATGCTGTCCTCTCTTCTCCTTCGCTGATCTTTGCTTTTCGTCGACTTTTTCTGGGTTGGTCAGCGTCGACTCCCTTGGGTCGGCGTCCTCCCTTCACTCTCAACCTTTCTTCCTCTCTTTCTCCCTCTTCGTTCTTCTTTTCTGTTTCACTTCATCTGTACAGAGGAAGCATTGAAACAATCAGTGGGATTTTTTTCCCACTGACTATCATTTTTTTTGTTTCATTTAATATATATATATATAATATAATATATTAGATACTATATATATTTTAATATAAAACATTGTTGGCTCAACCGAGAGGGGGGTTGTGAGACCCCGTACATGTATAGCTGTATATAGGAACATGGGAATGTAAATTAAATCATAAGTAAGATGATGTATTGTAATGTGAAGTATATGCAATGTAAGTTTATAAGATTATGTACGCACTTGTAATAAGAATTGTGATTATACATACAAGTTGCATTATGAATGAGTAGGAAGAAATAAACTTGAACACGAGAAGAATGTAATCGAAATGGAATTTGAGTAATATAGTAAAATGGAAGGAAAGATTTACATAAGTGTATATTTTCATTCGAGTAATATCGTATATATTTGGTCATACAAAGATTCTACACAAGTTTTAATGTGTATGTAGTGAGGATGGATCCCATTTTCAAGTCTCAAAGATGAATGAATGAGGAAATGATCATGGTAGCAAATTAAGGGTGTTTGGTAAGGGTTGTTGCAGAAAAAACTGTAAGAAATCTGGAATTTGTGAAGGCCAGATCAATCTCATAGGATGAGAGATCGATCTGGGAGAGCCAGAATGCTCTTATGTGAGAAATGGAAGGGAACAAATCGATCTCCAAAGGAAGCAGATCGATCTCTTTAGCTCTCGGGTTGGAAGCAGATCGATCTCCCATAAGACCAGATCGATCTCCTTAAGCATCTGTTTGACAGCAGATCGATCTCAAGCCTCGACAGATCGATCTCCTGCCTTTAAAATGTCTTAGAAAATAGGGATTTTAGAGGAACAGATCGATCTCCACCCAAGGAAGATCGATCTCATCAAGTCAAAACTATAAATGGGAGCAGTTGGATCATCATAATTTCGGGATAAACCAATTCCTCTCACTTCAACTCAAAGAAAACCTAGCTTTCTCACCCCTAAATCCAGCCATTTTCAGTGAGATTTAAGGAGAGTCTATTAGAGACAAAGTTGTTCACAACAAAAAGAAGAACAACATAGTCTAGAGGCATTTTCCCATTTGATGGATTGAAGGAATAAAGGGCAATCTAATTGGAGTAAGAGGAAATCCAATAAGGTAAGTTCTAATGCACAAATCCAAGTACATTGGTTTAGTTAATGATTATAAAGATATTTGGGTGTGCATGTTGTGGATAGGACTACCTAGAATGGTATAAAATGAATATAACTTAGAAATAGTCAAGTGTGAGAAAGTGGAGTGTGGAAGTGTTTATGATAAATGAGATATCTTGAGTGGATGATTAGGTTGTGGGAATAGTTTGGACATGTTGATATTGGGATAAAATTGTGAGATTTAACACAAAGGGTAAAATATGTATTTAAGGCATTGAATAAATGATTAGTTGAGCAAGAGTTAGAAACGTTAACTCGAGTGTTTGATGGATGAATTTCAGTTTCGGATGATACGCCGGAGCAAGTCGAGATGAGAACGCAAGAAGCATAAAGGCGGATAGTTGCACACAAGTAAAACGAGGTAAGGGATTGTGTGTTAGCTATAGAGATGTTCGTACGTATTTCTGCAATTTCGTAGATATATTCCTAAGACTAGTACGATATTATAATTTTATGAAATGATGTGGAAGTATGAAAAGTACTATGATGTATATATGTATTGAGAAATGGGATAGGGTAAGGAAATATCATGATATGCATGTTTTCAAGGATGTTCTCAATTTTATATTGTTATTGATGATTGAGAAATGTTGATGATAGGTTGGCTAATTTTACATGTTTTAGCATGAAGAGGCATGCTGTATGAATAAACGTGTTTTGAGTTTTAAAAGAGAAAATAGCCACCTATTAGTTTTGAGATGAGATTTGGTGTTGAAGCGTTAGCTCACACCTGTTTTAATGCCTTGATGTACCGTGCGGGAGTTTTAACTCGCACAAGGGTTTTGAGAAAGTGCGGGAACCTTGCTCGCACCTGTTTTGTTGAGTTAAGGTAAACTTGGGGGTCTGGGACCCAAGGGGATATCAGCCGACGGCCATTTGAACGGGCTGGGCCTTAACGATAGATCGTACCGCGCTGGAGCTTTGTGTTGACTGTGTGTCACGCTGCTTGCTCGCCTGGTATATGAGACATGGTTTAGAATGAAAAGTCCATCGGAGTTGGAGTATGGACTTAGTTCCACGGTCGTACGTAGAACAGTGTAGTCACCCGTTGGTATACTATGTACCGTGCTGGGTGCACGTGAGTACAAGTATCGCGTAGATGACACACGGCATATCTTCACCGTGAGTATACGAGGAGATGAGGTGGATTGAGATGAGCCGGAGGGTAGGACTGACCCATCCCCCTTCAGGCGAAGTGATACCCTGTGCACACCTGATCAGTGAGGCCTGGGATCACTGACAATGGCCATAAGTCGTGGATATTTGATTGCAAAAAATTCCATTCCTGTCTCAGAGATTCGAGAAACAGAGACAATCTCAGAAAAGAAAGAGATTTGCGAGAAAGAATAATTTGAGAAGTGAAAGAGATTTTGTGTTTTTGATAATCTCTAATTTTCACATTCGTGCCGTGAGGGCACTATTTATGAGCATGTTTTAAATGGAAGTTTGACATTTGATTTACACGAAAATGCTTTTGAGAAACATGTGTTTAAATGCATTGTTCGTATGATATTTCCATTTATAACGAAAACAGTTTAGGCATGCATGGGCTATGTAGGTAGTACGATATCTACCTGCTAGCATACATTTCCTTACTGAGCTGTGGTTTGCTCATCCCACTATTTTTCCCCCTCCAGGTACTGAGAAGTAAGAGAGCGGTGATCTCTAGATCTTTTGTGTTTAACAGCTCCCACAATCCGCAAAGGTATAAGATTTGGATACGCAAGTATTTTGTATCTAATATATTGTATCGCACAGTTATATCTTGGAATTGTAAACAGTATTATAGGGATGATATGTAAACACTTGGTATTTATACAATTAATTTTGTGTATTTACACACACACCTGGGAGTGTGAATTAAAGTTTTAAATATTCCGCTGTAAATGAATGAATTTTTAGTAATTGCATCTTCTCACAGCCCAACCGTAGTAGAGAATGTATGGATAGAAGGGTTCATAAAAGCGGGGCATGACAGGTTTGGTATCAGAGCGTGGTTGGTCTGATGTGAGTTGATGTTTAGGACTAAGAAAACATACATCCCCAAGTTACTGTGCGATATTTAGATACAAATATGTGTACGGAGCTGGTAGTAAATTAAATGTTTGTTATAACGCAGGAAAGTTATCAGGCTAGTGAGTTATGCCTGAGAGACACCGCAAGAGGGGAGAGAGCTCAAGAGCTCGAGGGCAAAATGACAGGACTGAGAGGCACAGTAGATCATCCTCTAGTCATGAGCCCCAGGAACAGATAGAGGCTTCTGATCCTCGAATAACTCGATTGGAGGAAGACATGCGCAGATGATGACCATGATGGGTCAGATCATGGCTAGGTTTGAGGGTACACCTGGTACAACGGGACAGGCTGCACCGAATCCCCCAGCAGCTGCACCTGAACCTGAGAATGTTGCTCCTGCGCAAGCTGAACCGGCTAGGCCACGGGAACCTCATATTCGATCGGTACCTCCTCCGATAGCCCCACATCAGCATGATGATGATTTGGGGTATGGATATGATTGTGATATGGAAAGATTGAGGCACTTTATGGACTTTAAGCCTCCTTCGTTTAGCGGGATAAAGGATCCGACGGTGGCTGAGGACTGGATCAGTCAAATGGAGAAGTTATTCGACTTCTGTAGATGTTCAGCTACGGAGAGAGTAGCGCTTGCGGCCTTTGTATTGAGAGGCGAAGCAGAGCACTGGTGGAAGTCCACTAGGCCGATGTTAAGAGCTCAAGGAATGGTTATCACTTGGGATATGTTCTTGGACGTTTTCAGAGAGCAATACATCCCAGATACTGCTCGACGGAGACTACAGATGGAATTTCTGAATCTGACTCAAGGGAATCGAACAGTTGATGAGTACGAGTCACGATTCACTTCACTGGGTAGATATGATCCGAACTCGATCAGGAGTGAGGCTATCAGAGTCCGTAGATTTGTAGATGGACTGAGGCCTTTGATCCGAGCGAAGTTGGCCCCATTTGATGTCGCTACATATAGAGAGGCTGTGCGACGGGCCCAGTTATGTGAGCAAGATTATGACTTGCAGATTTCTGAGTTTAGTTGGGGTAAGGGCAAGGGACCGAGGAAGCTGGGAGATGGCAAGAGTGCCAAATTCGATCGAAAATTCATGAGTAAACGTCGGAGAGAGGTAGATGAGTTACAGAAAAAGGTTGCTAGACCTTTTATGCCTCCGACTCAGACACCAGCCAGGGGTATAGTGATTGGTGGACCCCGACCGACTACAGATCAGTGTAGGTTATGCGGTCGATACCATGGTGGTAGGCCATGTCATCTTCAGGGTACCCGATGCTTCAGATGTGGTAAATTTGGACATTATGCCAGAGAGTGCCCTGAGATAGTTGAGGCAATTCCACAGAGGGGTAAGAGCCAGAGAGGGTTCCTACAGTTGCACCTCCTGCAAGAAAGAAAGCCTCGGCTGAAGAAAAAGGAAAACAAGTTATGGGTCAAGGCAGGGTGTATGCGATAGACCAGGCATCGGCTGATACCTCTTCTGAAGTGATAAAAGGTACAATCTTGATTTTCAATTTGGAGGTTATTGCTTTGTTTGATTCTGGTGCTACGCATTCCTTCATATCACCTGCATGTGCATCTAAGTTAAAAGGTTTTGTAGAGCCCACATACTTGAGTAGGACTTTACTAATAAGTACTCCCATGAGAGTGAGCCAATTAGTTGAACAAGTGTATAAAAATTGTAAAGTGAGGGTGGGAGATAAGTGCATGATAGCCAACTTGATTTTGTTGAATATGTATGACATTGATGTAATTTTGGGAATGGATTGGTTATCCGCCAATCATGCTGTCATAGACTGTCGTTCTAAGTCCATTAAGTTTTCTCTACCTGAAGAATGTGTTGTAAGATTTTAAGAGAAGAAATGAAATCTTAAATTTTGTGTTAAGTAAAGTACTTTGGTATAAATGGCTTGAGTGTTGTTTTGAAGGTTTTGTTGCTTATGTGGTGGATTTGAACAAAGTACATCCGGATATGGAGGACATCTCAGTGGTCAGAGAATTCCCTGATGTCTTTCCAGACGATCTACTAGGATTGCCACTTGATAGAGAAACGGAATTCGGTATAGACTTGACGCTTGGAACCGAACCAATATCGAAGTCACCATATTGGATGGCTCCAGTTGAGTTAGAGGAATTAAGGAAACAGCTGCAAGAGTTGTTAGAGAAGGGGTTCATAAGACCGAGCGTCTCACCATGGGGAGCCCCGGTACTATTTATGAAGAAGAGAGATGGGAGCCTCAGGTTGTGCATCGACTATCGGATGTTGAACAAGGCTACAATCCAGAATAAGTACCCCTTACCACGCATTGACGATTTATTGGATCAACTTCGGGGAGCACAGATCTTTTTCAAGATCGATCTGAGGTCTGGGTATCATCAATTGAAGATTCGGAAGGAGGATGTGCCCAAGACAGCATTTCGTACCCGCTATGGCCATTACGAATTCTTAGTGATGCCTTTTGGGTTGACCAATGCGCCGACAGCTTTTATGGCTCTAATGAACGAAGTATTCAAGCTATACCTGGACCAATTCGTAATTATTTTCATTGATGATATATTGGTGTATTCAAGGTCCAGAGAAGAGCATGAGCAGCACTTAAGGATTATTTTGCAAACCCTCCGAGAGAAAAGGTTATATGCCAAGCTTAACAAATGTGACTTTTGGCTAGAACAAATTTCTTTTCTAGGCCATGTTATATCGAAGGATGGGGTGTCAGTAGATCCATCCAAGATTGAGGCAGTTGTTCAGTGGGAACAACCTAGGACAGTCACAGAGATCAAAAGTTTTCTGGGTTTGGCTGGTTACTACAGGAGATTTGTAGAAGGTTTCTCTAGATTAGCTGCTCCATTGACACGTCTTACGAGGAAGAGTGTGGAGTTTTCATGGGATGAAGCTTGTGAGAGGAGTTTTCAGGAACTTAAGCGCAGATTAACCACCGCACCAGTTCTTGTCATCCCTAACAGTTCAGGGAATTACTCGGTGTATACAGATGCTTTACATCAAGGACTAGGCTGTGTTTTGATGCAAGATGGAAGGGTAGTAGCTTATGGATCTAGACAGCTGAAAGATCATGAGAAGAACTACCCCACTCACGATTTGGAGTTAGCGACCGTAGTGTTTGCGTTGAAGATATGGCACCACTACTTATATGGTGAGAGATTTCAGATCTTTACGAATCATAAGAGTCTGAAATATCTATTCTCACAAAAGGAGTTAAACATGGACAGAGGAGGTGGTTGGAACTCCTCAAGGACTATGATTATGAGATCTTATACCACCCGGGAAAGGCAAATGTGGTTGTCGATGCATTGAGTCGGAAGAGTCTCGGGTTGGTATCTCATATGATGGTTAGAGAGCACGAGTTGTTGGAACAATTCACGAACCTTAGTCTGGATATGACCCTACCTGAGATTGGCAGCTATGAGATTATTGCTAGCTTGAGATTAGAACCGGAGTTGATTGAGAGAATCCGACAAGCTCAGCAAATTGATCAATGGTGTATTGTCATGATTAGACAAATTCGAAAAGGGAAGGGTACCGATTTTATATTAAGTCCAGATGGAATACTAAGGTTTAGAGATAGAATATGTGTTCCTAAGGATGTAGAACTGAGAAAGCTGATCTTATCAGAGGCACACTCGTCGAGATACACGATACACCCGAGGAGTAGTAAGATGTATCAAAATCTCCGAAAAGCATATTGGTGGTCTGGAATGAAGAGAGACATAGCTGAGTATGTCGCTAGATGTCTCATTTGTCAGCAAGTAAAAGTCGAACATCAGAAACCAGGAGGATTATTACAACCTCTATCGATACCAACATGGAAGTGGGAGCATGTCACCATGGATTTTGTGATGGGGTTACCGAGAACCCGTAAGAACCGTGATGCGATATGGGTGATAGTAGATCGGTTAACGAAATCGGCACATTTCTTAGCCATGAGATCTACAGATACATTAAGTGCACTGGCGAACCTGTATGTGCGAGAAATAGTGAGATTGCATGGAGTCCTAGTGAGTGTTGTTTCTGATCGGGATGCCCGCTTCACTTCCCACTTTTGGGGACATTTCCAGGAAGCGATGGGGACCCAGTTGAGTTTTAGCACCGCTTTTCATCCTCAGACAGATGGTCAGTCAGAGAGGACTATACAGACCCTGGAGGATATGTTGAGAGCGTGTGTGCTGGATTTTAGAGGCTCATGGGACGATCACTTGCCATTGATTGAGTTCGCCTACAATAACAGTCATCACTCAAGTATTGGTATGGCCCCTTATGAGGCACTATACGGTCGTAGATGCCGATCGCCCATTGGTTGGGAAGAAGTTGGTGACAGACAATTGCTCGCTCCCAATTTGGTTAAGCAAGCCTCCGAGGATGTTCAGATAATATGCGAGAGGCTGCGAACCGCTCAAAGTCGACAAAAGAGCTATGCTGACAGGAGACGGAGACCACTTGAGTTTGGTGTTGGCGAGTCCGTATTTTTGAAAGTATCTCCTTCTAAGGGAATAATGAGGTTTGGGAAGAAAGGAAAATTAAGTCCTCGTTACATTGGTCCCTTCGAGATTTTGGATAGAGTGGGAGAAGGAGCATATAGGCTAGCCTTACCACCTGAGCTAGCAGAAGTCCACAATGTCTTCCACGTTTCTATGCTTCAGAAGTACTACCCAGATCCGACACATGTAATTAGTTATGAGCCGTTGGAGCTCAAGAAAGATATGTCGTATGTCGAGAGACCGATCAGGGTGTTGGACAGGAAAGAGAAGGTGTTGCGGAACAAGACGATTTCATTGGTTAAGGTTTTGTGGCAACATCACACTGTGGAAGAGGCCACATGGGAACTGGAAAGTTTGATGCGGGAAAAGTATCCTGAATTATTCACGAATTGAATTGGTTCTAATTTGGAGGACCAAATTCTCTAAGTGGGGGAGAATGTGAGACCCCGTACATGTATAGCTGTCTATAGGAACATGGGAATGTAAATTAAATCATAAGTAAGATGATGTATTGTAATGTGAAGTATATGCAATGTAAGTTTATAAGATTATGTACGCACTTGTAATAAGAATTGTGATTATACATACAAGTTGCATTATGAATGAGTAGGAAGAAATAAACTTGAACACGAGAAGAATGTAATCGAAATGGAATTTGAGTAGTATAGTAAAATGGAAGGAAAGATTTACATAAGTGTATATTTCCATTCGAGTAATATCGTATATATTTGGTCATACAAAGATTCTACACAAGTTTTAATGTGTATGTAGTGAGGATGGATCCCATTTTCAAGTCTCAAAGATGAATGAATGAGGAAATGATCATGGTAGCAAATTAAGGGTGTTTGGTAAGGGTTGTTGCAGAAAAAACTGCAAGAAATCTGGAATTTGTGAAGGCCAGATCGATCTCATAGGATGAGAGATCGATCTGGGAGAGCCAGAATGCTCTTATGTGAGAAATGGAAGGGAACAGATCGATCTCCAAAGGAAGCAGATCGATCTCTTTAGCTCTCGGGTTGGAAGCAGATCGATCTCCCATAAGACCAGATCGATCTCCTTAAGCTTCTGTTTGACAGCAGATCGATCTCTAGCCTCGACAGATCGATCTCCTGCCTTTAAAATGTCTTAGAAAAGAGGGATTTTAGAGGAACAGATCGATCTCCACCCAAGGAAGATCGATCTCATCAAGTCAAAACTATAAATGGGAGCAGTTGGATCATCAGAATTTCGGGATAAACCATTTCCTCTCACTTCAACTCAAAGAAAACCTAGCTTTCTCACCCCTAAATCCAGCCATTTTCAGTGAGATTTAAGGAGAGTCTATTAGAGACAAAGTTGTTCACAACAAAAAGAAGAACAACATAGTCTAGAGGCATTTCCCCATTTGATGGATTGAAGGAATAAAGGGCAATCCTAATTGGAGCAAGAGGAAATCCAATGAGGTAAGTTCTAATGCACAAATCCAAGTACATTGGTTTAGTTAATTATTATAAAGATATTTGGGTGTGCATGTTGTGGATAGGACTACCTAGAATGGTATGAAATGAATATAACTTAGAAATAGTCAAGTGTGAGAAAGTGGAGTGTGGAAGTGTTTATGATAAATGAGATATCTTGAGTGGATGATTAGGTTGTGGGAATGGTTTGGACATGTTGATATTGGGATAAAATTGTGAGATTTACCACAAAGGGTAAAATATGTATTTAAGGCATTAAATAAATGATTAGTTGAGCAAGAGTTAGAAACGTTAACTCGAGTGTTTGATGGATGAATTTCAGTTTCGGATGATACGTCGGAGCAAGTCGAGATGAGAACGCAAGAAGCATAAAGGCGGATAGTTGCACATAAGTAAAACGAGGTAAGGGACTGTGTGTTAGCTATAGAGATGTTCGTATGTATTTACCGCAATTTCGTAGATATATTGCTAGGACTAGTACAATATTATAATTTTATGAAATGATGTGGAAGTATGAAAAGTACTATGATGTATATATGTATTGAGAAATGGGATAGGGTAAGGAAATAGCATGATATGCATGTTTTCAAGGATGTTCTCAATTTTATATTGTTATTGATGATTGAGAAATGTTGATGATAGGTTGGCTAATTTTACATGTTTTAGCATGAAGTGGCATGCTGTATGAATAAACGTGTTTTGAGTTTTAAAAGAGAAAATAGCCAACTATCAGTTTTGAGATGAGATTTGGTGTTGAAGCGTTAGCTCACACCCGTTTTAATGCCTTGATGTACCGTGCGGGAGTTTTAACTCGCACGAGGGTTTTGAGAAAGTGCGGGAACCTTGCTCGCACCTGTTTTGTTGAGTTAAGGTAAACCTGGGGGTCTGGGACCCAAGGGGATACCAGTCGACGGCCATTTGAACGGGCTGGGCCTTAACGATAGATCGTACCGCGCTGGAGCTTTGCGTTAACTGTATGTCACGCTGCTTGCTCGCCTAGTATATGAGACATGGTTTAGAATGAAAAGTCCATCGGAGTTGGAGTATGGACTTGGGTCCACGGTCGTAGGTAGAACAGTGTAGTCACCCGTTGGTATACTATGTACCGTGCTGGGTGCACGTGAGTACAAGTATCGCGTAGATGACACACGGCGTATCTTCACCGTGAGTATACTAGGAGATGAGGTGGATTGAGATGAGCCGGAGGGTAGGACTGACCCATCCCCCTTCAGGCGAAGTGATACCCTGTGCACACCTGATCAGTGAGGCTTGGGATCACTGACTATGGCCATAAGTCGTGGATATTTGATTGCCGAAAATTTCATGCCTGTCTCAGAGATTCGAGAAACAGAGACAATCTCAGAAAAGAAAGAGATTTGCGAGAAAGAATGATTTGAGAAGTGAAAGAGATTTTGTGTTTTTGATAATCTCTAATTTTCCCATTCGTGCCGTGAGGGCACTATTTATGAGCATGTTTTAAATGGAAGTTTGACATTTGATTTACACGAAAATGCTATTGAGAAACATGTGTTTAAATGCATTGTTCGTATGATATTTCCATTTATAACGAAAACATGGTTTTGGTTTAGGCATGCATGGGCCATGTAGGTAGTACGATATCTACCTGCTAGCATACATTTCCTTACTGAGCTGTGGTTTGCTTATCCTACTATTTTCCCCCTCCAGGTACTGAGAAGTAAGAGAGCGGTGATCTCTAGATCTTTTGTGTTTAACAGCTCCCACAATCCGCAAAGGTATAAGATTTGGATACGCGAGTATTTTGTATCTAATATATTGTATCGCACAGTTATATCTTGGAATTGTAAACAGTATTATGGGGATGATATGTAAACACTTGGTATTTATACAATTAATTTTGTGTATTTACACACACACCTGGGAGTGTGAATTAAAGTTTTAAATATTCCACTGTAAATGAATGAATTTTTAGTAATTGCATCTTCTCACAGCCTAACCGTAGTAGAGAATGTATGGATAGAAGGGTTCATAAAAGCGGGGCATGACAGGGGTGAATCAGTATTTCTAGCAATTTACTAAATTTAAACTTTCTTAACTCAAATTGCACTTAACTAAATAAACGATAGCAATAAACAATAGAGTAAATATGCAATAAAAAGAAGATAAAGAGGAAGAGTATCAAACACAGTAATTTATAGAGGTTCAGCCGAATCTCTTGCCTACGTCCTCTCTTCTTGACCTTCTTGTTAAGGAGTCTCTTTCACTAATCAAGGTGATCTTTACAGCTTCCTTTTCAAGGTTAAGGAATAACCTCTTTACCCCTCAGCTAATGAAGCTACCCAAACTCTTTCACAAAAGCTTTCACTCAGAGGAACACTTCCCCTCGACTTTATAATAGAGAATGAATACAAACAAAGGCTTCCTCACAAGGTAGTTGATGAATTGAAATGAATTAAATACAGCTCAATCACTTTGAACATAAAGAATGTTTCTCAAGAATGTTTAGAGTTTTTCTACTTTCTTTCTTCTTGTCTCCATTGGCTTTATGGCTTGTATTTATACACCTAATTGGTTGGTGAAGCATTTAATGCATTTTCTCCCATTGAAAACATGCAAAAGTAGTCGTTAGAGTTATGCAGAAGAGTTCCAAATCGATCTCATTTACCAGAGGAGATTGATCTGTTAATTCTAGAACCTACAATACAAGGGAACTCTATAAAGGGAAGATCGATCTTATTTATCGATAGATCGATCTTCTCATTAGTTATTAAACTCATTAAAGACAAGGAAGATCATTCTCTTATTAAAGAGGAGATCGATCTCTGCTTTGAAATATTGTTGCCGCTTATAGGAGATCGATCTCATAATCCCATGAGATCGATCTTATAATGTCTCAGCCTTGAGGTGATCAATCTCACAATACCTTGAGATTAATTTTGTAAAGCCTCAGCCTTGTGGAGATCGATCTCATAATTCCTTGAGATCGATCTTGCAAAGCCTCTAGCTTTAGGAGATCAATCTCACAATTCCTTGAGATCGATCTTGCAAAGCCTCTATCTTGAGGAGATCGATCTCACCATTCCTTGAGATCAATCCTGCAATGCTTTTTCCTAATAGAGATCGATCCTGAAACATTCTTAGACTGATTTCTTTAGCTTGATTTTCAGTTTCCAACCAAAGATTAATTTTAAAAAGATTTGTAGATTGACAATATTTCTAAGTGAACATTGATGCAATATGATTTCAAGATAATTACTTAGAAATAGTTTCTTACAAATGATTCGAAAATAAGTTCATTGAGATTAATGTTTTGTCATTTCAAAATACAGAATTCAAAGTTAACAATCATCCCCTTTTTGATATGACAAAACTTAATCCAATCATTTAAGATTTTAGTTTATAAAATATTTCCAATCATTTGTATGTAAAATTTGTTCCCCTTTAATATATGCTTCCCCTTAATATATGCTCTCTTTCTCCCCCTTTTTATCATATGAAGAAGGCAAGCATGATCCTTTCAAGTCAAGCAATAAAGAACATACATTAAATGATAAGTAAGCAAACACAATATAGTAAATGTCATTTCAAAATAGAGGTAACTATATCAACGTATCATAACCAAATATTCAAGAAGACGGAGGAAAATGATCAAAGAGCGCGTCAACACGGGTACGTGTGGTACGCACTTCATCAAACATTGCTTGTTAAGTCTCTTGAAGGATTGCCAGTTGAGACTCAATAGTTTCAACTTGAGACGAAATAGTTGTAACTTGAGACTTAATAGTTGTAAAGCGCTGATCCATTGTCTAACAAAGATCCATGATCATAGTCGTAATGGAGTCCAAGGTGATAGAGGATGAAGCAGTAGGTGCGGGTTCCTCACCAGGAGGGGCTGAAGGCTCATCTAGAGCATCTGTCTCCATCTCTGCATCGTGCGTGGGAAGTCCAGTCCTCTTGTGCCAAGTTCCATTCTCAGCGATATTGTCACAACCCTCAACTTACCAAAAATCATCAAAATTTTTCGCTTTTCATACATTATTTATAATTCGTCCTTACCTTACCTCGATCGTGATCAGCTACACTCTCAACAGTTGGGCTGTGTGTCAGTGTTTACCTCATCCAACCATAAAAATTTAATTTGCATTATAATTTAGAAGTAAACACTTGTATAAATAAATCAGACTTGTTGTTTACATGTGTTTACATTACTTTACATCCCCAATGCTTACATTCAAAATGCTACTGTGCTATGGTAAGTTTAGATACAAAATCAAACTAGTGTGTATACCTTACGTGATGGGATTCAGCGGATACCAGAAGGAAACCTCCAGTCACCCTCAGCCTATACTCAATGCTCTGTAAAGGGGGGGAAAAATAAGGGAGGTAAGCAAACAACACGCTCAGTATGGTAATCATGCGAACATGTAGATACTGCACTATCTATGTGATCGTGATGCCATGGTCAAAACCATACAATTTCTCATTCACACCTCAAAAGCATTAGTTTATGCTTGTGTTAATGGCATGTAAAGCAAATCATGCTATTTAGTTCAGTGCACAAATCAAATTCAAAGCATGGAAAACCATCATGCGTATTTCACAAATAAGGTATGGAAAATCATCATGCATAAGTGCACTTTAAAGCCATTATCAAACTTTCTCATCTCATAAAATCAACACTTATTAGGACTCAGCCCCTCCCTCGGACTGTCCTGGCCCACAAAACATTTCAAACATGGATTTTTCATAAAGCAAAGACATGTGAGATAGGCAATATAATAAGGGAAATCTCCTCTAGGACTATGGCCATATCATGTGATCCTGGGCTACACGGATCAGGTGTGTGGGGTATCACCACTATCTGCTTCAGTACAGGAGGTGGGTCACGTCTAACCCGCCGGTCTATAGCAAAACTAAACATCGTCCGAAGACGGCATATCACAATCTCAACACGGTACAACGTACTCCATGCTACCTGCATGGTACAATGTACTCTGTGGACCCATATCAACACATCATTTCATGCCACATCTCAAAATACACGTGCGAGCCTATCTAATCAATTCGACACCCAGTATACCCAAAGCTCCTAGCATGACTATCAACATGTCAAAAACCATGTGCGAGTAATCTCAAGCACGACAACAAGTATGGTGGACATCTAATGCGAGCTACGCTCCAGTACCATTCAAAACCAGTATAAAATCTGTGCGAGCTAAGCTCTAGCACAACATCATAGAAATCCATGTGAAAAACTAGTGTGAGCTAAGCTCCAGCACTCAGGCGTATAAAACACATCAAATCTCGTGCGAGTCATGCTGTAGCATGCTTTCATTCTCACGAAATCCATGTAAGTGGACCATTTCTTTGCAAAGAATGGTTTTAAATTGAATCAAATCATTTCTTTTGCAAATCTTTTCAAGTGTTAGCCAACCTACCCGTCACTTGCAAAAAAGCAATAAAATAAGATTTTCAAAGCATCATACTTTTATTTTCATGCTCATTTCTTAAAAAACCCAACTCTTACCCTTCAATCACCCATTTCATTTCCTATTACCACATGCACTCTAGAAAAACATTAAATGCCCAAATTACGCACAGATATCTCTAAGAGTCCACACAATTCCCTTACCTCTATTTACTCGGGGTATGACTCTCTTCCTCTTAGCTTCTCGTATTTTTAGCTCAACTTGCTCTAGTGTATCCTCGGGAGCTGCAATTCATTCGTCAAACACTTGAGTCAATGTTGCTAACTCTCATTCAAGTATGCATTTTACCCAATGCCTTATATACTCATTTTACCCTTTTTTGGGTAAGTCTCACAATTCATTCCATAACACCATCTTAAAATCATACCCACGACACCATTATCACTTTAAGGTATCCTATTCATTAATAATTCCAACACATTTCACTTTCTCACACTAACCCATTTCTAGGTTATAATAGTTCCATTGCATTTTTAGATAGTTTCTACCATTAATAAGCACACCAATCAACTCCAAAATCAATAACTAAACAAATGTACTTGAGTTAGTGTTTCAGAAACTCACCTCTTTAGATTTCCTTCTTACTCCAAATGGAAATGCCCATTGTTCCTTAAATCCAACAAATGGGAAAATGTCACGACCCTCTTCTGCGACCTTTTACCTTAACACTTACCACTTACAGTTGGGTTGTGAGTCAAATCCTATCCATATCTTACTCATTTATAGTTTAATTAATGTAATTAAACAAATTGAAATAGAAACTGGACTTTTATAACATATGCGAAAGCATTTACATCAGTTCCTATTAAATATACATCCCTTTTTGTACAACACATTACTAGACTGTGCATTAATTTACAGGATAAAAAATTTCTCTTTCATATCATCACATAATGTATACCTCTCTGTACTGCTGGATGACTAGAGAATACCATAGCAGGGACGCCAATCAACTCCAAAATCAATAACTAAACAAATGTACTTGAGTTGGTGTTTCAGAAACTCACCTCTTTAGATTTCCTTCTTACTCCAAATGGAAATGCCCATTGTTCCTTAAATCCAACAAATGGAAAAATGTCACGACCCTCTTCTGCGACCTTTTACCTTAACACTTACCACTTACAGTTGGGTTGTGAGTCAAATCCTATCCATATCTTACTCATTTATAGTTTAATTAATGTAATTAAACAAATTGAAATAGAAACTGGACTTTTATAACATAAGCGGAAGCATTTACATCAGTTCCTATTAAATATACATCCCTTTTTGTACAACACATTACTAGACTGTGCATTAATTTACAGGATAAAAAATTTCTCTTTCATATCATCACATAATGTATACCTCTCTGTACTGCTGGATGACTAGAGAATACCATAGCAGGGACGACTGCAATACTCACTACTGCGTAGTATCTGTGGAGGAGGAAATAAGGGGTTGAGCATAACGCACTCAGTAAGGAAAATGTACAAGCAGGTAGATAACTACACTATCTATATGCTAAAATTCATACTCACATTTCCTTCTAAAATAATATCATGTTCTTTAAATCAATTTCCATCGATACGAAACCGTTGATTTGCCAGATGGGTATGTATATATTCACACAGTTTATCATACAAAACCATAGAGTTTAAAATTGCACACAGTAAACACATAGCTTCACACAAATCATCTTTCAACACCACACAAGTTTACATAACATACTCGATTCACACAGATCACATATAGAAAATACTTTATACTTTGTAAATCAGTTACACGTTGAGACATAAATCATGGGTCATCCCATCCCCAGACACATAGCAAAGGAGGATATCCGTCACCTCACACAGCAGTGACAATATCGTATCACACAGATACAGACTTATGCAACTTTTGAAGACATATGACCATAGTCGGATTCCAAGCTACATTGATTAGGTGTGCGGGAACCCCATGCTTAGGGAGGCGCATCAGCATCACATAGATATCACACAGATCACACACAGTTATCACATAGATAGTCACGACACATCGTACCCCATGGCTAATGCTCATGGTACATCGTGCTCCCATGGATCCTTATCACCCATTTCTATTGTCTCAAAATCACATGCGAGCTCTCGAGTAGAATACACAATATCCTTGAGACACCAAGCACTCATTTACTTTCTCAAAATCCCTTTGAAAATAATGTGCGAGCAGGGCTGGTCAATCTACCTTTGCCTCTCATGCTCAGTACGACTCCGCACAGTAAAGAAATAGAACGGCTCCTTTCACTAAGTATGAGTAAGAGGGTAAACTCCCTTTGATCACTCTGTCTACACATTTCATACAAGTGGTTAAAACCGGAGCCTGTCTATTTTTGTTCTTTTTCAAAATATTTGAAAAATCTCTTTCCACAATAATCACAGAAGTCATGCAATACATGCTTATCGACTTTTTTTCATACGTAGTTTTCTTCTAGATATATCGAAATCTATCTATTATCACATACAATTCACACAGCAGATAAGAAAACATACGTATAGCTATCTCTATAGCTTACATAAGTCCCTTACCTCGAATCACGTTTGAATCTTTTTCTTTGATTCCACTCGCTTGTGATCCGGTCATATCAACTCCACCTTTATCTTTCGTAGCTAAAATTGTGTATCACACACATCAGTATACTGTCATATACTTTATTTCACATGCATGATATTCAAATCAATGCATTTAGCCATTTACATCTCATTTGCCCTTTTTATGCCTTAGTGGACTTTATCCTTTTACAAGTCCATATTGAGTCTATAACTCTTTTCCAAGAATCCCTTAGACTCTTTGAGTCTATCGATTCATCTTAAATTGGTATTACACTCTTAATACATCAAGTTCATGATTTTCACTTCATTGTGGCATTTCACCAAACACCACTTATAGTCAATTTGAGCTACTTTTGTTTCTAGCACATTAACTTCATCAAATCATTTTATAAGTATCTTTACATGCTTAATAACATCTAGGTATGCTTTAATTATCATCAAATCCATGCATACTCAATAACTCTTCATTTTGGCTCATTTAGCCATTTTCTAGGTCATGGATAGTTTAACACTTCTAAGATGTTTCAACCATTAATTTATATACCAATCTACTCACACAAGTATATAAATTAACATATATGAGATTGGGCTATTGAAGTCTTACCAATCTCAGTTTTTCTCCACTTAGCACACTTTAGGGGAAAACTCTTTTTCTCCCTTAAATGGATCACCACCTCAACTTCTAGCTTCCAACTATGTTGTTCTTCTCCACTTTATGAACAACTTTAATGAAATAAACTTGCCTCCAACCTCTATGGAAAGTGTTTATAGCTTAGAGGGGGATTTAGGTCACTTGGTGTCAAAATATGGAAAGGTTTTGGTTTTTCTCATGAAATGCAGGTCAGCAGGTCCTGTTTTATAGAAATTCCCTTGATGAGATCGATCTGCTACCCCAAGAGATCGATCTTCTAGGCATTTTTCCTCTTGAAACCGACCTTCCAGGCTTAATGAGATCGATCTGCTCCTAGCATGAGATCGATCTGCACAACGCAGAACCTTAAGGAGATCGATCTTCTCTTACATAAGATCGATCTGTTGCAAGTCAATAGCTTAAGGAGATCGATCTGGCCCCTTTAGAGATCGATCTGCCCTATTTCATTACTCGAACAGAAGCAGTTTTGGCTCTTCTAGATCGATCTTTCCTCCAATGAGATCAATCTGACATTCATATTTTCCAGATTTTACTGCACTTTTCTGCAGTAACTCACACCAAACACACTTGATTTTGCTGCCATAGTGATTTTCTCATTCAACCATCTTTAAGGCTTCAAAATGACATCTATTTATCCTTTATGCATATTAAAACCTGTGTGCATTCATTGTATAACCAAGGGTATGCAATATATATCAAAGGGAAGTATAAAGCTTTATACAACTCATGCAACTTCCTTCCATTTTACTACACTACTCATTTTGAGTTCTATTCACATTCATCACTGAGAAAATTCCATTTCTTCACATTCATACATAATGAAACTTATATGTACATCACAAACTTATATCACAAGTGTGTACATCAACTTATGGACTTACATCATTTATGTTTCACATAGTATGTACATGTATATACTTATGCATTTCATAAGGTTTATATACAAAAAATACGGGCCTTACAGAAAATGCCTCCAAGCTATGTTGTTCTTCTCTTTGATGTGACCAACTTTGTATCTAATAGCCGTCCCTCAAATCTTTATGAAAATGGGCGGATTTAGGAGTGAGAAAGCTAGGTTTTGGGTTGAAAATGGAAAGGAAATGGTTATTCTCATGAAATGCATATTTTAACTGTTCCTATTTATAGAATTGCTTAATTAGATCGATCTGTCAAGGGCTTGAGATTGATCTGGTCCTCTTAAAATACATAATTTTCACGACATTTGAAGGCATGAGATCGATCTGTTGAAAGCTTGAGATCGATCTGTCTCAGGCAGAGAGTTAAGGAGATTAATCTGGCTAGGGAGGAGATCGATCTACTCTAACCCAAGAGCTAAAGAAATCGATCTGCTTGCACTAAGAATCGATCCTCTTATTACAGAATGTTTGGCAGATCGATCTGGCCTCATTGGAGATCGATCTACCCTTCTTTTTTTATAAGATTTTTCTATAGTCTTCTACAGCAACTCATACCAAACTTCATACATTTTGCTAGCATAGTCATTTTCTCATCCCATCACCTTTAAGACTTGAAAATGACTTCCATTCGCACTTTATACACATTAAAACTTGTGTGCATTCATTGTATAACCAAAGGTATACAACACAAAACCAAATGGAAGCATAAAGATTTACACCACTTATGCAACTTCATTCCATTTTACCACACTACTCATTTTTCATTCCACTCACATTCATCACATACAAAAGTCCATTTCTTCATATTCATACATAATGAAACTTATACGTACATCACAACTCTTATTACAAGTGTTTACATTAAATTTATGGACTTTACATCACTTATGCTTCACATTACAAATACATCACCATACCTATGAATTCATGGTTACTTGGTCCAAAGTCATCCATATTATAATTCCATTTACATATTTACAAGGTTGAACATATATGAGGTCTCTTATTCTCCCCCCACTTAGAAAATTTGGTCCTCCAAATTGGAACTAAATCAATCCGTGAAAACTCGGGATACCTCTCCCGCATCAAACTATCCAATTCCCATATGGCCTTTTCCACCGTGTGATCTTACCAAAGAACTTTCACCAAGGGAATTGTCTTTGTCCTCAACACTTTCTCTTTTCTATCCAATATTCGAACCGACTTCTTAATGTACGTCATGCTTTCATTGAGCTCCAATGGTTCATACCTTATCACATGCATCGGGTCCGAGTGGTATTTTCGTAACATGGATATGTGGAAGACATTATGTACGCTCGCTAGCTCAGGTTGTAATGCTAGCCTGTATACCTTATCTCCTAATTTATTAAGTATCTCAAATGAGCCTATATATCGAGGGCTCAACTTCCCTTTCTTCCCAAATCTCATAATCCTCTTCGAGGGAGAAACCTTCAAAAACACTGACTCACCCACATCAAACTCTAGTGGTCTCCATCTATTGTCAACATAACTCTTTTGTCTGCTCTGACCTATCTATAACCTATCACAAATCAACTGGACATCCTCAGAGGCTTGTCTAACCAAGTCAGGAGCAAAGATCTATCTGTCACCAACATCTTCCCATCCAATAGGGGAATGACATCTACGCCCACACAATGCCTCATATTTTGCCATTACGATACTCGCGTGAAAATTGTTATTGTAGGTGAACTTTGCGAGTGGCAAATGGTCATCCCAAGAGCCTCCAAAATCCAACGCACATGCTCTTAACATATCCTCTAGGGTCTGTATAGGCCTTTCTGACTGACCATCCGTTTGAGGATGAAACGCGGTGCTAAAACTCAACTGGGTCTCCATCGCTTCCTTAAAATGTTCCCAGAAATGGGAAGTGAAGCTGGCATCCCGATCAGAGACAACGCTCACTGGAGTTCTATCTAACGTCACTATCTCATGCACATACAAAATCACTAACTGGCTTATAGTATCGATAGCTCTCATAGCTAAGAAATATGCTGATTTCGTCAACCGATCCACAATCACCCATATGGCATCATGACCTCTGCAGGTCCTCGATAATCCCATTACAAAATCCATGGTGACATGTTCCCACTTCTAAGTCGGTATCAGTAGAGGCTGCAATAACCCTGTAGGCTTCTGATGCTCTACCTTCACCTGTTGACAAACGAGACACTTAGCGACATATTCAGTAATGTCTTTCTTCATCCCAGACCACCAATAAACTTTTCGAAGGTTTTGTTACATCTTAGTACTCCTTGGATGTATCGTATACCTCGATGAGTGAGCCTCTATCAAGATCGACTTTTTGATCTTTGGATCATCGGGAACACATATCCTACCTTTGAACCTCAGCAATTCATTTGAACTCAATTCAAAGTCCGTCTCAATACCCCTTTGTATCTGCCCGACAATATCACTGCACTGCTGATCAATTCGCTAAGCCTTTCGGATTCGATCTACTAGATCCGGTTCCAACCACAGGCTAGCTATCATAAATCCACTATCACTGTCAAGCAGGGACATATCCAGACTGAGGTTCATGAACTATTCCAATAAGTTGTGTTCCCTGATCATCATAAATGACACCAACCTAAGATGTTTGCTACTAAATGCATTAGCAACTACATTCCCTTCACTCGAGTGGTACAAGATCTCATAATCATAATCTTTTAAAAGCTCGAGCCATCTCTTCTGTCTCATGTTCAATTCTTTATGCGAGAACAGGTACTTAAGGCTCTTATGATCTGTGTAAACCTAAAATCTCTCACCATAGAGATAGTGACGCCATATTTTCAATGCAAACACTACGACCACAAACTCTAAATCATGGGTCGGGTAGTTCCTCTCATGATCCTTCAACTGTCTCAATCCATAGGCTACTACCTTCCCATCCTGCATCAATACACAACCCAATCCTTGGTGTGAAGCATCCATATACACTAAGAAACCTCCTGAGCTAGTAGGAATGGTGAGAATTAGAGCCATGGTTAATCTCCTTTTCAACTCTTGAAAACTTTCCTCACACTTATCATCCCACACAAATTCAATATTCTTTCTTGTGAGACGTGTCAAAAGAGTAGCTAATCTCGAGAATCCCTCCACAAATCATCGATAATATCCAGCTAAACCTAAGAAACTTATGATCTTTGTTTCTATCTGAGGTCTCTGCCACTGGCTCAATCTTTGATGGGTCCACTGACACACCATCCTTCGATACTAAATGACACAGAGAAGAGATCTGTTCCAACCAAAAGTCGCACTTACTAAGTTTAATGTACAACTTCTTCTCTCGGAGGGTCTGTAGCACTATCCTTAGATGTTGTTCGTGCTCCTCCTAGATCTTGAGTACACCAGTATATCATCAAGAAACACAATAACCAATCGATCCAAATACTGATGAAACGCCTCATTCATCAACAACATAAAAGCTACGGGAGCATTTGTCAACCCGAATGGCATAACCATAAACTCATAATGTTTAAACTGGGTGCGAAAAGCTGTTTTAGGTACATGTCCACTCCGTATCTTCAACTGATGGTACCCAAAGCTCAGATCTATCTTGGAGAAAACCTGCGCTCCTTTAAGCTGATCCAACAAGTCATCGATGCGTGGAAGGGGATACTTATTCTTTTTGGTGGCCATATTCAACAATCGGTAATCTGTACACAGTCGGAGTCTTCCATCCTTCTTTCCTTACAAACAAAATCGGTGCTCCCTAAGGTGAGACTGTCATGACCCAATTTTCCTAAAAATCCCTACAAATTTTTCTCTTTTCATTTCCTTACCCGTCGTGAACAGATATACTACTAAACAGTTGGGCTATGATTCGGTGTTAGTCACCTCTCCCCTATTTACCATTTAATTTTCATATTTCATTTACATATCAATTTATTTAAAACTAAATACATCCCCAATATTAAATCCATATACAGTACTGTGCATCTATATGTTCAGATACGAAATTATACAAATGTGTATACCTGGTCTTGCTAAGAAGCAGCGGATAACCGAGATGCGAGACTATTGTCGCTCTCTTCTACTGAATATACCCTGTGGGGTGGAAAATGAAAGGGTGAGCGAAACGTGCTCAGTAAGGCAATAATGTAAGCAGGTAGATAACTATACTATCTACGTGCTGATAATGTCATGATGTAAAAATTGTTTACTTTCGAAGCATGAGGTAAGATTAAAACAATGCCACATGTATGTATATATCATATACAAGAAATCATGAAATCGACATATCAAGCACACATGGAAAATCATCATGTATGACATCTCATGCTCGTCACATTAAAACTCATTTATTTCATCGTAAACTCTTCACTTTAAAACTCATTTGTTTAATCACAAAACTCATCACTTTGAAACTTATTTGTTTCATCATAAATTCATCACATTTAAAACTCAATTGTTTCATTATAAAACAACTACATCAAGGTCAAACCCATCTCTCGGGAATACCTTGATTCATCAAATCACATCTCTTTTAAAAACACAAATCGGAACTACCCCTCCATCGGGTTTGTCCTGGTCTATCCAGACCATATGATATCATGTGAGGCATGTAGGTTACTGTATGAAAAATCGAGGACTATGGCCATACTATGTCCCTGTGATCCCAGGCTACACGGATCCCGGTGTGTGGGGCATCACAACTGCAACGGGAGGTGGGGTCAAATCCTACCCGCCAGAATATTGAGTAACATCATAGAGTCATCATGACTGCACGGTACAGCGTACTCCGTGTGACATACACAGTACATCGTACTCCGTGGACCCATATCATAGTCTGGGGGTGCCTGCCGTAGGTCTTATCCAGCCCAATACTATGTCGATAACCAACCCATGTCTCAAAGTATACGTGCGAGCATCTCAACTCTTTGTGACACACAGTCTACAGGAGGCTTCCGCACGACTATATGCATGTCAACTCGCGTCTAGTGCGAGCAAAGCTCCAACACGACGCTATGCATATCATGATATCAAAAATCTCGTGCGAGCGAAGCTCCAGCACGGTTTTGTGCACACACAAATTTCTCGTACGAGCAATGCTCCAGTACGACTTTTCATGAGAATAAATCAGTAAACTTGAGTGCGAGTAAGACTCTAGCACTCTTTTAGTCATGTAAATACGATAGGTGGCTCACTTTTAATAAAACATCTTTTAAAATAGTAACCGGTACAAACCGGTACCCTTTCGTAAAATTCATAAAATCAACAGCCCACCTATGTGTATATTTGCTTAAATCAAAGCAATATATTCATATAAAGCATTAAAAATATGAAATCATGCAATTTACCTGCCTTACTACCCTTTTTGTAAATTTTACTCCTAGGGGTAAAATCATCTTTTTTCTTTATTTATCTAAGCCTCGATTTTCGTAAAAATTATTAGTTCGTTTACTAGATACTTAGATAAATTCTAAGCCCTGTAAATACCCTCAAAATATGTATAGGCATCTCTATGCACTTACAAAAGTCCCTTACCTCGATTCTCGTTGAGTCTGACCTTTCCACTGATGTCACGTCGCGCAGTCCGATCTACTCTCAATCCAATGCCCGGAACTGCGTATCAATATTCCTCAGGTCAGATATTATACAATTTAATTGTATTTCCTATTTTTTGGGCTTAATTTAAATCATTGGGACCATTTACCCCTATTGGGCCCGATTGCAACTTAATGGGCCTTAATCGGCCTTAAGCCCGTTTTCCACTTAATTTTCGCTTTATCGAGGCCTATTGGGCTCACTGGGCCCACTAATAATTTATTGGGCCTCGTTCCAGCTCTTGAATAGCTAAATTTAATATTTACGACAATTTATCTAATTTTTCATAATTTAATTCAATTTATGCGGAAATTAAATCAATATCACGCATAACGAGGTAATTATCGTAAATAAGGGTCACTTACCCGTGATTCCATGCTAATACGTAAATCGAGACTGTCTCGAGCCCTCGGTGGATGCCAATCGTCGAGCTACACAATTCCACAATTTTCTGGGTAAGTTTTCAGCCCAAAATTAATTAAATTAAATACTCTGAAATTTAAATCGGGTCAATTTCGACCACTACTGACTTACCCGAAGCTCGATTGCATCACAGGAATTTTCTCCAATTTTTTTCTCTTTTTCTTTTTCCCTTTTTTCTCCTTTTTCCCCTCTTTTTGGCTGAACCGGTTCAGTCCGGTTCGGACCGGTTCAGACAGCCGGTTCTCTTCGGTTCGGCCGGTTCACCGTCGGTTCACCACCTTGCCGGCCGGTTCTCTACCGGCTTCCACCGCCAGTGGCTCCGCAAGGCTGTCCGCATCTCAGATCTGGGCTTGGTTCGCCTCAACGTCGCCGAAAAATGGCCGGTCCGACCTGTTCTCCTCCGGCCGTCGGACCCATTTTGCTTTTTCGCCGTTTTCGGTGCCGTCCGCCAGTTTCGGTGGCTGCCACCACCACCAATCTGCTCACCATCGCCTGGGGAAGCTTCGGCTTGGGTCTATTGGGCCTGAATAGCGTCGGTCACCGGCGATTTTCTCTCCCCTCTCGATTTCGTTCTTTTCGCACCATTCGCCGCCGTTTGCTGCCGTTCGGGTCTCCAAGGGGTCGGTGGTGGGTCGGGCCTCGTCTGGCTTGCCTTCGCCGGCCTCCGTCGGCCGTCGTTCCGCCGGCAGGGGCTCGGCCCTGCTTCCATTTTCTTCGCGTTTCGCGATTTCGTCTTCTCTTCTTTTTTTTTTGTTTTATTAATTTTTTTATTATTATTATTATTATTATTATTTATTTTAATTATTTTACTATTAATTAAAATACATTAAAATACCCAAAATATCTCTCAAAAATTATTATTAAATTCTAAATTCTTTAATTTAATTTTATTTAATTTATTTATTATATTTTAACCCCTTTTTCGGGTATAATTTCTTCGTATTTTCGGGATATTGTCCCGAATGACTTTTTCGGTATATTTTTTGATTATTTTCGAGATTATTCTTCCGAACTAAAAATTTTGATTAATTTCAATAAATTAATATCTTGATCAATTTAACCCGAAATATATTTATTTCACTTTTATTGACCAAGATTTCTTAAATCCATATTTTAATTAAATTTTCTTATCGAAATTATACCGACCTTTTGGTCTTTTGACCATTTTACCCTTACACGTGTTCAGGATTAATTTAACCCGACTTCCTTCATACTTTCCCCATCTTTTCTTATTTAATTTTTGTATTTTAATTAAATTCGGGTCTTACAGAGACGCTCGACCGGATGAGCCCCTTCTCCAATAACTCCTGTAACTGCTTCCTTAATTCTTCCAACTCAACTTGAGCCATTCTGTACTGTGGATTGGATATCGGCTTTATACGAAGTACCAAATCTATGCAAAACCCCATCTCTATATCTCAAGGTAACCCTGGTATTTCATCCAGAAAGATATCTGAAAATTCCCTGACCACTGGGATGTCTATCAACTTCGGACATGCCTTATCCGTCTCAATCACATAAGTAATAAACCCTTCACATTATCCTTTCCACCATTAGTAACACAAATCATCATATTAACACACATAATTGATAAACATATTCATCTCTCGAATATCATGCATTAAAATCACACTCTTTTATTTATGATAAACATGTTCTTCATTTCATTTCACAAAACTTACAACAAGATTTTTTATCTCAGGAAACATCAATGTTTTAGCACTACAATCCATAACAACATGGTTCGCAGCCAATGAATCCATACGTAGGATTACATCAAAATCACTCATATTTAATAAAATTAAATTGATTGCAATTTCTTTACCTCCTATCCTCATCTTACAATTTCTATATACATGCTATGTCAATTGACTATCATTTATAGGGGCAGATATCATCAACATCTTTTCTAGCAGTCTGGAGTTTACATGCTTAAACAATTTACATGCAAAGGATGGAGATATAAAGGAATGCGTGACACCAGGATCAAACAATACAAATGCTTCTAAATCAAAGATTTGGATGGTTCCTTTAACTACATCCGAAGACTGATCCATAGTGTCCTGGTCCAATGCGTACAGTCGTCCTTTGCTCACACCCACTACCTGCTTCCCTTGTTCTTTAGCTGTAGCCCTCCTCATCGAAGCAGTTGTACCAACTGGAGCTTTCTCTGGCTCCTTACCCTTATGTGGGACTCTTTCTGTTATCTTTGGGTAATCCCGAATTATGTGCCCTGGTTTCCCACATCGAAATCATATTGCAGGAGGTCCATAGCATGGTCGAGTACCATGGTACCTACCACACTTACTACACTATTCTGTAGTAGGCCATGGCCCTCCAATCATAATTCCCTTAGCTAGAGCTATGGCCAGATACATGAGAGGATTACTGTCCTCTACCGGATCTCCTCAATTCTCGGCCTCTTCCTAGAAAACCTTTTACTTCCCTTATAACTAAAGCCCCTGTCCAGTACTGGTCTCTTCTTATCTTTATCCCTCACTTTACCAATCTTCCCAAACTCTGAGGCGATCTTATCAATGTCTTATTCACACAATTATGCCTTACGCACTGCCTCCTCATAGGTTGGTTTGTCCAAGGGAACCAATTTGGACCTGATGGTTGGTCTCAATCCATCCACAAACTTCTGGATCTTCTCTACCTCATTACCCAATCGTATTAGGATCATATCTGCCTAGGGAGATAAAGGTTGTCTCATACTCATCCACCGTCTTGCTCTCTTGGGTCAGTCCTAAAAATGCCATCTTCATCTTCCACTGTGCAGTATCCAGAACATACTATATCTGGAAAGCCCTCAAAAGTAGATCCCAACTGATCTCGGTATGTCAAGCTCTCAAAATAGGCCTGGTGGATTTTCACCAATGTTCTGTTGATCCCTTTAGCATGGATGTGGCAAATGCTACCATCTCGATAATAGTGCACTAAAAGAACCCATATAACTTCTCAATTTCATTTATCCAATCCTTTGCAGCTATTGGGTCCTTAACTCCACTGAAAGACGACGGTCCAAACTTTTGAAACTGCTGCAGTCTATCCAAATCACATCCATAAACCCAACCTCTACTGTCCTGTGGTATAGCAACAAGTGTAGGCAAATCCTTTGCGGGTGAGGGTATAGGTGTACCTGTCGTCTGAGATCTTTGGGCTGGCCATACTCATGCCTCAGGAGCTGCCGCCTGCTCAACATCACCCTGTGTAGTAGGAGTTTGTCTATCCCCAACTCCAATAAAGATTGAGTTACCAACTCAAAGATCATCTCTATGCTCTGCTCAATCCTCGTGAAGTGAGCCTCAGTACTCTCTGGTCTCTCTTTTGGACCCTGTGGAGCATGCTCAACCTCAGCCTCCACCTCAATCTCTTTCTAAGTCTCATGTGGTTTTCGCTCGACACTATCCCACGGCCTACATCTATGGCCTCTAGCTTGCGCTCTCGCCCCTCTACCGCGACTAGTGTTAGGCATAATGCTCAATTCCTTACATTCACATCAATTTCTTAGTCAACCCATCAACACACACACCATTTGTATCTAAATAAGCACATTAACATGGGGAAGTAATTTTCTAACTTATTAAGTATTTTAGACACCGACACATGTCAGACCAACTCAGCTCTGATACCAACTTCTGTCACGACCCTCAACTTACCAAAAATTATCACAAAGTTTTTCTTTTTCATACATTAT
This sequence comes from Firmiana major, assembly GCA_033439115.1. Lineage (NCBI taxonomy): Eukaryota > Viridiplantae > Streptophyta > Magnoliopsida > Malvales > Malvaceae > Firmiana > Firmiana major. The sequence continues at coordinate 24,643,143 of CM065912.1, forward strand.
TTATTATTCGTGCTTACCTTACCTTGATCGTGATAAGCTACACTCTCAACAGTTGGGTTGTGTATGAGTGTGTACCTCATCCAACCAAAACAATTTAATTTGCATTATAATTTAGAAGTAAACACTTGTATAAATAAATTAGAGTTGTTGTTTACATGTGTTTACATTACTTTACATCCCCAATGATTACATTGAAAATGCTACTATGCTATGGTAAGTTTAGATACAAAATCATACAAGTGTGTATACCTTACGTGATGGGATGCAGCAGATACCAAAAGGAAACCTCCAGTCGCCCTCACCCTATACTTAATGCTCTGTAGAGAGGGAAAAATAAGGGGGTGAGCAAACAACACGCTCAGTAAGGCAATCATGCGAACATGTAGATACTGTAATATCTATGTGATCGTGATGTCATGGTCAAAGCCATACAATTTCTCATTCACACCTCAAAAGTATTAGTTCATACTTGTGTTAATGGCATGTAAAGCAAATCATGCTATTAGTTCAGTGCACAAATCAAATTCAAATCATGAAAAACCATCATGCGTATTTCACAAATAAGACATGGAAAATCATCATGCGTAAATGCACTTTAAAGACATTATCAAACTTTCTCATCTCATAAAATCAACACTTGTCAGGACTCAGCCCCTCCCTCGGATTGTCCTGACCCATAAAACATTTCAAACATGGATTTTTCATAAAGCAAAGACATCTGAGATAGGCAATATAATAAGGGAAATCTCATCTAGGACTATAGTTATATCCTATGATCCTAAGCTACACGGATTAGGTGTACTGGGTATCACCACTATCTGCTTCCACACAGGAGGTGGGTCACGTCCAACCCGTCGGTCCATAGCAGAACTAAACATTGTCCGAAGACAGCATATCACAATCTCAACACGGTACAATGTACTCCATGCTACCTGCACAGTACAACGTACTCCGTGGACCCATATCAACACAACATGTCATGCCACATCTCAGAATGCACGTGCTACCCTCCTTAATCGGTGTGACACCCAATCTACCCGAAGCTCCTAACACGATTATCAACATGTCAAAAACCACGTGTGAGTAATCTCAAGAACGACAACAAGTATGGTGGACATCTAATGCGAGCTATGCTCCAATACCATGTCAAAACCAGTATAAAATTATCCATGTGAAAAACTAGTGTGAGCTAAGCTCCAGCACTCAGGCGTATAAAACATATCAAATCTCGTGCGAGTTATGCTCTAGCATGTTTTCATTCTCACGAAATCTATGTAGGTGGCCTATTTCTTTACAAAGCATGGTTTTAAACTAAATTAGATCATTTCTTTTGTAAATCTTTTCAAATGTTAGCCAACCTAAAAAGCAATAAAACAAGATTTTCAAAGCATCAAGCTTTTATTTTCATGCTCATTTCTCAAAAAACCCAACTCTTGTCCTTCAATCACCCATTTCATTTCCTATTACCACATGCGCACTAGAAAAACATTAAGCACCCAAATTGCGCATAAATATCTCTAAGAGTTCGCACAATTCCCTTAACTCATTTTACTCAGGGTGCGACTCTCTTCCTCTTAGCTTTTCATGTTTTTGGCTCTACTTGCTTCGGTGTATCCTCGGGAGCTACAATTCATTCATCAAACACTTGAGTTAATGTTGTTAACTCTCATTCAACTATGCATTTTACCCAATGCCTTAAATACTCATTTTACCCTTTTTGGGAAAGTCTCACAATTCATTCCATAACACCATCTTAAAATCATACCCACAACACCATTATCACCTTAAGGTATCCTATTTATTAATAATTCCAACACATTTCACTTTATCACACTAACCCATTTCTAGGTTATAATAGTTTCATTACATTTATAGATAGTTTCTACCATTAATAAGCACACCAATCAACTCCAAAATCAATAACTAAACAAATGTACTTGAGTTGGTGCTTTAGAAACTCACCTCTTTAGATTTCCTTCTTACTCCAAATGGAAATGCCCCATGTTCCTTAAATCCAACAAATGGGGAAATACCTTTAAGCTATGTTGCTCTTCTCTTTGATGTGAACAACTTTGTGTCTAATAGCCTTCCCTCAAATCTTTTTGAAAATGGGTGGATTTAGGAGTGAGAAAGCTAGGTTCTGGGTTGAAAATTGAAAGGAAATGGTTGTTCCCGTGAAATGCGGATTTTAACTGCTACTATTTATAAAATTGCTTGATGAGATCGATCTGTCGAGGGCTTGAGATCGATCTGGTCCTCTTAAAATCCCTTGTTTTCATGACATTTGAAGGCATGATATCGATCTCTCGAAAGATTGAGATTGATCTGTCTCACGCAGAGAGTTAAGGAGATCAATCTGACTAGGGAGGAGATCAATCTGCTCCAACCCGAGAGCTAAGGAAATCGATCTGCTTGCACTAAGAATCGATTCTCTCATACAGAATGTTTGGCATATCGATCTGGCCCCATTGGAGATCGATCTGCCCTGTTCATATTGCTCGAATAAGAGCATTTTGGCTCTTCCAGATCGAACTCTCATCCTATGAGATCAATGTGGCCTTCATATTTTCTAGATTTTTCTACAGATTTCTGCAGCAACTTATACCAAACTTCATACATTTTGCTACCATAGTCATTTTCTTATCTCGTCACCTTTGAGACTTGAAAATGACATCTATTCACACTTTATACATATTAAAACTTATGTGCATTCATTGTATAACCAAAAGTATACAACACAAAACCAAATGGAAGTATAAAGATTTACACCACTTATGCAACTTCATTCCATTTTACCACACTACTCATTTTTCATTCCACTCACATTCATCACGTACAAAAGTCCATTTGTTCATAGTTATACATAATGAAACTTGTACGTACATCCCAACTCTTATTACAAGTGTGTACAATGAATTTATGGACTTTACATCACTTATGCTTCACATTACAAATACATCACCATACCTATGAATTCATGATTAATTGGTCCAAAGTCATCCATATTATAATTCCATTTACATATTTACAAGGTTAAACATATATGGGGTCTCATAAGTATAATAGCCAGCATGGTGAAGCATGCTGATGTTGATAACACTTTTTTATGATGGTAGTTCACCAGCTTCAATTGTGCAGTCAACACAAAGGTACTGAAGAAGAAAGGTAAATGGTTGTAGAAAGACAATGGTGTTGGCTTGCCCTTTAATGACCTTAAGCCAATCTTCGAAAATGAAGTGGATTAGTTTTGGCTTTCGACCGAAAGGAGAATGAATGTTATAGAGCCAAAATCGATTGAGTTTCCTAATGGAGTGGCACGTGCAAAAAGGACGGAGGTTCCACGAGATAATAAGATGAAGGAGGCGAGGATGCATGGGTAACTCACTAGCACAGTCGTTGGTGATGGGAAAATCTAACGTTACCTCATCATCTTCATTGGTAAGACCCGAATCAGGTATACCAAAGACTCACGCTAGCAGTTGTTTGTCAATATAGAGAGATTTGGCAATGAAAAAAGTGTTAAATGCTATGGTCTGATAGAGATTTTTAGGAACGGTGACAATTTCAGCATTTGAAAAGAAGACGATATTGGGCAGAACAAGAGTATTGATTTTGAGAAACGAAAGCCACTGGTATTCTTGGAATTTTACGAGATACAAAAAATCAATGCGATCCAAAAAAGAGAAATCAATGGTGTGGCAATGTTTAATGGGTAATGTGGAGAAATGCTCATCAAACCGTTTACGTTTGGTCGGGGTTTGAAAGCATCGGCTAAACGCAGTGGGTGATGTGTTTATAGGAGATGGTCGTGGTGCTCTAGATGCTATGATTTTAGTTCGAGGCATTGTGTTTTAAGGATGTTAGGGAATATGAAAATTATGTTGGATTTAAGGGTTTCTAATCCTGCACAAAGAAATCTAAACTAGACAGATAATTACCCAAATCAAACAAGCCTATAAAACATATAAAATATGGATTCACTAACACCTAACAAGATTCAAGATGGGTTCACTAAGAATTTGAATAGTAAAGTGACAGGAACGAATAACATAGGCGAACAGGTCGATCTATGGAGAAACAGTAAAATTTTTTAAAAACAAATGTCGGGTCAACAGAACTAATCAGAGAAAAAATGAAATCAAATGAGGAAATCTTATCGAGAGAGTGATCACAGGGGTGAGAGACATAGAGGAAGAGAGGCATTTTTCGTTAGGGTTTTGGAGATTTAGGATTTGAGTTTCTAAAAATTTGGGAATTGGGCGACGCTTTATATAGCCAAGGGCTAAGAAGATCGATCTGTCGAGGAAAGAGATCGATCTTAGTTATCTAGTGTCTCTAAAGAGATCGATCTACTAGAGGTAGAGATCGATCTCTATTTCCTAGAGACTTAAGGAGATCTATCTGTTAGATTGTGAAGATCGATCTCAGTTATATAGAATCTTAAGGAGATCGATCTTAGTAATACAGAATCTTAAGGAGATCGATCTTAATGTATAAAAGATCAATCTCCTAGTCATGACCCGAATGTTATAGGTTATTCTGAGTAAACAAGATCAATCTATAATGAACAGAAAACGTTTGAAAACATGGTTGAAAAGAATTTGTAAAAACAAACTTAAATCAAACTCATCAAAGAGCATTCATTAGTCCTAATTCACCTCTAAGAACACAAAATCTTTCTTTGTCAAGGGGTTTGGTGAAAATATTAGCTACTTGATGCATTGTATCAATATATTCTAGAACAATATCCCTTTTATTCACATGATCTCTAAGGAAGTGGTGTCTAATTTCAATATGTTTAGTTCTAGAATGTTGAATTGGATTTTTGGAGAGATTAATTTCACTGGTATTATCACATTTTATGGGAATTTGTTTCATGTATATGCCATAGTCTCTCATTTGTTGCTTAATCCATAATACTTGAGCACTACAACTTCCAGCTGCTATGTATTCTGCTTCAGTTATGGATTGTGCTACACTATTTTATTTCTATGAGAACCATGAGATTAATCTATTCCCTAAAAATTGACAAGTACCTAAAGTGCTTTTCCTATCTATTTTGCATCCTCTAAAGTTTGCATCATAATAAGCATGAAGAGCAAAAGCAGAATGTCTAGGTTACCATAATCCTTGTAAAGGTGTGTCTTTATGATACCTAAAAATTCTTTTTATAGCTAGTAAATGAGATTCTCCAGGTTAGGATTGAAATTAGCACTCAAACACACACTAAACATAATATCAGGTCTACTTGCAGTAAGGTAAAGCAATGAGCCAATCATAGACCTATATAGTTTAGTGTCTACACACTTACCACTTTCATCCTTATCAGGCTTTATGCAAGTGCCCATTGGAGTTGCTTGAGGTTTGCAATTATCCATTCCAAATCTTTTGAGCAAGTCATTGGTGTACTTAGCTTGATTGATGAAGATCCCATCTTTAGTTTGCTTTACTTGAAGCCCCAAGAAGTATGTGAGTTCTCCCATCATGCTCATTTCAAATTCACCTTGTATAATATTATCAAACTCTTGACATAAGGATTCATTAGTTGATCTAAATATAATATCATCTACATAAACTTGAACTACTAATAAATCTTTATCCTTGGTTTTGATAAACAAAGTTGTATAAACTTTCCCTCTTGAAAATCCTTTTTCAATTAAAAACTTTGAAAGTCTCTCATACCAAGCTCTAGGAGCTTGTTTCAAACCATATAGCACCTTTGAGAGTTTGTAAACATGATTAGGATAATTAAGATCCTCAAAACTAGACGGTTGTTCCACATAAAGTTCTTCACTTATAAAACCATTCAAAAATGCACTTTTTACATCCATTTGATATAGTTTGAAGTTCTTATAACATGCAAAAGCAAGCACCATTCTAATGGCTTCTAGTCTAGCTACCAGAGCATAGGTTTCATCATAATCTATATCTTCCTCTTTTCTATAACCTTGAGCAACCAATCTAGCTTTGTTTCTTATAATGACACTATTTTCATCCATCTTTTTTAAATATCCATTTAGTTCCAATGATAAGGTAATCACTGAGTCTAGGAACTAAATTCCATATTTTGCTTCTCTCAAATTGATTTAATTCTTCTTGCATAGCTAAAAACTAATTGTCATCATCTAAAGCTTCATTGACATTTTTTGGTTCAATTTGTGATACAAAATCTATCTATTGACATACATTTCTAAGTGAGGATCTTTTTTTAACTCCTAGATTTGGATCACCAACTATATCAAAATCTTTAATATATTTAAGTTCTCTTGAACATCTAGGTTCTCTCTCTACATTTTCTTGCTCAATTATCTCTTCTTTTTTGCCAATATCATGATCCTCTAAACTATTGATATTATCTTTCACGCTTGAGGATTCTTCTAAGACTTCATTAAATATTTCTACATCCTCATCATTACTAAGGTTTCTAGTTGTGGCGTTTGATTCATCAAATATTACATGAATTAACTCTTCCACCATTAATGTCCTTTTTTGTAAACTCTATAGGCTTCAGAATTTAAAGAATATGCTAAGAAAATTCCTTTATCACTTTTAGCATCAAATTTTCCTAAATCATCTTTTCCATTATTTAAAGACAAAACATTTGCAACCAAAAGGATGAAAATAACTGATATTTGGTTTCTTTCCCTTGTAAAGTTCATATGGAGTTTTCTTTAAAATTGGTCTAACCATTGCTCCATTTATGATATAACATGAGATATTAATAGCTTCAGCCCAAAAATACTTAGGTAAATTATTTTCACAAAGCATTGTTCTAGCCATTTCCTCCAAAGTTCTATTTCTCTTCTCAACAACCCCATTTTGTTGTGGTGTTCAAGGAGCTGAAAAATTATGGCTAATTCCTTGATCATTGCAATATTCATCAAAACCAAGATTTTTGAATTCTTTGCCATGATCACTTCTAATACTAGTTATGGTATACCCTTTTCATTTTGAGCTATTTTTGAATAAGTAACAAATTTGTCTAAAGGTTCATTTTTCATATTTAAGAAAATTACTCATGTAAATCTAGTGTAATCATCTACAATTACAAATCTATAATGTTTACACCCAAGACTTGTGGTTCTAGTTGGACCAAAAAGATCTAAGTGAAGTAGTTGAAGTGGTATAGAGGTTGACACACAATTTTTAGGTTTAAACGATATTCTTTTATGTTTTCCTTTAACACAAGCTTCACAAATTTTGTCATTTTCATAGGACAGCTTAAGTAAATCTACAACAAGATCTCTTCTAGCTAGCTTAGATAATACATGCATGCTAGCATGACTTAGTCTCGTATGCCACAACCAAGGTTCATTTTCTTTACCAACCATAAAACATACATTTTCATTCCTAAGTTCATTCAAATATACAATATATATGTTACCTTGTCTATGTCCTAAGAAAAGAACATTATTTGATTTAGCATCAATCACGTGGTAATTTAAGCAATCAAAAACTACTTTGTAACCCTTGTCACAAAGTTGACTAATGCTAAGCAAATTATGTTTTAGTCCTCTAACAAGTAACACATTTTCTATAGAGAAAGAATCATTACTAATAGAGCCATTTCCCTCAATTTGGCGTTTGGAGTTATCCCCAAAAGTGACTTCTCCACCAGTCTTTTATTTTAAGATATTGAAATGACTTCTATCACTAGTCATCTGCCTTGAGTATCCACTGTCCAAGTACCAAGCTTCCTTTGTCTTTGCCTTGTAACAATGCTTAAGTTCCTATAATTATCATTAAACTTTTGTTTTAGGTACCCAAATTTTTCTTGGGTCCTTTGTAGTTAGTAGGCAAAAGTTTTGATCCTTTTGGGATCCATTTCATTATTAAATCAATGTCTTTTGAATTTACAACATTCTTTGGCACCCAAACCTTTCTAACTACTTTTCGTCTAAGAGTAGTTTTTCTAACCTTGCATTCTTTTGATAGATGTCCTCTTTTGTTACATAGTGAGCAAGTATGAGATAGATTATGTTTATTATGTTTACTCACTAAGAAGTTATTCAAATGAGTTTTTTTAATCGTGCCATTGTATCCTAAACCATTTTTATCAAAGAAGGCTTTTTGTGTTTCTAACATATGATCTAATTTTTGTTGTCCCATATAGAATCTAGAGAAAGAATTATGCAGGTTATTATTCTTTTCTTTTAAATCATTGATTTCTAGATTTGCACTTTCCAATTTCTTTTCCCATTCTATTTTGTCATTTATTAACTTTTCATTTTCTCTCTTTTGTTTAGATATCATATTTTTATATTTCAAGTTCATGCACTCAAATTCCATAGCAATATCATCAAAGGCATCATGTAACTCATCAAAAGAGTATTCATTAGATATATATTATACCTTATCATCTTCTAGAGCCATGAAGCAAATATTAGCTACTTCTTCCCTTCCATCATCATCGGAGCTGTCGCAATCACTCCATGTTGCCATCATTGCCTTCTTTTTTTTTAGTTTCTTATCATTCAATTTTTTTAGCAAAGCATAATCAAATTTAATATGATCTGGTTTTTTACATTCATAACATATAATAGTATCTTTCCTACTTGGCTCTCCTCTATTTTGTTCTCTCTTATGGATTCTCCTAATACCACAATTTCCTCTCATTCTCATAAATTTATTCAATCTTTTGGCAAACATTGGCATTTCAAAATCCTCTTCATCACCACTCTCATTTTTGTCCTCTTTTAATTCCTCATGAGTGGTAGATATTAGAGCTACTCCTACTTTCTTAGAAGGTTCTTCATTCATTTTCAGCTTCATTTCATAAGTGTGTAATGACCCTATCAATTCATCTAATGATAGTGAGTGAGGGTCCTTAGACTCCTCAATAGTAGTTACCTTGGCTTTCTAAGATTTTGGTAAGCATTTTAGGATTTTCTTCACTATCTCTATGTTGGAATACGTTTTGCCTAATGATTTGAGTCCATTAATTATATCACTAAATCTTGTAAACATGTCACTAATTCACTCATCTTGTTTCATTCTAAATAATTCTTAATCATGAGTAAGCATATCTACTTTAGTCTCCTTGACTTGAGTGGTGCCTTCATGTGTGATTGCCAACTTCTCCCAAATTTGTTTGGCATTTTCACAAGTGTTGACTCAATTATATTCATTAGCTCCTAATGTACAAAATAAGGTGTGCAAAGCCTTTGCATTCAATTGGGCAGATTTCATGTCCTTGAAATGTAAGACTCGAATTTAATTAAAATACGAAATAAATGAGTATTCGTGAAGGAAAGTCGGGTTAAATTAATCCCGAACACGTGCAAGGGCAAAATGGTCAAAAGATCGAAAGTCGATATAAATTCGAGAAGAAAAATTTAATTTAAACTAATGGATTGAGAAATCTTTGTCAATAAAGGTGAAATAAATTTATTTTGGATTAAATTGATCAGGATATCAATTTATTGGAATTAATCGGGATTAATCGAAATTTTTAGTTCAAAAAAACAATCAAAAAAAATATCGAAAAGTCATTCGGGACAATATCCGAAAAATACAGAGAAATTATACCCGAAGAAGGGTTAAAATAAATTAAATAAATTAAATAAAATTAAATAAATGAATTTAGAATTAAATAATAATTTTAAGGATATTTTAAGGGATATTTGGGTATTTTTAATGTATTTTAATGATTAAAATAATAATAAAAAAATAATTAATAAAATAAATGAAAAAAAAGAAGAAGAAAAAAAAGGAAATCTGAAAACGGGTCGGGGAGAGAGAAAGAGAAGCAGAGACGAAAACGAAGCCGAACCGAGGATTGCCGGCGAGCCACCACCGGCGACCCCTGTCCCAGGCCGCCTACTGGGAAAGGAAGCCCCTCACCCCGCGATCCTTTTGCCACCGGAGATGGGCGCCAAGGATGCCGGAGAACGTCGAAAAACGGAGGAGAAGGTCGCGGGAAAGAAATGGTCACCGGCGGTGAACGACGGCGATTCGGGCGGAACCGAGGCTAGATTCTGAAAGCCCAGGCGACGGCGGTTATTTTGAGACTGGTATCAACCGACGAAACGACGGGAATCACCGGCGACGACCAAGGGAAGAAATGGGTTTCCGACGGTCGAGGGAGAAGAGCCGAACCGGCGGCGTTCCGGCGACCCCGACCGAAACTGAGGGTAGATTCGTGCTGCGGACGACCTTGCGGAGCCATTGACGGTGGAAGCCGACGGAGAACCGATCGACAAGGCGGTGAACCGGTGAACCGGAGTGAACCGGGGTGAACCGGCGGGTCTGAACTGGTCCGAACCGGACTGAATCGGTTCAGCCAAAAAGAGAGAAAAAAAGGGAGAAAAAGGGAAAAAGAAAAAGAGAAAAAAATTGGGGAGAAATCTCGACGATGCAATCGAGCTTCGGGTAAGACAATAGTGGTCAAAATTGACCCGATTTAAATTTCGAAGTATTTAATTTAATTAATTTTAGGCTGAAAACTTACCCGGAAAAATTGTAGAATTGCGTATCTCGACGATTGGCATCAAACGAGAGCTCGAGACAGCCTCAATTTACGTACTAGCATGGAATCTCGGGTAAGTGATCCTTATTTATGATAATTTACATCGTTATGCGTGATATGAATTTAAATTCTGCATAAATTGAATTAAATTATGGAAATTTAGATAAATTGTCGTAAATATTAAATTTAGCTATTCGAGAGTTAGAGCGAGGCCCAATAAATTGTTGGAGGGCCCAATGAGCCCAATAGGCCTCGATAACGTGAAAATTAAGTGGAAAACGGGCTTAAGGTCGATTAAGGCCCATTAAGGTGCAATCGGGCCCAATAGGGGTAAACGGGCCCAATGATTTAAATTAAGCCCAGAAAATAGGAAATACAATAAAATTGTATGTTATCTGACCTGAGGAATATTGATACGCAGTTTCGGGCATTGGATTGAGAGCAGATCGGACTGCGCGATGTGACATCAGTGGAAAGGTCAGACTCGACAGGAAAATAAGGTAAGGGAATTCTACGGACTGCTAGAGGTAAACTTTACGCAATTTTAAGTTCATTGCAGTCTTTAAAAATTATCTGAAGGGTCTAGAGGTCAAATAATAATTTTAGTGCCCCGAATGGGCAAATTACCAAAATACCCTTGTTAAGGGTAAAAATTTACGAATTTAGGAAAACTGGGAGGAGCAAGAACAAGAGGTTTCTGCTCGTTCTGGAGACATTTTAATGCATGCATGAGTAGGCTGGCTAACCTTGAAAGAAAATGCCCAGCATTGCATACTTTCAACGATGAAATTGTTTTGAAAACTGTTTTGAGGAAACAAAGCCGCCTACGTGTTTTTATTTACATGTGACGTGCTAGAGTTTAGCTCGCACGATGTTTGATTTGTGTGATGCATGCATTAGTGCTGGAGCGAGAGCTCGCACTAGAGTTTTACATGCATAGGTGCTAGAGTATAACTCGCACCAGATTTCACATGCTTGTTCGTGACACGGTGCTAGAGTCTAACTCGCACCAGAATTTACATGATTTTCGTGAAAGGGTGCTGGAGTTTAACTCGCACCAGATTTTATAAGATTTTCATGTGATTTATATATAGAGTGCTAGAGCCTAGCTCGCACTAATTTTACTGGATTTATGGAGTAGCGTTGTCTGCCCTTGGAGTCAGCCAAAAGGCCCAACAGGCTCAAAAGACCTCTTAAGTGGGGTGAGAGTGAGGGATGAGGTTGGCGGCCTTGTGGGGATGTAAAGCGGGCTCTGCCAGTTTTACTTGATTTGATGAGAGTGCTGAGCATCGCTCGCACTGATTTTTATGAGAACATGCGATGAGTCGTGCTTGGAGCATCGGGTAGACTGTGTGTCACCGATTAAATAGGCTCGCACGTGCATTTTGAGACATGGCATGAGTACTGAGATATGATATAAGAAACAAAACCTCTCTGTGGGAAGCAGGCCATTTGGGCTGGAGTACCTAGAGCGGTATGGGTCCATGGAGTACGATGTACCGTGCAAGTAGCATAGAGTACGATGTACCGTGTGGTATCTTTGTGATACGGGGTATCTTCGGATACGGTATCTTTGTGATACGGGGTATCTTCGAATACGGTATCTTTGTGATACGGGGTCTTTTCGGATACGGTATCTTTGTGATACGGGGTATCTTCGGATATGGCATCTTCGAATGCGTGGGATCGGATAAGACTGGCGGGTTGGATTGACCTACCTCCCGGACGGTTCCCGATCAGGGTGAGATCTCGTACACTAGGATCCGTGTAGCTAGAGAGACTCACGAGGACACACATAGCCATAGTCTTGGTTATTGCTGATATACAGATGTTGCCTAGTCTCGCATGTCGATGATTTTGATGAGATCAAATCGGGTTTTAAATTAAATGTGCATGATGGTTATTTCCATGCTTTTTAAACCCATATGTGATGTAAACGGATTTTCATGATTTTGTGTGAGTCAGGATCACCCGAAGGAGGGGTCGAGTCCTAACTTTACTATGAAATTTTAAACGAGAAAGATATGATTTTGAATATAATTGCATGTTGAATTTTTTCGTGCAAATGTGTTTTACATAACATCATAACTCATATCATCTGTTTTTAAATGTGTGGAGAAAGGGTGGTTTATGCATGGCACTACATTCATGTAGGTAGTATGGTTACCTACTTGTTCGTAGGATTGCCTTACTGAGCTTGATGTGCTCACCCCTTTCATTTTCTCCCACAGATAATCTCCAGTAGACGTTGAGACGACTCAGTACTGCATTTCGGATATTCGCTGCTGCCCATCATTCAAGGTATATACACTTGTACAAATTGTATCTAAATAAGCATAGCACAGTAACATGTTTGTAAGTGTCTCTAAGGGATGTATAAATATTGTAGACATTTTATAAATGACTGAGAGAGAATTAAGTTATATGGTAAATGTAAGGTGGGACTGGCATTGACGCACAGCCCAATTTGTTAGTGGAGTGTGGTCACGATCAGAGGACAAGTAAGCCATGAAAGAAAATAACAAAACGTAAAAAATTAACTCTGATTTTTGGGTAGTTTGGGTCGTGACATGTTTGGTATCAGAGCCGAAATTGGTCTGATGTGTGTGAGTGTCAGTAATTAGGTATTACATCCCCGTGTTACTGTGCTTGGTTAGATACAATAGTGTATATCGAGATGGGTTTTGACTAAGAAATGGTTGAGAATACAGGAATGCCTAATATGAGTCGCGTTAGATGAGATAGTGCACGAGGCAGAGGTCATAGAGGTAGACTTGAGTCTGCTAAGTTGTGCTGAGTTGACCTGTGAGAATCAGGATGAGATTGAAATAGAGGTTAATGTTGAGCATGCCTCTCAGAGTCCGACAGATTGATTGGATAGTATTGAGACACGCTTCGCGAGATTGGAGCGGAGTGTGGAGATTATTGTGAGGAGCTAATTGCTCAGATTATGTATTAGATATGAGGGCGCAGCGGAGCATTGGTGGAAACCCCCTCGACCCATCTTAAGTGTTAAACATCCAGAGCTGACGTGAGAAATGTTTATGGATGTATTCCGGTGATAGGATATCCCGGACATGATTTAAAGGAAATTATGGATAAAAGTCCTTACTCTGACCTAGAAGATTTGATTTATTGAAGAGTATAATTTATGAGTATAAAAACTCAATTATATTCCTGGGCAGATATTACCTTGACACTATGAACAAGTGACAGTCGAGATGTCTAAAAGTTTATGGAAGGGCTCAGATTGTTAATTAGAGTCCAATTGGCCCCGTGAGATATTACCTATACAGAGGCAGTGCGCAGATTTACAGTTGGGTAAATAAGAACATGAATTGCACGCCTCTGAGATTGGGAAAGGTAGTGAGGGCTGAAATAGAGACGGAAAAGAGAATCGAGAAATGATGGAGATGTTAAAATGGAAAAATGGTAATTGTAAAAGATTTAATTTGATGAGTCATGGAGTAAGATAATTGGTAAGGCCCCAGTGCATCCAATTTTGACACTCTTGAGGGGCATTGTAATTGGAGGACCCCGACCTGCTACGAAGCAGTGTAGCAGTGTAAGCACTGGAAGCAGTGTGGGATGTGTGGTAGATACCATGGAAGGAGGGTCTATACCTACACTGTATTGATGAAAATGGCCGTTAAGTGTGGTAAGACGGACCATTGGTTTTGATCGCACAGAGTTGGGCGAGATCGCCCCACAGAAAAGTAAAGAGACAGAGAAAAACTTCGTTAGTATAGCTGCAACGAAAAGGGAGGCCATAGCCGAAAAGAAAAAGGGAAAGTAGGCTGTTGGACGAAGGCGAGAGGATGTCTTGGACCAGGACACTATTGATGTTTCATGGATGTGGTGTAAGATACCACACTGTTATGAATAATGAAGTACATATGTTCACTGATCCTGGTGCCACACATTTATTCATACCGCCTTCATTCGCATATAAGTGAGTAAAAGGCATGAATGCCTACATCATTGGGCACAATACGAATAAATGAGTACCCCAATAGAGGAGGATTAATTAACGGAATATGGATATGGAGATTTTAAGTTGAAAACAGGGGTGAAAATATCACTGAAAAGTATACTGTAAGTGTTGACAAGTGATAAAAAAGGGGTGCAACAGTTGAAATTAAAGGAGTAAAGGATTGTACTCACGGAATGAATAATGAAAGAGATTTGTCATGAGGGATATACGAAAGGAGATAATCTTTAAGATAAGATAGATCCTAAATACAAGATGTATTGGAGTAAGAGACATATTCTAGGTAAGGAATACCCTTAATATGCGAAGTAATTAGGATTAAAGCAATTAGTAGCGAATACAAATTGTAACCACATGGACTGATTTGTAAAGTAATTGTGGTTAAGTCTGAAGGTTAATAAAGGTATTTCAAAATACCTCCCCGCCTGAAGACTTGACAGCGTCTAAAAGTATATATATAACCTATAACATGAAATCGATCGTCGTAATAAATACCTTTAGCATTAGGATACCTTTACTAAGACGATAAGAATATTAAAATTTGACAAATCATAAAGGTTATCATAGTAAAAATTTAATAAGAGCCGTTAAGATAAGAAAAGGAAATGACGCAGGTTAGTACCTGAAAACGTAAGCGATTTTGAAGGATATTATACGCTTATGTGTAAATAAGTCAAGGATTGGACCGATTTGTAATCATCATTATTAATGATATGATGGGTGTAGTTAAAGCCCAGGGCAAAATTGTAAGCAACAATTGGAAAATGGTTTTTACAAATGCATTGTTGCGAGTTCTCAAAATGGTATACCTTGTTGACACGTTGAACTAAGAAAAACGTGGTCTTTGAATGAGATGATAAATAAGATGATAGATGTGACATGAATTTCGGTGTAGTGAAGTATGAACTGACCACCGTGATTAATTTCATCATAACCAACAGCTCAAGAGGTTCTCTGTGAGATCTGAGAATTTCAGACATATTTTATTGATGTAATAAGAATTCGAAGTGTAATTTATTGAGCTAAGTAAATTGTGGGAATTATAATTGGAGATTTATGTGTTAAGTGTGTAAAATGAGCATGAAGTAGGAGGACAGATCGATCTGGGAGAAGGATAGATCGATCTGGTGAGTTAAAAATGACGAGGAAGGGGAAATTTGAGGAGCAGATCGATCTCCAATGGAAGAGATCGATCTCCTTATGAATCTGTTTGAGAAAGGATCGATCTCATGAGGAAGAGATCGATCTCCAAATGATTCTGTTTGGGGAGAAGATCGATCTCCTTAGGAGCAGATCGATCTCCAAAGGCTTCTGTTTGGGGAGAAGATCGATCTCCTTAGGAGCAGATCGATCTCATAAAGCCATAAAGAGATCGATCTCACCCCTCGACAGATCGATCTCCTAGGCATAAAATTACCCAGATCGTCCCCAAATTTCAAACGCAGATCGATCTCATCAAGAGGCAGATCGATCTCCTACCTCCAGTCTATATAAGGAACCCGTGTTTTCTCTGCAATTTCACTTTCTCTCTCTCTTCCAAAACCCATTTCCACCGAAAACCTAGTTTCTCACTCCTCCAAATCACCCATTTTCGGCCGAATCAGCTGTTGTGGTAAGAAGGAAAGTTGTTCCTCATCAAAGGGAGAACAACATACTTGGAAATCAAAGGACGAATCGGATCGAGGCATGAGTTGTGTGTCTCACAAGCTTTGGGTAATTTCTAAACATCGATCTTGATATTTGAGCTGATTTTGATGTTATTGGTGGTTGTAATTGTGTTGAAATAGTTGAGAAATGATTAGGGATTGATGAATTGCAATGTGGTTGGAGTAATGTAGATATTCGGTAATTTTGAGAAATC
The DNA here is from genome assembly GCA_033439115.1 of Firmiana major. Classification (NCBI taxonomy): domain Eukaryota; kingdom Viridiplantae; phylum Streptophyta; class Magnoliopsida; order Malvales; family Malvaceae; genus Firmiana; species Firmiana major. Next base: position 24,659,463 of record CM065912.1, read on the forward strand.
GAGCTATAAATGGAAATATAGACAATGTGGAGAATTAGCCTAGATAATTGGCATGAGGAATGTAGGACATTGAGATATTGAAAATGAGGTTGTAGTTTAGGGTTGAGTTACGAGAATCGAGAGATTTGAGGAGTTATGAGCAATTATGCTCGATTTTGAGAATTGAGGTTTATGTGATGTTGAGTATTGATGTTTTAACATCGTTTGGACAGCTCGGGAGTTCCAGAGTGCAATGCGAGGCTAGTCCATGATACGGGGGAACGATTGCACTATACGAGGTGCAAAGAGGTAAGGGAAATCTAAACCATTTGTGTATGTGAATTGCAAACTGTTTTAGCATGATTTGTGGTTTATAAAACAAGCATGTTGAGTGTTTTGTGTTGAGATTAAATTGCACACGATTTTATAGCCGGTTGGAGCCCAATGTTTTATGAGTTTATAACTGGGCTCTACGTTAAGGCAATATTGTGATTTGAGAAATGTGTGCGTGTGCTTTGCCGGTTGGAACTCGATTTTATTACGTTTTGTGTTGAGTACAAAACGATTTCAAATGAGTTTTATGAGAGAAAACCATTACGAGTTCTACGTGAAGGCAAACCTGTCTTATATGATAAGACTTGGGTGTGTAGTTGTGAGTACACACCGGGCATTGCTCTGGTAGCATGTAAGCCCGAATTCTTCTCCGTTCTGGTAACGTGAGAATAACCTATTCGGTGGCTGTGCCACGTTATACCCCATTGGTGGCTGTGCCACGTTATACCCCATTGGTGGCTGTGCCACGTTGAGAAACCCTATTCTGTGGCTATGCCACGTGAGAAATTAAACCAGTGGCTTTGCCACGTGTGTTTTGTGGCTATGCCACGCGAGAAAATAATTCAGTGGCTTTGCCACGTGTGTTTTGTGGCTATGCCACGCGAGAAAATAATTCAGTGGCTTTGCCACATGTGTTTTGTGGCTATGCCACGCGAGAAATTAATCTGTGGCTATGCCACGTGAGAATTTAAAACAGTGGCTTTGTCACGTGTGTTTTGTAGCTATGCCACGTGAGAAATTAAATCAGTGGCTTTGCCACGTGTGTTTTGTGGCTGTGCCACGTGCATTATTTTTACTGTGATTTTATCACGTATTTGAGAAAGCGTTTATCGCGTTGTTTTCACATGCTTTGTTAATGCTCTAGAGTGAGCCTTTTACTTCATGTTTTCACATGACTTGACATGTGAGAGTGTCGTTTTGAGTACTTTCATGCTATGGTTTTCAAATGAGTTTCACATACAAATAAATGTTTTGTGATGTGCATTTTGGTTTATGAAATGAGTCCCCTACCCCCCTTACTGAGCGATTTAGAAGCTCACCCTGTTTTTCTTCCCCCCCAGAGTTCTTCAAGTGAATAAGGACTTCCCTGCGACGTACGGAGTAGTGGCTAGTGGAGGATTCGAGCTCCAGGCCATATATATTGTATCTTGAGGTATATTTTATCTTTTCATGTACCCAGACTATTATTGTAATTGCAGACACTTGTTGTACAACATTATATGGGATGTATTAGGATTAATTAACTTGGAATTGAGTATTTGTATACGGTAGAATATACGTTATATTATGTTGAGATCCTGAAGCATGATAATTATGATGATGTATGACACTGCACAGGAATGCACTCTTAATTGTGAATTAATGAGAAAAAAGTTTTAAATTAGCCCTATTTTCCACATTTTCGGGGCGTGACAGAGTTTTCTTGGTATCAGAGCTTAGGGTGTCTAGTACTGTCAGTGTCGGTTAAGTGAAATAGAATACATCCTAAGTGTCTATAATAGTCTGGTCATGAACTGAAATTGAGGATTAAGATTTCAATCGATTGTGATATGTACGCGCAGGAGACGAGTTGAGATAGAGAATGAGTAAACGACGAGGTCATTCGAGGAGGCAGGCAGAGTCCCCTCCGCCACCTGTCCCACAACCAGAGAGTCCTAACTCTCGATTTAATCGGATTGAGACCAATGTGAGGCAAGGTTTTGAGCAAATGGCAGCGTTATTCGCGCAACACTTTGGAGTTAATGCCTCGGATACTACCCCTACACCACCACAAGGACCTCCCATACCCCCAGTGCCTCCCGTCACTCAGCCTGAGGATAGAAGCATGGTCCGACTAAGGGATTTTCTGAAGATGAATCCACCCGCATTTAAGGGAAAGAAGGATCCTACGGAGGCTGAGGAGTGGTTGACGGAGTTAAGGATTATATTTGATATCCTGGGGTGCACCGATGCTGAGAGGGTCAGTATGAGTGCCTATATGCTGAAGGGGAGAGCTCGAGATTGGTGGAGTACTACCCAGGGTATTTTGATGTCCCACTATGGTGTGATTGGTTGGAAAGAGTTTCAGACAGCTTTTAGGACCCAATATGTACCACGGGCCGCTCAGAGAAAGAAACAGGTCGAGTTTTTGAGTTTGGTACAGGGTGACATGTCTGTGGATGACTATGAGAGCCAATTCACAGCGCTATTGAGATATGACCCAGAGACCTTCAAGAGTGAAGAGCTCCGCACAGAGAAGTTTGTGTATGGGTTGAAGCCCGTCATTAGAGATAGATTGATAGGGCTATGCATTACTGAGTTTGGAGATGCTCTGAGACGAGCACAAGAGATTGAAAGAGGGATTGAGATGGTACAATCCCAGAATGAGCTCAGAGCGGTGAATAGAGATAAGGGCAAGAGGCCAGCACTTTTCCAAACAGAGGCTCGGAGAGGTTCCTTCAGAAGAGGAAGGATTGAGGTGCAGAGGGACAGATTAGAGAGACCTAGAGCCTATCCTATTATCAAGGAGACCCCTCGATATGTCAAGCCAGAGACGAGGTTTTGTAGAGACTGTGGCCGATCGCATGAAGGAAGTTGTACTGGGTCGATCCATGGATGTTTCAGATGTGGTGACATGGGTCACAGAGTGAAGGACTGTCCCCAACCTCAGATACCACATGCTCCGGAGCCCACTAGACAACAGCCTCAGAGAGTGGATCCCCGGAGACGGGCCACTGCGGCAGAGAAAGGGAAGAAACCTGTGGCACAGGGACGAGTGTTTGCCCTGGATAAGGAGACCGCAGACGCTTCGGCAGAAACTATAAGAGGTACACTCTCTGTCTATAATTATGAGGCTCATGTGTTGATTGATTCAGGATCCACGCATTCGTTTATTTCTGAGCATTTTGCATGTAGATTAAACTTGAAGTTTGAACCTCTGAAATATATACTACATGTAAATACCCCTATGCGTGAATCCCAAAGAACTGAGTTAATCTGTAGAGGATGTGAGATAAAGGTGGGAGATAGAGTGATGTTAGCAGACCTAATCATGTTGAATGTACATGGGTTTGATGTAATTCTGGGGATGGATTGGTTGGCAACCAATCGAGTGAGTTTAGACTGCTACACTAAGATTGTAACTTTCTCCCTACCTAAACCTTACAGTGTACGATTGAGATATTGAAGGAATAAATATGTGGAATTCTAGTAGTAATTTGAGAATTTTAACATTATTTTGGAGAATATTAAATATGATTATTCCTGTGAAGGTTATGAGACACTCATCTCAGACGATGAGCGGGAACATCCGAGGATTGAGGATATACCTGTGGTTAGTGAATTTCTGGATGTTTTCCCAGATGAATTGCCAGGTTTACCACCAGAGAGAGCTAGAGTTTACCATTGATTTGGTACCAGATACTCAGCCGATCTCTAAACCTCCTTACAGGATGGCATTAGTGAACTTGAGGAATTGAAGAGACAACTACAGGAGTTATTGGATCAAGGGTTTATTAGACCCAGTGTTTCGCCGTGGGGAGTGCCAGTACTTTTTGTTAAGAAGAAGGACGGTAGTCTCAGATTATGTGTAGACTACCGGTTGTTGAATAAAGCCACGGTGAAGAATAAATACCCACTACCCAAGATTGATGATCTACTTGATCAGCTGAGAGGGGCATCAGTCTTTTCTAAGATGATTTGAGATCGGGCTATCACCAATTGAGGATCAAGGAAGAAGATATTCCAAAGATGGCCTTCAGGACAAGGTATGGCCATTACAAATTTCTAGTGATGTCCTTTGGATTGACGAACGCCCCTGCAGCATTTATGAGATTGATGAACGAGGTGTTTAGAGACTATCTAGATAAATTTGTGATAGTCTTTATTGATGATATCCTGGTGTACTCTCGGTCGTATGAGGAGCATGCACAGCATTGGTGGTTAGTACTTCAGATACTCCGAGATAAGCAATTATACGGAAAGCTTAGTAAGTGTGAGTTTTGGTTGAACCGAATAGCTTTCCTTGGGCATATAGTCTCAGAGGAAGGAGTATCAGTGGATCCGAGTAAAATAGCAGCTGTGCTTAATTGGGAGAGACCGAGGACAGTGACTGAGGTACGAAGCTTCCTTGGTTTGGCAGGGTATTACAGAAGATTTGTGGAAGGATTTTCAAGGATTGCCGCTCCTTTGACTAAGCTCACGCGTAAGGAGACTCCGTTCATATGGACTGATCAATGTGAGCTCAGTTTTCAAGAGTTAAAGAGGAGATTAACAGCGGCACCTATGTTAACTATCCCTGAGGGATCAGGAGGATTTTCGATGTATAGTGATGCATCTCACCAAGGATTGGGGTGTGTGCTTATGCAACACGGAAGGGTGGTCGCATATGCATCGCGACAGCTGAAAGACCATGAGCGAAATTACCCCACGCATGATTTGGAGTTAGCCACTGTGGTATTTGCTTTGAAGATCTGGCGACATTACTTATATGGGGAAAGATTCCAGATCTTCACTGATCATAAGAGTTTGAGATACCTCTTTGATCAGAAAGAGTTAAACATGAGACAAAGGAGATGGATGGAACTCCTTAAGGATTATGACTGCGAGATTCTTTATAATCCGGGTAAGGCGAATGTGGTTGCTGATGCCCTGAGCAGGAAGAGTATGATATCTGCTATGATGATCAGGGAATGGGATTTGTTAGAGCAGTTCGTCGAACTTCGGATCAGAGTTAAAGAGGTAGAGACTGGATTTTTGGCTAGCCTGCGGATAGAGCCCAGGATCATGGATCAGATTAGAACTGGGCAGCGCAGTGATCAGAGATTGATATATATGGTTAGCCAAGCTGAGCAGAGTTCGCAGTCGGATCTCACCATCAGTGAGGATGGATTATTGAGGTTCAGAGGACGGATTTGTATACCGGACGATGATACCCTGAAGAGACAGATACTGAGAGAATCCCACTGCTCGCGATACACCATGCACCCAGGGAGTACTAAGATGTACCGAGACTTGAGAAAGGTGTATTGGTGGAGTGGTATGAAGCGAGATGTGGCAGAGTATGTGGCCAGGTGTTTAGTATGCCAGCAAGTGAAAGCTGAGCATCGGAAGCCCGGAGGACTACTACAGCCCTTACCTGTACCTACATGGAAATGGGAGCATGTCACTATGGACTTTATTATGGGTTTACCGAGGACCCGAAGGGGTCGTGATGCGATATGGGTCATTGTGGATAGATTGACCAAGAGTGCCCACTTCCTTGCCATCAAGAGCACAGATACTATGGATGCCTTAGCTGAACTGTATGTTAGCGAGATAGCTAGATTACATGGGGCTCTAGTGAGGATTACTTCTGATAGAGATTCCCGGTTTACTTCCAGATTTTGGACCCAGTTTCAGGAGTCCATGGGATCTCGATTGAGTTTTAGTACCGCCTATCATCCTCAGACAGATGGTCAGTCAGAGAGGACTATTCAGACCCTGGAGGATATGTTGAGGGCGTGTACGATGGATTTTAAGGGATCATGGGTCGATCACCTGCCCCTAGCAGAGTTTGCATACAATAACAGCTATCATGCGAGTATTGGAATGGCACCTTTTGAGGCTCTATATGGTAGGAGGTGTAGATCCCCTGTAGCTTGGGAAGAAGTCGGTGACAGAAAGATAAATGCCCCCGAGCTTGTTGAGCAAGTCGTACAGAGTGTGAAACTCATATGTGAGAGGTTACGGGCTGCACAGAGTAGATAGAAAAGCTACGCGGATGAGCATAGACGGCCACTTAAGTTTGATGTTGGTGATGCAGTATTTCTGAGAGTATCACCGAGCAAGGGTATCATGCGATTTGGGAAGAAAGGGAAGTTGAATCCTCGATACATAGGACCATTCGAGATTCTTGAGAGAGTGGGAGAGGTAGCCTACATATTGGCATTACCCCCACAGATGTCCGGAATACACGACGTTTTTCATGTGTCTATGTTGAGGAAGTACCACCCGGACCCTTCCCATGTCATAGAGTATGATGAGATGGACATACAGGAGGACATGAGCTACACTGAGGAACCCGTCCGGATTCTCGATAGAAAGGAGAAGGTACTGAGAACCAAGAGCATCCCATTAGTGAAAGTTTTGTGGAAACATCACTCAAGGGAAGAGGCAACCTGGGAACTAGAGAGTCTCAAGAAGGAGAAATACCCCCATCTATTTTGACTAGTTGAGTTGAATTTGGAGGACCAAATTCTTTTTAAGGTGGGGAGGATGTGAGATCTGAGAATTTCAGACATATTTTATTGATGTAATAAGAATTTGAAGTGTAATTTATTGAGCTAAGTAAATTGTGGGAATTATAATTGGAGATTTATGTGTTAAGTGTGTAAAATGAGCATGAAGTAGGAGGACAGATCGATCTGGGAGAACGAGAGATCGATCTGGTGAGTTAAAAAGGACGAGAAAGGGGAAATTTGAGGAGCAGATCGATCTCCAATGGAAGAGATCGATCTCCTTATGAATCTGTTTGAGAAAGGATCGATCTCATGAGGAAGAGATCGATCTCAAAATGATTCTGTTTGGGGAGAAGATCGATCTCCTTAGGAGCAGATCGATCTCCAAATGCTTCTGTTTGGGGAGAAGATCGATCTCCTTAGGAGCAGATCGATCTCATAAAGCCATAAAGAGATCGATCTCACCCCTCGACAGATCGATCTCTTAGGCATAAAATTACCCAGATCGTCCCCAAATTTCAAACGCAGATCGATCTCATCAAGAGGCAGATCGATCTCCTACCTCCAGTCTATATAAGGAACCCGTGTTTTCTCTGCAATTTCACTTTCTCTCTCTCTTCCAAAACCCATTTCCACCGAAAACCTAGTTTCTCACTCCTCCAAATCACCCATTTTTGGCCGAATCAGCTGTTATGGTAAGAAGGAAAGTTGTTCCTCATCAAAGGGAGAACAACATACTTGGAAATCAAAGGACGAATAGGATCGAGGCATGAGTTGTACGTCTCACAAGCTTTGGGTAATTTTTAAACCTCGATCTTGATATTTGAGCTGATTTTGATGTTATTGGTGGTTGTAATTGTGTTGAAATAGTTAAGAAATGATTAGGGATTGATGAATTGCAATGTGGTTGGAGTAATGTAGATATTCAATAATTTTGAGAAATCGAGCTATAAATGGAAATATAGACAATGTGGAGAATTAGCCTAGATAATTGGCATGAGGAATGTAGGACATTGAGATATTGAAAATGAGGTTGTAGTTTAGGGTTGAGTTACGAGAATCGAGAGATTTGAGGAGTTATGAGCAATTATGCTCGATTTTGAGAATTGAGGTTTATGTGATGTAAAGAGGTAAAGAGGAAGTGCAATGCTTGTTTTATAAACCACAAATCATGCTAAAACAGTTTGCAATTCACATACACAAATGGTTTAGATTTCCCTTACCTCTTTGCACCTCGTATAGTGATAAGACTTGGGTGTGTAGTTGTGAGTACACACCGGGCATTGCACTGGTAGCATGTAAGCCCGAATTCTTCTCCGTTCTCGTAACGTGAGAATAACCTATTCGGTGGCTGTGCCACGTTATACCCCATTGGTGGCTGTGCCACGTTGAGAAACCCCATTGGTGGCTGTGCCACGTTATACCCCATTGGTGGCTGTGCCACGTTGAGAAACCCTATTCTGTGGCTATGCCACGTGAGAAATTAAACCAGTGGCTTTGCCACGTGTGTTTTGTGGCTATGCCACGCGAGAGAATAATTCAGTGGCTTTGCCACGTGTGTTTTGTGGCTATGCCACGCGAGAAAATAATTCAGTGGCTTTGCCACGTGTGTTTTGTGGCTATGCCACGCGAGAAAATAATTCAGTGGCTTTGCCACGTGTGTTTTGTGGCTATGCCACGCAGGAAATTAATCTGTGGCTATGCCACGTGAGAATTTAAAACAGTGGCTTTGCCACGTGTGTTTTGTGGCTATGCCACGTGAGAAATTAAATCAGTGGCTTTGCCACGTGTGTTTTGTGGCTGTGCCACGTGCATTATTTTTACTGTGATTTTATCACGTATTTGAGAAAGCGTTTATCGCGTTGTTTTCACATGCTTTGTTAATGCTCTAGAGTGAGCCTTTTACTTCATGTTTTCACATGACTTGACACGTGAGAGTGTCGTTTTGAGTACTTTCATGCTATGGTTTTCAAATGAGTTTCACATACAAATAAATGTTTTGTGATGTGCATTTTGGTTTATGAAATGAGTCCCCTACCCCCCTTAATGACGATTTAGAAGCTCACCCTGTTTTTCTTTCCCCCCATAGTTCTTCAAGTGAATAAGGACTTCCCTGCGACGTACGGAGTAGTGGCTAGTGGAGGATTCGAGCTCCAGGCCATATATATTGTATCTTGAGGTATATTTTATCTTTTCATGTACCCAGACTATTATTGTAATTGCAGACACTTGTTGTACAATATTATATGGGATGTATTAGGATTAATTAACTTGGAATTGAGTATTTGTATACGGTACAATATACGTTATATTATGTTGAGATCCTGAGGCATGATAATTATGATGATGTATGACACTGCACAGGAATGCACTCTTAATTGTGAATTAATGAGAAAAAAGTTTTAAATTAGCCCTATTTTCCGCATTTTCGGGGCGTGACATTCTCAGTGAGTATGGATACTTCAAAGTTATGAAAGAGATGTGTATTGATGTATAATGGGAAGATAGTCAATTATGGAGTCAGACAACTCCTTGATCATGAAATAAACTATCTGACCCATGATTTAAAGTTGGCAACAGTATTTGTACCGAGGATATGGTAATATTATGTACATAATGAGAAATTTTGGGTATGCACTGATTATAAAGCCCCAAGTATCTGTTTTCACAGAAAGAGGCGAATATGAGAATACATAGTGGGTCAGAGCTTCTGAGAGATTTTGATTGTAAAAATTATACCACCCAGGAAAGGCTAGTGTGACGGCTGATGCCTTGAGTATAAAAAGCCTCAGGACGGTACCACATATGATGGTCAGGGAGTGTGAGCTGCTAGAGCAGTTATGAGCCTCAGTAGTGATGTGATCCCTTCTGATGATGACAGTGATTGTGTGACAGCTAGCCTGATGATTAGAATCGGATGAGAGTGCCCGGATTTGCCAGGCTTAGCGTGATGATCGGCATGGTGTCGATAGTATGGGTCAGATTCAGAAGGAGACAGTGACAGAGTTCACAGTGAGTGATGATGAGTTACTGAGGATTCAGAGACAATATGAGTGCTCCCCAGGACCACAGTTGATGAGTTACTGAGGATTCGGGATATACGGTTGATGGGCCCTAACGGTATATATCCACAAGTGCACGGGTCGTACAAGTAATAATGGGATTTGAGTCCCGAGTTATCGTCCCACAGAGAAGTTGACTAGCCTAATTAAGTACCGGTTACTTTTACCCTAAGTATATTCTAGCAAATTATGAAATTAAGGGGGTGATCTACATAGCTAGAATTGAAAATACCGAAAGCAATAAAATAATAAAACTATAAAATAAAGGAAATAAAAACGAGCAAAATTACTTACAGTGCTCCACACAATTAAAATCGAAAACTTACAAAAGAAATTAAAACAGTTAAAACTAATTAACGCAATTAAAATAAAATGCAAATATGAAAATAACAAAACAAGATTAATTAAACTAAAATTAAACTAACCTAAAAATGCAATTAAACTACTTAATCAAATGCAATTTAAAATAACCTATGATTTAATGAAATAAATTTACCCCTAATCTAATTCTAAATGAACATTTAATTAACTATTAACCTAATTAAAACTAAGTTCTACACTATTAAGCAAGAATAATAATTATGCAATTTAATTAACAAATCTAAACTAAGCTAACTAATTTAATTGGAAATAAACTAAACTAAAAAGCATGAAAATGAGTTAATGCCCAAAATGCAAAAGCCAAACAATGCCTTAGGATTTTAAACTATCCAACAACTCCCTCCAAAACACTGTTCATGCATCATTTTTCTTTTCTATTTCCAGTATGGCTCGGTTTGGTAAGGTGTTGTGTCCAACTTGCTTGCTCACGGGTTTGTCCTAGTCTGCTGTCCACCAACTCTGCCTCAATTCCTGGCTGCCACTTTCCCAGCACGTTACCACCCATCAGCAACCAAGCTTCAACACGGCAGCCTCTCCAGACCTGCACTACACGTCCAGCTCCTGCTCTGTCCTGCACTACTACGTTAGGTGCAACTGCAACGTGCTCCAGGTGCTGTATCAGCCTCTCGGTTCAGTGCTGGTGTGCTCTCGGTTCCAGCAACTGGTGTCTGCTGCTCCAGGCTCTGTTCGATTGCTGCTTGTCCTCGGGTTGGTGCTTGCTGCATCTCCAGGAACTCATCGCTGCTCTGGTTTTTATCCTACTCGGGTTTGTCCTCGATACCGTTCCTCGGCCTGCTGCTGGCAGCACTAGCTGCTGCTTCAGCACCAGAAGATCATCAGTAGCAGCAGCTATCACGCACTGCCTCCCCCAAGCTTATCTTCCTTCTGCCTCGCCACCTTTCTGCCCAGCATTTGCATCTGCAGTGTGTACCAGCTTAATACAATTAAACAGAGACAAACAAAGGAAGAAAAAGAAGAAAGTTAATGGTGAACTGTGCTCCTCGGATGAACTGCTTTTACACCGGACAACCACCCATACTCATTTCCTAATCCAGCTATTAACAACTACAATGACGATGAAACATAATGCAGTAAATGACTATATACAGGAGATCAAAACAAGTAAACAAACGGGATAACTAACACCCTCTGCCTGCTTCACATGTAGCCTCAATGATGTGATTCCACATTGCCATTGGTGTGGATAAATGCTAAGCATCAATCCACATCAAAGCATCAAAACCACAAAGCATGGATGAAGGAGACATTATGCCACCCGAATGCACAAAGAGAGCTCAAACCGAGAGCTAAAAAAAATATAAAAAAAAGGATTGCTTCAAACAATAACAAAGTATGAAACCGAGAATGCATTAGTAAAATGAGTTATGGAAATGAAACTAAGGAAATATAACAATAGTTAAGGGAAAACCGAGAGCATGAAATTGGAATGAGCTTTCATTGAAAAAGAAATTTAACAAGTTGTAAAATGAAGAACATGGAAATTAAACACAACTCTAAAAACTATTTTTCCCTAGAAATTACATTACACTACTCCTAACTACATTACACTACTCCTACTCCTAAAAGTTACATTAACCTCTACTCCTGAAAATTACATAACACTTTCAATTGTCATCCTTTCCTATTTATAAACACACTAGGGGTAAAATGGTAATTTTCACATCCTTGATGAGTTGGCATTTTTTTTGGCCACTTGTCTTCACACCATTGGCTCCTCGAAAAGATATGTCCATGTCATCGGTCTTCTTGTCCAATTGGATGTGCTCGGTGGCATGACTCGTGTTGTCCGCGTGGCTCAATCTCGATTTTAGCCCAATTTCGATCCATTTTCTACCGAAATATTCAAAATTCATCCGGATTTGATTTATCTGCAAACATGAGAATTTTAATTAAATAAAGGGGATAATTAACAAAATAAATTGGGGATTTAAATAAATAATTAGGAAATTAAGCACAAATAATTCTAAAAATATAGAATTATCACACCCCCAAACTTGAGCTTTTGCTTGTCCTCAAGCAAAACAAAATGATTGTAGGAATGACAAGTACAAAAACATAATAATTTCCCCAATATCATCCTCAAAGAAAAAGTACAGACTATGAAATCAAAGACTCACAATTACAAGTCCAACACTTAGAATTATTCAATCATAAGTCCTAACCCAAATTGGACTCCTCGTGAGTGTGTGAAAGATGTCTAAGTCACTTCACAGTACATTATCCGGATCAGATTATGCAACATAGTGAATGCAAAGTCAATGACATGTGATCATTCCCATAAGTTTGCTTTTCACTTCTCTCTCCACTAATGTAGTCACACTTAACCAAAGATTAATAGGACTTCATTAAGCTTGTAATGTAAGGCTAGGGCTAAGGTATGATAAAGTCGATTTAGGTTTAATTACCCCTTAACATGCATTACTTCTAGGATCTTAATGTAAGAGCTCTAATCATTTCCCCCAAACTTATTTATTTCACTAAGCATTTTTTTTCTTTTCTTGTTCTTTTTCTCTCTTTTTTTTTCGTCATTCTTTCTTTCTTTTTTTTTTATTTTTATTTTTATTATTTTTTTTTACACACTCCTTCACAATCACTTAATACCCATACAGCTCACAATATATCCAATGTCTTTTCATGCTTTCGGGGTAAGGGATAGGAAAAAGTATTTAAGCTAAGAAAAATTAAGCAGGTGTATTTACAGAGAAAAGCTTATTTGGCCCAAATGGGTGACTAGGGGTAGAATATGTACAAGGATAGCTAGAAAGGCTCAAACGATCCAAAGATGGCCTAAATCATCTCCCTAATCAAGTGTGATCTAATATTTCGCCTCGAGATTAGATCAAACAAATTCTAGAATATGATGCACAAAATCAACTGAACAAATGCAATACTATGTACACATAAGCTTTCTCTAAATAAATATACTGATTCATGACATGACATGTGCATAAGATGAGGAAATCACAATAAGAATTAAGAGAAATTCAATAACTCAACTTCATGCTTTTCCTATAATCATGCTTCTAAGTCAATCAAAGTCATACTAATTCATGGGGTCATATCATCGGAATATGGGAAAACTACATGCTAAGCACTCAATCATCCCAAAATCAAGCAATTTAAGCTCATTTTATCGAAAAAATTTTGAAAATTCCTTCTCAGATTTTCGAAAAAATTTTAAAAATTTTTCCAATTTTTCAAAAAATTGCTCAAGTGATATCCCCTCCCCCAAACTTAACGTGCACAGTGTCCTCAGTGTGCAGATAATATACGAATTTAAAGTTCAAGAATAGAGTACTCCCCTTTTCTGATGTTGATGAACAATCAAAGCTTTGATTGAAAGCATAAAACGAGAAAAGAAACCTGCAACACAAACAAAGAAAGACATAATAGAAAAGAAAAAGAAAAACGAACTATATACAAAGTGAAAGTAAAAACACAGCCCCTTCAAATGCAGCTGAAGAAGACAACACTCAGCAGCAAGGCGAAGAGTATGAGGGTCATCCAAAGTGGTGACAGGGTACTAATAGTTAACTCCTCCTGAGCCCTATCTATTTCCTTCCTTCTTTCAGATTTTATATGGTCAAGCTTTATGTTCTCCTCAATCTCTATCTTAAAACATTCTTGAGAGTCATCAGGAGCTTCAAAGGTTTGAAAACATTAAGCTGTACTTCCTGATCTTGGACTCTCATCGTCAACTTCGTAGCATCAGAGGGCGAGGAAGGCAATGAATACGAAGAAGGTATAGATGAAGAAGCGCTTAGCTTTGTTTCCTTGGCAGCCCGATCTTTAGGTTCCTGCTCTTTCTGAGCTACTTCGTTAGAACCTATGTGTTCTTCAACTATGTAATGTTCAGGTTAGGACTTAACTTGTGGCTCCTCTAGCTCTCTGCCACTCCTAAGGGTGATAGATCTAACTTGTTCCTTACCCTCCCCTTGCTCATCAGGATTAACTTCAGTATTACTAGGAAGGGCCCCTTGAGGATGTTGGCTAAGAGCACTAGCTATTTGTCCAACCTGAACTTCTAAGTTCTTAAGTGAAGCAGCTTGATCTTGCAGGATAGTCGTGAACATCTCCTCTAATGTAGGCTTCTTCTCAGCTGCTGGTGCATGGTAGAATTGGGGCTGCATAAATGCTGGTGGTGGTGGTGGTGGTGGTGATGGGTGATATTGAAATTGAGGTGGGGATGGATGATGTGGATGGTGGTAAGGAAATTGCTGCTGTGGTGGTACCTGAACTTGTGGAGCTTGAAAACTAGGGGGTTCTACAAATATGGAATTAGAAGTTTGCCCTTGGTTTTGGCTCCAGGAGAAGTTAGGATGGTTCCTCCACCCTGAATTATAGGTGTTTGAAAAAGGGTTGTTCTGTTGCGTAGGGAGAGCAACATACTGAACCGACTCTAAGTTGAGCGGACACCTATCTACAGAGTGGGTACCACTACACAGCTCGCATGAAAGAAAAGGACTTTGGACAGAATATATAGGGTTAGGACTGTTGGGAGGATTATATTGGGTACTGAGCGACTCCACCTTCTTTGTAAGATTGGCAATCTGAGAGGTCAAGGTGGACAGTGTGTCAAGCTCGTACATACCCGCCGATTTCCTTGGCATCTGCCTTTCCGAGGACCATTGATAGTTGTTAGTCGCCATCCTTTCTAGCAACTCATAAGCCTCCTCCTCTGTTTTGCACATCAATGCTCCACCCGCAGCAGTGTCAACAATGGTCCTATTTGGGCTTGTAAGTCCGTGGTAGAAGGTCTGAACTTGCAACCACAACGGTAGGCCATGGTGAGGGCACTTCCTAAGAAGCTCCTTATATCGTTCCCATGCCTCATAAAGAGATTCAAAGTCGTACTGGGCAAAGGAAGATATATTGCTACGGAGTTGGGCTAGTTTAGAGGGAGGAAAAAATTTGGCTAGAAATTGGTGGGCTAACTCGTCCCATGTAGAAATTGATCCCGGAGACAGAGAGGTCAACCAATGTCTCGCCCTATCCCTAAGTGAGAAAGGGAATAGTCTAAGCCTAAGTGCATCGTCTGATAATCCATTGTGCTTGAAGGTGTTGCATAAGTCCAAGAATTGCCCGAGATGAGTATGTGGGTCATCATGTGGAAGCCCACTGAACTGCAAAGATGTTTGGATTATCTGGATGATTGCGGGCTTAATTTCAAAATTATTTGCATGGACAGCTGGTGGCCTAATGCCGGAATAATATTCTCCAATTGTCGGCATCGCATAATCTCCAACAGTTCTAGTTTTCTTATTTTCTGCCATGGTGAATTGCAGCGGAGCTAATAATTTCCTCGAGTCCTATTAAATTTTTCTAAGAGTGTGTTTGATTTTAGGATCTAGAGGAAAACAATCAAAACTTCTAGCTCTACGCTTGCAATCATCTAAAAGTCCTTCAAAAAATTTTTTAAATTTTTTTAAATTTTTGAATTTTTTTTTTGATTTTAATTAAGAGAAAATTTAACTAACCTAAGCTAAGGCTCTAAATATTTACAACCTAAATATTTACAAGCTAGAATTACACCTAAGCATAATTTCACCGATATTAATTAATGACTAATTAAAACTTCCCCGGCAACGGCGCCAAAAACTTGATGGGCCCTAAAGGTATATATCCGCAAGTGCACGGGTCGTACAAGTAATAATGGGATTTGAGTCCCGAGTTATCGTCCCACAGAGAAGTTGACTAGCCTAATTAAGTACCGGTTACTTTTACCCTAAGTATATTCTAGCAAATTATGAAATTAAGGGGGTGATCTACATAGCTAGAATTGAAAATACCGAAAGCAATAAAATAATAAAACTATAAAATAAAGGAAATAAAAACGAGCAAAATTACTTACAGTGCTCCACACAATTAAAATCGAAAACCTACAAAAGAAATTAAAACAGTTAAAACTAATTAACGCAATTAAAATAAAATGCAAATATGAAAAAAACAAAACAAGATTAATTAAGCTAAAATTAAACTAACCTAAAAATGCAATTAAACTACTTAATCAAATGCAATTTAAACTAACCTATGATTTAATGAAATAAATTTACCCCTAATCTAACTCTAAATGAACATTTAATTAACTATTAACCTAATTAAAACTAAGTTCTACACTATTAAGCAAGAATAATAATTATGCAATTTAATTAACAAATCTAAACTAAGCTAACTAATTTAATTGGAAATAAACTAAACTAAAAAGCATGAAAATGAGTTAATGCCCAAAATGCAAAAGCCAAACAAGGCCTTAGGATTTTAAACTATCCAACAACTCCCTCCAAAACACTGTTCATGCATCATTTTTCTTTTCTATTTCCAGTATGGCTCGGTTTGGTAAGGTGTTGTGTCCAACTTGCTTGCTCACGGGTCTGTCCTAGTCTGCTGTCCACCAACTCTGCCTCAATTCCTGGGTGCCACTTTCCCAGCACGTTACCACCCATCAGCAACCAAGCTTCAACACGCCAGCCTCTCCAGGCCTGCACTACACGTCCAGCTCCTGCTCTGTCCTGCACTGCTACATTAGGTGCAACTGCAACGTGCTCCAGGTGCTGCATCAGCCTCTCGGTTCAGTGCTGGTGTGCTCTCGGTTCCAGCAACTGGTGTCTGCTGCTCCAGGCTCTGTTCGATTACTGCTTGTCCTCGGGTTGGTGCTTGCTGCGTCTCCAGGAACTCATCGCTGCTCTGGTTTTTATCCTGCTCGGGTTTGTCCTCGATACCGTTCCTCGGCCTACTGCTGGCAGCACTAGCTGCTGCTTCAGCACCAGAAGATCATCAGTAGCAGCAGCTATCACGCACTGCCTCCCCCAAGCTTATCTTCCTTCTGCCTCGCCACCTTTCTGCCCAGCATTTGCATCTGCAGTGTGTACCAGCTTAATACAATTAAACAGAGACAAACAAAGGAAGAAAAAGAAGAAAGTTAATGGTGAACTGTGCTCCTCGGATGAACTGCTTTTACACCGGACAACCACCCATACTCATTTCCTAATCCAGCTATTAACAACTACAATGACGATGAAACATAATGCAGTAAATGACTATATACAGGAGATCAAAACAAGTAAACAAACGGGATAACTAACACCCTCCGCCTGCTTCACATGTAGCCTCAATGATGTGATTCCACATTGCCATTGGTGTGGAAAAATGCTAAGCATCAATCCACATCAAAGCATCAAAACCACAAAGCATGGATGAAGGAGACATTATGCCACCCGAATGCACAAAGAGAGCTCAAACCGAGAGCTAAAAAAAAATATAAAAAAAAAGGATTGCTTCAAACAATAACAAAGTATGAAACCGAGAATGCATTAGTAAAATGAGTTATGGTAATGAAACTAAGGAAATATAACAATAGCTAAGGGAAAACCGAGAGCATGAAATTGGAATGAGCTTTCATTGAAAAAGAAATTTAACAAGTTGTAAAATGAAGAACATGGAAATTAAACACAACTCTAAAAACTATTTTTCCCTAGAAATTACATTACACTACTCCTAACTACATTACACTACTCCTACTTCTAAAAGTTACATTAACCTCTACTCCTAAAAATTACATAACACTTTCAATTGTCATCCTTTCCTATTTATAAACACACTAGGGGTAAAATGGTAATTTTCACATCCTTGATGAGTTGGCATTTTTTTTGGCCACTTGTCTTCACACCATTGGCTCCTCGAAAAGATATGTCCATGTCATCGGTCTTCTTGTCCAATTGGATGTGCTCGGTGGCATGACTCGTGTTGTCCGCATGGCTCAATCTCGATTTTAGCCCAATTTCGGTCCATTTTCTACCGAAATATTCAAAATTCATCCGGATTTAATTTATCTGCAAACATGAGAATTTTAATTAAATAAAGGGGATAATTAACAAAATAAATTGGGGATTTAAATAAATAATTAGGAAATTAAGCACAAATAATTCTAAAAATATAGAATTATCAACGGTGCATACGAAAAGTAAAGATATATCGAAATCTCTAAAAAGGGTATTGGTGGTCAGATGTGGAAAGGAGATATGGTAGAGATTGTGGAAAAGTGCCTAGTATGTCAACAGAATAAGGTAGAGTATTAAAAGTCTGCAGGGTTATTACAGCCTCTACCTATATCGACACGAAAATGGGAGCAAGTCTCCATGAATTTTATGATGGGTTACAGAGAACCCAGGTGAATTACGAGGCTATTTGGATGATAGTCAATAGAGTGACTAAGTCTACCCACCTTCTGGTTATGAAATCCCCAAATACTCAGGGTGTATATGAGGATTTATGTATAAGGAAGATTGTGGAACATTAAGTAGCGTTCCACTGAGCATGGTATCATATAGGGATTCCCGCTTCAGTTCACATTTTGGGGAATATTTTTCAGGAAGCTATGGGAACCCGATTGAGTATTAGCACAGCTTTTCGTCCTCAGATAGATGGTCAGTCAGAGAGGACTGTGCAGGTTCTGGAGGATCCGATGAAAGCGTGTGCCCTTGATTTTTTTATGCTCCTGAGATGATCAGTTATTACAAATCGAATTCACCAATAGTGACTGTTGTCACTTGAGTATCGGGATAACTAGATATGAGGCAATGTATGGCTGTAGGGGTTATTCCCCAAATTGGATAAGAAAAAGTGGGTGACAGATAGAATTAATTTTTGACTTTGGATAATAAGTCTCTGAGGATGTTTACTTAAGGATGAGAGATTAAGAACACCTCAGAGCAGATAGAAAAGTATTGGAATTCACCGAGGGTGAATTGGTATGGTTGAAAGTTACTTGTCCTAAGAGAATAAGGACATAGCGAGCTTCTGGAAGAAGGTAAGTTGAGTTTCGCTGGATTGAATATTTTGAGAGATTGGACAAGTGGGAGATAAGACCTGTAGGTTGGCGTTATCACTTGAATTAACAGGCACCCACAATGTGTCCCAGCTTTTGATGCTTCGAAAATACTATCTGGATCCAGCATAGGTGATTGAATATGAATTCCAAAAGTTCAGTTTAATGAAAATATAAGTATATTAAAAAAGTTGATTCGGGCATTAAATAGGAAAGAGAAAATATTGAGGTTTAAGACAATCTCCCTAATTAAAGTCCTTTGGTAGTGTTACACTCCGGAAAAAGGTCACATGAGAATTAAAGAAGTATGATACGATTGATGTACCCGGAGTAGTTTATAGACTCATATGAATTGATTCTAATTTGGAGAACCAAATTCCTTAAGTGGGGGAGATTTGTAAGACCTGAATTTAATTAAAATACGAAATAAATGAGTATTCGTGAAGAAAAGTCGGTTTAAATTAATCCCGAACACGTGCAAGGGCAAAATGGTCAAAAGACCAAAAGTCGGTATAAATTCGAGAAGAAAAATTTAATTTAAAATAATGGATTGAGAAATCTTGGTCAATAAAGGTGAAATAAATTTATTTTGGATTAAATTGATCAGGATATCAATTTATTGGAATTAATCGGGATTAATCGAAATTTTTAGTTCAAAAAAATAATCAAAAAAATATACCGAAAAGTCATTTGGGACAATATCCAAAAAATACGGAGAAATTATACCCGAAAAAGGGTTAAAATAAATTAAATAAATTAAAATTAAATAAATGAATTTAGAATTAAATAATAATTTTAAGGATATTTTAAGGGATATTTGGGTATTTTTAATGTATTTTAATGATTAAAATAACAATAAAAAAATAATTAATAAAATAAATGAAAAAAAAGAAGAAGAAAAAAAAAAGGAAATCTGAAAACGGGTCGGGGAGAGAGAAAGAGAAGCAGAGACGAAAACAAAGCCGAACCGAGGATTGCCGACGAGCCACTACCGGTGACCCCTGTCCCAGGCCGCCTACCAGGAAAGGAAGCCCCTCACCCCACTATCCTTTTGCCACCGGAGATGCACGCCAAGGATGCCGGAGAACGCCAAAAAACGGAGGAGAAGGCCGCGGGAAAGAAATGGTCACCGGCGACGAACGGCGACGATTCGGGCGGAACAGAGGCAAGATTCTGAAAGCCCAGGCGACGGCAGTTCATTTAAGACCGGTATCAGTCGACGAAACAGCGGGAATCGCCGGCGACGACCAAGGGAAGAAATGGGTTTTCGACGGCCGAGGGAGAAGAGCCGAACCGGCTGCGTTCCGACGACCCCCACCGAAACTGAGGGTAGATTCGTGCTGCAGACGACCTTGCGGAGCCACTGACGGTGGAAGCCGACGGAGAACCGGTCGGCAAGGCGGTGAACAGGTCGAACCGGAGTGAACCGGGGTGAACCGGCGGGTCTGAACCGGTCCGAACCGGACTGAACCAGTTCAGCCAAAAAGAGAGGAAAAAGGGAGAAAAAGGGAAAAAGAAAAAGAGAAAAAATTGGGGAGAAATCTCGACGATGCAATCGAGCTACGGGTAAGACAATAGTGGTCGAAATTGACCCGATTTAAATTTCGGAGTATTTAATTTAATTAATTTTGGGCTGAAAACTTACCCAAAAAAATTGTGGAATTGTGTAGCTCAACGATTGGCGTCAAACGAGAGCTCGAGACAGCCTCAATTTACGTACTAGCATGGAATCTCGAGTAAGTGATCCTTATTTACGACAATTTACACGTTATGCGTGATATGAATTTAAATTCTGCATAAATTGAATTAAATTATGAAAATTTAGATAAATTGTCGTAAATATTAAATTTAGCTATTCGAGAGTTAGAACGAGGCCCAATAAATTGTTGGAGGGCCCAATGAGCCCAATAGGCCTCGATAAAGTGAAAATTAAGTGGAAAACGGGCTTAAGGCCCATTAAGGTGCAATCGGGCCCAATAGGGGTAAACGGGCCCAATGATTTAAATTAAGCCCAGAAAATAGGAAATACAATTAAATTGTATGTTATCTGACCTGAGGAATATTGATACGCAGTTCCGGGCATTAGATTGAGAGCAGATCGGACTGCGCGACTTGACATCAGTGGAAAGGTCAGACTCGACAGGAAAATAAGGTAAGGGAATTCTACGGACTGCTAGAGGTAAACTTTACGTAATTTTAAGTTCATTGCAGTCTTTAAAAATTATCTGAAGGGTCTAGAGGTCAAATAATAATTTTAGTGCCTCGAATGGGTAAATTACCAAAATACCCTTGTTAAGGGTAAAAATTTACGAATTTAGGAAAATTGGGAGGAGCAAGAACAAGAGGTTTCTGCTCGTTCTGGAGACATTTTAATGCATGCATGAGTAGGCTGGCTAACCTTGAAAGAAAATGCCCAGCATTGCATACTTTCAACGATGAAATTGTTTTGAAAACTGTTTTGAGGAAACAGAGCCGCCTACGTGTTTTTATTTACATGTGACGTGCTAGAGCTTAGCTCGCACGATGTTTGATTTATGTGATGCATGCATTAGTGCTGGAGCGAGAGCTCGCACTAGAGTTTTACATGCATAGGTGCTAGGGTATAACTCGCACCAGATTTCACATGCTTGTTCGTGACACGGTGCTCGAGTCTAACTCGCACCAGAATTTACATGATTTTCGTGACAGGGTACTGGAGTTTAACTCGCACCAGATTTTATAAGATTTTCATGTGATTTATATATAGAGTGCTATAGCCTAGCTCGCACTAGTTTTACTGGATTTGTGAGTAGCGCTGTCTGCTCTTGGAGTCAACCAAAAGGCCCAACAGGCTCAAAAGACCTCTTAAGTGGGGTGAGAGTGAGGGATGAGGTTGGCGGCCTTGTGGGGATGTAAAGCGGGCTCTGCCAGATTTACTTGATTTGATGAGAGTGCTGAGCATATCTCGCACTGATTTTTATGAGAACATGAGATGAGCCGTGCTTGGAGCATCGGGTAGACTGTGTGTCACCGATTAAATAGGCTCGCACGTGCGTTTTGAGACATGGCATGAGTATTGAGATATGATATAAGAAACAAAACCTCTCTGTGGGAAGCAGGCCATTGGGCTGGAGTACCTAGAGCGGTATGGGTCCATGGAGTACGATGTACCGTGCAAGTAGCATGGAGTACGATGTACCGTGTGGTATCTTTGTGATACGGGGTATCTTCGGATGCGGTATCTTTGTGATATGGGGTATCTTCGGATACGGTATCTTTGTGATACGGGGTATCTTCGGATACGGTATCTTTGTGATACGGGGTATCTTCGGATACGGCATCTTCGGATGCGTGGGATCGGATAAGACTAACGGGTTGGATTGACCCACCTTTCGGACGATTCCCGATCATTGTAAGACCTCGCACACTAGGATCTGTGTAGCTAGAGGGACTCACGAGGACACACATGGCCATAGTCCTGGTTATTGTCGATATACAGATGTTGCCTAGTCTCGCATGTCGACGATTTTAATGAGATCAACCTGGGTTTTAAATTAAATGTGCATGATGGTTATTTCCATGCTTTTTAAACCCATATGTGATGTAAACGAATTTTCATGATTTTGTGTGAGTCAGGATCACCCGAAGGAGGGGTCGAGTCCTGACTTTACTGTGCAATTTTAAACGAGAAAGATATGATTTTGAATATAATTGCATGTTGAATTTTTTTGTGCAAATGTGTTTTACATAACATCATAACTTATATCATCTGTTTTAAAATGTGTGGAGAAAGGGTGGTTTATGCATGGCACTACGTTCATGTAGGTAGTATGGTTACCTACTTGTTCGTAGGATTGCCTTGCTGAGCTTGATGTGCTCACCCCTTTCATTTTCTCCCACAGATAATCTCCAGTAGACGTTGAGACGACTCAGTACTGCATTCCGGATATCCGCTTCTACCCATCATTCAAGGTATATACACTTGTACAAATTATATCTAAATAAGCATAGCATAGTAACATGTTTGTAAGTGTCTCTAAGGGATGTATAAATATTATAGACATTTTATAAATGACTGAGAGAGAATTAAGTTATATGGTAAATGTATGGTGGGACTGGCATTGATGCAAAGCCCAATTTGTTAGTGGAGTGTGGTCACGATCAGAGGACAAGTAAGCAATGAAAGAAAATAACAAAACTCAAAAAATTAACTCTGATTTTTGGGTAGTTTGGGTCGTGACATGAAATCCCACTCATCTTCCTCTTTTGGAATATCTTTTCTTTCAACTCTCTTAGTAGGAATTTGTGGGACTTTGAAAATAATCCTCCACACTTCATAATCATTAGCTTAAATAAATAACATCATTCTAGTCTTCCAATAAGCATAGTTTTCACCATTAAACATGGGAGGTCTAATAGTGGAGTGCCCTTCTCCAACTAGGCTAGTTGCTACACTATTATGAGCTATCAGATCGTTCAAAACTCTTAGGAATTTTCTCCTTTTTAATCAAAGAGTCCAAGCTCTGATACCAATTTTTGGCTCAACCGAGAGGGGGGTGAATCGGTATTTCTAGTAATTTACTAAATTTAAACTTTCTTAACTCAAATTGCACTTAACCAAATAAACGATAGCAATAGAGTAAATATGCAGTAAAAAGAAGATAAAGAGGAAGAGTAGCAAACACAATAATTTATAGAGGTTCGGCCAAATCTCTTGCCTACGTCCTCTTTTCTTGAGCTTCTTGTCAAGGAGTCTCTTTCACTAATCAAGGTGATCTTTACAGATTCCTTTTCAAGGTTAAGGAATAACCTCTCTACCCCTCAGCCAATGAAGCTACCTAAACTCTTTCACAAAAGATTTCACTCAGAGGAACACTTCCTTTCTACTTTATAATAGAGAATGAATACAAACAAAGGCTTCCTCATAAGGTAGTTGATAAATTGAAATGAATTAAATACAACTCAATCACTTTGGACACAAAGAATGTTTCTCAAGAATGTTCAAAGTTTTTCTGCTCTTTTTCTTCTTGTCTCCAATGTCTTTATGACTTGTATTTATACACCCAATTGGTTGGTTAAACATTTAAGACATTTTCTCCCATTGAAAACATGCAAAAGTAACCGTTGGAGTTCTACAGAAGAGTTTCAGATCGGTCTCATTTACCTGAGGAGATCATCTCTTAATTCCAGAACCTACAATACAAAGGAACTCTATGAAGGGAAGATCGATCTTATTTATCGATAGATCGATCCTCTCGTTAGTTATTAAACTCATTAAAGACAAGGGAGATCGATCCCTTATTAAAGAGGAGATTGATCTCTGCTTTGAAATATTGATGCTGCTTGTAGGAGATCGATCTCATAACCCCATGAGATAGATCTCACAATGTCTCGACCTTGAGGAGATCGATCTCACAATACATTGAGATTGATTTTGCAAAGCCTCCGTGTTTGGGAGATCGATCTCATAATTACTTGAGATCGATCTTGCAAAGCCATTGATTTTGCAAAGCCTCCGTGTTTGGGAGATCGATCTCATAATTACTTGAGATCGATCTTGCAAAGCCTTTGCCTTGAGGAGATTGATCTCACAATTCCTTGAGATCGATCTTGTAAAGCCTCTGCCGTTAGGAGATCGATCTCACCATTCCTTAAGATTGATCCTGCAACGCTTTTGCTTAATGGAGATCGATCCTGACACATTCTTAGATCGATTTCTTTAGCTTGATTTTCAGTTTCCCGCCAAAGATTAGTTTTAAAAAGATTTGTAGATTGACAATATTTCTAAGTGAACATTAATGCAATGTGATTACAAGATAATTACTTAGAAATAGTTTCTTACAAATGATTTGAAAATAAGTTCATTAAGATTAATGTTTTGTAATTTCAAAATACATCATTCAAAGTTAACAAACATTATATAATAAAAATATCTTTAAATGCAATACACTATTATAATATTTTATTTTAAAACATCTACGAACATATATATTTATTTCATTTATTTCTACATATATATTTTTAAATAATATATATAGACACATTTTTTTTCTCTGGGAATATTGTCCCATAATTTTGAAATAAATTCTAGAAGTGAAAAAATTTTAGGTTATCACATCCCAACCCCCTTAAAAAAATTCGGTCCTCCGAATTTCATCCAATATAAATGGGTTAGCTGAGCTTATATCGAATACTTTGTAGGGAGAGTGATGTCATCTGAGTTACTTGTTCTCACTTAAATCCTTTCGACGTTCGCACTATCGAATTCAATTAACTATTGAGGAGGCGATGAAATGACAATACAAATGTCAATCTTCCTCAGGATTGCTTATACGTCATTGTCTCACTCTTCAATTCACTATTTTTATACAAATTCCATTACATGCATTAGAATAGTATCGTTAAATCGCATCTTAAAATAAGACAGACACAGTGTATGAGATGTGATTAACTCTTTGAACATTTCTTGACTGACTCAACAAGACCAACTTGCGCTGATACCAACAAGCTATAATGACCCGAAAACTATAAACTTTTAGTACAATTATTATAGAAGTATAAAAATGTGAGCTAAATTTGTTTTATACATGTTTGCCATGTGAGTACAGTCGTAACTATTTCTAGGTCTCATCTACCTAGCTTGGTTTAAGGTTATGAACCTAAGGTCCCAACCTAACTTCTTATCAACTTTGGTGGTGGCTGTCGAGACCAATAATAATAATAATTCCAACTCAAAAATAAATTAAAACTGTAGTATAGTTGAGTAAGGTAGTTTCCCACAGAGATTGGTTAGATTTATTTTTCTGCAAAAGATTTAAAAAGCAAATATATTGTGGATTTTGTTATAGTGAGAATAAATAGAAAAATTAATATATTAAAATGTAGTAGAGAAAAATCACTATGTAAAATGTTGGGAGAAAATCAATATGAGGAAAACATCCAACCAAAGGAATAATTTTAGAATAGGTTCATGGAATTGATCATTGATGTAAAGATGGATTCTGTTAATCTTTACCAAATTGGTTATGGTTATTGGTACGACCTAACAACATATCCCTCCCTTACTTCTTCGATAATCAAGATACGATCTCTAATTATTTTTTTTTGTCAGTTAAACAACCTTAGATACGATTTTAAGATTTAATTTACCAACAACATTAAAAACTAGAGAGACTACCAATTCTAACCAACAAACACACATGTAGGTTCATTTAAGCTAGATTATATACCTCCATAACATAGAATTGAAAACCTATCTGTAATCAATTATGTTATTTACCACATATATTAGAATTCCTAAACAATTACGAATTCAAGTTTCTAATTGATGATATATTATATTGACAATTGAACAAAGGGCCCTTTTTTGCACAATCAATCAAAACAATAATTTCAATAAGCACAGAAGATATATAAATAGAAAATATGTAAAAGAACAAAATAAAAACTAATTAGATCTCACAATTCCTACAGAACCCAAAAGTTTAATTATCCTTTGGCTGGACTAATAATTTAGCAAGCCATAAGTTGAGAAAAAAAACCAAAGAAGTTTTCAATAGCCTAAGAAAAATAGTAAAATGTATCTAGAGTGTCTCTGATGATGATCTTTTCTAGTCTTCTCTTAATCTATAAATGCTGAATCTCATTAGCCTCAAAATCTTGTTCAAAAGGAAACTTCTGATTGAGTTTGATTACAAATAAACTTCTTTCCTTTTTCAACCACTAATTATTTTTTGCCAAAGATAGCCATGCCATATCTTCGTTCATAATTAAAATCTTCCACTTGCCATCTTTAGACTGTTTAAGTCAAATTCAGCTACAAGTGATGGAGCTTGACTTGAATTCACATATTTGAGCTGCAATTCTTGTCACTGCCTTAGACGTGCCCATGCCTTACACCAAGATATCTTTTGGTCTTGTAACTTGATCAAACTTTTGCAACTTTAGTCTATTTTGCTCCTATTCCTTCATTCACAATACAAAATAGAAAATATAAGTCAATTCCAAAAATTAGGCATATAAAAGGATTTAAATCATAGGAAAATATGACAATTAATATGCTTAATATACAACCTATCAAATTCCCCCAGACCTAAACATTGCTTGTCCTCAAGCATACAATAGTCTAAATTCATAATCTCTTCTCATCATTCTTTCATTCTCTTCCTATGCTCATCCAAAACTCATTCCTTAAAAGAATTAAAACACAAGTTTTTAAAGTAAATTCTCATAACACACATGAAAAACACCTTAATGATTCAATTAAATTCATAAAGTACATAGGATCCAACACTCTCGCAATTGGATTTCACTCGTCACACTCTAAGTGTTTAAGGTATACATATCAATGAACTCTCAAGTCACTACATAGAAGATTTCTTACCATAGGATTGCAAATTCATCATATCTCTTCTATCAATGAACGAATTAAGATGCAAAAATCTAAGGGTCTAAAAGGGTTATATCAGGGCTTAGGTAAGGTATGACAAAAAGATTTTTAGGTTAGAGAAATTGAAGGAATCAAAAAAAAACTTTTCACACAAAACTCAATTCAATGATTTCAAAAGATTGTTTCAGTCACATAATTTCTAGAACTAATTGAGAAACAATAAAAATTACATTTCTCTTTCTCTTTATTTATTCATCATTTTTTCTTCTTTTCTTCATTTTTCTTTTTTTTTGTTTTTTTAAAGAGAAAAAATCAGTGGAAATAATAGCTTGGAACACTAAATCTTCAACATGTTGCAATCTTTCCAAAAATATTTTGAAGTTTCGTGTGCATAAGTCTATATGATTTTTCAATTCAAGGTTCAAAAAGAGGAAAAATAAACAAAAATGGTTTATTATGGCTTGTAATGTGGTTTAATCCAAAGAAAAGGTCAGGCTGAAAGTGGTTTTTCTAGGGATTAATAACAAGGGTAGGCTTGAAAAGAAAGGTATAATAACAAGTAAAAAGGTTTTACCTAAATGCCCTTATTTGATTTATTGTATCTTACTCATCAAAGGGGTTGATTGAGACATGTATGGCAGAGCAAGTTCTAGAATAGTCGACTATGCATGACAATCACACAAACAAAGAAATGGAGCATGATGTAATGAATGCTCATAGGTTCAAATCTCACCAAAAAG
This sequence comes from Firmiana major, assembly GCA_033439115.1. Classification (NCBI taxonomy): domain Eukaryota; kingdom Viridiplantae; phylum Streptophyta; class Magnoliopsida; order Malvales; family Malvaceae; genus Firmiana; species Firmiana major. The sequence continues at coordinate 24,687,368 of CM065912.1, forward strand.
GTTATATGTGCTAGATGCTATACACTTTTCCATCCAATGAATCCAAAATAACTAATCAGTGTTTTAGTGAGAATTTAGAATCATTTTACACATAAGTAAATCATTTTTTATGAGATAAGCATTGGAAAAATCTAGAATTCAAAGAGGTCACAAACAATAACTAATGTACCTTTTGGAACAAGAATTTTTTTTTTAGATTTGCAAAAGTTTTCATGAAAATTAACAAGAATGAAGGAAAAACGAAACAAATGGCAAAACCATAATTAAAGACCCTCCCCCACACATAAACTACACATTGTCCCCAATGTATCAAAATAGATGCTCATAAACTTTAAACGATCAAGAGAATTAGAAAACTTCCCAAAAAATGTTGAGCACTGTGAAGCATTGCTTGGATTACTGTGGAGGGGGAAGGATGCATTGAACCCCATCTGTCGGTAGAAAGCTAGTTGGTTTAATTCCATTCTTTCAAATATAAGAGCAAGCCCTCCAAGTCTCTCATCAAGCGGAATGCCAGTAGTGGCTGTTAGATCAAGTTGCACAAGAGGAAAGGAGTTGATGGGGAAAAAGACAATAACACCTAAACCTAAAAATAAGAAGAAACAAATATTATTTATTATTATTATTATTATTATTATTATTATTATTATTATTATTTTGTAGAAGAGGTTTATCAATAGGGTGTGGGCACACCCTATGAAAACACATCTTCTGATTATTTTTTTCAGAAGAGCTCTAGTCATAAGGCGTGCCCACGCTTTATACAAACACTATTTCTGTTTTTTTTTTTTTTGGGCAGAAGAAGGTGTTTAATAGGGCGTGGGCACGTTGTATTGAATCACCTCTTATGAATTTTTTTTAAGAACCCCAAAACAAACATAAATCTTATCTACTACTAATAAAACAACAAAAATTAAGAAAAATAGTTAAGAATCAGAAAATAAAGAGAAATTTTAGGTTGCCTCCAAAAAAGCGCCTTTCTTTAAAGTCTTTGGCTAGACATAGCCACGCTCAATTGTAGTTTGGATATTTCAACCAAATTCTTTCAAATTCATGCACTTGTAAACCTTCATAAAAAGGCTTTAAGCGATGATCCTTGACCTTAGAGATCTTACCTGTATCCAAACTTCGAATTTCAATTGCACCATGAGGAAACACATTAGTAACAATAAAAGGACCTAACCACCTAGAATGCATTTTACTGGGAAATATTTATAATTTAGAATGAGATAGTATAACTTTTGACCAACATAAAATTTTTTCCTGGAAACCATACTATCATGAGAGACCTTTATCTTTTCATTCTAAATCCTAGAACTCTCATAGTCAACATTGATATTAAACTTAATGATTTCACTATCAAATTCCGTTATCAGTGTACCATCATGCATATCAATTTTGGTTCTAGATGTTTTTAAGAAAGGCCTTCCCAACAAAATTAAAGATCTAGATGAGTCATCATCCTCCATATTCAGCACATAAAAATCAGTAGGAAAGATCAACCTATTTACTTGCACCAAAACATCCTCTAAAGCACCTTTAGGATAAACGTTAATCTATCAGCAAGCTGAATATTCACACCAGTTTCTTTTAATGATCCACCATTCAAAGACTTATAAATAGTCAAAGGCATGACATTAATTGAGGCTCCTAGATCTAACATTGCTCTTTCAATTTTAACATTACCTACTTTACAAGGGATAGTAAACATACTTGGGTCATTGCATTTAGGAGGTAACTTTTTTCTGGAGAACAGCTAAAACATTCTCACCCATGCTTAAAATTCATTACCTTTCAATTTTCTTTTGTTGGTGCACAACTCCTTGAGAAATTTAGCATATCAAGATATCTGTTTAATTGCATCAAGTAAAGGGATATTTTCCTCAACCTTGCGAAAGATGTAAAAAATTTCCTTTTCCTCTTCCTCCTTTTTGGATTTGGATGATTTAAAAGGAAAAGGAGGAATTGGTGCCATAACTTTTTGTTGCATGCCATTAGGATCCTTAGGATGATCCAGCTGTGGTTGAGGTGCAGCAACTTCCTTTTCAATTTCTTTCTCTGGAATGCACTATAGGGATGTCTTGCTAGGTTCCTTCAATTAGGTTCCACTCCTCAAGGTCGTTGAACTAATATTCTGTTTGGGGTTGATGACTATTTGTGAGGGAAATTTTCCTTGAGATTCAAATCTACTTATTGAAATTGCTAGCTGACTCATTTGATCCTCTAGCTTCTTGATGCTTATCCTGGTCTCCCGTTGAAATTGTTGTGTGTTAGTCGCAAGTGATTTAATAATTTCCTCAAGAGACATACCTAAACTTAAAGATGGTTGTTGTTGCTGTGGACTAGGATGTCTATATTGGAAGTTCTGAAATTGAGGTCTTGCTCCATAGCTTAGGTTGGGATGGTCCCTCCACCTTGGGTTATAAATATTCAAATATGGATCATAATTCCTTTGTGGTGGACCTGAAAATCCACCAACTGTATTTGCATGCTCATAATGTTCATCTTAAAGTGTGGAACACATGTCAGTTAGATGACCAGTAGCAGCACAAATTCCACAGGCTTTAACTTGTTGTACATTTCCCATTCCTATAGCCAATTGTTGAATAACAGATGTTAGATTAGCTATTTGATTTTCAAGAGAATGTGTACTTACTTCATTTACTCTTCTATGAGGTATATATTATCTGAATCCAAATTGCTGGGAGTTAGCAACCATGGTGGAAATCAAATCTCTAGCCTCTCTAGGAGTCTTCTTCATTATAGCACCTCTACTAGCTACATCCATCATCCTTCTTTCCGTGGGTAACAATCCTTCATAAAAATATTGAATTAAGAGTTATTCAGAAATCTCATGTTGAGGATAACTTGGACAGAGTTGCTTAAATCTTTCCCAGCATTCATGAAGAGTCTCAATGTCTTTCTGCTTGATTCCTCATATCTCTCTTCTAATGCTGGCAGCTCTTAAAGCAGGGAAACATTTATCCAAGAATAGTCTCACCATCTCAGTCCATGTGGTTATAGAACCAGGAGGTAAATAGAACAACCAATCTTTTGCTCTATCAACTAGTGAGAATGGAAAAGCTCGCATTTTGATTTGTTTTTCGGTAACTCCTTGTGGCTTCAGGCTTGAACATACCACATGAAATTCTTTTAAGTGCTTATGAGGATCTTCATTCTCAAGACCATGGAACTTGGGAAGTAAATGGATCACACCCAACCTTAATTCAAAATCTGGTTTTAAAGTTAGGTAATGAATGCAGAGGGGTTGTTGATTGACAGGTGGTGCAACCAACAACCTTAAAGTTTGCTCTTCTTAATTCATTATTTCTTCAGTCTCAAAATCACTATATGAATTGGCCAAATCATCTGCTAAATTTAGTCTAGGGGATGAAGAGGTAGCTTCTTGTGCTTTCTAAAATTTAGCCTCCTTCCTATTTCTCTTAGCTGTCTTTTCAATCTCAAAATCATATGGGATTAATTCACTTGCACGAAAAAAACAAGGCATCAAAATAAATCTAATTAAAAACCAATCCTCGACAACGACGCCAAAAATTGGTGGCTGTCTAGACCAACAAGAATAATTCCTACTCAAAAATAAATTAAAACTGCAATATAGTTTAGTAAGGTAGTTTCCCACAAAGATTGGTTAGATTTATTTTTCTGCAAAAGATTTAAAAAAGAAAATATATTGAGGATTTTGTTATAGTGAGAATAAAAAGAAAAATTAATATATTAAAATGTAGCAGAGAAAAATCACTATGTAAAATGTTGTGAAAAAATCAATATGACGAAAACATCCAACCAAAGGAATAATTTTAGAATAGGTTCATGGAATTGATCATTGATGCAAAGATGGATTCTTTTAATCTTTACCAAATTGGTTATGGTTATTGGTACGACCTAACAACCTATCACTCCTTACTTCTTCGATAACCAGGATACAATCTCTAATTATTTCTCTTATCATTTAAACAACCTTATATACGATCTTAAGATTTAATTTACCAACAGCATTAAAAACTAGAGAGACTACCAATTCTAACCAACAAACACACATGTTGGTTCATTTAAGCTAGATTATATATCTCCATAACATAGAATAGAAAACTTATCTGTAATCAATTATATCATTTACCACTTATATTAGAATTCCTAAGCAACTACGGACTTAGGTTTCTAATTAGTGATGTATTATATTGACAATTGAAATATCACGACCCTCAATCCACTGAAAATCCACCACGAATTTTTTGTTTTTCATTCATCGATTATGATTTAATCCAACTCTTATTGTTTGTTCTTTTCCTTTACCTTACCTGATCGTGAACAACTACACCTCCAACAGTTGGGCTGTGTATCTGTGTCAATCTCATCCAATCATACCATTTCAAATTACAATTCATTTAAATGTAAACACTTGTATTTCAAAATCAGAGTTACTGTTTACATGTGTTTACAATCTTTTACATCCCAAAAATTACATTTAAAGATATTACTGTGCTTTGACATGTCTAGATACAAAAACTATACAAATGTGTATACCTCGTGTGATGGGATGTAGCGGACATAAAAATCAAATCCTTAGTCGCCCACTATCTACTTTAAGTGCTTTGTAGAGGGGAAAATAAGGGGGGTGAGCAACCACGCACTCAGTAAGGCAATCATGCGAGCAGGTAGATAATTGTACTATCTACATGGTCATGATGACATGCTTAAATCACACATTTATTTGTCATACTCAAAAACGTATGCTCATGCTTGTGTTCATGACATGTAAAGCAATTCATGCTATTTAAATCAGTGCATAGTTCTCAAAACATAACAGGAAAAATAATCATGCGTAAATCAAAATTAAGGCATGGTAAATCATCATGCAAAGTACACTTATCAAGCATTTCAAATCTTAACGAAAATCGATACAAAATCATCACTGTCAGGACTCAGCCCCTCCCATAGACTATCCTGACCCACAAACACATTTCAAAACCTGGATTTCTCATTCAACATAGACATGTGAGATAGGCATATAATATAATAAGGATAATAACTAGGACTATGGCCATATCCTTTGTAATCCCAGGTTACACGGATCCTAGTGTGCGGGATATCACCTCAATCTGCTTCAGTACGGGAGGTGGGTCACGGCCAACCTGCTGGTCCATAGTAGAATCCATCGTTTGAAGACGACATATATATAATATCACACACGGTATAACGTACTCCATGCTACTTGCACTGTACAACGTACTTTATGGACCCATGTGACCATAATATGTCTTGCCGCATCTCAATATGTACATACGAGCCTATTTAATCGGCGTGGCACACAGCCACCCGAAGCTCCTAGCACTGCTCCCGACATGTCATAAAACCACGTGCGAGTAGTCTAAAGCACGTAAACAAGTATAATGGACATCTAGTGCGAGCTATGCTCCAGCACCATGTGAAAACTCGTATGAAAATTAGTGCGAGCTAAGCTCCAACACAATGTCATAAAATCCATGTAAAACTCTAGTGCGAGCATCTCTCCAGCACTAATGCATCTATAAAACATGTCAAATCTAGTGCGAGCAGCACTCTAGCATGTTTCATTACCACAAAACTCATGTAGGTGGCTCATTCTTTGAAAAGCATTGTTATGAAACCAAATCAAGCTACTTTTATGAAAATCATTTCATATGCTAGCCAACCTACCAATCTTATGCTAAAAAGTAATAAAAAGATTTCAAAGCATCATGCTCTTGCTTTTAATGCATATTTCTCAAAAACCCAATTCTTTACCCTTCCAACAAACATTTAATCCTAAGACCCTTAGCTACGTTAAAATCGCCCATGCGCTCGACATGCATATAGATATCCCTAAGGCTAACATAATTCCCTTACCTTGATTCTATTGGAAGCAACTCTTCCATCTTCCTTTCCCACTTTTCGTGATTTGACTCAACTTGCTCCAGATTTATCCTCGGGAGCTGCACACATTCATAAATCATACGTCAAACCCATATTTTATGCAGCCTATTCCTTATGATTCCTATGTGTATGAACACCCTATTATTACAGTCGAATCATAAGAAGAGTATTTACTAGATTTAAAGAGTATGTGAAACGATTTATCACGCAAAAGCTACATAAAAGCCTAATGTGAGCTATAAGAGTCACAGGCTAAACTAAGAGGATCTGAATCATTCTTACTAAAAATAAGAACTTAAGATGAGAAAATATAGAGAGCTTATGAAGGAAAGTCAGTTTGATTTAGTTCTGAACACAGAGAACAAGAATAAAAGCTAAAAAGGGTAAAATGGACCTTTTTAGCGAGTTAAGGTATTTAAGGTGTTTCGGGTGTATGTACCTACCAAAAATGGCTGAAACGTAAAGACGAGAGTGTAAGACATAAGATATGACACTTTCAAAATTTTTGAGAAAAAGTCAACTTGGTTAATGATTAAGGGAAAAGTCAACTATAGTTAAGAAAAGTGGACTTTTACCAAAGTTGACTAACCATGGTTAAAAATTAACCTAAGTATGGAGGAAAAATTGGAGAAAAATATTTTTTGTCAAAATGCAAGATAATAATCCCCGAAAGTAAGGAAAATTTATTCGGAAGGATTCCAGATTAAATTTAATGGTTAAAAACGTAATGGGCCTAAAGTGAAAATTTTAAAGCCCATTAAGGCATACTAAACGTAGATCGAAATTCTTAAGTCCCTTAGACCGAGTTGTTGGACCGATTGATTGGCTAAATATTTACACAATTAAATCCCCGAGGTATGGTGAAAATTTCAGCCCGAAAGCCCATTAAGAAAGCCTAAACCGAGAAGCCTAAATGGAAAGCCCATTAGATAAATATCTAACCATAGTTAAAGCTAGCTATGACTCATAAGGTGACTCATGACTAAGCCTTAGGAAGTCAATCATAATGGCTGGAAAGTAAGGTTTAATGGCTAAGTTAGTGGCTTATGAAATCAGCCACACCATGGTCATCTTCACCACACCATTCTCGGCTAGAAGAAAAAACCATTGAAATACATTATCCAAGCTTTCTCTCACTAGAAATCACTAGGAATTAGGCATATTTGAAACTTGCATTCTTCATGAAAGTTGTTCCAAATTGAAAGGAGAGTGACAAAGGTTGGAATTGGCTATCAAGGAGCCATAAAGTGTAAACCATGAGCCTCCAAAGTTTCGACCAACTGTGAACACAACTACTAGGTATATTTTCAAGTTTTCAATTTCATATATGTTAATGTATGAATGATTTTAAGTATATTGGTATATGTTTCAAGCATTGAAACATATGAAATCACTATGATCTTGGTTAGGCCGAGAGTGAATAGTGAAATATGGATGAATGCCCATAGGATTTTAAGGCATAAATGGATTAATGTACATATATTAATGATTATGGTATAATTAGAATTAATCAATTTGATTAATTAATACATGTATTAAGTTGGCAATCAAGGTGTTTGATAAAATGCCTAAATGAACTATGTGATGCTTAGGAACATTGCCAAGCAAGTGTTTGTGAAAATGCTTAAGTGAATTGGCTAAGGAAATAGGCATGGATGGCAAGCCCAAATATTTTAGGCCTAATGTGATGTAATGGGTCTAGAACAAGCCCAATAAGAGTTGGTGGGCCCCACAAGCCCCATAGGCCCAACAAAAATGAATAGTAAAATGAAAATGGGCTTAAGGCATAGTTAGGCCCATTAAGGATTTTTAAAGCCCATTAAGGGAAATAGACTTTATTTAATGTGAAATACAGTAGGAAAAGTGTAATTAACCTGATAAATGGTTATATACAGCTCCAGAGATTATTGGAGGAGCAAATCGGACTGCTGGATCGAGCAGCGTTGAGAAAGTAAAATTTCTCGAGTGATTGCAAGTAAGGGACTTTTATGGGTAGTTAGAGATACCTGCATGTATTTTTGTCTACTTTTACATTCACTTAAAAAATCTGAGGGTCAGAGAAAGTGAATAATAATTATTGTGACCCGATTATGGCAAATTACGATTTTACCCCTAGTTAGTCAAAAAGTCAACTTTTGTGAAAAGTTGTAAAAAGCATGAAAACCACCATTTTGAGTGTTTTAATGCTATTTAGCAAAAGAATAAATAGATGGGCTAATGATTTTAAGGTTGATGTGAATTAAGCACACTTTATAGTGCTAATTTTGATGTTTTGTAAATCATCCATTTTTAAATAGCCATCTATCATATTATGTGAGGATAAATCATGCTGGAGCACAGCTCGCACTTGATTTCATATATTTTCCACATATATTAGTGCTGGATTGTGATTCGCACTATATTTCCATGACATAAATGATAGAGTACTGGAGTTCTTACTTGTACTCAGTTTTATATGATATATGCATGAGAGAGTGTTGGAGCTATTAGCTCATACTCGAATTTTCATGAGATGCATGACAGAGTGCTAGAGTGTTGTTCGTACTCGAATTTTCATGATTTATACATGACATAGTACCTGAGTTATTGCTCGTACTTGATTTGATGATATTGTGCATAGCATTGTACCAGAGTTATTACTCGTATATTGATTTGAAACATGAACTATGCATGACCTAGTTGTTGGAGGTTTACTCGCACTAGAGTTTGAGTTTGTGATCTGAAACAGTGTTTGAGCGGAGTGTCGACTATGAGTCGTGTTCAAAGGCGTGCACTGTATTTTATGTGATACATAATACATGTTGAAAATCATGCTTGATTTCCTCGTGTAGACTGAGTGTCACACTATGGGAGGTTCGCATGAGGATTTAGAGACGTGGTATGATATTCCATGGTTTGAGGGCTAAGACCTATGGCAGGCACCCCAACTGTGATGTAGGGTCCACGGAGTACGTTGTACCGTGCATGTGGCATGGAGTACACTGTACCGTGTGGTGTTGTGGAGTTTAGGAGGATATAGTTGGCAGTTGTGATGGACTGACCCCCCTCTCGTTGCAACAGTTGTCAGGCCCCGGAAGCGCGGAAAATAGGGCTAAATTAAAACTTTTTATTCATTAATTCACAATTAAGAGTGCATTCCTGTGTAGTGTTATACATCATCACCTATATTATACCTCAGGATCTCGTCATTGAATAGTATATATTATATCATATACATTACTTGATCTCAAGTTAATTAATCCTAATACATCCCATACAATGTTATACATTAAGTGTCTGCAATTATGATAATTGTCTGGGTACATGAAAAGATAAAAGATACCTCAAAATACAATATATGGCCTGGAGCTCCAGTCCTCCACTAGCCACTACTCCGTACGTCGCAAGAAAACCCTTTTCACTTGAAGAAATCTGGGGGGAAAGAAAATAGGGTGAGCTTCTAAATCGCTCAGTAAAGGGGGTAAGGGACTCATTTCATAAACCAAAATGCACATCACAAAATATTTATTTGTATGTGAAACTCATTAATCTCATTTGAAAACCATAGCATGAAAGTACTCAAAACGACATTCTCATGTCTCAAATCATGTGAAAACATGAAGTAAAAAGCCTCAGTCTAGAGCAATAACAAAGCATGTGAAAATAATGCGATAAACGCTTTCTCAATGAACGTGATAAAATCACTGAAATAGTAATGCACGTGGCACAGCCACTAAACACACGTGGCATAGCCACTGATTTAAATTCACACGTGGCATAGCCACTAAACAAATGTGGCATAGCCACTGATTTAAATTCACACGTGGCACAGCCACTAAACACACGTGGCATAGCCACTGAGTTAAATTTACACGTGGCACAGCCACTAAGCACACGTGGCATAGCCACTGAGTTAAATTTACACGTGGCACATCCATTGGATAGGGTTTCACGTGGCAACGACCACCAATTAGGGTTTCTCACATGGCAACGGCCACCAAATAGGGTTTCTCACGTGGCAACAGCCACCAAATTGGGTTTCTCACGTGGCAACGACCACCAAATGGGGTTCTCACGTGGCAACGGCCACCAAATGGGTTTCTCACGTGTCAACGGCCACCAAAGGGGGTTTCTCACGTGGCAACGGCCACCAAGTATACGTGGCATAGCCACAGAATAGGTTATTCTCACGTTACCAGAACGGAGAAGAATCGGGCTTACATTCTACCAGAGCAATGCCCGGTGTGTACTCAAAACTACACACCTAAGTCTTAATCACATAAGACTAGTTTGCCTTCACGTAGAACTCCTAGTGGTTTTTCTCTCATAAAACTCATTTGAAAACCGTTTTGTACTCAACACAAAACATAATAAAACCGAGTTCCAACCGGCAAAGCATGCACACATTTCTCAAATCTCAATATTGCCTTAACGTAGAGCCCAGTTATAAACTCATAAAAACATTGGGCTCCAACCGGCTATAAAAACCGTGTTTAATTATATCTCAACACAACACTCAACATGCTTGTTTTATGACCACAAATCATGCTATAATAGTTTTCAAATCACATACACAAATGGTTTAGATTTCCCTTACCTCTTTGCACCTCGTATAGTGCAATCGTTTCCCCCGTATCACGCACTAGCCTCGTATTCCACTCTGGAACTCCCGAGCTGTCCAAATGATGTTAAAACATCAATACTCAATTATCTCATCAACCTTAATTCTCAAAATCGAGCATAATTGCTCATAATACCTGAAATCTCTTGATTCTCGTAACTCTACCCAAACTACACTCTCATTCACAACATCTCAACGTTCTACATTTCTCATGCCAATTATCTATGCTAATTCACCACATTGTCTAAATTTCTATTTATAGCTCAAATTCCCAAAATTGCTAAATATCATTATCACTCCAACCACATTGCAATTTCATCAATCCCTAATCATTTCTCAGCTATTTCAACACAATGACAACCACCATTGTCATCAAAATCATCTCAAATATTAAGATCAAGGTTTAGAAATTACCCAAAGCTGGTGAGACGCACAACCCACGCCTCGATTCGATTCGTCCTTCGATTTCCAAGTATGTTGTTCTCCCTTTGATGAGGAACAACTTTCCTTCTTGCCACAACTTCTGATTTGGCCAAAAATGGGTGCTTTGGAGGAGTGAGAAAGCTAGGTTTCGGTAAAAATAGGGGTTGGAAGAGAGAGAAAGTGAGATTGCAGGAGAAAAACAGGGGTTCCTTATATAGGCTGAGGGTAAGAGATCGATCTGCCTCTTGATGAGATCTACATTTGAATTTTGGGGACGATTTGGGCAATTTTATGCCTAGGAGATCGATTTGTCGAGGGGTGAGATCGATCTCTTTATGGCTTTATGAGATCGATCTGCTCCTTGAGGAGATCGATCTTCTCCCAAATAGAATCATTTGGAGATCGATCTCTTTCTCATGAGATCGATCTTCTCTTAAACAGAATCATAAGGAGATCGATCCTCTTCCATTGGAGATCGATCTGCTCCTCAAATTCCTCCTTCCTTATCATTTTTAACTCACCAAATCGATCTCTCCTTCTCCCAGATCGATCTGTCCTCATAGCTTCACACTTATTAAAACACTTAACATATAATTCTCCAATTATCATTCCCACAATTCACTTAGCTCAATAAATTACGCTTCAAATTCTTATTACATCATTAAAATATATCTAAAATTCTCAGATCTCATATCCTCCCCACCTTAAAAAGAATTAGGTCCTCCAAATTCAACTCAACTAGTCGAATAGATGGGGGTATTTCTCCTTCATGAGACTCTCTAGTTCCCACGTTGCCTCTTCCATTGAGTGATGTTTCCATAAAACTTTCACTAATGGGATGCTCTTAGTTCTCAGTACCTTCTCTCTTCTATCGAGAATCTGGACGGGTTCCTCAGTGTAGCTCATATCCTCTTGAATGTCCATCTCATCATCATGAGAAGGGTCTGGGTGGTACTTCCTCAACATAGCCACATGAAAAACATTGTGTATTCCGGACATCTGTGGGGGTAATGCTAATCTGTAAGCTACCTCTCCCACTCTCTCAAGAATCTTGAATGGTCCCATGTATCGAGGACTCAATTTCCCTTTCATCCCAAATCGCATGATACCCTTACTCGGTGATATTTTCAGAAATACTGCATCACTAACCTCAAACTCGAGTGGCCATCTACGCACATCCGTGTAGCTTTTCTGTCTACTTTGTGCAGCCCGCAACCTCTCACATATGAGTTTCACACTCTGTACGGCTTGCTCAACAAGTTCGGGAGCATTTATCTTTCTGTCACCGACTTCTTCCCAAGCTACAGGGGATCTACACCTCCTACCATATAGAGCCTCAAAAGGTGCCATTCCAATACTCGCATGATAGCTGTTATTGTATGCAAACTCTGCTAGGGGCGGTGATCATCCCATGATCCCTTAAAATCCATCGTACACGCCCTCAACATATCCTCCAGGGTCTGAATAGTCCTCTCTGACTGACCATCTGTCTGAGGATGATAGGCGGTACTGAAACTCAATCGAGATCCTATGGACTCCTGAAACTGGGTCCAAAATCTGGAAGAAATCGAGAATCTCTATCAGAAGTAATACTCACTGGAGCCCCATGTAATCTAGCTATCTCGCTTACATACAGCTCAGCTAAGGCATCCACAGTATTAGTGCTCTTGATGGCAAGGAAGTGGGCACTCTTGGTCAATCTATCCACAATGACCCATATAGCGTCACGACCTCTTTGGGTCCTCGGTAAACCCATAATAAAGTCCATAGTGACATGCTCCCATTTCCATGTTGGTACGGGTAAGGGCTGTAGTAGTCCTCCGGGCTTTCGATGCTCAGCTTTCACTTGTTGGCATACTAAACACCTGGCCACATACTCTGCCACGTCTCGCTTCATACCACTCCACCAATACACCTTTTTTAAGTCTCGAAACATCTTAGTACTCCCTGGGTGCAGGTGTATCGCGAGCAGTGGGATTCTCTCAGTATCTGTCTCTTCAGGGTATCATCGTCCGGTACACAAATTCGTCTTTTGAATCTCAACAATCCATCCTCACTGACTGTGAGATCCGACTGCGAACTCTGTTCAGCTTGGCTAATCATATCTATCAATCTCTGATCACTGCGCTGCCCAGTTCTAATCTGATCCATGATCCTGGGCTCTATTCGCAAGCTAGCCACAAATCCAGTCTCTATCTCTTTAACTCTGATCCGAAGTTCGGCAAACTGCTCCAGTAAATCCCATTCCCTTATCATCATAGCAGATATCATACTCTTCCTGCTCAGGGTATCAGCAACCACATTTGCCTTGCACGGATGATATAGAATCTCGCAGTCATAATACTTAAGGAGTTCCATCCATCTCCTTTGTCTCATGTTTAACTCTTTCTGATCAAAGAGATATCTCAAACTCTTGTGATCAGTGAAGATCTGGAATCTTTCCCCATATAAGTAGTGTCGCCAGATCTTTAAAGCAAATACCACAGCGGCTAACTCCAAATCATGCGTGGGGTAATTCCGCTCATGGTCTTTCAGCTGTCGTGATCCATATGCGACCACTCTTCCGTGCTGCATAAGCACACACCCCAATCCTTGATGAGATGCATCACTATACACCGAGAATCCTCCTGATCCCTCAGGAATAGTTAACACAGGTGCCGCTGTTAACCTCCTCTTTAATTCCTGAAAACTGAGCTCACATTGACCAGTCCATATAAATGGAGTCTCTTTGCGCGTGAGCTTAGTCAAAGGGGCGGCAATCCGAGAAAATCCTTCCACAAATCTTCTATAATACCCTGCCAAAACAAGGAAGCTTCGTACCTCAGTAACTGTCCTCGGTCTCTCCCAATTAAGCACAGCCTCCACCTTGCTTGGGTCCACTGATACTCCTTCCTCTGAGACTATATGACCAAGGAAAGCTATCCGGTTCAGCCAAAACTCACACTTACTAAGCTTTCCATATAATTGCTTATCTCAGAGTATCTGAAGTACTAACCACAAATGCTGTGCATGCTCCTCATACGACTGAGAGTACACCAGGATATCATCAATAAAGACTATCACAAATTTATCTAGATAGTCTCTGAACACCTCGTTTATCAATCTCATAAATGTTGCAGGGGCGTTCGTCAATCCAAAGGACATCACCAGAAATTCATAATGGCCATAGCTCGTCCTGAGGGCCGCCTTTGGAATATCTTCTTCCTTGATCCTCAATTGGTGATAGCCCGATCTCAAATCAATCTTAGAAAAGACTGATGCCCCTCTTAGTTGATTAAGTAGATCATCAATCCTGGGCAATGGGTATTTATTCTTCACCGTGACTTTATTCAACAACCGATAGTCTACGCATAATCTGAGACTACCATCCTTCTTCTTGACAAATAAAATCGGTGCTCCCCACGGTGAAACGCTAGGCCTAATGAACCCTTGATCCAATAACTCCTGTAGTTGTTTCTTCAATTCCTCAAGTTCCACTAATGCCATCCTGTAGGGAGGTTTAGAGATCGGCTGAGTATCTGGTACCAAATCAATGGTAAACTCCAGCTCTCTCTCTGGTGGTAAACCTGGCAGTTCATCTGGGAAAACATCCGGAAATTCGCAAACCACAGGTATATCCTCAATCCTCGGATGTTCCCGCTCATCGTCTGAGATGAGTGTCTCATAACCTTCACATGAACAATCATATTTAATATTCTTCAAAATAATATTAAAATTCTCAAATTACTTACTAGAATTCCACATATTCATTTCCTCAATATCTCAATCGTACACTGTAAGGTTCAGGTAGGGAGAAAGTTACAATCTTAGTGTAGCAATCTAAGCTCACTCGATTGGCTACCAACCAATCCATTCCCAAAATTACATCAAATCCATGTATATTCAACATGATTAGATCTGCTAACATCACTCTATCTCCCACCTTTATCTCACATCCTCTACAGATTAACTCAGTTCTCTGGGATTCACGCATAGGGGTATTTACATGTAGTATATATTCTAGAGGTTCAAACTTCAAGTTTAATCTACATGCAAAATGCTCAGAAATAAACGAATGCGTGGATCTTGAATCAATCAACACATGAGCCTTATGATTACAGACAGAGAGTGTACCCTTATAGTTTCTGCAGAAGTGTCAGCAGTCTCCTTATCTAGGGCAAACACACGTCCCTAGGTAACAGGTCTCTTTCCTTTCTCTGCAGCAATAGCCCGTCTCGAGGGATTCACTCTCTGAGGCTGTTGTCTAGTGGGCTCCAATACATGTGGTTTCTAAGGTTGAGGGCAATCCTTCACCATGTGACCCATGTCTCCACATCTAAAACATCCATGGATCGACCCAGTGTAACTTCCCTCATGCATTCGGCCACAATTTTTGCAAAACCTTGTCTCAGGCCTGACATCTCGAGGGGTCTCTCTAATGTTAGGGTAACCTCTGGGTCTCTCTAATCTGCCCTTCTGTACCTCAATCCTTCCTCTTCTGAAGGAACCTCTCCGAGCCTCTGTTTGGAAAATCGCTGGCCTCTTGCCCTTATCTCTATTCACCGCTCTGAGCTCATTCTGGGATTGTACCATTTCAATTCCTCTTTCAATCTCTTGAGCTTGTCTCAGAGCATCTCCAAACTCAGTAATACATAGCCCTATCAATCTATCTCTGATGATGGGCTTCAACCCATACACAAATTTCTCTGTGCGGAGCTCTTCATTCTTAAAGGTCTCTGGGTCATATCTCAATAGCGCTGTGAATTGGCTCTCATAGTCATCCACAGACATGTCACCCTGTACCAAACTCAAAAACTCAGCTTGTTTCTTTCTCTAGGTGGCTCGTGGTACATATTGGGTCCTAAAGGCTGTCTGAAACTCTTCCCAACCAATCACATCATGGTGGGACATCAAAATACCCTAGGTAGTACCCCACCAATCTCGAGCTCTCCCCTTCAGCATATAGGCACTCATACTGACCCTCTCAGCATCGGTGCACCCCAGAAATATATAATTCTCAATTCCGTCAACCACTCCTCAGCCTCTGTAGGATCCTTCTTTCCCTTAAATGCGGGTGGATTCATCTTCAGAAAATCCTTTAGTCGGACCATACTTCTATCATCAGGCTGAGTGACGGGAGGTATTGGGTCCATCTGTACTGGAGGTATGGGAGGTCCTTGTGGTGGTGTAGGAGTAGTACCCGAGGCATTAACTCCAAAGTGTTGCGCGTATAACGCTGCCATCTGCTCAAAACCTTGCCTCACATCGGTCTCAATCCGATTAAATCGAGAGTTAGGACTCTCTGGTTGTGAGACAGGTGGCAGAGGGGACTCTACTTGCCTCCTCGAACGACCTCGTCGTCCACTCATTCTCTATCTTAACTCGTCTCCTGCGCGTACATATCAAAATCGATTGAAATCTCAATCCTCAATTTCAGTTCATGACCAGACTATTATAGACACTTGGGATGTATTCTATTTCACTTAACCGACACTGACAGTACTAGACACCCTAAGCTCTGATACCAAGAAAACTCTGTCACGCCCCGGAAGCGCGAAAAATAGGGCTAATTTAAAACTTTTTATTCATTAATTCACAATTAAGAGTGCATTCCTGTGCAGTGTCATACATCATCACCTATATTATACCTCAGGATCTCGTCATTGAATAGTATATATTATATCATATACATTACTTGATCTCAAGTTAATTAATCCTAATACATCCCATACAATGTTATACATCAAGTGTCTGCAATTATGATAATTGTCTGGGTACATGAAAAGATAAAAGATACCTCAAAATACAATATATGGCCTCGAGCTCAAGTCCTCCACTAGCCACTACTCCGTACGTCGCAGGAAAACCCTTTTCACTTGAAGAAATCTGGGGGGAAAGAAAATAGGGTGAGCTTCTAAATCGCTCAGTAAAGGGGGTAAGGGACTCATTTCATAAACCAAAATGCACATCACAAAATATTTATTTGTATGTGAAACTCATTAATCTCATTTGAAAACCATAGCATGAAAGTACTGAAAACGACATTCTCATGTCTCAAATCATGTGAAAACATGAAGTAATAGAGCAATAACAAAGCATGTGAAAATAATGTGATAAACGCTTTCTCAATGAACGTGATAAAATCACTGAAATAGTAATGCACGTGGCACAGCCACTAAACACACGTGGCATAGCCACTGATTTAAATTCACATGTGGCATAGCCACTAAACACACGTGGCATAGCCACTGATTTAAATTCACACGTGGCACAGCCACTAAACACACGTGGCATAGCCACTAAGTTAAATTTACACGTGGCACAGCCACTAAGCACACGTGGCATAGCCACTGAGTTAAATTTACACGTGGCACAGCCACTGGATAGGGTTTCACATGGCAACGACCACCAATTAGGGTTTCTCATGTGGCAACGGCCACCAAATAGGGTTTCTCACGTGGAACGGCCACCAAATAGGGTTTTTCACGTGGCAACGGCCACCAAATGGGGTTCTCACGTGGCAACGGCCACCAAAGGAGTTTCTCACGTGGCAACGGCCACCAAAGGGGGTTTCTCACGTGGCAACGGCCACAAAGTATACGTGGCATAGCCACAGAATAGGTTATTCTCACGTTACCAGAACGGAGAAGAATTGGGCTTACATGCTACCAGAGCAATGCCCGGTGTGTACTCAAAACTACACACCTAAGTCTTAATCACATAAGACTAGTTTGCCTTCACGTAGAACTCCAAGTGGTTTTTCTCTCATAAAACTCATTTGAAAATCGTTTTGTACTCAACACAAAACATAATAAAACCGAGTTCCAACCAGCAAAGCACGCACACATTTCTCAAATCTCAATATTGCCTTAACGTAGAGCCCAGTTATAAACTCATAAAAACATTGGGCTCCAACCGACTATAAAAATCGTGTGCAATTATATCTCAACATAACACTCAACATGCTTGTTTTATAACCACAAATCATGCTATAATAGTTTACAAATCACATACACAAATGGTTTAGATTTCCCTTACCTCTTTACACCTCGTATAGTGCAATCGTTTCCCCCGTATCATGGACTAGCCTCGCATTCCACTCTGAAACTCCCGAGCTGTCCAAATGATGTTAAAACATCAATACTCAATTATCTCATCAACCTTAATTCTCAAAATCGAGCATAATTGCTCATAACACCTCAAATCTCTCGATTCTCGTAACTCTACCCCAAACTACACTCTCATTCACAACATCTCAATGTTCTACATTTCTCATGCCAATTATCTATGCTAATTCACCACATTGTCTAAATTTCTATTTATAGCTCAAATTCCCAAAATTGCTAAATATCATTATCACTCCAACCACATTGCAATTTCATCAATCCCTAATCATTTCTAAGCTATTTCAACACAATGACAACCACCATTATCATCAAAATCATCTCAAATATCAAGATCAAGGTTTAGAAATTACCCAAAGCTGGTGAGACGCACAACCCACGCCTCGATTGGATTCGTCATTCGATTTCCAAGTATGTTGTTCTCCCTTTGATGAGGAACAACTTTCCTTCTTACCACAACTTCTGATTTGGCCGAAAATGGGTGCTTTAGAGGAGTGAGAAAGCTAGGTTTTGGTAAAAATGGGGGTTGGAAGAGAGAGAAAGTGAGATTACAGGAGAAAAACAGGGGTTCCTTATATAGGCTGAAGGTAGGAGATCGATCTGCCTCTTGATGAGATTGATCTGCATTTGAATTTTGGGGACGATTTGGGTAATTTTATGCCTAGGAGATCGATCTGTCGAGGGGTGAGATCGATCTCTTTATGGCTTTATGAGATCGATCTGCTCCTTGAGGAGATCGATCTTCTCCCAAACAGAATCATTTGGAGATCGATCTCTTCCTTATGAGATCGATCTTCTCTCAAACAGAATCATAAGGAGATCGATCCTCTTCTATTGGAGAT
The DNA here is from genome assembly GCA_033439115.1 of Firmiana major. Taxonomy (NCBI): domain Eukaryota; kingdom Viridiplantae; phylum Streptophyta; class Magnoliopsida; order Malvales; family Malvaceae; genus Firmiana; species Firmiana major. Next base: position 24,706,249 of record CM065912.1, read on the forward strand.
CGATCTGCTCCTCAAATTCCTCCTTCCTCGTCATTTTTAAATCACCAGATCGATCTCTCCTTCTCCCAGATCGATTTGTCCTCATAGCTTCACACATATTTTAAACACTTAACATATAATTCTCCAATTATCATTCCCACAATTCACTTAGCTCAATAAATTACACTTCAAATTCTTATTACATCATGAAAATATATCTAAAATTCTCAGATCTCATAGCAGTGATGCCCCGTACACCGAGATCTATGTTGCCTGGGATCACCATTGTCGGATATGATCATAATCCAGGATACTATTTACATTTTCACCACAGAGCCTCACATGATATATCACCTGATTAACTGATTTACTTGCGGATAGACATGATGGATGGGTTGGAATTCGATTTGTGTTGTGAATGATTTAAATGCCATATTTACTGTGATTTAAACATACATGGCATGATTTATCTAAAGGCATTGTGATATTATAAAGATGCATTGTTTTGCACTACATGCCTACATTTGTGAAATAAAGCATGCTTTCTGTACATGGGATTTAATTTGTACAAGTATATATATATTTAAAGACATGCTTTTAAAGTGAGTTAAGGAAATGATGTTTTCAAGGCATAGCATTATTTTGAGTAGATAGTGTAGATATCTACTTGCTTGCCTGATTTCCTTACTGAGCGCGTTGTATGCTCACCCCCCTTTTTCTTTACATCTCTCTACAGAGCATCAAGAATAGAGTGAGAACATTAGAGGGATAGTATTCCTGTTGTCCGCCGCTATTTCCTATCGATCGACAGGTATACATATTTTGTACGGTTATGTATCTAAACATAGAAACAGCACAATGATGTATACGATATATTATGGGGAATGTATTTGTATTAGATTTTATATAATCTCACATGTATTATAAAAGAAGTTACAGTCCGTAATAGTCTATTGACGTGTATGCATGATAATGGATGATATGGTATGCGAGGAAGCTAACAATGAATCATAGCCCAACCATTGAAGAGAGGAAAGGTAAGTTAAAAATGCAAAAAATTCGTAGTGGTTTTTGGTTAAGTCATAGAGGGTCGTGACATCATATGAGTCAATACCAATAACTCATATTCAGACTTCAACTAATCGATATATCTCATAGAGCCTATTTCATTAAGTTTGACCCATTATCACATTTAGCCATCATTATGCCATTTATAGTTAATTTAACTAGCAACATACTTGGCTACTTATCAAACCCTGGGCATTAATGTTTATCCATAATCTTTCATCATTTATGCATTCTTTACAACACCATTTATGCACATTTTTATCACTTGACTAATCTCACAATGTGGCTTCATCCAATCATCTCAAAATCATGCACATCACTCCACAAACAACTTGATATAATCCCTTTTATCATCTAATCAACCACATGCTACTTTCTCACACTAACCTCATTCTAGGTTATGCTTATTCAATTAAATTCTAGGCAGTTTCAATCATCAATACATACACCAATCTACTCACAACAACAACTAGATAAATATACTTAGAGTTGGTGTATTGGAAACTCACCAAGCTTGACTTTCCTCTTGTCCAAATTTGGAAGACTCCTTAAATCTAGTTGAATATTGGCTCTAAGCTATGTTGTTCTTCTCCTCATAATGAATAAATTTGCTCTAATAGCTTTTCCTCAATTCTTTTTGGAAGAGGGTGTATTTACAGAGAGAAAGCTTGGTATTTTGGGTAAAAATGGAAGAGGTGTGTTGGTTTGTTGATGAAAGAGGTTTTATCGTGGGGTTTTTATAGATTGAGAGTGATGAGATCGATCTGCTAGGGTGAAGAGATCGATCTTCCTTTGGTTTTTACCATCGAATTCTCAAGTTTGTAATGGGAGAGATCGATCTGCTCATTGGGGAGAGATCGATCTTGGCTTGGCAAAAGCTTGAGAAGATCTATCTGCTTATGGGGAGAGATTGATCTGCTCTTGACAGAATCAAATGGAGATTGATCTACTCTTGACAGAATCAAATGGAGATCGATCTGCACTTAAGAGAGGATCGATCTAGGCTTGGTAGAGGCAAATATAGATCGATCTGTTCATTAGGGAGTTGATCTGGCCTTGGCAGATTCACTTGGAATTGTTCGCTTGCACAAGGGATCAATCTAGCCTTCATCTAGGGCTAATTATGTAATATGAACATGAAGTACAATTTATTGAGCTAAGTGAATTGTGGGAATGATAATTGGAGATTTATATGTTAAGTGTTTAAAATAAGTGTGAAGCTATGAGGACAGATCGATCTAGGAGAAGGAGAGATCGATCTGGTGAGTTAAAAAATGACAAGGAAAGAGGAATTTAAGGAGCAAATCGATCTCCAATAGAAGAGGATCGATCTCCTTATGATTCTGTTTGAGAGAAGATCGATCTCATGAGGAAGAGATCAATCTCCAAATGATTCTGTTTGGGAGAAGATCGATCTCCTCAAGGAGCGGATCGATCTCATAAAGCCATAAAGAGATCGATCTCACCCCTCGACAGATTGATCTCCTAGGTATAAAATTACCCAAATCATCCCCAAAATTCAAATGTAGATCGATCTCATCAAGAGCCAGATCGATCTCCTACCCTCAGTCTATATAAGGAACCCCTACTTTCTCTTGTAAATTTCATTTTCTCTCTCTTCCAACCTCAATTTTCACCGAAACCTAGCTTTCTCACTCATCCAAAGCACCCATTTTCATCCAAATCAGAAGTTGTGGCAAGAAGGAAAGTTGTTCCTCATCAAAAGGAGAAGAACATACTTGGAAATCGAAAGACGGATCGAATCGAGGCAAGAGATAAGCTCTCTACAAGTTTTGGGTAATTTCTAAACCTCAATCTTGATATCTGAGATGATTTTGATGATAATGGTTGTTGGCATTGTGTTGAAATAGCTGAAAAATGATTAAGGATTGATGAAATTGCAATGTGGTTGGTGTGATAATGATATTGAGCAATTTTGGGAATTTGAGCTATAAATAGAAATTTAGACAATGTGGTGAATTAGCATAGATAATTGGCATGAGAAATGTAGAACGTTGAGATGTTGTGAATGAGAGTGTAGTTTGCGGTAGAGTTACGACAATCAAGAGATTTGAGGTGTTATGAGCAATTATGCTCGATTTTGAGAATTGAGGTTGATGAGATAATTGAGTATTAATGTTTTAACATCGTTTAGACAGCTCGAGAGTTCCAGAGTGGAATGCGAGGCTAGTCCGTGATACGGGGGAAATGATTGCACTATACGAGGTGCAAAGAGGTAAGGGAAACTAAACCATTTGTGTATGTGATTTGCGAACTATTATAGCATGATTTCTGATTTATAAAACAAGCATGTTGAGTGTTGTGTTGTGATACAATTGCACACGATTTTTATAGCCGGTTGGAGCCCAATGTTTTTATGAGTTTATAACTGGGCTCTACGTTAAGGCAATATCGAGATTTGAGAAATGTGTGAGTGTTTTGTCGGTTGGGACTCGGTTTCAATATGTTTTGTGTTGAGTACAAAACGATTTTCAAATGAGTTTTATGAGAGAAAAACCACTATGAGTTCTACGTGAAGGCAAACTAGTCTTATGTGATTAAGACTTAGGTGTGTAATTCTGAGTACACACCGGGCATTGCTCTGGTAGCATGTAAGCCCGATTCTTCTCCGTCCTGGTAACGTGAGAATAACCCATTCTGTGGCTATGCCACGTATACTTGGTGGCCATTGCCACGTGAGAAACCCCATTTAGTGGCCGTTGCCACGTAAGAACCCCATTTGGTGGCCGTTGCCACGTGAGAAACCCTATTTGGTGGTCGTTGCCACTCTATTTGGTGGCCGTTGCCACGTGAGAACCCCATTTGGTGGCCATTGCCACGTGAGAAACCCTATTTGGTGGCCGTTTTCACGTGAGAACCCCATTTGGTGGTCGTTGCCACGTGAGAAACCCTAATTGGTGGCCGTTGCCACATGAGAAACCCTATTCTGTGGTTGTGCCACACGTGATTTAAATCAGTGGCTATGCCACGTGTGTTTAGTGGCTATGCCACGTGTGAATTTAAATCAGTGGCTATGCCATGTGTGTTTAGTGGCTGTGCCACGTGCATTACTATTTTAGTGATTTTATCACATTTATTGAGAAAGCGATTATCGCATTATTTTCACATGCTTTGTTATTGCTCTAGACTGAGCCTTTTTACTTCATGTTTTCACATGATTTGAGATATGAGAGTGTGGTTTTGAGTACTTTCATGCTATGGTTTTCAAATGAGATTAATGAGTTTCACATACAAATAAATATTTTGTGATGTGCATTTTGGTTTATGAAATGAGTCCCTTACCCCCTTTACTGAGCGATTTAGAAGCTCACCCTGTTTTCTTTCCCCCCAGATCTCTTCAAGTGAAAAGGATTTTCCTGCGACGTACGGAGTAGTGGCTAGTGGAGGACTTGAGCTCCAGGCCATATATATTGTATTTTGAGGTATCTTTTATCTTTTCATGTACCCAGACAATTATCATAATTGCAGACACTTAATGTATAACATTGTATGGGATGTATTAGGATTAATTAACTTGAGATGAAGTAATGTATATGATATAATATATACTATTCAATGACGAGATCCTGAGGTATAATATAGGTGATGATGTATGACACTGCACAGGAATGCACTCTTAATTGTGAATTAATGAATAAAAAGTTTTAAATTAGCCCTATTTTTTGCGCTTTCGGGGTGTGACAATTAAGCATGTATTTAATGATGATTTAAGCATGTAGTGTTGTTATTAGGCATGTATACATGATTGTAAGATAGTTTTGTGAAATACATGTGTTGGAATAGATGATGATTGAAAATAGGCATATAAGATGTATGGTGAAATGCCATAGTGGAAGAAAATGATGAACTTGAGGCGTTGGGAGATTAATTCCAGTTCAATTCGAATTAGTAGACTTAATAAGTCTAATAGGTTCGTATAAGATGTATCAAAATGGACTTAAGAGAGAGTAAGGTCCAATAAGATGTAGTAAAGCCCAATGGGTGTAAAAGGCCTAATACATTGATTTAAAATTCATGCGAGTGAAAATTAAGTATATTAAAGCATACTGATGTGAATGGTTATTTACAGCTCTGGAGTTTATATTGGGAGTTAATCGGACTGCGAGATTTAGCAGCACCGAGGAAGTGAGGTCACGTGACGTGATCAGAGGTAACAGACTTTTGCGGGTATTTAGAGATATCTGCACATATTTTAGTCTGCGTTTGTATTTCACTTAAGGAAGTGAATAAAATCTTAAGAGATTGACAAAGAGTAAATTGTGATTTTTCCCTATTAAGGGTAAAAAGGTCAACTTTTGGAAAAAGTTGTAAAAAGCTTAGGAAGCATGTTTTTAACTGGTTTTAATGTTGTTTGACAATTGCATAGATAGACTGGCTAATGTTTTCATGTTATATGCGAAAACAACATGATATAATGCGTACTTGATTTAATTGAATGAATTCATTTGAAATAAGCTATCTATTGATTTCTGTGAAAACTAATCGTACTAGAGCACAGCTCGAACTAGATTTTGTATGTTTTCCACCCCATTAGTGCTAGAGGGATACTCGCACTAGATTTTACATGATATGTATCACATAGTACTTGAGCATTTCTCGTACTTAATCTTAATGCGATTTGTGCATGATAGAGTACTAGAGCGCTGCTCGTACTCAGTTTTATTGATTGATGCATGATAGAGTATTGGAGCATTGCTCGTACTCAGTTTTACATGACATAGTGCTAGGAGCATCACTCGCACTAGATTTCTATGACTTGTGGATAAGGTCGTGCTGGAGTTTACTTGTACGTACCAGTTTTGAAAGAGATAGCATGAAACAGCCGTGTTGGGAGCCTGTGCAAAATGTGTGTTTCACTATTTATTTACTCGTACATGCAGTTTGAGATATGGTAGAGGCTATCAAAATTGTATTCATGGTATGGGGTAGATAAGACCTATGATAGGCACCCCCGATTGTGATATTAGGTCCATGGAGTACTTTGTACCGTGTATGTCACACGGAGTACGCTGTACCGTGTGTACACGATGATGTAGAGTCGTTTGTTGACGATTGAGGATTTGACCCACCTTTCATTGTAGTAAATGTGAGGCCCCGCACACCGAGTATTGTGTAGCCTAGGATCATGAAAAAATGGAATATGATCATAATCCTCGAACATGTTGTCGCCTATCTTATCTCAGTGGATATTTCTCGTTTGAATTGTCACATGATTTTATAAATTGGGTAGACCCGAGGGATGGGTGGAGCCTCGACATGTGACTTTGTGAATTATAAAAGGGTAACCCGAGGGATGGGTGAGGCTCAAATTTCCATGTTTTTACGTGATGATATGCCATCTTTATTTTGATTTAATTGATATGGCATAATGAAATGTGATTTACAGTATTTACATGACAATGCAATGTTTTGCATAAATTGTTGAGGTTATTAAAACTAGTATGTTTTCAATTCATACTGATGATATATATCTATATATATATACTTGCATAAATGTTTCAAGTAAGATACATGCTTTAGATGTGAATCGAAAAGGAAATGATTTCATGGCATGAGGATTATATTTTGTAGATAGTGTGGTTATCAACTTGCTTACCTTATTTCCTTATTGAGCTGTGAGCTCACCCCTTTTTATTTCCTCCTCTCTACAGAGCGTTCATAATAGTTGAGCACGGCTGAGGACTGGTATTCCTTTATCCGCTGTACACCGTCATACAAAAGGTATACACATTTGAAACGTTTTGTACCAAATACTGTAAACGTACAGTTATGTAAACGAATATACTGTCGGGGATGTATATGTACATGTATTTGTATTTAATATATGTAAATTACTTATGAGAATGAGTACTTATGATCAATAGATAATTGTATTGACATGTATGCATGCTATGAAATGAATGTGGTTGAGATGACTAATATCGAATCACAGCCCAACGGTTTGATGATTGAATTATGACAGAAGGAAAGGTAAGAAATGCAAAAAACATTTATAGTGGTTTTTAGTAAGTCACGGGCGGTCATGACAGAATGGTATCAGAGCGAAGTTGGGCTGATGTGAGTCGGTATTAGTATTTAAGAAAGTGTACATTCCCATATTATTGTGCTTTGTTTAGTGACAATTATGTATACGAGATGGGAGTCAGACTAATTAATGGTTATGAATGTAGGAATTTAGCCATTATGTCTAATACCGACCGTGGTAGAGGGGCTAGAGGTAGGGCTCGAGGCCGTAGAGGTAGGGTTGAGATCCAAGATAAGTCTTCGTCTGACCATGAGTTGACAGGTCCCACTTAGGTACTAGAGAGTATCGAGGCACGTTTCACGAGATTAGAGCATCGCCTTGAGACTATAATGGAGTTACTGGCACAGACTTTGTTAGGTATACAGGGGCATGGTGCAAGGATTGCGCCTAGAGAGGCAGTTGCACTTGGTATGCCTGCACAACCAGCTCAGATGCCACAGCCTATAGATATTCCTACACCCCCACCAGCTCAGGATATGCCTTCTTTTGTTACTCCACGACAAGGCGGTAGTACTTTGGGGTATGGTTGTGAGCTTAATAGATAGAGACAGTTCTAGAAGTTTAGACCTCCATCGTTTAGTAGGGTGAAGGACCCCGTTATTGCAGTGGATTACCTGGGAGTGATGGAGAAGCTATATGGATTCTTTAAGTGTACTATGATCGAGATGATCATGTTCGCTGCGCTCCTGATGAAAGGATCGACAGAGCATTGGTGGAAGTCCACTAGGGTTATATTGAGAGCATGAGACTCAGAGATCACTTAGGATATCTTTTGGATGCTTAAGGAGGTAGTATGTCTCAGATACAGTACAATGGAAGCTGCAAATGGATTTCTTGGGGTTGAGCCAGGGGACTCAGTCTGTGGATGACTGCGAGACAAGATTTATATCCCTGGGTAGGTATGACCCCGATACTATAAGTAGTGAGACCAAGAAGGTCCTATAGATTTATTGATGGACTAAGACTAATATTACTGTCTGGACTGGTTCTACTAGATATCTCTACATATGATGAGGCAGTGCGCAGGGTGCAACTCTGTGAGCAAGACTATGAAAGGAATGTCTCTGAGTTTAAGACATTTGGTAGGGGTAGAGACCGAGATAGGAAGAGGCCGGTGAGTGATAGTGCCATAGGTTTCAGATATCATGGAGGGATGAGACTCTTCAGTAAGAGACCACGGATCAAGGAGGTGAGGGAGAAGACTGTTAGATCTCCTGCATATTCGGCTATAGCTCTAGCTAGACATGTTGTTGTTGGAGGACTGAGGCCTACCACTGAGCAATGTAGTAGATGTGGTAGATTCCATGGCGGTAGACCTTGTCCTATTTCTAGTGGATTGTGCTTCAGATGTGGAAAGCTAAGGCATACGGCGAGAGCTTGCCTAGAGATTATCGATATTACCCCACATAATGGCAAGGAGCCGTAGAGAGCTCCAGCTGACGTGTCTCCTCCGAGGAAGAGAGCGACAACAGAGGAGAATGGGAAGCAGGTCATTGGATGAGGGCAAGTACATGCCTTGGACCAGGGCACAATCGATGCTTCGTCGGATGTGATTAGACGTAACATCTTGATGTATGATTTAGAAGCATATGTTTTAATTGATCCTGGTGCCACGTATTCATTTGTATCACCTTCATTTGCATGTAAGTTAGCAAAACATGTAGAGTGTGCACCTCTAAGTAAGATGATGTTAATCAGTACGCCTATGGATAACAATCAGGTAGTTGAATATGTGTTAAATGACTACAAACTAAGAGTAGGGGAAAAGGATACGACAACCCATCTAATATTATTAAGTATTAGTGATTTTAATGTAATCTTAAGAATGGATTGGTTATCTGTAAACCATACCGTTTTAGATTGTTATGCTAAGACAGTTATGTTTCCTACCATTACAAATTATGTTGTAAAGTTTAATGAAAACAAATGAAAGTAATAGTTATGATTATAATGAACAAAGTACTATGCTGACTGAAAAATGAATATATTAAAGGTTTCATTACGTACGTGGTTGATATAGATAAGGTACATTCAGAGTTGGCAGATATTCCTGTGGTTAGTGAGTTCTCGATATCTTTTCAGATGAATCGCCAGGGTTACCACCAGACGAGAGATGAAGTTTTGTATAGATTTGGTGCTTGGTATTGAACCTATTTCGAAACCACCGTATTGCATGGCTTTAGTTTAGTTAGAGGAGCTCAAGAGACAGTTACAAGAGTTGTTGGATAGGAGGTTCATTAGACCGAGTGTTTCAACTTGAGGAGCACCGATTTTGTTTGTCAAGAAGAAGGATGGAAGCCTCTGATTGTGTATAGATTACAGATTGTTGAATAAGGCTCCCATCAAGAATAAGTATCCCCTTCCACGCATTGATGATTTGTTGGATCAGCTTCGGGAAGCCCAAGTCTTTTCTAAGATTGATTTGAGGTCTGGGTATCATCAATTAAGAGTTTGGAGTGAAGATGTACCCAAGATAACATTATGGACCCAATATGGCCACTCTGAGTTTTTGGTTATGCCATTCGGATTGATGAATGCTCTCGCAGCTTTCATGGCTTTGATGAACGATGTTTTCAAGCCATATTTGGATCAGTTTGTTATCGTCTTCATAGATGACATATTAGTATACTCGAGATTCGAGAAGGAGCATGAGTAGCACCTCAGGATTGTATTGTAGACCCTACGCGAGCAGAAGCTATATGCTAAACTCAGTAAGTGTGACTTTTGGTTGGCACATATATCATTTTTGGGACACGTTATGTCAAGGGATGGAGTATTAGTGGATCCATCCAAGATTGAGGGTGTAGTTTAGTGGGAACAGTCGAGGACAGTCATCAAGATCATGAGTTTTCTGGGTTTAGCAGGTTATTATCGAAGATTTGTTGAGGGATTTTTGAAGTTAGCTACTTCGTTGACACGTCTCACTTGGAAGAGTGTAGCATTTGTATGGGACGAGAATTGTGAGAGGAGTTTCCAAGAGCTGAAGCATCGATTGACCACCGCTCCGATTCTCACTATCCCTACCAGCTCAGGAGAATTTTCAGTGTATATCGATGCTTCGCATCAAGGATTGGGCTATGTATTGATGCAGGATGGGAGGGTAGTTGCTTATGGATCCAGATAGCTGAAGGACTATGAAAAGAACTATCCGACCCATGGTTTGGAGTTAGCAATAGTAGTGTTTGCATTTAAGTTATGGCGCCACTACTTGTATGGTGAGAAGTTTCAGATTTTTATCGACCACAAGAGCCTCAAGTATCTGTTCTAGTAGAAAGAGCTAAACAAGAGATAGAGAAGACAGCTAAAACTTCTGAAGGACTATGATTGTGAGATACTTTATCATCTGGGTAAGGCTAACGTTGTAGCTGATGCTTTGAGCAGGAAAAGCCTTGGGATGGTATCGTATATGATGGTTAGGGAACATGAGTTGCTATAGCAGTTTGCTAGCCTCAACTTGAGAGTTGTGCCTTCTGACATGGATATGAATGATATGATTGCTAGTCTACGCTTAGAGCTAGATCTATTAGATAGGATCAGACAGGCTCAGCAGACTGATTCGTATTGTATTGATAGGATTTGTCAGATACAGAAGGGCACAGTGACTGATTTTGAGTTGAGTTCTGATGGACTACTAAGGTTCAGAGGTAAATTGTGTGTTCCCGAGGACCCAAAGCTCAAGAAATTGATTTTTTCGAAAGCTCATTCTTCGAGATACACGTTGCATTCGGAGAGTAACAAGATGTAGCAGAACCTCAGAAAGGTGTACTGGTGGTCGGGTATGAAGAAGGACGTGGCAAATTTTGTGGCCAGATGTCTCGTATCTCAACAGGTGAAGGTAAAGCATCAGAGACCTGCAGGGTTATTGTAGCCTCTACTTATACTAACATGGAAATGAGAGCATATCACCATGGATTTTATGATGGGCTTACCGAGGACTCACAGGAATCACGATACGATATGGGTGATCGTTGATAAACTGACGAAGTCAGCCCACTTCCTTGCTATGAGAGCTCCTGATACTATGAGTTCTTTGGCAGAGTTGTATGTATGCGAGGTAGTGAGGTTACAAGGTGTTCCAGTGAGCATTGTCTCAGATAAGGATTCCCGCTTCACCTCTCATTTTTTGGAACATTTTCAGGAAGCCATGGGAACCCAGTTGAGTTTGAACATCGCTTTCCATCCTCAGACAGATGGTCAATCAGAGAGGACTATACAGATTCTAGAGGATATGTTGAGAGCATGTGTGCTAGATTTTAGAGGCTCATGGGATGATCATTTACCACTAGCTGAATTCGCCTACAACAACAATTATCATTCGAGTATCGAGCTGGTACCGTATGAGGGTTTGTATGGCCGTAGATGTCGTTTCCCTATCGGTTGGGAAGAAGTGGGTGATCAAAATATTTTTGGTCCTTATTTGGTTACATAGGCCTCTGAGGATGTCCGATTGATTGTTGAGAGATGAGGACAGCTCAGAGTAGACAAAAGAATTATGCTGAGAGGAGACAAAGGCAACTTGAATTCGCAGTGGGTGAGTCAGTGTTTCTAAAGGTTTCTCCTTGCAAGGTTATAGCAAGATTCGAGAAGTGGGGTAAGATGAGTCCTCGCTACATTAAACCCTTTGAGATACTTGATTGGGTGGGAGATAAGGCCTATAGGTTGGCGTTGCCACCAGACTTATTAGAGGCGTGCATAACGTCTTCCACATTTCGATGCTTCGGAACTATCATCCAAATCTGACCCATGTGATTCGGTATGAGCCATTGGAGCTCAAAGATGATCTATCAAATGTAGAAAAACTGATCTGTATATTGGATAGGAAGGAAAAGTGTTACGAAACAAGACGATTCCGCTTGTTAATGTTCTCTGGCAGCACCATAATTCAGAAGAAGCTTAGAGAGCCTGATGCAAGAACAGTACCCTCAACTTTTTGAAGAATAACTTGGTTCTAATTTGGATGACCAAATTTCTTGAAGGAAGGGAGGAATGTAAGGCCAGTAAATTCATATGTATTCTTTATGATTCCGTGATGTATAGACAAGTTATATTACATATGAATCATAAGAAATGAATATTTTTAAGTTCTAAGTGTGAATGAAATGCAAAATGAGTAGTGAAGCAAGTGAATGCAAAGTTATCTTTGAAAATCTGGGAAAGTTACAGTTGGAATGATACAGAATAAGGGGAGATCGATCTCATTGTGCTTGCAATACAGAACCAAAGCATTTTGTAGAAGGGAGATCGATCCCTCATTTAAGCAGATCGATCTCAATATGTCACGACCTAATTCCATTCTCTTTAATCAAAAAGCAATAAAAATTTTTCGCGTTTTACTGTTACCTTACCCGGTCGTGAACTAAACTCACCACACACTGTTGGGCTGTGAGCCAATAATAAACACCACATCTCATTCATTCTCAATTAATTAAAATGATGTCATACATGTGCATTTAATCGTGTACTTATACGAATACATGTTTTACTGACATCTACATCCCCCATAAGTACAACTCAAAAGAATACTGTGCTTTTACATTGTTTAGATACAAAAAGAATCACTGTGTATATACCTTTTAGCGATGGAGATGCAGCGGAGTCCAAAATATTACGCCTCAGTCCTCACTGGGCTACTATGCACGCTCTGTAGGGGGAAAATAGAGTGGGATGAGCAACCACACGCTCAGTAAGGCAATAATGCAAGCATGGTAGATAACTACTCTATCTACATGCTGATAGTGTTATGCATAAATCATTTATGGTAGGAGCATGAGGAATAAAACTATGCCATATGAGTATACATATATATCATGTATCAAAGTCATGTAAAATTGGCATATAAAGCATGGTAAAACATCATGTATAAATCATCTCATGCTCGATCTCATTTAAATTCATAAAAAGGGCAATTCATTAAGAAACCTCCTTTTTAAATCCACATCATAAAACTCTTTCTCATCACATACAATCACATCACATCAATTCACAATCACAACCTCATTTTCATTTCACAATTCAAATCCACGAGGCTCGACCCCTCCTTCGGGTCTACCTTAAACAATCACAATCACACTTAGAGATTTAAAATCATGTGGTAGTAAGTAAATCGAGCAAGGAGACAGGTTACTATATCTCAAGTGACTACATTGGCCAATCGTCACATATCATCCCAGACCACACGGATTTCCGGTGTGCGGGGTATCATACTGGCACGAAGGTGGGTTAGTTCTCCGCCAGACTTTCTCAAATCAAGTAACCACCACGCGGTACATCGTACTCCATGTGATATACACGGTACATCGTACTCCGCAGACCCATAACATGGTTGGGGGTGCCTGCCATAGGTCTTACTACCCCATACCAAGTGTAACCTTTATTGTCTCAAGAGCGCGTGGGAGTAACCTCAATACCAGGTCCTAGCCCCTCATGGCCTTGCTCGCCCCTGTTGGGTTCCCTGATTCAGGTCCTAGCCCCTCACCCTCACCTCACTCAAGAGGTCTATGAGGACTGTTGGGTTCCTTGAATGGATTATGTCAGGTCCTAGCCCCTCACCCTCACCCCACTCAAGAGGTCTGTCAGGCCTATTGGGTTCCCTGAGTTAATCCGTATCTCTCACCACGGCCTCATACATACCACAGTGTGAAAACCAGCGCGAGCTACGCTCTAGCGCGAATTCATGCATCTAAACCAATCACTTCGTACGAGCAATGCTCTGGTACAGCATTTATGCATAAAATATGAAGAAACCATGTACGAGCATAGCTCCAGTACAGTTATATGCATAAGAAAAACCACTTAAATCCACGTACGAGCGTAAGCTCCAGTACGGTTTATAAACATCATCACAATTCAAATTCAAAGTGCGAGCTAAACTCGAGCACGTTTCACACAAGTGAAAAACATAGAAATCCAGCGCGAGCGAGGCTCTAGCGCGATTCATGTCATGCAAATACGATAGGCGGCTCATACACAATCAAACAATCCCAGCAATCGGGTTTAGCACTCACAATTGCTCTTCCACAACAACAATAAAACACTAGCCGACCCATCTAAAAGCTTGCTTAAAACCAAGCAATTCCGTTTTGAAAAACATCAAAACATTAGATTTATGCAATTATTAGCCTTACTATCCCATTTCATAGAATCCACTTCCAAAACCAAAATCACACATATACTCATTCTCATTCATGAATACCATCAATCATTTACTTTAGCAACCATGCACTTCGTAAAACACCCAATATTCACCCATAAATTTAAAGTACGAGAAGCTACCTCTATATACTCACAAAATTCCCTTACCTGGAATCGCGATGCGTGATTCCACTTCCTTAAGTTGCTTACTCGTACGGTTCGATTCGTCTTTAACGAACTCTTCGGGACTGCACAAAATTGTATCCCGCATTATTTTCGATCCATAAAATGTAACCCTTGTGCTTGCTATATCCAATTTAATCTATAGCCTCTATTAAAGCTTATTTGGCCTCGTTTCATTACTTTACCCATAGCTCGAGTCTATGGATCTTCTTAGCCCTATTATCTTATTCAAAATCGATATCAAATCGACATAAAGCTCATAGTGTTCATATTTCATGAATCCCCTCACTATGGCATTTATCAATCATATACATACCCATTTTCACAATTCCTCCAACTCACCATGTAATTCCATCTAACCATCTAAAATCATAAACATTACCCCAATAACAACTTTAGCATGCCATAAATCATAAGCTCATTCAATCCCACATATTCTCACATTATACCCATTTTTTATTTCTAGGTCACACCAATTCCACTACATTCCTAGGTAGTTTATCCATCAATACTCATACCAAACAACTCCAAAATCAATTAAGTAGCTAATGCATTTGGATTGGAGTGTTAGAATCTTACCAATATGATTTTTCTTCTTGCTCCAAATGGAAATGCCCTTAACTCCTTCAATTCCAAAAGTGGGAAAATGCCCTCACACTATGTTGTTCTTCTCTTTAATAGGAACAACTTTGCCTCTAATGATCTCTCTTCAAATCTCACTGAAAATGGCTAATTTTAGAGAGGAAAAGTTAGGTTTTTGGGGTTGAGATTGTAAAGTTAAGTGTTTTTTTGAGATTTCCAGATTTTCAGCTCTCCTTATATAGAAATAGCTTGGGGAGATCGATCTGGTCCAAGAGGAGATCGATCTGGTCCCTTAAAATCCCTCTTTTTCACGACATTTTTAAGCATGAGATCGATCTGTCGAATCATGAGATCGATCTGTCGAAGCATTAGATCGATTTGTTGAAGCATGAGATCGATTTGGTCCCAAACAGAGAGCTAAGGAGATCGATCTGGTCCCAAACAGAGAGCTAAGGAGATCGATCTGGCTCCATTGGAGATCGATCTGCTCTATTCTTTCGCCCAAATAAGAGCATTCTGGCTCTTCCAGATCGATCTCTCATCCTATGAGATCGATCTGGCCCTCATGTTTTCCAGATTTCCTGTAGTTTCCTTGCTACAACTCATACCAATACATCCTTAATCTATTTCCATGGCCATTTTCTCATCCATCCACCTTTTATAACTTGAAATTGGCATCTATCCATACCTTATGCACATTGAAACTTGTGTGCATTCATTGTATGTTCAAAGGTATGCTGCATAAACCAAAAGGAAGCATAACTCCGTTCCATTTCACCACACAACCCATTTTTAGTTTCAATCACATCTATCACTTATAAAAACTCATTTCTTCATATTCGTACTCAATGAAACTTGTATGTAAGTTACAATTCATATTACACATACATACATTGAATCCATGGACTTACATCAATCATACTTTACATTACAAGTCCATTCATATTATTTGATCCAATTATACATTTTACCATCATACATACACGGGGTCTTACATTCTCCCCTCCTTCAAGGAATTTGGTCCTCCAAATTAGAACCAAGTCACTCTTAAAAAAGTTGGGGGTACTTCTCCCGTATTAAGTTCTCCAATTCCCACGTGGCCTCTTCCGCCGTGTGGTGTTGCCAAAGCACTTTCACCAAGGGAATTGTCTTATTCCGCAACACTTTCTCTTTTCTGTCCAATATCCAAACCGACTTTTCAACATACGTCATACTCTCATGGAGCTCCAACGGCTCATATCTTATCGCGTGTGCTGGGTCTGGGTGATACTTTCGAAGCATCGAGACGTGGAAGACGTTGTGGACATTTGCCAAGTTCGGTGGTAATGCCAACCTATACGCCTTATCTCCCACTCTCTCCAAAATCTTGAAGGGTCCGATATATCTAGGGCTCAGCTTGCCCTTCTTACCAAATCTCATAATACCCTTCGATGGTGATACCCTCAGAAACACCGACTCACCCTCATCAAACTCCAGTGGTCTTGTCTCTTGTCAGCATAACTCTTTTGCCAGCTCTGAGCTGTCCGTAATCTCTCGCATATCAACTGGACGTCCTCAGATGCCTGCTGCACTAAGTCCGGAGCAAAAATCTGTCTGTCACCAACCTCTTCCCATCCAATGGGGGAACGGTATCTATGCCCGTACAATGCCTCATAGGGTGCCATCCCGATACTAGCATGATAGCTATTATTATAAGCGAACTCGGCTAACTGTAGGTGGTCATCCCAGGAGCCTCTAAAATCCAGCACACACGCTCTCAACATATCCTCAAGGGTCTGTATAGTCCTCTCTGACTGCCCATCTGTCTGAGGATGAAAAGCGGTGCTAAAACTCAATCGAGTCCCCAGCGCTTCCTGAAAATGTTCCCAAAAATGGGAAGTGAAGCGGGCATCCCTATCAGAAACAATGCTCACTGGTATACCATGTAGCCATACTATCTCTCGAATATACAGGTTCGCCAACTGACTCAGGGTATCGGTAGCTCTCATAGCCAAGAAATGGGCGGACTTAGTCAACCGGTCCATAATAACCCATATGGCATCATGACCTCTACGGGTCCTCGGCAACTCCATCACAAAATCCATGGTGACATGCTCCCACTTCCATGTCGATATCGGTAGAGGCTGCAATAATCCTGCAGGCTTCTAATGCTCTACCTTCACTTGCTGACAAACGAGACACTTAGCGACATATTCAGCAATGTCTTTCTTCATTCCAGACCACCAATAAACCTTCCAAAGGTTTTGATACATCTTGGTACTTCCCGGATGTATCGTATACTTTGATGAGTGAGCCTCTGATAAAATCATTCTCCTGATCTCAGGATCCCTGGGAATGCATACTCTGCCTCTGAACCTCAATAAGCCATCAGCACTCTGCTCAAAATCAGTACCCACACCTATCTGTATCTGCCTCAGCCAATCGATGCACCGTCGATCACTCAGCTGGGCTTGCCGAATATGGCCAATCAATTCTGGCTCCAGTCTTAAACTAGCCATGATCTCAAGTCTCTCAGATCCAGGTGGGGTTACATCCAAACTGAGGTTCGCAAGGTGTTCTAACAATTCATGTTCCCGTACCGTCATATAAGACACCAACCCAAGGTTCTTTCTACTCAAAGCATCGGCAACTACATTTGCCTTACCCGGGTGGTACATGATTTCACAATCATAGTCTTTCAGGAGTTCGAGCCATCTCCTCTGTCTCATATTCAGCTCTTTCTACGAGAACAAGTACTTAAGGCTCTTACGATCTGTGAACACCTGAAATTTCTCACCATAGAGATAGTGGCGCCATATTTTCAAAGCAAATACTACAGCCGCGAACTCCAAATCATGTGTCGGGTAGTTCCTCTCATGATCTTTCAACTGTCTAGATCCATAGGCAACTACCTTCCCTTCCTGCATAAGTACACAGCCCAGTCCCTGGTGCGATGCATCCGTATACACCGAGAATCCTCCTAAGCTGGTAAGAATGGTGAGAACTGGAGTAGTCGTCAATCGACGCTTGAGCTCCTCAAAACTCCTCTCACATGCCTCATCCCATGTAAACTTAACATCTTTTCGCGTGAGGCGTGTCAACGGAGCAGCTAGTCTGGAGAAACCCTCTACAAATCTCCGATAATATCCTACCAATCCCAGGAAACTCCTGATCTCAGTTTCTGTCTTGGGCTGTTCCCACTATACAACTGCCTCTATCTTGGATGGATCCACCGATACCCCATCCTTTGACACAACATGCCCCAGAAATGAGATCTGTTCCAACCAAAAGTTACACTTGCTGAGTTTGGCATACAATTCTCTCTCTCGGAGGGTTTGCAAAACTATCCTCAAGTGCTCCTCATGATCTTCCCTGGACTTAGAGTACACCAAAATATCATCTATGAAAACAGTCACAAACTTGTCCAGGTATGGCTTGAATATGTCATTCATCAATGCCATAAATGCTGCGGGAGCATTCGTCAATCCGAATGGCATCACCAAGAACTCGTAGTGGCCATAACGGGTACGAAATGCTGTCTTGGGTATATCTCCACTCCTGATCCTCAATTGATGATACCCTGACCGCAGATCTATCTTAGAAAATACTTTGGCTCCCTGGAGCTGATCCAACAAATCATCGATTCTTGGAAGGGGGTACTTGTTCTTAATGGTGGCCTTATTCAACAACCGATAATCTATACACAGTCGGAGGCTTCCATCCTTCTTCCTTGCAAATAGAACCGGTGCTCCCCAAGGTGAGACACTCGGTCTAATAAACCCCTTCTCCAACAACTC
This sequence comes from Firmiana major, assembly GCA_033439115.1. NCBI lineage: Eukaryota > Viridiplantae > Streptophyta > Magnoliopsida > Malvales > Malvaceae > Firmiana > Firmiana major. Next base: position 24,725,014 of record CM065912.1, read on the forward strand.
TTGCAGTTGTTTCTTCAGCTCTTCCAATTCTATCGGAGCTATTCTATAGGGTGGTTTCGATATCGGCTCTGTACCAGGTACTAGCTCAATACAAAATTCCATTTCCCTTTTAGGTGGTAGTCCTGGTAATTCATCCGGAAAGACATCAGGGTAATCCGTAATTACGACTATGTCCCTCAATTCCGGGTGTGCCTCATCTATATCGACCATGTATGCAATGAATCCTTCACATTATCCTCTCCATCGTTAGTAACATAAACCATCACTCCACATTCAACATTTATCATAAACAATAATTTATCTCTCAAGCGATATGCATTTAAAATCATACTCCTTTATTTACAACAAACATGCTATTTTCATATCATTTCTTTTCATCAAAATTTACAATAAGATTGTCTAATCCTGAAAACATCAATGTTTTGGCATGACAATCCATCACAACACGATTGGTAGCCAACCAATCCATTCCCAAAATTACATCAAAATCATTCATATTCAATAAAATCAGATTGGCTATCATTTCCTTCCCCTCTATCTTTAACTTACAATCTCTACATACATGCTCAGTCAATTGACTATCATTCATGGGTGTGGAAATCATCAACATTTTATCCAACAATGTTGGTTTCACATATTTCAACAATTTATGTGCAAAGGAAGGTGATATGAAAGAATGCGTGGCACCAGGATCAAATAATACCAATGCTTCTAAATCAAAGATTCGGATGGTACCTTTAATCACATCCGTCGAAGCATCTGTGGTGTCCTGATCCAGTGCATGTACTCTTCCTCTGCTCACACCCGCAGCCTGTTTCCCTTTTTCCTCAGCTGTAGCCCTCCTCCTCGGGGCTGCTGTCTCAACTGGAGCTCCCTCAGGCTCCTTGCCCTTCTGTGAGGCAACCTCAATCATCTCAGTGCAGAACCTCGATATATGTCCTGGCCTCCCACACCTAAAACACGAAACAGGGGGCGCCTAACATGGCCTAGTCCCATGGTATCTCCCACATCTCCTACACTGATCTGTGGTAGGTCGTGGTCCTCCAATAGTTATACCCCTCGGTGCAGTCAAAGCTGGGTATACGGGAGGTCTAGCAGCTCTCTCCTGCACCTCCTCGATCTTAGGCCTCTTCTCGAAAAACCTTTGGCCACCTCTCTTGGCCACTCTTCCTAACCCGGATCTCTTTCGATCTCTGTCCTTTCTAACACTGACTCTCCCAAGCTCGGAGGCATTTCGCTCGAAGTCTTGCTCACACAACTAAGCCTTATGTACAGCCTCCTCATACGTTACAATGTCGAAGGGAGTTAGCTTTGTCCGGATGGCCAATCTCAATCCATCCATGAACTTCTGAATCTTCCGGGTCTCACTACCCATCGTGTCAGGGTCGTATCTCCCCAATGACATAAACTTGGACTCATACTCATCCACAGTTCGGCTCCCTTGAACCAGGTTCATAAATTCCATCCGCAATTTCCTCTGTGCCGTAGCTGGAATATACTGCCTCCTGAAGGCCTCTAGAAATATCTCCCACGAGATCTCAGAGTGTCTGGCCCTCAAAATAACCTCGGTGGACCTCCACCAATGCTCGGCCTCACCTTTCAACATAAACACGGCAAAGGCTACCTTTTCAACTGAAGTGCATCGAAAAACCCTATACAGTTTCTCCATCTCATACACCCAATCCTCCGTAACCACTGGGTCCTTCACCCCTCTAAACACTGGGGGTTTCAGCGCTTGAAACTCTCGCAACCTGCTCAAGTCGCAGTCATAACCCAATTCACTACCGCTCTGCTGTGGAGCAATAAGAGACTCTGTATCCTGGGCTGGAGGTGGTGTGACTATAGCTGTCTCAGCAGTCTGAGGTCTCTCCGCCTCTGCAGCTGCCTATTCAGTAGTAGGCTGTGCCGCGGGACCTCGTCTGTCACCGGCACCCAATGCCTGCGTGACTATCTCCACCAAATTCTCAGTACTCCGCTCTAACCTAGCGAAGCGAGCCTCAGTATCCTCTACTATCTCAGTAGGGTTCTGTGGAGCCTGCTCAGTCTGTGGCTTTGCACGGCTCTCAGGCCTACCTCTACGGCCTCTAGCACGTGCTCTCGCCCCTCTACCTTTGCGTGTAACTGGCATAGTGCCTAACTTCCTGTATTACGATAATTCATTAAGCTCAATCCATCACAGTATACACAGTTATATCTAAACAAAAGCACAATACTATGGGGATGTACTTTCCTATGTTTTATTAATGACTCACATCAGGCCAACACAGCTCTGATACCAATCTCTGTCACGACCCAATTCCATTCTCTTTAATCAAAAAAGCAATAAAAATTTTTTGCGTTTTACAGTTACCTTACCCGGTCGTGAACTAAACTCACCACACACTGTTGGGCTGTGAGCCAATAATAAACACCACATCTCATTCATTCTCAATTAATTAAAACGATGTCATACATGTGCATTTAATCGTGTACTTATACGAATACATGTTTTACTAACATCTACATCCCCCATAAGTACAACTCAAAAGAATACTGTGCTTTTACATTGTTTAGATACAAAAAGAATCACTGTGTGTATACCTTTTAGCGATGGAGATGCAGCGGAGTCCAAAAATATTACGCCTCAGTCCTCATTGGGCTACTATGCACGCTCTGTAGGGGGAAAATAGAGTGGGATGAGCAACCACACGCTCAGTAAGGCAATAATGCAAGCATGGTAGATAACTACTCTATCTACATGCTGATAGTGTTATGCATAAATCATTTATGGTAGGAGCATGAGGAATAAAACTATGCCATATGAGTATACATATATATCATGTATCAAAGTCATGTAAAATTGGCATATAAAACATGGTAAAACATCATGTATAAATCATCTCATGCTCGATCTCATTTAAATTCATAAAAAGGGCAATTCATTAAGAAACCTCCTTTTTAAATCCACGTCATAAAACTCTTTCTCATCAATACAATCACATCACATCAATTCACAATCACAACCTCATTTTCATTTCACAATTCAAATCCACGAGGCTCGACCCCTCCTTCGGGTCTACCTTAAACAATCACAATCACATTTAGAGATTTAAAATCATGTGGTAGTAAGTAAATCAAGCAAGGAGACAGGTTACTATATCTCAAGTGACTACGTTGGCCAATCGTCACATATCATCCCAGACCACATGGATTTTCGGTGTGCGAGGTATCATGCTGGCACGAAGGTGGGTTAGTTCTCCGCCAGACTTTCTCAAATCAAGTAACCACCACGCGGTACATCGTACTCCATGTGATATACACGATACATCGTACTCCGCGGACCCATAACATGGTTGGGGACGCCTGCCATAGGTCTTATCTGCCTCATACCAAGTGTAACCTTTATAGTCTCAAGAGCGCGTGGGAGTAACCTCAATACCAGGTCCTAGCCCCTCATGGCCTTGCTCGCCCCTATTGGGTTCCCTGATTCAGGTCCTAGCCCCTCACCCTTACCTCACTCAAGAGCTCTGTTAGGACTGTTGGGTTCCCTAAATGGATTATGTCAGGTCTTAGCCCCTCACCCTCACCCCACTCAAGAGGTCTGTCAGTCCTATTGGGTTCCCTGAGTTAATCCGTATCTCTCACCACGGCCGCATACATACCACAGTGTGAAAACCAGCGCGAGCTACGCTCTAGCGCGAATTCATGCATCTAAACCAATCACTTCGTACGAGCAATGCTCTGGTACGGTATTTATGCATAAAATATGAAGAAACCATGTACGAGCATAGCTCCAGTACAGTTATATGATAAGAAAAACCACTCAAATCCACGTACGAGCGTAAGCTCCAGTACGGTTTATAAACATCATCACAATTCAAATTCAAAGTGCGAGCTAAGCTCGAGCACGTTTCACACAAGTGAAAAACATAGAAATCCAGCGCGAGCGAGGCTCTAGCTCGATTCATGTTATGCAAATACGATAGGCGGCTCATACACAATCAAACAATCCCAGCAATCGGGTTTAGCACTCACAATTGCTCTTCCACAACAACAATAAAACACTAGCCGACCCATCTAAAAGCTGGCTTAAAACCAAGCAATTCCGTTTTGAAAAACATCAAAACATTAGATTTATGCAATTATTAGCCTTACTATCCCATTCATATAATCCACTTCCAAAACCAAAATCACACATATACTCATTCTCATTCATGAATACCATCAATCATTTACTTTAGCAACCATGCACTTCGTAAAACACCCAATATTCACCCATAAATTTAAAGTACGAGCAGTTACCTCTATATACTCACAAAATTCCCTTACCTGGAATCGCGATGCGTGATTCCACTTCCTTAAGTTGCTTACTCGTACGGTTCGATTCGTCTTCAACGAACTCTTCGGGACTGCACAAAATCGTATCTCGCATTATTTTCGATCCATAAAATGTAACCCTTGTGCTTGCTATATCCAATTTAATCTATAGCCTCTATTAAAGCTTATTTGGCCTCATTTCATTACTTTACCCATAGCTCGAGTCTATGGATCTTCTTAGGCCTATTATCTTATTCAAAATCGATATCAAATCGACATAAAGCTCATAGTGTTCATATTTCATGAATCCCCTCACTATGGCATTTATCAATCATATACATACCCATTTTCACAATTCCTCCAACTCACAATGTAATTCCATCTAACCATCTAAAATCATAAACATTACCCCAATAACAACTTTAGCATGCCATAAATCATAAGCTCATTCAATCCCACATATTCTCACATTATACCCATTTTTTATTTCTAGGTCACACCAATTCCACTACATTCCTAGGTAGTTTATCCATCAATACTCATACCAAACAACTCCAAAATCAATTAAGTAGCTAATGCATTTGGATTGGAGTATTAGAATCTTACCAATATGATTTTTCTTCTTGCTCCAAATGGAAATGCCCTTAACTCCTTCAATTCCAAAAGTGGGAAAATGCCCTCACACTATGTTGTTCTTCTCTTTAATAGGAACAACTTTGCCTCTAATGATCTCTCTTCAAATCTCACTGAAAATGGCTGATTTTAGAGAGGAAAAGTTATGTTTTTGGGGTTTAGATTGTAAAGTTAAGTGTTTTTCTGAGATTTCTAGATTTTCAGCTCTCCTTATATAGAAATAGCTTGGGGAGATCGATCTGGTCCAAGAGGAGATCGATCTGGTCCCTTAAAATCTCTCTTTTTCACGACATTTTTAAGCATGAGATTGATCTGTCGAATCATGAGATCGATCTGTCGAAGCATGAGATCGATCTGTTGAAGCATGAGATCGATCTGGTCCCGAACAGAGAGCTAAGGAGATCGATCTGGCTCCATTGGAGATCGATCTGCTCTATTCTTTCGCCCAAATAAGAGCATTCTGGCTCTTCCAGATCAATCTCTCATCCTATGAGATCGATCTGGCCCTCATGTTTTCCAGATTTCCTGTAGTTTCCTTGCTACAACTCATACCAATACATCGTTAAGCTATTTCCATGGCCATTTTCTCATCCATCCACCTTTTATAACTTGAAATTGGCATCTATCCATACCTTATGCACATTGAAACTTGTGTGCATTCATTGTATGTTCAAAGGTATGCTACATAAACCAAAAGGAAGCATAACTCCGTTCCATTTCACCACACAACTCATTTTGAGTTTCAATCACATCTATCACTTATAAAAACTCATTTCTTCATATTCGTACTCAATGAAACTTGTATGTACGTTACAATTCATATTACACATACATACATTGAATCCATGGACTTACATCAATCATACTTTACATTACAAGTCCATTCATATTATTTGATCCAATTATACATTTTACCATCATACATACACGGGGTCTTACACAATATGTTTCTGCCTAGCAAGGATAGATCCTCTCTCAAAGACAGATCGATCTCTAAAGGATTCTGGATAGCAAAGATCAATCTCTTTTCAAAGCCAGATCGATCTCTAAGTGATTTTGCCTGGCCAAGATCGATCCCATACCAAGAGGCAGATCGATAACACCTTCTAAATGTCAAATTTTGAATGATTTCAAATGAAGGGCATATCAATCTCTCATTACTAGGAGATGGATCTCGTGATTAAAACCCGACAGCTATATCTTCTTTCTTCGAAAATAGCAAAATTTTCCATTTACAATAAAGTGAAATCTAGCTTTCTCACTCTAAGAATCATCACCTTTCAATCAGATTTGAGAGAGATTTATTTCAACAAAGTTGTCCCTTATGAAAAGGAGAACAACATAGTTGAAAACTAGAAGTTGAAATTCTGGATTGAAGAAGCAAAGTGATTTTCCCCAAATTTGGCAAAAAGAGGAAAAGTTAAGCTAGGTAAGATTTCAATACACCAACTTCAAGTATGTTAATATAGGCATTTTGGTGAGTTGATTGGTGTATGTTTTGTTGGCTGAAAACACCCTTAAACATGCTAAATCCTCTATGACCTAAATGAGCTTAGTGTGATAAAGTGAGAGAAAGTTGAATAGGCATGGATTTAATGATGATTTAAGCATGTAGTGATGTTATTAAGCATGTATACATTGTAATATAGTTCTGTGAAATACATGTGTTGGAATAGATGATGATTGAAAATGGACATATGAGATGTATGGTGAAATGCCATAGTGGAAAAAATTATGAACTTGAGGCATTGGGAGATTAATGCCAGTTCAATTTGAATCAGTAGACTTGATGAGTCTAATAGGTTCTTGAGAAATGAATTGTAAAATCGAAATCGTCTTAAGAGAGAGTAAGGTCCAATAAGATGTAAGAAGACCAAATGGGTGTAAAAGGCCTAATGCGTTGATTTGAAATTCATGTGTGTGAAAATTAAGTATATTAAAGTATAGTGATGTGAATGGTTATTTACAGCTCCAGAGTTTATATTGGGAGCTAGTCGGACTGCGAGATTTAGCAGCACCGAGGAAGTGAGGTCACGTGACGTGATCAGAGGTAAATGACTTCTGTAGGAAGTTAGAGAAATCTGCATGCATTTTTGTCTGCATTTGTATTTCTTCATTCACATCAGTCAACACTGATAACTCATTATTCTGACTTCATCATAGTCAATATATCTTATTGGGCCTATTTGCTCTTATTGGGCCCAATTACACCTTAATGAGCGTTACCCCATTTTAAGCCCATTCAAACAATACTATTCATTTCACCTATGCCCATTGGGCTCCTTAGGCCTATTATCTCTCATTGGACTGAATTCTAGCCTTATTGACCTTATTAGGTCGATTGCATCAAGCTTAGCCCATGATCACATTCGGCCATGGCATGGTGGCCAAACACCCATCACGCCCATGGTTGAATGCTAGCCATCATCATGCCATTCCTAGCCAATTTGGCTTGTAACTCAATTATTTTATCAAGCACTTGGCATGCATGCTTTAACCTTAGTTTTCCATTCATTCATGTATTTTAAAAACTCCTTATATGCACACTCCATAACTTCATCCATAGTTTTCCATTCATTCATGTATTTTAAAAACTCCTTATATGCACACTCCATAACTTCATCCAACTCCATAAACTGATTTCACAAAACCATCTCAAAATCATGCATATAACATCACCAACACCGTAATATAATCAATTCACCATTAAATCAACCATAGCTCACTTTCTCACACTAAACCCATATTCAGTCATGGATGATTAAGCATGCTCAAGGATATTTCAACCAACCATACATACAACAATCAACTCATAAAAATGTCTAGATTAACATAATTGAAGTTGGTGTATTGAAAACTCACCTAGCTTAACCTTTCTCTTTTGGCCGAAATTAGGGAAACACCTTGCTCTTTCAATCTAGAAATTTAACTACTAGTTTTTGACTATGTTTTTCTCCTCATCACTAGAAACAACTTTGCTAAAAGCAACCTTTCTCAAATTTGTTTGGAAGGTGATGATATTTTAGAGTGAGAATACTTATTCACTTTACTAAAATGGAGAAGTACTTGCTATTCTGGGGAAGAAGACTCAGTTGTTGGGCTTTTAAATAGAAATGGTATTGTGAGATCGATCTCCAATGGTGAGAGATCGATCTCCCGTGGGTTAAACTAGACAAGTATTCAGTAAGTAAGTCGTGGGATCGATCTACTCTTAGGAAGGGATCGATCCTTTCTAGCCAGAAACCATTCGAGATCGATCTATTGTTTGGGAAGAGATTGATCCTTTCTATGCAGAATCACATTGAGACCGATCTGCTTTTGGGAAAGGATCGATCCTTTCTATGTAGAATCACATCGAGATCGTTCTGTTTGCCTGTAAAACCTTTGTAATTTTAGTTTGGAATTACAAGATCGAACCGGTCGTGTAAGAAGATCGTTCTGACATTCATCTGTAGGATTCCAGTTGCTAGTTTTTTTAGAATTTCAAAGGAAAGATTGCATTTAAATGCTTAACTAATCATTTTGCATTCTATTCACACTTAGAGCATAAAAAAGGTCCAATCCTTATGATTCACATATTATGTAAGTTGTGTATACATCATGGAATCATAAGGAATACATAAAAAAGTACGGGCCTTACATTATCATTTCGTGTTTTAAGTCCTTATATTCAGTTGGAATGGTTTAAATTTCATTCGTTTAGTTGGGGGCCACTTTAGCCCTTGTTTAGCCACTACATGGATTCATGAATATTCATTCATTCTCTTTGCAATTTCATTCAAGGAAAAGCTCTTCTTATGATTCAATTAACATATGGAAATGTGTACATTATATGAATCATAAGGAATACATCACCAAAAGTGGGTCTTACATAATCTCCCCCACTAAGGAAATTTAGTCCTCCAAATTAGAACCAAATTAGTCGGTGAATAACTCTGGGTACTTCCCCCGCATCAAACTCTCCAACTCCCATGTACTTCCTCCACATTGTAATGCTGCCAAAGAACTTTCACTAAGGGAATCGTCTTCGACCTCAATACCTTCTCCTTCCTATCTAATATCCGAACCGGCTTTGCAACATACAACATGCTCTCGTTGAGCTCCAATGGCTCATATCTAATCACATGCACCGGATCTAGGTGGTACTTCCGTAACATAGAAATGTGGAAGACGTTATGAACGTCACTAGCTCAAGTGGCAATGCTAGCCTGTAGGCCTTATCTCCCACTCTATCAAGTATCTTAAAGGGTCCAATGTAACAAGGACTCAACTTCCCTTTCTTTCCGAACCTCGTTATACCCTTGGAAGGAGAAACTCACAAAAATACCAACTCACCCACTGTAAACTTCGATGGTCTCCGTCTCTTGTCACCATAACTCTTCTATTTGCTCTGAGCTATCTGTAACCTCTTACAAATCAACCGGATGTCCTCAGAGACCTATCTCACTAAGTTGGGAGAAAATATCTATCGATTACCCACCTCTTTCCATCCAATAGGGGAACGACATCTATAGCCATACAAAACCTCATATGGTGCCATCTCGATACTTGAATGATGACTGTTATTATAGGTGAACTCTGCGAGTGGTAAATGGTCATCTCATGAGCCTCTAAAGTCCAGTGCACATGCTCTCAACATGTCCTCTAGAGTCTGTATAGTCCTCTCTGACTGATCATCTGTCTGAGGATGGAAAGTTGTGCTAAAACTCAGTTGGGTCCCCATAGCTTCCAAAAAATGTTCCCAAAAGTGGAAAGTGAAGCGGGAATCCCTATCTGACATAATACTCACCAGAATACTATGTAACCTCACTATCTCGCGCACATACAAATCTATCAGAGTACTCAGAGTATCGGTGGCTTTCATAGCTAGGAAGTGTGCCGACTTCGTCAATCTATCCATTATCACCCAAATCGTATCGTGATTCCTGCGGATCCGGGGTAAACCCATCACGAAGTTAATAGTGACATGCTCCCATTTCAAAGTCAATATATGTAGAGGTTGCAATAATCCTGCAGGCTTCTGATGCTCTAACTTCACCTGCTGATAGATGAGACACTTCGCCACATACTCTGCTACATCTCTCTTCATCCCTGACCACCAATACACTCTTCGGAGGTTTTGATACATCTTGTTAATCCCCAGATGTAGTGTATACTTTGACAAATAAGCTTCTATCAGGATCAACCTCCTGATCTCTAGGTTAATGGGAACACATATCCTACCCCTCTGAACCTTAGCAATCCATCTGAACTCAACTCAAAATCAATCTTTGTACCCCTCTGTATCTGCCTAATAATATCACTGCACTGCTGATCAATCTATTGAGCTTGCCGGTTATGATCTACCACATTCGATTCCAACCGCAGGCTAGCTACCATACAACCACTATCACTATCAGGCGATGTCACATCTAAACTAAGGCTCAAGAACTGTTCCAACAGCTCATGTTCCCTGATCATCATGTACGATAGCAACTCGAGATGCTTCCTACTCAATGCATTAGCTACAACATTCGCCTTACATGGGTGGTACAAAATCTCACAATCATAGTCCTTTAGAAGCTCAAGCCACCTTTCTCTATCTCATGTTTAACTCATTCTATGAGAACAGATACTTGAGACTCTTATGGTCAGTAAATACCTGAAATTTCTCATCTTACAGATAATGGTACCATATCTTCAAGGCGAATACCACGAACACCAACTCTAGATCCTGGGTCGGGTAGTTCCTCTCATTATCCTTCAACTGTCTATATTTATAGGTGACTACCTTCCCATCCTGCATCAGTACACAACCCAGTCCTTGGTACGAAGCATATGTATATACAGAAAAACCTCCTAAGCTGGTAGGAATGGTGAGAATTAGAGTCATTCTCTACGGTGGCTTGGATATCGGCTCTATATCAGGTGCCAAATCTATACAAAACTTCATCTCTCTATCTGGCGGTAACCCTGATAAATCATTCAGAAAGACATTTGGAAATTCCCTAACCACTAGGATGTCTCTCAATTCTGGACGTGCCTTATCCGCCTCAACCACATACGCAATACAACCTTCAAAATATTAATGATTTAGTCAGCATAGAAATTCATCCATTTCGCTTACATCAACTACTGCTTTCATTACTTTTCGAGAGAACTTTACAATACATTTGATCTGCGCATACAAGAGGATGATTTAGGATGATCAAGCAAACGTGTGGATTAGGAATTGAATCAGCTAAAACGCAAGCTAGGCGAAAATAATAATGGTAGACTTTGAATGGAAAAACATAATAACAACCTAAACCCGAAGTCTAAAGAGACTCGAACCAAAGGTATTCGACCTCGACCATACGAATATAAAATTCGAGAACCTAAGGTATAACAATGGTGGTAGGTTAAGAGGGAGGCACCACAAGGAAGAAGACCTTGATAAGCCTAGTTGAGAGGGAACCCTAGAAAGAGTCACACTCAAATTTATGAAAATTCAATCTGATCTATTCTGTTTTATTCAAGAGCGTTTACAAGGTATTTATAATAATATCTAGCACTTAAGCCCTTGAACAAGTGGGTAGGAATTAACACCAAACAGAAAATAAGACTAAAACCTAAATTCACGCCTACGCCTAGTTACATAGGATAATTGGTCTAAAATGCAATAAGACTCAAATGTGGGCTATTTAAACACTTAACCCAACTTATTACTAAACCAAGACTAATGTCGTTTAGGCTTCCAAACAAATATAGATGGCTGGGGACTTTTCATGGAAGCTTCCTTGACAAACCAATGAGGCCAGGGCTTGTTGCATCTTTTTAGCTCGAGTTCGGGTAATTGGACCTCCTTAGATGACCCATGGATCCTTAGCATCATGATCATCATGAGCATTACGAGCAAGTGGACCTTCATCATTCGCCTTATCATCATGAACATCATGAGCAAGTGGACCTCTATCAACATTGTTCGGGGAAACTTACGATAATGCTATCTACCCCTTAAAACGTTACCGTCTGAGAAAAACAATCTACCACAGCATGGTTTGCAACCAAACAATCCATTCCTTAGATTACATCAAAGTCTCTCATGTATTAAAATGAGGTCGGCTGACATTTCCTTTGCCACTAATTTCAAATTTCAATCCCTAAACACATATTCCACTAGCTGACTATTATTCATGGAGTGCTTATCAGTATCTTCCTACTTAACATGGTAAGCTTTGCATATTTAAACCACTTATATGCAAACGAAGGCGATAAAAATGAATGCGTGGCAACAGGATCTATTAAAACTTAAGCTTTAAGATAAAAAAAAATCAAGATAGTACCTTTCACCACATTTGAAGACTGATCCGCAGTATCCTGGTCCAGAGCGTGTACTTGCCTTCTGCCAACTACCTCCTTCCCCTTCTCTTCAACTATTGCCCTTTGTCTCGGAGTAGGAGTATCAGCAAGAGCTCTCTCCAGCTCCTTGCCCCTTTGTGGGGCACTCTCAATCATCTCTAGGTAAATTTGGATCATATACCCTAGCTTCCTACATTGGAAACATACTGCAGGAGGTCCATAACAAGGTCAAGTACCATGGTATCTACCACACTTACTGCACTACTCTATAGTAGGTCGTGGCCCTCCAAGGTTGGATATATAAGAGGCTTAATCATCCTCTCCAGATATCTTCAATCTTCAACCTCTTCTAAGATAATCTCCTGCTCCCTCTATAACTGAAGCCTCTATCCGTTGCCGGTCTCTTCCTATCTCTGTCCCTCACTCTACCAACCTTCTTGAACTCTGAGGCATTCTGCTCAATATCCCCTTCATACAATTGTGCCATGTGCCCGGCCTCCTCATAGGTCAGTATATCTAAGGGAACCAATTGAGATCTGATGGCTGGTCTCAATCCATCCATAATCTTTCGAACCTTCTTAACCTCACTATCCATCGTGTCAGGATCATACCTGCCTAGGGAGATAAATATCCTCTCATACTCGTCCATCGATTTGTTCCCCTGGGTTAATCCTAAGAACTCCATCTACAGCTTCTGCTACACAGTATCTAGAACATACTGGCTCGAAAAGGCCTTCAAAAATATATCCCAAGTGATCTCTGTATGTCGGGCTCTCAAAATGGGTCTGGTAGACTTCCACCAATGCTCTGCCGATCCCTTCAGCATGAATGCAGCAAAAGAAATCATCTCTGTATTAGTGCACTTAAAAAACCCATATAACTTCTCGATTTCATTCACCCAGTCCTCTGTAGCTACTAGGTCTTTAATCCCACTAAAAGTCGATGGTTTAAACTTCTGGAACTGCCGTAATCTATTCAAGTCACATTCATAACCCCAACCTCTACTGCCCTGTGGTGGATGAACAGGAGAAGGCGTATCTTGTACTAGTGGGGGTGTGGGAGTATCTGTAGTCTAGGGTCTTAGGGCTGGCTGTGCAGGCATCTCAGGAGCAATTGTCTTTCAGTATTACCCTGTGAAGCTGAACCCTGCCCGCCCCCAGCTCCATGTATCGACTGGGCAAACAATTTCAAAATCGTTTCTGTGCTTTGCTCTATCCTCGCGTAGCGTGCCTCAGAACTCTTCGATCTCTCTACCGGACCCTGTGGGGCATGCTCAACATCAGCCTCCACCTCTATCTCCTCTTGAGTCTCATGTGATGGCACCTCAGCATGGCTCTCCAGTCTACCTCTATGGCCTCTAGCTCGTGTTCTCGCCCCTCTACCGCCACTAGTATTAGGCATAATGCCCTGATTCTTGCATTCGCAACCATTTCTTAGTCAAACCCATCTCGATATACACAGTTGTATCTAAACAAGCATAGTAACATGGGATGCATTTTTTTGAATTATTAACACTGACACATATTAGATCAACTCGCCTCCGATACCACCTCAGTCACGACCCCCAATTTACTGAAAATCGCTACCATTTTTTTGATCCATTATTCTTACCTTCCTCCGATCGCGAGCATCTTCACCACCAATAGTTGAGCTATACATCGATGTTAATCTCATCCAACCATACCATTTCAATTCACATTTTATTTAAATGGAAACACTTACATTTCATAGTCAGAGTTGCGATTTTACATGTGTTTACAATTCTTTACATCCCTAAATGTTACATTCAAAATATTACTGTGCTATTGTATGTTTAGATACAAAACTGTACAAATGTGTATACCTTTATATGATGGGATGCAGCGAACACCAGGAATCAAATCCTTAGTCGCTCTCAATCTACTAAAAGTGCTCTATAGAGGGGGAAAATAAGAGGGGTGAGCAACCACATGCTCAGTAAGATAACCATGCGAGCAAGTAGATAACTGTACTATCTACATGATCCTGATGCCATGCATAAAATCACGCAGTTACATCATTACCGAAAACATCAGTTCATGCACGTGTTCATGGTATATAAAGTAGTTCATGCTATTCAAATAAGAGAAAGAGTTAATAAATAAAGTATGGAAAATCATCATGCGAGGTGCATTTAAAACAGTTCATGCTCTACACAAATCAATACCAAATCACGATCTGTCAGGACTCAGCCCCTCCCTCGGACTGTCCTGACCCACAAAATAATTTAAATCATGTAATCATTATAAACTAGGTGACATGTGAGATTAGGCAAATAATAAGGGTAATATCTAGGACTATGGCCATATCCTCTGTGATCCTAGGTTACACGGATCTTAGTGTGCAGGGTATCACGCTTACCTGCTTTCGCACGGGAGATGGGTAACGTCCTACCTATCGATCCATAGTAGATTATCCATTGTCCAAAGATGGTATATATAAGATCTAAGCACGGTAGAATGTACTCCATGCTACTTGCACGATAAAACGTACTCCGTGGGCCCATATCATCATATCAAATCATGCCACAACTCAAAACGCACGTGCAAGCCTATTTAATCTGTATGACACAAAGTCTACCAAAAGCTCCTAGCACAACTCCTAGCATGTCATAAATCACGTATGAGAAAAGCTCTAGCACGACTATAAATGTATAGTGAACATCTAGTGCAGGCAACGCTCCAGCACTATGACATAAAATCCATGTGAAAACTAGTGCGAGTTAGGCTCCAGCACTCATGTATGTAAAACTCTAGTGCGAGCATCGCTCTAGCACTAATGCATGTATGAATATGTCAAATCTCGTGCGAGCAGCACTCCAGCACACTTTATTTTCGCAAAACCCATATCGGTGGCTATTTGTTTTTTAGCAAAGAATGGTTGTTAAAACCAAATCAAACTGTTTTCTTGCAAACCATTTAAATGCTAGCCAGCCTACCTATCCACATGCTAAAAGCGATAAAAGACTCAAGAACATCTTGTTCTTACTTTTCATGACCATTTCAAAAATTTCAATTTTATTTTGCCCTTCCCAAGGGTAAAATAGTTACCATTCTAGACCCCTTAAAGTATTATTTCTTTTTTATGACCCTCGGACATTTTAAGAAATTGTAAATGTGCCCAAAAATGCGTATAGATATCTCTATGAGCTAACAAAATTCCCTTACCTCAAATCACTCGGAAGCTGCTTCTTCCTCTTTTCCCACTTTTCGTGATTGGGTCTAATTGGCTCTGGATATATCCGCGGGAGCTGTAAATATTCATCGTTCACATTAGTCAACTCTGATAACTCATTATTTTGACTTCATCATAGTCAATATATCTTATTAGGCCTATTGCTCTTATTGGGTCCAATTACACCTTAATGGGCCTTACCCCATTTTAAGCCCATTCACACAACACTATTCTTTTCACCTAGGCCCATTTAGCTCCTTAGGCCCATTATCTCTCATTGGACCGATTTCTAGGCCCATTGACCTTATTGGGTCGATTGCATCAAGCTTGGCTCATGATCACATTCGACTATGGCTTGGTGGCCGAATACCCATCATGCCACCATGGCCGAATGTTAGTCGTCATCATGTCATTCCTAGCCAATTTGGCTAGTAAACTCACTTAGTTATTTTATCAAGCACTTGGCATGCATGCTTTAACCTTAGTTTTTCATTCATTCATGCATTTTCACAAACTCCTTATATGCACACATCATAACTTCATCCAATTCCATAAATTGATTTCACAAAACCATCTCAAAATCATGCATATAGCATCACCAACACCATAGTTGATGGAGGTCCTCTTGCTCAAGATGTTCATGATGACAAGGCGAATGATGGAGGTCCATTTTTTCACGATGCTCATGATGATTGTGATGCCAAGAATCCATGCGTCATCCAAGGAGGTCCAATTACCCGAGCTTGAGCTAAGAAGATGCAATAAGCCCTGGCCTCATTGGTTTGTCATGGAAGCTTCCATAAAAAGTCCCAGCCATCTATATTTATTTGGAAGCCCAACGACATGAGTCTTGGTTTAGTACTAAGTTGGGTTAAGTGTTTAAATAGCCCACATTTAAGTTTTATTGCGTTTTAGACCAATTATCCTATGTAACTAGGCTTAAGCGTGAATTTAGTTTTAGTCATATTTTCTGTTTGGTGTTAATTCCAGCCCACTTGTTTAAGGGTTTAAGTGCTAGATATTATTATAAATGCCTTGTAAACGCTCTTGAAGAAAACAGAACATATCATATTGAATTTTCATAAATTTGAGTATGCCTTTTTCTATGGTTCCCTCTTAACTAGGCTTATCAAGGTCTTCTTCCTTGTGGCGCCTCCTTCTTCACCAACCACCATTGTTATACCTTAGGTTCTCAAATTTTATATTCGTAGGGTCGAGGTCCAATACCTTTGGTTCGAGTCTCTTTAGACTTCTAGTGTAGGTTGTTATTCTGTTTTTCCATTCAAAATCTACCATCATTGTTTCCATCCAGCTTACGTTTTAACTGCTTTAATTCCCAATCCACACATTCCCTTGATCATCTTAAATCATCCTCTTGTACGTGCATATCAGTTTGGCATCAGAGTAAGATTTCAATTTTCTGGTTGTGCATCTCCCCCTTCATCTCTAACACTAAGTCAGTGTAAAAAAATAAAAAAATAAAAAAATCCTACACTTAGTTGTAGTGTTTAAGATGGACTCTACACTTAGTTGTTATGTTTGAGTTTGACTCTACACTTAGTTATTGTGTTTGAGTTGGACTTCTGAATTTTTATTTCAAGACAGTCTCTTAGCCACACTAAAAATCTTCCTCACCACCCTAGTCGCAAATCAGATTAGTCTTTCTTTAAAAAAAATACTTGTTGAATTGGTTGATCCTTCGAGGTTGAATCTTTGACTGAGTCTCTAGTAGGATTGTGACCCTATAGAGTTGAGGTTAAGGAAAAAAAGGCATGAGCGTGTGAGAAACATTAGTAGAGAAAAGTCAAATTACTTGAGTGAAACACGAGTGTGAGTGCCCCATCTTGAGTGAATTGAGAGTAAACACATTACGTTATCACTTGTGAGGTTCTTTGTTTTCTGTTATCACTAACGTTTCTTGTAGGTTAAAGATGTCTTCTAAAGGTGATAAGTCAGACTTTAAAAAAATTGAGTTCATGCTCCAGGCAATGCAACAGCAGTTCCAACGGATGGATGTGAAATTCAATGATATTCATGATAAGTTGGATCGACATGAAACTCAGTTTGCAAGGATCCAACAAGGTGATTCTTCCCGTCTAAAAAGTAAGATTGTTACTAATGAAGAGTATGATGATAATGTTGGGTATGATTTAGAAGAAGAGTCTTAGGCAGATAGACATCATAAAAGGTATCATAAGTATAGAGATGGTGATCGAGTTGATAGAGCCCGTGATAGAGGTAAAGAGAAGATATATGGAAACCTTGGTAGCATAAAATTGAAGATTCCTCCTTTCCAATGTAAGATTGATCTCGAGGCATATTTAGAATGGGAAAGGAAGATTGACATGGTATTTAACTGCCACCACTACTCTGAGGTAAAGAAGGTCAAAGTTGCTGCAATAGAGTTCACAAAAGATGCTATGGTATAGTGGGATCAGCTGGTCTCCAATAGAAGAAGATGTGGTGATCCTCTAGTGTCTACATGGTATGAGATGAAGCACATCATGAGGAAAAGATTTTTTTCTAACCATTACTATGGAGAGCTGTACCAGAAGCTCCAAGGTCTCACCCAGGATTAAAAAAGTGTTGACGATTACTACAAGGAGATGGAGATAATCATGATTCTAGCCAATATCCAGGAAGATGCAGAAGCTACTATGGCTCATTTTCTCCAAGGCTTGAACCGTGAGATTGCCAACGTTGTAGTGTTTCAGCATTACATAGATTTAGAGGAGATGCTGCATGTGGCCATCAAAGTGGAAAGGCAACTTAAAGGGAAAGGTACATCTCGTTTCACTCCTAGTTCAGTTCCTGTTTGGAAATCTAACACCTTTCGTAGGGATGATAAGCTTGTGTTTAAGCCTAAGTCAGAAAGCTTTATTAAGCCCAAGTCTATGGACCCTCCAAAGCCCAAGACTGAGACTGCCCAAGCATCCCAGAGCAGAACACGTGACATTAAGTGTTTTAAGTGTTTGGGTTGTGGACAAGTTACCTCTTAGTGTCCCAACCGTAGAGTGATGGTCATGCTTGAGAATGGAGATATTAAGAGTGAAGGTTCTGATGTTGGTATTGAGGAGAGTTGCCTGCATTAGAAGATACTGAAGAAGAAGTAGTTATTAAGTTTGTTGCTTATGGTGAAGCACTTGTTGCCAGACGTGCTCTTAATACTCATGTGAAGTTTGAGGATAAGGTACAGCGTGAGAACATCTTCCATACAAGATGCCATATTAGTGACAAGGTATGCTCTGTGATCATTGATGGTGAGAGCTGTACTAATTTTGCTAGCACATACCTTGTTGATAAGCTAAAGTTGCCCACTACCAAGCATCACTGCCCATATAAGTTTTAGTGGATTAATGACTGTAGTGGAGTGAACGAGGTGGAGTAAGTTTTGGTTCCTTTTTGTATTGGAAGGTATCAGGATAAAGTGATGTGTGACGTGGTACCCATGCAAGTTAGCCACCTGTTGCTGGGTAGACCGTGGTAGTATGATCGGAGAATCATCTATGACGGTTACACTAACCTTTACTCCTTTTCTATGGATGGAAAGAAGATCACTCTTGCACCCCTTAGCCCAAGGAGATATACGAGGATCAATTAAGGCTGAAGAAGTAACATGACGAGCAAAGGAAGGTAGCTAAAGAAAAGAAAGGAAGCAAGGAAAGTAAAGTAGTAAGCTACCATGCTAACCCCTAGATGTGAAGACTGTATTTATTGCTAAGTCTCCTATCCTTTTGCTCTTATTTAAAGACTCTTGTTTTAATGATACTGAACTCCATGATACTTTGCCTAGTAATGTTGTCTCATTATAGTAGGAGTTCGAGGATGTATTCCTTGAGGAGATCCCAAATAGACTACCACTGATTCATGGGATTGAGCACCAAATTGACCTTGTCCCTGGAGCTACCATACCTAACCGCCTAGCCTACAGAAGCAATCTAAAGGAGACAAAGAAGCTTTAAAGGTAAGTTGAGGAGCTCATGAGGAAAGGTTACATGAGAGAGAGCATGAGTCCATGCGTCGTGCCCGTATTGCTTGTTCCTAAAAAGGAAGGGACGTGGAGGATGTGCGTTGACTATCGAGCCATCAAACTGTAAAGTATCACTATCCTATTCCTAGGCTAGATGTCATGCTCGATGAGTTGCATGGTGTATGCATATTGTCTAAAATTTATTTAAAGAGTGGATATCACTAAATTCATATGAAAGAAGGTGATGAATGAAAAACTGCATTTAAGACTAAACATGGTCTTTATGAGTGGTTAGTTATGCCTTTTGGCTTGACTAATGAACCCAGTACTTTCATGCGCTTAATGAACCATGTTTTACATGCTTTCATTGGTAAGTATGTGGTTGTCTATTTTGATGACATTCTGATTTATAGTAAGAGTTTGCATGAGCATGTTAAGCATCTTAGGAATGTTCTTACTGTTTTGAGGAATGAAAGTTTGTATGCCAATTCTAAGAAATTTACATTCTGCACTGATAAGGTTGTTTGCCTTAGGTATGTAGTTTCTTCACATGACATTTCTGTTGATGATGAGAAGGAAAAGGCAATTAGAGATTGGCTTGTACCTAAGTCTGTTTGTGAGGTGCATAGTTTCTATGACTTAGCTAGTTTCGATCGTCGATTCGTTAGAGACTTTAGCACTATAGCCGCACCTTTGACCAAAATGGTCAAAAAGAATGTGGCATTTCATTGGGGGTCCTGCACAAGAGCATGCTTTTAATTTTCTTAAGGATAAACTTTGTTTTGCTCCTTTGTTAACTCTACCTGACTTTACTAAAACTTTTGAGATTGAGTGTGATGCCTCAGGTGTAGGAATTTGAGCTGTGCTTATATAGGAAAAATGTCCAATTGCCTTCTTTAGTGTGAAGTTAAGTGGGACAACACTTAATTATCCCATATATGATAAGAGATGTACGTGTTAGTGAGGGCCTTGGAGACATGGCAACATTACCTGTGGCCCAAAGAATTTGTCATCCACACCGATCACGAGTCCTTGAAGCATCTCAAAGGACAGAGTAAGCTGAACAAGTGTCATGCAAAATGTATGGAGTTCATTGAGGCGTTCTCGTACGTGATCAAGTATAAACAAGGTAAAGAGAATGTCATAGTTGATACGTTGTCTCATAGGTATACTCTTATCACAACTCTTGATGCTACACTTTTAGGATTTGAGTATATCAAAGACCAATATGCTAATGATGCTAATTTTGGTAATGTTTATGATTCATGTGCTACATCTGGTTTTGGCAAGTTCTATAGGCATGATGGGTTCTTATTTAGAGAGAATAAGTTATGTGTGCCTAGGAGTTCTTTGCGTGAGCTGTTAGTTAGAGAAGCCCATAGTGTAGGGTTAATAGGTCACTTTGGAGTTAGGAAAACTCCAGATGTTTTACATGAGCACTTCTTTTGGCCTAACATGAGGAGAGATGTAGAGAAGTTATGTGATAGATGCATTTCATGTAGGCAAGCTAAATCTAGAGTTCATAATTGTCACGACCCTCAACTTACCAAAATACGCACAAATTTTTCGCATTTTCATGCATTATTTATTATTCATCCTTCCTCGATCGTGAACAGCTACTCTCCTCAACAGTTGGGCTGTGTGTCAATGTCTATCTCATTCCACCATACCAATTTAATTTTATTTTTAAAATAAGGTAAACACTTGTATAATTAAATCAGAGTGCTGTTTACATGTGTTTACATTGCTTTACATCCCCAATAGTTACATACAAAATGCTACTGTGCTATAGAATGTTTAGATACAAAATCTCAACAATGTGTATACCTTACGCGACGGGATGCAGTGGATACCAAAAGGGAATGCCTCCAGTCGCTCTCAATCTATACTCAAATATCTGTATAGAGGGGGAAATAAGGGGGGAGAGCAAACCACACGCTCAGTAAGGCAGTCATGCGAACAGGTAGATATTGTACTATCTATGTGATCATGATGCCATGCTCAAAACCACACAATTCTCCTTCACATCTCAAAAAGAATTATTCCGTGCTTGTGTTAATGGCATGTAAAGCAAATCATGCTATTTAGTTCAGTGCACAAATCAAATTTAAAGCATGGCATAAGTCATCATGCATATTTCACAAATAAAGCATGGCATTAATCATCATGCATATTTCACAAATAAAGCATGGCATTAATCATCATGCATTAGTGCACCATAAAACCATTAACATACTTTCTCATCTCAATAAAATCACCACTGGCCAAGATTCATCCCCTTCCCCTCGGACTGTCCTGACCCACAAAGCATTTCAAAAACATGGATTTATTCATAAAGCAAGACATATGAGATAGGCAATATAATAAAGGAAATCTCCTCTACGACTATGTCCATAACCTATGATCTCAGGCTACACGAATCAGGTGTGCGGGGTATTACCACTATCTACTTCCACACAGGAGGTAGGTCAAGTCCAACCCGTCGGTCCATATCAGATCTCGTCTGAAGATGGTATAACACAATCTCAACACAGTACAATGTACTCCATGCTACATGTATGACGCAACGTACTCCATGCTACATGCATGGTACAACGTACTCCATGGACCCATATCAACATATCATATCACGCCACATCTCTAAAACATACGTGTGAGCCTATTAATCGATACGACGTCTTGTCTACTTAAAGCTCCTAACACGGCTATCAACATGTCAAAATCTCAAAAATGCACGTGCGAGCCTATTTAATCTGTGCGACACCCATTCTGCCCGAAGCTCCTAGCACGGCATCAAGTATGGTCGGCACCTAATGCGAGCTATACTCTAGCACCATGCCAAAATCAGTATAAAGTTTGTGCAAGTTCCACTCTCGCACAACATCATAAAAATCCATGCATTCATGCTTATAAAACATGTCAAATCTCGTGCGAGTCATGCTCTAACACACTTTCATTCTCACGAAATCCATATAGGTGGCTCAATTCTTTACAAAACATGGTTATCAACTAAATCAAATCATTTCTTTTGCAAATCATTTCAAATATTTAGCCAACCTACCAATCGTTTGCTAAAAAACAACAAAACAAGGTTTTTTCAAAACATCATGCCTTTGTTTTCATGCACTTTTCTCAAACACCTAACTTTTGCCCTTCAATCACCCAATTTCATTTCCTAATGTCTCATGCATTCTAGCAAAGCATTTAAGCGCCCAAATTGCACACAGATATCTCTAAGAGTCCACACAATTCCCTTACCTCAATTTTCTCGGGGTGCGACTCTCCTCCTCTTAGCTTCTCAAGTCTTAAGCTCCACTTGTTTCGACGTATCCTCGGAAGCTGCAATTCATTTATCCAAATACTTAAGTTAACGTTCTTAACTCTCATTCAACTATACCTTTTTACCCAATGTCTGAAATACTTATTTTACTCTTTCTGGGTAAGCATCTTTATTCATTTCATAACACTATCTTAAACTCATACCCACAACACTATTATTACCTCAAGATATCTCATTCATCATCTAATCTTCTATATTTCACTTTCTCACACTACCCCATTTCTAGATTAAAATCATTCCATTGCATGTTTTATAGTTCCTAACATTACTAAGCACCCCAATCAACCCCAAACATCAATAGTTTGACAATATACTTGAGTTGGTGCTTTAGAAACTCACCTCTTTGGATCTTCTCCTTGCTCCAAATTGAAATGCCCCTTGTTCCTTAAATCCAACAAATGGGGAAAATACCTCTAAGCTATATTGTTCTTCTCTTCGATGTGAACAACTTTGTGTCTAATAGCCTTCCCTCAAATCTTCTTGAAAATGGCTAGATTTAGAGGGTAACATCTAGGTTTTTGGATTGGAAGATGAAAGAAGTTGATTGTTCCCGAAGTCTGTAGATCCAACTACTCCTATTTATAGATTCAGC
Organism: Firmiana major; assembly: GCA_033439115.1. Lineage (NCBI taxonomy): Eukaryota > Viridiplantae > Streptophyta > Magnoliopsida > Malvales > Malvaceae > Firmiana > Firmiana major. Next base: position 24,748,357 of record CM065912.1, read on the forward strand.
TTGATGAGATTGATCTTCCTTGGGTGGAGATCGATCTGGTCCTCATAAAATCCCTCTTTTTTCACGGCATTTAAAGGCAAGAGATCGATCTGTCTCAGGCAGTAGCTCTAGGAGATTGATCTGGTTGGGAAGGAGATCGATCTTGCTTCAACCCAAGAGCTAAGGAAATTGATATGTTTGCCTTAAGAATCGATCCTCATTTTATAAAATGTTTAGAAGATCGATCTGGCTCCATTGGAGATCGATCTGCACTATTCCTATTACTCAAATAAGAGTAATTTGGCTCTTCCAGATCGATCTCTCATCCTATGAGATCGATCTGGCCTTGATATTTTCCAGATTTTGTGCAGAAAAATCTGGCCTTCATATTTTCTAGAGTTTACTGCAGTTTTTCTATAGCAATTTCACCCAAAACATCTTTAATTTGCTGCCATAGTCATTTTCTTATTCAATCATCTTTAAGACTTGAAATGGCATCCATTCATACTTTATACCTATTAAAACTTGTGTGAAATCTATGTACAACCAAAGGTACATGATATAAACCAAATGGAAGTTCACAACTTGTGTAATCTTGCTTCCATTTTACCAAACTACTCATATTCCATTCTACTCACATTCTTCACATGTTTAAGTCAATTTCTTCATATTCATATATAATGTAACTTGTACGTGCAATCACAACTCTTATTACAAGTGTGTACATTAAACTTATGGACTTACATCACATATACTTCACATTACAAGTATATCACCATACTTATGATTTCATTTACATATATATACAATGTTTAACCTATACCGGGTCTGATAATTCTATTTTTAATAAAATTATTTGTGCTTAATTTCCTAATTAATTATTTAAATCCCCAATTTATTTTATTAATTATCCCCTTTATTTAATTAAAATTCTTTAATGTGCAGGTAAATTAAATTCGGATGAAACTCAGTCGTTTCAGTTGAAATTAGGCTGAAAATGGGCTAAAAGAGACTAGACCACTTCCAATTTGCGGACCAAGTCACCAGTCGCCTGGACACGCGTGATGTCAGTTGTCTGTATTTTATTAGCTCCAAAACGATAAGATCAACGGACACCATGCGAACCTTCTGGAAGACACACACCGGGCCACATCGCACAACCAATTGGACAAAAAGATGAGTGACGTGGAAATATCTACACTGCAGCAAATCAAAGGAAGAAAAGTGGCCAAACAATGCCAACTCATCTAGGATGAAAAAATTACCATTGTACCCCTATGTTTGGGTATAAATAGAACATGATGGCAATAAAAAAATCAAGTAGAAGTAGGGTAAGTTAGTGTAGAATTTAGGAGTAGTGTAGAGTAATTTAGGAGTAGTGTTAATATAGTTTAGAATAGTTTTTTCTTGTTTCTTTAAAAAGCTTTCCTGTTAGTTTTTGTTAAGCAACATTTGATTTTATTTTGATTTAACTACTGTTCATGGCAACTTTCTTTATTTTATGAAGAGTTTCATTTCTTTACTTGTTTATTTGTAGTTTACGTTAGTAGAAGATTTTAGTTCCTGTGAATTTGATTCAATGAAGTTTTGTGAATGAAAAGTTTATTTAGTTTCAAAAGCTCCATTTTTACTATTCGATTTTCTCTTGTTTTTATTTTTCATTTAATGTTCATTCAATCACCTGCCTTGTTGATTTGCCTAAGCACGTTGCTTCCGTTCTTGCCTTGTTCTGGTTCAGTGATACAGGTTCAACGCCCTGTACTGTTCCTCCATTACTGGCAGAGTGGAACAACGGTAAGATGAGTAGAAAATGAAGCCAAGCATGACCTTTGGAGCTTGCATTTCTCTGTTTTATGGTTTCATCTTCAGCTACTGAATTTTTCTTTTTTCTTTTTCTTTCGCTTTACGTTTAATGACTTTTATTGCCTTGTAGTTTCTGTTTCATTATCTAATTCCATTCACTGCATTATATTAATACCTCACTTCTCTGCATTTTAGAATATTAGCTTTCAGTTACTAGTTTAGCATCTAGTTAGATTTGTTTTGCATTTGCTCATCTTTACATTTTCTTTTTCTTCTTTTCTTTTACTTGTTGGTATTGATGAGGGCAAGTTTGCTTTCGTGTGAAATAGAGCATAGGATGAGTGAACTAATACATTATACATGGGTTACACATTCTCCTCTGTTCTGCTCTATTATTTAACTATTGCACTGTTTATTTGAGTTTGTCTGTGTAATCAGCATTAATCTATGTTGCTCGATTTCCTTTGTGTTTATGCTGATTTTCTGTTTAGATTATATAGTTTTTGCTGGAGCTTCGGGTCTCTGCAGATGGTTCTTTTTCTATGAGTCTTGCCTCAGTGATTTATTGTTCTCTGGATGAACACAGCATGAAAACTGGGCTGCTGTGAAGGACTTGTGCTGCTGATTGAACCAAGGTTGCTAGTGTAGGGAATGAACAGCTGAGGTACACGATTTCATCAGCAGAACAAGGCAGATGCAGGAGCTGCTGCTACTTGCACGACCTGTTGTAGCTACCCATGTAGCGAGGAGGACACCGCCTAGAGCAGAGCAGCACATGGCACTGGTGCCAACATACGCGGACGACACACCAGGACACACCTGGAGCCTAGAGCAGGGCCAGCATAGAGCCTGGAGCAGCAGCACAGAACTAAGAGAAGAAGCAGAACAGTGCCTGGACAGTTTCGGGACCACTTGGTTGGAAACCTGAATAAGGCCATGTTTGGCCACATTCCTTTCTTTTATACTTTAATACTTATTGCATTTATATTATTTTTATTGCTTTTATTAGTTGTCAATTTAGGTTAGTTGTTAGTTGATAATTTTAGGTTAAATCTAGTGTTTTAGTTGTTAATTTAATTTTTTAGATAGTAGTTAATTTTATATTATATGTTTTAGGACTTTATTTTAGTTTAGTATTTTATGAGTTGCATTTAGAATTAATTTGGATTAAATGTGTTTCATGCATTTTTAATTTAGTTTTCATTTTTATTAGATTTTAGGTTAGTTTAATTTGCAATTTTTATTAGTTTAATTACATGCATTTTTTATTTTAAGTTTGTTTAAATTTTAGTTTAATTTTATTGCTTTATTTTCTTATCTACATTTTATTTTAGTTGCGTTAATTCATTTTAATTGTTTTAATTATCTTTTGTAGGTTGTTTCTTTTAGTTGCGTGGAGCACTGTAAGTAATCTTAGCTTGGTTTTGTTTAGTTTATTTTATAGCTTTTATTATATTCAGTACTTTTAATTTCAGACTTAGTAGATCACTCATCTTCAATTCATAATTTGCTAGAATATACTTAGGGTAAGATTAACTAGTAGTTAATTAGGCTAATCAACTTCTCTATGGGACTATAACTCGGGACTCAAATCCCATTATTACTTGTATGACCCGTGCATTTGCAGATAATACATCTAGCTCGTATCAAGTTTTTTCATCGTTGCTGGGGAAGTCTTAATTAGCCAATAATTGATATCGGCGAAATTATGCTTAGGTGTAATTCTAGCTTGTAAATATTTAGGTTGTAAATATTTAGAAGTTTAATCTAGATTAGTTAATTTTCTCTATCATACAAAATTTAAAAAAAATTGAAAAATTAAAAAACATAAAAAACAATTCTAAGGACTTTTTGATGTTTGCATGCGTAGAGCCAGAAGTTATGATTGCTTTCCTTTAGATCCTGAAATTAAACGAACACTTAGGAAAATTTGAAAGGATTCTAGGAAATTAATAGCTCTGCTGCAAAACATCATGGCAGAAAATAGGGAATTTAGGACCGTCGGAGATTATGCAACGTCGACTATTGGAGGTTATATCGACATTAGGCCACCAGGTATCCCTGCAAACAATTTCTAAATTAAGTCTTCCATCCTCAAGATGATCCAAACTTCTTTACAGTTCAGTGGGCTTCAGCACGACGACCCACATGCTCACCTCGGGCAATTCTTGGACCTGTGCAACACATTCAAGCATAATGGATTATTTGATAATGCGCTTAGGCTTAGATTATTCCCCTTCTCACTTAGGGATAGGGCGCGACACAGGTTAACCTCCTTGCCTCCCGGATCTATTTCTACTTGGGATAAGTTAGCCCATCAATTTTTAGCTAAGTTTTTCCCTCCCTCTAAAATGGCCGAACTCCGTAGTGACATATCTTCCTTTGTCCAATTTGATTCGAAATCTCTTTATGAAGCATGGGAACGATATAAGGAGCTTCTTAGGAAGTGCCCTCATCATGGCCTACCTTTGTGGCTGCAAGTCCAGACATTTTACAACAGACTTACAAGCCAAAATAGGACCATTGTTGACGCTGCTACGGGTGGAGCGCTAATGTGTAAAACAGAGGAGTAAGCTTACGAATTGTTAGACAAGATGGCAGCTAACAACTATCTATGGTCCTCGGAGAGGCAACTACCTAAGAAGTTGACGGGTATCTATGAGCTCGACATGTTGTCTACCTTGACCTCTCAGATTGCTAACCTTATGAAGAAGGTAGAGTCACTCAGTACCCAGCATAATCCTTCCACCAGTCCTAATCTTGTGTATTCTGTCCAAAGTCCTTTTCTTTTCTGTGATCTGTGTGGTGGTACACACTCTATAGATAGGTGTCCACTTAACTTAGAATCAATTCAGCATGTTGCTCCACCTCAGAAGCAACAGAATAAACCCTTTTCAAACACCTATAATTCAGGGTGGATGAGCCATCCTAATTTTTCCTAGAGCCAAAATCTAGGGCAATCTTCTAACTCCATATATGTAGGACCCCCTGGTTTTCAAGCTTCATTGGTTCATGTACTACCACAGTAGCAATTTCCACATCATCCACCTCACTTCCATCAACCACCACCACATATGCAGCCACTGCACGTACTTGCATCAGCACCAGCAGCTGAGAAGAAGCCCTCGCTTGAGGAAATGTTCACAACGATCCTGTAAAATCAAGCTACCTCAATCAAGAATTTAGAAGTTCAGGTTAGAAAAATAGCCAATGCTCTTAGCCAACGTCCACAAGGGACCCTTCCTAGTAACACTGAAGTTAATCCTGTTAGACAAAGGAAGGGTAAGGAACATGTTAAATCCATCACCCTTAGGAGTGGTAGAGAGCTAGATGAACCACAGGTTAAGTCCAGACCTGAACAGCCCATAGTTGAAAAATCCTTAGGTTCTAAAAAGGCAGCTCAGAAAGAGCAGGAACCAAATAATCAGGCTACAAAGAATCTAAAGTAGTGCTTCTTCATCTATACCTTCTTCTTCTTCACAGCATTCCTCGTCCTCTGATTCTACACATGTTACCACTACACCTTCCCTAGTTAGACCACCACTACATTTTCCTCAGAGGTTCTAAAATCAAAAATTGGATCAACAATTTGCTAAATTTCTTGAGGTTTTTAAGAAACGTCACATCAACATTCCTTTCGCAGATGCTTTAGAGCAAATGTCGAGTTATGTGAAGTTCCTGAAGGATATCCTCTCAAGGAAGAGAAGAATGGAAGATTATGAGACGGTGGCCTTAACTGAGGAATATAGCGCAATTATTCAGAGGAAATTACCCCCCAAGCTCAAGGATCCCAAGAGTTTTACCATACCCTACACTATTGGAAATCTATTCTTTGGTAGAGCCCTGTGTGATTTAGGAGCTAGTATTAATCTAATGCCTTTGTCTATCTATCAAAAATTAGGAATAGGGGATGTCAAGCCCACTATAGTGACCCTTCAGCTAGCAGATCGATCCATTAAATATCCAAAGGGGGTCATTGAGGATGTGTTAGTAAAGGTGGACAAATTTGTTTTCCCTATGGATTTTATTGTTTTAGATATGGAGGAAGATAGGGAAGTCCCCATTATACTAGGCAAACCTTTCCTAGCAACTGGTAGAACCTTAATTGATGTAACAAAAGGGGAATTAACCATGAGAATCCTAAATTAGGAGGTGACATTTAATGTTTTCAAACCTTTAAAGTTCCTTGATGACTCTCAAGACTGTTATAGGATGGAGGATATAAGATTTAAGCACAAGAAATCTGAAAGAAAGAGGGAAGTAGATAGAGTTAAGGAGGATTTAACAGTCAACGTTTTGTCACCACTCTGGCTGATCCTCCTACTCTTCGCCCTACTGCTGAGTGTTGTGTTCTTTAGCTGCATTTGAAGTGGCTTAATTTTTCTTTCCACTTTGTATATAGTTCTTTTTCTTTTTTCTTTTCCGTTGTTTCTCTCTTTGTTTATTTTGCAGATTGCTTTTCTAGTTTTACGTTTTCAATCAAGCTTCAGTTGTTCATCATCATCATCATCAGAAAAGGGAGTACTTTGTTCTTAAGCTTCAATGTTTATATTATCTGCACACTGAGGACATTGTGCACTTTAAGTTTAGGGGAGGGGATATCACTTGAGCAATTTTGGGCAAAATTGAATTTGTTTTTCGAAAATATCAGCTTAAATTGTTTGATTTTGGGATGATTTGGTACTTAGCATGTAGTTTTCCCATATTTCGATGATATGACCAAATATGAGCTTAAATTGTTTGATTTTGGGATGATTTGGTACTTAGCATGTAGTTTTCCCATATTTCGATGATATGACCCCATGATTTAGTTTGACTTTGATTGACTGAGAAGCATGATTATAGGAAAAGCATGAAGTTGAATTCTTGAATTTGTCTTGATTCTGATTGTGATTTCCTCATTTTATGCACATGTCATGTCATGAATCTGTATATTTATTTAGAGAAAGCTTATGTGGACATAGGATTGCATTTGTTCAGTTGATTTTGTGCATCATATTCTAGAATTTGTTTGATCTGATCTCGAGGTAAAATATTAGATCACACTTAATTAGGGAGATGATTTAGGTCATCTTTGGATCGTTTGAGCCTTTCGAGCCATCCCTGTACATACTTTACCCCTAGTCACCCATCTGAGCCAAATAAGCTTTTCTCTGTAAATACACCTGCATAAATTTCTTTAGCTTAAATACTCTGTTCCTATCCCTTACCCCAAAAACATGAAAAGTCTTTGGGATATATCTTGAGCTTTGTACATATGGGTATCTGGTGATAGTGAAATTTCAAAAAAAAATGAAAAATGAAGAAAAAGAAAAGAAGAAAGAAGAAAAATACAAAAATAGAATAAAATGTTTAGCAAAATAAATAAGTTTGGGGGAAATAACTATGAGCTCTTACATGAAAGATCCTAGAAGTAATGCATGCTAAGGGGTAATTAAACCTAAATTGACTTTATCGTACCCTAACCCTAATCTGACATTACAAGCTTAATGAAGTCCTATTGATCTTTGGCTAAGTGTGACTACATTAGTAGAGAGATAAGTGAAAAGTAAACTTATGGGAATGATCACTTGTCATTGACTTTGCATTCAATGTGTTTGCATAATCTGATCCGGATAATGTACTGTGAAGTGACTTTGACATTTTCATACATACACGAGGAGTCCAATTTAGGTTAAGACTTATGATTGAATGATTCTGAATGTTGGACTTGTAATTGTGAATATTTGAGATCATAGTTTGTACTTTTTCTTTGAGGATGATATTGAGGATATTATTATGTTTTGTACTTGTCATTCCTACAATCATTTTGTTTTGCTTGAGGACAAGCAAAAGCTCAAGTTTGGGGGTGTGATAATTCTATTTTTAACAGAATTATTTGTGCTTAATTTCCTAATTAATTATTTAAATCCCCAATTTATTTTATTAATTATCCCCTTTATTTAATTAAAATTCTTTAATGTTCAGGTAAATTAAATCCGAATGAAACTCAGTCGTTTCAGTCGAAAATGGGCTGAAAATGGGCTAAAGGAGACTAAACCACTTCCAATTTGCAGACTGAGTCACCAGTCGTCTGGACACGCATGATGTCAAGTGTCCGTATTTTATTCGCTCCAAAACGATAAGATCGACGAACACCATGCGAACCTTCTGGAAGACACACACCGGGCCACATCGCACAACCAATTGGACAAAAAGACGAGTGACGTGGAAATATCTACACTGCAGCAAATCAAAGGAAGACAAGTGGGTAAACAATGCCAACTCATCTAGGATGAAAAAATTACCATTGTACCCTTATGTTTGTATATAAATAGAACATGATGGCAATTGAAAAGATCAAGTAGAAGTAGGGTAAATTAGTGTAGAATTTAGGAGTAGTGTAGAGTAATTTAGGAGTAGTGTTAACATAGTTTAGAATAGTTTTTTCTTGTTTCTTTAAAAAGCTTTCCCGTTAGTTTTTGTCCAGCAACATTTGATTTTATTTTGATTTAACTACTGTTTATGGAAACTTTATTTATTTTATGAAGAGTTTCATTTCTTTGCTTGTTTATTTGTAGTTCACGTAGTAGCAAATTTTAGTTCCTGTGAATTTGATTCAATGAAGTTTTGTGAATGAAAAGTTTATTTAGTTTCAAAAGCTCCATTTTTACTATTCGATTTTCTCTTGTTTTTATTTTTCATTTAATGTTCATTCAATCACCTGCCTTGCTAATTTGCCTAAGCATGTTGCTTCCGTTCTTGCCTTGTTTTGGTGCAGTGATGCAGGTTCAACACCGTGTACTGTTCCTGCGTTACTGGCACAGTGGAACAAAGGTAAGATGAGCAGAAAATGAAGCCAAGCGTGACCTCTGGAGCTTGCATTTCTCTGTTTTACAGTTTCCTCTAGTTCAGTGTCATCTTCAACTACTGAGTTTTTCTTTTTTTCTTTTTCTTTCGCTTTAAGTTTAATGACTTTTACTACCTTGTAGTTTCTATTTCATTATCTAATTCCATTCACTGCATTATATTAATATCCCACTTCTCTGCATTTTAGAATATTAGCTTTCGGTTACTAGTTTAGCATGCAGTTGGATTTGTTTTGCATTTGCTCATCTTTACATTTTCTTTTTCTTCTTTTCTTTTGCTTATTGGTACTGAGGAGGGAAAATTTGCTGCCGTGTGGAACAGAGGATAGGATGAGTGAACTAATACAGTATACATGGGTTACACATTCTCCTCTGTTCTGCTCTGTTATTTAACTATTGAACTGTTTATTTGAGTTTGTTTGTGTAATCAGTATTAATCCATGTTGCTCGGTTTCCTTTGTGTTTCTGCTAATTTTTTGTTTAGATTATATATTTTTTGAAGCTTCGGGTCTTTGCAGATGGTTCTTTTTCTATGAGTCTTGCCTCGGTGATTTATTGTTCTCCGGATGAACACAGCATGAAAACTGTGCTGTTGTGGAGGACTTGTGCTGCTGATTGAACCAAGGTTGCTGGTGCAGGGAATGAACAGCTGAGGTACACGATTTCATCAGCAGAACAAGGCAGATGTAGGAGCTACCGCTACTTGCACGACCTGCTGTAGCTACCCATGCAACGAGGAGGACACCGCCTGGAGCAGAGCAGTACATGGCGTTGGTGCCAGCATACGCAGACTGCACTGTAGGACACACCTGGAGCTTGGAGCAGCAGCAAGGCAGGAGCAAGGCCAGCATAGCGCCTGGAGCAGTAGCACGGAACCAAGAGAAGAAGTAGAACAATGCCTGGACAGTTTCGGGACCACTTGGTTGGAAAACTGAATAAGGCCATGTTTGGCCACATTCCTTTCTTTTATACTTTAATACTTATTGCAGTTATATTATTTTTATTGCTTTTATTAGTTGTCAATTTAGGTTAGTTGTTAGTTGATAATTGTAGGTTAAATCTAGAGTTTTAGTTGTTAATTTAATTTTTAGTTTTAATTTTTTAGTTAGTAGTTAATTTTATATTATATGTTTTAGGACTTTATTTTATTTTAGTATTTTATGAGTTGCATTTAGAATTAATTTGGATTAAATGTGTTTCATGCATTTTTAATTTAGTCTTCATTTTCATTAGACTTTAAGTTAGTTTAATTTGCAATTTTTATTAATTTAATTACATGCATTTTTTATTTTAAGTTTGTTTAAATTTTAGTTTGTTTAAATTTTAGTTTAATTTTATTTCTTTATTTTCATATTTGCATTTTATTTTAGTTGCGTTAATTCATTTTAATTGTTTTAATTATCTTTTGTAGGTTGTTGTTTTTAGTTGCTTGGAGCACTGTAAGTAATCTTAGCTCGGTTTTGTCTAGTTTATTTTATAGCTTTTATTATTTTCAGTACTTTTAATTTCAGACTTAGTAGATCACTCATCTTCAATTCATAATTTGCTAGAATATAATTAGGGTAAGATTAACCGGTAGTTAATTAGGCTGATCAACTTCTCTGTGGGGCAATAACTCGGGACTCAAATCTCATTATTACTTGTATGACCCATGCACTTGCGGATAATACGTCTAGCTCATATCAGGGTCTTACAATAATCATGGCTTAGATACTCCTTTACCCATTCCTACTACTTCGTGGACTAATATCTCTATAGATTTTGTTTTGGGCTTGCCTAGAACAAAACATGGTAGAGATTCTATTTTTGTTTTGGTTGACAGCTTCTCCAAGATGGCTCATTTCATTGCTTGCCACAAGACGGATGACATAAGCAACGTTACTGCCCTTTTTTTCAAAGAGATAGTACGTCTACATGGTGTGCTTGTCTCTGATCATGATGTCAAGTTCCTCAATTACTTTTGGAAGACGTTAGGGGGAAAATTAGGAACTAAATTGTTATTCTCCACCACTTGTCACCTCTAAACTGATGGACAGACAGAGGTTGTCAATCGAACCCTATCTACATTATTGAGGTCTGTCTTACAGAAGAATTTGAAAAATTGGGGAGAATGCTTGCCATATGTTGAGTTTTCCTATAACCGCAGTGTCCACTCCACTACGAGTTGCTCTCCATTCGAAGTTGTTTATGGCTTCAATCCTCTTACTCCTTTGGATTTGTAGCCATTACCTAGTGCTGAGCAGAGTAACTTGGATGGAGAACATAAGGCTAAGTTTGTGAAACAACTCCATGAGAAAGTACATCAAACTATTGAAAGGAAGACTGAGCAATATACCTCCCAAACCAATAAGCACCTTTGAACCTGGTGATTGGGTTTGGGTACACATGAGAAAGGAGAGGTTCCCTACTCAGCGACGAACTAAGTTGCATCCTCGAGGAGATGGACCATTCCAAGTCATTGAGAAGATTAACGATAATGCCTACCAATTAGATCTTCCTGGTGAGTATGGTGTATCTGCTACTTTTAATATTTTTGATCTTTCTCCATTTTCTTTTAATGAAGATACATGCGATTTGAGGACAAATCCTTTTGAGGAGAGAGGGAATGATGGAGGTCCACTTGCTTGTGATGTTCATGATGACAAGGCGAATGATAGAGGTCCACTTACTCGTGGTGCTCATTATGTGTGAGACCCCATATATGTTTAACAGTGTATATATGTAAATGGAATTATAATATGGATGATTTTGGATCAAGTAATTATGAATTCATAAGTATGGTGATGTACTTGTAATGTGAAGCATAAGTGATGTACAGTCCATAAATTCAATGTACACACTTGTAATAAGAATTGTGATGTATGTACAAGTTTCATTATGTATGAATATGAGGAAATGGACTTTTGTATGTGATGAATGTGAGTGGAATAAAAAAATGAGTAGTGTGGTAAAATGGAATGAAGTTGCATAAGTGGTGTAAATCTTTATGCTTCCATTTGGTTTGGTGTTGTATACCTTTGGTTATATAATGAATGCACACAGGTTTTAATGTGTTTTGCATGGGTACAATGTCACACAACACTTTATCTTGATGCCTTCCAATACGAAAAGGAACTAAGACTTATATAAGCGGTGATGCTTGGTAGTGGGTAACTTTAGCTTATCAACAAGGTAGGTGCTAGCAACATTAGTATAGCTCCCACCATCAATGATCATAGAGCATACCTTGTCACTAATATGGCATCTCATATGGAAGATGTTCTCACGCTGTACCTCATCCTCAAACTTGACATGAGTATTAAGAGCACGTCTGGCAACAAGTGTTTCACCATAAGCAGCAAAGTCAACATCTTCTTCTTCTTCTTCAGCATCTTCTAATGTAGGCAACTCATCCTCAATACCAACATCAAAACCTTCACTCTCAACATCTTCCTTCTCAAGCATGAGCATCACTCTATGGTTGGGACACTGAGAGGCAACATGTCCATGACCCAAACATTTAATGTCATGTGTTCTGCTCTGGGATGCTTGGGCAGGCTCAGTCTTGGGCTTTGGAAGGTCCTCAGACTTGGGCTTAACAAAACTTTCTGACTTACGCTTAAACACAGGCTTATCATCCCGACGAAAGGTGTTAGATTTCTAAATAGGAACTGAACTAGGAGTGAAATGGGATGTGCCTTTCCTTTTTGAGTTGACTTTCCACTTTGATGGCCACATGCAGCATCTCTTCTAAATCCATGTAATGCTGCAACTCTACAACGTTGGTAATCTCACGGTTCAAGCCTTGGAGAAAATGAGCCATAGTAGCTTTTGCATCTTCCTGGATATTATCTTGGATTACGATTATCTCCATCTCCTTGTAGTAATCGTCAACACTTTTTGAACACTGAGAGAGACCTTGGAGCTTTTGGTACAACTCTTTGTAGTGATGGTTAGGCACAAATCTTTTCCTCATGATGCGCTTCATCTCATCCTTTGTAGAAACTGGAGGATCACCACATCTTCTTCTACTGGAGACCAACTGATCCCACCATACCATAGCATATTCTTTGAACTCGACTGCAGCAAGTTTAACCTTCTTTACCTCAGAATAGTGGTGGCAGTCAAATACCATGTCAATCTTCCTTTCCCACTCTGGATATGCCTCGAGATCATTCTTGCTTTGGAAAGGAGGAATCTTCAATTTTATGTTGCCAAGGTTTCCATCCATCTTCTCTTTGCCTCTATTAGGGGCTTTATCAACTCGATCTCTATCTCTATACTCATGATGCCTTCTATGATGTCTATCTGTCTCAGACTCTTCTTCCAAATCATACCCAACATTATCATCATACTCTTCATTGGAAACAATCTTACTTTTTAGATGGGAAGAATCATCTTGTTGGATCCTTACAAACTGAGCTTCATGTCGGTCCAACTTATCATGAATGTCATTGAATTTCACGTCCATCCGTTGGAAGTGTTGTTGCATTGCCTGGAGCATGAACTCAATTTTTTTAAAGTCTGACTTATCACCTTCAAAAGATATCTTTAACCTGCAAGAAATGTTGTGATAATAGAAAACAAAGAACCTCACAAGTGATAACCTCACGTGTTTACACTCAATTCACTCAAGATAAGGCACTGACACTCGTGTTTCACTCAAGTAATTCGGCTTTTCTTTATAAATGTTTCTCACACGCTCATGCCTTTTTCCCTTATTCTACCTCAACTATATAGGTTCACAATTCTACTAGAGACTCAGTCAAAGATCCAACCTCGAAAGATCAACCAATTCACCAAGTATTTTCTCTTCTCTTTTTTTTTTTTTGTTTTTACTTCAGAAAAGTGCGGCTAAGGTGACACAACAAGCATCTCAAAGAAATAATCACCAGAAAAACAAAAAAGGCCTAAACTATAGGAAAACGATGGAATTTGGCCAAAAGAGGGTGGGGCTCATGGATAAAATCCATAGGTTCGTTTTATTTCGTCGTTTTCTTTAAAATAGGTACTCGTGCGTCCTGTAACTCAATAGAATATTTTCTATGAACAGTGTTTAAACAGTACACGATTTCTTTTTTTTTTAAATAAAGACTAATCTGATTGCGACTAGGGTGGTGAGGAAGAGTTTTAGTGGGGCTAAGAGATTGACTTGAAACAAAAATTCATATGTCCAACTCAAACACAACAACTAAGTGTAGATGTCACGACCCAAATTACCAAAAAATCAGAGTAAATCTTTCTCTTTTTCAATTATTATTTAATTCTTACCTTTCTCTCATCGTGACCATCCTACAACACAGTTGGGCTATGATTCGGAGTTAGTCTCCTCTCACCTATTTACCATTCCATTTCCATAATCACATATCAGAGTTTACTATCTTTTGACTTTAAATAAATACATACTCAATGGTATTTACAACTCTACATCCCCGACATCATATCCGTTTACAGTATTGTATATTACATATTTAGATACAAAATCATACCAATGTATATGCCTGTCTCTCGATGGGAAGCAGCGGATACCAAGCATGCAAGTCCTCAGCCACTTACTAATTACTGTGAGTGCTCTGAAAAGATGAAAAAAATAAGGGGGTGAGCAAACCACATGCTCAGTAAGGCAATTATGCAAGTAAGTAGATAGCTCCACTATCTACATGCTCATAATGCCATGCCCTTAAAATCCATTTCTTTTCATTAAAATATCAAGCACAAATTCATGTATTTCATCAATGACTTGGTTTATAAAACTGTTCGTGCATATATAAATCATACCACTTATGCAACAATGGCATTTTATGTGAAATCATTAAATCATAATGAGCACGAAGTAAATCAAGATCATGCAGTCTTTCATGTCATGTATGACAAATCATGAATTTGAAAAGAAAGCATGGAAAACATCATCATGCTACTGCATTCAAATCATTTCATTTAAAACGCAGTATAAAATAACCCTAAGGGGTTAAGCATCTACTAATTTAAATCTCAACTCGTAAAACAATTCATTGTAAAACTTCGGTTATAAAACTACCCTTCTTTCAAGGTCACAAATCATAAAATCATAAAATCGGGGGCCTGACCCCTCCCTCGGGTCTACCCTAGTCTATCAGACCACAAGTTATATCATGTGAGACAAGCAGGTGATTATATCAGTAACATCGAGGACTATGGCCATATCCTAGTGATCCCTGGCAACACGGTACCTAGTGTGCGGGGTATCACACCTGAAACGGGAGGTGGGTTGTCCTACCCGCCAGAACAGCATAACACCAAGATTGCGAGGGCAAGGCTTATTGCCTCGTGGCTAATGCCACTCCACTCCAACAATCTCCATGGTACAGCGTACTCCGCGTGACATACACGGTACAACGTACTCCGTGAACCCAAGCTCAATTAGGGGTGCCTGTAATAGGTTTTATCCACCCATATCATCTCTATCTCAATATGCACGTGTGAGCATATCATATCACTGTGACACACAGTCTACAAGAGGCTCCAACACAGCTATATGCCTGTAATATAAATCCCTGTGCGAGCGAAGCTCTAGCACGGCTCCATGCATATTTATGATATCAGAAAACCTCGTGCGAGCGAAGCTCTAGCACAGTTTCATAAAAATCAGTAAAATCTGCATACGAGCAGCGCTCCTGTATGACTTAAACTGATTATAAATTCAAGTAAAATCCATGTACGAGCAATGCTCTAGTACGGATATGCATAAAAATCCAATGAAAACCTTGTACGAGAAAAACTCTAGTACGGCATTCAAATGAATTATAAAACCATATAAAACTTTGTGCGAGCAATGCTCTAGCACAAATGAATGCTCAAGTAAATCAAATCTCGTGCGAGTTACACTCCAACATGGCTTTATGCATTATTAAATCAAATCTCGTGCGAGTTACACTCCAGCGCGGCTTTATGCAATATCATATCAAAATAGGATACGAGCTAAGCTCCAGCATCTCTCATGCATATCAAATCATAAAAACTAGTGCGACCAATCGCTCCAACACCATTTTATGCATAGCAGTCAAAACATGTCAAAACAAAGTGCGAGCGAGGCTCCAGCACTTCTCATGTATTTCACAAGAATAAAAATCAGTGCGAGCAACCGCTCAAGCACATTTATGCATATTCACAAATGTAGATATAGTGCGAGCTACGTGCCGGCACTATCTGTTTCCATATAAACTTGATAGTTGGCCCGTTTTCCAAATAATTTCACTTAAATATTAATAATACCTACGTAGTGTTATTTTGGGAAACTTATGCAATTATTGGCCAATCTATCGATTTACTTTGATTAAAACCAAGAAAATTCCTTAATCATAAAAATCCTTAAATCATGCATTTCATGCATGTCAGTCTTTCACCATCCTTAGGTGAACTTCCCTCAATAGGGGAAAAATAGTCTTTTCACCTATTTCGATCCTTAAAATCATTTAAACCTCTCTTAGGATAATTATACATAATCAAGGTATACATACATATTCAGTGTACAGAAAAGATATTAAAATATGCGTAGCTACCTCTAGCTACTCACACAATTCCCTTACCTCATTTTTCTGTACAGTCTTACCTTTCCACTGATGACTCGTCACGCAGTTCGATTTGCTTCGAATCCAATCTTCGGAACTGCGTATACACATTCATCAGGTCAAATACAATACAATTAATTGTATTTCATAAATTTCTGGGCTTAATTTAAATCATTGGGCATGTTTACCCATACTGGGCTCGATTGTACCATAATAGGCCTTAATCAGCCTTAAGCCCGTTTACCACACTTTATCGAGGCCTATTGGGCTCATTGGGCCCATAAGTATTTATTTAGCCTCGTTCTAAATTCTCGGATATCTCAATTTAGTATTTATGACAATTTGTCTCAATTTTCAGAATTTAATTCATTCATGCGGAAATTAAATCCGAAATTCATCAACACGCATAACGATGCAAAATTGTCGTAAATAAGGGTTACTTACCCATGATTCCATGATAATATGTAAATCGAGGTTGTCTCGAGCTCTCGGTTGATGCCAATTGTCAAGCTTCACAATTTAATATTTATCCGAGTAAATTTTTAGTCGGATATTAATCAAATTAAATATTCCAAAATTTAAATCGGTCAATTTGACCGCTTACCGACTTACTCGAAGCTCGATTGCATCACTGAAATTTTCTCTAATTTTTCCTCTTTTTCTTTTCCCTTTTTCTTCCTTTTTTTCTTTTCTTTTTGGCTGAACCGGTTCGGTCCGATTCAGTTCAACTCGGTTCAGACCGCCAGTTCAGTCCGGTTCGACCGGCCTGTTTTCGTCGCCAGTGGCTTCGCTGGATCGTCCGCATCTCAGATCTGGTGTTGGTTTTGCCCAAGGTCGCCGAAAAGTGATCGGTCCGGCCCTTCTCCCCTCACCGTCGGCATCGTTTTTGTTTCTTGCCGTTTTTTAGGTGCTAGTCGCCGTCTTACCCATCGGTACTGCCACAAATCGAGCTGCCTACGCTTGGGGGACGCTCGGCTAGTGGTGGCTGGCCCCAGATCAGCGTCGGTCGCCAGATTTCTCCCTCTTTCTCCTCTCTCGGCTTTTCATCTCTCTTTCGCCGGTGATCGTTGCCGTTAGTTGGTCCTATAGGCCAGATTTTGCCTGGGGTCGACGTCGGCAGTCTTCTCCTGGTGGGTGCGTCGCCGGCCGGTGCTTCATCGGATGGTTTTGGTTCCTCTTTGGCAGAATCGCGATTTCGTGATTCTGCGTTTTTGTTTCTTTCGTTTTTTATTATTATTTATTTTTATTATTATTTTAATCAATTAAAATATTGTAAAATTACCAAAATATCCTCAAAAATTATTATTTAATTCATTTAATCTATAAATGAATTTCTCAGTTCGATTTTACCTTTTCGGTATATTTTCGATTATTTTCGAGATTATTTTTCGATGTGAAATTTTCGGTTTATTCCAATAAATTCATATCTTAACCAATTTAACCCAAAATTTAATTATTTCTTCGTTATTGATCAAGGTTTCTAAATCCCATATTTTTAATTAAATTTTCTTGTCCCGATTTATAACGAATTTCGATCTTTTGACCGTTATGCCCTTGCACGTGTTCGGGAATACAATTTCAATCCCTTTGCTTTTTTCATTTCGTATTTTAAATAAAAATCGGGTCTTACAATCTCCCCCACTTAAGAAATTTGGTCCTCCAAATTAGAACTAAGTCAAATGATTCCTTAAACAACTCCGGGTATGTTTATCATATCATACTGTCATCCTCAAGTGACTTTCTTCGGAGTGTAATACTACCATCATACTTATCTAGGGAGATCGTCTCAAACCTCAACACTTTCTCCTTCCGTCTAATACCCGAATCGATTTTATACGTTTTACTTTCATTGAGCTATGCTGTTGGAGCTCATATCCGATCACATATATCGGGTCCGGATAGTATTTACGAAGCATCAAAAGATTGGACACATTGTGGATGCCTGCTAATTCAAGTGTAACGCCAACCTACAGGCCTATCTCCCACTTGTCCAATATCTCTATCCGAATCTCGTTACATCTTATGTCATGTAACTGCCAACAATAATGATTCACCCTTGGTGAATTTCCAATGGTTTCTGTCTTTTGTCAGCATAACTTTTTCTGTCTGCTCTGAGGTGTTCTTAATCTCTCAAAAATCATCTGAACATCCTCAGAGGTTTGTCTTACCAATTCGAAACAATTCTCTATCTGTCACCCACTTCTTATCCAAGTCGGGGAACAATCCCTACGGCCATAAAATGCCTCATATAAAGTCATCTCGATACTCAAGTGACGACTGTCATTATTGGTGAATTCATTTTGTAACAACTGATCATCCCAGGAGCTTATACAATCATTGGCACACGCTCTCATCATATCCTCCAAAACCTGTGCAGTCCTCTTTAACTAACTATCTGTCTGAGGATGGAAGTTGTGCTAACACACAATCAAGTTCCCATAGCTTCCTAAAAAAATATTCCCAGCAGTGGGAAGTGAAGCGGGAATCCCTATCTAATATCATGCTCCCTGGAACGCTACATACTATTTCACAATTTTTCATACACATAAATCCGCCTACACACTCGGAGTATCTGGGGATTTCCATAGTCAGAAGGTGGATAGACTAAATCAATCTATCGACTATCACTTAGATAGTCTCGTGATTCCTCCGGGTCCTCTGTAACCCATCACGAAATTCATGGTAATTTATTCCCATTTTCGTGTCAATATAGGTAGAGGCTGCAATAACTCTGCAAACTTCTCGTACTCTACCTTAATCTACTGACATACGAGACACTTTTTCACAATCTCTACAATGTCTCTTTTCATATCTGACCACCAATACCTTATACAGAGATTCCACTATATTTATTATTTCTCGGATGCACTGTATAACACGAAGAGTGAGGTTCTGTGAATAGCACTATCTCATCAACTATGGTATTGGGGAGCACTTATACTGTCTCTGAACCTCTGTAAGTCATCATCACTCACTATGAACTCTGTCACTATACCATTCTGAATCTGACCCACACTATCAACACCATGTCGATTATCACGCTAAGCCTAGCAAATCCGGTCACACAAATCTGGTTCTAACCTTAGGCTAGCTGTCACACAATTACTGTCATCATTAGAAGGATCACATCACTACTGAGGCTCACAACTGCTCAGCAGCTCACGCTTCCTGATCATCATATATAATACCATCCCGAGGCTCTTTCTACTCAAGGCATCAGCCATTACATTAGCCTTTCCTGGGTGGTACAATGTTCACAATCATAATTCTTAGAAGCTCTAACCCTCTTGGTTATCTTATATTCTACTCTTTCTGTGAAAACAGGTACTCGGGGCTTTTACGATCAGTGCATACCTGAAATTTCTTACCATTTTAGTGGTGGCGCCATACTTTTAGTGTAAACGCTACGGCTGCCAACTCTAAATCATGGGTCGGATATTTTCTCTCATGGTCCTTGAACTAACTGGATCCATAAACGACTATCTTCCCATTTTACATCAATACACAGCCCAATCCTTATTTTAAGGTATCCATACACACTGAAACCTCTTGAGCTGTTGGTTATGGTGAGAATAATTACAGTGGTCAGTTCATTACTTAAATATACCAAAACTCACCGAAACCATTTTCATACTTATCATACCACTCGTATGCAATTGTTTTCCAAACGATACATGTCAATTGAGCAACCAATTTCGAGGAACTCTCAACAACTCGTCTGTCAGATAGTTTTTCTTGTTGCTACTCATGCTCTTCCCTGGACTTCGAATACATCAAAATATCATCGCTAAAGATGACAACCAATCGGTCCAGGTAAGCTTTAAATACCTCATCATAGTTGAGTTCCACTCAATATTTCAATCACTCATATCCTTGACCTATGTACGCATAAACGTATCATGTCATATCGAAATAGCTTTCGTTCGAGATACTAACCCGCGTCATTTCCTTTTTCTTCTATTAACGGCTTTTATAAAATTTAAATTTTTAAATCCTCATGATTACTCGAAGTCTATATTTCTTTATCGTACCAGTAAAGGTACCTAAATTTTAAATGTATACTTTACGACTGTCGATTTCAATTTATACGTTATGGATATATCCTTCCTCTTATCCTTGGTCGCAATTCATAGTCATAACATATAGCTTAATCCAATATATCTCGTATGCAGGATCTATCACATCTCCAAGCTTATCTTATTTCATATATCACTTATGACAAACTCTTTCATTACTTGTCAAACTTATAATACACTTTTTAGTGATATTTTCACCCTTATTTTCAACTTACAATCCCTATACCCATATTCAGTTAGTGAAAATCAACTATCATCATCTTGCTCAAGGGTACAAGCTTCACATCTTTCACTCACTTATAAGCAACTGAAGGCGGTATGAATAAATGTGTGGCACTAGGATAAATTAAATTAATTTCTTCATTATTCACAACCAGTGTGGTATCTTCCACCACATCATATGAAACATCAATAATATCCTGGTACAAGGCATACACTCGCCCTCGTCCAACATCTTATTTTCGTGGTAACTACCACATATCCTACACTGTTACAATGTTACACTGTTCTCACGCTACACTGTACACACTGCTACTTTGCTATACTGCTTATAATGCTCCGTAGGAGGTCGGGGTCCTCAAATCACATTCCCCTCAAAAATATTGTATTTGGATACTCTGGGGCCTTTCAATCATCTTACCCCATGATTCAACAGCTCTAATCTTTTACCAAACTATCTTTTTCCCGTTCTGACATCTCTGTCATTCTCTATTCTCTTTTGTCTCTATTTCGGCCCTTACTATCTTTCCCAATCTCAGAGGCGTGCAACTCATGATCTTGTTCACACAATTGTAGTGTGCGCACTGCCTTGGCATAGGTAGTGATATCTAATGGCCCAATCAGACTCTAATTGACAATCTGAGCCCTTCATGAACTTTCAGACATCTCGACTCTCACTATCCATAGTGTCGGGTCATATTTGCCCATGAATATAAACTAAGTTTCATACTCGTTATTCAACTAGTTCCTCAGGGCCAGAGTAAAGAATGTCATCTGTTATTTCCTTTAAGTAGAGTCCGGGATATTCTGTCATCGAAAAACATCAAGAATTATTTTCCATATCCATTTTGGACGTCTAACTCTTAAGATGGGTCGAGCGGACTTCCACCAATACTCCAACTCGCCCTCAAATACCATACATACTCTGAGCAATTAGCTCGTAAAATATTCTCCACACTTCGCTCCAACCTCGCGAAGCGTATCTCAATATTGTCTGATCTCTCTATCAGACTCTGTCCGATCTCTCTGTCAGACTCTGTGGAGCATGCTCAACATCGGCCTCCACGTCAATCTCATCTCGAGTCTCATGTGGTGACTCAGTACAACTCTCAGGCCCACCTCTACGACCTCGAGCTCATGTACTCGCCTCTCAACCATAGCGGCTATCCGTTAATGAGTCTATTCTTGCATTTAAAAATCAAATTCTTGCTGCACTTCCATCTCGATATACACAATTGTATCTAAACAATGCACAGTACATGGAGATGTAAACTTCCTTAACAACTAACACCGACTCATATCAGGCCAACTCAGCTCTGATACCAAAACTGTCACGACCCAAATTACCTAAAAATCAGAGTAAATTTTTCGCTTTTGCATTTATTATTTAATTCTTACCTTTCTCTCATTGTGACCATCCTACAACACAGTTAGGCTATGATTCGATGTTAGTCTTCTCTCACCTATTTACCATTCCATTTCCATAATCACATATCAGAGTTTACTATCTTTTGACTTTAAATAAATACACACTCAATGATATTTATAACTCTACATCCCCGACATCATATCCGTTTACAGTACTGTGCATTACATATTTAGATACAAAATCATACCAATGTGTATACCTGTCTCTCGATGGGAAGCAGCGGATACCAAGCATGCAAGTCCTCAGCCGCTTACTAATTACTATGAGTGCTCTAAAAAGATGAAAAAATAAGGGGGTGAGCAAACCACACGCTCAGTAAGGCATTTATGCAAGTAAGTAGATAGCTCCACTATCTACATGCTCATAATGATATGCCCTTAAAATCCATTTCTTTTCATTAAAATATCAAGCACAAATTCATGTATTTCATCCATGACTTGGTTTATAAAACTGTTCGTGCATATATAAATCATACTACTTATGCAACAATGGCATTTTATGTGACATCATTAAATCATAATGAGCAAGAAGTAAATCAAGATCATGCAGTCTTTCATGTCATGTATGACAAATCATGAATTTGAAAAGAAAGCATGGAAAACATCATCATGCTACTGCATTCAAATCATTTCATTTAAAACGCAGTATAAAATAACCCTAAGGGGTTAAGCATCTACTAATTTAAATCTCAACTCGTAAAACAATTCATTGTAAAACTTCGGTTATAAAACTACCCTTCTTTCAAGGTCACAAATCATAAAATCATAAAATCGGGGGCCTGACCCCTCCCTCGGGTCTACCCTAGTCTATCAGACCACAAGTTATATCATGTGAGACAAGCAGGTGATTATATCAGTAACATCGAGGACTATGGCC
Source organism: Firmiana major (assembly GCA_033439115.1). NCBI lineage: Eukaryota > Viridiplantae > Streptophyta > Magnoliopsida > Malvales > Malvaceae > Firmiana > Firmiana major. The sequence continues at coordinate 24,771,113 of CM065912.1, forward strand.
ATATCCTAGTGATCCCTGGCAACACGGTACCTAGTGTGCGGGGTATCACACCTGAAACGGGAGGTGGGTTGTCCTACCCGCCAGAACAGCATAACACCAAGATTGCGAGGGCAAGGCTTATTGCCTCGTGGCTAATGCCACTCCACTCCAACAATCTCCATGGTACAGCGTACTCCGCGTGACATACACGGTACAACGTACTCCGTGAACCCAAGCTCAATTAGGGGTGCCTGTAATAGGTTTTATCCACCCATATCATCTCTATCTCAATATGCACGTGTGAGCATATCATATCACTGTGACACACAGTCTACAAGAGGCTCCAACACAGCTATATGCCTGTAATATAAATCCCTGTGCGAGCGAAGCTCTAGCACGGCTCCATGCATATTTATGATATCAGAAAACCTCGTGCGAGCGAAGCTCTAGCACAGTTTCATAAAAATCAGTAAAATCTGCATACGAGCAGCGCTCCTGTATGACTTAAACTGATTATAAATTCAAGTAAAATCCATGTACGAGCAATGCTCTAGTACGGATATGCATAAAAATCCAATGAAAACCTTGTACGAGAAAAACTCTAGTACGGCATTCAAATGAATTATAAAACCATATAAAACTTTGTGCGAGCAATGCTCTAGCACAAATGAATGCTCAAGTAAATCAAATCTCGTGCGAGTTACACTCCAACATGGCTTTATGCATTATTAAATCAAATCTCGTGCGAGTTACACTCCAGCGCGGCTTTATGCAATATCATATCAAAATAGGATACGAGCTAAGCTCCAGCATCTCTCATGCATATCAAATCATAAAAACTAGTGCGACCAATCGCTCCAACACCATTTTATGCATAGCAGTCAAAACATGTCAAAACAAAGTGCGAGCGAGGCTCCAGCACTTCTCATGTATTTCACAAGAATAAAAATCAGTGCGAGCAACCGCTCAAGCACATTTATGCATATTCACAAATGTAGATATAGTGCGAGCTACGTGCCGGCACTATCTGTTTCCATATAAACTTGATAGTTGGCCCGTTTTCCAAATAATTTCACTTAAATATTAATAATACCTACGTAGTGTTATTTTGGGAAACTTATGCAATTATTGGCCAATCTATCGATTTACTTTGATTAAAACCAAGAAAATTCCTTAATCATAAAAATCCTTAAATCATGCATTTCATGCATGTCAGTCTTTCACCATCCTTAGGTGAACTTCCCTCAATAGGGGAAAAATAGTCTTTTCACCTATTTCGATCCTTAAAATCATTTAAACCTCTCTTAGGATAATTATACATAATCAAGGTATACATACATATTCAGTGTACAGAAAAGATATTAAAATATGCGTAGCTACCTCTAGCTACTCACACAATTCCCTTACCTCATTTTTCTGTACAGTCTTACCTTTCCACTGATGACTCGTCACGCAGTTCGATTTGCTTCGAATCCAATCTTCGGAACTGCGTATACACATTCATCAGGTCAAATACAATACAATTAATTGTATTTCATAAATTTCTGGGCTTAATTTAAATCATTGGGCATGTTTACCCATACTGGGCTCGATTGTACCATAATAGGCCTTAATCAGCCTTAAGCCCGTTTACCACACTTTATCGAGGCCTATTGGGCTCATTGGGCCCATAAGTATTTATTTAGCCTCGTTCTAAATTCTCGGATATCTCAATTTAGTATTTATGACAATTTGTCTCAATTTTCAGAATTTAATTCATTCATGCGGAAATTAAATCCGAAATTCATCAACACGCATAACGATGCAAAATTGTCGTAAATAAGGGTTACTTACCCATGATTCCATGATAATATGTAAATCGAGGTTGTCTCGAGCTCTCGGTTGATGCCAATTGTCAAGCTTCACAATTTAATATTTATCCGAGTAAATTTTTAGTCGGATATTAATCAAATTAAATATTCCAAAATTTAAATCGGTCAATTTGACCGCTTACCGACTTACTCGAAGCTCGATTGCATCACTGAAATTTTCTCTAATTTTTCCTCTTTTTCTTTTCCCTTTTTCTTCCTTTTTTTCTTTTCTTTTTGGCTGAACCGGTTCGGTCCGATTCAGTTCAACTCGGTTCAGACCGCCAGTTCAGTCCGGTTCGACCGGCCTGTTTTCGTCGCCAGTGGCTTCGCTGGATCGTCCGCATCTCAGATCTGGTGTTGGTTTTGCCCAAGGTCGCCGAAAAGTGATCGGTCCGGCCCTTCTCCCCTCACCGTCGGCATCGTTTTTGTTTCTTGCCGTTTTTTAGGTGCTAGTCGCCGTCTTACCCATCGGTACTGCCACAAATCGAGCTGCCTACGCTTGGGGGACGCTCGGCTAGTGGTGGCTGGCCCCAGATCAGCGTCGGTCGCCAGATTTCTCCCTCTTTCTCCTCTCTCGGCTTTTCATCTCTCTTTCGCCGGTGATCGTTGCCGTTAGTTGGTCCTATAGGCCAGATTTTGCCTGGGGTCGACGTCGGCAGTCTTCTCCTGGTGGGTGCGTCGCCGGCCGGTGCTTCATCGGATGGTTTTGGTTCCTCTTTGGCAGAATCGCGATTTCGTGATTCTGCGTTTTTGTTTCTTTCGTTTTTTATTATTATTTATTTTTATTATTATTTTAATCAATTAAAATATTGTAAAATTACCAAAATATCCTTAAAAATTATTATTTAATTCATTTAATCTATAAATGAATTTCTCAGTTCGATTTTACCTTTTCGGTATATTTTCGATTATTTTCGAGATTATTTTTCGATGTGAAATTTTCGGTTTATTCCAATAAATTCATATCTTAACCAATTTAACCCAAAATTTAATTATTTCTTCGTTATTGATCAAGGTTTCTAAATCCCATATTTTTAATTAAATTTTCTTGTCCCGATTTATAACGAATTTCGATCTTTTGACCGTTATGCCCTTGCACGTGTTCGGGAATACAATTTCAATCCCTTTGCTTTTTTCATTTCGTATTTTAAATAAAAATCGGGTCTTACAATCTCCCCCACTTAAGAAATTTGGTCCTCCAAATTAGAACTAAGTCAAATGATTCCTTAAACAACTCCGGGTATGTTTATCATATCATACTGTCATCCTCAAGTGACTTTCTTCGGAGTGTAATACTACCATCATACTTATCTAGGGAGATCGTCTCAAACCTCAACACTTTCTCCTTCCGTCTAATACCCGAATCGATTTTATACGTTTTACTTTCATTGAGCTATGCTGTTGGAGCTCATATCCGATCACATATATCGGGTCCGGATAGTATTTACGAAGCATCAAAAGATTGGACACATTGTGGATGCCTGCTAATTCAAGTGTAACGCCAACCTACAGGCCTATCTCCCACTTGTCCAATATCTCTATCCGAATCTCGTTACATCTTATGTCATGTAACTGCCAACAATAATGATTCACCCTTGGTGAATTTCCAATGGTTTCTGTCTTTTGTCAGCATAACTTTTTCTGTCTGCTCTGAGGTGTTCTTAATCTCTCAAAAATCATCTGAACATCCTCAGAGGTTTGTCTTACCAATTCGAAACAATTCTCTATCTGTCACCCACTTCTTATCCAAGTCGGGGAACAATCCCTACGGCCATAAAATGCCTCATATAAAGTCATCTCGATACTCAAGTGACGACTGTCATTATTGGTAAATTCATTTTGTAACAACTGATCATCCCAGGAGCTTATACAATCATTGGCACACGCTCTCATCATATCCTCCAAAACCTGTGCAGTCCTCTTTAACTAACTATCTGTCTGAGGATGGAAGTTGTGCTAACACATAATCAAGTTCCCATAGCTTCCTAAAAAAATATTCCCAGCAGTGGGAAGTGAAGCGGGAATCCCTATCTAATATCATGCTCCCTGGAACGCTACATACTATTTCACAATTTTTCATACACATAAATCCGCCTACACACTCGGAGTATCTGGGGATTTCCATAGTCAGAAGGTGGATAGACTAAATCAATCTATCGACTATCACTTAGATAGTCTCGTGATTCCTCCGGGTCCTCTGTAACCCATCACGAAATTCATGGTAATTTATTCCCATTTTCGTGTCAATATAGGTAGAGGCTGCAATAACTCTGCAAACTTCTCGTACTCTACCTTAATCTACTGACATACGAGACACTTTTTCACAATCTCTACAATGTCTCTTTTCATATCTGACCACCAATACCTTATACAGAGATTCCACTATATTTATTATTTCTCGGATGCACTGTATAACACGAAGAGTGAGGTTCTGTGAATAGCACTATCTCATCAACTATGGTATTGGGGAGCACTTATACTGTCTCTGAACCTCTGTAAGTCATCATCACTCACTATGAACTCTGTCACTATACCATTCTGAATCTGACCCACACTATCAACACCATGTCGATTATCACGCTAAGCCTAGCAAATCCGGTCACACAAATCTGGTTCTAACCTTAGGCTAGCTGTCACACAATTACTGTCATCATTAGAAGGGATCACATCACTACTGAGGCTCACAACTGCTCAGCAGCTCACGCTTCCTGATCATCATATATAATACCATCCCGAGGCTCTTTCTACTCAAGGCATCAGCCATTACATTAGCCTTTCCTGGGTGGTACAATGTTCACAATCATAATTCTTAGAAGCTCTAACCCTCTTGGTTATCTTATATTCTACTCTTTCTGTGAAAACAGGTACTCGGGGCTTTTACGATCAGTGCATACCTGAAATTTCTTACCATTTTAGTGGTGGCGCCATACTTTTAGTGTAAACGCTACGGCTGCCAACTCTAAATCATGGGTCGGATATTTTCTCTCATGGTCCTTGAACTAACTGGATCCATAAACGACTATCTTCCCATTTTACATCAATACACAGCCCAATCCTTATTTTAAGGTATCCATACACACTGAAACCTCTTGAGCTGTTGGTTATGGTGAGAATAATTACAGTGGTCAGTTCATTACTTAAATATACCAAAACTCACCGAAACCATTTTCATACTTATCATACCACTCGTATGCAATTGTTTTCCAAACGATACATGTCAATTGAGCAACCAATTTCGAGGAACTCTCAACAACTCGTCTGTCAGATAGTTTTCTTGTTGCTACTCATGCTCTTCCCTGGACTTCGAATACATCAAAATATCATCGCTAAAGATGACAACCAATCGGTCCAGGTAAGCTTTAAATACCTCATCATAGTTGAGTTCCACTCAATATTTCAATCACTCATATCCTTGACCTATGTACGCATAAACGTATCATGTCATATCGAAATAGCTTTCGTTCGAGATACTAACCCGCGTCATTTCCTTTTTCTTCTATTAACGGCTTTTATAAAATTTTAATTTTTAAATCCTCATGATTACTCGAAGTCTATATTTCTTTATCGTACCAGTAAAGGTACCTAAATTTTAAATGTATACTTTACGACTGTCGATTTCAATTTATACGTTATGGATATATCCTTCCTCTTATCCTTGGTCGCAATTCATAGTCATAACATATAGCTTAATCCAATATATCTCGTATGCAGGATCTATCACATCTCCAAGCTTATCTTATTTCATATATCACTTATGACAAACTCTTTCATTACTTGTCAAACTTATAATACACTTTTTAGTGATATTTTCACCCTTATTTTCAACTTACAATCCCTATACCCATATTCAGTTAGTGAAAATCAACTATCATCATCTTGCTTAAGGGTACAAGCTTCACATCTTTCACTCACTTATAAGCAACTGAAGGCGGTATGAATAAATGTGTGGCACTAGGATAAATTAAATTAATTTCTTCATTATTCACAACCAGTGTGGTATCTTCCACCACATCATATGAAACATCAATAATATCCTGGTACAAGGCATACACTCGCCCTCGTCCAACATCTTATTTTCGTGGTAACTACCACATATCCTACACTGTTACAATGTTACACTGTTCTCACGCTACACTGTACACACTGCTACTTTGCTATACTGCTTATAATGCTCCGTAGGAGGTCGGGGTCCTCAAATCACATTCCCCTCAAAAATATTGTATTTGGATACTCTGGGGCCTTTCAATCATCTTACCCCATGATTCAACAGCTCTAATCTTTTACCAAACTATCTTTTTCCCGTTCTGACATCTCTGTCATTCTCTATTCTCTTTTGTCTCTATTTCGGCCCTTACTATCTTTCCCAATCTCAGAGGCGTGCAACTCATGATCTTGTTCACACAATTGTAGTGTGCGCACTGCCTTGGCATAGGTAGTGATATCTAATGGCCCAATCAGACTCTAATTGACAATCTGAGCCCTTCATGAACTTTCAGACATCTCGACTCTCACTATCCATAGTGTCGGGTCATATTTGCCCATGAATATAAACTAAGTTTCATACTCGTTATTCAACTAGTTCCTCAGGGCCAGAGTAAAGAATGTCATCTGTTATTTCCTTTAAGTAGAGTCCGGGATATTCTGTCATCGAAAAACATCAAGAATTATTTTCCATATCCATTTTGGACGTCTAACTCTTAAGATGGGTCGAGCGGACTTCCACCAATACTCCAACTCGCCCTCAAATACCATACATACTCTGAGCAATTAGCTCGTAAAATATTCTCCACACTTCGTTCCAACCTCGCGAAGCGTATCTCAATATTGTCTGATCTCTCTATCAGACTCTGTCCGATCTCTCTGTCAGACTCTGTGGAGCATGCTCAACATCGGCCTCCACGTCAATCTCATCTCGAGTCTCATGTGGTGACTCAGTACAACTCTCAGGCCCACCTCTACGACCTCGAGCTCATGTACTCGCCTCTCAACCATAGCGGCTATCCGTTAATGAGTCTATTCTTGCATTTAAAAATCAAATTCTTGCTGCACTTCCATCTCGATATACACAATTGTATCTAAACAATGCACAGTACATGGAGATGTAAACTTCCTTAACAACTAACACCGACTCATATCAGGCCAACTCAGCTCTGATACCAAAACTGTCACGACCCAAATTACCTAAAAATCAGAGTAAATTTTTCGCTTTTGCATTTATTATTTAATTCTTACCTTTCTCTCATTGTGACCATCCTACAACACAGTTAGGCTATGATTCGATGTTAGTCTTCTCTCACCTATTTACCATTCCATTTCCATAATCACATATCAGAGTTTACTATCTTTTGACTTTAAATAAATACACACTCAATGATATTTATAACTCTACATCCCCGACATCATATCCGTTTACAGTACTGTGCATTACATATTTAGATACAAAATCATACCAATGTGTATACCTATCTCTCGATGGGAAGCAGCGGATACCAAGCATGCAAGTCCTCAGCCGCTTACTAATTACTATGAGTGCTCTAAAAAGATGAAAAAATAAGGGGGTGAGCAAACCACACGCTCAGTAAGGCATTTATGCAAGTAAGTAGATAGCTCCACTATCTACATGCTCATAATGATATGCCCTTAAAATCCATTTCTTTTCATTAAAATATCAAGCACAAATTCATGTATTTCATCCATGACTTGGTTTATAAAACTGTTCGTGCATATATAAATCATACTACTTATGCAACAATGGCATTTTATGTGACATCATTAAATCATAATGAGCAAGAAGTAAATCAAGATCATGCAGTCTTTCATGTCATGTATGACAAATCATGAATTTGAAAAGAAAGCATGGAAAACATCATCATGCTACTGCATTCAAATCATTTCATTTAAAACGCAGTATAAAATAACCCTAAGGGGTTAAGCATCTACTAATTTAAATCTCAACTCGTAAAACAATTCATTGTAAAACTTCGGTTATAAAACTACCCTTCTTTCAAGGTCACAAATCATAAAATCATAAAATCGGGGGCCTGACCCCTCCCTCGGGTCTACCCTAGTCTATCAGACCACAAGTTATATCATGTGAGACAAGCAGGTGATTATATCAGTAACATCGAGGACTATGGCCATATCCTAGTGATCCCTGGCAACACGGTACCTAGTGTGCGGGGTATCACACCTGAAACGGGAGGTGGGTTGTCCTACCCGCCAGAACAGCATAACACCAAGATTGCGAGGGCAAGGCTTATTGCCTCGTGGCTAATGCCACTCCACTCCAACAATCTCCATGGTACAGCGTACTCCGCGTGACATACACGGTACAACGTACTCCGTGAACCCAAGCTCAATTAAGGGTGCCTGTAATAGGTTTTATCCACCCATATCATCTCTATCTCAATATGCACGTGTGAGCATATCATATCACTGTGACACACAGTCTACAAGAGGCTCCAACACAGCTATATGCCTGTAATATAAATCCCTGTGCGAGCGAAGCTCTAGCACGGCTCCATGCATATTTATGATATCAGAAAACCTCGTGCGAGCGAAGCTCTAGCACAGTTTCATAAAAATCAGTAAAATCTGCATACGAGCAGCGCTCCTGTATGACTTAAACTGATTATAAATTCAAGTAAAATCCATGTACGAGCAATGCTCTAGTACGGATATGCATAAAAATCCAATGAAAACCTTGTACGAGAAAAACTCTAGTACGGCATTCAAATGAATTATAAAACCATATAAAACTTTGTGCGAGCAATGCTCTAGCACAAATGAATGCTCAAGTAAATCAAATCTCGTGCGAGTTACACTCCAACATGGCTTTATGCATTATTAAATCAAATCTCGTGCGAGTTACACTCCAGCGCGGCTTTATGCAATATCATATCAAAATAGGATACGAGCTAAGCTCCAGCATCTCTCATGCATATCAAATCATAAAAACTAGTGCGACCAATCGCTCCAACACCATTTTATGCATAGCAGTCAAAACATGTCAAAACAAAGTGCGAGCGAGGCTCCAGCACTTCTCATGTATTTCACAAGAATAAAAATCAGTGCGAGCAACCGCTCAAGCACATTTATGCATATTCACAAACGTAGATATAGTGCGAGCTACGTGCCGGCACTATCTGTTTCCATATAAACTTGATAGTTGGCCCGTTTTCCAAATAATTTCACTTAAATATTAATAATACCTACGTAGTGTTATTTTGGGAAACTTATGCAATTATTGGCCAATCTATCGATTTACTTTGATTAAAACCAAGAAAATTCCTTAATCATAAAAATCCTTAAATCATGCATTTCATGCATGTCAGTCTTTCACCATCCTTAGGTGAACTTCCCTCAATAGGGGAAAAATAGTCTTTTCACCTATTTCGATCCTTAAAATCATTTAAACCTCTCTTAGGATAATTATACATAATCAAGGTATACATACATATTCAGTGTACAGAAAAGATATTAAAATATGCGTAGCTACCTCTAGCTACTCACACAATTCCCTTACCTCATTTTTCTGTACAGTCTTACCTTTCCACTGATGACTCGTCACGCAGTTCGATTTGCTTCGAATCCAATCTTCGGAACTGCGTATACACATTCATCAGGTCAAATACAATACTATTAATTGTATTTCATAAATTTCTGGGCTTAATTTAAATCATTGGGCATGTTTACCCATACTGGGCTCGATTGTACCATAATAGGCCTTAATCAGCCTTAAGCCCGTTTACCACACTTTATCGAGGCCTATTGGGCTCATTGGGCCCATAAGTATTTATTTAGCCTCGTTCTAAATTCTCGGATATCTCAATTTAGTATTTATGACAATTTGTCTCAATTTTCAGAATTTAATTCATTCATGCGGAAATTAAATCCGAAATTCATCAACACGCATAACGATGCAAAATTGTCGTAAATAAGGGTTACTTACCCATGATTCCATGATAATATGTAAATCGAGGTTGTCTCGAGCTCTCGGTTGATGCCAATTGTCAAGCTTCACAATTTAATATTTATCCGAGTAAATTTTTAGTCGGATATTAATCAAATTAAATATTCCAAAATTTAAATCGGTCAATTTGACCGCTTACCGACTTACTCGAAGCTCGATTGCATCACTGAAATTTTCTCTAATTTTTCCTCTTTTTCTTTTCCCTTTTTCTTCCTTTTTTTCTTTTCTTTTTGGCTGAACCGGTTCGGTCCGATTCAGTTCAACTCGGTTCAGACCGCCAGTTCAGTCCGGTTCGACCGGCCTGTTTTCGTCGCCAGTGGCTTCGCTGGATCGTCCGCATCTCAGATCTGGTGTTGGTTTTGCCCAAGGTCGCCGAAAAGTGATCGGTCCGGCCCTTCTCCCCTCACCGTCGGCATCGTTTTTGTTTCTTGCCGTTTTTTAGGTGCTAGTCGCCGTCTTACCCATCGGTACTGCCACAAATCGAGCTGCCTACGCTTGGGGGACGCTCGGCTAGTGGTGGCTGGCCCCAGATCAGCGTCGGTCGCCAGATTTCTCCCTCTTTCTCCTCTCTCGGCTTTTCATCTCTCTTTCGCCGGTGATCGTTGCCGTTAGTTGGTCCTATAGGCCAGATTTTGCCTGGGGTCGACGTCGGCAGTCTTCTCCTGGTGGGTGCGTCGCCGGCCGGTGCTTCATCGGATGGTTTTGGTTCCTCTTTGGCAGAATCGCGATTTCGTGATTCTGCGTTTTTGTTTCTTTCGTTTTTTATTATTATTTATTTTTATTATTATTTTAATCAATTAAAATATTGTAAAATTACCAAAATATCCTCAAAAATTATTATTTAATTCATTTAATCTATAAATGAATTTCTCAGTTCGATTTTACCTTTTCGGTATATTTTCGATTATTTTCGAGATTATTTTTCGATGTGAAATTTTCGGTTTATTCCAATAAATTCATATCTTAACCAATTTAACCCAAAATTTAATTATTTCTTCGTTATTGATCAAGGTTTCTAAATCCCATATTTTTAATTAAATTTTCTTGTCCCGATTTATAACGAATTTCGATCTTTTGACCGTTATGCCCTTGCACGTGTTCGGGAATACAATTTCAATCCCTTTGCTTTTTTCATTTCGTATTTTAAATAAAAATCGGGTCTTACAATCTCCCCCACTTAAGAAATTTGGTCCTCCAAATTAGAACTAAGTCAAATGATTCCTTAAACAACTCCGGGTATGTTTATCATATCATACTGTCATCCTCAAGTGACTTTCTTCGGAGTGTAATACTACCATCATACTTATCTAGGGAGATCGTCTCAAACCTCAACACTTTCTCCTTCCGTCTAATACCCGAATCGATTTTATACGTTTTACTTTCATTGAGCTATGCTGTTGGAGCTCATATCCGATCACATATATCGGGTCCGGATAGTATTTACGAAGCATCAAAAGATTGGACACATTGTGGATGCCTGCTAATTCAAGTGTAACGCCAACCTACAGGCCTATCTCCCACTTGTCCAATATCTCTATCCGAATCTCGTTACATCTTATGTCATGTAACTGCCAACAATAATGATTCACCCTTGGTGAATTTCCAATGGTTTCTGTCTTTTGTCAGCATAACTTTTTCTGTCTGCTCTGAGGTGTTCTTAATCTCTCAAAAATCATCTGAACATCCTCAGAGGTTTGTCTTACCAATTCGAAACAATTCTCTATCTGTCACCCACTTCTTATCCAAGTCGGGGAACAATCCCTACGGCCATAAAATGCCTCATATAAAGTCATCTCGATACTCAAGTGACGACTGTCATTATTGGTGAATTCATTTTGTAACAACTGATCATCCCAGGAGCTTATACAATCATTGGCACACGCTCTCATCATATCCTCCAAAACCTGTGCAGTCCTCTTTAACTAACTATCTGTCTGAGGATGGAAGTTGTGCTAACACACAATCAAGTTCCCATAGCTTCCTAAAAAAATATTCCCAGCAGTGGGAAGTGAAGCGGGAATCCCTATCTAATATCATGCTCCCTGGAACGCTACATACTATTTCACAATTTTTCATACACATAAATCCGCCTACACACTCGGAGTATCTGGGGATTTCCATAGTCAGAAGGTGGATAGACTAAATCAATCTATCGACTATCACTTAGATAGTCTCGTGATTCCTCCGGGTCCTCTGTAACCCATCACGAAATTCATGGTAATTTATTCCCATTTTCGTGTCAATATAGGTAGAGGCTGCAATAACTCTGCAAACTTCTCGTACTCTACCTTAATCTACTGACATACGAGACACTTTTTCACAATCTCTACAATGTCTCTTTTCATATCTGACCACCAATACCTTATACAGAGATTCCACTATATTTATTATTTCTCGGATGCACTGTATAACACGAAGAGTGAGGTTCTGTGAATAGCACTATCTCATCAACTATGGTATTGGGGAGCACTTATACTGTCTCTGAACCTCTGTAAGTCATCATCACTCACTATGAACTCTGTCACTATACCATTCTGAATCTGACCCACACTATCAACACCATGTCGATTATCACGCTAAGCCTAGCAAATCCGGTCACACAAATCTGGTTCTAACCTTAGGCTAGCTGTCACACAATTACTGTCATCATTAGAAGGGATCACATCACTACTGAGGCTCACAACTGCTCAGCAGCTCACGCTTCCTGATCATCATATATAATACCATCCCGAGGCTCTTTCTACTCAAGGCATCAGCCATTACATTAGCCTTTCCTGGGTGGTACAATGTTCACAATCATAATTCTTAGAAGCTCTAACCCTCTTGGTTATCTTATATTCTACTCTTTCTGTGAAAACAGGTACTCGGGGCTTTTACGATCAGTGCATACCTGAAATTTCTTACCATTTTAGTGGTGGCGCCATACTTTTAGTGTAAACGCTACGGCTGCCAACTCTAAATCATGGGTCGGATATTTTCTCTCATGGTCCTTGAACTAACTGGATCCATAAACGACTATCTTCCCATTTTACATCAATACACAGCCCAATCCTTATTTTAAGGTATCCATACACACTGAAACCTCTTGAGCTGTTGGTTATGGTGAGAATAATTACAGTGGTCAGTTCATTACTTAAATATACCAAAACTCACCGAAACCATTTTCATACTTATCATACCACTCGTATGCAATTGTTTTCCAAACGATACATGTCAATTGAGCAACCAATTTCGAGGAACTCTCAACAACTCGTCTGTCAGATAGTTTTCTTGTTGCTACTCATGCTCTTCCCTGGACTTCGAATACATCAAAATATCATCGCTAAAGATGACAACCAATCGGTCCAGGTAAGCTTTAAATACCTCATCATAGTTGAGTTCCACTCAATATTTCAATCACTCATATCCTTGACCTATGTACGCATAAATGTATCATGTCATATCGAAATAGCTTTCGTTCGAGATACTAACCCGCGTCATTTCCTTTTTCTTCTATTAACGGCTTTTATAAAATTTTAATTTTTAAATCCTCATGATTACTCGAAGTCTATATTTCTTTATCGTACCAGTAAAGGTACCTAAATTTTAAATGTATACTTTACGACTGTCGATTTCAATTTATACGTTATGGATATATCCTTCCTCTTATCCTTGGTCGCAATTCATAGTCATAACATATAGCTTAATCCAATATATCTCGTATGCAGGATCTATCACATCTCCAAGCTTATCTTATTTCATATATCACTTATGACAAACTCTTTCATTACTTGTCAAACTTATAATACACTTTTTAGTGATATTTTCACCCTTATTTTCAACTTACAATCCCTATACCCATATTCAGTTAGTGAAAATCAACTATCATCATCTTGCTCAAGGGTACAAGCTTCACATCTTTCACTCACTTATAAGCAACTGAAGGCGGTATGAATAAATGTGTGGCACTAGGATAAATTAAATTAATTTCTTCATTATTCACAACCAGTGTGGTATCTTCCACCACATCATATGAAACATCAATAATATCCTGGTACAAGGCATACACTCGCCCTCGTCCAACATCTTATTTTCGTGGTAACTACCACATATCCTACACTGTTACAATGTTACACTGTTCTCACGCTACACTGTACACACTGCTACTTTGCTATACTGCTTATAATGCTCCGAAAGAGGTCGGGGTCCTTAAATCACATTCCCCTCAAAAATATTGTATTTGGATACTCTGGGGCCTTTCAATCATCTTACCCCATGATTCAACAGCTCTAATCTTTTACCAAACTATCTTTTTCCCGTTCTGACATCTCTGTCATTCTCTATTCTCTTTTGTCTCTATTTCGGCCCTTACTATCTTTCCCAATCTCAGAGGCGTGCAACTCATGATCTTGTTCACACAATTGTAGTGTGCGCACTGCCTTGGCATAGGTAGTGATATCTAATGGCCCAATCAGACTCTAATTGACAATCTGAGCCCTTCATGAACTTTCAGACATCTCGACTCTCACTATCCATAGTGTCGGGTCATATTTGCCCATGAATATAAACTAAGTTTCATACTCGTTATTCAACTAGTTCCTCAGGGCCAGAGTAAAGAATGTCATCTGTTATTTCCTTTAAGTAGAGTCCGGGATATTCTGTCATCGAAAAACATCAAGAATTATTTTCCATATCCATTTTGGACGTCTAACTCTTAAGATGGGTCGAGCGGACTTCCACCAATACTCCAACTCGTCCTCAAATACCATACATACTCTGAGCAATTAGCTCGTAAAATATTCTCCACACTTCGCTCCAACCTCGCGAAGCGTATCTCAATACTGTCTGATCTCTCTATCAGACTCTGTCCGATCTCTCTGTCAGACTCTGTGGAGCATGCTCAACATCGGCCTCCACGTCAATCTCATCTCGAGTCTCATGTGGTGACTCAGTACAACTCTCAGGCCCACCTCTACGACCTCGAGCTCATGTACTCGCCTCTCAACCATAGCGGCTATCCGTTAATGAGTCTATTCTTGCATTTAAAAATCAAATTCTTGCTGCACTTCCATCTCGATATACACAATTGTATCTAAACAATGCACAGTACATGGAGATGTAAACTTCCTTAACAACTAACACCGACTCATATCAGGCCAACTCAGCTCTGATACCAAAACTGTCACGACCCAAATTACCTAAAAATCAGAGTAAATTTTTCGCTTTTGCATTTATTATTTAATTCTTACCTTTCTCTCATTGTGACCATCCTACAACACAGTTAGGCTATGATTCGATGTTAGTCTTCTCTCACCTATTTACCATTCCATTTCCATAATCACATATCAGAGTTTACTATCTTTTGACTTTAAATAAATACACACTCAATGATATTTATAACTCTACATCCCCGACATCATATCCGTTTACAGTACTGTGCATTACATATTTAGATACAAAATCATACCAATGTGTATACCTGTCTCTCGATGGGAAGCAGCGGATACCAAGCATGCAAGTCCTCAGCCGCTTACTAATTACTATGAGTGCTCTAAAAAGATGAAAAAATAAGGGGGTGAGCAAACCACACGCTCAGTAAGGCATTTATGCAAGTAAGTAGATAGCTCCACTATCTACATGCTCATAATGATATGCCCTTAAAATCCATTTCTTTTCATTAAAATATCAAGCACAAATTCATGTATTTCATCCATGACTTGGTTTATAAAACTGTTCGTGCATATATAAATCATACTACTTATGCAACAATGGCATTTTATGTGACATCATTAAATCATAATGAGCAAGAAGTAAATCAAGATCATGCAGTCTTTCATGTCATGTATGACAAATCATGAATTTGAAAAGAAAGCATGAAAAACATCATCATGCTACTGCATTCAAATCATTTCATTTAAAACGCAGTATAAAATAACCCTAAGGGGTTAAGCATCTCATAATTCAAATCTCAACTCGTAAAACAATTCATTGTAAAACTTCGGTTATAAAACTACCCTTCTTTCAAGGTCACAAATCATAAAATCATAAAGTCGGGGGCCTGACCCCTCCCTCGGGTCTACCCTGGTCTATCAGACCACAAGTTATATCATGTGAGATAAGCAGGTGATTATATCAATAACATCGAGGAGTATGGCCATATCCTAGTGATCCCTGGCAACACGGTACCTAGTGTGCGGGGTATCACACCTGAAACAGGAGGTGGGTCGTCCTACCCGCCAAAACAGCATAACACCAGGATTGCGAGGGCAAGGCTTGTTACCTCGTGGCTAATGCCACTCCACTCCAACAATCTCCACGGTACAGCGTACTCCGCGTGACATACACGGTGCAATGTACTCTGTGAACCCAAGCTCAATCAAGGGTGCCTGTAATAGGTCTTATCCACCCATATCATCTCTGTCTCAATATGCACGTGTGAGCATATCATCTCACTGTGACAAACAGTCTACAGGAGGCTCCAACACGGCTATATGCATGTAATATAAATCCCTGTGCGAGCGAAGCTCTAGCACGGCTCCATGCATATTCATGATATCAAAAAACCTCGTGCGAGCGAAGCTCTAGCACGGTTTCATAAAAATCAGTAAAATCTGCATACGAGCAGCGCTCCAGTACGACTTAAACTGATTATGAATTCAAGTAAAATCCACGTACGAGTAATGCTCTAGTACAGATATGCATAAAAATCTAATGAAAACCTCGTACGAGAAAAACTCTAGTACAACATTCAAATGAATTATAAAACCATATAAAACTTTGTGCAAGCAACGCTCTAGGATAAATGAATGCTCAAGTAAATCAAATCTCGTGCGAGTTACACTCCAGCACGGCTTTATGCATAATTAAATCAAATCTCGTGCGAGTTACACTCCAGCACGGCTTTATGCAATATCATATCAAAATAGGATGCGAGCTAAGCTCCAGCATCTCTCATGCATATCAAATCATAAAAACTAGTGTGAGCAATCGCTCTAGCACCATTTTATGCATATCAGTCAAAACATGTCAAAACATGTCAAAATAGAGTGCAAGCGAGGCTCCAGCACTTCTTATGCATTTCACAAGAATAAAAATCAGTGCGAGCAACCGCTCTAGCACATTTCATGCATATGATGTCACACAATTCAGTGCGAGCAACCGCTTAAGCTCATTTATGCACATTCACAAACACAGATATAGTGCGAGCTACGTACCGGCACTATCTGTTTCCATATAAACTTGATAGTTGGCCCGTTTTCCAAATAATTTCACTTAATTATTAATAACACCTACGTAGTGTTATTTTGGGAAACTTATGCAATTATTGGCTAATCTATCGATTTAATTTGATTAAAACCAAGAAAATTCCTTATTCATAAAAATCCTTAAATCATGCATTTCATGCATGTCATGCTTTCACCATCCTTAGGTGAACTTCCTCAATAGGGGAAAAATAGTCTTTTCACCTATTTCGATCCTTAAAATCATTTAAACCTCTTTTAGGATCATTATACATAATCAAGGTATACATACATATTCAGTGTACAGAAAAGATATTAAAATACGCGTAGCTACCTCTAGCTACTCACACAATTCCCTTACCTCATTTTTCTATACAGCCTGACCTTTCCACTGATGACTCGTCACGCAGTTCGATTTGCTTCGAATCCAATCTTTGGAACTGCGGATACACATTCATCAGGTCAAATACAATACAATTAATTGTATTTCATAATTTTTTGGGCTTAATTTAAATCATTAGGCCTGTTTTCCTATATTGGGCTCGATTGTACCATAATGGGCCTTAATCAGCCTTAAGCCCGTTAACCACACTTTATCGAGGCCTATTGGGCTCATTGGGCCCATAAGTATTTATTTAGCCTCGTTCTAAATTCTCGAATATCTTAATTTAGTATTTACGACAATTTATCTCAATTTTCAGAATTTAATTCATTCATGCGAAAATTAAATCCGAAATTCATCAACACGCATACGATGCAAAATTATTGTAAATACGGGTTACTTACCCGTGATTCCATGATAATACGTAAATCGAGGCTGTCTCGAGCTCTCGGTTGATGCCAACTGTCGAGCTATACAATTTAATATTTATCCGGGTAAATTTTCAGTCAAATATTAATCAAATTAAATATTTCAAAATTTAAATCGATCAATTCGACCACTTACTGACTTACCCGAAGCTCGATTGCAACACTTAAATTTTCTCCAATCTTTACTCTTTTTCTTTTTCCCTTTTTCTTCCTTTTTTCCTTTTCTTTTTGGCTGAACCGGTTCGGTCCGGTTTGATTCAACCCGGTTCAGATCGCCAGTTTAGTCCGATTCGGTCGGTTCAGTGCCTTGCCAGCCGGTTCTCCGGTGGTTTCTGCCACTAGTGGCTCTACTGGGTCGTCCGCATCTCAGATCTGGGGTTGGTTTCACCCAAGGTCGCCAGAAAGTGACCGGTCCGGCCCTTCTCCCCTCGACGTCGACACCGTTTCTTTTTCTTGCCATTTTTCGACACTGGCCGCCATCTTACCCACCGGTACTGCCACAAATCGAGCCGCCTATGCTTGGGGACGCTTGGCTAGTGGTGGCCGGCCCCAGATCGGTGCCGATCGCTGGATTTCTCCCTCTTTCTCCTCTCTCAAATTTTCATCTCTCTTTCACCGGTGATCGTTGTCGTTCGTCGGTCCTATAGGTCGAATTTTACCTGGGGTCGACGTCGTCAGTCTTTGCCTGGCGGGTGCGCCGCCGACCGGTGCTTCATCGGATGGTTTTGGTTCCTCTTTGGCAGAATAGCGATTTCGCGATTCTGCGTTTTTGTTTCTTCCATTTTTTTATTTATTTTTATTATTATTTTAATCAATTAAAATATATTAAAATTGTCAAAATATCCTCAAAAATTATTATTTAATTCATTTAATCTATAAATGAATTTCTCAATCCGATTTTACCTTTTCGGTATATTTTTCGATTATTTTCGGGATTATTTTTCGATGTGAAATTTTTGGTTTATTCCAATAAATTCATATCTTGATCAATTTAACCCGAAATTTAATTATTTCTTCGTTATTGATCAAGATTTCTAAATCCCATATTTTTAATTAAATATTCTTATCCTGATTAATATCGAATTTTGGTCTTTTGACCGTTATGCCCTTGCACGTGTTCGAGAATACCATTTCAATCCCTTTACTTTTTTCATTTCGTATTTTAAATAAAAATCGGGTCTTACAGTAGAGTCCAACTCAAACACAACAACTAAGTGTAGAGTCTATCTCAAACACAACAACTAAGTGTAGAGTCCATCTCAAACACAACAACTAAGTGTAGAGTCCATCTCAAACACAAAACTAAGTGTAGAGTCCATCTAAAACACAAAAACTAAGTGTAGAGTCCATCTCAAACACTACAACTAAGTGTAGGATTTTTTTTTGAACTGATTTAGTGTCGGAGATGAAGGAGAAGACGCACAACCAGAAAAATCGAAATTCACCAAATATTTTTTTTTCAAAATGACTTGTGTTGGAGATGAAGGGAAAAATGCATAACCAAAAAATCGAAACCTTGCTCTGATGCCAAAGTGATATGCGCATACAAGAGGATGATTTAGGATGATCAAGAGAACTTGTGGATTAGGAATTGAAGTAGCTAAAATGCAAGCTGGGCGGAAACAATGTGTCAGAGCCCGTTTTACATCCCCACAAGACCGCTATCCTCACCCTCACTACCTCACTGGTAGACTTTTGGGCCAGTTGGATAACTCCAAGGACAGACAGTGCTACTCCACAACATCCACGTATTATCCACTTTGGGTCGAAGCCCGCACGACTTTGTTTCATTCGGGTACTCCAGCCCACATGGCCTGCTTCCCCTCAGAACGCGTCCTCGGAGGCTCGAACTCGGGTTAACACCCTTGTTGTGGAGTAGCGCTGTCTACCCTTGGAGTTATCCAACAGGCCCAAAAGTCTACCAGTGAGGTAGTGAGGGTGAGGATAGCGGCCTTGTGGGCATGTAAAGCGGGCTCTGACAATTAAAACGCGAGTTTTAATTGTCAGAGCCCGCTTTACATCCCCACAAGGCCGCTATCCTCACCCTCACTACCTCACTGGTAGACTTTTAGGCCTGTTGGATAACTCCAAGGGCAGACAGCGCTACTCCACAACATCCACGTATTGTCCGCTTTGGGTCGAAGCCCGCACGGCTTTGTTTCATTCGGGTACACCAGCCCACATGGCCTGCTTCCCCTCAGAACGCATCCTCAAAGGCTCGAACTCGGGTTAACACCCTTGTTCTTGCACTCCTTATGCTATTTGAGCCACTGGCTCAATTGGCATAAGGAGTGCAAGAACAAGGGTGTTAACCCAAGTTCGAGCCTCCAAGGACACGTTCTGAGGGGAAGCAGGCCATGTGGGCTGGAGTACCCGAATGAAACAAAGCCGTGCGGGCTTCGACCCAAAGCGGACAATACGTGGATGTTGTGGAGTAGCGCTGTCTGCCCTTGGAGTTATCCAACAGGCCCAAAAGTCTACCAGTGAGGTAGTGAGGGTGAGGATAGCGGCCTTGTGGGGATGTAAAGCGGGCTCTGACACAATGATGGTAGACTTTGAATGGAAAACAGAATAACCACCTAGACCCGAAGTCTAAAGAGACTCGAACCAAAGGTATTGGACCTGGATATAAAATTGAAGAACCTAAGGTATACAATGGTGGTTGGTAAAGAGGGAGGTGCCACAAGGAAGAAGACTTTGATAAGCCTAGTTAAGAGGGAACCCTAGAAAGAGGCACACTCAAATTTTTGAAAATTCAATTTGATATGTTCTATTTTTTTCAAGAGCGTTTACAAGGTATTTATAATAATATATAGCACTTAAGCCCTTAAATAAGCGGGCTGGAATTAACACCAAACAGAAAATAAGACTAAAACCTAAATTCACGCCTAAGCCTAGTTACATAGGATAATTGGTCTAAAACGTAATAATACTCAAATGTGGGCTATTTAAGCACTTACCCAACTTAGTACTAAACCAAGACTCATGTCATTTAGGCTTCCAAACAAATATAGATGGCTGGGGACTTTTCATGGAAGCTTTCTTGATAAACCAATGAGGCCAGGGCTTGTTGCATCTTCTTAGCTCGAGCTCGGGTAATTGGACCTCCTTGGATAACCCGTGGATCCTTGGCATCACAATCATTATGATCATCACAAGCAACTAGACCTCCATCATTCACCTTGTCATCATGAACATCATGAGTAAGTGGACCTCCATCAGTAGCTCTCACAGCTAAGAATTGGGCTGATTTCGTCAACCTATCAACGATCACCCAAATAGCATCGTGATTCCTTTGGGTCCTTGATAATTCTATTTTTTATAGAATTATTTGTGCTTAATTACCTAATTATTTACTTAAATCCCCATTTTATTTTATTAATTATCCCCTTATTTAATTAAAATTCTCTTATGTACAGATAAATTAAATCCGGATGAAACTCAGTCATTTCAGTCAAATTGGGCTGAAAACGGGCTAAAGGAGACTAGACCACTTACAATTTGCAGACCGAGTCATCAGTTGTCTGGACACACGTGATGTCAGGTGTCTATATTTTATTTGGTCCGAAATGATAAGATCAAAGGACACCGTGCTAACCCTCTGGAACACACACGTCGGGCCACATCGCACAGTAAATTGGACAAAAAGACTGATGATGTGGAAATATCTACTCTGCAGCAAATTAAAGGAAGACAAGTGGCCAAACAATGCCAACTCATCTAGGATGGATAAATTACCAACGTATCTATAAGTGTGTGTATAAATAGAAAAAGATGGCGATTGAAAAGAAGAGGTAGCCTAGGTTAGGATTAGTGTAAAGTAATTTAGGAGTAGTTTTAGAATAGGTTAAAGTTTTATTTTAAAAGCTTTATTGTTGGATTTTATTTTTTTCAAGCTTTGTACGTTTGTTGCTCTTTTCTTTTTAGCCACCATTGTTAAACTTTTAGAAGCTTTCATTTTATTTTTATTCGATTGAAATGCAAACTTTTCATTCCAGTAGTTAGTATTCTATCTTATCACATTGTTTTTCATTTTTCCTTTTATTTCTACTTGGGTAGCTGAAATAGCTAGTGACAGTAGCTATTTTGCCTGACCTTTCTTTGCATTTCCTTTATATTAGTTTGTATTCGATTCTTTTCTTTCATGAAGGGCGAAATCAGTTGTGTTGATGATTTACCCAGCTGTTTCTCGATTATTTTACCCTATTGTGTGCAGTGATATGCATTATGGACAATGTGCCGAGGATCACTATTTGATTTTTCTTATTTTCAACTAAAAACTTCTTTCGATCTTTCAAGTTTGATGTAGATGTTGCTGTATTTTGATTTAGCCATATCTGTTTGGTTTAAATTTGCTCTTTCATTCTTCTAGGTTATTTAATAGCATTCGTTTCATCCTTTACATTAATTTTTCTATTTCCCGAATGGTATTGTATTCCTGCATTTCCTCTCGGTTCTGGTTCTAAGGCTGGTATTATATTTTGTATCTGATGAAAGGATTCGAGTATTTGTTAGCTTTTGTGTATGTGTGGTTCATGAGCTGTGTGGTTGATTGTTGTAGTGGGAGCAGTGACCTCGATGAATATCAGATGAGGAAGCTAGTTTGTTAGATATTTTACTGTTCAAATTCTTTGAAGTTATTTTCACACATTTGGATCTATTGTCTTTGTTGTTTCCAGGTGGTTTCTAGTGTGTTGATCCTTTCGGCTAGAGTAAGACGTAGAGGAAGAAGCAGGACAGCAGCTGGTTTGCACCTGCAGCACCTGGAAGCACAGCAGACAGCAGCTGGAATAAAGCTGGACACACCGAGAGCACCTGGACAGACAGAGAGTTGAGGACCATTTCGTGGACAATGATGTTTCCTGCTAGCTGGGTAGGTCAAGCATAGCAGCACTGCATCGTGATCACCAGGAGGCAGAGACGAACAACGCAGGGAATGGACAGCAGTAATGATGCAGCACCTGGACCGTGCTGCAGAAAAAGCAAGACAACAAACTTGGACAACAGCAGCAGATTGCAGGACCTGATGCAGCAGACCGAGAGTACCTGGGCAAACCGTGAGTACCTAGAGCAACCAAGACAGACCTGGAGCAGAGGACGTATCCCGAGCAAGCCTGAAAATAAACATGAAATTGGAAAGACAATGAACAATGACAAATCGGGACCACTCTCTTGGTTTCCAAATTCGGTTAATGCCTTATTTGGCCAATTAAGTTGCTATTTCATGCTTTTACTTTAATGAATTAAATTGATTAATACTTGGTAGTTGTTATTTAGGCAATTTAACTAATTAATGGTAGGTTAACTTTATTTCTTTACATGTCAATTTAATTTTCAGTTTTAAATTTTAGTCAGTAGTTAATTTTATATTATGTTTTAGGACTTTATTTTAGTTTAGTTGCATTTAGAATTTGATTCATGCATTTTTAATTTAGTCTTTATCTTTATTAAATTTTAGGTTAGTTTAATTTGCAATTTTTAATTACATGCATTTTTATTTTAAGTTTATTTAAATTTTAGTTTAATTAATCTTGTTCTTTATTTTCATTTTTTGCTTTTTATTGCGTTAATTAATTTTAGCTGTTTTAATTATTTTATAGGTATTTGCTTTTGATTGCGTGGAGCTCGGTAAGTAAATCTTAGTTCGGTTTTATTTTCTTTAGTTTATAGCTTTTATTATTTTCAGTATTTTTAATTTCAAACTTAGTGTGATCTAAGTGTGTGATCTACAAAGCTAATAGTACTGAAATAATAAAACTATAAAATAAAGAAAATAAAATCGAGCTAAGATTTACTTACCGAGCTCCACGCAATCAAAAGAAAATACCTATGAAAATAATTAAAACAACTAAAATTAATTAAGGCAATAAAAAGAAAAAAATGAAATTAAAGAACAAGATTAATTAAACTAAAATTTAAACAAACTTAAAATAAAAATGCATGTAATTAAAAATTGCAAATTAAACTAACTTAAAATTTAATAAAGATAAAGACTAAATTAAAAATGCATGAATCAAATTCTAAGTGCAACTAAACTAAAATAAAGTCCTAAAACATAATATAAAATAACTACTAACTAAAATTTAAAACTGAAAATTAAATTGACATGCAAAGAAATAAAGCTAACCTACCATTAATTAGTTAAATTACCCAAATAACAACTAACAAGTATTAATCAATTTAATTCATTAAAGTAAAAGCATGAAATAGCAACTTAATTGGCCAAACAAGGCCTTAACCGAATTTGGAAACCAAGAGAGTGGTCCCGATTTGTCACTGTTCATTGTCTTTCCAATTTCATGTTTATTTTCAGGCTTGCTCGGGATATGTCATCTGCTCCAGGTCTGTCTTGGTTGCTCCAAGTACTCACGGTTTGCCCAGGTACTCTCGGTCTGCTGCATCCGATCTTACAATCTGCTGCTGTTGTCCAGGTTTATTGTCCTGCTCTTTCTCCAACACGGTCCAGGTGCTGCATCCCTTCTGCTATCCATTCCCTGAACTGTTCGTCTCTGCCTCCTGGTGATCATGGTGCAGTGCTGCTATGCTTGACCTGCCCAGCTAGCAAGAAACGTCATTCTCCACGAAATGGTTCTATACTCTCGGTCTATCCAGGTGCTCTCGGTGTGTCCAGTTTCATTCCAGCTGCTGTTTGTTGTGCTTCCAGGTGCTGCAGGTGCAAACCAGCTACTGTCTTGCTTCTTCCTCTGTGTCTTACTCCAGC
Organism: Firmiana major; assembly: GCA_033439115.1. Lineage (NCBI taxonomy): Eukaryota > Viridiplantae > Streptophyta > Magnoliopsida > Malvales > Malvaceae > Firmiana > Firmiana major. The sequence continues at coordinate 24,795,665 of CM065912.1, forward strand.
CGAAAGGATCAACACACTAGAAACCACCTGGAAACAACAAAAACAATAGATCCAAATGTGAAAAAATAACTTTAAAGAATTTGAACAGTAAAATATCTAAGAAACATAGTAAAGCAGAGCAATAATGTTTCGCCCATGTTGCTGGCAAACTCAACAAACTGGCTTCCTCATCTGATATTCATCGAGGTCACTGCTCCCACTGCAGCAATCAACCACACAACTCATGAACCACGCACACACAGAAGCTAACAAATACTTGAATCCTTTCATCAGATACAAAATATAATACCAGCCTTGCAACCAAAATCTAGAGAAAATGCAAGAATACAATACCAATCGGGAAATAGAAAAATTGATGTAAAGGATGAAACGAATGCTGTTAAATAACCTAGAAGAATGAAAGAGCAAATTTAAACTAAACAGAAATGGCTAAATCAAAATACAGCAACATCTACATCAAACTTGAAAGATCGAAAGAAGTTTTTAGTTGAAAACAAGAAAAATCAAATAGTGATCCTCGGCACATTGTCCATAATGCATATCACTGCACACAATAGGGTAAAATAATCAGGAAACAGTTGGGTAAATCATCAACACAATCGGTTTCACCCTTCATGAAAGAAAAGAATTGAATACAAACTAATATAAAGGAAATGCAAAGAAAGGTCAGGGAAAATAGCTACTGTCACTAGCTATTTCAGCTACCCGAGTAGAAATAAAAGGAAAAATGAAAAACAATGTGATAAGATAGAATACTAACTACTAGAATGAAAAGTTTGCATTTCAATCGAATAAAAATAAAATGAAAGCTTCTAAAAGTTTAATAATGGTGGCTAAAAAGAAAAGAACAACAAACGTGCAAAGCTTGAAAAAAATAAAATCCAACAATAAAGCTTTTAAAATAAAACTTTAACCCATTCTAAAACTACTCCTAAATTACTCTACACTACTCCTAACTTAGGCTACCTCTTCTTTTCAATTGCCATCTTTTTTCTATTTATACACACACTTAGGGGTGCATTGGTAATTTATCCATCCTAGATGAGTTGGCATTGTTTGGCCACTTGTCTTCCTTTAATTTGCTACAGAGTAGATATTTCCACGTCATCAGTCTTTTTGTCCAATTTGCTGTGCGATGTGGCCCGATTTGTGTCTTCTAGAGGGTTGGCACGGTGTCCTTCGATCCTATCGTTTCGGAGTAAATAAAATATAGACACCTGGCATCACGCGTGTCCAAACGACTGATGACTCGGTCTGTAAATTGTAAGTGGTCCAGTCTCCTTTAGCCCATTTTTAGACCCATTTTGACTGAAACGACTGAGTTCATCCGGATTTAATTTATCTGCACACAAGAGAATTTTAATTAAATAAGGGGATAATTAATAAAATAAAATGGAGATTTAAATAAATAATTAGGCAATTAAGCACAAATAATTCTATAAAAAATAGAATTATCACACCCCCAAACTTGAGGTTTTACTTGTCCTCAAGCAAAACAAAATAATTGTAAGAATGACAAGTATTAAACGTAATAATTTCCCCAATATTATCCTCAAAGAAAAAGTACAGACTATGAAATCAAAGAATCACAATTAGAAGTCCAACATTCGGAATCATTCAATCATATGTCCTAACCCAAATTGGACTCCTCGTGCATGTGTGAAAATGTCAAAGTCACTTCATAGTACATTACTCGGATCAGATTATGTAAACATGGTGAATGCAAAGTCAATGACAAGTGATCATTCCCATAAGTTTGCTTTTCACTTCTCTCTCCACTAATGTAGTCACACTTAACTAAAGATCAATAGGACTTCATTAAGCTTGTAATGTAAGGCTAGGGTTAGGGTATGATAAAGTCGATTTAGGTTTAATTACCCCTTAACATGCATTACTTCTAGGATCTTTAATGTAAGAGCTCAAATTATTTCCCCTAAACTTATTTATTTTTCTAAACATTTTATTCTATTTTTGTATTTTTCTTCTTCTTCTTTTTTCAAACTTTCACTATCACCAGATACCCATATGTACAAAGCTCAAAATATATCCAAATGATTTTTTGATGCTTTCGAGGTAAGGGATAGGAAAATAGAATTTAAGCTAAGGAAAATTATAAGCAAGTGTATTTACAGAGAAAAGCTTATTTGGCCCAGATGGGTGACTAGGGGTAAAGTATGTACAAGGATGGCTCAAAAGGCTCAAACGATCCAAAGATGGCTAAATCATCTCCCTAATTAAGTGTGATCTAATATTTTACCTCGAGATTAGATCAAACAAATTCTAGAATATCATACACAAAATAAACTGAACAAATGCAATCCTAGGTCCACATAAGCTTTCTCTAAATAAATATACAGTTTCTTTACATGACATGTGCATAAAATGAGGAAATCACAATCGGAATCAAGACAAATTCAAGAACTCAACTTCATGCTTTTCCTATAATCATGCTTCTCAGTCAATCAAAGTCAAACTAAATCATGGGGTCATATCATCGAAATATGGGAAAACTACATGCTAAGTACTAGATCATCCCAAAATCAAACAATTTAAGCTCGTATTATCGAAAAAATTTCAAAAATTCTTTCTCAGATTTTCGAAAAATTTTTGAGAATTTCACCAATTTTTCAAAAAATTGCTCAAGTGATAATTTTTCATAAAATTGCTCAAGTGATATCCCCTCCCCCAAACTTAAAGTGCACAGTTTCCTCAGTGTGCAGATAATATAAGAATTTAAGCTCAAGAACAGAGTACTCCACTATTTGATGATGATAAACAACTGAAGCTTGATTGAAAACGTAATGTTGGAAAAGAAATGCAACATAAACAAAGAAAGAACAACATAAAAGAAAAAGAAAAACGAACTATATACAAAGTGAAAAGGAAAATACAGCCACTTCAAATGCAGCTGAAGAAAACAACACTCAGCAGCAGGGCGAAGAGTAGGAGGATTAGCTAGAATGTTGATAGAATGTTAACAGTTAAATCCTCCTGAGCTCTATCTACTTCCCTCCTTCTTTCAGATTTTATATGGTCAAGCCTTATCTCATCTTCAATCTCCATCTTAAAACACTATTGAGAGTCATCAGGGAGCTTCAAAGGTTTGAAAACATTAAACTTCACTTCCTGATCCTGAACTCTCATTGTTAACTCCCCTTTTTGTACATCAATTACTATTCTACCAGTCGCTAGGAAAGGTCTGCCTAGTATAATAGGGACTTCCTTATCTTCCTCCATATCCAAAACAATAAAATCTATAAGGAAAATAAACTTGTCCACCTTGACTAAGACATCCTCAATGACCCCCTTTGGATATTTAATTGATCGATCAGCCAACTAGAGGGTCACTGTGGTGGGCTTGGCATCCCATATTCCTAACTTCTGATAGATAGACAAAGACATTAGATTGATACTGGCTCCTAAATCACACAGGGCTCTACCAAAGACTAAATTTTTAATAGTGTATGGTATGGTAAAACTCCCGAGATCCTTGAGCTTGGGGGGTAATCTCCTCTGGATAATGGCACTACATTCCTCAGTTAAGGCCATTGCCTTATAATCTTCTAGTCTTCTCTTCCTTGAGAGGATATCCTTTAGAAACTTCACATAACTTAGCATTTTATCTAAAGCATCTGCGAAAGGAATGTTGATGTGAAGTTTCTTAAAAACCTCAAGAAATTTGGCGAATTGTTAATCGAGTTTTTTAGTTTGGAATCTCTGAGAAAAAGGTACTGGTGGTCTGTGAGATCTGAGAATTTTAGACATATTTTAATTATGTAATATGGACTTGAAGTGTAATTTATTGAGTTAAGTGAAATGTATAAGTAACAAATGAGAAATAATCATAGTAGTGAATTGTGAAAATTATATTTGGAGATTTATATGTTAAGTGCTTAACCAAGTGGGAAGCTATGAGGTCAGATCGATCTTAAGGAAGAAAGATCGATCTGGTAAGCTAAAAATGACAAGGAAGGAGGAAAGCAAATGAGCAGATCGATCTCCAATGGAAGAAGATCGATCTCTTTATGATTCTATTTGAGAGAAGATCGATCTCATGAGGAAGGGATCGATCTCCAAATGTTTTTGTTTTGGAGAAGATCGATCTCCCCAATGAGCAGATCAATCTCTGTAGCCATTAAGAGATCGATCTCACCCCTCCACAGATCGATCTCCTAGGCATAAAATTACCCTAAATCGTCCCTAAATTCAAATTCAGATCGATCTCATCAAGTGCCAGATCAATCTCCTATCCTCCATCTATATAAGGAACCTCTGCTTTCTCCTGCAATTTCATTTTTTCTCTCTTTAAAACCCCATTTTCACCCGAGCCCTAGCTTTCTCACTCATCCAAAGCACCCATTTTCATCCAAATTAGAGGATGTGGCAAGAAGGAAAGTTGTTCCTCATCGAAGGGAGAACAACATACTTGGATATCAGAAGACGAATTGAATCGAAGCAAGAGATAAGCTCTCCACAAGTTTTGGGTAATTTCTAAACCTCGATCTTGATATTTGAGATGATTTTAGTGATAATGGTTGTTGGTATTGAGTTGAAATAGTTGAAAAATGATTAAGGATTGATGAAATTACAATGTAGTTGAAGTGATGATGATATTTAGCAATTTTGGTAATTTTGGGAATTTTGAGTTATAAATGGAAATTTAGACAATGTGGTGAATTAGCATAGATATTGTAGCATAGGAAATGTAGAATGTTGAGGTGTTGTGAGCGAGATTGTGGTTTGTGATAGAGTTATGAGAATTGAGAAAATTTAAGGTGTTATGAGCAATTATGCTCGGTTTTGAGAACTGAGGTTACTGTGATGATGAGTATTGATGTTTTAACATCGTTTGGACAGCTCGAGAGTTCCAGAGTGGAATACGAGGCTAGTCCGTGATACGGGGGAAATAATTGCAATATAGATGTGCAAAGAGGTAAGGGAAAACTAAACCATTTGTGTATGTGTTTTGATGATTTGTTTGTAGCATGAACCATGATTTAAGAATACAAGTATGTTTAGTGTTGTGTTGTGATATAATTGTACAAGGTTTTTTTATAGCCGGTTGGAGCCCATTATTTTATGAGTTTATAAGCTAAGTGTGAAATTGCTTTATAAACCGTTGAGTTTGCGTGAAAAGTAAATTGGGCTCTACGTTAAGGCAATATTGATATTTGAGAAAATGTGTGCGTGTTTTGTCGGTTCGAACTCGGTTTTAATATGTTTTGTGTTGAGTACGCAAATGTGTTAAATGAGTTTTATGAGAGAAAACCATAATGAGTTCTACATGAAGGCATAACGTTTTATAAGATAATGGCTAATGTTTGAGACTTAGGCGCGTCATGTTGAATACACATCGGGCCTTGCTTTGGTAGCATGTAAGACCGATATAGTGGGACGCCTGGGAACCGACCCAGGGACCACAGGCCTTGTTCTGGTAACATGTAAGCCCGATTATTCCTCCGCTTTGGTTGCGTTGGCAGGCCTTGCTCTGGTAGCATGTAAGTCCGATATTCTTCCGTTTTGGTAACGAAAGATGCCTCCGTTTTGGTAACGTGAGATGACCCCCGTTCTGGTAACGTTGGGTGGCCTTGCTTTGGTAGCATGTAAGGCCGAGAGAGTGGGCCGCCTGGGAACCGACCTAGGGACCATGTGATAGTGTGCATGAGGCGAGGCATTGCTCTGGTAGCATGTAAGGCCGGGCCTTGTTATGGTAACATATAAGTCCAATATACCATGCATACGACCATATTGTCAACGTTCCCTCTTACGAGGATGCCTGGGATGTGCACCCAGAGGAGATTATATATTTAATGTGCCATGACGAGTTTTATATGAGTTTTATTGCATAGTCTCGTTTTACACATGAGTTGTGTTTTGTGACCTTGTCACGTTCTATTTACTGAGATGATTTTTATCACATATTTTGAGAAAAGCCATTATCGCATATATATTACACATCCTTGTGAATGCTCTATTGTAAGACCCGAAAATTATATCATAATTTCTTATAAAGAATTGAAAATGGTCCTAAATTAAATGAAACGGGATTCGGACAGGAGATAAGGATTTAAAATGCGAAATGAATGAGTATTCGTGAAGGGAAGTCGGGTTAAATTAATCCTGAACATGTGTAAGGGTAAAACGATCAAAAGATCAAAATTCGGTATAAACCCGATAAGAAAATTTAATTAAAAATAATGGATTTGAGAATCTTGATCAATAACGAAGAAATAATTAATTTCGAGTCCAATTGATTAAGATTCGAAATTTTTAGAAATACCGAAAAGTCACTCAGGACAATATCCCGAAAATACGGAAAAATTATACCAAAAAAATGGTTAAAATAAATTAAATAAATTAAATAAATTAAATAAATGAATTTGGAATAAAAAATTAATTTTGTAGATATTTTAGAATATCTTTGACTATTTAATGAATAAAATAATAATAAACTAATTTATAAATAATAATAATTGTAAAAAAAAAAAAAAAGAGGAATCAGGAACCTTAGTCGGGGAGAGAGAAAAATAAGAAGGAAACCGAGGAAGGAGATTGCGCGTGGCCGACCGACCCACAGCCACCGTGGATCAGTGACTCCGACGAAGGGCCGAGCAGGAAGAGGAGAGGCCGGTGAAGTTTTGGGCACCGGTGACGCGCCGTCAGGAGGCCAAAAATCGCCAAACGGAGGAAGACAAAGCCACGAGGAAAACGGGGTTGATTCCGGCGATCCATGGCAGCTGGGCGCGAACGGTGGGTACCGACGAGTTCAGGAGGAGGAGCCGGTTCTTTTGAGACCGGTATCGGCTGGCGAAACCACCAGAATCCGGCCGATCGAGAGGGAGAGTGCCGCGGAGGACGAAGACGAATCCAGCGGCCACCGGCGAAATTCGGCCAACCCCGACCCCAGCCGAACACTCCCCCAGTGCAGACGCACCGTTTGGCGCCAGAAACGAGCCGAGAACCGGTCGAAAACGCCATGAACGGCAGTGGGAACATCTGAATCGGTACGGACCGGTTCAGCAAAGTGGTGAACCGGGTTGAATCGGCTGAACCGGATCGATCTGAATCGGGTTTGAACCGGACTGAACCGGTTCAGCCAAGAAAGAAGGGAAAATGGGAGAAAAAGAGAATAAAAGAAAAAAGGAAAAGAATTTTCGAGGATACACCGGACTTAGGGTAAGTCGGTAAGAGGTCAAAAGTGACCAATTTGACTCTCAAGAAAATTATTTAAATTATATTTAATCAAGAAGCAATCCGGGATTAAATATATAATTGTGCAGTTGTACGACAAAGCCCGAACGAGAGCCGATTGAGCTTCAATTTTTGTATCCCGCATCATATTGGGTAAATACATTTTAATTTCGACAATTAGAATCCTTTAATACAGAGTTTCGATTATTTTACGGAATTTACAGATTAATTTCGTATAGAAAGGAATATTTTTCGGAATTATAATGTAATTGCCATAAATGGTGTACGGGCTATCCAATGAGTTTGGAACGAAGCCCGATAATTATCGGTAAGCTGCATGAGCCCAGTAAACCCGAAGAAGGGATTTAAATAGTAAAAACGGGCTGAAAATGGGTCGAGGCCCATTAACGTGAGATTGGGCCTAATAAGAGTAAATTGGCCCAATTAGTTAAATCGACTATAGTAAACAGGAGAATTATATTTATTAGGCTAAATTGACGTGATAAATAATTATCTGCAGCCCCAGAGACTGGATTAGCAGCAAATCGGATTGGACGAGCCTCCGACAGTGGAATTTAGATCCGCGCTCGACGAGAATTGAGGTAAGGGAATTTTGTAGGTACATAGAGATACCTATACGTATTTTTGAGGGGATTTACAGGGTCTAGAATTTCTTAAATTATCTAGAAAAGAAATAATAATTTTGCGAAAATCGGGGCATAGGTGAATAAAGGAAAAAGACGATTTTGCCCCTAGGAGTAAAATTTACAAAAAGGGTAGTAAGGCAGGTAAATTGCATGATTTCATGTTTTTAACGTGTTATATGAATATGTTGCTTTGATTTAAGCAAATATGCACATAGGTTGGCTGTTGATTTCATGAATTTTACGAAAGGGTACCGGTTTGTACCGGTTACGATTTTAAAAGATGTTTTATCAAGATTGAGCCACCTATCGTATTTACATGAATAAAAAGAGTGTTAGAGTCTTCCTCGCACTCAAGTTTACTGATTTATTTCTCATGAAAAGCCGTACTGGAGCATTGCTCGTACGTGAAATTTGTGTGTGCACAAAACCGTGCTGGAGTTTCGCTCGCACAAGATTTTAGATATCATGATATGCATAGCGTGGTGCTGGAGCTTCGCTCGCACTAGACGTGAGTTGACATGCATATAGTCGTGCGGAAGCCTCCTGTAGACTGTGTGTCACAGAGAGTTGAGATGCTCGCACATATACTTTGAGACATGGGTTGGTTATCGACATAGTATTGGGGTGGATAAGACCTACGACAGGCACCCCCAGACTATGATATGGGTCCACGGAGTACGATGTACCGTGTATGTCACACGGAGTACGTTGTACCGTGCAGTCATGATGACTCTATGATGTTATTTGATATTCTGGAGAGTGGGACTTGATCCCACCTCCCGTTGCAGTTGTGATACCCCGCACACCGGGATACGTGTAGCCTGGGATCACAGGGACAAAGTATGGCCATAGTCCTCGATTTTTCATACAGTAACCTATATGCCTCACATGATATCATATGGTCTGGATAGACCAGGACAAACCCGATGGAGGGGTAGTCTCAATTTATGTTTTTAAAAGAGATGTGATTTAATGAATCAAGGTATTCCCGAGAGATGGGTTTAACCTTGATGGAGTTGTTTTATGATGAAACGAATGAGTTTTAAAGTGATGAGTTTTGTGATTAAATGAATAAGTTTTAAAGTAAAGAGTATATGATGAAACTAATAAGTTTTTAATGTGACGAGCATGAGATGTCATACATGATGATTTTTCCATGTTGATTTATATGTCGATTTCATGATTGCTCTTATATGATATATACATACATGTGGCATCGTTTTAGTCATTCCTCATGCTCAAAATATAAAGGATTTTATATCATGACATTATCAGCACGTAGATAGTATAGTTACTACCTGCTTACATTATTGCCTTACTGAGCACGTTTCGCTCACTCTTTCATTTTCCACCCCATAGGGTATATTCAGTAGAAGAGAGCGACAATAGCTTCGCAATTCGGTTATCCGCTACTTCTTATCAAGATCAGGTATACACATTTGTACAATTTTGTATCTGAACATATAGATGCACAGTACTGTATATGGATGTAATATTGGGGATGTATTTAGTTCAATAAATTGATATGTAAATGAAATATGAAAATGGAATGGTAAATAGGTGAGAGGTGACTAACACCGAATCATAGCCCAACTGTTTAGTAGTATAACTGTTCACGACGGGTAAGGAAATGAAAAAGCAAAAAATTTCACTCTGATTTTTAGGTAATTTGGGCCGTGACAGAAAAGATGGTATGTTTTTATGTGAGAACCCTGCTGCCCGCCCCACACCAGGTCACAGGCTTACGGCGAACTCATCACAAACCCGTATTGTCCTCTTTGCAGGCCTCAGCCCACTCAAGGTTTTGTTCCGCTGAGGGGTAAGCCCATCTCCAGCCAGACGCGTCACCCTCGAGGCTCGAACTCGGGTCTTCACCCTTGTTCTTGCACATCGGGTCTTCACCCTTGTTCTTGCACTCTTGGTGCCATTGAGCTCATCGAGCTCAATGGCACCAAGAATGCAAGAACAAGGGTGAAGACCCAAGTTCGAGCCTCGAGGGTGACGCGTCTGGCTGGAGATGGGCTTGCCCCCTAGCGGAACAAAACTTTGAGTGGGCTGAGGCCTGCAAAGAGGACAATACGGGTTTGTGATGAGTTCGTCGTAAGCCTGTGACCTGGTGTGGGGCGGGCAGCAGGGTTCTCACATCTATATTGAGCCTTTTTAACTTCATGTTTTCACATGATTGGTGAGCTATGAGACGATGATGTTTCGAGAACTTTCATGCTACAATTTCAAATGAGTTTCATGAACAAATACATATTTGGGATGTGTGATATGGTTTATATAACTGAATTCCCTTACCCCCCTTACTGAGCGATTTGGAAGCTCACCCTGTTTTCTCTTCCCCCAGATTGCTTCAAGTGAAGTGAGTTCCCTGGGATATACGAGTTAGAAGCTAGTGGAGGACTTGAGCTCCAGATCGTATTTTGTGTATTGAGGTATATATTTAATATTCATGTATCCAGACTAGAGTTATATTTACAAACACTTATTGTACAATGATGTACGAGATGTATTAGGATTAATTAACTTGGAATTGAGTAATGTATATGATACGATATATACTATCTTATGATGAGATCCTGAGGCATGATAAGTATGATGATGTATGACACTGCTCAGGAATGCACCCTTAATTGTGAATTGATGAGAAAAAAGGGGGTTTTAAATTAGCCCTATTATTTGCTTTTTCGGGGCGTGACATGGTCTAACTGGAGAGGATGTAGTGGAAACATGTGTAGCATCAGAGGATGAGGAAGGCTGTGGAATAGAAGAAGGTATAGATGAAGAAGTGTCTAGCTTGGATTCTTTTGCAGCCTGATCCTGATGTTCCTGCTCTTTCTGAGCTGCTTCGTTAGAACCTATAAGTTTTTCAACTATGGGCTATTTAGGTCCAGACTTAACTTGTGGCTCATCTAGCCCTCTGTCACTCCTAAGGTTAATGGCTTTCACATGTTCTTTACCCTCCCTTTGCCTAACAGGATTAGCTTTAGTGTTGCTAGGAAGGGTCTTTTGAGGACGTTGGCTAAGAGCATTTGCTATTTGTCTAACCTGAACTTCTAAGTTCTTAATTGAAGCAGCTTGATTTTGTAAGATTGTTGAGAACATCTCCTCTAATGTAGGCTTCTTCTCAGCTGCTGGTGCATGGTAGAATTGGGGTTGCATAAATGGTGGTGGTGGTGGTGATGGATGATGTTGAAATTGTTGAGGGGATGGCTGATGAGGTGGATGATATGGAAATTACGGCTGTGGTGGTACCTGAATCGGTGGAGCTTGAAAACCAAGGAATCCTACAGGTCTAGAGCTAGAAGTTTGCCCTTGGTTTTGACTCTAGGAGAAGTTAGGATGGTTCCTCCACCCTGGATTATAGGTGTTTGAAAAAGGGTTGTTCTGTTGCTTCTGAAGTGAAGCAACATACTGAACTGATTCTAAGTTGAGCGAACACCTATCTACAGAGTGGGTACCACTACACAGCTCGCATGAAAGAAAAGAACTTTGGATAGAAAACACAGGGTTAGCATTGGTGGAAGGACTATGTTGGGTACTGAGCGACTCTACCTTCTTCGTAAGATTGGCGATTTGAGAGGTCAAGGTAGACAACGTGTCGAGCTCATAAATACCCACCAACTTCTTTGGAAATTGTCTTTCCGAGAACCATTGATAGTTGTTAGCAGCCATTTTGTCTAATAGCTCATAAGCTTCCTCCTCTGTTTTGCACATCAAGGCTCACCCCGCAGCAGCGTCAACAATGGTCCTATTTTGGCTTGTAAGTCCATTATAGAAGGTCTAGACTTGCAACCACAAAGGCATGCTATGGTGAGGGCACTTCCTAATAAGCTCCTTATATTGTTCCCATGCTTCGTAAAAAGATTCAGAGTCGAACTAGGCAAATGAAGATATATCACTACAAAGTATGGCCATTTTAGAGGGAGGGAAAAACTTAGCTAAAAATTGATGGGCTAACTCATCCCATGTAGAAATGGATCCTGGAGGCAAGAAGATTAACCAGTGTCGCGCCCTATCCCTAAGCGAGAAGGGGAATAATCTAAGCCTGAGCGCATCATCAGATAATCCATTGTGTTTGAATGTATTGCACAAGTCCAGGAATTGCACGAGGTGAGCATGAGGGTCATCGTGTGGAAGCCCACTGAACTGTAAAGAGGTCTAGATCATCTGGAGGATGGAAGGCTTAATTTGGAAGTTATTAGCAGGGACAGCTGGTGGCCTAATGCCGATATAATATCCTCCAATTGTTGGCATTGCATAATCTCCAACGGTCCTAATTTGTCTATTTTCTGCCATCGTGTTTTGCAACGGAGGTATAAATTTCCTAGAATCCTTTCAAATTTTCCTAAGAGTTCGTTCAATTTTAGGATCTAGAGGAAAGCAATCAAAACTCCTAGCTCTACGTATGCAAACATCAGAAAGTCCTTAGAAAAATTTTTTTTTTTTACTTTTTCAATTTTTTTATTTTAATTAATTATGAGAAAATTAACTAAGCTAAACTAAGGATCTAAATATTTACAACCTAAATATTTACAATCTAAATATTTACAACCTAAATATTTACAATCTAAATATTTACACCTAAGCATAATTTCACCGATATTAATTAAGGACTAACTAAAACTTCCTCGGCAACAGCGCCAAAAACTTGACACACCCAAAGGTATTGTCCGCAAGTACACGGGTCGTACAAGTAATAAAGTGATTTGAGTCTCGGATTATCGTCCCACAGAGAAGTTGACTAGCCTAATTAACTATAGGTTAACCTTATCCTAAGTATATTCTAGCAAACTATGAAGTTTAATGTGTGATCTACAAAGCTAATAGTACTGAAAATAATAAAACTATAAAATAAAGAAAATAAAACCGAGCTAAGATTTACTTACTGAGCTCCACGCAATCAAAAGCAAATACCTAAGAAAATAATTAAACAGTTAAAATTAATTAATGCAATAAAAAGCAAAAAATGAAAATAAAGAACAAGATTAATTAAACTAAAATTTAAACAAACTTAAAATTAAAATGCATATAATTAAAAATTGCAAGTTAAACTAATCTAAAATTTAATAAAGATAAAGACTAAATTAAAAATGCATGAATCAAATTCTAAGTGCAACTAAACTAAAATAAAGTCCTAAAACATAATATAAAATTAACCACTAACTAAAATTTAAAACTGAAAATTAAATTGACATGCAAAGAAATAAAGCTAACCTACCATTAATTAGTTAAATTACCTAAATAACAACTAACAAGTATTAATCAATTTAATTCATTAAAGTAAAAGCATGAAATAGCAACTTAATTGGCCAAACAAGGCCTTAACCAAATTTGGAAACCAAGAGAGTGGTCCCGATTTGTCACTGTTCATTATCTTTCCAATTTCATGTTTATTTCCAGGCTTGCTCGGGATATTTCCTCTGCTCCAGGTCTGTCTTGGTTGCTCCAGGTACTCACGGTTTGCCCAGGTACTCTCGGTCTGCTGCATCCGGTCCTGTAATCTGCTGTTGTTGTCCAGGTTTGCTGTCCTGCTCTTTCTCCAACACGGTCCAGGTACTGCATCATTACTGCTGTCCATTCCCTGCGTTGTTCGTCTCTACCTCCTGGTGATCACGTGCAGTGCTGCTATGCTCGACCTACCCAGCCAGCAGGAAACGTCATTCTCCACGAAATGGTTCTGCACTCTCGGTCTATCCAGGTGCTCTCGGTGTATCCAGCTTCATTCCAGCTGCTGTCTGCTGTGCTTCCAGCTGCTGCAGGTGCAAACCAGCTATTGCCCTTCTTCTTCCTCTGCGTCTTACTCCAGCCGAAAGGATCAACACACTAGAAACCACCTGGAAACAACAAAAACAATATATCCAAATGTGCGAAAATAACTTCAAAGAATTTGAACAGTAAAATATCTAAGAAACAGAGTAAAGCAGAGCAATAATGTTCCGCCCATGTTGCTGGCAAACTCAACAAACTGGCTTCCTCATCTGATATTCATCGAGGTCACTGCTCCCACTGTAGCAATCAATCCTCAGTAAACCCATCACGAAATCCATGGTGATATGCTCCTATTTCCATGTCGGTATAGGTAGAGGCTGCAATTACTCTATAGGCTTCTAATGCTCTACCTTCACCTGCTGACATACGAGACATCTCACCACAAAATCTGCCACATCCTTCTTCATATCCGACAACCAATACACCTTCTGGAGGTTCTGATACATCTTATTACTCCTCGGATATAATGTGTACCTCGACGAATGAGCTTCCAACAAAATCTGCCTTTGAACCTCAGTAATCCACTAGGGCTCAACTTAAAATCAGTCACTGTGTGTCACGACCCTTCCTGACTTAACCAAAACCACTACAAATTTTTTGCATTTTAACTTATCTTTCTACTTATCAATGGTTGGGCTGTGATTCGATGTCATCATCCTCACTTACCATATCATTCATCCATTTAAATACATACAAGTCAATAAACTATTTACTGACTGTAATTCGTTTATATTACATGTGAGCTCATATAAAATCTGATACAAATGCATTCCCCATAATATATATTGTATACATCACTGTGCTGTTTATATGTTTAGATACAGAACCGTACAAAATATGTATACCTGTCGATCGATAGGAAATAGCAGCGGAAAACAAGAATACTATCCCTCAAATGCTCTCACTCTACTGCTAATGCTCTGTAGAGAGATGTAAAAGAAAAGGGGTGAGCAAACAATGCGCTCAATAAGTAAATCAGGCAAGCAAGTAGACATCTACACTATCTACTCAAAATGATGCTATGCCTCAAAATATCATTTCCTTAACTCACTTTCAAAGCATGTCTTTAAAATATATATATACTTGTACAGATTAAATCCAATGTACAGAAATCATGCTTTCGTTCTCAAATGTAGGCATGTAGTGCAAAATAATGCATCTTTAAAATATCATAAAGCCTTTAGATAAATCAAGCCATTTATATAAAAATCAAAGTAAATATGGCATTTAATCATTCACAACACAATAATCGGATTTCGACCTATCCCTCAGGTCTATTTGTATCATAAATAAATCAGTCAATCAAGTGATATATCATGTGAGACTCTGTGGTGAAATGCAATAATATCCTGGACTAAGGCCATATCCTATAATGGTGATCACAGGCTACACGAAATCCTAGTGTGCGAGGCATCACTGCTGCAACGGGAAGGGGGTCAATCCATCACAACCGTCAGCTATCAACTCCTCAACTCCACAACACCACACGGTACAGTGTACTCCATGCCACTCGCATGGTATAACGTACTTCGTGGACCCTACATCACAGTCGGGGTGCCTGCCATAGGTCTTAGCCCTCAAACCATGGAATATACATACCACGTCTCTAAATCCACATGCGAACATCTCACAGTGTGACACTCAGTCTACACGAGGAAATCAAGCACGATTTTTCAACATGTCTTATATATCACATAAAATACAGTGCGCGTCTTTGAGCGCGATTCACAGTCAACACTCCGCTCAAACACTATTTCACATCACAAACTCAAACTCTAGTGTAAGTAAACCTCCAGCAACTAGGTCAACGCATAGTTCATGTTTCAAATCAAGTACGAGCAATAGCTCAAGTACTATATCATGTATAAATCATGAAGAATCAAGTACGAGCAACGCTCTAGCACTCTGTCATGCATCTCATAAAAATTTGAGTACGACCTAATCGCTCCAGCACTCTCTCATGCATAAATAATATATAACTGACTATGAGTAGTAACTCTATCACTCTATCATGCATGTCATGGAAATCTAGTGTGAATCATACGTCAGTACTAATATATGTGAAAAATATATGAAATCAAGTACGAGATGTGCTTTAGAACGATTTATTCTCACATACTATGATAGATGGCTCTATAAAAAGGGATGATTTTCAAAACATGAAAATCAACACTATCAAGTGTGCTTAATTCACATCAACCATAAAAATATTAGCCCATCTATTTATTCTTCTGATAAACAGCGGTAAAACACTCAAATGGTGGTTTCCATGCTTTTTTCAACTTTTTTCAAAAGTTGACTTTTTTCCTAACTAAGGGCAAAATCATAATTTATCACTATCGGGTCACAATAATTATTATTCATTTTCTCTGACCGTCAGAGTTTTTAAGTGAATGTAAAAGCAGACGAAAATACGTGGAGGTATCTCTAACTACTCACAAAAGTCCCTTACCTGCAATCACTCGAGAAATTTTACTTTCTCAACGCTGCTCGATCCAGTAGTCCAATTCGCTCCTCCAATAATCTTTGGAGCTGCATATAACCATTTATCAGGTTAATTATATTTTTCCTACTGTATTTCACATTAAATACAATTCATTTCCCTTAATGGGCTTTAATAAACCTTAATGGGCCTAACTATGCCTTAATCCCATTTCCATTTTACTATTTATTTTCATTGGGCCTATTGGGCTTGTAGGGCCCACCAACTCTTATTGGGCTTATCCGAGACCCATTACATCACATTGGGTCGAAACCAATTGGGCTTGCCCTATTGGACCTCTCGACCACATGCCATGGTCGAGAGCATCCCATGCCGTCGGTCACACCATGGCATGCTGTCCATGTCACGACCTAAATTACCTAAAAATCAGTGTAAATTTTTCACTTTTTCATTTATTATTTAATTCTTACCTTTCTCTCATCGTGACCATCCTACAAACAGTTGGGCTATGATTCGGTGTTAGTCACTTCTCACCTATTTACCATTCCATTTCCATAATCACATTCACATATCAGAGTTCACTATCTTTTGACTTTAGATAAATACATACACAATGGTATTTACTTAACCTTACATCCTCGACATTATAATCGTTTACAATACTGTGCATTACATATTTAGATACAAAACTACACAAATGTGTATACCTATCTCTCGATGGGAAACAACGGATATCAACAATGCAAGTCCTCAGCTATTTACTAATTACTGTGAGTACTCTGAAAAGATGGAAAAATAAGGGGGTGAGCAAACCACACGCTCAGTAAGGCAATTATGCAAGTAAGTAGATAGCTCCACTATCTACATGCTCATAATGCCATGCCCTTAAAATCCATTTCTTTTCATTAAAGTCTCAAGCACAAAATCATGTATGTCATCAATGACTTAGTTTATAAAACTGTTCGTACATATTTAAATCATACTACTTATGCATCAGTGGCATTTTATGTGACATCAGTAAATCATACTTAGCATGAATTAAATCAAAATCATGCATTATTTCATGCGATATAAAACAAATCATGAGATACAATCATTTCATGAATTTATCATTAAAGCATGGAAAAATTATCATGCTACTGCTTTTAAATCATTGCATTTAAAACGCAGAATAAAATAACCCTTCTAGGTCAATCATATCATAAAGCAATTCATCAAAATTCATTATAAAACTTCGGTTATAAAACCACCCTTCTTTCAGGGTCACATATCATAAAATCATAAAATCAGGGGCCTAACCCCTCCCTCGGGTCTACCCTAGTCTATCGACCAATAGTTATATCATGTGAGACATGTAGGTGACTATCAGTAACAACATAGGACTATGGCCATAACCTCGTGATCCTTGGCAACATGGTACCTAGTGTGCGGGGTATCACACTTGAAACGGGAGGTGGGTCGGTCATACCGGCCAGAACAAACATCAGGATTGCGAGGGCAAGGCTTGTTGCCTCATGGCTAATGCCACTCCACTCCAACAATCCCCATGGTACAGCATACTCCGCGTGACATACACGGTACAACGTACTCCGTGAACCCAAGCTCAATCAGGGGTGCCTGCAATAGGTCTTATCCACCCATATCATCTCTATCTCAGTATGCACGTGTGAGCATATCATCTCACTGTGACACACAGTTTATAGGAGACTCCAACACGGCTATATGCATGTCATATAACTCCCTGTGCGAGCGAAGCTCTAGCACGGCTCCATACATATTCATGATATCTAAAAACCTCGTGCGAGTGAAGCTCTAGCACGGTTTCATAGAAATCAATGAAATCTGTATACGAGCAGGACTCTAGTATGATTTAAAATAATTATAAATTCAAGTAAAATCCACGTACGAGCAATGCTCTAGTACGGATATGTATAAAAACTCAGTGAAAATCTCGTACGAGAAAAACTCCAGTATGGCTTTATGCATAAATACATCAAATCTCGTGCGAGTTACACTCCAGCATAGCTTTTATGCAATATCATATCAAAACAGGATGCGAGCTAAGCTCCAGCATCTCTCATGCATGTCAAATCATAAAAACTAGTGCGAGCAATCACTCCAGCACCATTTTATGCATATTATGTCAAAATAGTCAAAACAGTTAAAACTGTTAAAACAGTCAAAACAGGGTGCGAGCTAGGCTCCAACACCTCTCATGCATTGCTGAATAATAAAAATCAGTGCGAGCAACCGCTCTAGCACATTTCATGCATATGATGTCACACACGTCGGTGCGAGCAACCGCTCAAGCACATTTATGCACACTCACAAACACGAGCTTTATGCCAGTACTATCTGTTTCCATATAAACTGATAGTTGGCCGTTTTCCAAAGAAATTTCATTTAAATATAAATAACACCTACGTGGTGTTATCTTGTAAAATTTATACAATTACTGGCCAATCTACCGATTTACTTTGATTAAAATCAATAAAATTCCTTAATTCGAAAAATTCCTTAAATCATGCATTTCATGCATGTCATGTTTTCACCATCCTTAGGTGAACTTCCCTCAATAGGGGTAAAATAGTCTTTTTACCTATTTCGATCCTTAAAATCATTTAAACCACTTTTAGGACCTTTATACAATATCAGTGTATACAAAAACTATTTAAAGTATGCGTAGCTACCTCTAGCTACTCACACAATTCCCTTACCTCAGTTTTCTGTACAGTCTAACCTTTCCACTGATGACTCGTCACGCAGTCCGATTTGCTTCGAATCCAATCTCTAGAACTACGAATAAATTTTCATCAGGTCAAATACAATACAATTAATTGTATTTCATAATTTTCTAGGCTTAATTTAAATCATTGAGCCCGTTTACCCATATTGGGCCCGATTGTACCATAATGGGCCTTAATCAGCCTTAAGTCCGTTTTTCACTTACTATTCGCATAATCGAGGCCTATTGGGCTGACTAAAAACTCGACAAGCCCTAAAGGTATCTTCCGCAAGTGCACGGGTCATCCAAGTAATAATGAGATTTGAGTCCCGAGATTACCATCCCACAGAGAAGTTGTTAGCCTAATTAACTATCGGTTAATCTTACCCTAAGTATATCCTAGCAAATTATGAATTTAAAGAGGGGGTGATCTACTAAGGCTAATATTAAAATAATACTGGAAAGCAATAAAATAATAAGAACTAAAGGAAATGAATCCGAGTACAATTTACTTACAGTACTCCGAGCAATTAAAAGCAAATAACCTACAGAAGACAATTAAAACAGTTAAAATGAATTAACGCAATTAAAATGAAATAAAATGCAAATATAAAGCAATAACACTAATTAAACTAACTAATAAAAATGCAAATTAATTAAGAAATTAACTACAAATCTTAAAAGTCTAAAAAAATCAAATCTAAATTAATCCTAATTATCACTAATTACTAACTTAACAATAAAAATTAACTAATGCATGAAAAACAATTTTTGGAAATTTCACTAAAACTAAAAATGCATAAAAATGAATTTATCTAAATTAATATTAAGCAAATCCCTAATGCTCTAATTACCTAGTAACCTAATTAAATCTAAATTAAACTAATTAAACAAATTAACTATATCTGCTTGCATATTAAAAACCATCTAACTAAGCTAACTTGAATTTAATCTATCAAATAATGCATGTAAAATGAATTAAACACTATAATAGACTAGCCAAACGTGGCCTTTCAACTAAATAACAAAGTGGTCCCGAGTTGTCCTGTTCACTTTCTTCCCTATTGTGCTGCTCTGCCTCCAGGCGTACTACGTTTCGGTTTGCTGCCTTCATCAACTGCTCCTGTCGTGCGGCTGCGCCCAGCCGCTGTCCTGATCAGCTAGCAGCCACATCCAGCGTACTATTCTGCTTCACAAATCCTCTGCTCAGCTACTGTCGTTTTGCACCTCAGCTGTGCACAGCTCCAACATTCGTTCTGCACTCCTGGTTTTCTGCTGAAGCCGCACGGTACTTATGCACATCACCTGCCCAGCTTATACTGCCGCACACCAGCCTCTGTCACTGACTATGCACCGTCTTGCATGCTGCACAGGTTCGGCGCTCTCATCATCCTAGACATCACACTTACCATGAAAACTTAGCACTGTAAAAAAAATAATTGCAGAATCGAAACACAATTTATAATGACTGTTAACCCAAGAATCAAGAAGTCCCGAATTGCCTTGAGTGCTACCACCTACTATCAATTATCAGTCACTAATCAGCATTAAACAGAACACTAACCTCTACCCGAAATAGAAGAAGCACTGAAACAAACTATAAGTTGACATCCATATTGAACAGTAACAAAAACTAGAAACAGAGCACAACAGAGACTGCACCTAAATGCTATCATGCTGCCATGTCGTTAACTATGCTCTTATGATTAGCTTCATCAATCTTTATGCCAAACAATCAACAACAAGCTTTTCCTAATCCAGCAAATAACAACTACCATGACTATGAAGTAAAATGCCTGAAAACGTAAATATCATACTCTAACTATGAGCAAACACCGAATAAGGGAAAGACATGCAAATGCAAGATAAAATAAAGGAAGAATAAAACAAAAATCAAAGCAGCAACTAATTATAAAACTGAAAGAATTTAATAGCAGTTCCATATCCTTCATTATCCGAGAACTTCAACAAATATAAACAGAACACTCCCGAGCCGTGCTTCCTTCACTGCCTTTCCTACCGATTTCCACTATG
Source organism: Firmiana major (assembly GCA_033439115.1). NCBI lineage: Eukaryota > Viridiplantae > Streptophyta > Magnoliopsida > Malvales > Malvaceae > Firmiana > Firmiana major. The sequence continues at coordinate 24,816,480 of CM065912.1, forward strand.
CGGTTGATGTGGGCAAGATGATGTGCATCATCCCACATCAAAACAACAGAATCAACAAGCAGGAGACAGAATGAAGATGCCTGACCCCAAATGCAACCTCCTGAATTGATAAAATGAGTTGCTGGAAATACCAAAGTAAAACTCTTGAAGGAAACCGATAGGATAAAAAAAAAAAATAGGAAACCGAGAACTTGGAAAATGAGGAACCAAAAGCTTAGTAAAAAATGGAAGACAAACCAAGAGTAAATGATAAAGAAGAAACCGAGAGCATGTAACAAAGAGATTGAATTTCTATTGAAAATAAAAACTTAACAATTTGTAATCAAGAACATGAAATGAATAGTAAAAAAACTTGTAAAAGAAAAAATATGCAGAAATTAAAGAAAACTCTAAAAACTATTTTACCCTAGCCTCTACCTTACCCTAGGCTACTCTAATTGATTTTTCAATAGCCATCATATTCTATTTATATACAAACATAGGGGTACAATGGTAAATTTTCATTCTAGATGAGTTGGCATTATTTGGCCACTTGTCTTTAATTGATTCGCTACAGACAGATAGTTCCGCGTCACTTGTCGGTTTGTCCAGTTGGCTTTTCAATGTGGCCCGACGTGTGCCTTCCAGAATATTCACTCGGTGTCTATTGATCTTATCGTTTCGGAGCAAATAAAATACGGACACTTGGCATCACGCGTGTCCAAACGACTGATGACTTGGTCTGCAAATCTGAAGTGATCCAATTTCTTTTAGCCCGTTTTCAGCCCAATTTCGTCTGAAACGACTGAGTTTCATCAGGATTTAATTTATCTGCACAGTAAGGAATTTTAATTAAATAAAGGGGATTATTAATGAAATAATATGGGGATTAAGTAAATAATTAGGAATTTAAGCACTGATAAATCTACTAAAAATAGAATTATCACACCCCCAAACTTGAGCTTTTGCTTGTCCTAAAGCAAAACAAAACAATAGTAGGAACGACAAGTACAAAACATAACAGTTTCCCCAATATTATCCTCAAAGATAAAGTACAAACTATGATCTAAAAGAATCACAATTACAAGTCAAACATTCTGAATCATCCAATCATAAGTCCTAACCCAAATTGGACTCCTCGTGTGTGTGTGAAAAATGTCAAAGTCATTTCAAAGTACATTATTCAGATCAGATTATGCAAACACAATGAATGCAAAGTCAATAACATGTGATCATTCCCATAAGTTTGCTTTTCACTAATCTCTCCACTAATGTAGTCACACTTAGCTAAAGATCAATAGGACTTTCATTAAGCTTGTAATGTCAGGATGGGGTTAAGGTATGATAAAGTCGATTTAGGTTTAATTACCCCTTAACATGCATTACTTTATAGGATCTTTGTCACGCCCCGAAAGTACGGAAAATATGGCTAATTTAAAACTTTTTACTCGTTAATTCACAATTAAAGGTGCATTCTTGTGCAGTGTCATACATCATCATAATTATTATGCCTCAGGATCTCATCAATAGAATTTATATATCATATCAAATACATTAATCCATCTCAAGTTAATTAATCCTAATACATCCCATATAATGTTATACATCAAGTGTCTGCAATTACAGTAATTGTCTGGGTACATGAAAAGATAAAAGATACCTTAATATACAATATATGGCATGGAGCTCAAGTCCTCCACTAGCCACTACTCCGTACGTCACAGGGAAATCCTTTTCACTTGAAGAAATCTGGGGGGGAAAAGAAAACAGGGTGAGCTTCTAAATCGCTCAGTAAAGGGGGTAAGGAACTCATTTCATAAACCAAAATGCACATCACAAAATGTTTATTTGTATGTGAAACTCATTTGAAAACCATAGCATTAAATTACTCAAAACGACATTCTCCTGTCTCAGGTCATGTGAAAACATGAAGTAAAAAGACTCACTCTAGAGCAATAACAAAGCATGTGAAAACAATGCGATAAACGCTTTCTCAATGAACGTGATAAAATCACTGAAATAGTAATGCACGTGGCACAGCCACTAAACACACGTGGCATAGCCACTGATTTAAATTCTCACGTGGCATAGCCACTAAACACACGTGGCATGGCCACTGATTTAAATTCTCACGTGGCATAGCCACTAAACACACGTGGCATGGCCACTGATTTAAATTCACACATGGCATAGCCACTATCTCACGTGGCAAAGCCACTGATTTAAATTCACACGTGGCACAGCCACAGAATAGGGTTTCACGTGGCAACGACCACCAAATTGGGTTTCTCACGTGGCAACGGCCACCAATGGGGTATCACGTGGCAACGGCCACCAATGGGGTATCACGTGGCAACGGCCACCAATGGGGTTTCTCACGTGGCAACGGCCACCGGATGGGGTTCTCACGTGGCAACGGCCACCAAGTATACGTGGCATAGCCACAGAATAGGTTATTCTCACGTTACCAGAACGGAGAAGAAATCGGGCTTACATGCTACAAGAGCAATGCCCGGTGTGTACTCACTACTACACACCTAAGTCTTATCACATAAGACTGGTTTGCCTTCACGTAGAACTCATCGGGGTTTTTCACTCATAAAACTCAATTGAAAACCATTTTGTACTCAACACAAAACGTAATAAAACCGAGTTCCAACCGGCAAAACACGTACACATTTCTCAAATCTCGATATTGCCTTAACGTAGAGCCCAATTCATTACTCACACAAAATTCAACGGTTTATAAAGCAATTTCACACTCAGCTTATAAACTCATAAAATTATGGGCTCCAACCGGCTATAAAAACCGTGTGCAATTAAATCTCAACACAACACTCAACATGCTTGTTTTATAAACCACAAATCATGCTATAATAGTTTACAAATCACATACACAAATGGTATAGATTTCCCTTACCTCTTTGCACCTCGTATAGTGCAATCGTTTCCCCCGTATCACGGACTAGCCTCGCATTCCACTCTGGAACTCCCGAGCTGTCCAAACGATGTTAAAACATCAATACTCAATTATCTCATCAACCTCAATTTCAAAATCTAGCATAATTGCTCATAACACCTCAAATCTCTCGATTCTCATAACTCTACCCTAAACTACCACCTCATTCACCATATCTCAACGTCCTACATTTCTCATGTCAAATCATCTACGCTAATTCACCACATTGTCTAAATTTCCATTTATAGCTCAAAATTCCCAAAATTACCAAAATTGCTAAATATCATTATCACTCCAACCACATTACAATTTCATCAATCCCTAATCATTTCTCAGCTATTACAACACAATTACAACCACCAATATCATCAAAATCATCTCAAATATCGAGATCGAGGTTTAGAAATTACCCAAAGCTTGTGAGACGCACAACCCACGCCTCGATCCGATTCGTCCTTCGATTTCCAAGTATGTTGTTCTCCCTTTGATGAGGAACAACTTTCCTTCTTGCCACAACTCTTGATTTGGTCGGAAATGGGTGTTTTGGATGAGTGAGAAAGTTAGGTTTTCGGTGGAAATGGGGTTGGAAGAGAGAGAAAGTGAGTTTGCAGGAGAAAAACAGGGGTTCCTTATATAGGCTAAGGGTAGGAGATCGATCTGTCGAGGGGTGAGATCGATCTGCGTTTGAATTTTGGGGACGATCTGGGCAATTTTATGCCTAGGAGATCGATCTGTCGAGGGGTGAGATCGATCTCTTTATGGCTTTATGAGATCGATCTGCTCCTAAGGAGATCGATCTTCTCCCAAACAGAATCATTTGGAGATCGATCTCTTCCTCATGAGATCGATCTCCTCTCAAACAGAATCATAAGGAGATCGATCCTCTTCCATTGGAGATCGATCTGCTCCTCAAATTCCTCCTTCCTTGTCGTTTTTAACTCACCAGATCGATCTCTCCTTCTCCCAGATCGATCTGTCCTCATACCTCATGCTTATTTTACACACTTAACATATAAATCTCCAATTATCATTCCCACAATTCACTTAGCTCAATAAATTACACTTCAAATTCTTATTACATCATTAAAATATATCTAAAATTCTCAGATCTCACATCCTCCCCACCTTAAAAGGAATTTGGTCCTCCAAATTCAACTCAACTAGTTAAATAGATCGGGGTATTTCTCCTTCATGAGACTCTCTAGTTCCCACGTTGCCTCTTCCATTGAGTGATGTTTCCACAAAACTTTCACTAATGGGATACTCTTGGTTCTCAGTACCTTCTCATTTCTATCGAGAATCCGGACGGGTTCCTCAGTGTAGCTCATGTCCTCTTGAATGTCCATCTCGTCATACTCTATGACATGGGAAGGGTCCGGGTGGTACTTCCTCAACATAGACACATGAAAAACATTGTGTATTCCGGACATCTGTGGGGGTAATGCTAATCTGTAAGCTACCTCTCCCACTCTCTCAAGAATCTCGAATGGTCCTACGTATCGAGGACTCAATTTCCCTTTCTTCCCAAATCGCATGATACCCTTACTCGGTGATATTTTCAGAAATACTGCATCACCAACCTCAAACTTGAGTGGCCGTCTACGCACATCCGCGTAGCTTTTCTGTCTACTTTGTGCAGCCCGTAACCTCTCACATATGAGTTTCACACTCTGTACGGCTTGCTCAACAAGCTCGGGAGCATTTATCTTTCTGTCACCGACTTTTTCCCAAGCTATAGGGGATCTACACCTCCTACCATATAGAGCCTCAAAAGGTGCCATTCCAATACTCGCATGATAGCTGTTATTGTATGCAAACTCTGCTAGGGGCAGGTGATCATCCCATGATCCCTTAAAATCCATCGTACACACCCTCAACATATCCTCCAGAGTCTGAATAGTCCTCTCTGACTGACCATCTGTCTGAGGATGATAGGCGGTACTGAAACTCAATCGAGATCCCATGGACTCCTGAAACTAGGTCCAAAATTTGGAAGTAAATCGGGAATCTCTATCAGAAGTAATACTCACTGGAGCCCCACGTAATCTAGCTATCTCGCTGACATACAGTTCAGCTAAGGCATCCACAGTATCTGTGCTCTTGATGGCAAGGAAGTGGGCACTCTTGGTCAATCTATCCACAATGACCCATATCGCGTCACGACCTCTTCGGGTCCTCGGTAAACCCATAATAAAGTCCATAGTGACATGCTCCCATTTCCATGTAGGTACAGGTAAAGGCTGTAGTAGTCCTCCGGGCTTTCGATGCTCAGCTTTCACTTGCTGGCATACTAAACACCTGGCCACATACTCTGCCATGTCTCGCTTCATACCACTCCACCAATACACCTTTCTCAAGTCTCGGTACATCTTAGTACTCCATGGGTGCATGGTGTATCGCGAGCAGTGGGATTCTCTCAGTATCTGTCTCTTTAAGGTATCATCGTCTGGTACACAAATCCGTCCTCTGAACCTCAATAATCCATCCTCACTGATGGTGAGATCCGACTGCGAACTCTGCTCAGTTTGGCTAACCATGTCTATCAATCTCTGATCACTGCGCTGCCCAGTTCTAATCTGATCCATGATCCTGGGCTCTATCCGTAGGCTAGCCAAAAATCCAGTCTCTACCTCTTTAACTCTGATCCGAAGTTCGGCGAACTGCTCTAACAAATCCCATTCCCTGATCATCATAGCAGATATCATACTCTTCCTGCTCAGGGCATCAGCAACTACATTCGCCTTACCCGGATGATATAGAATCTCGCAGTCATAATCCTTAAGGAGTTCTATCCATCTCCTTTATCTCATATTTAACTCTTTCTGATCAAAGAGATATCTCAAACTCTTATGATCAGTGAAGATCTGGAATCTTCCCCATATAAGTAGTGTCGCCAGATCTTCAAAGCAAATACCACAGCGGCTAACTCCAAGTCATGCGTGGGGTAATTTCGCTCATGGTCTTTCAGCTGTCGCGATCCATATGCGACCACTCTTCCGTGCTGCATAAGCACACACCCCAATCCTTGATGAGATGCATCACTATACACCGAAAATCCTCCTGATCCCTCAGGAATAGTTAACACAGGTGCCGCTGTCAACCTCCTCTTTAATTCCTGAAAATTGAACTCACATTGATCAGTCCATATAAATGGAGTCTCTTTGCGTGTGAGCTTAGTCAAAGGGGCGGCAATCCTTGAAAATCCTTCCACAAATCTTCTGTAATACCCTGTCAAACCAAGGAAGCTTCGTACCTCAGTAACTGTCCTCGGTCTCTCCCAATTAAGCACAGCCTCCACCTTGCTTGGGTCCACTGATACTCCTTCCTCTGAGACTATATGACCAAGGAAATCTATCCGATTTAGCCAAAACTCACACTTACTAAGCTTTCCGTATAATTGCTTATCTCGGAGTATCTGAAGTACTAACCACAAATGCTGTGCATGCTCCTCATACGACCGAGAGTATACCAGGATATCATCAATAAAGACTATCACAAATTTATCTAGATAGTCTCTGAACACCTATTTCATCAATCTCATAAATGCTGCAGAGGCATTCGTTAATCCAAAGGACATCACCAGAAATTCGTAATGGCCATACCTCGTCCTAAAGGCTATCTTTGGAATATCTTCTTTCTTGATCCTCAATTGGTGATAGCCCGATCTCAAATCAATCTTAGAAAAGACTGATGCCCCTCTCAGCTGATCAAGTAGATCATCAATCCTGGGTAGTGGGTATTTATTCTTCACCGTGGCTTTATTCAACAGCCGGTAGTCTACACATAATCTGAGACTACCATCCTTCTTCTTAACAAATAGTACTGGCGCTCCCCACGGTGAAATACTGGGTCTAATAAACCCTTGATCCAATAACTCCTGTAGTTGTCTCTTCAATTTCTCAAGTTCCACTAATGCCATCTTGTAAGGAGGTTTAGAGATCGGCTGAGTATCTGGTACCAAATCAATGGTAAACTCCAGCTCTCTCTCTGGTGGTAAACCTGGCAATTCATCTTGGAAAACATCCATAAATTCACACACCACAAGTATATCCTCAATCCTCGGATGTTCCCGCTCATCGTCTGAGATGAGTGTCTCATAACCTTCATATGAACAATCATATTTAATATTCTCCAAAATAATATTAAAATTCTCAAATTACTTACTAGAATTCCACATATTCATTTCCTCAATATCTCAATCATACACTGTAAGGTTCAGGTAGGGAGAAATTTACAATCTTAGTGTAGCAGTCTAAACTCACTCGATTGGTTGCCAACTAATCCATCCCCAGAATTACATCAAACCCATGTATATTCAACATGATTAGATCTGCTAACATCACTCTATCTCCCACCTTTATTTCACATCCTCTACAGATTAACTCAGTTCTTTGGGATTCACGCATAGGGGTATTTACATGTAGTATATATTCTAGAGGTTCAAACTTCAAGTTTAATCTACATGCAAAATGCTCAGAAATAAAGGAATGCGTGGATCCTGAGTCAATCAACACATGAGCCTTATGATTACAGACAGAGAGTGTACCTCTTATAGTTTCTGTCGAAGTGTCTGCGGTCTCCTTATCCAGGGCAAACACACGTCCCTGTGCCACAGGTTTCTTCCCTTTCTCTGCCGCAGTGGCCCGTCTCCGGGGATCCACTCTCTGAGGCTGTTGTCTAGTAGGCTCCAATCAATATGGTTTCTGAGGTTGAGGGCAATCTTTCACCATGTGACCCATGTCTCCACATCTAAAACATCCATGGATCGACCCGGTACAACTTCCCTCATGCATTCGGCCACAATTCCTGTAAAACCTTGTCTCTGGCCTGACATCTCGAGGGGTCTCTCTAATGTTAGGGTATCCTCTGGGTCTCTCTAATCTGCCCTTCTGCACCTCAATCCTTCCTTTTCTGAAGGAACCTCTCCGAGCCTCCGTTTGGAAAAGTGCTGGCCTCTTGCCCTTATCTCTATTCATCGCTCTGAGCTCATTCTGGGATTGTACCATTTCAATTCCTCTTTCAATTTCTTGTGCTCGTCTCAGAGCATCTCCAAACTCCGTAATACATAGCCCTATCAATCTATCTCTGATGATAGGCTTCAACCCATACACAAACTTCTCTGTGCGGAGCTCTTCACTCTTGAAGGTCTCTGGGTCATATCTCAATAGCGCTGTGAATTGGCTCTCATAGTCATCCACAGACATGTCACCCTGTACCAAACTCAAAAACTCAGCTTGTTTCTTTCTCTAGGCGGCTCGTGGTACATATTAGGTCCTAAAGGCTGTCTGGAACTCTTCCCAACCAATCACATCCTGGCGGGACATCAGAATATCCTGGGTAGTACCCCACCAATCTCGAGCTCTCCCCTTCAGCATATAGGCACTCATACTGACCCTCTCAACATCGGTGCACCCTAGAAAATCAAATATAACTCTCAATTCCATCAACCACTCCTCAGCCTCTGTATGATCCTTCTTTCCCTTAAATGCAGGTGGATTCATCTTCAGAAAATCCTTTAGTCGGACCATACTTCTGTCCTCAGGCTGAGTGACGGGAGGCACTGGGGGTATGGGAGGTCCTTGTGGTGGTGTAGGGGTAGTATCCGAGGCATTAACTCCAAAGTGTTGCGCGAATAATGCTGCCATCTGCTCAAAACCTTGCCTCACATCGATCTCAATCCGATTAAATCGAGAGTTAGGACTCTCTGGTTGTGGGACAGGTGGCGGAGGGGACTCTGCCTGCCTCCTCGAACGACCTCGTCGTTTACTCATTCTCTATCTCAACTCGTCTCCTACGCGTACATATCAAAATTGATTAAAATCTCAATCCTCAATTTCAGTTCATGACCAAACTATTACAAACACTTGGGATGTATTCTATTCCACTTAACCGACACTGACAGTACTAGACACCCTAAGCTCTGATACCAAGAAAAACTCTGTCACGCCCCGAAAGTGCGGAAAATAGGGCTAATTTAAAACTTTTTACTCGTTAATTCACAATTAAAGGTGCATTCCTGTGCAGTGTCATACATCATCATAATTATTATGCCTCAGGATCTCATCAATAGAATTTATATATCATATCAAATACATTAATCCATCTCAAGTTAATTAATCCTAATACATCCCATATAATGTTATACATCAAGTGTCTGCAATTACAGTAATTGTCTGGGCACATGAAAAGATAAAAGATACCTTAATATACAATATATGGCTTGGAGCTCAAGTTCTCCACTAGCCACTACTCCGTACGTCACAGGAAAATCCTTTTCATTTGAAGAAATCTGGGGGGAAAAGAAAACAGGGTGAGCTTCTAAATCACTCAGTAAAGGGGGTAAGGAACTCATTTCATAAACCAAAATGCACATCACAAAATGTTTATTTGTATGTGAAACTCATTTGAAAACCATAGCATGAAAGTACTCAAAACGACATTCTCCTGTCTCAGGTCATGTGAAAACATGAAGTAAAAAGGCTCACTCTAGAGCAATAACAAAGCATGTGAAAACAATGCGATAAACGCTTTCTCAATGAACGTGATAAAATCACTGAAATAGTAATGCACGTGGCACAGCCACTAAACACACGTGGCATAGCCACACGTGGCATGGCCACTGATTTAAATTCTCACGTGGCATAGCCACTAAACACACGTGGCATGGCCACTGATTTAAATTCACACGTGGCATAGCCACTCTCTCACGTGGCAAAGCCACTGATTTAAATTCACACGTGGCACAGCCACAGAATAGGGTTTCACGTGGCAACGGCCACTAAATTGGGTTTCTCACGTGGCAACGGTCACCAATGGGGTATCACGTGGCAACGGCCACCAATGGGGTATCACGTGGCAACGGCCACCAATGGGGTATCACGTGGCAACGGCCACCAATGGGGTTTCTCACGTGGCAACGGCCACCGGATGGGGTTCTCACGTGGCAACGGCCACCAAGTATACGTGGCATAGCCGCAGAATAGGTTATTCTCACGTTACCAGAACGGAGAAGAAATCGGGCTTACATGCTACAAGAGCAATGCCCGGTGTGTACTCACCACTACACACCTAAGTCTTATCACATAAGACTGGTTTGCCTTCACGTAGAACTCATCGGGGTTTTTCACTCATAAAACTCAATTGAAAACCGTTTTGTACTCAACACAAAACGTAATAAAATCGAGTTCCAACCAGCAAAACACATACACATTTCTCAAATCTCGATATTGCCTTAACGTAGAGCCCAATTCATTACTCACACAAAATTCAACGGTTTATAAAGCAATTTCACACTCAGCTTATAAACTAATAAAATTATGGGCTCCAACCGGCTATAAAAACCGTGTGCAATTACATCTCAACACAACACTCAACATGCTTGTTTTATAAACCACAGATCATGCTATAATAGTTTACAAATCACATACACAAATGGTATAGATTTCCCTTACCTCTTTGCACCTCGTATAGTGCAATCGTTTCCCCCGTATCACGGACTAGCCTCGCATTCCACTCTGGAACTCCCGAGCTGTCCAAACGATGTTAAAATATCAATACTCAATTATCTCATCAACCTCAATTCTCAAAATCGAGCATAATTGCTCATAACACCTCAAATCTCTCGATTCTCATAACTCTACCCTAAACTACCACCTCATTCACCATATCTCAACGTCCTACATTTCTCATGTCAAATCATCTACGCTAATTCACCACATTGTCTAAATTTCCATTTATAGCTCAAAATTCTCAAAATTACCAAAATTGCTAAATATCATTATCACTCCAACCACATTACAATTTCATCAATCCCTAATCATTTCTCAGCTATTACAACACAATGACAACCACCAATATCATCCAAATCATCTCAAATATCGAGATCGAGGTTTAGAAATTACCCAAAGCTTGTGAGACGCACAACCCACGCCTCGATCCGATTCGTCCTTCGATTTCCAAGTATGTTGTTCTCCCTTTGATGAGGAACAACTTTCCTTCTTGCCACAACTCTTGATTTGGCCGAAAATGGGTGTTTTGGATGAGTGAGAAAGTTAGGTTTTCGATGGAAATGGGGTTGGAAGAGAGAGAAAGTGAGTTTGCAGGAGAAAAACAGGGGTTTCTTATATAGGCTGAGGGTAGGAGATCGATCTGTCGAGGGGTGAGATCGATCTGCGTTTGAATTTTGGGGACGATCTGGGCAATTTTATGCCTAGGAGATCGATCTGTCGAGGGGTGAGATCGATCTCTTTATGGCTTTATGAGATTGATCTGCTCCTAAGGAGATCGATCTTCTCCCAAACAGAATCATTTGGAGATCGATCTCTTCCTCATGAGATCGATATCCTCTCAAACAGAATCATAAGGAGATCGATCCTCTTCCATTGGAGATCGATCTGCTCCTCAAATTCCTCCTTCCTTGTCATTTTTAACTCACCAAATCGATCTCTCCTTCTCCCAGATCGATCTGTCCTCATACCTCATGCTTATTTTACACACTTAACATATAAATCTCCAATTATCATCCTACAATTCACTTAGCTCAATAAATTACACTTCAAATTCTTATTACATCATTAAAATATATCTAAAATTCTCAGATCTCACAATCTTAAATGTAAGAGCTCATATTTATTTCCCCCAAACTTATTTATTTCACTAGACATTTTATTCTATTTTTGTATTTTTCTTCTTTCTTCTTTTTCTTTTTTTTTTTTTTCTTTCTTCACATTTTTTTTTCTTCGAATAAATACTCATTCACTATCACTTAATACCCATATGTACAAAGCTCACAATATATCCCAATAATTTTTCATGCTTTCGGGGCAAGGGATAGGAAAAGAGTATTTAAGTTAAGGAAAAAAACGCAGGTGTATTTACAAAGAAAAACTTATTTGGCCCAGATGGGTGACTAGAGATAAAATATGTACAAGGATAGCTAGAAAGGCTCAAACAATCTAAAGATGGCCTAAATCATCTCCCTAATTAAGTGTGATATAATACTTCGCCTCGAGATCAGATCAAGCAAATTCTAGAATATGATGCACAAAATCCACTGAACAAATGCAATCCTATGTACACATAAGCTTTCTCTAAATGAATATACAAATTCATGACATGACATGTGCGTAAGATGAGGAAATCGCAATCAGAATCAAGACAAATTCTAGAACTTAACTTCATGCTTTTCCTATAATCATGCTTCTAATTCAATCAAAATCAAACTAAATCATGGGGTCATATCATCGGAATATGGGAAAACTACATGCTAAGCACTAAATCATCCCAAAATCAACAGTTTAAGCTCAGACTTTCGAAAAACTTTTGAAAATATTTTCAATTTTGCTCAAATTTTTGAAAAATTCTAAATTTTCGAAAAATACTCAAGTAGTATCCCCTCCCCCAAACTTGAGGTGCACAGTGTCCTCAGTGTGCAGATAATATAAGAATTGAAGTTCAGGAACAAAGTACTCCCCTTTCTGATGATGATGATGATGACAATCGAAGCTTTTATTGAAAGCATAGAAACTAGAAAATAAACCTACAAAATAAACAAAACAAAAGAAAGAACAGAAAAGAAAAGAACTGTACAAAAAGAAAAATGAAGCTAAGTAGCAGGATCAGAAGTAGGAGGGTCAACTAAAGTGGTCATAGAGTATTGACGATCAAATCCTCCCCCAAAGTAGTGTTTTAATCTGTCCCCATTAACCTTAAAGGGTTGATTTAGGGTCTCATCCATAATTTCAATGGCTCCATGAGGGAATACTTGTGTAATGGTAAAAGGGCCCTGACCACCTAGACTTAAGCTTTCCTGGAAACAACTTCAAGCGTGAATTAAACAACAGAACCTGCTGGCTTAGCTCGAAGTGTCTCTCCTTAATTTTCTTATCATGCTATCGCTTTGTCTTTTCCTTGTAGAGCTTGGCATTCTCATATGCCTGTAACCGAAACTCATCTATCTGATTAAGCTGTTGCAGCCTCTTCTCGCCTGCTGCCTTTAAATTGAAATTTAGGTTCTTAAGAGCCCAATAGGCCTTGTGTTCAAGCTCTACTGGTAAATGACAGGCTTTACCATACACAAGCTGATAAGGGGACATTCCTAAAGGTGTTTTGAAGGCTGTCCTATAGGCCCAAAGTGCATCCTCTAACCTAATAGACCAGTCCTTCCTACTCGGGTTCACTGTCTTCTCTAATATCCGCTTAATTTCCCTATTGGACAACTCTACTTGGCCACTCATCTGTGGGTGATAAGCAGTGGCTACCTTATGTTTGACCCCATATTTCTTTAACAACCCATCAAAACTCCGATTGCAAAAGTGGGATCCTCCATCACTAATGATAGCCCTAGGTGTGCCAAATCGTGTGAAAATATTCTTCTTTAAAAACCTTATCACTACCTTGGCATCATTAGTTGGTAAAGCCATTTCTTCAACCTATTTTGACACATAGTCCACAACCACTAGAATGTAGAGATTGCCATATGAAGGAACAAATGGTCCTATGAAATCAATGCCCCATATATCAAAGAGTTCTACTTCTAAAATATTAGTCAGAGGCATCTCATTTCTTTTGGAAATATTACCTACCCTCTCACATCTATCACATTTCATCACAAAGTAGTGGGCATCCTTAAATAAAGTGGGCCAGTAATATCCAGATTTTAACACCTTAGCTGTTGTCTTTTCTCCTCTAAAATGCCTTCCATAATCAGATGAATGGCAATGTCTAAGTATATCCTCTATTTCCTCTATGGGAACACACCTTCTTAAAATCTAATCTTTACACTGCTTGTACAGGAAGGGTTCATCCCAAACATAATACTTGACATCACTCAAAAACTTTTTCTTTTTCTGGGCAGTCAAATCAGGTGGCATCACATTGTTCACCAAATAGTTCACAAAATCAGCATACCAAGGTAACTTGGAGTGCCCAAAAGTAAATAGCTGCTCATCAGGAAAGGACTCATTAATAACTATACCATCTTCTTTAAGTCCACTTTTTAATCTAGATAGATGGTCAGCAACCCAATTCTCCGTACCTTTCTTATCCTTAATCTCAAAGTCAAACTCTTGTAGTAGGAGGATCCATCGAATTAGCCTCGGCTTTGTGTCCTTCTTGGAGACTAAGTACTTAATGGCAGCATGATTAGTGTATACTACTACCTTAGTACCAATGAGATAGGAGTGAAATTTATCAAAGGTGAATACCACAGCTAACAGCTCCTTCTCGGTAGTATCATAGTTCATCTGGGCCTCATTTAGTGTTTTGCTTGCATAGTAGATAGCATAAAAGACTCTTCCTTTTCTTTATCATAGTACAACCCCGACAGCATAATCACTTGCATCACACATAAGCTCAAAAGGGGAACTCCAATCTAGAGCTATGATTACAGGGGCTGTAACTAATTTTTCCTTCAAAGTCTTAAATGCTTCTAAGCATTTCTCATCAAAGCAAAACACTGTGTCCTTCTCAAGGAGACTACATAAAGGTTTAGATATCTGTGAAAAATCCTTAATGAACCTTTTGTAAAATCTTGCATGGCCCAGGAAACTTCTAATTTCTTTCACCGTGGTAGGGGTAGGTAACTTCTCAATAATTTCCACCTTAGCCTTATCCACTTCTATCCCCCTAGCCAAGATTTTGTGCCCCCGCACTATTCCTTCTATTACCATGAGGTGGCATTTCTCCCAATTAAGCACTAAATTCGTTTCTTCACACCTTCTCAATACTAATGCCAAATTATGCAGACATAATTCAAAGCTATCCCTAAATACTGAAAAATCATCCATGAAAACCTCAAGAAAATCCTCCACCATATCATGAAATATGGCCATCATGCAACACTAGAATGTAGCAGGTGCATTGCATAGGCCAAAAGGCATTCTTCTAAAAGCAAAGGTCCCATAGGGACAGGTAAAGGTAGTCTTTTCTTGGTCTTCCGAGGCTATAGCTATCTGATTGTACCCAAAGTATCTATCCAGCAAACAGTAGAATTCATGACCAGCTAATCAATCTAACATTTGGTCAATGAAGGGTAAAGGGAAGTGGTCTTTCCTAGTGGCCTTGTTGAGTTTCCTATAATCCATACATACTCGCCAACCAGTGACAGTCCTAGTGGGGATGAGCTCATTATTTTCATTCTCGATCACTGTCATCCCTCCCTTTTTAGGGACACATTGTACTGGGCTCACCCAGGAACTGTCAGAAATGGGATAGATAATCCCTGCATCTAACCACTTAATGATCTCCTTCTTGACAACTTCCTTCATCACAGGGTTCAATCGACGCTGGTGCTCTATGGATGACCTATACCCTTCCTCCAATAGTATCTTATGCATACAGATAGAGGGACTAATACCCTTAAGATCAAAGATAAACCAGCCTATAGTCTTATGATACTCTCTTAATACTTGTAGTAATTTTACTTCTTGATCAATGGAGAGAGCAGCAGATACTATTACTGGTCGTGTAGAGGATTCACCTAAGTAAGCATACCTAAGGTGTGAGGGTAAGGGTTTAAGTTCTAATACTGGAGGATCACTGGTGGATGAAAATATATTTGAAGCTGGAATAGATGACAAGTCTAGTGTCTCAAAGTGGGTAATTTCCTCGAAAGGAGTGACCTCTAATAACTGTAAAGTCTCGTAGACCTCATCATCATCTTCACTATATTCTCTAAGATTAACAAATTTCACTAAGGAGGCTTCTAAAGGGTTTAAAGGATGTGTCTTGGAAAAATCCTCAGTGATATCCTTATCCACTAAATCCATCCTAAAACAATCATGAGAGTCATCAGGAAACCTCAGAGATTTGAACACAATAAATTTGATTTCCTGATCCTGAACTCTCATTGTTAACTCCCATTCTGTACATCTATTAAAGTTCTACTAGTTGCGAGGAATGGTCTGCCTAATATGATTGGGACTTTCCTGTCTTCTTTCATGTCCAGCATGATAAAATCTGTAGGGAATATAAACTTATCCACTTTCACTAAGATATCCTCAATGACCCCCTTTGGATATTTAATTGATCTATAGGCCAACTGGAGGGTCACTGTGGTGGGTTTGGCATCCCCTATTCCTAACTTCTGATAGATCGATAAAGGCATCAAATTTATACTAGCTCCTAGATCGCACAGAGCTTTACCAAAGAATAAATTCCCAATGGTGCATGGTATGGTAAAGCTTCTAGGATCCTTAAGCTTGGGGTAACCTTCTCTGGATAATGACACTACACTCCTCAGTTAGGGCCACCATTTTGTAATCTTCCAATCTTCTTTTCCTAGAGAGTATGTCCTTCATAAACTTCACATAGCTTGGCATTTGCTCTAAGGCATCTGCGAATGGAATATTAATGTGAAGTTTCTTAAAAACCTCAAGGAATTTTACAAATTGATGGTCCAGTTTTTGATTGTGAAATCTCTGTGGAAGAGGGACTGGTGGCCTAATAGGAAGAGATGTAGTGGGAACTTTTATAGCATCAGAGGTTAACGAAGGTTGTGACAAAGAAACAGGTAGAGGTGAAGAATTGCCTGGCTTTGTTTTCTTTGCAGCTTGATCTATTGATTCTTGCTCCTTCTGAGCTGCTTCACTAGAACCTATGGGTTTTACAACTGAAGGCCGGTCATGTCTAGACTTAACAGGGGTAGCTACTAGCTCTCTGCCACTCCTGAAGGTGATAGCTTTTACATGTTCCTTCCCTTCCCTCTGCCTAATAGGATTGGCTTCTGTGTTACTAGGGAGGGTCCCCTGAGGACGTTGACTAAGAGCGTTTGCTATCTGTCCTACCTGAACCTCTAGGTTCTTGATTGAAGCTGCTTGATTTTGCAAGATTGTCGTGAACATTTCCTCGAGAGAGGGTTTCTTATCAGCTGCAGATGAATACTGGGGGTGTGATGGTGGTGGTTGATGGAAGTGGGATGGATGAGAAAGATTCGGTGGATGATGTGGATATGGAGATGGTGGGTGGTGAGGAAATTGATGCTGTGGTGGTACCTAAACTTGTGGAGCTTCAAAACCTGGGGGTCTTACTGGTCTAGAATTAGAAGCTTGCCCTTGGTTTTGGCTCTAAGAAAAGTTTGGATGGTTCCTCTACCCTAGATTATAGGTGTTCGAATAACGGTTATTCTGTTGCTTAGGGGCAGCGTACTGAACTAACTCTAGGTTAAGTGGACACCTATCTACAGCGTGGGTACCACTGCATAGATCACATGAGAGAAAGGACTTTGGACAGCAAATACAGGGTTAGGATTATTGGAGGGATTAGGTTGGGTACTGAGCGACTCCACCTTCTTTGTAAGATTGGCGATCTGAGAGGTCAAGGTGGACAGCGTGTCAAGCTCATATATACCCGCCGATTTCTTTGGCAACTGCCTTTCCGAGGACTATTGATAATTGTTAGCCGCTATTTTGTCTAGCAGCTCATAGGCCTCCTCCTCTGTCTTGCACATCAATGCTTCGCCCGAAGCAGCGTCCACTATGGTCCTATTCTGGCTTGTAAGCCCATTGTAGAAAGTTTGGATTTGCAGCCATAGAGGTAGGCCGTGGTGAGGACACTTCCTAAGAAGCTCCTTGTATTGCTCCCATGCCTCGCAAAGAGATTCAGAGTCGTACTGGGCAAAAGAGGATATATTGCTACGGAGTCGGGCCATTTTAGAGGGTGGGAAGAATTTGGCTAGAAATTGGTGGGCTAACTCGTCCCATGTGGAAATTGATCCTGGGGGCAAGGAGGTCAACCAGTGTCTCTCCTTATCCCTGAGTGAGAAAGGGAATAGTCTAAGCCTAAGTACATCGTCCGATAATCCATTATGCTAGAAGGTGTTGCATAAGTCCAAGAATTGCCCGAGATGGGCATGTGGGTTATCATGTAGAAGCCCACTTAACTGCAAAGAGGTTTGGATCATTTGAAGGATGGACGGCTTAATTTCAAAATTATTAGCAGGGACTGCTGGTGGCCTAATGCCAGTATAGTATCCTCCAATCGTCGCACCACATAATCCCCAACGGTCTGATTTCCCTATTTTCTGCCATCGTGTATTGCAGCGAAGCTATAGATTTCCTAGAGTCCTTTCGTATTCTCCTAAGAGTTCGTTCGATTTCAAGGTCTAGAGGAAAGCAATCAAAACTCTAGGCTCTACGCATGCAAACATCAATAAGTCCTTCGAAAATTTTTAAGTTTTTTTAATTTTTCAATTTTTTTTATTTTTTTAATTAATGATGAGAAAATTAACTAATCTAAATATTTACAACCTAAATATTTACAGACTAGAATTACACCTAAGTATAATTTCACCGATATTAACTAATGGCTAATTAAACTTCCCCGGCAACGGCGCAAAAAACTCGACAAGCCCTAAGGGTATCTTCTGCAAGTGCATGGGTCGTCCAAGTAATAATGGGATTTGAGTCCCGAGATTATTGTCCCACAGAGAAGTTGTTAGCCTAATTAACTACCGGTTAATCTTACCCTAAGTATATCCTAGCAAATTATGAATTTAAAGAGGGGGTGATCTACTAAGGCTAATATTAAAATAATACTGGAAAGCAATAAAATAATAAGAACTAAAGGAAATGAATCCGAGTACAATTTACTTACAGTACTTCGAGCAATTAAAAGCAAATAACCTACAAAAGATAATTAAAACAGTTAAAATGAATTAACGCAATTAAAATGAAATAAAAATGCAAATATAAAGCAATAACACTAATTAAACTAACTAATAAAATGCAAATTAATTAAGAAATTAACTACAAATCTTAAAATTCTAAAAAAAATCTAATCTAAATTAATCCTAATTTTCACTAATTACTAACTTAGCAGTAAATTAACTGATGCATGAAAAACAATTTTTGGAAATTTCACTAAAACTAAAAATGCATAAAAATGAATTTATCTAAATTAATATTAAGCAAATCCCTAATGCTCTAATTACCTAGTAACCTAATTAAATCTAAATTAAACTAATTAAACAAATTAACTATATCTACTTGCATATTAAAAACCATCTAAGCTAACTTGAAATTAATCTATCAAATAATGCATGTAAAATGAATTAAACACTATAATAGACTAGCCAAACGTGGCCTTATCAACTAAATAACAAAGTGGTCCTGATTTGTCCTGTTCACTTTCTTGCCTATTGTACTGCTCTGCCTCCAGGCGTACTACGTTTCGGTTTGCTGCCTTCATCAACTGCTCCTGTCGTACGGCTGCTCCCAGCCGCTATCCTGATCAGCTAGTAGCCACATCCAGCGTACTATTCTGCTTCACAAATCCTCTGCTCAGCTATTGTCATTTCGCACCTCAGCTGTGCACAGCTCCAACATTCGTTCTGCACTCCTGGTTTCTGCTGAAGCCGTACGGTACTTATGCACATCACCTGCCCAGCTTATACTGCCGCACACCAGCCTCTGTCACTGACTATGCACCGTCTTGCATGCTGCACAGGTTCGGCGCTTTCATTATCCTAGACATCACACTTACCATGAAAACTTAGCACTGTAAAAAAAATAATTGCAGAATCGAAACACAATTTATAATGACTGTTAACCCAAGAATCAAGAAGTCCCGAACTGCCCTGAGTTCTACCACCTACTATCAATTATCAGTCACTAATCAGCATTAAACAGAACACTAACCTCTACCCGAAACAGAAGAAGCAATGAAACAAACTATAAGTTGACATCCATATTGAACAGTAACAAAAACTAGAAACAGAGCACAACAGAGACTGCACCTAAATGCTATCATGCTGCCATGTCGTTAACAATGCTCTTATGATTAGCTTCATCAATCTTTATGCCGAACAATCAACAATAAGCTTTTCCTAATCCAGCAAATAACAACTACCATGACTATGAAGTAAAATGCAGTAGATAACTAAATGCAGAGACATAACTAAATGCTGAAAACGTAAATATCATACTCTAACTATGAGCAAACACCGAATAAGGGAAAGACATGCAAATACAAGATAAAATAAAAGAAGAATAAAATAAAGAATCAAAGCAGCAACTAATTATAAAATTGAAAGAATTTAATAGCAGTTCCATATCCTTCATTGTCAGAGAACTTCAACAATATAAACAGAACACTCCCGAGCCGTGTTTCCTTCACTGCCTTTCCTACCGATTTACACTATGCGGTTGATGTGGGCAAGATGTTGTGCATCATCCCACATCAAAGCAACAGAATCAACAAGCAGGAGACAGAATGAAGATGCCTGACCCCAAATGCAACCTCCTGAATTGATAAAATGAGTTACTGGAAATACCAAAGTAAAACTCTTGAAGGAAACCGGGAGGATAAAAAAAAAAAAGGAAACCGAGAGCTTGGAAAATGAGGAACCAAAAGCTTAGTAAAAAATGGAAGACAAACCAAGAGTAAATGATAAAGAAGAAACCGAGAGCATGTAACAAAGAGCTTGAATTTCTATTGAAAATAAAAACTTAACAATTTGTAATCAAGAACATGAAATGAATAATAAAAAAACTTCTAAAAGAAAAACTATGCGAAAATTAAAGAAAACTCTAAAAACTATTTTACCCTAGCCTCTACCTTACCCTAAGCTACTCTAATTGATTTTTCAATAGCCATCATGTTCTATTTATACACAAACATAGGGGTACAATGGTAAATTTTCATCCTAGATGAGTTGGCATTATTTGGCCACTTGTCTTTAATTGATTCGCTGCAAATAGATATTTTCACGTCACTTGTCGGTTTGTCCAGTTGGCTTTTCGATGTGGCCCGACGTGTACCTTCTAGAATATTCGCTCGGTGTCTGTTGATCTTATCGTTTCAGAGCAAATAAAATACGGACACCTGGCATCACGCGTGTCCAGACGACTAATGACTCGGTCTGCAAATCTGAAGTGGTCCAATCTGCTTTAGCCTGTTTTTAGCCTAATTTCTTCTGAAACAACTGAATTTCATCAGGATTTAATTTATCTACACAATAAGGAATTTTAATTAAATAAAGGGGATTATTAATGAAATAATATGGGGATTAAGTAAATAATTAGGAATTTAAGCACTGATAAATTTACTAAAAATAGAATTATCACTAGGCCCACCAGTATATATTGGACCTCGTTCTAATTTCTCGAATAGCTTAATTTAGTATTTACGACAATTTATCCAATTTTTCAAAATTTAATTCATTAAATGCGGAATTTAAATCCGTAATTTATGCGATAATTTCTAACACGTATATTGATGCAATATTGTCATAAATAAGGGTTACTTACCTGTGATTCCAGATAGTACGCAAATGGTGGTCGACTCGAGTCCTCGTTTGACGTCAATCATCGAGCTACACAATTAAATACTTTTTGGGGTAAATTTTCAGTCGATTATTTATCAAATTAAATATTCTAAAATTTAAATCGATCAATTCGACCGCTTACCGACTTACCCGTAGCTCGATTGCATCACAGAAATTTTTTTTCAATTTTTTCTCTTTTTCTTTTTTTTCTTTTTTTTCTTTTTCTTTTCGGTTGAACCGGTCCGGTCCGGTTTAGTATACTCTCACTGCACTGAACTGGGCGTACCGGTTTAGGCTCCATTTCGCCGTTCTGGCACCGTCCGGCCAGTTCTCAGCGTGATTCTGGTGCCGTTCGGCTCGGCTGCGCCTGGGTGTTCATTATCGGGTCTCGGGTGGAGTCAAAACGGCGCTGATGGCTGCCACTCACTTCTCTCCCTTTTCGGCCTCTCCTCTTCCGATCAGTCGATTCCTGACGGATCCACGGCGCGTCGCGCCCGCTGGTGAGTCTCCCGGTGTTGGGCTGCCTTCGTCGGTCCTCGTTGGCCCCTCAGCCCCGCCGGTGGTCGTCGGATTGGAGGGAACCGACTCCCTCGGTTCCTCACCCACGTTTTCGCCATTTCTTCTCTGTTTCCTCAATTCGCGATTTCCAAATTCGTTTCATTTTTTTTTTACATTTACTTTATTTTATTATTTATAATTAAATTTTGTTATTATTTTATTCATTAAAATTATTAAAAACCCACAAATATCTAAAAAAATTTATATTAAATTCATTTAATCTGTAAATGAATTTATCAGTCCGATTTTACCTTTTTGATATAATTTTTGATTATTTTTGGGAGCATTTTTCGAGGCAAAAATTTCGATTAATTCTTATAAATTCATATCTTGATCAATTTAATCCGAAATTTAATTATTTCTTCGTTATTGATCAAGATTTATCAATCCCATATTTTTAATTAAATATTCTTGTCGAATTAATACCGACTTTTGATCTTTTGACCATTTTACCCTTACACGTGTTCGAGAATTCATTTTCAATCCTTTTGCATTTTTAAATGCACTGAAAAATTTCTATTCATTCCATTTGCTCTTACGATAAAAAATCGGGTCTTACAGTCCATGTCCATTTGTTTAGACAATTTCACTTAGACAATTTCACAAACACTTGGTTGGCAATATTTTTAAGCTTCACTTAGTTCATTTAGGCATTTTATCAAATACCTTGATTGTTAACTAAATACATGTATCAATTAATCACATTGATTAATTCTAGCTATACCATAATCATTAACACATGTATATCATCTCATTTGTGCCTTAAAATCATATGTGCATTCATCAATATTTCACTACTCACTCTCAGCTTAACCATGATCATAGTGATTTCATATGTTTCAACACTTAAAACATATACCAATATACTTAAAATCATTCATACATTAACATATATGAATTTGAAAGCTTGAAAATATACCTAGTATTTGTGTTCACACTTGGTCAAAACTTTGGAGCCTCACGGTTTATACACTATGGCTTCTTGATAGCCAATTCCAACATATGTCACTCTCCTCTCAATTTGGAACAACTTTCATGAAGAATGCAAGTTCCAAATATGCCTAAATCCTAGTGATTTCTAGTGAGAGAAAGCTTGGATAAATGGATTTCAATGGTTTCTTCTTCTAGCCGAGAATGGTATGGTGAAGATGACAATGATGTGGCTGATTTTATAAGCCATTAACTTAGCCCTTAAGCCTTACTTTCGAGCCATTATAATTGACTTCCTAAGGTTTAGTTATGAGTCACCTAATGAGTCATCTAATGAGTCATAGTTAGCTTTAACTAAGGTTAGATATTTAATCCTAATGGGCCTTACAATTGGGCCTCTTGGTTTGGGCTTTCTTAATGGGCTTTTAGGCTAAAATTTTTACTATACCTCGGGCCTTTAATTGTCTAAATATTTGGTCTATCAATTGGTCCAACTATTTGGTCTAAGGGACCTAAGAATTTTGATCTACATTTAGTATACCTTAATGGGCTTTAAAATCTTCATTTCGGCCCATTGCATTTTTATCCATTAAATTTAATCCGGAATCCCTCTGAATAAATTTTCCTTACTTTCGGGGATGATTATTTGTATTCTGACCACAAATATTTTTCCCCAAAATTTTTTCCATACTTAGGTTAATTTTTAATCATGGTTAGTCAACTATGGTAAAAGTCCACTTTTCTTAACTATAGTTGCCTTTTTCCTTAATCATTAACCACGTTGACTTTTTCTCAAAAATTCAAAAGTTTCATATCTTATGTTTTAAACTCTCGTCTTTACATTTTAACCGTTCCCGGGTAGGTAAATACACCCGAAATACCTTAAATACCTTAACTCGCTAAAAAAGTCCGTTTGTACCCTTTTTAGCTTTTACTCTTGTTTTCTGTGTTCGGGACTAAATCAAACTGACTTTCCTTCATGAGCTCTCTATATTTTCTCATTTTAAGTTCTTATCTTTAGTCAGAATGATTTAGATCCACTTGGTTTAACCTGTGGCTCTTATAGCTCACATTAGGCTTTTAGGTAACTTTTAAGTGTTAAAACATTTCACTAACACTTAAATCTAGTAAATACTCTTCTTATGATTTAAATAACTTAATACATGTCTGTACATATGTAAAGCATAAGGAACAAGCTACATAAAAATACAGGTCTGACAATCCTCCCCAACTAAGAAAATTTGGTCCTCCAAATTAGAACCAAGTCAGTCAACAAATAGATGGGGGTACTTCTCTCGCATCAGACTCTCCAGCTCCCAAGTAGCCTCCTCTGAAGTATGTTGCTGCCAGAGAACTTTCACTAATTCGATAATCTTCAATCTCAAGACCTTCTCCTTCCTATCCAGTATCAAAATCGGTCTCTCAACATATGACATATCCTCTTTGAGCTCCAAAGACTCATAACTATCACATGTGCCGGATCCGGGTGATACTTCTGAAACATCGATATGTGGAAAACGTTATGGACACCTGATAAGTCTGGTGGCAATGCCAACCTATACGCCTTATCTCCCACTCGATCAAGTATCTCAAAGGGTCCAATATAGCAAGGATTCAGCTTCCCTCTCTTTCGAAATCTCCCTATGCCCTTGGAAGGAGAAACTTTCAGAAATGCTGATTCACCAACTGCAAACTCTAGTGGCATTCGTCTCTTATCAGCATAACTCTTCTGTCTACTCTTAGCTGTCCTCAGTCTCTTTACAATTTAACAGACATCCTCAGATTCTTGTGTAACCAAGTCAGGAGAGAAAATCTTACGGTCACCCACTTCTTCCCATCCAATAGGGGAACGACATCTACAGCCATATAAAGCCTCATACGATGCCATCCCGATACTCGAATGATAACTGTTGTTGTAGGCGAACTCGCTAGTGGCAAGTGGTCATCCTAGGAGCCTCTAAAATCTAGCATACATGCTCTCAACATATCCCCTAGGAGCCTCTAAAATCTAGCATACATGCTCTCAACATATCCTCTAAAGTCTGTATAGTCCTCTCTAACTGACCATCTATCTGAGGATGGAAAGCGGTGCTCAAACTCAACTGGATTCCCATTGCTTCTTGAATCCCTATCAGAGACTATGCTTAGTAGTACACCATGTAACCTCACTACCTCACGTACGTACAACTCTGCCAATGTGCTCAGAGTATCGGTAGCTCTCATAGCTAGGAAGTGGGCTGACTTCGTCAGTCTGTCGATGATCACCTATATAGCATCGTGATTCCTGCGGGTCCTAGGTAAACCCATCACGAAATCCATGGTGATATGCTCCCATTTTCATGTCGGTATAGGTAGAGGCTGCAATAACCCTGCAGGTTTCTGATCCTCTACCTTCACTTGCTAACATACGAGACATTTTGCCACAAAATATGCTACATCTCTCTTCATACTCGACCACTAGTATACCTTTCGAAGGTTCTGATACATCTTGTTACTCCCCGGATGTAACGTATACCTCGATGAATGAGCTTTCACCAATATCAATCTCCTGAGTCCTGGATCCTCGAGAATACACAATCTGCCTCTGAACCTCAGTAGTCCATTCGAACTCAACACAAAATCAATCATTGTACCCCTCTGCATCTGAACACTCACATCAATACAAAATGGGTCAGTCTGTTGAGCCACTCTGATCCTGTCCAACAGATCCGGCTCCAAGTGTAAACTAGCTATCACATAGCCTGTATGCATGTCAGAAGGCATAACTCTCAGACTGAGGCTAGTAAACTGCTTTAGCAACTCATGTTCCCTAACCATCATATACGATACCATCCTTAGGCTCTTCCTACTCAAAGCATCAGCTACAACGTTAGCCATACCTAGATGGTAAAGTATCTCGCAATCGTAGTCCTTCAAAGCTCTAGCCATCTTCTCTGTCTCATGTTCAATTTTTTCTGTGAGAATAGATACTTGAAGCTCTTGTGGTCGGTAAATATCTGAAACTTTTCACTATACAAGTAGTGGCACCATACCTTCAACGCAAACACTACTGCTGCTACCTCCAAATCATGGGTGGGATAGTTCTTCTCATGATCCTTAAGCTGTCTGGATCCATAAGCAACTACCCTTCCATCATGCATCAATACACTACCTAGTCCCTAATGCGATGCATCAGTATATACTGCAAATCCTCCTGAACTGGTAGGGATAGTGAGGATCGGAGCGGTGGTCAATCGACACTTCAACTCCTGAAAACTCTTCTCACAATCCTTGTTCCATACGAATGGTACACTTTTTCGAGTGAGACGTGTCAACGAAGCAGCCAACTTCGAAAATCCCTCAACGAATCTCTGATAATATCCAGCTAAACCCAGAAAACTCCTGATCTTAGTGACTATCCTCAGCTGTTCCTACTGAACTACAGCCTCTATCTTGGATGGATCGACTGATACACCATCCCATGATACATGTCCTAAAAACGAGATCTGTGACAACCAAAAGTCACACTTACTGAGCTTAGCATATAACTTCTTCTCTCGTTAAGTCTGCAATACAATCCTAAGGTGCTCTTCATGCTCCTCCTTGGATCTCGAATACACCAATATGTTATCGATAAAGACGATAACAAACTGATCCAAATATGGATTGAACACATCATTCATCAAAGCCATGAAAGCCGAGGGAGAATTCGTCAATCCAAATGGCATAACCAAGACCTCATAATGGCCATATCGGGTACGAAACCTGTCTTGGGTACATCTCCACTACTAACTCTCAGTTGATGATACCCAGACCTCAGATCAATCTTGGAAAAGAGCTGAGCTCCTCAAAATTGATCCAACAAGTCGTCAATGCATGGAAGGGGATATCTATTCTTGATGGTTGCCTTATTTAACAATCGGTAATCAATACACAATCCGAGGCTTCCATCCTTCTTCCTCACAAACAAAATCGTTGCTCCCCATGGTGAAACACTTGGTCTAATGAACCCCCTATCCAATAACTCCTGTAACTGTCTCTTGAGCTCCTCTAGCTCAACTAAGGCCATGCGATACGGTGGTCTTGAAATAGGCTCAGTACCAGGCAACAAATCTATACAGAACTCCATCTCTCTGTGTGGTTGTAATCCTGGCAACTCATCCGGGAAAACATCTAGGTACTCACTGACCACAGGAATATCTACTAACTCCGGATGTATCTTATCTGTATCCACCATGTATGCAATGAAACCTCGAATCACATCCGTAGAAGCATCAGCTGTGTCCTGGTCTAAGGCATATACTCGCCCTCGACCCATCACCTGCTTCCCTTTCTCCTTTATCGTCGTTCTCCCCTTCTGTGCAGACGTACCAGCTAAAGCTCTATCAAGCTCCCTGCCCTTCTGTGGGCCAGTCTAAAATGTCTCTGGGCAAGCTCTAATAATGTGCCCCTGTTTTCCACATCGAAAACATACAATAGGGCTAACGGAGAAGGTCTACCACCATGATGTCTACCACATCTACTGTACTGATCTGTAGTAGGCCTCTGTCCTCCAATCACAATGCCCTTCGTCGGAGCTATGGCTGGGTATGTAGGAGGTCTAACTGGTCTCTCTCGCACCTCCTCTATCCGTGGTCCCTTACCTAAGAGTCTCTTCCCTCCTCGATAACTAAAACCTCTATCTCTAACCGACCTCTTCCTCTTTCTATCTCGACTCTAACTAAACTTCCCAAACTCAAAGGCATTCCTCTCGTAGTCCTGCTCGCAAAGTTGTGCCCTGTGCACTGCCTCATCATACGTACCAATATTAAATGGTACCAACCTAGATCGTAACACCAGTCTTAATCCACCGATAAATCTGCGAACCTTCCTGGTCTCGCTGTACATGGTTTTGGGATCATATCTCCTTAGGGCCAAAAATCTAGTCTCGTACTCATCCACTAAGAGACTCCTTTGGCTCAATCTCAAAAACTCGGCCTGCAGTCTACGTTACGTCGTATCAGGAACAAACTACCTCCTAAAGGCATCCAGAAACATCTCCCAACTAATCTCTATGTGTTGGGCTCTCAATATCTGCCTGGTGGACTTTCACTAATGCTCTGTCGTTCCCTTCAATAGGAACGTAGCAAATGCGACTCTCTCTGAAGTCATACAATCAAAGAAATCATACAACTTCTACATCTCTCCAATCCACTCCTCAGCACTAGCTGGGTCCTTGACTCCTCGAAAAGATGGAGGTCCAAGCTTTTGGAACTGTCGTAGTCTGTCAAGATCACACCTATATCCCAATTCACTACTACCTAAAATTGGTGGGGGTGTAGGAATATCTATAGTCTGCGGTGCATGAGCTGTCTGTGTAGGTGTATCAGGAGCAACTGCCTCTCCAATCACAGTTCCTGTCTCCTGTCCTTACCTACCTGGCATCGTTTGTGCCAATATCTCAACTATCGTCTCTAGGCTATGCTCTAACCTTGTAAAGCGCACCTCAGCACACTCTGGTACCTCAGTAGCACCTGGAGTCTCATGGGTAAGTAATGGCTTGACAGCAAATTGTCTCTCAGGCCTATCTCCATGGCCTTGAGCCTTACCTCTCGTCCCTCTACCACTACGAGTATTTGCCATATAGGCAAAGTTCCTGCATTCACAATCATTAATTAATCAGTCTCCCATCTGGTATACACAGTTGTATCTAAACATATCACAGTACTATGGGGATGTACAATTTCCTATTTTCTAATACTGACTCACATCAGACCAATCTTTGCTCTGATACCATTCTGTCATGACCCTTCCTGACTTAACTAAAACCACTACAAATTTTTCGCATTTTAACTTATCTTTCTCCTTATCAATGGTTGGGCTGTGATTCGATGTCAGCATCCTCCCTTACCATATCATTCATCCATTTAAATACAGACAAGTCAATACACTATTTACTGACAGTAATTCTTTTATAATACATGAGCTCATATAGAATTTGATACAAATATATTCCCCATAATATATATCGTATACATCACTGTGCTGTTTATATGTTTAGATACAGAACCGTACAAAATATGTATACCTGTCGATCGATAGGAAATAGCAGCAGACAACAGGAATACTATCCCTCAAATGCTCTCACTCTACTGCTGATGCTCTGTAGAGAGATGTAAAAGAAAGGGGGTGAGCAAACAATGCGCTCAGTAAGGAAATCAGGCAAGCAAGTAGACATCTACACTATCTACTTAAAATAATGTTATGTCTCAAAATATCATTTCCTTAACTCGCTTTCAAAGCATGTCTTTAAAATATATACATATACTTGTACAAATTAAATCCCATGTATCGAAATCATGCTTTCGTTCTCAAATGTAGGCATGTAGTGCAAAATAATGCATCTTTAAAATATCACAATGCCTTTAGATAAATCATGCCATTTATATTCAAATCAAAGTAAATATGGCATTTAATTATTCACAACACAATAATCGAATTTCGACCAGTCCCTCAGGTCTATCTGTATCATAAATAAATCAGCCAATCAGGTGATATATTATGTGAGACTTTGTGGTGAAATGCAATAAAATCCTGGACTTTGGCCATATACTATAATGGTGATCCCAGGCTACATGGAATCCTAATGTGTGGGGCATCACTGCTACAATGGGAGAGGGGTCAGTCCATCACAACTGCCAGCTATCAACTCCTAAACTCCACAACACCACACGGTACATTGTACTCCATGCCACTCGCATGGTATAACGTACTCCGTGGACCCTACATCACAGTCGAGGTGCCTGCCATAGGTCGTAGCCCTCAAACCATGGAATATACATACCACGTCCCTAAATCCACATGCAACCATCTCACAGTGCGACACTCAGTCTACACGAGGAAATCAAGCACGGTTTTTCGACATGTCTTATATATCACATAAAATACAGTACGCGCCTTTGAGCGCGACTCACAGTCGACAATCCGCTCAAACACTATTTCACATCACAAACTCTAGTGTGAGTAAACCTCCAACAATTAGGTCAATGCATAGTTCATGTTTCAAATCAAGTACAAGCAATAGCTCTAGTACCGTGCTATGCACAAAACTCATCAAATTAAGTACGAGCAATAGCTCAAGTACTATGTCATGTATAAATCATGAAGAATCAAGTACGAGCAACACTCTTGCACTCTATCATGCATCTCATAAAAATTCGAGCATGAGCTAATCGTTCCAGCACTCTCTCATGCATAAATCATATATAACTGAGTACGAGTAGTAACTCTAGCACTCTATCATACATGTCATGGAAATCCAGTACGAATCATACATCAGCACTAATATATGTGGAAACTATATGAAATCAAGTGCGAGCTGTGCTCTAGCATGATTTATTCTCACATAATATGATAGATAGCTCTATTAAAAGGGATGATTTTCAAAACATCAAAATCAGCACTATAAAGTGTGCTTAATTCACATCAACCTTAAAAACATTAGCCCATCTATTTATTCTTCTGCTAAACAGCAGTAAAACGCTCAAAATGGTGGTTTTCATGCTTTTTACAACTTTTCTCAAAAGTTGACTTTTTTCCTAACTAAGGGTAAAATTGTAATTTACCGCTATCAGGTCATAATAATTATTATTCACTTTCTCTGACCCTCAGAGTTTTTAAGTGAATGTAAAAGCAGACGAAAATACATGCAGGTATCTCTAACTACTCACAAAAGTCCCTTACTTGCAATCACTCGAGAAATTTTCTTTCTCAACGCCGCTCGATCCAACAGTCAAATTCGCTCCTCCAATAATCGCTAGAGCTGCATATAACCATTTATCAAGTTAATTATATTTTTCCTACTGTATTTCACATTAAATACAGTCTATTTCCCTTAATGGGCTTTAATAAACCTTAATGGGCCTAACTATGCCTTAAGCGCATTTCCATTTTACTATTTATTTTCGTTGGGCTTATTGGGCTTGTGGGGCCCACCAACTCTTATTGGGCTTATCCGAGAGCCATTACATCACATTGGGTCGAAACCAATTGGGCTTGGCCCATTGGACCTCTCAGCCACATGACATGGTCGAGAGCATCCCATGCAGTCGGTCACACCATTACATGTCGTCCATGTCCATTTGTTTAGCCAATTTCACTTAGGCATTTTCACAAACACTTGGTTGGCAATATTCTTAATCTTCACTTAGTTCATTTAGGCATTTTATCAAACACCTTGATAACCAACTAAATACATGTATCAATTAATCACATTGATTAATTCTAACTATACCATAATCATTAACACATGTATATCATCTCATTTGTGCCTTAAAATCATATGTGCATTCATTAATATTTCACTACTCACTCTCGGCCTAACCATGATCATAGTGATTTCATATGTTTCAATGCTTAAAACATATACCAATATGCTTAAAATCATTCATTCATTAACATATATGAATTTGAAAGCTTGAAAATATACCTAGTATTTGTGTTCACACTTGGTCGAAACTTTGGAGCCTCACAATTTGTACACTATGGCTTCTTGATAGCCAATTCCAACATATGTCACTCTCCTCTCAATTTGGAACAACTTTCATGAAGAATGCGAGTTCCAAATATGCCTAAATCCTAGTGATTTTGAGTGAGAGAAAGCTTGGATAAATGTATTTCAATGGTTTCTTCTTCTAGCCGAGAATGGTATGGTGAAGATGACAATGGTGTGGCTGATTTTATAAGCCATTAACTTAGCCCTAAAGCCTTACTTTCCAACCATTATAATTGACTTCCTAAGGTTTAGTTATGAGTCACCTAATGAGTCATCTAATGAGTCATAGGTAGCTTTAACTAATGTTAGATATTTAATCCTAATGGGCCTTACAATTGGGCCTCTCGGTTTAGGCTTTCTTAATGGGTTTTTAGGCTGAAATTTTTACTATACCTCGGGCCTTCAATTGTCTAAATATTTGGCCTATCAATTGGTCCAACAATTTGGTCTAAGGGACCTAAGAATTTCAATCTACATTTAGTCCTTAATGGGCTTTAAAATCTTTATTTCGGCCCATTACGTTTTTATCCATTAAATTTAATCTAGAATCCTTCCAACTAAATTTTCCTTACTTTCGGGGATGATTATCTTGTATTCTGACCAAAAATATTTTTCCCCAAATTTTTCTCCACACTTGGGTTAATTTTTAACCATGGTTAGTCAACTATAGTAAAAGTTCACTTTTCTTAACTATAGTTGAGTTTTTCTTTAATCATTAACCACGTTGACTTTTTCTCAAAAATTTAAAAGTGTCATATCTTATGTTTTACACTCTCGTCTTTATGTTTTAACCGTTCTCGGTAGGTAAATACACCCGAAATACCTTAAATACCTTAACTCGCTAAAAAAGTCAGTTTTTACCCCTTTTAGCTTTTACTCTTGTTTTCTGTGTTCGGGACTAAATCAAACTGACTTTCCTTCATAAGCTCTCTATATTTTCTCATTTTAAGTTTTTCTCTTCAGTCAGAATGATTCAGATCCACTCAGTTTAACCTGTGGCTCTTATAGCTCACATTAGGCTTTTATGTAGCTTTTAAGTGTTAAAGCATTTCACTAACTCTTAAATCTAGTAAATACTCTTCTTATGATTTCAATAACTTAATACATGTCTGTACATATGTAAATCATAAGGAACAAGCTACATAAAAATACTAGTCTGACACTGTGCCCCTCTGTGTCTGACCAGTCATATCTATACAATACGGATCAGTCTACTGAGTTTGTCCGATCCTATCCAATAGATCCAGCTCCAAGTGTAGAGTAGCAATCATACAGTCTGTATTCATGTCAGAAGGCGCAACTCCCAAACTGAGGCTAGCAAACTGCTCCTGCAACTCATGCTCCCTGACCATCATGTACGATACCATCCCAAGGCTCTTCCTGCTCAAGACATCAGCTACAATGTTAGCGTTACCCGGATGATAAAGTATCTCATAATCATAGTCCTTCATAAGCTCTAGCCATCTTCTTTGTCTCATGTTTAGCTCATTCTGTGAGAACAGATACTTAAGGCTCTTGTGGTCGGTAAAAATATGAAACTTCTCATCATACAAGTAGTGGCGTCATACCTTCAACGTAAACACTACTGTTGCTAACTCCAAATTGCTGGTCGGATAGTTTTTCTCATGATCCTTCAACTGTCTGGATCCATAAGCAACTACCCTTCCATCCTGTATCAATACACAGCCCAGTCCTTAATGCGATGCATCGGTATATACTGCAAATTCTCCTGAGCTAGTAGGGATAGTGAGGATTGGAGAGGTGGTCAATCGACGCTCAACTACTGAAAACTCTTCTCACAATCCTTATTCCATACGAATGGTACACTCTTCCGAGTGAGACGTGTCAATGAAGCATCCAACATCGAAAATCTCTTGACGAATCTCGGATAATGTCCTGCTAAACCTAGAAAAATCCTTATCTCGGTGACTATCCTCGACTATTCCCATTAAACTACAACCTCAATCTTAGATGGATCTATTGATACACCATTCCTCGACATAATGTGTCCCAAAAAAGAGATCTGTGACAACCAGAATTCACACTTACTGAGTTTAGCATACTACTCCTGGTCTCGTAGAGTCTGTAATACAATCCTAATATGTTGCTCATGCTCCTCCTCGGATCTTGAGTAAACCAAGATTTCATCAATAAAGACAATAACAAACCGATCTAAATATGGGTTGAACACATCATTCATCAAATCCATGAAATTTACGGGAGCATTCGTCGATCCGAATGGCATAACCAAGAAATCATAGTGGCCATAACAGGTCCTAAATGCTGTCTTAGGCACATCTCCACTTCGAACTCTCACCTGATGATACTCAAACCCTAGATCAATCTTCGAAAAGATCTACGCTCCCCGAAGTTGATCCAACAAATCATCAATGCGTGGAAGGGGATACTTATTCTTGATGGTTGCCTTATTCAACAATCTATAATCTATACACAATCGGAGGCTTCCATCCTTCTTCTTCACAAATAAAGCTGGTGTTCCCCAAGGTGAAACACTCGGTCTAATGAACCCCCTATCCAACAACTCCTGTAATTGTCTCTTGAGCTCCTCAAACTCAACTAAGGCCATACAATATGGTGGTCTTGAAATAGGCTCAGTACCAGGCACCAAATCTATATAAAACTCTATCTCTCTGTCTGATGGTAACCCTGGCAATTCATCCAAAAAGACATCTGGGAACTCACTAACCACAATAATATCTACCAACTTTGGATATGCCTTATCTGTATCAACCACGTACGTAATGAAACCTTTAATATTTTCATTTCTCAGTTAGAATATTACATTGTCAATTACAACCATAATTACTACTTTCATTTCTTTTTATTAAACTTTACAATATAATTCGTCAGGGTAGGAAACATAACTGTCTTAGCATAACAATCTAAAATAACATGGTTTGCTAATAACCAATCCATTCCTAAGATTACATCAAAATCGCTCATACATAACAATATTAGATTAACTGTCATATCCTTTTCCCTTACTCTTAACTTGCAGTCATTTAACACATACTCAACTAGCTAACTGTTATCCATAGGCTACGTAACATCATCATACTTAAAGGGCTACGCTCTAAATGTTTCGCTAACTTACATGCAAATGAAGGTAATACAAATGAATGCGTAACACCAGAATCTATTAAAACATATGCGTCTATATCATAAATCAAGATGTTACATCTAATCACATCCGATGAAGCATCAGATGTGCCCTGGTCCAAAGCATGTACTCGCCCTCGACCATGACCTGCTTCCCCTTCTCCTCTGTCGTCGCTTTCCTCCTTGGAGTAGACGTGTCAGCTGAAGCCCTCTACGGCTCCTTGCCCTTCTGTGGGGCAATATTAAAAGTCTTCGGGCAAGCTCTCGCCATATGCATTTGCTTCCCACATCTAAAGCACAATCCACTAGAAATAGGACAAGGTCTACCGCCATGAAATCTACCACATCTACTGCACTACTAAGTGGTAGGTCTCGGTCCTCCAATAACAATACCCCTAGCTAGAGCTATGGCCTGATATACAAGAGATCTGACAGTCTTCTTCTATACTTCCTTAATCCGTAGTCTCTTATCGAAGAGTCTCCTCCCTCCTCGATAACTAAAACTTCTGTTACTGCCACTCGACGACCTCTTCCTATCTCTTTATCTCTAGCCTTGCCAATTGTCCTGAACTTGGAGGCATTCCTCTCATAATCCTGCTTACAGAGTTACGCCTTGCGCACTGCCTCACCATGGTTGAAGATATCTAGTGGAACCAATCTAGATCGTAGTACTGGTCTCAGTCTATCAATGAATCTACAGACCTTCCTTCTCTCACTAGTCATAGTGTCGGGGTCTATCACAGCCCTGACCTAACCTTAAACGTAATCGCGCAATAATAAGCGAAATCGTGCTATAAGATAACGTAAGTATCTCTATGGATCGTTTTACTTGTTGTTTTGTGTTCAATATAGGAATTCATGCTACTATTTTTAGATTTTCGTAAATGATCAATATCTAGTCGTGACTTATAATATTTGTGATAACAGGTTTCTTTCGTAAATTCGATGGGATTTAATCCGTAATAACAAAATTCATCAGAGTATCACATAACCATAAACTCGACTAGTTGGTTAAACACCCTACAACATATTAGTCGTTCATTTACTTTAAACTGAAAAGAAGAAACCTAAGAGTATTCATAGTGATACTACTTTAAACAACTGCCAACTAAATACATCCCACAAAATACAACCGTGCGTACATGATCTGAACTGAAACATACATATATATATATATATGTCGTCTGTCGCATATACCTCAAAAATCCAAAAACTGCTCACTAGGCAGATGGAGTCAGCAAGAACTAAAGCTCGCCTCACGAATCTAATCTGAAAAGTGTTAGAAAAGAGGGGTGAGCAACCACACGCTCAGTAAGAAATTTACATAACCGAAGCTAGTAAAATACCAAGCAAACACACTATGCGGTGGTAAATTATGATAATTATGTAATGATGCCATGCACATTTCATTAAAAGAAAATATTGTTTATGCTTCAACTGAGACATGCTTACGTAAAAAAATTTATGCATTGATGACAAATTTAAGTTCCAAAAGAAAAACTTAGAAATTCTAAAAAATTCGACCCACTTGTCAAAATGTGCAATTCTGTCAAAATACATGCATGGGCAAAGCTTGAATAATTCAATACAACTGAATGAGAATGTGGCAATTTTCGCAACTCGTCATGGAACTAAGTACTCAAACAATATTACCAATATCAATGAAAACACCTATGGCCATAGTGACTACCATCCTATCCTAACTGATCAAGTCTCAGACTAGGGTACTGAAGACAGGATCAGGGTCTAACAGTATTAGGTAGCAATAACATCTCAATGCCACAAAGGCATCCCCGTAAAGCACTTGGCATAGGGCAATCACACAGAACCTCCTACCAGGTACTAGAGATGGCTCTCACAGGACATGACTGCCACACAGGCATAAATAGGGTCGCCAACAATCTCAAAAATAACCATTCGATAGGTATACTCAAATAAATCATAAATCATCCCAATTTCTCAATTTACCAGAATGGGGAAAATAACCCATTAATTTAAAATAACTTGTATTGTCATATCCACAATTCAAAAAATCAGTTCAAGCTTTCTCAAAAACGTGGTTAAAATAGCCCATTCAAACTAGCTTCGAATGTCAAACAGGCTGAATGGAGTTACAAAATCATGAGGTAATGCTCACATGCACATGATATTAACATTTCAAAAATCAACATGTATACAATTCTTGCATCTTTATGCTTTCTCTAAAACACCGTCAAAGAGCTCATGCAAACAAGTTTACATTCGTTAACAAAACTGAATAAGGTGATAAAAGTTATTTACAGTAAAATGCTTGCACGCATATGATTATAACACCTCAAAATATATTTTACAAAATATTCAACTTTCATGGTATAATAAGGATTTATTCCATAGTGATGCAACTGAACAATAATTACAGGAAACCGGTAAAATGAGGTAAAGTAGATTTTAAATCTAAATATGGCCTAGCTAACTAACTAACCTAACAGCTTACGTTTCTGTGTAAAAATCTTAGCTAATCCTATGGCATTCTACTAACTACAGCCACGTAAATCCCTTATCACACAATAGCGACGAGCCCAACTTTACCCTTTTTACCGTAGACGCGCATATATGCATCTCAGCTTCCTCGGCGCCTACTGAAGTAGTTGCTGCGAAATAACATTTAAGGGCAATATGTCATTTAACCTTCATACATGAACAAATGAAATTTTAGCAGATTCAACACTCACAAGATCAATTTGATTCTAACTAACACTAACGTAGTTCACTGGTTTTAAACCTTCAATTTATTCACACTTGGAAAATCCCCAATATTTGGTCATGATCGAGACTTACCTCTAGTATTTCTACTTGCTTAGCATAAGCATTGGTTCTTCCAGTCATAGAATAACATCACTTGCATCATGCTTTTATGGTCTAATTCTTACAATCCAACTAGCTAATTATTTCTAATCATCTCAAAATTGTCGAATGCCTTAAGTCATATTCCTAACTTTACATTAAATCTATGCAACCCTATATTCACATATTTTCCATATCTAAGTTCTATTTTAACTTCTGAAATTTCCAACAGTGAATATTCCAACAATTGATTGACATTGCTATATCAACTACTAAATTCTTATACTTTCAGCCAAGGTGAATCTAAATCCTGACTTTTATCCTTATTCACGCCATGCTAACCCATATATGTACTGGTTTCATGATAGTTTTATAATCTAACTCTCTCAAAACCAAATGTAACATGAAATCCTCCAATTTCCCTCCCCTGGCCGAGCACTCAATTTTCCACCATACATATACAATTTCCAGCACTCATTATAATTACTCATTAAAATAGTCAATTCATCACCTAGCATTATAATTTACCTAAGTTATCAAATCTTGCCCTCAATTCAGATTTCCCCTAAATTACATGAATCCTAAATCTTCCAACATTTAAATTCTGCATTTTTAATTAAACTATCACATTATGTATTTCCATAATTTTATGTTGCATATAAATTTACTTGTATATAGAAATCAGTTTCACCTTTTTTCTTGTTGTAGCCGAGACTATGCCCCATCATTCTTACCTTCATGCTAAATTTTAAATCATGCAAACCTACATTTGTTTTAGACACATTACAGATTTAAATGTTTCGACCTTACATTCACAAAATATAGCAATCTTCTTAGCCTTTCCTAATGGTCGAATGCCCTATTCCTCATGTTCATTATAATTTCCCCCAATTGTTAGAATTTATCAATTCACACATTACATTTCCACATGCAGGTTCATAATTTAGTTAGTAATACAAGTCTTAAATCCCCAATTTCAGAATTCCTAATTCAACCTAACTTGCATACATCCAATTCTGCAATTTAATTAAAATTTCACTTATATTATACTAATATAATAGTAAATCAAACATAAAAGTCTAGAAATTAAGCTTCACTTACCTCAATTTCCAACAGCCGACTACCCTAGCTAAAAATCCCCAATTTTTCTTCTTGAATTTCCAGAAATTTCGTGGGAGGTAGGGATTTTAGGTGTGATAGTGATAATTTCTACTCTAAGCTACTCTAAAACTACAAAATCCTAACATGCATGCTAGTTGTGCAGGTTTGTTTGCTGTTCAAAAATTCAGATTGTGAAGGGAAGGGGAAAACGTGAAATTGGTAAGGTGAACAAGGGGTTTTGTTTTCTGTTTTGAAGGGGGAACTTGCATGCAGGTTTGGAATGGGCAATTCTGGTTGTTGGAGGCGTGAACAAAGGGGGAGGCTTGTTGAGTTTTCTGTTCTGATGTGAGGGTGGCGTGAGGGGGAGAAAGGGAAAAGAAAATTCTTCTATTTGGGGAGAAAACGTGAAAGAGCGAGAATGAGAGGAAAAAAATGTTAAGGTAAATTTTTTTGTTTTATATTTTATCCACTTTTGTTATATAATGTTTAAATATTTATGAATAATTTCATATTTATAATTATAATATGTATGTATTCAGATTTTATATCTCTAGTATATATGTACATGTTCCAAAAAAAACTATTAGACATAGGGTTTTATATACATAAATTTCCCAATTTACAAAATATACATAAGCTTAATTCTTCTCTTATATTGTTACTAACTATCCAATTGTTGTTTTATCATGTCACCCTATTAAATTTATATGCTACTTAATGAACGTAGTTAGATTACCCAAATTTAAATTATCACTACTTAATTATCCATATAAATTTTATTTAACTGAATTTAGCTTATGTTCCTATTAAATTTCGATACATGACCTAATTTAACTGAATTTAGCTTATGTTCCTATTTAGGTTATGTTCCTATTAAATCTATCATAATCTGGTCACATGAATCTATTACTACTTAATAAATTGAGTTCATGAACACATTTATTGCACATACATTATGCATTTAAAATGTGTTCAATCCATATAATTTATCATTACTGTATTTTATTTATACTGGATCTTAAATTTCCAGATTTATTATTTATACTTACATATTATGCGAATGTCTCACAGATCTCTACATTTCCTAAACTAAAATGCACTTAAGTT
Organism: Firmiana major; assembly: GCA_033439115.1. Taxonomy (NCBI): domain Eukaryota; kingdom Viridiplantae; phylum Streptophyta; class Magnoliopsida; order Malvales; family Malvaceae; genus Firmiana; species Firmiana major. The sequence continues at coordinate 24,855,831 of CM065912.1, forward strand.
ATTTATACTAAGTGGCGCGAACCCAAAAAATAACTATCCTAACTTAATATATTTTATCTCTTAATTAAATTTGATTCTCCTATTAGATAGATTTTCATTACTTAATTATCTTAATACTATATTTTCTTCGTCTAATTTATATTAATCGAACTTAATTGATAATGCTACTCTAAGATTTTAACTAACTTCGATTTAAGGTTTTGCCTTATCCAATTGAACTCCTATTCCCGACTTAACTATAAAAGCTAAAATTTGTAGTACTCTTACTCCGCATGTTCCTAAAAAAAAAAAAAAAAAACTTCGCAAATAAAATTTCGATATAACATAAGCAAACGAGACATTTGGTATAAGAAAATTGCGGTCTTACATTTCTCCCCTCCTTATGGAATTCTTTCCTCCGAATTCTGAGCCAGGTCAAGAAGATACGAGTATCTCTCTTGCATCAAGCTCTCCAACTCCCACGTTGCTTCCTCAATAAAGTGGTGTTGCCAAATAACTTTGACGAGCGAAATGGTTTTGGATCTCAAAACTCTGTCCTTCCTATCAAGAATTTGGATCAGTTTCTCCTTGTAACTCAAATCCCTTTTTAACTCCAACGGCTCATAGGCTAAGATGTGAGATGGATCAGGATGATACTTGTGAAGCATAGACACATGAAATACGTTATGTACCTCAGCTAGCTTAGGAGGTAAGGCTAGTCGGTATGCTACCTCACTGACACGCTCTAATATCTCGAATGGTCCTATTTATCGAGGACTCAACTTGCACCTTTTCCCAAACCTCATAACGCCTTTTGTCGGAGAAACCTTCAAGAACACATGATCTCCCACTACAAACTCTAAATCCCTTCTCTGCTGGTCTGCATAACTTTTATGTTGGTTTTGTGCTGCTTTGAGCCTACTACAAATCATGCGAACCTTCTCTGATGCTTGTTCAACCAAATTCAGAGCATAGATCTTCCTATCACCAACCTCTTCCCAATCGATTGGTAATCTACATCTTCACCCATAAAGGGCTTCGTATGGGGCCATCCCTATACTGGCATGGTAGTTATTGTTGTAAGCAAATTTCGCCAATGGCAAGTGCTCGTCCCATGAACCTCCAAAATCAATAACACAAGCATGCAACATGTCCTCTAAAGTTTGTATCATCCGTTCGGACTGTCCATCAGTCTGAGGATGGTATGTCATGCTAAACTGTATCTGAGAACCCAAGGACTCATGAATTTGCTTCCAAAATTGAGATGTAAACCTAGAGTCCCTATCCGAAGTGATACTTACCGGGTTCCATGCAGTCTCACTATCTCCTTGACAAACAATTCTACTAATGCATTCAAATGAGTAGTGGAGCTAATGGCCAAGAAGTGTGCTGACTTGGTGAGCATATCCACGATCACCCAAATTGCATCATGCTTCCTCTGAGTTCTAAGTGGTCATAACAACGTCCATAGTTATGTGTTCCCACTTCCAAGTTGGTATGGGTAGGGGTTGAACTAAACCTACTGGTTTCTAGTGTTCTACCTTCACTTGTTGACACACCAAGCACTTAGCTACAAACTTGGCAACATCACGTTTCATTCACGGCCACCAATACACCTTGCGTACGTTGTGGTACATTTTGGTGCTCTCGGGATGTAATGTGTATCTACTAGAGTGAGCTTCGGTTAAAATCAATCTCTTGAGGTCCTCATCCCTTGGCACACATATCCGGCATTGAAATCTAAGCAATCTATCTGAACCAATCTCAAACTCAGAATCTCTACTTTCCTGGATCTGCCCAGATACTTTAAGCAACTTCTGATCTAGCTTCTGTGCTTCCTTAATCTGATCAATCAATGTCAGTTTAATCCTGAGACTAGTAACCATGGGACTTTGATTCGATGATGGTATGTCGATAGCTAAGCTTGTAAACTGTCCAAATAATTCCCACTCTTTCACCATCATACTGGACACCATAACCATACTCTTTCTACTCAAAGCGTCAGCTACCACATTTGCTTTCCCTGAGTGATATAGGATTTCACAATCGTAGTCTTTCAACAACTCTGTCCATCTATGCTACCTCATGTTCAGCTCCTTCGGGAGAATAGGTATTTGAGGCTCTTGTGATCCGTATAGATTTGAAACTTTTCTCCATAAGTAGTGCTTCCATATTTTTAAGGTAAAAACTACTGCTGCAAGCTCTAGATCGTGTGTGGGGTAATTCCTTTCATGCTCCTTCAGTTGACGAGATCCATAAGCTACCACTTTGCCGTTCTACATAAGCACACACCCTAATCCATTCAGTGAAACATCACTATACACTGAGAATCTTTTGGGTCCATCTGGTATGGTAAGGATCGGTGCAGAAGTTAATCGATGCTTGAGCTCTTCAAAACTACGCTCACAGACATCACTCCACTCAAACTTGACATCCTTACAGGAGAGTCGTGTCAAAGTTGCAGCAATTTTTGAGAATCTTTCTACAAATCTTCTATAGTACCTAACTAATCCAAGAAAGCTTTGTATCTCCGTCACTCTCTTTGGTCTCTCCCAGTTCACTATAGCTTCCACCTTGGACGGGTCAATAGACAGTCCATCCTTGTTCACTACATGGCCCAGAAAACTAATTTGCTTCATCCAGAACTCACATTTGTCCAGCTTAGCATACAACCTCCTTTCTCTAAGTGTTTGAAGGACTAGGTACAGGTGTTGTTCATGTTCCTCCGAATAACGGGAATACACTAGGATGTCATCTATAAAGACAATCACAAACTTATCTAGGTACTTCTTGAAGACTTCGTTCATCAGGTTTATAAATGCAGCAGGGGTATTCGTCAAGCCAATGGCATGACCAGGAATTCATAATGTCCATAACGAGTTCGAAAGGCAGTTTTGGGGATGTCCTCACCTCTAACTTTCAGCTGGTGATATACCGACCTTAGGTCTATCTTCAAGAACACTTTGGCACCCTTCAACTGATCGAACAAGTCATCAATCCTTGGTAATGGGTACCGGTTCTTGACAGTAACCTTATTGAGCATTTGGTAATCAATGCACAGCCTCAAGCTACCATCCGTCTTCTTCACAAAGAGCACGAGTGCACCCCAAGGTGACACACTCAGGTGGATGAAACCCTTATCTAATATCTCTTAGAGTTGTTTCTTCAATTCTTTCAACTCTATAGGTGCCAACCTAGACGAAGGTTTGACAAAGGTTCGACAAAGGTTCGATTCCAGGCACCAAGTAGATGGCAAACTCTAACTCTATATTAGGAGGTAACCTGGCAACTCTTCGAGAAATACATCGGGGAAATCTTTCACTATTAGGATATCCTGAAGGCTAGGCTTCGACTTCTCATTACATTCCACAAAGCTATAAAACCTTCATCATTTGAAATCAACTTATCAAAACAACATTTAACAAACAAAAGGTTTACTTATTCATTCATTTATCTCCAAAAGTTACTACACACTTTTCGGGTAAGTACAAGGTCATAACCTTCCAAAACAGTCCAAATTAACTCTATGTGTAGCTAACCAATCCATTCCTAGTATCACATTGAAATCCAACATATCTAGCAATATCAAGTTAGCTGGAACGACCTTATCACCTATCCTTACCTCACAGTTCCTATACACTACCTCAATAACTTGTGATTCTTTCATGGGTGTTTTTACACGAAGTATATAACCTAAAGGTTCAGGTTTTATTGGTAACTTCCTAGCAAAAGTAGGTGATACAAAAGAGTGTGTTGATCCAGAATCTATTAATGTAAAAGCTTTAACATTTGAGATGAGAAGATTTCCCTTTACCACTGATGTCGAGGCATCTGCAGCTTCTTTCTCCAATGTGAACACTTGCCTCTACCTGATAACCTTCTTGCCTTTATCCACTGGAGCTGTTGGTGGTGGAGGAATCGCTCTTACCAGTTGGGCTGGCGTGGCAGCCAACTTAGGATAATTTCTCTTCATGTGTCCCACTTCTCCACACTAAAAACAAGTTCCATAGATTCAGCGACAGGGCTGGTTTGCATGATGTCTCCTCCTACATCGGCTACACATAGGAATCTGATAGGGTGCATGAGCATTCTATGTAGGGAAAGGTCTTGGCCTAGTCAACATGGCACGAGAGGCTTCAACCTTCTGCTTCTTGTTCTGCCACCTATTTTGGAAGGATCTCCTATCATCATACCTCTTACCATGATTCCTCAGTCGTGACTGAAATTCAACTCGAGACAAATCCATGTGATGCTCTACAAACTGCGCCCTCTAGATGGCCTAAGCATAGGTCCGTATGTTCAAAGGTGCTAACTTGCTTCGAATTATCGGCTTCAGCCCATGGATGAACTTAATCATATTCTTTAACTCATTTCTAGCAATATCAGGCTTGTACCGAAGCAGTGTAGTGAACTTCAATTCATATTGATCCACTGTCATGTTGCCTTAGACCAAGCTTAGAAATTTTGCCTCTTTCTTCCTCCGTTCACACTCGGGAATATACTGATCATTAAAAGCCTCGAGGAAAGTCTCCTAAGTGATCTCCGTGTGCTTTGCCAACAGAATGGTCTTGACAGAAGTCCACCACCGTTCTTCCTCTCCCTCTAACATATAGGTAGCCAATGTCACCTTCTTCATGCTACTATAGTTTATGATCTTGAATATCTTCTCCAACTTTAGTACCCACTCTTCAGCTACGTTGGGGTCCTTATCTCCCTTAAACACTGGCGGGTTCATCTTTTGAAACTATCTTACCCACTCCATGTTCCTTTCCACTGAGTCTTGAACTGGTGGCTGTATTAATGGTGGTTGTGGTGGAGGTATGGGTTCCTATGAAACTGGTAGTGGTGGCTCTCGTGGTGGTTGAGGCTCTGGAGGTGGGGGAGTTTGTGTAACTTTTGTGGCACTAGTGAAGTTCGCCATAAACTGAGTGAATGTGGCAGACATCTCTACCATCGACTGCTCGAGTCTCTCCATTCAGGAGTTCGGACTCTCTGGCTATGGGGGAGGTACCAGAGGTTACTAGGCTTGCTTACCTTTAGCCCTTGTTCATCTCTCACTCATACTGACTAGCAATTCTTATACCAAGGACCTAAACAAAGTTAATAACAATCTAAAGTATATGCAAACATATATATATATATACATTTCAGACATGCACGGTTATGAGATATACCTCTAGACTAGCTAACCTACACTGACATGACCTAACAACAAGCCGCTCTGATACCAAAACGAGTTGTCACACCCTGTGACCTAACCTTAAACGTAATCGAGCAATAATAAGCGGAATCATGCTATAAGATAATGTAAGTCTCAATGCCACAAAGGCAACCCCCTTAAGCACTTGGCACCGTAGGCCAATCATACAGAACCTCCTACCAGGTGCTAGAGTTGGCTCTCACGGGACATGACTGCCACACAAACATAAATAGGATCGCCAACAATCTCAAAAATAACCATTCAATGGGTATACTCAAATAAATAATAAATCATCCCAATTTCTCAATTTATTAGAATGAGAAAAATAACCCATCAATTTAAAAACAAATTTATTGTCATATCCACAATTTGGAAAATTAGTTCAAGCTTTCTCAAAAACGTGGTTAAAATAGCCCATTCAAACTATCAAACAGGCTGAATGGAGTTACAAAATCATGATGTAATGCTCACACGCACATGATATTAACATTTCAAAAATCAGCATGTATACAATTCTCGCATCTTTATGCTTTCTCCAAAACACTGTCAAAGAGCTCATGCAAACAAGTTTACATTCGTCAACAAAACTGAATGAGGTGATAAAAGTTATTTACAGTAAAATGCTTGCACGCATATGATTATAACACCTCAAAATATATTTTTACAAAGTATTCAACTTTCATGGTATAATAAGGATTTAGTCCTAGTGATGCAACTGAACAATAGTTCCAGGAAACCGAAAAAATGAGGTAAGGTAGATTTTAAATCTAAATACGGTGTAGCTAACTAACTAAACTAACAGCTTACGTTTTCGTGTAAAAATCATAGCTAATCCTAGGGCATTCTACTAACCTCAGCCATGTAAATCCCTTACCACACAACAACGACGTGCCCAACTTTACCCTTTTTGCCTTAGATGCGCATATATGCGTCTAACCTTCCTTGGTACCCGCTAAAGTAGTTACTGCGAAATTGATGATGACTACTGTAAGACCCGAATTCAGTCAAAACATGAAATTAAAAATGTAAAAGGACTGAAATGGAAATTCTCGAACACGTGCAAGGGTAAAACGATCAAAAGATCGAAAGTCGGAATAAATTCGATAAGAAAATTTAATTAAAAATAATGGATTTGAGAATCTTGATCAATAACGAAGAAATAATTAAATTTCGAGTCCAATTGATCAAGATCCGAAATTTTTAAAAATATCGAAAAGTCACTCGGGACAATATCCCGAAAATACAAAGAAATTATACCCGAAAAAGGGTTAAAAATATAATAAATAAATTAAATAAAATTAAATAAATTAATTTGAATAAAATAATAATTTTGGTAGATATTTTTGGTAAAATAATAATAAAATAATGAATATAATAATAATAAACTAAATTATAAATAATAATAAATAAAAATAATAATAATTGTAAAAAAAAAAGATCAGAAATGGAAAATCGAGGAGAGAGAAAGAGGAGAGAAACGAAAAGAAAATGAAGCCGAACGAAGGAGCTCACTGGTGCACCACCGGTGGGACTGAGCAGCTAGCGAAGGTCGGCCAAGGAAGCCCATCACCGGCGTGACCACCGACAGTCACGACGTACTCCCCATGCCACCGAAAAAACCCAATATCGGCGATTGGAAACCGCGAGGGAGAAAAGGAGATCGGCGGCGAACGGCGTCGATCTAGCCCCAACCGACCCCAGTCGAGGCTTCCCCAGGCCCAGACAACGCGACCGGTGGTGGTCACGGCTGGCGAAATCGACGGACGACGCCGGAATCGACGAAAAGAGGGAGAACCACTGACGGCGAAAGGAGAACAGCCAGACCGACGACTTTCCGGTGGCCTTGGACGAAATCGAGACCAGATCCGAGCTGCGGACGACCTCGCGGAGCTACTGGCGACGAAAACCGATGGAGAACCAATCGACAGGGCCGTGAACCGGTCGAACAGAAGTGAATCGGGTTGAACCGGACCGATCTGAACCGGATTGAACCGGACTGAACCGGTTTAGCCAAGAAAGAAGGGAAAAAGGGAGAAAAAGAGAAAAAGGAAAAAGGAAAAGAATTTTCGGGGATACACCGGACTTCGGGTAAGTCAATACGAGGTCAAAAGTGATCGATTTAATTTTTGGAAAATTTATTTAAAGTATATTTAATCAAAAAGTAACCTGGGATTAAATATATAATTGTGCAGTTGTACGACAAAACCCGAACGAGAGCCGATTAAGCTCCAATTTTCGTATCCCGCATCACATTGGGTAAGTATATTTTAATTTCGACAATTAGAGTCCTTTAATACAGAGTTTTGATTATTTTACGAAATTTACGGAATAATTCTGTATAAAAAGGAATATTATTCAAAATTTTACAATAATTATCATAAATAGTGTATGGGCTATCCAACGAGTTTGGAACGAAGTCCGATGATTATTGGTAAGCTGAATGAGCCCAGTAAACCCGAAGAAGGGATTTAATAAGTAAAAACGGGTCGAAAATGGGTCGAGACCCATTAAAGTGCAATCGGGCCTAATAGAGTAAAACGGGCCCAGTACGTTAGATTCGATCAGTAAATATGATATACTGATAAAAATAAGTGAATTAACCCAAAATATGTGGTTATATGCAGCTTCGTAGACTTGGTTGACGCGCAGTTGGACTGAGAGATCGGATATTATCGAGACGAGATAAGTTTACGCGTGAATCAAGGTAAGAGAATTTTGTAAGTGCATAAAGATTTCTATACGTATTTATTGAGGGGATTTACAAGGTTTAGAATTCCTTAAAGTATCTAGTAACGAAATAATAATTTTTGTGAAAATCGGGGCTTAGGTGAATAAAGAAAAAGATTATTTTGCCCCTGAGAGTAAAATTTACAAAAAGGGTAGTAAGGCAGATAAATTGCATGATTTCATGTTTTTAATGTTTTATATGAATGTATTGCTTTGATTTAAGCAAATATGCACATAGGTTGGCTATTGATTTCGTGAATTATACAAAAGGGTACCGGTTTGTACCGGTTACTATTTTAAAAGATGTTTTATCAAGATTGAGCCACCTATCGTATTTACATGAATAGAAAGAGTGCTAGAGTCTTTCTCGCACTCAAGTTTATTGATTTATTTCTCATGAAAAGCCATACTGGAGCATTGCTCGTACGAGAAATTTGTGTGTGAACAAAACCGTGCTGGAGCTTCGCTCGCACGAGATTTTAGATAGCATGATATGCATAGCGTGGTGCTGGAGCTTCGCTCGCACTAGACGTGAGTTGACATGCATATAGTCGTGCGGAAGCCTCCTGTAGACTGCGTGTCGCAGAGAGTTGAGATGCTCGCACGTATACTTTGAGACATGGGTTGGTTATCGACATAGTATTGGGGTGGGTAAGACCTACGGCAGCACCCCTAGACTATGATATGGGTCCACGGAGTACGATGTACCGTGTATGTCACACGGAGTACGCTGTACCGTGCAATCATGATGACTCGATGATGTTACTTGATATTCTAGCGGGTAGGACTTGACCCCACCTCCCGCTGCAGTTGTGATACCCCGCACACTGGGATCCGTGTAGCCTGGGATCACAGGGACAAAGTATGGCCATAGTCCTCGATTTTTCATACAGTAACCTACATGCCTCACATGATATCACACGGTCTGAATAGACCAGGACAAACCCGAAGGATGGGTAACATCCCGATTTATGTTTTTAAACGAGATGCAATTTAATGAATCAAGGTATTCCCGAGAGATGGGTTTAGCCTTGATGTGATTGTTTTATGATAAAACAAATAAGTTTTAACGTGAAGAGTTTGTAATGAAACAGATAAGTTTTTGAGTGTTGAGTTTATGATGAAACAAATATGTTTTAATGTGACGAGCATGAGATGTCATACATGATGATTTTTCCATGTTGACTTTATATGTCGATTTCATGATTTCTCTTATATGATATATACATACATGTGGCATCGTTTTAGTCTTACCTCATGCTCCAAAAGTAAACGATTTTATATCATGACATTATCAGCACGTAGATAGTATAGTTATCTACCTGCTTACATTATTGCCTTACTAAGCTGTTTATGCTCACCCTTTCATTTTCCACCCCACAGGGTATATTCAATAGAAGAGACAGACAGTAGTCTTGCATTTCGGTTATCCGCTGCTTCTTATTAAGATCAGGTATACACATTTGTATAATTTTGTATCTGAACATATAGATGCACAGTACTGTATATGGATTTAATATTGGGGATGTATTTAGTTTAAAATAAATTGATATGTCAATAAAATATGACAATGGAATGGTAAATAGGTGAGAGGTGACTAACACCGAATCATAGCCCAACTGTTTAGTAGTGTAACTGTTCACGACGGGTAAGGAAATGAAAAAGTGAAAAATTTACTCTGATTTTTAGGTAATTTGGGTCGTGTTATTGTGAGGTCCCGGCCCAGCCCAGCCTATACAGGCGCAACTCCTCATGGGCCCCTGCTCAATGGTACCAGGGGTGTCGAATCAGGCATGATGTCTTGAGTTCGAACCCTTGGGGACGCGAAAGAAAACCTTGAGGGGCCTGTGGGCTACCAAAGAGGATAGTATGGTTGAGTGAGGGGTGCCGATGTCACAGCAGTCGGACCAGGGGCCCATGAGGGGTTGAGCCTGTGTAGGCTGGGCTGGGCCGGGACCTCACAACTACGCCCACTCTATGTGACCTAGATGTGTTAACCGCAAGTTCATGGGTCGTACAAGTAATAATGAGATTTGAGTCCCGGATTATCGTCCCACAAAGAATCTAATTATCCTAATTAAGTATCAGTTAATCTTTCCCTAAGTATATCCTAGCAAATTATGAATTTTAAAAGGGTGATCTATAAGGCTTAATCAATAAAATCAATGAAAATAAAACAGAGCTGAAGATACTTACAAGGCTCCGAGCTATAAAAAACGTTAACCTACAAGATAATTAACAAAGCTAAAATTAATTAGTGCAAATAAACTAGAATGCAAATAAGAAATAAAATTAACTTGAATAAAATTAGACAATAAAAATAAAATGCACATGCTATTAATCTAATTATGAAAATGCAAATTAAACTAACTTAAATCTAATGAAATAAAATTTAATAAAATTCCTAAATATAACTAAGAAACTAAATACCAAAAATAAAAATGATCCTAAATTAAATATAACTCTAACTAATTACTAACATAAATAAATGTCTAAATAAATAATAAAATAAAATCTAAATAATGCATGAGAGATAAATATTTTTTTTTTATTTTTGAATTTAAAATAAAAACTAACTTAAAAATGCATAAAATAATTCTACCCCTAATTTTAATCCTAAAAGCTATATCTAAATACTACAATTAAATCATAAATCCTCTTGCATAAAATTAACTATTAACCTAATTAAAACTAAGTTTTATACAAATAAGCAAAGAACATTTAACTAACATGCAAATTCATTTAGGACTATTTTCACTTAAGCTAACAAATAATAATAAGAGGTATAAAATTGTTTAACAACAATATAAAACATGAAAAATAATTTGTGAAGATTAAATGAAAATTGCCAAACATGGCCTGGGCTCTATCAACAGTACATCACCTGCTCCATTCATCTGCTATTCACGCTAAAGCTCCCATCAGCACACATCCTCCGTCCTGTGCCTTCAACAACAGCTTTATATAGGTACTGGCAACAGAACATGCACGCAGTAGCACCAGGGCATCAGGGGTTCACTTCTGATCATGCAGCAAACTGGGGTGCGCCAGAGAATGTCTAGCAACCGAGAACAGCAACCACCCACACGAACATCCAGCATAGCTATGCCTCTATCCTGTGCATTGTACCACCTTTCCTGCAGTGAAAATAAACAAGCCGACAACACAATACGGTAAAAAAAAATAGATTGAAACTAACAACAGATCAAAGCATATACTGCAAAGAAAATATAAGAAAACTCTACTCTAACTATATAAACTAAGACTTCCCAACAACAAAATATGAGCAACTGAAAACGCCTTTATAAAATACTAGAAACTGAGGAACACAGTTCTGCACTACTATACGCCACCATCCTCTGTCCTTGCTGCATCTAGCTCCTAGCCATTGGCTATTCACATTCTGTACTTCTACCAACACTACCGCCAGCTGCTAATTCCTTCTTGTCACTATAGCAGCTAGTTGTGACTCTCAACAGGATAAAACTTCTCAGGCAGTGTCCCGCAAATGGTAATAGTAGCAAATCTCCTACAACTGCTCAGTTTGAACCAGCACTGGCTTGCTAGCTACTGCTTTAATTCACAATACTCCATTTTTCCTCGGTCCATCCCTCACAACGCAACAGCAACAACAGATTTATGTAAAAAAAAAAATGAACAGTAAAATTAATCAAAAACAGAGTAGAACAGAGAGGCAAGTTAGTCCCTGTTCCCTATCGACTGCAACATCACGTCCCAACGTATATCGACGCCAACTGCTACCTAAATCAGCATGTCCATCATCTCAACATTATAGCAACAAGACCTTCTTCTCTGTTTCAGTAATTACCAGTAAGAGCAACCTCTCCGCACCACAAAAAATGGAAACTCGATCACATGATGCAGAAAGACAATAAGATACAGGAGGTTAAAACATTAGACCCGAAAGGACTGAACACTTTCTCAGTTACCTAACACTGCATAAATGTGAGTAGGCAATCAGTAGCCTCTAGGAAAAGTTCTTGTCTCGGTCAACATCCACTGTAGCAAGCAAAATAATTTCAGCCTTTCATATTACTCTGGTCTATCTATCGGCAACCAGACTAAGGGGACAGACGAAAAGAAAAAAAATTGCAACCCGAGAACTGGAAAGAAATAATGATAAAAAAAAACAATCAATAAAAAGAGACCTTACATAAGAAAAGAAATAAAAATTTAACTGACCAATAGAAGAAAAAATGCAAACCGAGAACAACAATGGAAAATTGAATGCTTTTCATTAAAACTTAAACATTAAAACAATAAGGGAATGGAACTTGAGCAAAACCGATAAGAAGATGGAAATAGTGGCTGCTGTCACCGGCCAACGTGAAAAGCTTAAAAGAAAATCTAAGGAAAATATAAAACCTAACAATAAAATTTTAACCTAAAAAACACTTAAGCTACCTTAAAAAAAAAAAAATCTCCCTCTTCAATTGCTCATCATATTCTATTTATAAACAAAATTGGGGATACCATTGTAATTTTCAATCCTAGATGAGTTGGCATTGTTTGGCCACTTGTCTTCATTCCATTCGCTTCAGAGAAGATATTTCCACGTCACTTGTCTTTTTATCCACTTGGATGTGTGATGTAGCCCGATGTGTGTCTTCCAGAAGGTGGGCACGGTATCCGTCGATCTTATATTTTTGAGGTGAATAAAATACGAATACCCGGTATCACACGTCTCTACAATGAATGGTGACTCAGACTGCGAAATGGTAGTGGTCCAGTCTCTTTTAGCCCATTTTCAGCCAATTTTCTATTGAAACAACTGAAATTCATCCAGATTTAATTTACCTACACACAAGAGAATTTTAATTAAATTGAGGGGATAATTAATAAAATAATATGGGGATTAAAATAATTAATTAAGAAATTAAGCACAAATAATTCTATTTTAATAGAATTATCACACCTCCAAACTTGAGCTTTTGCTTGTTCTCAAGTAAAACAAAACAAATGTAAGAATGACAAGTACCAAACATAATAATTTTCTCAATATTATCCTCAAAGAAAAAGTACAAACTCTAATATCAAATATTCATAATTATAAGTCCAACACTCAGGATCATCCAATCATAAGTCCTAACCCAAATTGGACTCCCCGTGTGTGTGTGAATGTGTCAAAGCCACTTCACAGTACATTATCTGGATCAGATTATGCAAACACAGTGAATGCAAAATCAATGACATATGATCATTCCCATAAGTTTGCTCTTCACTTATCTCTCCACTAATGTAGTCACACTTAACCAAAGATCAATATGACTTCATTAAACTTGTAATGTAAGGCTAGGGCTAAGGTATGATAAAGTCAATTTATGTTTAATTTCCCCTCAACATGCATTACTTCTAGGATCTTTAATGTAAGAGCTTAAATTTATTCCCCCAAACGTCTTTATTTTGCTAAATCTTTTTATTCTATTTTTTGTATTTTTCTTCTTCTCTTTTTTTTCTCTCTTTTTTTTCTTCTTTTATTTTTTTTTTATTTTTTTATTTTTTTGAAAATTTCACTATCACCTATACCCATATGTACAAAGCTTAAGATATATCCTAATGACTTTTCATGCTTTTGGGGTAAGGGATAGGAACAGAGTGTTTAAGCTAAGGAAAAATATGCAGGTGTATTTACAGAGAAAAAGTTATTTGGCCTAGATGGGTGACTAGGGGTAAAATATGTACAAGGATGGCTAGAAAGGCTCAAACGATCTAAAGATGGCCTAAATCATTTCCCTAATTAAGTGTGATCTAATATTTCGCCTCGAGATCATATCAAACAAATTCTAGAATATGATGCACAAAATCAACTGAACAAATGCAATCCTATGTCCATATAAGCCTTCTCTAAATAAATATACAGATTCATGACATAACATGTGCATAAAATGAGGAAATCACAATCAGAATCAAGACAAACTCAAGAATTCAACTTCATGCTTTTCCTATAATCATGCTTCTTATTCAATCAAAGTCAGACTAAATCATGGAGCTATATCATCGGAATATGGGAAAATTTCATGCTAAGTACTAAATCACTCCAAAATCCAACAATGTAAGCTCATATTTTTTTAAAACGTTTTTCAATTTTGCCCAAAAAATTTTTAAAAATGCTCAAGTGATATCCTTGCCCCCAAACATAAAGTGCACAGTGTCCTCAGTGTGCAAATAATGTAAACATTTAAACTCAAGAATAGAGCACTCCCCTATCTGATGATGATGAAGAACAGCTGAAGCTTGATTAAGAAGGTAATATTATAAAAGAAATCTGTAAAAATAAACAAAGAAAGAAACAGCAGAAAAGAGAAAAAGAACTGTACAAAAAGTGAAAAGAAAAATTAAATGAAGCTAAGTAGCACGATCAGAAGTAGGAGGATCAACTAAAATAGTAACAGAATGTTGACGAACAAATCCTCCCCCAAAATAATGCTTCAATCTGCCCCCATTAACTGTCAGACTCGTATTTTTATGTAGCTTGTCCCTTATTATTTATACATGTATAGACATGCATTGAGTTATTTAAATCATAAGAAGAGCATTTACTAGATTTAAGTGTTAGTGAAATGCTTTAACACTTAAAAGCTACAAAAAAGCCTAATGTGAGCTATAAGAGTCACAGGCAAAACCGAGTGTATTTGAATCATTCTGAGTGAAAATAAGAACTTAAAATGAAAAAATATAGAAAGCTTATGAAGAAAAGTCAGTTTGATTTATTTTCGAACACAAAGAACGAGAGAAAAAGCTAAAAAGGGTAAAATGGACCTTTTTAGCAAGTTATGGTGTTTTGGGTCTAATTATCTACCGGGAACAGTTGAAACGTAAAGACGAGAGTGTAAGACATAAGATATGACACTTTCAGAATTTTGAGAAAAAGTCAACTTGGTCAATGGTTAAGGAAAAAGTCAACTATAGTTAGGAAAAGTGGACTTTTACCATAGTTGACTAACCATGGTTAGAAATTAACCTAAGTATGGAGAAAAAAATTGGGGAAAAATATTCTAGGTCAGAATACAAGATAATTATCCCCGAAAGTAAGGAAAATTTATTCGGAAGGATTTTGGATTTAATTTAATGGTTAAAAAAGCAATGGGCCAAAGTTGGAAATTTTAAAGCCCATTAAGGTATCATAAGGGTGGGCCGAATTTGGGAAGCCCAATGGGCCGAATTGTTGGTCCAGTTTTTGGACCCAATGTTGAGACAATTGAAGGGCCAATAGGTAGTAAAAATTTCAGCCCAAAATCCCAAAGGAAAAGCCCAAACCGAGAAACCCAATTGAAAGCCCATTTGAATAAGTTAAAAGCCATTAATGAAAGGTAACAAAGTCTAAAATGATAACCATTACCTAAACTTTTTGGAAGTCAATTAAGGTGGCTGGATTTTAGCTTAATGACTAAGTAATGGACTTATAAATACCATCCAACACATAATCATCTTCATCCTTTCATTTTCGGCAAAGTTAAGAAACCATAATCGAAAAGTTTTCTAAGCTGTCTCTCACTAGAAATCACTAGGAAAAAGGCATATTTGGAACTTGCAATCTTCGTGAAAGTTGTTCCAAATTAAGAGGAGAGTGACATATGTTGGAATTGGCTATCAAGGAGTCATAGTGTACAAACCGTGAGGCTTCAAAGTTTCGGCCAAGTGTGAACACAAATGCTAGGTATAATTTCAAGCTTCCAGCTTCATATATGTTAATCTATGAGTTATATGGAGTTGATTGGTATATGTTTTATGGATTGAAACACATGAAAACACTATGAACATGTGATGGCCAAAAGTTGGTATATGAGTTTTGATAAATACCCATGTGATTTTAAGACATGTATAGGTGGATATGCATGTATGTATGATTATGACATAGTTAGTTATAATCAATTTGTTCATATGGATGGTGGTATGATATTGGCACATAAGGTGTTTGATAAAATGCCAACATGAACTATAGGGAAGGCTTAATACATGCCAACCAAGTGTTTGTGAAAATGCCTAAGTGAATTTGGCTAAACAAATAGACATGGACGGCATGCCATGGTGTGACCGACGACATGGGATGTTCTCGGCCATGGCATGTGGTCGAGAGGTCCAATGGGCCAAGCCTAATTATTTTAGGCCCAATGTGATATAATGGGTCTAGGACAAGCCCAATAAGAGTTGGTGGGCCCTACAAGCCCAATAGGCCCAATGAAAATGAATAGTAAAATGAAAATGGGTTTAAGGCATAGTTAGGCCCATTAAAGTTTATTAAAGCCCATTAAGGGAAATAGACTGTATTTAATGTGAAATACAATAGGAAAGGTATAATTAATCTGATAAATGGTTATATGCAGCTCCAAAGAGTATTGGAGAAGCAAATCGGACTGTTGGATCGAGCAGCGTTGAGAAAGTGAAATTGCTCAAGTGATTGCAGGTAAGGGACTTTTGTGAGTAGTTAGAGATACCTGCACGTATTTTTATCTGCTTTTACATTCACTTAAAAACTCTGAGGGTCAGAGAAAGTGAATAATAATTATTGTGACCCGATAGTGGCAAATTACGATTTTGCCCTTAGTTATGAAAAAAATTAACTTTTATTAAAAGTTGTAAAAAGCATGGAAACCACCATTTTGAGTGTTTTACTGCTGTTTAGTAGAAGAATAAATAGATGGGCTAATAATTTTAGGGTTGATGTGAATTAAGCACACCTTATAACGTTGATTTTGATATTTTGTAAACCATCCCTTTTTTTAAGAGCCATCTAACATATTATGTGAGAATAAATCGTGCTGGAGCACAGCTCGCACTGGATTTCATATATTTTCCACATATATTAGTGCAGGATTATGATTCGCACTAGATTTCCATGACATGCATGATAGAGTGCTGGAGTTATTACTCATACTCAGTTTTATGTGATTTATGAATGAGAGAGTGCTGGAGCGATTAGCTCATACTCAAATTTTACATGAGATACATGACATAGTACTTGAGCTATTGCTCGTACTTTATTTGATGAGTTTTGTGTATAGGATGGTACTGGAGCTATTGCTCGTACTTGATTTGAAACATGAACTATGCATTGACCTAGATGCTGGAGGTTTACTCACACTAGAGTTGAGTTTGTGATGTGAAACAGTGTTTGAGCGGAGTGTCGACTGTGAGTCGCGCTCAAAGGCGCGCACTGTAATGTGATATATAATACATGTTGAAAACCATGCTTGATTTCCTCGTGTAGACTGAGCGTCACACTATGAGAGGTTTGCATGTGGATTTAGAGACGTGTTATGATATTTCATGGTTTGAGGGCTAAGACCTATGGCAGGCACCCCGACTGTGATGTAGGGTCCACGAAGTACGTTGTATCGTGCATGTGGCATGAAGTACACTGTACCGAGTGGTGTTGTGGAGTTGAGGAGGATATAGTTAGCGGTTGTGATGGACTGACCCTCCTCCCGTTGTAGCAGTGATGCCTCGCACACCGAGTACTGTATTGCCTGGGATCACCATTGTTGGATATGATCATAGTCCAGGATACTATTGCATATTTACATTTTCACCACAGAGTCTCACATGATATATCACCTGATTGACAGATTTAATTGTTGATAGGCCTGAGGGATGGGTCGGACTCCGATTTTGTGTTGTGAATGATTTAAATCCCATATTTACTGTGATTTAAATATAAATGGCATGATTTATCTAAAGGCATTGTGATATTATAAAGATGCATTTTTTTGCACTACATGCCTACATTTGAGAAAGAAAGCATGATTTCTGTATATGGGATTTAATCTGTACAAGTATATATATATATATACATATATATATATATATTTAAAGACATGCTTTGAAAATGTGTTAAGGAAATAACGTTTTGAGGCATAGCATTATTTTGAGTAGATAGTGTAGATATCTACTTGCTTGCCTGATTTCCTTACTGAGCGCGTTATATGCTCACCCCTCTTTCTTACATCTATCTACAGAGTATCAGCAGTAGAGTGAGAGCTTTTGAGGGATAGTATTCCTGTTGTCCACTGCTATTTCCTATCAATCAACAGGTATACATGTTTTGTACGTTTATGTATCTAAACATAGAAACAGTAGAGTGATGTATACGACATATATTATAGGGAATGTATTTGTATTAGCTTTTATATGATCTCACAAGTATTATAAAAGAAATTACAGTCAATAGATAATGTATTGACTTGTATGTGTGAAAGTGGATGATGGATATGGTAAGCGAGGATTCTAACATCGAATCACAATCCAACCATTGAAGAGAGGAAAGGTAAGTTAAAAATGCAAAAAATTTGTAGTGGTTTTGGTTAAGTCAGGATGGGTCTTGACAGAATGGTATCAGAGCCGAGGTTGGTCTGATGTGAGTCGATGTCAGAAAATAGGAAAGTGTACATCCCCATAGTACTGTGCTGTGTTTAGATATAACTATGTTTACCAGATAGGAGACGGATAAATTCATGATTATGAATGCAGGAACTTTGCCTATATGGAAAATACTCGTAGTGGTAGAGATACAAGAGGTAGGGCTCGAGGTCGTGGAGAAAGGCCTGAGAGACGAGCTGCTGCTAAACCATTACCTACCCATGAGACTCCAAGTGCTACTGAGGCACCAGAGTGTGTTGAGACATGCTTTACGAGATTAGAGCGTAGTCTAGAGACTATTGTAGAGATATTGACACAAACGATGCCAGGTAGGCAGGGACAGGAGGCAGGAGCTGCGACGGGAGAGGCAGTTGCCCCTGATACACCTACACTGACAGCTCATGCTTCGAGGACTGTAGATACTCCTACACCCCCACCAGTTTCGGGTAGTAGTGGATTAGGGTACGGTTGTGATCTGCATCAGTTGCGAGAATTCCAAAAGTTTAGACCTCCATCTTTTAGTGGGGCCAAGGACCTTGTAGCTGTTGAGGAATGGGTTGTTGAGATGGAGAAGCTTTATGGATTCTTCGAGTGTACGATGTCGGAGATGGTCGCATTTGCTACGTTCCTAATGAAAGGAGCTGCAGAGCATTGGTGTAAGTCCACCAGACCCATATTGAGAGCCTGACATACAGATATTAGTTGGGAGATATTTCGTGATGCCTTTAGGAGGCAGTTTGTCCCCGATACCGCACAGCGAAAATTACAGGCTGAGTTTTTGGCACTGAACCAGGGGAGTTTGTCAGTAGATGAGTATGAGACTCGATTCCTATCCCTAGAGAGATATGACCCAGATGCCATGTATAGTAAGGCTAGGAAAGTCAACAGGTTCATCGATGGATTGAAACCGGTTCTGCGGTCCAGGTTGTTCCCATTAGATATAACCACCTATGAGGAAGCAGTGCGTAGGGCGCAACTGTGCGAACAAGATTATGAAAGGAATGCTTCCGAGTTTGGGAAGTTTAGCTGGAGCTGAGATATACAGAATAAGAGGCCAGCTAGAGATAGAGGTTTCAGTTATCGAGAAGGGAGGAAACTCTTTGGTAAAAGACCACAGATTGAGGAGGCACGAGAGAGACCTACTACCGATTAGTGCAGTAGATGCGGTAGATAGCATGGAGGTAAACCTTATCCTCTAACTCCTATAGTGTGTTTTCGATGCGGGAAACCAGGGCATATTGCTAGAGCTTGTTCAGAGATGGTTGAGACTGCTTCACTGAAGGGCAGGGAGCCAGAGAGAGCTCCAGTTGATCCTTCTACTTTGAGGAGGAAAGTGACAGCAGAAGAGAAGGGGAATCAAGTTGAGAGTAGGGAATAAAGATATGAAAGCCAATCTAATATTGCTAAGTATGAGCGACTTTGATGTAATCTTAGGAATTTGGAATCTGCAAACCATGCTATTTTAGATTGTTATGCTAAGACAGTTATGTTTCCTAACCCTACTAGATAAGTTGTAAAGTTTAATAAAAATAAATGAAAGGAGTAGTTATGATTATGATATGATTTACAGAATTAGACAACCTTCAACATATGAAGGTTTTATTGCGTAAGTGGTAGATATGGATAAGGCACATCCAGAGTTGTTAGATATTCCTGTGGTCAGTGAGTACCCAGATATTTTTCGGATGAGTTACTAGGATTACCACCAGATAGAGAAGATGGCTAGAGCTTCTGAAGGACTAAGATTATGAGATACTTTATCATCCGGGTAAGGCTAACGTCATAGTGGATGTTTTGAGTAGGAAGAGCCTTGGGATGGTATCGTATATGATGGTTAGGGAACATGAGTTGATAGAGCAGTTGGCTAGCCTCGGTTTGGGAGTTGTGCCCTCTGACATGAAAATAGGCTATGTGATAGCTAGTCTACGCTTGGAGCCGGATTTGTTGGACAGGATCATAATGGCTCAGCAGACTGATCCATTTTGCATGGATATGAGTGGTCAGATGCAGAGGGGCACAGTGACTAATTTTGAGTTGAGTTCAGATAGACTACTGAGGTTCAGAGGCAGATTGTGTGTTCTTGAGGGTCTAGGACTTAAAAGACTGATATTAGCGAAAGCTCATTCGTCGAGGTACACGTTACATCCGTGGAGTAACAAGATGTATCAGAACCTCCAAAAGGTATACTGGTGGTCAAGTATGAAGAGAGATGTATCAGACTTTGTGGCAAAGTGTCTCGTATATCAACAGGTGAAGGTGGAGCATCAAAAACCTGCAGGGTTATTGCAGCCTCTACCTATACCGGCATGGAAATGGGAGCATATCACCATGGATTTCGGGATGGGTTTATTGAGAACCCGCAGGAATCACGATGCTATATGGGTGATCGTCGACAGACTGACGAAGTCAGCCCACTTCCTAGCTATGAGAGCTACCGATACTCTGAGTTCATTGGCAGAGCTGTATGTACGCGAGGTAGTGAGGTTACACGGTGTACCAGTGAGCATAGTTTCTGATAGGGATTCCCGCTTCACCTCCCACTTTTAGGAACATTTTCAGGAAGCCATGGGAACCCAGTTGAGTTTGAGCACTGCTTCCCAACCTCAGACAAATGGTTAGTCAGAGAGGACTGTACAGACTCTGGAGGATGTGTTGAGAGCATGTGTGCTAGATTTTAGAGGCTCCTGGGATGACCACTTGCCACTAGCCGAGTTCGCCTACAACAACAATTATCATTCGAGTATCGGGATGGCACCGTATGAGGCTTTATATGGCCGTAGATGTCGTTCCCCTATTAGATGGGAAGAAGTGGGTGACGGTAAGATTTTCGCTGCTGACATGGTTATGCAAGCATCTGAGGACGTCTACTTGATTGTAGAGAGACTGAGGACAGCTCAGAGTAGACAGAAGAGTTACGCTGATAGGAGACGTAGGCCACTAGAGTTCGCAGTTGGTTAATCTGTGTTTCTGAAAGTTTCTCCTTCCAAGGGCATAGCAAGGTTTGGGAAGAGAGGAAAGCTGAATCCTCGCTATATTGGACCCTCTGAGATACTTGATCGAGTGGGAGATAAGGCTTATAGGTTGGCATTGCCACCATACTTATTAGGTGTCCATAACGTCTTCAACATATCGATGCTTCAAAAGTATCACCGGATCCGGCACATGTGATTAGTTCTGAGCCTTTGGAGCTCCGAGAGGACATATCATATGTTGAGCGACCAATTCGGATATTGGATAGGAAGGAGAAGGTATTGAGATCGAAGACCATTGGGTTAGTGAAGATTCTCTGGCAGTATCATACTCTAGAGGACGCTACTTAGGAGCTGGAGAGTCTAACGCGAGAGAAGCACCCTCATCTATTTGATGACTGCTTGGTTCTAATTTGGAGGACCAAATTTTTTGAGTAGGGGAGGATTGTCAGACCCGTATTTTTATGTAGATTTTTCCTTATGATTTATACATGTACAGACATGTATTGAGTTATTTAAATCATAAGAAGAGTATTTACTAGATTTAAGTGTTAATGAAATGCTTTAACACTTAAAAAGCTACATGAAAGCCTAATGTGAGCTATAAGAGTCACAGGCTAAACCGAGTGGATTTGAATCATTCTAACTGAAAATAAGAACTTAAAATGAGAAAATATAGAAAGCTTATGAAGGAAAGTCAGTTTGATTTAGTTCCGAATACAAAGAACGAGAGAAAAAGCTAAAAAGGGTAAAATGGACCTTTTTAGCAAGTTAAGGTGTTTCGGGTGTAATTATCTACCGGGAACGGTTGAAACGTAAAGACGAGAGTGTAAGACATAAGATATGACACTTTCAGAATTTTGAGAAAAAGTGAACTTGGTCAATGGTTAAGGAAAAAGTCAACTATAGTTAGGAAAAGTGGACTTTTACCATAGTTGACTAACCATGGTTAGAAATTAACCTAAATATGGAGAAAAAAATTGGGGAAAAATATTCTTAGTCAGAATACAAGATAATTATCCCTGAAAGTAAGGAAAATTTATTCGGAAGGATTTCGGATTTAATTTAATGGTTAAAAATGCAATGGGCCAAAGTTGGAAATTTTAAAGCCCATTAAGGTATCATAAGGGTGGGCCGAATTTGGGAAGCCCAATGGGCCGAATTGTTGGTCCAATTTGTGGACCCAATATTGAGACAATTGAAGGGCCAATAGGTAGTAAAAATTTCAGCCCAAAATCCCAAAGGAAAAGCCCAAACCGAGAAACCCAATTGAAAGCTCATTTGAATAAGTTAAAAGCCATTAATGAAAGGTAACAAAGTCTAAAATGATAACCATTACCTAAACTTTTTGGAAGTCAATTAAGGTTGCTGGACTTTAGCTTAATGACTAAGTAATGGACTTATAAATACCAGCTAACACATAATCATCTTCATCCTTTCATTTTCGGCAAAGTGAAGAAACCATAACCGAAAAGTTTTCTAAGCTTTCTCTCACTAGAAATCACTAGGAAAAAGGCATATGTGGAACTTGCAATCTTCATGAAAGTTGTTCAAAATTGAGAGGAGAGTGACATATGTTGGAATTGGCTATCAAGGAGCCATAGTGTGCAAACTGTGAGGCTTCAAAGTTTCGGCAAAGTGTGAACACAAATACTAGGTATAATTTCAAGCTTCCAGCTTCATATATGTTAATCTATGAGTTATATGGAGTTGATTGGTATATGTTTTATGGATTGAAACACATGAAAACACTATGAACATGTGATAGTCGAAAGTTGGTATATGAGTTTTGATAAATACCCATGTGATTTTAAGACATGTATAGGTGGATATGCATGTATGTATGATTATGACATAGTTAGTTATAATCAATATGTTCATATGGATGGTGGTATGATATTGGCACATAAGGTGTTTGATAAAATGCCAACATGAACTATAGGGAAGGCTTAAGACATGCCAACCAAGTGTTTGTGAAAATGCCTAAGTGAATTTGGCTAAACAAATGGACATGGACAGTATGCCATGGTGTGACCGATGACATGGGATGCTCTTGGCCATGGCATGTGGCCGAGAGGTCCAATGGGCCAAGCCCAATTATTTTAGGCCCAATGTGATGTAATGGGTCTAGGACAAGCCCAATAAGAGTTGGTGGGCCCTACAAGCCCAATAGGCCCAACGAAAATGAATAGTAAAATGAAAATGGGTTTAAGGCATAGTTAGGCCCATTAAAGTTTATTAAAGCCCATTAAGAGAAATAGACTATATTTAATGTGAAATACAGTAGGAAAGGTATAATTAATTTGATAAATGGTTATATATAGCTCCAGAGAGTATTGGAGAAGCAAATCGGACTGCTGGATTGAGCAGCGTTGAGAAGTGAAATTTCTCGAGTGATTGTAGGTAAGGGACTTTTGTGAGTAGTTAGAGATACCTGCACGTATTTTCAGCTGCTTTTACATTCACTTAAAAACTTTGAGGGTTAGATAAAGTGAATAATAATTATTGTGACCCGATAGCGATAAATTACGATTTTACCTTTAGTTAGGAAAAAAGTCAACTTTTGTGAAAAGTTGTAAAAAGCATGTAAACCACCATTTTGAGTGTTTTACTGCTGTTTAGCAGAAGAATAAATAGATAGGCTAATGATTTTAAGGTTGATGTGAATTAAGCACACTTTACAGTGCTGATTTTGATATTTTGTAAACCATCCCTTTTTTTATGAGCCATTTATCATATTATGTGAGAATAAATCGTGCTGGAGCACAGCTCTCACTAGATTTCATATATTTTCCACATATATTAGTGCAGGATTATGATTCGCATTAGATTTCCATGACATGCATGATAGAGTGCTGGAGTTATTACTCGTACTCAGTTTTATGTGATTTATGCATGAGAGAGTGTTGGGGCGATTAGCTCGTACTCGAATTTTACATGAGATACATGACATAGTACTTGAGCTATTGCTCATACTTGATTTGATGAGTTTTATGCATAGCATGGTACTGGAGCTATTGCTCGTACTTGATTTGAAATATGAACTATGCATTGACCTAGATGCTGGAGTTTTACTCGCACTAGAGTTGAGTTTGTGATGTGAAACAATGTTTGAGCAGAGTGTCGACTGTGAATCATGCTCAAAGGCGTGCACTGTAATGTGATATATAATACATGTTGAAAACCATACTTGATTTCCTTGTGTAGACTGAGCGTCACACTATGAGAGGTTCGCATGTGGATTTAGAGACGTGGTATGATCTTTCATGGTTTGAGGGCAAAACCTATGGCAGGCACCCCGACTGTGATGTAGGGTCCACGGAGTACGTTGTACTGTGCATGTGGCATGGAGTACACTGTACCGTGCGGTGTGGTGGAGTTGATGAGGATATAGTTGGTGGTTGTGATGGACTGACCCCCCTCCCATTGCAGTAGTGATGCCCTGCACACCGAGTACTGTGTTACCTGGGATCACCATTGTCGGATATCATCATAATCCAGGATACTATTGCATATTTGCATTTTCACCACAGAGTCTCACATGATATATCACCTGATTGACTGATTTAATTGCGGATAGACCTGAGGGATGGGTCGGATTCTGATTTTGTGTTGTGAATGATTTAAATGCCATATTTACTGTGATTTAAATATAAATGGCATGATTTATCTAAAGGCATTGTGATATTATAAAGATGTATTGTTTTGCACTACATGCTGACATTTGAGAAAGAAAGCATGATTTCTGTACATGGGATTTAATATGTACAAGTATATATATATAAAGACATGCTTTGAAAATGTGTTAAGGAAATAACGTTTTGAGGCATAGCATTATTTTGAGTAGATAGTGTAGATATCTACTTGCTTGCCTGATTTCCTTACTGAGCACGTTGTATGCTCACCCCCTTTCTTACATCTCTCTACAAAGCATCAACAGTAGAGTGAGAGCTTTTGAGGGATAGTATTCCTGTTGTCCGCTGCTATTTCCTATCAATCGATAGGTATACATGTTTTGTACGGTTATGTATCTAAACATAGAAACAGCACAGTGATGTATACGACATATGTTATGGGGAATGTATTTGTATTAGCTTTTATATGATATCACAAGTATTATAAAAGAAATTACAGTCAATAGATAATGTATTGACTTGTATGTATGAAAGTGGATGATGGATATGGTAAGCGAGGATTCTAACATTGAATCACAACCCAACCATTAAAGAGAGGAAAGGTAAGTTAAAAATGCGAAAAATTTGTAGTGGTTTTGGTTAAGTCAGGATGGGTCTTGACATTAACCTTAAAAGGTTGCTTCAGGGTTTCATCCATAATTTTAATGGCTCCATAAGGGAATACTTGTGTAATGATGAAGGGTCTTAACCACCTAGACTTAAGCTTGCCTGGAATAGCTTCAACCGAGAATTGAAGAGCAGAACTTATTGGCCTGGCTCGAAGTGTCTCTCCTTAATTTTCTTATCATGTCAGCGCTTAGTCTTTTCCTTGTAGAGCTTAGCATTCTCATATGCCTACAACCTGAACTCATCTCATTGATTGAGCTGTAGCAACCTCTTGTCCCCCGCTGCATCTAAATTGAAATTCTAGTTCTTAAGGGCTCAGTAGGCATTGTGCTCAAGCTCCACTAGTAAATGATAGGCCTTAGCATAAACAAGCTAATACGGGGACATTCCTAAAGGTGTTTTGAAGGCTGTCCTATAGGCCCAAAGTGCATAATCTAACCTAATGGACCAGTCCTTCTTATTTGGGTTCACTGTTTTCTCCAATATCCCCTTAATTTCTCTATTGGACAACTCTACTTGGCTTCTCGTCTGTGGGTGATAAGCAGTGGCTACCTTATGTTTGACCCTATATTTCTTTAAAAGCCCATCAAAACTCCGATTGCAAAAGTGGGATCCCCCATCACTAATGATGGCCTTAGGTGTGCCAAATCTTGTAAAAATATTCTTCTTCAAAAACCTTACCACCACCTTAGCATCATTAGTCGGTAAAGTCATTGCTTCAACCCATTTCGACACATAGTCTACAGCCACTAAAATGTAGAGATTGCCATATGAAGGAACAAAAGGTCCCATGAAGTCAATACCTCATACATCAAAGAGTTCTACTTCTAAAATGTTAGTCAGAGGCATCTCATTTCTTTTTGGAAATATTACCTACCCTCTGACATCTATCACATTTCAATAAAAAGTAGTAGGCATCCTTAATGTAAACCCCACGAATTTCCTATGTTTAATTAGATTAATTTTAATGGAAGTGTGGATGTTCGTTGTAGGGCTCGGGAATATAGGAGCAGAGAAAACCGTAAATGACTAGAAATCTGAAGATACAAGAAGTGATTAAGCAAATGCAAGTACGGAAGGATTGGAAAATTTTAAATTATTAGTTGAAAACTGTTTATGTAAAAAAAAACGTGTATTGGGAATTCGTGAGGAGTGATGGAATCCCAATGATATTTCATTTTTGGAATAATAAGAGTTTCATAGAAGGCATGGATATTATGTCCTTGAATAATTTTTCAAGAAAATGTGTATATAATAGATATATATACGTACATGTACGTATAAATATACATGACATTTAAATAGATAGGTAATAATATATATATATATATCATGTAATGTATATTATTTAATATATAAGTATTAGTAAATGATAAATAAAGCATGAGACAAGAATTATAAATGGACACAAAACAAAAAAATATATAATAATAATGAATAATAATACAATTAAGCAAATAAACTAAACAAACAAAAAATATTAAAATATATTAATGCAAAATATATATATTAATATAATATACATATTAATATAATATACATACCACTTGTACGTAATTGGCTTTCTTTGAAAGCCAATTCTGTAACACTCCATTCGAAATGCAGAATTGATAGCAGAGGGGTGGGAAAAAGGAAAACCAAGGAAAGAAAGGAAGAGAAGAGAAGAAGGGTGGCTCGGATGGGGAAAAGAAGAGAAGAAAAGAAAAGGAAGGGAGAAGGAGCGGGCTGGTCGGGAGAAGAAAAGAAAAGAAAGAAAGGAAGAGGAAGGAAGAAGAGAAAAAGAGAACCTTGAAAACAAATCAGGAGTAGGAGAGCTGATCGGGGAAGGGGGAAAGGAAGAAAGAAAGGAGGAAAAGAAAAAAGAGGGAGATCGATTGGAGGAGCAGCAAACCAAGGCTTGAAATTTGATCAGTGAAGCCGTGGAGCAGGAGGGCCAACAAGCTGGAAAATAGAGGCGTGAAGTGGCTCATCGTCGTGATGTTTTAAGCTGGGTGAGGACTATCCTTTCGGGTTGTTTAGAGCCGATACAGAGTGGACCAAGAACAGGAAGAAGTTATAACAGACTGAGACTGAAGGAATCAGACTGAAGCAGGGGAGGCTGAGTGAAAAGAGTAGGACCCGAGGGCTGAAGGGGAAACCGAGAAAACAGAGAGGCAAGCTGGAACCGAGAGGTTGAGGAAGAAGGAAGAAAACAGTGAAGGCAAGCTGGAAACCGAGAGGTTGAGGAAGAAGGGAGAAAACAGTGAAGGCTGGAACCGAGAAGGTTGAGGAGGCCACAAACAGGGAAATGCAGGGTGGTAGCTTGTGCACCGTGGCTGTTTTGGAGGCTGGAAACAGCTTGTGCAGGGGACTCTAGGTGTGAAACCCGAATTTTTCCCACTATGTTCATTATTTGGGACCATAATTTAAATTAAAGGGATTTAAATCATTGGAGAAAAGATACGGAATTTAAATGAGAAAAGATAGTGAGTCCGAGAAGGAAAATCGGTCTAAATTAATCCCGAATGTGTAGAAGGGTAAAATGGTCAAAAGATCCTAATTTCGGTGTAGATTCGATAAGAAAATTTCATTAAAAATATGGATTTAGGAAACCTTGATCAATAAAGGCGAAATTATGAAATTTCGAGTCCAATTGGTCAAGATACGAAGATATTACGAATTTTCGTAATTTTCGCTCGGGACATTATCCCAAAAATATGCGAAAAATACACCGAAATAGTTAAAATAAATTAAATTAATTAATTAATAAAATATAATATAATTTTTTATATATTTTGTACAATTTATTATATTTTATTTGATTAAAATAAAATATAATAATAAAATAATAATAAAGTAAAAAAAAAAGAACGCAGAAATGTCGCGAAATCGCGACTGAAACAGAGGAAATAAGGAGCAGAGGCAGCAAGGGAGCCGAGCTCCCATCTACTCACTGACAGCATCGGCGGCCCAGGCGTGACACTGAGGGAGGCCGGGCGATGCAGCACGCCCCACCGGCGACATGGGAGCTGATGAACGGCGGCAACGGTGGCGAAAGGAAAACGAAACTGAGCCGAGAGGAAGAAATGGCCATCGGCGGCCATCGGCGTCGATTCGGGCGGAACCGAGGCCAAATTCTGAAAGCCCAGACGCTGGCGAGCTAGATCGGGGTAACCACGGCAATCAAAACGGTCGGAAACACCGTGAATGGCGGAAAGAGGAAAACGGCACCGACGGCCCGGAGAGAAGAGCCGAACCGGCCACTTTTCGACGGCCTTAGACAAAACCAACCCCAGATCCGTGCATCGGACGACCCAGCGGAGCTGCTGGCGAAGGAAGCCGGTGGAGAACCAGCCGGCGAGGCCCTGAACCGGCCGAACTGGGGTAAACCCGTGGTCTGAACCGGTCTAAACCGGACCGAACCGGTTCATCCAAGAAAGAGAGGGAAAAATGAGAAAAAGGAAAGAAAAAGAGAAAAAGGAAAAAAGGAAAAATTTTTGAGGATACACCGGACTTTGGGTAAGTCAGTAAGAGGTCAAAAGTGATCGATTTAATTTTTAGGAAATTTATTTAAATTATATTTGATCAAAAATTCACCCAAAATTAAATATATAATTGTGCAGTTCGACGATAAATCACGTACGTGAGCCCGATCGAACTTCGATTTGCGCACTATCACAAAATCTTGGGTAATTAAAGCTCATTTACGACAATCTATGTAATTATCGCGCGTTAAAAGTTTAATTTACGAGTTACGGATTAAATTGCGCATTTAGTGGATTAAATCAAGATTTTTAATTAAATTGTCGTAAATGATATACGGACTATTCAAAGAGTCTAGAAAAAGGCCCAATAAGTACTAATGAGCCCAGTGAGCCCAATAGGCCTCGATGAAAGAATTAATAAGTGGAAACGGGCTTAAAACGGATTAAGGCCCATTAAGGTGTAATTTGGCCCAATAAGAGAGAAATTGGTCCAATTAACTAAATCAACCATAACAAATATGTGGAAAATATTTGTTGAATTAAATACGATTTAAATCGAGGTTTATATTGATAAAACTGAGCAAAAAGAGTAAAATCGATAAAAGTCAACTTTTGGTCAAAGCTTCGATATAATCACATATTTGGATATGCTGAAACGAAATTAAGCCATATGTGATAAGTTGAACTTGTTTTGTAGCAGCTCGATCTATCGACACGTTTTACGAGGTAAATTTGAGCATCGAGAAAAGTGCTCTACATCAGTCGCTAAGAGGTAAGGGATATAATTTAGAGTAGCGTTAGTACTCCTTCATCCTTACTAACTGTTTATGTATGAGAATTGGATGAGATTTTATGAAATGGATTTCCAACGGTATTTAAATCGAAACCAAAACCATTTTTCAAGTTTTCAGCATGTTTTATATATTTGAGATACATTTTACAGCATATATGTTTATAAAAGTGATTTTTCGCTTTTGAAACGAAAGCATAGTATTTTTATGTGAGATTACGAGTTAAAGTCCCGATATGTTTTATGAAACCATGTTTTCATGATTCGGGTTAAAGTCCCGAGACAGCTTTTAAGCTATATTTTCACGGTACGGGTATGAGTCCCAAGAATTAACTTTGATAACTATGCTTTCCATATTTATACGGGCTAGAGTCCCGCAACGATTTATGAAAATTATGTTTTCTATGAGAAACGGGCTAGAATCCCGTAATGATTTATGAAAATCGGGTTAGAGTCCCGTAATGATTTTAATACACGGGTATGAGGCCCGAAATGATTTTGATAAATTGGGTAAGAGGCCCAAAATGATTTTTATGGGGTAAAAAGGCATGACATGAAGAAAGTCAGAGGATCTGGGATCGATCTCGTATGGAGACGATCGAGGATCTACCTAGCCGACGGCCAGAGAACGGGCAGGCTCTGACTTGATATGAGAAACGTGCGTATAGACCACACTTGGTGATGCACATGAGTTTGTGCGTATAGTCCCCATTTAGTGGTGCACGAGAGATAGGGCAGCGTACGACCCTGATCCAATCCTACGGCTCCCCTGTACAATGGCCATATGTACCTATGATGAACGTCCTATGAGACCAGATGTATGATGTCCTTCGGGACTAGTATATGAGACAATTGCCTGACCTTACACGATGAATTGACGGAATGATATATATATGTTTTTGCACATTTCATGCTACCTGTTTTATGATTCTATTGAGCACATATTTTCTATGATGAGATTTTAAAGGTAGCCATGAGTATATTTTACGAAATGTGCATATGACAATACAATTTCATTTCAAAGTGATAAGCATGTTATGATATGCATGATTAAGTTTTGAGATGCTTTTTCCTTATTTACACGACGTGATATGCATACTATGTATGAGTTTTATTAAAAAGATGCATGATGTGTAAACTTATGATTTAAGCATGTTTTTACTGTTTTTATGAAATGTAAGCATCTCTACTCCAGTACATGTTTATGCTGATTTGTAAAACCATGAGTTTTACCATGTTTTGAGTATTTAAACCTATATTAAATGTATCTCTTACTGAGTCTGAAAGACTCACCCCCATCCTCTCCATCTCCCAGATTATCTATAGCGAGTCTCCTGCACATACGAGACTGTGGTCATTGATAAGGTAGTCCGACCTTTCATCGGATTCTTTTGTAACCTTGAGGTACAGTCTTACTTATATTCCAGACATGTGATACATAATAGACACTATTGTATATAATAGTCGGGATGTAATAGTTGTAAATGATTTTATATATACAGAATGTATGTGATGTAATGAGATCCTGGAAAATGAAAAGATTTTAATTTTAGACATGGACAGGAAAACAACATAGTTAATGGATAAAAAGTTTTAATTAGCCCCATTTTCCGCGCTTCCGGGGCGTGACAGTTTTCATGGTATCAGAGAAAATGTTGTGTAGTACTGTCGTGTCTAGTAATAAGAGTGTATTACATCCCAATATGTCTATGCATGTCTGGTAATAAGGTAAGCATACCTGTCAAAGTATGACTCGATTTATGGATTTTGTGCAAATAGTAGATTGCTAATCATGAGTGGTAGACGAGACCGTTCACAGAGACGAGTTGAACCCGCTCCACCATCTCCCCCTCAACCTGAGAGCCCTATTGATAGAATAAGGAGGCTCGAAGAGACAATACATGGTATGAGGGAAAGACTTATAACCTTTATCACTATGTTTACCCAGCAGTTTGGGGTACGTACACCTGGTACGAAGACAGCTACTCTTATGCCTAATCCTTCTCCACCACCAGTTCCTCCAGTAGCCCCATCCCTCAGCCAGCAGTTCCCCAGCATAGGGATGACAGAGAGACTCAGAGGGTGCAAGATTTCTTGAGTATGCATCCTTTAGAGTTTACAGGGCTTAAGGACCCGGTTAAGGCTGAGGAGTGAATCGTTGATATTGAGGCGATATTTCAGTTTTGGGGTGTGCTGATAGGGAGAGAGTGACTATGGCAGGTTAAATGATAAAGGAACAGAATAAGTTTTGGAGGAGATCCACACAGACGACATTAGCCGAGGATCCCTTAAAAATCACATGGGATGCTTCTTTAGTCGCATTTCGAGAGCAATATGTACCGCTTGCAGCTCGGAGGAAGATGCAAGTAGAGTTGTTAGATTTGTAACAGGGAAGTTCTACAGTAGACAAGTATGAGAATAGATTAACAACCCTGATGAGATACGATCCAGAGACAGTTAGAGATCTCGAGCGCCAGACAGAGAGAATTCTGGCAGGATTGAGATCTGGGATCAGAGATTGGTCGTTGTGTCAGAATATCGTAGATTTCAGAGATGCTCTAAGGCGAGCCTAGAAGATAGAGAGGGGCTTGGATATTACGTAAGCAGAGCATGGTTCTAAGAGACAGAGGTTGGAAGGACCTCAGATAAGGGTTGGTAAGCCCAAGACCCCAGTTGGTGCCGCGTGTATGATTAGAGGCCCTGAGATAAGAGTGCCACGGTGTTGGACATGTGGCAATATTCACACTACACCTTGTCGCACAGGTACTTTTACTTGCTACAGATGCGGTGAAGCAAAGCACATAATGAGAGAGTGTCCATTTATGAGATCTCAGGAACCTCGTGAGGCGCCTAGACAGATAAAGAGATCGGCTCATGCTCCATAAAGGAGAGCTACAGCCGCAGACAAGGGCAAGAAGCCTGTCTCCCAGGGTCGAGTGTACGGCCATGACCAGGAGACAGTAGATACATCATTCAATGTTATTCGAGGTACTCTCCTTGTCTATAATCATAAAGCACATGTACTGTGTGACCCAAGTTCCACACACTCGTTTGTGTCACCACAATTTACATGTAAGTTTTTCGAAGTATTCCTAGAGGACTTAATGGGATTACCACCCGAGAGAGAAGTTGGGTTTGCCATTGAATTAATATCAGATACTCAACCCATCTCCAAGCCACCTTACCAAATGAAATTGGTAGAGTTGGAAGAATTAAAGAAGCAGTTGCAAGGATTACTCGATAAGGGGTTTATAAGGCCTAGTGTGTCACCATGCGGTACACCGGTATTATTTGCCAGAAAGAAGGATGGTAGTTTTCGTCTATATATAGACTACAGGCTTTTAAATAAAGCAACAGTTGAGAATAAATATCCCCTGTCAAGGACTGACGACTTATTTGATCAGCTGAGAGGGGTTCAGTGTTTCAAGGATAGATTTGAGATCGGGTTATCATCAGCTAAGGATTAAGGAGGTTGATATACCGAAGATAACATTTCGGACCCGATATGGGCACTACGAGTTCCTAGTTATGCCCTTTTGGATTGACTAATGCTCCAGTTGCATTCATAAGTCTTATGAACGATGTCTTTCGAGAATACTTAGATAGATTGATGATAGTATTCATCGATGACATCTTGATTTATTCTAGATCCCGAGAAGAGCACGAATAACATTTGAGGATTGTGCTCCAAACTCTCCATGAGAAGAAGATATATGGTAAATTTAATAATTGTGCTTTTTGGTTAGAACTGATTGCATTCCTTGGACATGTGGTATCTAAGGACGAGGTGCTAGTGGATCCGTCCAAGGTAAATGCAGCATTGAGATGGGAAAGACCGAGGACAGTCACGAAGGTCAGAAGCTTATTGGGATTAGCATGGTATTATCGACAAATTGTCGAAAGGTTTTCACAGATAACAGTTTCATTAACCAGACTGACTCATAAAGAGGTTCAGTTTATATAGTCTGAGTAGTGTGAGTAGAGCTTTTAAGAGCTCAAACGTCGGTTGACTACGACATTAGTCTTGACCATTCTGAGTGGTCTGGGGATTTGTGGTATACAATGATGCTTGCCACCAAGGTCTCGGCTATGTGCTTATGCAGCATGGTAGAGTGGTAGCTTATGGATCCCGTCAGCTAAAGGATCACGCGTAATCATTCCACTCACGATTTGGAGTTAGCTGCAGTAGTGATTGCACTCAAGATATGACAACATTAATTATATGGAGAAAGATTTCAGATTTTCACTAACCATAAGATCTTAAGTTCTGGTTTAATTAGAAGGAGCTGAATATTAGACAGTGGAGATGGATAGAGCTCCTCAAGATTTATGACTGCGAGATTTTATACCATCCTGGTAAGGCGAACGAGGCAGCTGATTCCCCAAGCAAAAAGGGTATGATGTCCTACATGATGATTAAAGAGTGGGACTTATTAAAACAATTCATCGAACTCAGGATTAGTGTAGATGAGATTGAACATGGATATATGGCTAGCCTACAGATTGAACCAAGTATACTAGACCAGATTAGAGCTGGATAGTGAAACAATCAAAGATTACTAGATATGGTTAGCCAGGCAGATGAGAGATCGCAGTCTGAGTTTACGGTCAGTGATGATGGATTACTGAGGTAACAAGGCCGTATCTTTGTGCCACATGATGACACCTTGAGACAGAGTATTGTGAAGGAGTCCTTTTGTCCTAGATTCACCTTGCTTCCGATTTAGTGGAACAGGAAGCTAAGGGTGTTCAGCTCATCCGTGACAGATCGAGGACCGCACAGAAAAGTTATGCCAATGTGCGCAGACATCCTCTTGAATTTCAGGTTGGGGACTCGGTATTTGTTAAGGTGTCACCAATGAAGGGTATAGTACACTTCAAAAAAAAAAAAGAGGAAGTGCTACGATTTAAGATTATTCCACTAGTAAAGGTTCTCTGGCAACACCACAAGACAGAAGAAGTCACTTGGGAATTAGAGAGCCAAATAAGGGAGAAGTACCCTTACCGGGTTGATGGACCAGCTTGAATTCAGAGGACTGAATTCTTAAAAGGTGGGGAGAAATGTGAAACCCGGATTTTTCCCACTATGTTCATTATTTGGGACCATAATTTAAATTAAAAGGATTTAAATTGTTGGAGGAAAGATACGAAATTTAAATGAGAAAAGATAGTGAGTCCGAGAAGAAAAATCGGTCTAAATTAATCCCGAACGTGTAGAAGGGTAAAATGGTCAAAAAGATCCTAATTTCGGTGTAGATTCGATAAGAAAATTTCATTAAAAATATGGATTTAGGAAACCTTGATCAATAAAGGAGAAATTATGGAATTCCGAGTCCAATTGGTCAAGATACGAAGATATTACGAATTTTTGTAATTTTCGCTCGGGACATTATCCCGAACATATGCGAAAAATACACCGAAATAGTTAAAATAAATTAAATTAATTAATTAATAAAATATAATATAATTTTTTATATATTTTGTACAATTTATTATATTTTATTTGATTAAAATAAATATAACTAAAAAAATAATAATAAAGTAAAAAAAAAAGAACGCAGAAATGTCGCGAAATCGCGACTGAAACAGAGGAAACAAGGAGCAGAGGCAGCAAGGGAGCCGAGCTCCCATCTGCTCATCGACAGGACCGAAATGTGTAGCATCAGAGGACGAGGAAGGATGTGAAGAAGAAACAGGTAAAGATGAAGAAGCGCCTAGCTTTGTTTCCTTTGCAGCCTGATCTTTATGTTCCTTCTCTTTCTGATCTGCTTCGTTAGAATCTATAGGTTCTTCAACTATAGGCTTTTCAGGTTTGGACTTAACTTTTAGATCGACTAGCTCTCTGCAGCTCCTAAGGGTGATGGCTTTAACATGTTCCTTACCCTCCTTTGCCTAACAGGATTAGCTTCGATGTTACTAGGAAGGGTCCTTTGAAGACGCTGACTAAGAGCATTCGCTATTTATCCCATCTAAACCTCTAAATTCTTAATTGAAACAGCTTGATTTTGCAGGATCCTTGTGAACATTTCCTCAAGCGAGGGCTTCTTCTCAGCTTTTGGTAAGTGTTAGGGCTGTGGTGGTGGTGGATGGTGAAATTGAGGTGGATGGGGATGATTAGGTGGATGATGTGGAAATTGAGGTGGTGGATGGTGTGGAAATTACTGATGTGGTGGTATATGAACAGGTGGAGCTTGAAAACCAGAGGGTCCTACAGGTTTGGAATTAGAAGATTGCCCTTAATTTTGGCTCCAGGAAAAATTAGGATGGTTCCTCCACCATGGATTATAGGTGTTTGAAAAGGGGTTGCTCTGTTACTTTTGAGGTGGGACAACGTACTGAACTGATTCTAAGTTAAGCAAACACCTATCTACAGAGTGTGTACCACCACACTGATCACATGAAAGTAAAGGACTTTGTACAGAATAAACATGGTTAGGACTGGTGGAAGGATTATGCTGGGTACTGAGTGACTCTACCTTTTTCCTAAGGTTAGCAATTTAAGAGGTCAAGGTAGACACGTGTCTAACTCATAGATACTCGTCGACTTCTTAGGCGGTTGCCTCTCCGAAGACCATTAGAAGTCTCAAGAGAACTGAAATCGACGGGAAAGCAGAATTAATCTTAGAGATTAGACTTAGCATGGAAAAAGGAGGGGCACGCAGGATTCGAGGGATTAGCTTCTTTTAGAGTTACGGATACAGCGCTGGGAACGTACCTTACTGACAATCTTCTGCTTACTTATTATATCCCCTAGCACCAGAGGGAATGAGCATAGGCTTCTTCTATCCTCACCTTGCTTGAAATGAAGGTCCAAACATTCCCCAACTTTCTCTACTCTCACAGCTTCTTCACAATCCTGCTTACCATCATCCTGTAACAACAAAATGAAAGCTAAATTGATGAAAAAGAAGAAGAAAAAAACATTTCAAATAAGTCATGAAATTTCAGAAGCAGTAGTTTGTCACATCCCAATGTTCCTCAAATTCAGTAATTATTAATACAAGTATATATAAGAAGTCAAGATCCAAAAGTGATTTTTTCTTGGTAACCAAACATTGATAGTTGTTAGCAGTCATCTTGTCAAATAGACAATAAGCTTCCTCATCCGTTTTGTACATTAGAGCTCCACCTGCAACAACTTCAACAATGGTCCTATTTTGGCTTGTAAGTCCATTGTAGAATGTCTGGACTTGCAGCCATAAAGGTGGGCCATGATGAGGGCACTTCCTAAGAAGCTTCTTAAATCGTTCCCAAGCTTCGTAAAGAGATTCATAATCAAATTCGGTAAAGGAAGATATGTCACTACATAGTTTGGCCATTTTAGAGGGAGGAAAAAACTTAGCTAAAAACTGATGGGCTAATTCGTCCCTAGTAGCATGGAAAATAACTTCATGCAAGTTTCAGTTGAAAACCCAGTTTCAATCTCATAAAAAACATATCTCAGTCAAGATCCAACCCCTCCCTTGGGTGATCCAAACTCACACAAAAGTCCACAAAACATGATTCTCAAAAACATCAAGTAATAACATGCGAAACAATATATATATATATATCGGGCAAATAACCAGGACTATGGCCAGATCCTTGTGATCTCACTACTACATGGATCCTATGTACAGGGTCTCACCACTATCGGGAACCACCCCGAGAGGTGGTTCAGTCCATCCCATCAGTCCTACCCAATCACTCCCATCTGAATATGCCACTCGCATCCGGAGATGCCACATAAATATAATATAGCACGGTATAATGTACTGCATGCGATATGCACGGTACAACGTACTCAGTGGACCTATATTTCAGACCTGTATTTTTATGTAGCTTTTTCCTTATGATTTACATATGTACAGACATGTATTAAGTTATTTAAATCATAAGAAGAGTATTTACTAGATTTAAGTGTTAGTGAAATGCTTTAACACTTAAAAGCTACATAAAAGCCGAATGAGAGCTATAAGAGCCATAGGTTAAACCGAGTGGATTTAAATCATTCTGACTAAAAAGAATAACTTAAAATGTGAAAATATACAGAGCTCGTGAAGGAAAGTCAGTTTGATTTAGTCCCGAACACAAAGAACAAGAGTAAACACTAAAAAGGGTAGAACGGACCTTTCTAACGGTTTAAAGTATTTAAGGTATGGAAGGCATATCTACCTACCGGAAACAGCTAAAACGTAAAGACGAAAGTGTAAGACATAAGATATGACACTTTTCAAATTTTTAAAAAAAGTCAACTTGATCAATGATTAAGGAAAAAGTCAACTATAGTTAAGAAAAGTGGACTTTTACCATAGTTGACTAACCATGGTTAAAAATTAACCTATGGAGAAAATTTTTGGGAAAAATATTTTTGGTCAGAATACAAGATAATTATCTGCGGAAGTAAGGAAAATTTATTCGGAAGGATTCCAGATAAAATTTAATGGTTAAAAACGTAATAGGCCAAAGTAAAGATTTTTAAAGCCCATTAAGGTATACTAAATGTTGATCGAATTTCTTAGGTCCCTTAGACAGAATTTTTAGACCGATTGAAAGGCCAAATATTTAGCCAATTAAAGGTTCGAGTTATAGTAAATATTTCAGCCCAAAAACCCATTAGGAAGGCCCAAACCGAGAGGCCTAATTAGAAGGCCCACATGGATTAAATATCTAACCTTTAGTTAAAGCTAACTACGACTCATTAGGTGACTCATAACTGAACGTTAGGAAGTTAATTATAATGGTTGGAAAGTAAGGCTTAATGGCTAAGTAAATGGCTTATAAAATCAGCCACACCATTGTCATCTTCACCAAACCATTCTCGGCTAGAAGAAGAAACCATTGAAATACATTTATCCAAGCTTTCTCTCACTAGAAATCACTAGGATTTAGGCATATTTGGAACTTGCATTCTTAATGAAAGTTGTTCCAAATTGAGAGGAGAGTGACAGATGTTGGAAATGGCTATCAAGAAGCCATAGTGTGCAAACCGTGAGGCTCCAAAGTTTTGGCTTAGTGTGAACACGAATTCTAGGTATAATTTCAAGCTTTTAAATTCATATATGTTAATACATGAATGATTTTAAGTATATTGGTATATGTTTTAAGCATTGAAACATATGAAATCACTATGAACATGGTTAGACCGAGAGTGAGTAGTGATATATTGATGAATGCCCATATGATTTTAAGGCATAAATGGGTTAATGTACATATGTTCATCATTTTGGTATAGTTAGAATTAATCAATTTGATTAATTGATACATGAATTTAGTTGGCAATCAAGGTGTTTGATAAAATTCCTAAATGAACTAAGTGAAGCTTAAGAACATTGCCAACCAAGTGTTTGTGAAAATGCCTAAGTGAATTGGCTAAACAAATGGACATGGATGGCATGCCATGGTGTGACCGACGACATGGGATGCTCTCGGCCATGGCATGTGGCCGAGAGGTCCAATGGGCCAAGCCCAATTGGTTTTAGCCCAATGTGATGTAATGGGTCTCGGATAAGCCTAATAAGAGTTGGTGGGCCCCATAAGCCCAATAAGCTCAACGAAAATAAATAGTAAAACAGAACTAGGCTTAAGGCATAGTTAGGCCTATTAAGGTTTATTAAAGCCATTAAGTGAAACAGACTATATTTAATGTGAAATATAGTAGAAAAAGTGTAATTAACCTGAGATTATTGAAGGAGCGAATTGGATTGCTGATCGAGCAGCGTTGAGAAAGTAAAATTTCTCGAGTGATTACAGGTAGAGGACTTTTGTGAGTATTTAGAGATACATACACGTATTTTCATCTGCTTTTACATTCACTTAAAAACTCTGAGGGTCAGGAAAATTGAATAATAATTATTGTGACCTAATAATGGCAAATTATGATTTTGTCACGACCCAATTCCATTCTCTTTAACCGAAAATCACTGAAAATTTTTTGCGTTTTACTGTTACCTTACCCGGTCGTGAACTAAACTCACCACACACTGTTGGGCTGTGAGTCAATAATAAACACCACATCTCATTCATTCTCAATTAATTAAAACAATGTCATACATGTGCATTTAATCGTGTACTTATACGAATACATGTTTTACTGACATCTACATCCCCCATAAGTACAACTCAAAAGAATACTGTGCTTTTACATTGTTTAGATACAAAAAGAATCACTGTGTATATACCTTTAAGCGATGGAGATGCAGCGGAGTCCAAAATACCACGCCTCAGTCCTCACTGGGCTACTATGCACGCTCTGTAGGGGGAAAATAGAGTGGGATGAGCAACCACACGCTCAGTAAGGCAATAATGCAAGCATGGTAGATAACTACTCTATCTACATGCTGATAGTGTTATGCATAAATCCTTTATGTTAGGAGCATGAGGAATAAAACTATGCCATATGAGTATACATATATATCATGTATCAAAGTCATGTAAAATTGGCATATAAAACAGGGTAAAACATCATATATAAATCATCTCATGCTCGATCTCATTTAAATTCATAAAAAGGGCAATTCATTAAGGAAACCTCCTTTTTAAACCCACGTCATAAAACTCTTTTTCATCACATACAATCACATCACAACAACTTACAATCACAGCCTCATTTTTCATTTCACAAATCAAATCCACGAGGCTCGACCCCTCCTTCGGGTCTACCTTAATCAATCACAATCACACTTAGAGATTTAAAATCATGTGGTAGTAAGTAAATCAAGCAAGGAGACAGGTTACTATATCTCAAGTGACTACGTTGGCCAATCGTCACATATCATCCCAGACCACATGGATTTCGGTGTGCGGGGTATCATGCTGGTACGAAGGTGGGTTAGTTCTCCGCCAGACTTTCTCAAATCAAGTAACCACCACGCGGTACATCGTACTCCATGTGATATACACGGTACATCGTACTCCGCGGACCCATAACATGGTTGGGGGTGCCTGCCATAGGTCTTATCTACCCCATACCAAGTGTAACCTTTATAGTTTCGAAAGCACGTGGGAGTAACCTCAATACCAGGTCCTAGCCCCTCATGGCCTTGCTCGCCCCTGTTGGGTTCCCTGATCCAGGTCCTAACCCCTCACCCTCACCCCACCTAAGAGGTCTGTCAGGCCTGTTGGGTTCCCTAGATGGATTATGTCAGGTCCTAGCCCCTCACCCTCACCCCACCTAAGAGGTCTGTCAGGCCTGTTGGGTTCCCTGAGTTAATCCGTATCTCTCACCACGGCCTCATACATACCACAGTGTGAAAACCAGCGTGAGCTACGCTCTAGCACGAATTCATGCATCAAAACCAATCACTTCGTACGAGCAACGCTCTGGTACGGCATTTATGCATAAAATATGAAGAAAACATGTACGAGCATAGCTCCAGTACAGTTATATGCATAAGAAAAACCACTCAAATCCACGTACGAGCGTAAGCTCCAGTACGGTTTATAAACATCATCACAATTTAAATTCAAAGCGAGAGCTAAGCTCAAGCACGTTTCACACAAGTGAAAACATAGAAATCCAGCGCAAGCGAAGCCCTAGCGCGATTTATGTCATACAAATGTGATAGGCGGCTCATATACAATTTATCAATCCCGACAATTCGGGTTTAGCACTCACAAATGCTTTTCCACAACAACAATACAATACTAGCCGACCTATCTACAAGCTTGCTTAAAACCAAGCAAATTCGTTTTGAAAAGCATCAAAACATTAGATTTATGCAATTATTAGCCTTACTATCCCATTTCATAAAATCCACTTCAAATCCAAAACCACGCATATACTCATCATCATTCACGGATACCATCAACATTTATTTGAGCAATCATGCATTTCATAAAAACACCTGATATTCACCCACAAGTTCAAAGTACGAGCAGCTACCTCTATATACTCACAAAATTCCCTTACCTGGAATCGCGATGCGTGATTCCACTTCCTTAAGCTGCTTACTCGTACGGTTCGGTTCGTCTTCAACGAACTCTTCGGGAGTGCACAAAATCGTATCCCGCATTATATTCGATCCATATATTGCAACCCTTGTGCTTGCTATAGTCAATTTAATCTATAGCCTCTATTAAAGCTTATTTGGCCTCGTTTCATTACTTTATCCATAACTCGAGTCTATGGATCTTCTTAGGCCTATTAACTTATTCAAAATCGATATTAAATCGACGTTAAGCTCATAGTGTTCATATTCCATGAATCCCCTCACTATGACATTTTTCAATCATATACATACCCATTTCCACAATTCCTCCAAACTCACAATGTAATCTCATTTAACCATTTAAAATCATAAATATTACCCCAATAACAACTTTAGCATGCCATAAATCA
Source organism: Firmiana major (assembly GCA_033439115.1). Classification (NCBI taxonomy): domain Eukaryota; kingdom Viridiplantae; phylum Streptophyta; class Magnoliopsida; order Malvales; family Malvaceae; genus Firmiana; species Firmiana major. Next base: position 24,897,957 of record CM065912.1, read on the forward strand.
TAGGCTCATTCAATCCCACATATCCTCACATTATACCCATTTTAGATTTCTAGGTCACACCAATTCCACTACATTCCTAGGTAGTTTATCCATCAATACTCATATAAATCAACTCCAAAATCAATTAAATAGCAAATGCATTTGGATTGGAGTGTTAGAATCTTACCAATATGATTTCTCTTCTTGCTCCAAATGGTAATGCCCTTAACTCCTTCAATTCCAAAGATGGGAAGATGCCCTCTCACTATGTTGTTCTTCTCTTTGATAGGAACAACTTTGCCTCTAATGATCTCTCTCCAAATCTCACTGAAAATGGCTGATTTTAGAGAGGGAAAGTTAGGTTTTTGGGTTGAGATGGGAGGTTAATATGTTTTTTTTTTCCGAGATTTCCAGATTTTCAGCTCTCCTTATATAGAAATGACTTGAGGAGATCAATCTGGTCCAAGAGGAGATCGATCTGGTCCCTTAAAATCCCTCTTTTTCACGGTATTTTTAAGCCTGAGATCGATCTGTCGAAGCAATGAGATCGATCTGTTGAAGCATAAGATCGATCTGTCAAATCATGAGATCGATCTGGTCCTAAACAGAGAGCTAAGGAGATCGATCTGGGTATTTGAGGATCGATCTTTTCACTACAGAATGCTTGGCAGATCGATCTGGCTCCATTGGAGATCGATCTGCTCTATTCTTTCGCCCAAATAAGAGCATTTCTGGCTCTTCCAGATCAATCTCTCATCCTATGAGATCGATCTGGACCTCATGTTTTCCAGATTTCCTGCAGTTTCATTGCTGCAACTCATACCAACACATCCTTAATCTATTGCCATGGCCATTTTCTCATCCATCCACCTTTATAACTTGAAAATGGCATCCATTCATACCTTATGCACATTGAAACTTGTGTGCATTCATTGTATGTTCAAAGGTATGCTACATAAAACCAAATGGAAGCATAACTTCCATTCCATTTTACCACATTACTCATCTTGAGTCTCAATCACAACCATCACTTGCTAGAACTCATTTCTTCGTATTCATACTAAATGAAACTTGTATGTACGTTACAATTTGTATTACATATACATACATTGAATCCATGGACTTACATCAATCATACTTTACATTACAAGTCCATTCATATTATTTGATCCAATTACACACATTACCATTATACATATATGGGGTCTTACATTCTCCCCTCCTTCAAGGAATTTGGTCCTCCAAATTAGAACCATGTCACTCTTCAAACAGTTGGGGGTACTTCTCCCGTATCGAGTTCTCCAATTCCCACGTGGCTTCTTCCACCGTGTGGTGTTGCCAAAGCACTTTCACCAAGGGAATTGTCTTATTCCGCAACACTTTCTCTTTTCTATCCAATATCCGAACCGGCTTCTCAACATACGTCATACTCTCATGGAGTTCCAACGGCTCATATCTTATCACGTGTGCCGGATCCGGGTGATACTTCCGAAGCATCGAGACGTGGAAGACGTTGTGGACGTTTGCCAAGTCCGACGGCAATGCCAATCTATACGCCTTATCTCCCACTCTCTCCAAAATCTCGAAGGGTCCGATATATCTAGGGCTCAGCTTGCCCTTCTTACCAAATCTCATAATACCTTTCGATGGTGATACCCTCAGAAACACCGACTCACCCTCGTCAAACTCCAGTGGTCTTCGTCTCTTGTCAGCATAACTCTTTTGTCGGCTCTGAGCTGTCCGTAATCTCTCACATATCAACTGGACATCCTCAGATGCCTGCTGCACTAAGTCCGGAGCAAAAATCTGTCTGTCACCAACCTCTTCCCATCCAATAGGGGAACGGCATCTACGCCCGTATAATGCCTCATAGGGTGCCATCCCGATACTAGCATGATAGATATTATTATAAGCGAACTCGGCTAACTGTAGGTGGTCATCCCAGGAGCCTCTAAAATCCAGCACACACGCTCTCAACATATCCTCGAGGGTCTGTATAGTCCTCTCTGACTGCCCATCTGTCTGAGGATGAAAAGCGGTGCTAAAACTCAATCGGGTCCCCAGCGCTTCCTGAAAATGTTCCCAGAAATGGGAAGTGAAGCGGGCATCCCTATCAGAAACAACGCTCACTGGTACACCATGTAGCCGTACTATCTCTCGAATATACAGGTTCGCCAACTGACTCAGTGTATCGGTAGCTCTCATAGCCAAGAAATGGGCGGACTTAGTCAACCGGTCCACAATAACCCATATGGCATCATGACCTCTACGGGTCCTCGGCAACCCCATCACAAAATCCATGGTGACATGCTCCCACTTCCATGTCGGTATCGGTAGAGGCTGCAATAATCCTGCAGGCTTCTGATGCTCTACCTTTACTTGCTGACAAACGAGACACTTAGCGACATATTTAGCAATGTCTCTCTTCATTCCAGACCACCAATAAAGCTTCCGAAGGTTTTGATACATCTTGGTACTTCCCGGATGTATCGTATATTTCGATGAGTGAGCCTCTGATAAAATCATTCTCCTGATCTTAGGATCCCTGGGAACGCATACTCTGCCTCTGAACCTCAATAAGCCATCAGCACTCTGCTCAAAATCAATACCCACACCTGTCTGTATCTGCCTCAGCCAATCGATACACCATCGATCGTTCTGCTGGGCTTGCCGAATACGGCCAATCAACTCTGGCTCTAGTCTCAAACTAGCCATGATCTCAAGTCTCTCAGATCCAGGTGGGGTTACATCCAAACTGAGGTTCGCAAAGTGTTCTAACAATTCATGTTCCCGTACCATCATATATGACACCAACCCAAGGTTCTTTCTACTCAAAGCATCGGCAACTACATTTGCCTTACCCGGGTGGTACATGATTTCACAATCATAGTCTTTCAGGAGTTCGAGCCATCTCCTCTGTCTCATATTTAGCTCTTTCTGCGAGAACAGGTATTTAAGGCTCTTATGATCTGTGAACACCTGAAATTTCTCACCATAGAGATAGTGGCGCCATATTTTCAATGCAAATACTACAGCCGCCAACTCCAAATCATGTGTCGGGTAGTTCCTCTCATGATCTTTCAACTGTCTAGATCCATAGGCAACCACCTTCCCATCCTGCATAAGCACACAGCCCAGTCCCTGGTGTGATGCATCCTTATACACCGAGAATCCTCCTGAGCTGGTAGGAATGGTGAGAACTGGAGCAGTCGTCAATCGACGCTTAAGCTCCTCAAAACTCCTCTCACATGCCTCATCCCACACAAACTTAACATCCTTACGCGTGAGGCGTGTCAACGGAGCAGCTAGTCTGGAGAAACCCTCTACAAATCTTCAATAATATCCTGCCAATCCCAGAAAACTCCTGATCTCAGTTACTGTCTTGGGCTGTTCCCACTGCACAACTGCCTCTATCTTGGATGGATCCACTGATACCCCATCCTTTGACACGACATGCCCCAGAAATGAGATCTGTTCCAACCAAAAGTTACACTTGCTGAGTTTGGCATACAATTCTCTCTCCCGGAGGGTCTGCAGAACTATCCTCAAGTGCTCCTCATGATCTTCCCTGGACTTGGAATACACCAAAATATCATCTATGAAAACAATCACAAACTTGTCCAGGTATGGCTTGAATATATCATTCATCAATGCCATAAATGCTGTGGGAGCATTCGTCAATCCGAATGGCATCACCAAAAACTCGTAGTGGCCATAACGGGTACGAAATGCTGTCTTGGGTATATCTCCACTCCTGATCCTCAATTGATGATACCCTGACCACAGATCTATCTTAGAAAATACTTCGGCTCCCTGGAGCTGATCCAATAAATCATCAATCCTTAGAAAGGGGTACTTGTTCTTAATGGTGGCCTTGTTCAACAACCGGTAATCTATACACAGTCGGAGGCTTCCATCCTTCTTCCTTACAAATAGAACCGATGCTCCCCAAGGTGAGACACTCGGTCTAATAAAGCCCTTCTCCAGCAACTCTTGCAGCTGTTTCTTCAGCTCTTCCAATTCTATCGGAGCCATTCTATAGGGTGGTTTCGATATCGGCATTGTACTAGGCACTAACACAATGCAAAATTCCATTTCCCTTTCAGGTGGTAGTCTTGGTAATTCATCCGGAAAGACATCAGGGTAATCCGTAATTACAGGTATGTCCTTCAATTCCGGGTGTGCCTCATCTATATCGACCACATAGGCAATGAACCCTTCACAATATCCTCTTCATCGTTCGTAACATAAACCATCACTCCACATTCAATATTTATCATGAACAATAAATTTATCTCTCAAGCAATATGAATTTAAAATCATACTCTTTTTATTTACAACAAACATGCTAGTTTCATATCATTTCTTTTTATCAAAGTTTACAATAAGATTGTCTAATCCTGAAAACATCAATGTTTTGGTATGACAATCCATCACAACACGATTGGTAGCCAACCAATCCATTCCCAAAATTACATCAAAATCATTCATATTCAATAAAATCAGATTGGCTATCATTTCCTTCCCCTCTATCTTTATCTTACAATCTCTACATACATGCTCAGTCAATTGACTATCATTCATAGGTGTGGAAATCATCAACATTTTATCCAACAATGTTGGTTTCACATATTTCAACAATTTATGTGCAAAGGAAGGTGATATGAAAGAATGCGTGGCACCAGGATCAAATAATATCAATGCTTCTAAATCAAAGATTCGAATGGTACCTTTAATCACATCTGTCGAAGCATCTGCGGTGTCTTGATCCAGTGCATGTACTCTTCCTCTGCTCACACCCGCAGCCTGTTTCCTTTTTTCCTCAGCTGTAGCCCTCCTCCTCGGGGCTGCTGTCTCAACTGGAGCTCCCTCAGGCTCCTTGCCCTTCTGTGGGGTAACCTCAATCATCTCAGTGCAGAACCTCGATATATGTCCTGGCCTCCCACACCTAAAACACGAAACAGGGGGCACCTGACATGGCCTAGTCCCATGGTATCTCCCACATCTCCTACACTGATCCGTGGTAGGTCGTGGTCCTCCAATAGTTATACCCCTCGGCGCTGTCAAGGCTGGGTATACGGGAGGTCTGGCAGCTCTCTCCTGCACCTCCTCGATCTTGGGCCTCTTCTCGAAAAACCTTTGGCCCCCTCTCTTGGCCACTCTTCCAAACCCGGATCTCTTTCGATCTCTGTCCTTCTTAACATTGACTCTCCCAAGCTTGGAGGCATTTCGCTCAAAGTCTTGCTCACACAACTTAGCCTTATGTATAGCCTCCTCATAAGTCACAATGTCGAAGGGAGCTAGCTTAGTCCGGATGGCCAATCTCAATCCATCCATGAACTTCAGAATCTTCCGGGTCTTACTACCCATCGTGTCAGGGTCATATCTCCCTAATGACATAAACTTCGACTCATACTCGTCCACAGTTCGGTTCCCCTGAACCAAGTTCATAAATTCCATCCGCAATTTCCTCTGTGCGGTAGCTGGAATATACTGTCTCCTGAAGGCCTCTAGAAATATCTCCCACGAGATCTCAGAGTGTCTGGCCCTCAATATAACCTCGGTCGACCTCCACCAATGCTCGGCCTCGCCTTTCAACATAAACACGGCAAAGGCTACCTTCTCAGCTGAAGTGCATCGAAAAAACCTATACAGTTTCTCCATCTCATACACCCAATCCTCCGTAATCACTGGGTCCTTCACCCCTCTAAACACTGGGGGTTTCAGCGCTTGAAACTCTCGCAATCTGCTCAAGTCGCAGTCATAACCCACATCACTACCGCTCTGCTGTGGAGCGATAGGAGAAGCTGTATCCTGGGCTGGAGGTGGTGTAATTGTAGCTGTCTCAGCAGCATGAGGTCTCTTCGCCTCTGCAGTTGCCTGTTCAGTAGTAGGCTGTGCTTCGGGACCTCGTCTATCACCGGCACCCAATGCCTGCGTGACTATCTCCACCAGACTCTCAATACTCTGCTCTAACCTAGTGAAGCGAGCCTCAGTATCACCTGCTCTCTCAGCAGGGTTCTATGGAGCCTGCTCAGTCTGTGGCTCCGCACGGCTCTCAGGCCTACCTCTACGGCCTCTAGCACGTGCTCTCGCCCCTCTACCTTTGCGTGTGACTGGCATAGTGCCTAACTTCCTGTATTATAATAATTCATTAAGCTCAATCCATCACAGTATACACAGTTATATCTAAACAAAGCACAGTACTATGGGGATGTACTTTCCTACGTTTTATTAATGACTCACATTAGGCCAACCTGACTCTGATATCAATCTCTGTCACGACCCAATTCCATTCTCTTTAACCGAAAATCACTGAAAATTTTTTACGTTTTACTTTTACCTTACGCGGTCGTGAACTAAACTCACCACACACTGTTGGGCTGTGAGTCAATAATAAACACCACATCTCATTCATTCTCAATTAATTAAAACGATGTCATACATGTGCATTTAATCGTGTACTTATACGAATACATGTTTTACTGACATCTACATCCCCCATAAGTACAACTCAAAAGAATACTGTGCTTTTACATTGTTTAGATACAAAAAGAATCACTGTGTATATACCTTTAAGCGATGGAGATGCAGCGGAGTCCAAAATACCACGCCTCAGTCCTCACTGGGCTACTATGCACGCACTGTAGGGGGGAAAATAGAGTGGGATGAGCAACCACACGCTCAGTAAGGCAATAATGCAAGCATGGTAGATAACTACTCTATCTACATGCTGATAGTGTTATGCATAAATCCTTTATGTTAGGAGCATGAGGAATAAAACTATGCCATATGAGTATACATATATATCATGTATCAAAGTCATGTAAAATTGGCATATAAAACAGGGTAAAACATCATATATAAATCATCTCATGCTCGATCTCATTTAAATTCATAAAAAGGGCAATTCATTAAGGAAACCTCCTTTTTAAACCCACGTCATAAAACTCTTTTTCATCACATACAATCACATCACAACAACTTACAATCACAACCTCATTTTTCATTTCACAAATTAAATCCACGAGGCTCAACCCCTCCTTCGGGTCTACCTTAATCAATCACAATCACACTTAGAGATTTAAAATCATGTGGTGTAAGTAAATCAAGCAAGGAGACAGGTTACTATATCTCAAGTGACTACGTTGGCCAATCGTCACATATCATCCCAGACCACACGGATTTCGGTGTGCGGGGTATCATGCTGGTACGAAGGTGGGTTAGTTCTCCGCCAGACTTTCTCAAATCAAGTACATCGTACTCCGCGGACCCATAACATGGTTGGGGGTGCCTGCCATAGGTCTTATCTACCCCATACCAAGTGTAACCTTTATAGTCTCGAAAGCGCATGGGAGTAACCTCAATACCAGGTCATAGCCCCTCATGGCCTTGCTCGCCCCTGTTGGGTTCCCTGATCCAGGTCCTAGCCCCTCACCCTCACCCCACCTAAGAGGTCTGTCAGGCCTGTTGGGTTCCCTGGATGGATTATGTCAGGTCCTAGCCCCTCACCCTCACCCCACCTAAGAGGTCTGTCAGGCCTATTGGGTTCCCTGAGTTAATCCGTATCTCTCACCACGACCTCATACATACCACAGTGTGAAAACCACCGCGAGCTACGCTCTAGCACGAATTCATGCATCAAAACCAATCACTTCGTACGAGCAACGCTCTGGTACGGCATTTATGCATAAAATATGAAGAAAACATGTACGAGCATAGCTCCAGTACAGTTATATGCATAAGAAAAACCACTCAAATCCACGTACGAGCGTAAGCTCCAGTACGGTTTATAAACATCATCACAATTTAAATTCAAAGCGAGAGCTAAGCTCAAGCACGTTTCACACAAGTGAAAACATAGAAATCCAGCGCGAGCGAAGCTCTAGCGCGATTTATGTCATACAAATGTGATAGGCGGCTCATATACAATTTATCAATCCCGACAATTCGGGTTTAGCACTCACAAATGCTTTTCCACAACAACAATACAATACTAGCCGACCTATCTACAAGCTTGCTTAAAACCAAGCAAATTCGTTTTGAAAAGCATCAAAACATTAGATTTATGCAATTATTAGCCTTACTATCCCATTTCATAAAATCCACTTCAAATCTAAAACCACGCATATACTCATCATCATTCACGGATACCATCAACATTTATTTGAGCAATCATGCATTTCATAAAAACACCCGATATTCACCCACAAGTTCAAAGTACGAGCAGCTACCTCTATATACTCACAAAATTCCCTTACCTGGAATCGCGATGCGTGATTCCACTTCCTTAAGCTGCTTACTCGTACGGTTCGGTTCGTCTTCAACGAACTCTTCGGGAGTGCACAAAATCGTATCCCGCATTGTATTCGATCCATATATTGCAACCCTTGTGCTTGCTATAGTCAATTTAATCTATAGCCTCTATTAAAGCTTATTTGGCCTCGTTTCATTACTTTATCCATAACTCGAGTCTATGGATCTTCTTAGGCCTATTAACTTATTCAAAATCGACATTAAGCTCATAGTGTTCATATTCCATGAATCCCCTCACTATGGCATTTTTCAATCATATACATACCCATTTCCACAATTCCTCCAAACTCACAATGTAATCTCATTTAACCATTTAAAATCATAAATATTACCCCAATAACAACTTTAGCATGCCATAAATCATAGGCTCATTCAATCCCACATATCCTCACATTATACCCATTTTAGATTTCTAGGTCACACCAATTCCACTACATTCCTAGGTAGTTTATCCATCAATACTCATATAAATCAACTCTAAAATCAATTAAATAGCAAATGCATTTGGATTGGAGTGTTAGAATCTTACCAATATGATTTCTCTTCTTGCTCCAAATGGTAATGCCCTTAACTCCTTCAATTCCAAAGATGGGAAGATGCCCTCTCACTATGTTGTTCTTCTCTTTGATAGGAACAACTTTGCCTCTAATGATCTCTCTCCAAATCTCACTGAAAATGGCTGATTTTAGAGAGGGAAAGTTAGGTTTTTGGGTTGAGATGGGAGGTTAATATGTTTTTTTTTCCGAGATTTCTAGATTTTCAGCTCTCCTTATATAGAAATGACTTGAGGAGATCGATCTGGTCCAAGAGGAGATCGATCTGGTCCCTTAAAATCCCTCTTTTTCACAGTATTTTTAAGCCTGAGATCGATCTGTCGAAGCAATGAGATCGATATGTTGAAGCATGAGATCGATCTGTCAAATCATGAGATCGATCTGGTCCTAAACAGAGAGCTAAGGAGATCGATCTGGGTATTTGAGGATCGATCTTTTCACTACAGAATGCTTGGCAGATCGATCTGGCTCCATTGGAGATCGATCTGCTCTATTCTTTCGCCCAAATAAGAGCATTTCTGGCTCTTCCAGATCGATCTCTCATCCTATGAGATCGATCTGGACCTCATGTTTTCCAGATTTCCTGCAGTTTCATTGCTGCAACTCATACCAACACATCCTTAATCTATTGCCATGGCCATTTTCTCATCCATCCACCTTTATAACTTGAAAATGGCATCCATTCATACCTTATGCACATTGAAACTTGTGTGCATTCATTGTATGTTCAAAGGTATGCTACATAAAACCAAATGGAAGCATAACTTCCATTCCATTTTACCACATTACTCATCTTGAGTCTCAATCACAACCATCACTTGCTAGAACTCATTTCTTCGTATTCATACTAAATGAAACTTGTATGTACGTTACAATTTGTATTACATATACATACATTGAATCCATGGACTTACATCAATCATACTTTACATTACAAGTCCATTCATATTATTTGATCCAATTACACACATTACCATTATACATATACGGGGTCTTACAAATTTTGCCCTTAGTTAAGAAAAACGTCAACTTTTGGGAAAAGTTGTAAAAAGCATGGAAACCACCATTTTGAATGTTTTACTGCTGTTTAGCAGAAGAGTAAATAGATGAGCTAATGTTTTAAGGTTGATGTGAATTAAGCACTCTTTATAGTGCTAATTTTGATGTTTTGAAAATCATCCTTTTTTAAAGAGTCATCTATCATATTATGTGAGAATAAATCATGCTAGAGCACAGCTCACACTTGATTTCATATATTTTCCATATATATTAGTGTTGATGTATGATTCGCACTGGATTTCCATGACATGCATGATAGAGTGCTGGAGTTATTACTCGTACTCAGTTTTATATGATTTATGCATGAAAGAGTGCTAGAGCGATTAGCTCATACTCAAATTTTACATGAGATTCATGACAGAGTGCTAGAGCGTTACTCGTACCCAATTCTTCATGATTTATACGTGGCATAGTACTTGAGCTATTCCTCATACTTGATTTGATGAGTTTTGTTCATAGCATGGTATTGGAGCTATTGCTCGTACTTGATTTGAAACATGAACTATGCATGACCAAGTTGCTGGAGGTTTACTCGCACTAGAGTTTGAGTTTTTGATGTGAAACAATGTTTGAGCGGAGTGTCGATTGTGAGTCACACTCAAAGGCGCATACTGTATTTTATGTGATATATAAGACATGTTAAATGGCATGCTTGATTTCCTCATGTAGACTGAGTGTCACACTATGAGATGTTCGCATGTGGATTTAGAGACGTGGTATTGATATTCCATGGTTTGAGGGCTAAGACCTATGACAGGCATCTCGACTATGATGTAGGGTCCACGGAGTACATTGTACCGTGCGAGTGGCATAGGGTACACTGTACCGTATGGTGTTGTTGAGTTGAGGAGGTTATAGCTGATGATTGTGATGGACTAACCCCCTTCCGTTGCAGTAGTGATGCCCTGCACACCAAGATTTATGTTGCTTGGGATCACCATTATAGGATATGGCTATAGTCCAGGATATTATTGCATTTCACCACAAAGTCTCACATGAAATATCACGTGACTGACTGATTTATTTATGATACGGATAGACTTGATGGATGGGTCGAAATCCGATTATTGTGTTGTGAATGATTAAATGCCATATTTACTTTGATTTGAATATCAATGGCATGATTTATCTAAAGGCATTGTGATATTTTAAAGATGCATTATTTTGAACTACATGCCTACATTTGAGAACGAAAACATGATTGTTGTACATGGGATTGAATCTATACAAGTATATATATTTTAAAGACATGCTTTGAAAATGAGTTAAGGAAATGATATTTTAAGGCATAGCATTATTTTGAGTAGATAGTGTAGATGTCTACTTGCTTGCCTGATTTCCTTACTGAGCGCGTTGTTTGCTCACCCCTCTTTCTTTTACATCTCTCTACAAAGTATCAGTAGTAGTGTGAGAGCATTTGAGGGATAGTATTCCTATTGTTCGCTGCTATTTCCTATCGATCGACAGGTATACATATTTTGTACAGTTCTGTGTCTAAACATATAAATAGCACAGTGATGTATACGATATATATTATGGGGAATGTATTTGTATCAGATTTTATATGAGCTCACATGTATTATAAAAGAAATTATAGTCAGTAGATAGTGTATTGACTCATATGTATGAAAATAGATTAATGATATAGTAATCGAGGATGCTGATATCGAATCACAGCCCAATCATTGATAAGGAAAAAGGTAAGTTAAAATGCGAAAAAATTTTAGTGGTTTTTGGTTAAGTCACAGACGATCGTGACAGAATGGTATCAGAGCAGAGGTTGGCCTGGTGTGAGTCGGTGTTAGAAATAGGTAAGTGTACACCCCATAGTATTGTGTTGTGTTTAGATACAACTGTGTATACCATATGGGAAACAGACTAATTCATGATTGTGAATACAAGAAGTTAGCATATATGGTGAATACTCATAGTGGTAGAGGGACGAGAGGTAAGGCTCGAGGCTATAGAGATAGGCCTGAGAGACAAGCTACTACTGAGCCATTACCTACCCATGAGACTCCAGGTACTACTGAGGTACTAGAGTGTGCTGAGGCACGCTTCACGAAGTTAGATCGTAGCCTAGAGACGATAGTTGAGATATTGGTACAGACGATGCTATTTAGGCAGGGACAGGAGGCAGGAACTGCGACAGGAGAGGCAGTTGCCCCTGATACACCTACGCAGACAGCTCATGCACCATAGACTACAGATACTCCTACACCCCCACCAGTTTTGGGTAGTGGTGGATTAGGGTACAGATGTGATCTAGATCGGTTGAGACGGTTCCAGAAGTTTAGACCTCCATCTTTTAGTGGGGTCAAGGACCCTGTTGCCGCTGAGGAGTGGGTTGGAGAGATGGAGAAACTCTATGAATTCTTCAAATGTACAACATCGGAGATGGTCGCATTTTCTGCGTTCCTACTGAAGGGAGCTGCAGAGTATTGGTGGAAGTTCACCAGACCCATATTAAGAGCTCGACATACAAATATTAGTTGGGAGATATTTCGAGATGCCTTTAGGAGGCAGTTTGTTCTCGATACCGCATAGCAAAAACTACAGGCTGAGTTTTTGGGACTGAACCAGGGGAGTTTATCCGTGGATGAGTATGAGACAAGATTCTTATCCCTAGGGAGATATGACCCAGACACCATGTATAGTGAGACCAGGAAGGTCTACAGGTTCATTGATAGACTAAGACCGATTCTGCGGTCCAAATTGGTCCTATTTGATATAGCCACATATGTGGAAGCAGTGCGTAGGGTGCAACTGTGCGAGCAGAATTATGAGAGGAATGCTTTCGAGTTCTAGAAGTCTAGTTAGAGCCGTGATAGAGAGAGGAAGAGATCGACTAGAGATAAAGGTTTCCGCTATCGAGGAGGGAGGAGACTCTTCTGTAAGAGACCACGAATTGAGGTGGCACGAGAGAGACCTACTAGACCTCCTACTTATCCGATCATAGCTCCAATGAAGGGTATTGTCATTGGAGGACAGAGACCTACTAGAGATCAGTGCAGTAGATGCGGTAGATAGCATGGAGGTAGACCTTGTCCTCTGACTCCTATAGTGTGTTTACGATGCGAGAAACCAGGGAATATTGCTAAGGCTTGCTCGGATATGGTTGAGACTGCTCCACTGAAGGGCAGGGAGTTAGAGAGAGCTCCAGTTGATCCTTCTACTTCGAGGAGGAGAGCGACAGCAGAAGACAAGGGGAAACAAGTGATCGGTCGAGGACGCGTACATGCTTTGGACCACGGCACAATTGATGCTTCATCGGATGTGATACGAGGTAACATCCTGATTTATGATATTGAAGCATATGTTTTAATTGATCTTGGTGCCACGCATTCATTTGTATCGTCTTCATTTGCATGTCAATTAGCAAGACGTGTAGAGCGTACACCGTTATGTATGATGATGTTGATAAGTATGCCTATGAATAATAGTTAGCTTGTAGAGTATGTATTTAATGATTGCAAGTTGAGAGTAGGAAATAAGGATATGACAGCCAATCTAATATTACTAAGTATGAGCAACTTTGATGTAATCTTAGGAATGGATTGATTATCTGTAAACCATGTTGTTTTAGATTGTTATGCTAAGACAGTTATGTTTCCTAACCCTACTAGATATGTTGTAAAGTTTAATGAAAAGAAATGAAAGTAGTAGTTATGATTACAATAATGAGATACTTTGCTGACTAAGAAACAAATATGTTGAAGATTTCATTGCGTACATGGTAGATACGAATAAGGCGCATCCGGAGTTGTTAGATATTCCTGTGGTCAGTGAGTACCCAGATGTTTTTTTAGATGAGTTGTCAGGGTTACCACCAAATAGGGAGATGGAGTTCTGTATAGAATTGGTGCCTGGAACGGAGCCTATTTCGAGACCACCTTATCGCATGGCCTTAGTTGAGTTGGAAAAGCTCAAGAAACAGTTGCAGGAGCTATTGGATAGGGGTTTCATTAGACCGAGTGTTTCACCTTGGGGATCACCAGTTTTATTCGTAAAAAGGAAGGATGGGAGCCTCTGATTGTGTATAGGTTATCGATTTTTGAATAAGGCCACCATCAAGAATAGGTACCCCCTTCCACGCATTGATGACTTGTTAGATCAGCTTCGAGGAGCTCAGGTCTTTTCCAAGATTGATCTGAGGTCTACGTATCATTAGCTGAGAGTTTGGAGTGGAGATGTACCCAAGACAGCGTTTCGTACCCGATATGGCCATTATGAGTTCTTGGTTATGCCATTCGGATTGACGAATGCTCCCGCAGCTTTCATGGCTTTGATGAACGATGTATTCAAACCATATTTGGATTAGTTTGTTATCATCTTTATCGATGACATATTGATGTATTCATGTTCCAAGGAGGAGCATAAAGAGCACCTCAAGATTGTATTGCAAACTCTACGAGAGCAGAGGTTATATGCTAAGCTTCGTAAGTGTGACTTTTGGTTGTCACAGATCTCATTTTTGGGACATGTTGTATCGAGGGATGGTGTATCGATTGATCCATCCGAGATAAAGGCTGTAGTTCAGAGGGAACAGTCGAGGACAGTCATCGAGATTAGGAGTTTCCTGGGTTTAGCTGGATATTATCAGAGATTCGTTGAGGGATTTTCGAAGTTAGCTGCTCCGTTGACACGTCTCACTCGAATGAGTGTATGTTCGTATGGAATGATGATTGTGAGAAGAGTTTTCAGGAGCTGAAGTGTCGATTGACCATCGCTCCGATTCTCACTATCCCTACTAGCTCAAGAGGATTTGCAGTGTATACCAATGCTTCACATCAGGGACTGGGCTGTGTATTGATGCAGGATGGAAGGGTAGTTGCTTATGGATCCAGACAGCTAAAGGATCATGAGAAGAACTATCCCACCCATGATTTGGAGTTAGCAGTAGTAGTGTTTACGTTGAAGGTATAGCGCCACTACTTATATGGTGAGAAGTTCTAGATATTTACCGACCACAAAGAGCCTTAAGTATTTATTCTCACAAAAAGAATTGAACATGAGACAGAGAAGATGGCTAGAGCTTCTGAAGGACTATGATTGCGAGATACTTTATCATCCGGGTAAGGCTAATGTTGTAGCTAATGCTTTGAGTAGGAAGAGCCTAGGGATGGTATCGTACATAATGGTTAGGGAACATGAGTTGCTAGAGCAGTTTGCTAGCCTCAGTCTGGGAGTTGTGCCTTCTGACATGGATACAGGCTATGTGATAGCTAGTCTACGCTTAGAGCCGGATCTGTTGGACAGGATCACAGTGGCTTAGTAGACTGATCAATTTTGCATTGATGTGAGTGGCCAAATGTAGATGGGCACAGTGACTGACTTCGAGTTGAGTTTTGATGGACTGCTCAGGTTCAGAGGCAGATTGTGTATTCCCAAGGATCCAGGACTCAGGAGATTGATATTGGCGGAAGCTCATTCGTCGAGGTACACGTTACATCTAGGGAGTAACAAGATGTATCAGAACCTCCGAAAGGTGTACTAGTGGTCGGGTATGAAGAGAGATGTAGCAGATTTTGTGGCGAAATGTCTTGTATGTCAGCAGGTGAAGGTAGATCATCAAAAACCTGTAGGGTTATTGCAGCCTCTACCTATACTGACATGAAAATGGGACCATATTACCATGGATTTCGTGATGGGTTTACCGAGAATCCGCAGGAATCACGATGCTATATGGGTGATGGTCGAGAAACTGATGACATCAGCCCACTTCCTAGCTATGAGAGCTATCGATACTCTGAGTTCATTAGCAGAGTTATACGTACACGAGGTAGTGAGGTTACATGGTGTACCAGTGAGCATAGTCTCTGATAGGGATTCCCGCTTCACTTCCCACTTTTGGGAACATTTTCAGGAAGCCATAGGAACCCAGTTGAGTTTAAGCACCGCTTTCCATCCTCAGACAGATGGTCAGTCAGAGAGGACTATACAGACTCTGGAGGACATGTTGAGAGCATGTGTGCTAGATTTTAGAGGCTCCTGAGATGATCACTTGCCACTAGCCGAGTTCGCCTACAACAATAGCTATCATTCGAGTATCGAGATGGCACCGTATAAGGCTTTATATGGTCGTAGATATCATTCCCCTATTGGATGGGAAGAAGTGGGTGACCGTAAGATTTTCGCTCCTGACTTGGTTACACAAGCATCTGAGGATGTTTGTTTGATTGTAGAGAGATTGAGGACAGCTCAGAGTAGACAGAAGAGCTACGCTGATAAGAGACGAAGGCCACTAGAGTTTGCAGTTGGTGAATCAGTGTTTCTGAAAATTTCTCCTTCCAAGGGCATAGCGAGAATTGGAAAGAGAGGGTAGTTGAATTCTAGCTATATTGGACCCTTTGAGATACTTGATCGAGTGGTAGATAAGGCGTATAGGTTGGTATTGCCACTAGACTTATCAGGTATCCATAACGTCTTCCACATATTGATGCTTTGAAAGTATCACCCAAATTCGGCACATGTGATTAGTTATGAGTCATTGGAGCTCAGAGAGGACATGTCATATGTTGAGAGACCGATTTGGATACTAGATAGGAAGGGTAAGGTCTTGAGATCGAAGACTATCAGATTAGTGAAAGTTCGCTGGTAGCATCATACTTCAGAGGAGGCTACATGGGAGCTGGAGAGTCTGATGCGAGAGAAGCACCCCCATCTATTTGATGACTGACTTGGTTCTAATTTAGAGAACCAAATTTTCTTAGTTAGGGAGGATTGTCAGACCCGTAATTTTATGTAGCTTGTTCCTTATGATTTACATATGTACAAACATGTATTAAGTTATTTAAATCATAAGAAGAGTATTTACTAGATTTAAGTGTTAGTGAAATGCTTTAACACTTAAAAGCTACATAAAAGCCTAATGTGAGCTATAAGAGCCACAGGTTAAACTGAGTGGATTTAAATCATTCTGACTGAAGAGAAGAACTTAAAATGAGAAAATATAGAGAGCTCATTAAGGAAAGTCAGTTTGATTTAGTCCCGAACACAAAGAACAAGAGTAAACGCTAAAAAGGGTAAAACAGACCTTTTTAACGATTTAAGGTATTTAAGGTATGGAAGGCATATCTACCTACCGACAATGGCTAAAACGTAAAGACGAGAGTAAGACATAAGATATGACACTTTTGAAATTTTGAGAAAAAAGTCAACTTAGTCAATGATTAAAGAAAAAAGTCAACTATAGTTAAGAAAAGTGGACTTTTACCATAGTTGACTAACCATGGTTAAAAATTAACCAAGTATGGAGAAAAATTTGGGGAAAAATATTTTTGGTCAGAATACAAGATAATCATCTATGGAAGTAAGGAAAATTTATTCGGAAGGATTCCGGATAAAATTTAATGGTTAAAAATGTAATGGGCCAAAGTAAAGATTTTTAAAGCCTATTAAGGTATACTAAACGTAGATCGAATTTCTTAGGTCCCTTAGATTGAATTTTTAGACCGATTGAAAGGCCAAATATTTAGACAATTAAAGGCCCGAGTATAGTAAATATTTCAGCCCGAAAACCCATTAGGAAGGCCTAAACCAAGAGGCCCAATTGGAAGGCCCACATGGATTAAATATCTAACCTTTAGTTAAAGCTAACTATGACTCATTAGGTGACTCATAGCTGAACCTTAGGAAGTCAATTATAATGGCTGGAAAGTAAGGCTTAATGGCTAAGTAAATGGCTTATAAAATTAGCCACACCATTGTCATCTTCACCATACCATTCTCAGCTAGAAGAAGAAACCATTGAAATACATTTATCCAAGCTTTCTCTCACTAGAAATCACTAGGATTTAGGCATATTTGGAACTTGCATTCTTCATGAAAGTTGTTCCAAATTGAGAGGAGAGTGACATATATTGGAATTGGCTATCAAGAAGCCATAGTGTGCAAACTGTGAGGCTCCAAAGTTTCGACCAAGTGTGAACACGAATTCTAGGTATAATTTCCAGCTTTTAAATTCATATATATTAATGTATTAATGATTTTAAGTATATTGGTTTATGTTTTAAGCATTGAAACATATGAAATCACTATGAACATGGTTAGGCCGAGAGTGAGTAGTGATATATTGATGAATACCCATATGATTTTAAGGCATAAATGGGTTAATGTACATATGTTCATGATTATGGTAAAGTTAGAATTAATCAATTTGATTAATTGATACATGAATTTAGTTGGAAATAGATGTGTTTGATAAAATGCCTAAATGAAGTAAGTGAAGCTTAAGAACATTGCCAACTAAGTGTTTGTGAAAATACCTAAGTGAATTGGCTAAACAAATGGACATGGACGGCATGTCATGGTGTGACCAATGGCATAGGATGCTCTCGGCCATGGCATGTGGCTGAGAGGTCCAATGGGCCAAGCCCAATTGGTTTCAGCCCAATGTGATGTAATGGGTCTCAGATAAGCCCAATAAGAGTTGGTGGCCCCCACAAGACCAATAGGCCCACCGAAAATGAATAGTAAAATGGAAATAGGCTTAAGGCATAATTAGGCCCATTAAGGTTTATTAAAGCTCATTAAGTGAAATAGACTATATTTAATGTGAAATACAGTAGGAAAAGTGTAATTAACTTGATAAATGGTTATATGCAGCTCCAGACATTATTGGAGGAGTGAATTGGACTGTTGGATCGAGCAGCATTGAGAAGTAAAATTTCTCGAGTGATTGCAGGTAAGGGACTTTTGTGAGTAGTTAGAGATACATGAACGTATTTTCGCCAGCTTTTACATTCACTTAAAAACTCTGAGGGTCAGGGAAAGTGAATAATAATTATTGTGACCCGATAATGGTAAATTACAATTTTACCCTTAGTCAGGAAAAAAGTCAACTTTTGGGAAAAGTTGTAAAAAGCATGGAAACCACCATTTTAAGTGTTTTACTGCTGTTTAGCAGAAGAGTAAATAGATGAGCTAATGTTTTAAGGTTGATGTGAATTAAGCACACTTTATAGTGCTGATTTTGATGTTTTGAAAACTATCCCTTTTTAAAGAGCCATTTCTCATATTGTGTGAGAATAAATCGTGCTAGAGCAAAGCTCACACTTGATTTTATATATTTTCCACATATATTAGTGTTAAGTATGATTCGTACTGGATTTCCATGACATGCATGATAGAGTGCTGGAGTTATTACTCGTACTCAGTTTTATATGATTTATGCATGAGAGAGTGCTGAAGCGATTAGCTCGTACTCGAATTTTACATGAGATACATGACAGAGTGCTAGAGCGTTGCTCATACTCGATTCTTCATGATTTATACATGACATAGTACTCGAGCTATTGCTCGTACTTGATTTGATGAGTTTTGTGTATAGCATGGTACTGAAGCTATTGCTTGTACTTGATTTGAAACATGAACTATGCATGACCTAGTTGTTGGAGGTTTACTCGCACTAGAGTTTGAGTTTGTGATGTGGAATAGTGTTTGAGCGGAGTGTCAACTGTGAGTCGCGCTCAAAGGCGCGCACTGTATTTTATGTGATATATAAGACATGTTGAAAATCATGCTTGATTTCCTCGTGTAGACTGAGTGTAACACTATGAGATGATCACATGTGGATTTAGAGACGTGGTATTGATAGGGCTAAGACCTATGGCAGACACCCCGACTATGATGTAGGGTCTACGAAGTACGTTGTACCATGCGAGTGGCATGGGGTACACTGTACCGTGTGGTGTTGTGGAGTTGAGGAGGTTATAGCTGGTGATTGTGATGGACTGACCCCCCTCCCGTTGCAGCAATGATGCCCCACACACCGAGATCTATGTTGTCTAGGATCACCATTATAGGATATGGCCATAGTCTAAGATATTATTGCATTTCACCACAGAGTCTCACATGATATATCACCTGACTGACTGATTTATTTCTGATACGGATAAACCTGAGGGATGGGTAGGAATCCAATTATTTTGTTATGAATGATTAAGTGCCATATTTACTTTGATTTGAATATCAATGGCATGATTTATTTAAAGGCATAATGATATTTTAAAGATGCATTATTTTGCACTACGTGCCTACATTTAAGAACGAAAGCATGATTTTTGTACATAGGATTTAATCTGTACAAGTATATATATTTTAAAGACATGCTTTGAAAATGAGTTAAGGAAATGATATTTTGAGGCATAGCATTATTTTGAGTAGATAGTGTAGATGTCTACTTGCTTGCCTGATTTCCTTACTGAGCGCATTGTTTGCTCACCCCCCTTTCTTTTACATCTCTCTACAGAACATCAGCAGTAGAGTGAGAGCATTTGGGGGATAGTATTCCTGTTGTCCACTGCTATTTCCTATCGATCGACGGGTATACATATTTTGTACGATTCTGTATCTAAACATATAAACAGCACAGTGATGTAAACGATATATATTATGGGGAATGTATTTGTTTCAGATTTT
This sequence comes from Firmiana major, assembly GCA_033439115.1. Classification (NCBI taxonomy): domain Eukaryota; kingdom Viridiplantae; phylum Streptophyta; class Magnoliopsida; order Malvales; family Malvaceae; genus Firmiana; species Firmiana major. The sequence continues at coordinate 24,918,287 of CM065912.1, forward strand.
ATATGAGCTCACATGTATTATAAAAGAAATTACAGTCGGTAGTTAGTGTATTGACTCGTATGTATGAAAATGGATGAATGATATGGTAAGCGAGGATGCTGACATCGAATCACAGCCCAACCATTGATAATGAGAAAGGTAAGTTAAAATGCGAAAAATTTGTAGTGGTTTTTGGTTAAGTCACAGACGGTCGTGACACTATATCTCTTATCCATACTTGTGCCCTGTCTCAAAATGCATGTGCAAGCCTATTTAATTAGTGTGACACATAGTCTACCCAACGCTCCAAGCACGGCTCATCGCATGTCTCATAAAATCAGTGCGAGCGATACTCTAGCACTCTCATAAAATCAAGGAAAATCTCATGCGAGCCAAGCTCCAGCACGCGTTTCATAAAATCTCATAAGATCTAGTGCGAGCCAAGCTCCAGCACTCTGTCAAAATCATGTAAAACTGGTGCGAGCTAGGCTCCAGCATTCTCTCATAAAAATCAAGTGAAAATCTGGTACGAGTTAGACTCCAGCACCCTGTCACGAAAATCATATGAAAATCGGGTGCGAGTTAGACTCCAGCACCATTGCATGTAAAACTCTAGTGCGAGCCCCTGCTCCAACACTAATGCATGCATCACACAAATCACGTGCGAGCTGAGCTCTAGTACATCGCATTTTCATAAAATCACGTAGGCAGCTCTGTTATCTCAAAATAATTTCCAAAAGGAATCACATTGTTAAAAATATGCAATGCTGTACATTTTTATTTAAAAGCTAGCCAGCCTACCCATGCACGTGTCAAAACACCTCAAAAACAAGCAGGAACCTCTTATTCTTGCTCCTCCCAACTTTTTTTAAATTTGAAAATTTTACCCTTCACAGGGGTATTTTAGTCATTTGCCCATCCGGGCACCAAATTCTTATTTTAAATCTAGACCCTTCATACAATTTTAGAAAATGTAAATGAGGTTGTAATTGCGTAAAGTTACCTCTAGCAGTCCGTAAATTTTCCTTACCTGAAATTACGTGCGAGCTTATCCCGTCTCGACCGTACCAAGTCTCTTAGTCCAATTCGCTCCAAACCAAGTCTACGGAGCTGCATATAACCACGTATTGGGTCAGTTCTAATATACTTTTCAGTATTTCACTCTTATTGATCGAAACTAAAGCATTGGTCCCGTTTTACTTTATTGGGCCCGATTGCACCTTAATGGGCCTCGACCCCTTTTTTAGCCCTTTTCCACTTATTAAATCCCTTCTTTTGGTCTACTGGGCTCATTTGGCTTACCAATACTCATCGGGCTTCGTTCCAAACTCATTGGATAGCCCTATACTATTTACGATAATTACTTTAAAATTTTGAATACAATTCATTTTATGCAGAATTAATCCGTAAAATCCGTAAAATAATCTTAACTCTGCATTAAGGACTCAAATTGTCGTAATTAAAGTGTACTTACCTAATGCTTTTCGGGGTACAAAAATTAGAGCTCAATCAGCCCTCGTTCAGGCTCTGTCGTAGAACTGCACAATTAGATTAATCCGAGTTATTTTCCATTAAATATAATATTAAATTAATTTCTAAAATTTACCCGAAGGTCAATCTCGACCATCGGTCAACTTACCCGAATCTCGAGACTTCCCCAACAAAATTTCTTTCCTTTTCTATAACGACCTGTGACCTATAAAAATTTAGGGTAATATTTTTTTTTTGAAAATTCGACTTGCAACTTAATCCTTTATTCACTTAGGCTGTATTCCTGTTCAGTGTTAATCCTCAAAAAATATTCCATTTCATTTATCCTTATACAAGTTTTAGCCCAACACATTACTTTCAATAGATGTCTGTGCATACAAATGGTCTGGTAAAAAGATAAGAATGTATACCTCACGCATGTACAAAAAGGTAGTCTGGGGAAGCTCATATCTGCCAGCCTACGTCGTCTACGCAGCATTTATTAACTGTAGTTCACTGTAAAAATCTGAGAGGTGAAGGGGTGAGCTTTCGGAAAAAAGCCCAGTAAGAAAATACATTTAAGGTAGTCCTGATATGTAAAAGCATACAAGAAATCATTCATGAAACAGACTTTACTTAAGGAAAACTGTTTCTTTTAGAAACTAACATTTAAAAGACATGTAAACCTTCATGTAAAAATGATTTTTTTAAATCAATTACATGCTTAAATACTTCATAAAATTTTCATCATTCATGGATGATTTCATAAAACCATCGTCATTTGTAAACGTTTCATAAAACATAATCATTTTTACACATTTCGTCAAAATCTCATAAAAACATAGTCATTCATTCATCATCATAAACATATTCATAATCATATTCATCATTCATTCATAATTGTGGAGACTAGACTATAACTAAGTCATGCGATATGTATCATTCTCCGTAGAGAGTCATCATACCTATGGCCATGGTAAGGGGGCTATAGACTGGATTAAGGTCGTACAACACTTTTATAAAATATGGGTTATATCTATTTTTCTTACTTTCACTAGCACCTAGCTAGGACACGGGCACCAAAGGCACTCTCTGTGTAGGAAACATAAATACGTGTTGCGCGAGCACGAGATACTACCGAAACATCATCATCATAAACCACCAGTAGCAAGACATCTTCCATACGGTTGAGTCAAGTGCTACAGGGGCCCTATGTACCGGCACCCAAGTGGTGGAGATGGAACACCACGAGAAGTAGCCATGCATGAAGCCTATAGTCTCAAAAATTCTTTTCTCTTTTCATAAATACTTTTGAAAATGTCAAAAGTTCCTTTCAAAGCATAAATATCGGTTTCGAACCACCATAAAACTTCCATGCATTTTTGTACTTCGGAAATTCATTTCATAAACATAGATGTTCTTAGTGAACATTTTGTAAATATTTCATAAATCATTCCATAAGTATGAAATCAATAATAAATCATTTCAAAACATAGCATTGCTTTATAAAAATCTTTTCTTTATTAATGCAATGAATGTTCATTATCACAACTAAATTAAATTATACCCCTTACCTCGATTTATTGAAAATTTCAGTTTGAGTAGTGACGCCTCCAAGTATCTCCCTTAAATCCTTCAACGATTCTCCTAAACCGAAATTTGTATTCTTAGTATCTCATTTATTCGAATTACCTACGATGCGTCAAAATCATAATCTTGATTACCAAGGAAAAATACACTTGAAATCATAAAATACTTATAGTTATCTCTAAAACTTGCATAAATTCCTTACCTCGGTGTCTGTTCGTAATCCTTGATAGCTTCGACTTTACGAGTCGGCGAGCTCGGCCCCCCAAACTTTCACTAAAAATTTTGAATAAATACTTCCGATCACATTTCCCTCGGGTTTTCTCGATTTCCTCAATGCCTCTTATTCTATTTTCCATGTGGTTCTATTTATATATATAAATATAAATCCAAAATAACCACATTTTCTTTTTCTTTTTTTTACTATTCATCTTTTTTTTTACTATTAATCTTTTTTTTTAATTTGCTTTCTCTTTTCCCACACTTTTCTTTCTCCTCCTTCTCTTATTTTCCATGCCGATCACTATTCATCATCTTCCTCTGTGTACCTCGGCCCTTCCCGACCTCGCAACCTTCGGTACTTACCCTCATCATGTCTTCCTCGTCCTCCTCCCTACAACTGGCTCTGTTCCAACCCTCGGCCACAGGCTACTGCTTGACACGCCCAAAAGGTATATATTAGCAAGTGCACGGGTCGTATAAGTAATAATGGGATTTTGAGTCCTGAGTTATCGTCCCTCAGAGAAGTTGACAAGCCTAATTAACTACCGGTTAATCTTACCCTAAGTATATTCTAGCAAATTATGAAATTAAAGTGGGTGATCTACATAGCTAGAATTAAAAATACTGAAAGCTATAAAATAATAAAAGCTATAAAATAAAGAAATTAAAACCGAGCAAAATTACTTACAGTGCTCCACGCAATTAAAATAAAAAATCTACAGAAGAAATTAAAACAGTTAAAACTAATTAACGCAATTAAAATAAAATGCAATTATGAAAATAAAGCAATAAAATTAAATTACAATTAAACTAACCTAAAAATGCATGTAATTATACTAATAAAAATTGCAAATTAAACTAACCTAAAATCTAATAAAAATAGAAACCAAATTAAAAATGCATGAAAAACATTTAATCTAGATTAATTCTAAATGCCACTTATAAAACACTAAACTAAAATAAAATCCTAAAACATTTAATATAAAATTAACTACTAACTAAAAATTAACAGTACAAATTAAATTAACATGCAAAACAATAATGCTACCCTACCATTACTTAATTAAATTACCTAAATGACAACTAAAAAGTATTAATCAATTTAACTAATTAAAGTAAAAACATGAAATAACACATTAATTGAACAAACAAGGCCTTAAACAATTTAAATCAACAAAGAACTCCCTCCAAACATTGTTCATGCTTCATTTTTTCATTTTCATTTCCAGGTATGGCCTCGGTCTGTCCAGGAGTTAACGGGTTGGTTGTCTAGGCGTGTCCTGTCCATGCCTCTCAGTTCAGTGCTTCTGCTCCATGCCTCTCGGGTTCAGCCTGCACGTTTCTACCTACTTCATGCTGAATTATCTGCATCTGCCAAGCGTGACCAACTCCCATTCTCGGTTCCATGTATAACATCTTTACCTGCAACAACACATCACGTTACCACCTGCTTCAAGCTGCGTTTTCTGGCCAGACCTGCTCCTTCTTCAGGTTACGACTTCTGCCCCTGCATTTACTTCCAACTCCAGCAACAAAAGCCCCCCATTCTGCTCCAGCTGCTAGCTAATGCTCCTGCCTTGCTGCTGTTCCAAGCTCCAAGTAAGGTTCTCGGTCTGCTCTGTATTGCCACACCTTCACGCCAGCTCCTGCTTAAGCTGAAACCTGCTGTGTCCATCAACTTCTTGCAACCGAGAGTAACCGAGAGCATGAAAGCACCGAGTTTCTTGTTATCAGCTTCTACAATCATTGAGATAAGCTCTTAAAACAGAGCAGAACAGAGGCAAAAATTACTCCCTGTCCACTGCTGCATCATGCCCAATCAGCCCTTGCTCAGTCCAATCTTACACATCCTCAGCTCCATTCCCTGCACCCATCTGCTGGTTCAAGTTTGCATTACGGTTCTGTGCCAGCTCACACATCCGATCATTCTAGTAGCATGAACAAGGAAAATAGAAAGGAGAAAGATGCCAACCCGAGACTAACAACTAGGAAATAAAGCTATGTAAAAAAAATAAAACTTGAAGAATAAAAGAGCTCATTATAACCAAACCGAGAAGAGCAAATGAAAATGATGCATTGTTTGCTATCAATAGAAAATATCCAAGTAGATGAAGAGCATAAACATGGAATGAAATGGAAGCTAACAGAAACAGGAAAATAAATCTTCAAAATGTAATCTAAAAACTAAACTACTCTAAACTACATTACATTATACTACTCCTACTCCTAAAACTAAATTACATCTACTTCTACTCCTAAAATTACATACTCTTTCAATTGCCATCCTTTCCTATTTATAAACACACTAGGGGTAAAATGGTAATTTCCACATCCTTGATGAGTTGGCATTTTTTTGGCCACTTGTCTTCACACCATTGGCTCCTTGAAAAGATATTTCCATGTCATCGGTCTTCTTGTCCAATTGGAAGTGCTAGGTGGCATGACTCGTGTTGTCCGCGTGGCTCAGTCTCGATTTTAGCCCAATTCTGGTCCATTTTCTACCGAAATATTCAAAATTCATCTGGATTTAATTTATCTGCAAACATGAGAATTTTAATTAAATAAAGGGGATAATTAACAAAATAAATTGGGGATTTAAATAATTAATTAGGAAATTAAGCACAAATAATTCTAAAAATATAGAATTATCACACCCCCAACTTGAGTTTTTGCTTGTCCTCAAGCAAAATAAAATGATTGTAGGAATGACAAGTACAAAACACAATAATTTCCTCAATATCATCCTTAAAGAAAAAGTACAGACTATGAAATCAAAAACTCACAATTACAAGTCCAGCACTTAGAATTATTCAATTATAAGTCCTAACCCAAATTGGACTCCTCGTGAGTGTGTGAAAAATGTCTAAGTCACTTCACAGTATATTATCCAGATCAGATTATGCAACACAGTGAATGCAAAGTCAATGACATGTGATCATTCCCATAAGTTTGCTTTTCACTTCTCTCTCCACTAATGCAGTCACACTTAACTAAAGATCATTAGGACTTCATTAGGCTTGTAATGTAAGGCTAGGGCTAAGGTATGATAAAGTCGATTTAGGTTTAATTACCCCTTAACATGCATTACTTCTAGGATCTTTATGTAAGAGCTCAAATTTATTTCCCCCAAACATATTTATTTCACTCAACTTTTCATTCTGTTTTTTTTTTCTTCTTTTCTTTTGCTTTTTTTTCTTTTTCTTTCAAATTTTTTTATACATACTCCTCTACTATCACTGAATACCCATATAGCTCAAAATATATCCAATGACTTTCCATGCTTTCGGGGTAGGGGATAGGAAAAAAGTATTTAAGCTAAGGAAAATTATAAGCAAGTGTATTTACAGAGAAAAGCTTATTTGGCCCAAATCGGTGACTAGGGGTACAATATGTACAAGGAAGGTTAGAAAGGCTCAAATGATTCAAAGATAGCCTAAATCATCTCCCTAATCAAGTGTGATCTAATATTTCACCTCAAGATTAGATCAAACAAAATCTAGAATATGATGCACAAAATCAACTGAACAAATGCAATCCTATGTCCACATAAGCTTTCTCTAAATAAATATACAGATTCATGACATGACATGTGTATAAGATGAGGCAATCACAATCAGAATCAAGACAAATTCAAGAATTCAACTTCATACTTTTCCTATAATCATACTTCTCATTCAATCAAAGTCACACTAAATCATGGGGTCATATCATCGGAATATGGGAAAACTACATGCTAAGCACTAGATCATCCCAAAATTAAACAATTTAAGCTCACATTAACGAAAAAATTTAAAAAATTCTTTATCATTCCAAAATTAAACAATTTAAGCTTACATTAATGAAAAAATTTTAAAAATTCTTTCTCAGATTTTCGAAAAAAATTTGAAAATTTTTCCAATTTTTCACAAAATTGCTCAAGTGATATCCATTTCACCAAACTTAAAGTGCACAATGTCCTCAGTGTGCAGATAATATAAGAATTTAAGCTCGAGAACAGAGTACTATCCTTTCTGATGATGATGAACAACTGAAGCTTTGATTGAAAGCATAAAACTAGAAAATAAACCTACAAAATAAACAAAGAAAGAAACAACAGAAAAGAAAAAGAAAAACGAACTATATACAAAGTGAAAAGAAAAAAACAGCCACTACAAATGCAGCTGAAGAAAACAACACTCAGCAGCAGGGTGAAGAGTAGGAGGATTACCCAAAATGGTGACAGAATGTTAACAGTTAAATCCTCCTGAGCCCTATCTACTTCCTTCTTTCTCGCAGATATTATATGCTTAAGCCTTATATTCTCCTCAATCTCCATCTTAAAACATTCTTAAGAGTCATCAGGGAGCTTCAAAAGTTTGAAAACATTAAACTTCACTTTCTGATCTAGGACTCTCATAGTTAACTCCCCCTTTTGTACATCAATTACTATTCTACCAAAGCTAGGAAAGGTCTACCTAGTATAATGGGAACTTCCCTGTCTTCCTCCATGTCCAAAACAATAAAATCTGCAAGGAAAATAAACTTGTCCACCTTTACTAAGACATCCTCAATGACCCCCGTCCGATATTTAATTGATTGATCAGCTAACTAGAGGGTCACTGTGGTGGGCTTGGCATCCCCTATTCCTAACTTATGATAGATAGATGATGGCATCAAATTTATACTAGCTCCTAAATCGCACAAGGCTCTACTAAAGAATAAATTTCCAATAGTGCATGGTATGGTAAAACTCTCGAGATCCTTGAGCTTGGGGGTAATCTTCTCTAGATAATGGCACTACATTCCTCAGTTAAGGCCACCGTCTCATAATCTTCCAATCTTCTTTTCCTAGAGAGGATATCCTTCAGAAACTTCACATAAATGGCATTTGCTCTAAAGCATCTGCGAAAGGAATGTTGATGTGGATTTCTTAAAAACCTCAAGAAATTTGGCAAATTATTGATCTGGTTTTTTATTTTGGAACCTCTGAGAAAAAGGTACTGGTGGTCTAACCGGAGAGGATGTAGTGGAAACATGTATAACATCAGAGGACGAGGAATGCTATAAAATAGAAGAAGGTATAGATGAAGAAGTGCCTAGCTTGGATTCTTTTGCATCTTTATCCTGATGTTCCTGCTCTTTCTGAGCTCCTTCGTTAGAACATATGAGTTTTTCAACTATGGGCTCAATAGGATTGGACTTAACTGGTGGCTCTTCTAGCTCTTTGAAGCTCCTAAGGATGATGGATTTGACATATTCTTTACCTTCCCTTTACTTAACAGGGTTAGCTTCAGCGTTACTAGGAAGGGTTACTTAAGGACGTTGGCTAAGAGCATTTGCTATTTGTCCCAGCTGAACCTCCAAGTTCTTAATTGAAGTAGCTTGATTTTGTAGGATAGTCATGAACATTTCCTTAAGCGAGGGCTTCTTCTCAGCTGCTAGTGCATGGTAAGGTCGTGGTGGTGGTTGGTGGAAGTGAGGTGGATGATGCTGAAATTGAGGTAGGGATGGATGATGGTATGGAAATGGAAATTGCGACTGTGGTGGTACATGAACCGGTGGAGCTTGAAAACTAGGGGGTCCTACAAGTCTAGAGCTGGAAGTTTACCCTTGGTTTTGACTTAGGAGAAGTTAGGATGGTTCCTCCACCCTAGGTTGTAGGTGTTTGACAAGGGGTTGTTCTGTTGCTTCTGAAGTGGAGCAACATACTGAACTGATTCTAGGTTAAGTTGACACCTATCCACAGAGTGTGTACCACTACATAGATTGCCTGAAGGGAAAGGACTTTGGACAGAATACACAGAGTTAGGACTAGTGGGAGGATTATGTTGGGTACTGAGCGACTCTACCTTCTTCGTAAGATTAGCGATTTGAGAGGTCAAGGTAGACAGTGTGTCGAGCTCATAAATACACGTCGGCTTCTTTGGCATTTACCTCTCCGAGGACCATAAATAGTTGTTAGCCGCCATCTTGTCTAAAAGCTCATAAGCTTCCTCCTCTGTTTTGCACATCAGGGCTCCACCCGTAGCAGCGTCAACAATGGTCCTATTTTGGCTTGTAAGTCCGTTGTTGAAGGTCTGGACATGGAGCCATAAAGGTAGGCCATAGTGAGGGTACTTCCTAAGAAGCTCCTTATATCTTTCCCATGCTTCATAAAGAGATTCAGAGTCGTACTGGGCAAAGAAAGATATATTACTACGGAGTTGGGCCATTTTAGAGGGAGGGAAAAACTTAGATAGAAATTGATGGGCTAACTCGTCCTATGTAGAAATGGATCCTGGAGGTAGGGAGGTTAACCAATGGCTTGCCCTATCCCTAAGTGAGAAGGGGAATAATCTAAGCCTAAGCGCGTCATCAAATAGTCCATTATGTTTGAAGGTGTTGCATAAGTCAAAGAATTGCCCAAGGTGAGCATATGGGTCATCGTGAGGGAGCCCACCGAACTGCAATGAAGTCTGGATCATCTGGAGGATTGCGGGCTTAATTTCGAAGTTGTTAGCAGGGACAGCTGGTGCCCTAATGTCGGTACAATAACCTCCAATAGTTGGCATAGCATAATCTCCAACGGTCCTACTTTCCCTATTTTCTGCTATCGTGTTTTGCTGCGGAGCTATAAATTTCCTAGAATCCTTTCGAATTTTTCTAAGTGTTTGTTCAATTTCAGGATCTAAAGGAAAGCAATCATAACTTCTGGCTCTACGCATGCAATCATTAAAAAGTCCTTAGAAAATTTTTAAGTTTTTTAATTTTTTAATTTTTTTTAATTAAGAGAAAATTTAACTAACCTAAGCTAAGGCTCTAAATATTTACAACCTAAATATTTACAAGCTAGAATTACACCTAAGCATAATTTCACCGATATTAATTAATGAAAAATTAAAACTTCCCTGGTAACGGTAATAAAAACTTGACACGCCCAAAAGGTACATGTCCGCAAGTGCACGGGTCGTACAAGTAATAATGGGATTTTGAGTCCCGAGTTATTATCCCTCAGAGAAGTTGACTAGCCTAATTAACTACCGGTTAATCTTACCCTAAGTATATTCTAGCAAATTATGAAATTAAGGTGGGTGATCTACATAGCTAGAATTAAAAATACTGAAAGCAACAAAATAATAAAAGCTATAAAATAAAGAAATTAAAACCGAACAAAATTACTTACAGTGCTCCACGCAATTAAAATGAAAAACCTACAAAAGAAATTAAAACAGTTAAAACTAATTAACGTAATTAAAATAAAATGCAATTATGAAAATAAAGCAATAAAATTAAACTATAATTAAACTAACCTAAAAATGCATGTAATTAAACTAATAAAAAATTACAAATTAAACTAACCTAAAATCTAATAAAAATAGAAACCAAATTAAAAATGCATGAAAAACATTTAATCTAGATTAATTCTAAATGCCACTTATAAAACACTAAACTAAAATAAAATCCTAAAACATTTAATATAAAATTAACTACTAACTAAAAATTAACACTACAAATTAAATTAACATGCAAAACAATAAAGCTACCCTACCATTACTTAATTAAATTACCTAAATGGCAACTAACAAGTATTAATCAATTTAATTCATTAAAGTAAAAACATGAAATAACACATTAATTGGCCAAACAAGGGCTTAAACAATTTAAATCAATAAAGAACTCCCTCCAAACACTGTTCATGCTTCATTTTTTCATTTTCATTTCCAGATATGGCCTTGGTCTGTCCAAGCATGAACGGGTTGGTTGTCTAGGCGTGTCCTGTCCATACCTCTCGGTTCAGTGCTTCTGCTTCATGCCTCTCGAGTTCAGCCTGCACGTTTCCACCTGCTTCATGCTGCGTTATCTGCATCTGCCAGGCGTGACTAACTCCCATTCTCGGTTCCGTGTATAACAGCTTTACCTGCAACAACACATCACGTTACCACCTGCTTCAAGCTGCGTTTTCTGGCCAGACCTGCTCCTTCTTCAGGTCATGACTTCTGCCCCTGCATTTGCTTCCAACTCCAGCAACAAAAGCCCTCCATTCTGCTCTAGCTGCTAGCTTATGCTCCTGCCTTACTGCTGTTCCAGGCTCCAGGTAAGGTTCTCGGTCTGCTCTGTATTGCCACTCCTTCACACCAGCTCCTGCTTAAGCTGAAACCTGCTGTGTCCATCAACTTCTTGCAATCGAGAGTAACCGAGAGCTTGAAAGCACCGAGTTTCTTGTTATCAGCTTCTGCAATCACTGAGAGAAGCTCTTAAAACAGAGCAGAACAGAGGCAAAAATTACTCCCTGTCCATTACTGTATCATGCTCGATCAGCCCTTGCTCAGTCCAATCTTACACATCCTCGGCTCCATTCCCTGCACCCATCTGCTGGTTCAAGTTTGCATTACGGTTCTGTGCCAGTTCACACATCTGATCATCCCAGTAGCATGAATAAGGAAAATAGAAAGGAGAAAGATGCCAACCCGAGACTAACAACTAGGAAATAAAGCTATGTAAAAATAAAATAAAACTTGAAGAATAAAAGAGCTCATTATAACCAAACCGAGAAGAGTAAATGAAAATGATGCATTGTCTGCTATCAATAGAAAATATCCAAGTAGATGAAGAGCATAAACATGGAATGAAATGGAAGATAACGGAAAACAGGAAAATAAATCTTCAAAATGTAATCTAAAAACTAAACTACTCTAAACTACATTACATTATACTACTCTTACTCCTAAAACTAAATTACATCTACTTCTACCCCTAAAATTACATACTCTTTCAATTGCCATCCTTTCCTATTTATAAACACACTAGGGGTAAAATGGTAATTTCCACATCTTTGATGAGTTGGCATTTTTTTGGCCACTTGTCTTCACACCATTGGCTCTTTGAAAAGATATTTCCATGTCATCGGTCTTCTTATCCAATTGGATGTGCTAAGTGGCATGACTCGTGTTGTCCGCGTGGCTCAATCTCGATTTTAGCCCAATTCCGATCCATTTTCTACCGAAATATTCAAACCTCATCCGGATTTAATTTATCTGCAAACATGAGAATTTTAATTAAATAAAGGGGATAATTAACAAAATAAATTAAGGATTTAAATAATTAATTAGGAAATTAAGCACAAATAATTCTAAAAATATAGAATTATCACTGCTGCCAAGGTGTCTCCCCTATCCTCCTCTGTTTAGCTTCAGTTTTACTGCTTCAGATTCCTCAAGCAGTTCCCTTCATTCTTCTCAGTTCACATCTCCTTCTTCACCTACACGACGCCACCTTTTCCAGTGTTTCTGCCTACACTTCCATGGCTGCCAGGTTGCCCAGCTTTCGACGCCGAGAGGAGCCCCCTGTTTACACTATATCATCACCTATGTCTACAACTCTAGCTCTCAGCCTCAATAGTTCTCTCGATTTCCCCGCTTCACCCATCTGCCTTCATTCCACACCGTTCTCTATTTCCTGGTCACCATCATTCTCCTACTGTTTCTCCTCGACATCACCATCATTCTCCTACTGTTTCTCTATTTCCCTTCTCGGCTCATCTCTTCATCTTTCTCTTCACTTCACCGTCACCATCATCGTTTCCTCTACTGTCCGTCTGTTGCTTCAGCCTTCCATACAATTCTCTTTGTCTCTGCTCCCTAGTTTCTTTCTCATCTCATCACCTTTCTTAGTAGTTTTTAGGGGAGAGAACCCCTTTATTCTAGCTCACTTAATCCCCCCTGGCTCTCGGTTTCATATCATTGCTTCAACTTTATTTACTGTTTTCTTTACAGCCTCCTGCTTACCTCCTTATTTTATGTTTTAAGAAGCTCTTGCATACTCTCCTATTGTGATTTGCCCACCAAACACTATAAGGTGCTACAAATGCCATCCCAGCTTCAGTGGTTTTTCATTTCTCGATTTTCCTACTACGATTTTTTTTTCTAGGCCATTCTCCCTCTTTCGTTTTCGACCTCTGCCACACACTACCCTATCTTCACTCCAGATACACTTAAGTACAGGTACGATAGTATGCCTCTTGTTGACGTTTTCTTGATTTGCCCATCACCTGCCGAACTGCCTTACTTCATTTCTTTATGTTTTCATTTCCTGATTGTCTTCTTTTTTTTTTCTTCTCCATTTTCTATGCTAGTGAATGTGTCATGTACTCCCTTTATATATATATATATATATATATATATATATATATAATAATAAAAAATATATATATATTCTCCCATGCTTCTTACTCGTTTCGGCGACTAAAATATATCCCTACAACACTTGAATATATACATATTTATATTCCTTACATAAGTTGCTGGAGGGAGCTCTCAGGGTTGGCTTCATTTGGAAGCCAATCCACAGGTGTATACTTATATATATATATATAAATTCATTTAATTAGAAGAATAAATAGAACATAAAACATGAATATATATATATATATATGTACTTAATAAATTTTCCTTGTAGTATTCCAAATGAATTTAGTCTAATATTCTTGTACACTTTAAAATGAATATTTATTTGCTTGAATATGTCAAAAATCCCTCATATCATAATTAGATCATATTAATCATCCACAAAAGAACCTTTTTAATCTCAATTGTCTAATTGTTACTTATTGATAAAATCGAGTACATGAAAATTTACGGTGTTTACATTTTCCCTTTTCTTTCTTTTTCTTTTTCTTTTTTTTCTTTTTCCTTTTTCTTTTTCCTTTTTTTTCTTTTTATTTTTCCCTTTCGGTTACGGTGCCGTTTTACTCTCCTCATCGTCGTCGGGGTTCCCGGTCGTTTCGTCGACCGCTACCGGTACCAAAAGAAGCGCCTCAACCTCAGGATCCCTCCAATAGCCTTGGATCGGACCCAGACGCCGGTGGATCACCGAAATCAGCTCAATTCTCTCTCTATTTTCTCTCCCTTGATTCACCGAAATTCGATGTCGCTTGCGCACGTCGCCAGTACCAGCAGGTTCGTACGGACGTCCTCTCTCTTCTCCGACCCTCGCCTGGCCTCATCGGTCCCCGATGGTGGTCGGTGATTCTCGGGTCTTCCTCGGGTTCGGCTTCTCTGTTTTCTTTCTCAGTTTCCTTTCCTTCACATTTTCAGACTTTAGTTTCTTTTTTTTTAATTATTTTATTATTAGTTTATTCAATTAAAATACATTAAAAACCTAAAATTATCTTCAAAAATCTTATTTTATTCATTTAATCAATAAATGAATTTATCTGTCTTATTTCGTCTTTTCGATAAATTTTTTGAATATTTTTGGGATAATTTTCCGAGGTGAATATTTTAATTAATTTCAATAAATTCATATCTTGATTAATTAGACTATAAATTCAATATTTTCCTCGTTATTGATCAAGATTTCTCAATTCCTTTTTTTTTTGAAATTTTCTTATCGAATTTATATCAGATTTTGGTCTTTGACCATTTTACCCTTCAATATGTTCGGGACCAAATTGAACCTGTAACGACCCGATTTTCCTACTCTTTTCTTAGTTGGGCTATGAGTTGATGATTATTTCCTATAGTAAATTATCATTCTTATGTATTTTATGATAACAAATTGAATATAAAATCTGAGTAATTTTTTTTCGTAATTAAACAGAATAAATGTTTGTTCACATATTTCCCCCAGACTCAAATATAATACTACATTACTGTACTTACAAAATTAGACACCAATTACATGTCTAAACAGGGTATACCTTTGTGCGTAGAAGGGTGTCCCTCTGACGTATGACTGCAGATTAAAATCTACCCACCAACTGATAATTATATTTTTAATAGAATTATTTGTGCTTAATTTTTTAATTAATTATTTAAATCCCCATATTATTTTTTTAATTATCTCATTTATTTAATTAAAATTCTTTAATGTGTAGGTAAATTAAATCCAAATGAAACTCAGTCGTTTCAGTCGAAAATGGGTTGAAAATAGGCTAAAGGAGACTGGACCACTTCCAATTTACAGACCGAGTCACGAGTCATCTGGATACGCATGATGCTAGGTGTCCGTATTTTATTTGCTCCGAAACGATAAGATCGACGGACACCATGCCAACCTTCTGGAAGACACACGTCGGGCCACATCTGTCACGACCCGAATTACCTAAAAATCAGAGTAAATTTTTCGCTTTTTCATTTATTATTTAATTCTTACCTTTCTCTCGTCGTGACCATCCTACAACACAGTTGGGCTATGATTTGGTGTTAGTCACCTCTCACTATTACCAATCCATTTCCATAATTTCATTCAATATCAGAGTTTACTATCTTGTGACTTTAACTGAATACATACATAATGGTATTCATAACACTACATCCCCGACATGATATCCATTTATAGTACTGTGCATTACATATTTAGATACAAAATCATACCAATGTGTATACCTGTCTCTCGATGGGTAGCAGCAAGCAGCGGATATCAATACATGCAAGTTCTCAGCCGCTCAATAACTATTTCAAGTGCTCTGAAAAGATGGGAAAATAAGGGGGTGAGCAAACCACACGCTCAGTAAGGCAATTATGCAAGTAAGTAGATAGCTCCACTATCTACATGCTCATAATGCCATGCCCTTAAATCCATTTCTTTTCATTAAAATCATCAAGCACAAAGTCATGCATATTCAATGCCATAGTTCATCCAAAACTATTTGTGCATATATAAATCATGTAACTCATGCATTCAAAGCATTTTATGTGACATCATTAAATCATATTAAGCATGAATTAGATCAAGATCATGCAGTCTTTTATGCCATGTAAGACAAAACATGGATTTCAAATGAAAGCATGGAAAACTTCACATGCTACTGCATTTAAATCAAAACATTAAAACTGCAGTTAAAACTAACCCTTCCGGGTCCATCTCATAAAACAATTCAATAAAATTCATTATAAAACTCCGGTTATAAAACCACCCTTCTTTCAGGGTCACATATCATAAAATCATATGAAATCATAAATTCATCAAATCGGGAGCCTGACCCCTCCTTCGGGTCTACCCTGGTCTAACAGACCACAAGTTATATCATGTGAGACAATCAGGTAATTAACAGTAACATCGAGGACTATGGCCATATCCTAGTGATCCTTGGCAACACGGTACCTAGTGTGCGGGGTATCACACCTGAAACGGGAGGTAGGTCGTCCTACCCGCCAGAACAGCAGAACACCAGGATTACGAGGGCA
This sequence comes from Firmiana major, assembly GCA_033439115.1. Classification (NCBI taxonomy): domain Eukaryota; kingdom Viridiplantae; phylum Streptophyta; class Magnoliopsida; order Malvales; family Malvaceae; genus Firmiana; species Firmiana major. The sequence goes on from CM065912.1 coordinate 24,934,690, forward strand.
AGGCTTGCTGCCTCGTGGCTAATGCCACTCCACTCCAACAATCCCCACGGTACAGCGTACTCCGCGTGACATACACGGTACAACGTACTCCGTGGACCCAAGCTCAATCAGGGGTGCCTGTAATAGGTCTTATCCACCCATATCATCTCTGTCTCAGAATGCACGTGTGAGCATATCATCTCACTGTGACACACAGTCTACAGGAGGATCCAACACGGCTATATGCATGTAATATAAATCCCTGTGCGAGCGAAGCTCAAGCACGGCTCCATGCATATTCATGATATCAAAAAATCTCGTGCGAGCGAAGCTCTAGCACGGTTTCATAGAAATCAATGAAATCTGAGTACGAGCAGCGCTCCAGTACGACTTAAACTGATTATAATTTCAAGTAAAATCCACGTACGAGCAATGCTCTAGTACGGATATGTATAGAAACTCAGTGAAAATCTCGTATGAGAAAAACTCCAGTACGATATTCAAATGAATTATAAAAATCATATAAGACTCTGTGCGAGCAAGCTCCAGCACAAATGAATGCTCAAGTAAATCAAATCTCGTGCGAGTTACACTCCAGCACGGCTTTATGCATAATTAAATCAAATCTCGTGCGAGATTCACTCCAGCACGGCTTTATGCAATATCAAATCAAAACAGGATGCGAGCTAAGCTCTAGCATCTCTCATGCATGTCAAATCATAAAAACTAGTGCGAGCAATTGCTCCAGCACCATTTTATGCATATCACGTCAAAACAAATCAAAACATGTCAAAACATGTCAAAACAGAGTGCGAGCTAGGCTCCAGCAGCTCTCATTTCACAATAATAAAAATCAGTGAGAGCACCATGCTCTAGCACGTTTCATGCATATGATGTCACACAATTCAGTGCGAGCAACCGCTCCAGCACATTTATGCACATTCACAAACGCAGATATAGTACGAACTACGTGTCAGCACTATCTGTTTCCATATAAACCTGATAGTTGGCCTATTTTTCCAAAGAAATTTCCATTTAAATACAAATAACACTTACGTAGTGTTATCATGTGAAATTCATGCGATTTCTGGCCAATCTATCGATTTGCTTTGCTTAAAACCACGAAAATCCCTTAATCATAAAAATCCTTAAATCATGCATTTCATGCATGTCATGCTTTCACCATCCTTAGGTGAACTTCCCTCAATAGGGGTAAAATAGTCTTTTCACCTATTTCGATCCTTAAAAATTATTTAAACCACTTTTAGGATCATTATACATAATCAAGGCATACATATATATTCAATGTACAGAAAAACTATTAAAATATGCGTAGCTACCTCTAGCTACTCACACAATTCCCTTACCTCATTTATCTGTACAGTCTGACCTTTACATCGATGTCTCGTCACGCAGTCCGATTTGCACCGAATCTAAATCAAATCTCCGGCACTGCGGATAAATGTTCATCAGGTCAAATACAATGCAATTAATTGTATTTCTTAATTTTCTGGGCTTAATTTAAATCATTGGGCCCGTTTACCCATATTGGGCCCGATTGTATCATAATGGGCCTTAATCGGCCTTAAGCCCGTTTACCACACTTTATCGAGGCCTATTGGGCTCATTGGACCCATCAATATTTATTTAGCCTCATTCTAAATTTTCGGATATCTCAATTTAATATTTACGACAATTTATCCAATTTTTCAGAATTTAATTCATTTATGCGGAAATTAAATTCGTAATTCATCAACACGCATAACGATGCAAAATTGTCGTAAATATGGGTTACTTACCCGTGATTCCATGATCGTACACAAATCGAGGCTGTCTAGAGCTCTCGTGGATGCCAATTGTCGAGCTACACAATTAAATATATTTTTGGGTAAACTTTCAGTCGATTATTTATCAAATTAAATATTCCAAAAATTAAATTGGTCAATTTGACCGCTTACCGACTTACCCGAAGCTCGATTGCATCACAGGAATTTTCTCCAATTTTTCCTCTTTTTTTTCCCTTTTTCTTCCTTTTTTCCCTTTCTTTTTGGCTGAACCGGTCCAGTCCGGTTCAACCCGGTTCGGACCGCCGGTTCAGCTCGGTCCGGTTCGGTTCAACTTGACCGGTTCAGTCCGGTTCGGTCGGTTCAGGGAACAATTGGTCGTGCCGGCGCCGTCCGGTCGGTTCCCGATGCGATTTCGGTGCCGTTCGGCGCGCCATGGCATGGGCTCCTTAAATCGGGCCTCGGCTGGGGTCGAATCGCAGCCATCGCCGGTGAATCGTGATTTCTTCCCCGCGGCTTCCTCCCCGTTTTCTGGCATTTTTCGCTGTTCTCGGCGCGCGTGCCGGCTCCCGGTGGTTCCCACGAGGCTCGTCAACCTTCGCCGGCCTTCGCCTGGGGTCTCTGGCCGCCGGTGGTGGCCGTCCGGCCTCTCTTCTTCCTCGGCTACCGTTTCGCGTTTTTGCTTCTGTTTTCATTTTCCAGCTCGCGTTTCGCAAGTTTTCTTTTTTTTTTCAATTATTTTATTTTTTTATTTATTTTTATTTATTTATAATTTATTTTTAATATTATTTTAAACAATAAAATAATATTAAAATACACAAATATCTTTTAAAAATTATATTTTATTCATCTAATCTGTAAATAATTTTCTCAGTCCGATTTTACCTTTCCGGTATATTTTTCGATTATTTTCGGGATTATTTTTTCCGATGCGAAAATCTCGATTTATTCTAATAAATTCATATCTTGATCAATTTAACCCAAAATTTTAATTATTTCTTCATCATTGATCAAGATTTCTCATTCTCATATTTTTAATTAAATTTTCTTGTCCCGATTAATATCGAATTTTGGTCTTTTGACCATTTTACCCTTGCACGTATTCGGGAATACCATTTTAGTCCTTTTGCATTTTTAAATGCACTAAAAAATATCGGGTCTTACAATCTCCCCCACTTAAGAAATTTGGTCCTCCAAATTAGAACCAAGTCAAATGAGTCCATAATTAACTCTGGGTACATCTATCGTATCATATACTGTCAACCTCAAGTGACTTTCTCCGGAGTATAATTCTACCATCATACTTAACTAGGGAGATCATCTTAAACTTCAATACTTTCTCCTTTCGTCTAATGCCCGACTCGATTTCCAATCATACGTTATACTTTCATTGAGCTAACTGTTGGAGCTCATATCCGATCACATATATTGGGTCCGGATATTCTTTCTGAAACATCATAAGATAGGACACATTGTGGATGCCTGTTTATTCAAGTGGTAATACCAACCTACAGGTCTTACCTTCCCCTTTGTCCAATCTCTTATCCGAATATCGTTACGTCCTTATGCTCTTAGGACAAGTAACTATCAACAGTAATGATTCACCCTTGGTGAATTCCAATGGTTTCTGTCTCTTGTCAGCATAGCTTTTTCTATCTGCTCTGAGGTGTTCTTAATATCTCACAAATCCACTGAACATCCTCAGAGGTTTGTCTTACCAATTTGGGAATAATTCTCTATTTGTCACCAACTTTTCTTATCCAAGTCAGGGAACAACTCCCTACTGTCATACAATGCCACATATAATCTCATCCCGATACTCAAGTGACAACTGTCATCACTGGCGAATTTGATTAGTAGCAACTGATCATCCCAGGAGCTCATAAAATCAATTGCACACGCTCTCATCACATCCTCCAGAACCTGTACAGTCCTCTCTGACTGACTATCTGTCTGAGGGTGGAAGCTGTGCTAACACTCAATTAGGGTCCCATAGCTTCCAAAAACATATTCCCAGAAGTGGAAAGTGAAGCGGGAATCCCTATCTGATACCATGCTCACTGGAACGCTACACAATGTTTCACAATATTCCACACACATAAATCCGCCTATACACTTAGAGTATCTAGGGATTTTCATAACCAGAAGGTGGGTAACTAAATCAATCTATCAACTATCACCTAGATAGCCTCGAGATTCATTCGGGTCCTCTGTAACCCATCACGAAATCCATGGTAACTTGTTCCCATTTCTGTGTCAATATAGGTAGAGGCTGCAATAACCCTGCAACTTCTTTTACTCTACCTTACTCTGCTGACATACGAGACACTTTTTCGCAATTCTCTACAATATCTCTTTTCATATCTGACCACCAATACCCTTTTTCAGAGATTCCGATATATTTATTACTTTCTGGATGCACTGTATATCCTGAAGATCGAGCTTCTGACAATAATACTATATCATCAACTATGGTCCTGGGGAGTACTTATACTATCTCTGAACCTCTGTAAGTCATCATCATATACTGTGAACTCTGTCACTATACCCTTCTGAATCTGACCCACACTATCGACACCATGCCGATCATCACGCTAAGCCTGGCAAATCCGGTTCCAACCTCAAGCTAGCTGTCACACAATCACCATCATCATCAGAAGGGATCCACATCACTACTGAGGTTCACAACTGCTCTAGCAGCTCTCGCTCCCTGACCATCATATGTGATACCATCCCGAGGCTCTTTCTGTTCAAGGCATCAGCCATTACATAGCCTTTCCTGGGTGGTACAATGTTCACACTCATAATCCTTAGAAGCTCTAACCCTCATGGTTATCTCATATTCTAATATTTCTTTGAAAACAGATACTCGGGGATTTCACGATCAGTGCATATCCGAAATGTCTCACCGTATAAGTGGTGGCGCCTTACTTTCCGTGTAATCGCTATGGCTGCCAACTCTAAATAATGGGTCAGATAGTTTCTCTCACGTTCCTTGAATTGTCTGGATCCATAAACGACTATCTTCCCATTTTACATCAATACACAGCTCACTCATAATTTTGAGGTATCCTTACACACTGAAACCTCTTGAGCTGTTAGTCATGGTGAGAATACTTACGGTGGCAGTTCATTGCTTTAATATACCAAAACTCACCGAAGCTATTTTCATACTTTTCATACCACTCGTATGAAATCTTTTCCCGAATGAGACGTGTCAACTGAGTAGCCCATTTTAAGAAACTCTCAACACCTCGTCTGTAAGACAGTTTCCAATTGCTACTCATCCTCTTCCCTGGACTTCGAATACATTAAAATATCATCACTAAAGATGATAACCAATCGGTCCAGGTAAGCTTTAAATACCATATCATAGTTGAGTTCCACTCATTATTCAATCACCAATATCCTTGACCTATGTACGCATAAATGTATAAAGTCGTTTCGAAATTGCTTCCGTTGAAGCTACTAACCCGCGTCATTTCCTTTTTCCTTATAGTAACGGCTTTTATAAAATTTTAAATTTTTAAACTTTCATGATTAATCAATTCTATATCTTTTTATCATACCAGTAAAGGTACCCAAATTTAAATACATATCAAGCGACTGTCGATTTTAGTTTATAGATTATGCGTGCGCTTCCAGACGCTGTCAAATCTTCAGGCAGGGAAGTATTTTGAAATACCTTTATTAACCCTCAGATTTGACCACATCGACTGGGTGTAGATATATCTACCCCTTATCTTGGTCGCAATCCATATGCACTACATATTAAAGATATCCTGATTACTTTGCATATCAAGGACATCCTTACCTTGCATACGCCTCTTATTCCAATATATTTCGTATGCAGGATCTATCATATCTCCGAGCTCATCTCCTTTCATATATCACTTATGACTAACTCTTTCCTTACTTGTCAAACTTATAATTCACATTTCAGTGCTGTTTTCACCACTATTTTCAGTTAGTGAAAATCAGCTAACCATCATCCTCATGCCTAAGGGTATAGGCTTCACATTTTTCACTAACTTGTAAGTAATTGAAGGCGGTATAAATAAATGTGTGGCACCAGGATCAATTTAAAATAATTACTTCATTATTCACAACCAGTGTGGTATCTTTCACCACATCATATTAATCATCAATGGTGTCCTGGTCCAAGGCATACACTCACCCTCATCTAACATTTTATTTCCGTGGTAACTACCACACATCTTACACTGTTCACATTGCTACTCTGTTATACTGTTACGTAGCAAGTCGGGGTCCTCAAATCATAATACCCCTCAAAAGTATTGAAATTAGATACACTGGGGTTTATCAATCAACTTACCCCGTGATTTATCGACTCTAATATTTTACCAAACTATCTTTTTTTTATTCTGACATCTCTGTCATTCTTTATTCTCTTTTTGTCTCAATTTCGGCCCTTACTATCTTTCCCAATCTCAGAGGCGTGCAACTCATGATCTTATTTACACAATTGTAGTCTGCGCACTGCCTTGGCATAGGTAGTGATATCAAACGGGCTAATCGGACTCTAATTGACAATCTGAGCCCTTCCATGAACTTTCAGATATCTCGACTCTCACAGGAATATAATCTGAGTTTCATACTCATCGATCAACATGTTCCTCTGGGTCAGAGTAAAGAATATCATCTGTAATTTTCTTTAAACAATATCCGGGATATTCTGTCTCCCGAATACATCACGAATTATTTCTCATGTCCATTTTGGACGTCTAACTCTTCAAATGGGTCGAGCGAACTTCAATTAATGCTCCAACTCACCCTCAAATCTCATACATATCCTGAGCAATTAGCTCGCAAAATATTCTCCACACTCCGCTCCAACCTCGCGAAGCGTATCTCAATACTGTCTGATCTCTCTGTCAGACTCTGTCCGATCTCTCTGTCGGACTCTGTGAGGCATGCTCAATACCAGCCTCCACGTCAATCTCATCTCGAGTCTCATGTGGCGACTCAGTACAACTCTCGAGCCTATCTCTACGGCCTCGAGCTCGTGTACTCGCCTCTCAACCATAGCGGCTAACAGTCAATGAGTCTATTCTTACATTTAAAACCAAATTCTTAGCTGCACTTCCATCTCGATATACACAATTGTATCTAAACAATGCACAGTACATGGGGATGTAAACTTCCTTAACCACTAACACCGACTCATATCAGGCCAACTCAGCTCTGATACCATTAAACCTGTCACGACCCGAATTACCTAAAAATCAGAGTAAATTTTTTGCTTTTTCATTTATTATTTAATTCTTACCTTTCTCTCGTCGTGACCATCCTACAACACAGTTGGGCTATGATTCGGTGTTAGTCACCTCTCACTATTACCAATCCATTTCCATAATTTCATTCAATATCAGAGTTTACTATCTTGTCACTTTAACTGAATACATACATAATGGTATTCATAACACTACATCCCCGACATGATATCCATTTATAGTACTGTGCATTACATATTTAGATACAAAATCATACCAATGTGTATACCTGTCTCTCGATGGGTAGCAGCAAGCAGCGGATATCAATACATGCAAGTTCTCAGCTGCTCAATAACTATTTCAAGTGCTTTGAAAAGATGGGAAAATAAGGGGGTGAGCAAACCACACGCTCAGTAAGGCAATTATGCAAGTAAGTAGATAGCTCCACTATCTACATGCTTATAATGCCATGCCCTTAAATCTATTTCTTTTCATTAAAATCATCAAGCACAAAGTCATGCATATTCAATGCCATAGTTCATCCAAAACTATTTGTGCATATATAAATCATGTAACTCATGCATTCAAAGCATTTTATGTGACATCATTAAATCATATTAAGCATGAATTAGATCTAGATCATGCAATCTTTTATGCCATGTAAGACAAAACATGGATTTCAAATAAAAGCATGGAAAACTTCACATGCTACTGCATTTAAATCAAAACATTAAAACTGCAGTTAAAACTAACCCTTCCGGGTCCATCTCATAAAACAATTCAATAAAATTCATTATAAAACTTCGGTTATAAAACCACCCTTCTTTCAGGGTCACATATCATAAAATCATATGAAATCATAAATTCATCAAATCGGGGGCCTGACCCCTCCTTCGGGTCTACCCTGGTCTAACAGACCACAAGTTATATCATGTGAGACAATCAGGTAATTAACAGTAACATCGAGGACTATGGTCATATCCTAGTGATCCCTGGCAACACGGTACCTAGTGTGCGGGGTATCACACCTGAAACGGGAGGTGGGTCGTCCTACCCACCAGAACAGCATAACACCAGGATTGCGAGGGCAAGGCTTGCTGCCTCGTGGCTAATGCCACTCCACTCCAACAATCCCCACGGTACAGCGTACTCTGCGTGACATACACGGCACAACGTACTCCGTGGACCCAAGCTCAATCAGGGGTGCCTGTAATAGGTCTTATCCACCCATATCATCTCTGTCTCAGAATGCACGTGTGAGCATATCATCTCACTGTGACACACAGTCTACAGGAGGCTCCAACACGGCTATATGCATGTAATATAAATCCCTGTGCGAGCGAAGCTCAAGCACGGCTCCATGCATATTCATGATATCAGAAAATCTCGTGCGAGCGAAGCTCTAGCATGGTTTAATAGAAATCAATGAAATCTGCGTACGAGCAACGCTCCAGTACGACTTAAACTGATTATAATTTCAAGTAAAATCCACGTACGAGCAATGCTCTAGTACGGATATGTATAGAAACTCAGTGAAAATCTCGTACGAGAAAAACTCCAGTACGATATTCAAATGAATTATAAAAATCATATAAAACTCTGTGCGAGCAAGCTTCAGCACAAATGAATGCTCAAGTAAATCAAATCTCGTGCGAGTTACACTCCAGCACGGCTTTATGCATAATTAAATCAAATCTCGTGCGAGATTCACTCCAGCACGGCTTTATGCAATATCAAATCAAAACAGGATGCGAGCTAAGCTCTAGCATCTCTCATGCATGTCAAATCATAAAAACTAGTGCGAGCAATCGCTCCAGCACCATTTTATGCATATCACGTCAAAACAAATCAAAACATGTCAAAACATGTCAAAACAAAGTGCGAGCTAGGCTCCAGCAGCTCTCATTTCACAATAATAAAAATCAGTGCGAGCACCATGCTCTAGCACGTTTCATGCATATGATGTCACACAATTCAGTGCGAGCAACCGCTCCAGCACATTTATGCACATTCACAAACGCAGATATAGTGCGAACTACGTGTCAGCACTATCTGTTTCCATATAAACCTGATAGTTGGCCTATTTTTCCAAAGAAATTTCCATTTAAATACAAATAACACTTACGTAGTGTTATCATGTGAAATTCATGCGATTTCTGGCCAATCTATCGATTTGCTTTGCTTAAAACCACGAAAATCCCTTAATCATAAAAATCCTTAAATCATGCATTTCATGCATGTCATGCTTTCACCATCCTTAGGTGAACTTCCCTCAATAGGGGTAAAATAGTCTTTTCACCTATTTCGATCCTTAAAAATTATTTAAACCACTTTTAGGATCATTATACATAATCAAGGCATACATATATATTCAATGTACAGAAAAACTATTAAAATATGCGTAGCTACCTCTAGCTACTCACACAATTCCCTTACCTCATTTATCTGTACAGTCTGACCTTTACATCGATGTCTCGTCACGCAGTCCGATTTGCACCGAATCTAAATCAAATCTCCGGCACTGCGGATAAATGTTCATCAGGTCAAATACAATGCAATTAATTGTATTTCTTAATTTTTTGGGCTTAATTTAAATCATTGGGCCCGTTTACCCATATTGGGCCCGATTGTACCATAATGGGCCTTAATCGGCCTTAAGCCCGTTTACCACACTTTATCGAGGCCTATTGGGCTCATTGGACCCATCAATATTTATTTAGCCTCATTCTAAATTTTCGGATATCTCAATTTAATATTTACGACAATTTATCCAATTTTTCAGAATTTAATTTATTTATGCGAAAATTAAATTCGTAATTCATCAACACGCATAACGATGCAAAATTGTCGTAAATATGGGTTACTTACCCGTGATTCCATGATCATACACAAATTGAGGCTGTCTAGAGCTCTCGTGGATGCCAATTGTCGAGCTACACAATTAAATATATTTTCGGGTAAACTTTCAGTCGATTATTTATCAAATTAAATATTCCAAAAATTAAATCGGTCAATTTGACCGTTTACCGACTTACCCGAAGCTCGATTGCATCACAGGAATTTTCTTCAATTTTTCCTCTTTTTCTTTTTCCCTTTTTCTTCTTTTTTTCCCTTTCTTTTTGGCTGAACCGGTCCGATCCGGTTCAACCCGGTTCGGACCGCCGGTTCAGCTCGGTCCGGTTCGGTTCAACTTGGTCGGTTCAATCCTGTTCGGTCGGTTCAGGGAACAATTGGTCGTGCCGGCGCCGTCCGGGCGGTTCCCGGTGCGATTTCGGTGCCGTTCGGCGCGCCATGGCATGGGCTCCCTAAATCGGGCCTCGGCTGGGGTCGAATCGCAGCCATCGCCGGCGAATCGTGATTTCTTCCCCTCGGCTTCCTCCCCGTTTTTCGATATTTTTTGCCGTTCTCGGTGCACGTGCCGGCTGCCGGTGGTTCCCACAAGGCTCGTCAACCTTCGCCGGCCTTCGCCTGGGGTCTCTGGCCGCCGATGGTGGCTGTCCGGCCTCTCTGCTTCCTCGGCTACCGTTCGCGTTTTTGCTTCTGTTTTCGTTTTCCAGCTCGCGTTTCGCGAGTTTTCTCTTTTTTTTTTCAATTATTTTATTTTTTTAATTTATTTTTATTTATTTATAATTTATTTTTAATATTATTTTAAACAATAAAATAATATTAAAATATAAAAATATCTTTTAAAAATTATATTTTATTCATCTAATCTGTAAATAATTTTCTCAGTCCGATTTTACCTTTTCGGTATATTTTTCGATTATTTTCAGGATTATTTTTTTCGATGTGAAAATCTCGATTTATTCCAATAAATTCATATCTTGATCAATTTAACCCAAAATTTTAATTATTTCTTCATCATTGATCAAGATTTCTCATTCTCATATTTTTAATTAAATTTTCTTGTCCCGATTAATATTGAATTTTGGTCTTTTGACCATTTTGCCCTTGCACGTATTAGGGAATACCATTTTAGTCCTTTTGCATTTTTAAATGCACTCAAAAATATCGGGTCATACAACATCGCACAACCAATTGGACAAAAAGACGAGTGACATGGAAATATCTACTCTCTAGGAAATCAAATGAAGACAAGTGACCAAACAATTCCAACTCATCTAGGATGGAAAAATTACCATTTTACCCCTAAGTGTGTGTATAAATAGAACATGATAGCAATTGAAAAAAATTAAGTAGTCTAGGGTAGGAGTAGTGTAGAGTAATTTAGGAGTAGTTTTAGTTTTTAAAGTTCCTTTTATTTTTCCTTTTTAGCTTCTTGACTAGTTTTGTAGCCACCATTGTTCTTAGTTCAATCTTTACTGTTACATAAACTTTCTTTATTCTGTTAATGAAAAGTTTCATTTTTTTTCTAGTTCTTTTGTAGTCACGTTAACTGCTTCCATTGATATGTTTATTTTTACAAGTTTTTAGTTTACAAAAGTTGGATTTCTTTTTCTTCTTCACTATTTCACTTTATCATTTCACCGATTGTTTTTCTTTCATGGTTTCTGTTGCAATGAGGTGTGAGGGGTTTGTGACAGAAGCTATAATGCTCAACCTATTACAACTGTTCCATTTGCATTTTCTTTAGAAGAAAAGAAAAAAATTATTTTACACTAGTTAAGCGTTCATTTCTGAGCTTTTGGTTCAGCCTTTTTATTCGGTTTCTTCTTGCTCAGCTAGTGTGGCTGTTTGATTCCGAGGAGTTGATGTGTGGTAGTGTAGGCTGGTGAGGAAGATGCCTCACGGTGTGGTGTGGTAACAGCCTCGGGTGAGGAGGCTGGGCTACTGAGCTCGACAGCAACAATAGCTCGAAAATCATAGCTCTGCTCTCCTCTGTTTTACAACCTCTTCCACTATTCATGCAATTTCTGTCCTTAGTTCTTGGTTTAGACATTTTGCATTATTTAGTTCTGTCACGACCCAAACTACCCAAAAATCAGAGTTAATTTTTCGCATTTTATTATTTTCTTACTTAAATTCTTACTTAAATTCTTACCTGTCCTCGAATTGTGACCAACACTCCACTAATAATTGGGCTGTGCGTCAATGCCAGTCCCACCATTCAATTACCATCTAACTTATTTCTTCTCCAGTCATTTATAATTGTTTACATTATTTATACATCCCCTAAAGTTACTTACAAACATGTTACTGTGCTATGCTTATGTAGATACAATATGTACAAGTGTATATACCTTATGTTGATGGGCAGCAGCGGATATCCAGAATGTAGTACTGAGTCGCCTCAACTTCAACTGGAGATTATCTGTGGGAGAAAATGAAAGGGGTGAGCACATCAAGCTCAGTAAAGCAGTCCTACGAACAAGTAGGTAACCATACTACCTACATGAACGTGGTGCCATGCATAAACCACCCTTTCTCCACACATTTTAAAACAAATGACATGAGCTTATGATGTTATGTAAATCGAGTTTGCACGAAAAATTCAACATGCAATTATTTTAAATCATTTCTTTCTCTTTAAAATTTTCACAATAAAGTCAGGACTCGACCCCTCCTTCGGGTGACCCTGACTCACACGAAACCATAAAAATCAATTTACATTCACACATGGGTTTAAAAAGCATGAAAATACCATCATGTAAATTTAATTTAAAACCGAGTTTAAATCATAGTCAAAATCATCAACATGCGAGACTAGGCAATGTCTGTATATCGGCAAATAACCAGGACTATGGCCATATGTGTGTCCTCGGGAGTTCCTCAGCTACACGGATCCTAGTGTGCAGGTTCTCACCATGATCGGGAACCGCCCAGGAGGTGGGTCAATCCATCCCGTCAGTCTTATCCGATCCTAAGCATCCGAAGATGCTGCATCCGGAGATGCCGTATCCGAAGATACCACACGGTACATCGTACTCCATGCTACTTGCACGGTACATCGTACTCCGTGAACCCATATAATATCTCTATACTCATGCCATGTCTCAAAACGCACGTGCGGGCCTATTTAATCGGTGACACACAGTCTACCCGATGCTCCAAGCACGGCTCATCGCATGTTCTCATAAAATCAGTGCGAGCGATGCTCAACACTCTTATCAAATCAAGTAAAATCGGTAGAGCCCGCTTTACATCTCTACAAGGCCGCCAACCTCATCCCTCACTCTCACCCTACTTAAGAGGTCTTTTGAGCCTGTTGGGCCTTTTGGCTGACTCCAAGGGCAGACAGCGCTACTCCACAAATCCGATAAAACTAGTGTGAGCTAAGCTCAACACTTTGTATATAAATCACATGAAAATCTTATAAAATCTGGTGCGAGTTAGACTCGAGCACCGTGTCACGAAAAAGCATATGAAATCTGGTGCGAGTTATACTCTAGCACCTATGCATGTAAAACTCTAGTACGAGCTCTCGCTCCAGCACCAATGCATGCATCACACAAATCAAATATCGTGCGAGCTGAGCTCTAGCACGTCACATGTAAATAAAAACACGTAGGCGGCTCGGTTATCTCAAAATAGTTTTCACAGAAATTACATCGTTTAAGGTATGCAATGCTATGCATTTTTCTTTAAAAGTGAGTCAGCCTACTCATGCATGTGTTAAAATACCTCCAGAACGAGCAAGAACCTCTTGTCCTTGCTCCTCCCAATTTTTCCTAAAGTTGGAAACATTTACCCTTAACAAGGGTATTTTAGTAATTTACCCATTCGAGGCACTAAAATTATTATTCGACCTCAGACCCTTCAAATAAATTTTAAAGACTGCAAATGAACTTAAAATTGCGTAAAGTTACCTCTAGCAGTCCGTAGAATTCCCCTACCTTATTTTCCTGTCGAGTCTGACCTTTTCTTTTTCACTGTTGTCACGTCGCGCAGTCCGTTATGCTCCCAATCAAATGCCCGGAACTGCGTATCAATATTCCTCAGGTCAGATATTATACAATTTAATTGTATTTCCTATTTTCTGGGCTTAATTTAAATCATTGGGCCCATTTACCCCTATTGGGCCCGATTGCACCTTAATGGGCCTTAATCGGCCTTAAACCCGTTTTCCACTTAATTTTCACTTTATCGAGGCCTATTGGGCTCATTGGGCCCACTAATAATTTATTGGGCCTCGTTCTAATTCTTGAATAACTAAATCGATTATTTACGACAATTTATCTAAATTTCCATAATTTAATTCAATTTATGCGAAAATCAAATCAATATCACGCATAACGAGGTAATTATCGTAAATAAGGGTTACTTACCCGAGATTCCATGCTAGTCCGCAAATCGAGGCTATCTCGAGCTCTCGTTGGATGCCAATCGTCGAGCTACATAATTTCATAATTTTTCGGGTAAATTTCCAGTCGAAAATTAATTAAATAAAATATTCCAAAATTTAAATCGATCAATTTGACCGCTTAGCGACTTACCTGAAGCTCGATTGCATCACTGAAATTTTCCCCAATTTTTTTCTCTTTTTCTTTTTCCCTTTTTTCTCCTTTTTTCCCTTCTTTTTGGCTGAACCGGTTCAGTCCGGTTCGGACCGGTTCAGACCGCCGATTCGATCGGTTCACCGTCGGTTCACCACCTTGCCGGCCGATTCTCTGCCGGCTTCCACCGCCAGCAACTCCGTGAGGTTGTTCGCATCTCGAATCTGCCTTCGGTTTGGGTCAAGGTCGTCGGAACGTCGTCGGTCCGGCTCTTCTCCCTCGGCCGTCGGACCCATTTTCCTTTTCTGCCATTTTCGGCGCCGTCCGTCGGTTTCGGCGGCTGCTACCACCACCAATCGCATCGTCTAGGCCTGGGGATCATTTTGCGGGGTCGGATCGGAGCCAAGACGCCGCCGTTCGCCGGGACCGAGCCCCTCAACCCCGTCGGCCTTCTCCTCCGTTTTCCACCGGATTTCGGCGTCGGTTGGTCGTGCTGCCTGTGCCAGGGAGATCGCCTGAAGCTCCTCTTCCTTTTTCGGCCCTTGGCCTGGCCGTTGGCCGCCGGACGGCTCGTCGGTCTCCCTTGGGTTCGTCGGGCTTCGTTTCTCTTTCTCTCTCCCCGACCCGTTTCTCTCTTCCTCTCTTTTTTTTGTTTCAGATTCCTTTTTTTTGTTTTATTATTTTTATTATTATTTATTATTATTTATTTTTATACTATTCATTAAAATATATTAAAATACCCAAAATATCACTTAAAATTATAATTTTATTCTAATTTAATTAATTTAATTTTATTTAATTTATTTATTATATTTTAACCTCTTTTTCGGGTATAATTTCTCCGTATTTTTGGGATGTTGTCCCGGGTGACTTTTCGGTATATTTTTCGATTATTTTCGGGATTATTTTTTCGTACTAAGAATTCCAATTAATCTCGATTAATTCCAATAAATTAATATCTTGATCAGTTTAACCCAAAATAAATTTATTTCACCTTTATTGACCAAGATTTCTTAAATCCATGTTTTAATTAAATTTTTCTTATCGAAATTATACCGACCTTTGGTCTTTTGACCATTTTGCCCTTACACGTGTTCAGGATTAATTTAACCCGACTTCCTTCATACTTTCCCCATCTTTTCTTATTTAATTTTCGTATTTTAATTAAATTCGGGTCTTACAAGTTCTCCTTATTCCTGGGTCATTTTTATGTTAATAGCTTTCCTTAAGTTTTACTTATTTCCATGTTTGCATTGTTAAAGTTTTTCTGCTGACAGTGTTATTGTTCTTTTCTAGTTATTCTACCATGATTTGAGTGGGAGCCAGACGCATGGTAAGAGGTCCGGACGTTGTTGCTTCCAGCTGATAGACGCTCTCTGGTGTATCTTGTTATGCTGCAATCACCACCAGCTTGAAGATAATTAGCCATGGAGTAGAGGATAGGCGCGAGGATGGTGTAACATTGCAGGACAATACAGCACATATGGCATGCCGATGACAGTACTTAGACAAAGCTACACACCAGCACCTATAGCAGATAGCTGGGACGTGCACTGCTGATGCAAGCAACACAAGATAGCACCTGAGTTGCAGAGGTCGCGGACGTGCAACAGACAGTAGAAGCAGACCTTGTCTGGAGCAGTATTTGGTCAGGACCGAGAGCACTTGGACAAACTGAGAGGAATGTCGAAGAGACATGTACAATGCCTGCAAAATCGGGACCACTCGGCTGGCAAAGTTGTTTAAGGCCATGTTTGGCCATGTCATTTTAATCACTTAACCCATTTTTATCGCAATTTTGTTAGTTTATTTTCAATGTTATTGGGTAGTTTAAAAACTATAATTTTAAATTACTTTGCATGATTATATTTCCTTTGCTTATTAGTTCAAAATTTAGATTTAATTATGGCACTAGTTAATTTTTATTTAAGTGCTAGATGTTGTATTTAAAACTAAATTAGGGATAGAATCATTTTATGGATGTTTTAAGTTTCCATTTTAAATTGAAAATTCCAAAAATATCTTATCATGCATTAGTTAGATTTTATAGTTAAGTTAGTAGTTAGATATAATTAGGATTAAATTAGAATCAATATTTTAAACATTTAGACTTGTAGCTATTTTCTTAATTTTTCTAGGATTTTTTTTTCATTAAATTTTAGGTTAGCTTAATTTGCATTTTTATTAATTAGTTTAATTGCATGCATATTTTATTTTAGATTTGTTTAATTTTATTTTAATTAATCTTGTTTTGTTAATTTCATATTTGCATTTTAGTTTAATTGCGTTAATTAATTTTTAACTGTTTTAATTATTTTTGTAGATAAATGCTTTTAATTGCTGAGAGCACTGTAAGTAAATTTTAGCTCGGTTTTATTTTCTTTATTTTATAATTATCATTACTTTCAGTACTTGTTTAATTTTAACCTTGTAGATCACCCGCTAAGACTTCATAATTTGCTAGGATATATTTAGGGTAAGATTAACCGGTAGTTAATTAGGCTAATCAATTTCTCTGTGGGACGATAATTCGAGACTCAATTCTCATTATTACTTTTACGACCCGTTCACTTGCGGATAGAACGTCTAGGTCACATAGTGAGCGGCACTAGTCTCGTATCAACCTCTGTTACTGAGGGAACTCTGTGGATGTAAAATAAGGGATGAGCTCAACATGCTCAGTAAGAAAAATCAAGCTGCAGGTAAATAAATACATTATCTACAAAATACGGGCTTGAAGTAATACTATACAGTTCAGTGTAGTATAGTGAAAATTATCATTTTCTCACAATATCGGTATCACAAAAAACATTACTGCAAAATATCATTTAAATCAAATGCAGTAAAATAAAACTCATTTCATATCAGAAATTCACTTCATCAAAACTCAATTCAGATAAATCAAATAAGTGAGGCATGACGGAATATTCATCATCAATAATCAATCAATCAATACGACAATTGGCCAATGTCAGTGACTCTGGGTAATCACGGGCCAGGTGTACTGGGATGTCAAGTGCCGTGAGAGTGGTCAGCACTCAATTCTTTATTTCTCAATAATATTATACATCGTACTCACGTGCACACAGCATGGTACATCATACTCCATGGACCGGGCATCATTCTCAATTCACATTTCCATATAATTTCATTTCCAGTCACACGGTACATCGTACTCACGTGCACATATGTAAGACCCGAATTTAATTAAAATACGGAAATTAAATAAGAAAAGATGGGGAAAGTATGAAGGAAGTCGGGTTAAATTAATCCCGAACAAGTGTAAGGGCAAAATGGTCAAAAGACCAAAGGTCGGTATAATTTCGATAAGAAAAATTTAATTAAAATATGGATTTGAGAAATCTTGGTCAATAAAGATGAAATAAATTTATTTCGGGTTAAATTGATCAAGATATTAATTTATGGGAATTAATCGGGATTTTTAGTTCGAAAAAATAATCCCGAAAATAATCAAAAAATATACCGAAAAGTCATCCGGGACAATATCCTGAAAATACGGAGAAATTATACCCGAAAGAGGTTAAAATATAATAAATAAATTAAATAAAAATTAAATTAATAAAATTTAGAATTAAATAATAATTTTAGAAGATATTTTGGATTTTTGGAGTATTTTAATGAATAGTAAAATAATTAAAATAAATAATAATAAAAAAATAAAAATGATAAAAAAAAAGGGAGAGAAACGGGTCGGGGAGAGTGAAACTGAGGCAGAGAAACAGGAAGGAAACGGAAGCAAGGCCGACCACCATCCGGCGGCCAACGGCTAGACCAAGGGCCGGAAAAGGAAGAAGGGATGCCGGTGACCTCCCTGGCACCAGCAGCACGGCCAACCGACGCCGGAGGAGGCCGAAATCGGGGAGAGAAGCCGCGGGGGAAAAAGTTTTGATCGGCGGCGAACGGCGCCCATCTGGCCGACCCCGACCCCAGCCGAAGCTTCCCCAAGCGACGGTGAGCAGATTGGCGGTGGTGGCAGCCACCGAAACCAGCGGACGGCGCCGAAAACGGCGGAAAAACAAAATGGGTCCGACGGCGAAGAGGAGAACAGCCGGACCGGCCACTTTCCGACGACGTTGAGTGAAGTCGATGCCAGATTCGAGACGCGGACAGCCTTGCGGAGCTGCTGGCGGTGGAAGCCGGTGGAGAACCGGCCTGCAAGGTGGTGAACCGACGGTGAACCGATCGAACCGGAGAGAACCGGCGGTCTGAACCGGTCCGAACCGGACTGAACCGGTTCAGCCAAAAAGAGGAGGAAAAAAGGAAGAAAAAGGGAAAAAGAAAAAGGGAAAAAAATTGGAGAAAATTCCTATGATGCAATCGAGCTTCGGGTAAGTCGATAAGCGGTCAAATTGACCCGATTTAAATTTGGAATATTTTATTTAATTAAATTTCAACCGAAAAGTTTACCCGAAAATGTAATTAATTGTGTAGCTCAACGATTGGCATCCACCGAGGGCTCGAGACAGTCTCGATTTGCGGACTAGCATGGAATCTCGGGTAAGTGACCCCTATTTACGACAATTACCTCGTTATGCGTGATATTGATTTAATTTCCGCATAAATTAAATTGAATTATGGAAATTTAGATAAATTGTCGTAAATATTAAATTTAGCTATTCAAGAATTAGAATGAGGCCCAATAAATTATTGGTGGGCTCAATGAGCCCAATAGGCCTCGATAAAGTGAAAATTAAGTGGTAAACGGGCTTAAGGCCGATTAAGGCCCATTAAGGTGCAATCGGGCCCAATAGGGGTAAACGGGCCCAATGATTTAAATTAAGCCCAGGAAATATTAAATATGATTAAATTGTATAATATCTGACCTGAAGAATATTAATACGTAGTTTCGGGCATTTGATTTGGAGCGTATCGGACTGCGCGACGAGACAACATTGGAAAAGAAAAGGTCAGACTCGACAGGAAAATAAGGTAAGGGAATTCTGCGGACTGCTAGAGGTAACTTTACGCAATTTTAAATTCATATGCAGTCCTTTAAAATTTATCTGAAGGGTCTAGAGGTCAATTAATAATTTTAGTGCCCCGAATGGCCAAATTACTAAAATACCCTTGCTAAGGGTAAATTCTAAAAGAGGTTCCTGCTCGTTCTGGAGGTATTTCAACACATGCATGAGTAGGCTGGCTCACTTTTAAAGAAAAATGCATAGCATTGCATATCTTAATTGATGTGATTTCTGTGAAAACTATTTGGAAATAACCGAGCCGCCTACATGTTTTTATTTACATGTGACGTGCTAGAACTCAGCTCGCACGATGTTTGATTTGTGTGATGCATGCATTAGTGCTGGAGCGAGAGCTCGCACTAGAGTTTTACATGCATAGGTGCTAGAGTATAACTCGCACCAGATTTCACATGCTTTTGCGTGACACGGTGCTAGAGTCTAACTCGCACCAGATTTTACATGATTTTCATGACAGGGTGCGGGAGTTTAACTCGCACCAGATTTTATAAGATTTTCATACGATTTATATACAGAGTGCTGAGCCTAGCTCGCACTAGTTTTACCAGATTTGTGGAGTAGCGCTGTCTGCCCTTGGAGTCAGCCAAAAGGCCCAACAGGCTCAAAAGACCTCTTAAGTAGGGTGAGAGTGAGGGATGAGGTTAGCGGCCTTGTGGAGATGTAAAGAGGGCTCTGCCAAATTTACTCGATTTGATGAGAGTGCTGAGCATCGCTCACACTGATTTTTATGAGAACATACGATGAGCCATGCTTGGAGCATCGGGTAGACTGTGTGTCACCGACTTAATAGGCTCGCACGTGCGTTTTGAGACATGGCAACGAGTATTGAGTTATGAAAACCTCTGTGGGAAGCAGGCCATTTGGGCTGGAGTACCTAGAGTGATATGGGTCCATGGAGTACGATGTACCGTGCAAGTAGCATGGAGTACGATGTACCGTGGGGTATCTTCGGATACGGTATCTTTGTGATACAGGGTATCTTCGGATACGGTATCTTTGTGATACGGGGTATCTTTGTGATACGGTATCTTTGTGATACGGGGTATCTTCGGATACGGCATCTTCGGATGCGTGAGATCGGATAAGACTAACGGGTTGGATTGACCCACCTCCCGGGCAGTTCTCGATCAGGGTGAGACCTCGCACACTGGGATCCGTGAAGCTAGAGGGACTCACGAGGACATATTGGCCAGTCCTGGTTATTATCGATATACAGTATTGGCTAGTCTCGTATCTTGTATATATATATACGTATGTTTTCGATATCGATGCTTTTGAGAAACTCAATTTCCATGGTTTTATGTGAGTCAGGATCACCCGAAGGAGGGGTCGAGTCCTGACTTCATTGTGAAATTTTTAAAGAGAAAGAAATGATTTAAAATAATTGCATGTTGAGTTTTTCGTGCAAACTTGATTTACATAACATCATAACTTTCATATCATATGTTTTAAAATGTGTGGAGAAAGGGTGGTTTATGCATGGCACCACGTTCATGTAGGTAGTATGGTTACCTACTTGTTCGTAGGATTGCCTTACTGAGCTTGATGTGCTCACCCCTTTCATTTTCTCCCACAGATAATCTCCAGTTGAAGTCGCGACGACTCAGTACTGCATTCCGGATATCCGCTGCTACCCATCGACATAAGGTATATATACACTTGTACATATTGTATCTACATAAGCATAGCACAGTAGCATGTTTGTAAGTAACTTTAGGGGATGTATAAATAATATAAACAATTATAAATGACTGGAGAATAAATAAGTTAAATGGGAAATGTATGGTGGGACTGGCATTGACGCACAGCCCAATTATTAGTGGAGTGTGGTCACGATTCGAGGACAGGTAAGAATTCAAGTAAATAAACAAAACGCGAAAAATTAACTCTGAATTTTGGGTAGTTTGGGTCGTGACAATTATTATGGTATCAGAGCACAATTGGTCTGATGTGTGTCAGTGTCAGTAATTAGGAAATTACATCCCTGTGTTACTATGCTTAGTTAGATACAATAGTGTATATTGAGATGGGCTTGACTAAGAAATGGTTGAGAATACAGGAATGCTTAATATGAGTCGCGTTAGATGAGATAGTGCACGAGGCAGAGGTCGTAGAGGTAGACCTGAGTCTGCTAAGTCGTGCTGAGTTGACCTGTAAGAACCAGGATGAAATTGAAATGGAGGTTAATGTTAAGCATGCCCCACTGAGTCTGACAGAGAGATCGGACAGTATTGAGACACGCTTCGCGAGATTGGAGCGGAGTGTGGAGATTATTTTGAGGAGCTAATTGCTCAGATTATGAATGAGATCAGAGGGCGCAACGGAACATTGGTGGAAAACCTGCTCGATCCATCTTAAGTGTTAAACATCCATAGCTAAGATGATAAATCTTATTGGATGTATTCCGGTGACAGGATATCCCGGACATGATTTAAAGGAAAAATTTCTTACACTGCCCAGGAATACTAAATTGATTATGAGTATGAAACTCAGTTATATTCTTTGGCAGATATTACCTCGACACTATAAACAAGTGACAGTCGAGATGTCTAAAAGTTTATGGAAGGGCTCAACTTTCCAATTAGAGTCTGATTGGCCCGTGAGATATTACCTATACCGAGGCAGTGCGCAGATTTGCAGTTGGGTAAATAAGAACATGAATTGCACGCCTCTGAGATTGGGAAAGGTAATGAGGGCTGAAATAGAGACAGAAAAGAGAATCGAGAAATGTCAAAGATGTTAAAATGGGAAAATAGAAATTGGTAAAAGATTTAATTTGACGAGTCATGGAGTAAGATAATTGGTAAGACCCTAGTGCATCAAATTTTGGCACTCTGGAGGGGCATTGTGACTGGAGGACCCTGACCTGCTACGAAGCAGTGTAGCAGTGTGAGCACTGTAAGCAGTGTGAGATGTGTGGTAGATACCACGGAAGGAGGGTCTATACCTACATTGTATTGATGAAAATGGCCGTTAAGTGTGGTAAGACGGACCATTGATTTTGATTGCTCAGAGTTGAGCGAGATCGCCCCACAGAAAAGATAAAGAGACAGAGAGAAAAACTTCATTGGTATAGCTGCAACGTAAAGGGAGGCCATAGCCGAAAAAAAAAAAGGAAGTAGGTTGTTGGACGAAGGCGAAAGGATGTCTTGGACCAAGACACTATTGATGTTTCATGGATGTGGTGTAAGATACCACACTTGTTATGAATAATGAAGTACATATGTTCATTGATCCTGGTGCCACACATTTATTCATACCGCCTTCATTCGCATATAAGTAAAAGGCATGAATGCCTACATCACTGGGCACAATATAGATAAATGAGTACCCCAATAAAGGAGGATTAATAAACGAAATATGGATATAGAGATTTTAAGTGATAAAAAGGGGTGCAACAGTTGAAATTAAAGGAGTAAAGGATTATATTCACGGAATGAATAATGACAAGAGTTTTGTCATGATGGAAATACGAAAGGAGATAATCTTTGAGATAAGATAGATCCTAAATACAAGATGTATTGGAGTAAGAGACATATGCTAGGTAAGGAATACCCTTAATATGTGAAGTCAATAGAGATTAAGTAATTAGTATCGAATATAAATTATGACCACATAGACTGAGATATTACGTAGTTGTGGTTAAGTCTAAAGGTTAATAAAGGTATTTCAAAATACCTCCCCGCCTGAAGACTTGACAGCGTCTAAAAGTACATATATATCCATAACGTGAAATCGAGCGTCGTAATAGATAACTTTAGCATTAGGATACCTTTACTAAGACGATAAGAATATAAAAAAATTCGACGAATCATAAAGGCTAACATAGTAAAATTTAATAAGAGCCGTTAAGATAAGAAAAGGAAATGACGTAGGTTAGTACCTGAAAACGTAAGCGGTTGAGAAGGATCTTAGACGCTTATGCATAAATAAGTCAAGGATTGGAATTGTAATCAGCAGTATCGGTGATATGCCGGGTGTAGTTAAAGTCTAGGGCGATTTATAAGCAATAATGGGAAATTGCTTTTACAGATGGTTGCTGCGAGTTCAAAAAGGATATACTTGGTTGACACGTTTAATTAAGAAAACGTGATCTTGGAATGAGATGATAAATAAGATGATAGATGTGACGTGAATTTCGGTGTAGTGAAGTGTGAACTGACCACCGTGATTAATTTCGTCATACCCAACAGCTCAAGAGGTTCTCAGTGAGTATGGATACCTCAAAATTATGAAGGAGCTGTGTATTGATGTATAATGGGAAGATACCCATGATTTTAAGTTGGCAACAGTATTTGTACTGAGGATATAGTACTATTATGTACAGGGTGAGAAATTATGGATATGCACTGATCATAAAGCCCGAGTATCTGTTTCCACAGAAAGAGACGAACATGAGAATACATAGTGGGTTAGAGCTTCTGAGTGATATTGATCGTGAAAATTATACCACCCAAGAAAGGCTAATGTGATGACTGATGCCTTGAGCATAAAGAGCCTTGGGATGGTATTACATATGATGGTCAGGGAGCGTGAGCTGCTAGATGCAGTTGTGAGCCTCAGTATAGATGTGATCCCTTCTGATGATGACAGTGATTGTGTGACAGCTAGCCTGATGATTAGAACCGGATGAGAGTGCCCGGATTTGCCAGGCTTAGCGTGATGATTGACCGGATGTCGATAGTTTGGGTCTGATTCAGAAGGGTACAGTGATAGAGTTCACAGTGGGTGATGATGAGTTACTGAGGATTCAGAGACAGTATGAGTGCTCCCCAAGACCACAGTTGATGAGATAGTAATGTTGTCAGAAGCTTACTCTTCGGGATATACAGTGCATACGGAAAGTAACGATTATATATATGAAATATCTAAAAAGGGTATTGGTGGTCAGATGTGGAAAGAGATAAGGTAGAGTATTAAAAGTCTGCAGAGTTATTGCAGCACCTACCTATATCGACAGACACGAAAACGAGAGCAAGTCTCCATAAATTTATGATGGGTTACAGAGACCCAGGTGAATTACGAGGCTATTTGGATGATAGTCGCTAAGTTGTCTACCCACCTTCTAGTTATGAAATCCCTAAATACTCAAAGTGTGTATGAGGATTCAGGTGTAAGGAAGATTGTGGAACATTATGTAGCGTTCCAGTGAGCATTGTATTATATAGGGATTCCCGCTTCACTTCCCACCTCTGAGGATATTTTAGGAAGCTATGGGAATCCGACTGAATATTTGCACAGCTTTCCATCCTCAGACAGATGGTCAGTCAGAGAGGACTGTACAAGTTCTGGAGGATCCGATGAAAGCGTGTGCCCTTGATTTTTATAAGCTCCTAGAATGATCAGTTGATTTCTAATTGAATTCGCCAATAGCTACAGTTGCCACTTGAGTATCGGGATAACAAGATATGAGTGTATGGCTGTAGGGGTTGTTCCCCAAATTGGATAAGAAAAAGTGGGTGACAGGTAAAAATTATTTCTGACTTTGGATAATAAGTCTCTGAGCATGTTTAGTTAAGGATGAGAGATTGAGAACACCTCAGAGCAGATAGACAAGTATTGGAATTCACCCTTGGTGAATTAAGTATGATTTAAATATTTCTTATCCTAAGAGAATAAGGACATAGCGAACTTTTGGAAGAAAGTAAATTGAGTTGCGCTGGATGAAATATTTTGAGAGATTGGACAAGTGGGAGATAAGACCTGTAGGTTGGCGTTATCACTTAAATTAACAGGCACCCACAATGTGTCCATTAAGGTGCAATCGGGCCCATTAAGGTGCAATCGGGCCCAATAGGGGTAAACGGGCCCAATGATTTAAATTAAGCCCAGGAAATATTAAATATGATTAAATTGTATAATATCTGACCTGAAGAATATTCATACGCAGTTCCGAGCATTTGATTTGGAGCATATCGGACTGCGCGACGAGACAACATTGGAAAAGAAAAGGTCAGACTCGACAAGAAAATAAGGTAAGGGAATTCTGCGGACTGCTAGAGGTAACTTTACGCAATTTTAAATTCATATGCAGTCCTTTAAAATTTATCTGAAAGGTCTAGAGGTCAATTAATAATTTTAGTGCCCCGAATGGGCAAATTACTAAAATACCCTTGCTAAGGGTAAATTCTAAAAATTTAGGAAAAATTAGGAGGAGCAAGGACAAGAGGTTCCTGCTCGTTCTGGAGGTATTTCAACACATGCATGAGTAGGCTGGCTCGCTTTTAAAGAAAAATGCATAGCATTGCATATCTTAATTGATGTGATTTCTGTGAAAACTATTTGGAAATAACCGAGCCGCCTACATGTTTTTATTTACATGTGACGTGCTAGAGCTCAGCTCGCACGATGTTTGACTTGTGTGATGCATGCATTAGTGCTGGAGCGAGAGCTCGCACTAGAGTTTTACATGCATAGGTGCTAGAGTATAACTCGCACCAGATTTCACATGCTTTTGTGTGACACGGTGCTAGAGTCTAACTCGCACCAGATTTTACATGATTTTCATGACAGGGTGCGGGAGTTTAACTCGCACCAGATTTTATAAGATTTTCATACGATTTATATACAGAGTGCTGAGCCTAGCTCGCACTAGTTTTACCGGATTTGTGGAGTAGCGCTGTCTGCCCTTGGAGTCAGCCAAAAGGCCCAACAGGCTCAAAAGACCTCTTAAGTAGGGTGAGAGTGAGGGATGAGGTTGGCGGCCTTGTGGAGATGTAAAGCGGGCTCTGCCAAGTTTACTCGATTTGATGAGAGTGCTGAGCATCGCTCACACTGATTTTTATGAGAACATACGATGAGCCGTGCTTGGAGCATCGGGTAGACTGTGTGTCACCGACTTAATAGGCTCGCACGTGCGTTTTGAGACATGGCAACGAGTATTGAGTTATGAAAACCTCTGTGGGAAGCAGGCCATTTGGGCTGGAGTACCTAGAGTGATATGGGTCCATGGAGTATGATGTACCGTGCAAGTAGCATGGAGTACGATGTACCGTGGGGTATCTTCGGATACGGTATCTTTGTGATACAGGGTATCTTCGGATACGGTATCTTTGTGATACGGGGTATCTTTGTGATACGGTATCTTTGTGATACGGGGTATCTTCGGATACGGCATCTTCAGATGCGTGAGATCGGATAAGACTGACGGGTTGGATTGACCCACCTCCCGGGCAGTTCCCGATCAGGGTGAGACCTCGCACACTAGGATCCGTGAAGCTAGAGGGACTCACGAGGACATATTGGCCAGTCCTGGTTATTATCGATATACAGTATTGGCTAGTCTCGTATCTTGTATATATATACGTATGGTTATTACCGATATACAGTATTGGCTAGTCTCGAGTCCTGACTTCATTGTGAAATTTTTAAAGAGAAAGAAATGATTTAAAATAATTGCATGTTGAGTTTTCCGTGCAAACTTGATTTACATAACATCATAACTTTCATATCATATGTTTTAAAATGTGTGGAGAAAGGGTGGTTTATGCATGGCACCACGTTCATGTAGGTAGTATGGTTACCTACTTGTTCGTAGGATTGCCTTACTGAGCTTGATGTGCTCACCCCTTTCATTTTCTCCCACAGATAATCTCCAGTTGAAGTCGTGACGACTCAGTACTGCATTCCGGATATCCGCTGCTACCCATCGACATAAGGTATATATACACTTGTACATATTGTATCTACATAAGCATAGCACAGTAGCATGTTTGTAAGTAACTTTAGGGGATGTATAAATAATATAAACAATTATAAATGACTGGAGAATAAATAAGTTAAATGGGAAATGTATGGTGGGACTGGCATTGACGCACAACCCAATTATTAGTGGAGTGTGGTCACGATTCGAGGACAGGTAAGAATTCAAGTAAATAAACAAAACGCAAAAAATTAACTCTGATTTTTGGGTAGTTTGGGTCGTGACAACATAGCACGGTACATCGTACTCCATGGACCTCGGCATCATTCACATGTCCATATAATTTCATCGCCTTCTTTGCCTCTAATCACGTGTGAGTAGATACGTGCAAGATCACACAGTAATACACATCTGACAGATACGGTTTATCAAACCATTTAATATCATGTGCGAGTAGGTCAGTACAAGATCACAAAACAATACACGACGGCTAGCACAGTTTTACTTCATGACTTAGATCAAAATCCAGTGCGAGTCTGTAACGACCCGAATTTACTGATATTTTGGTTGGGCTACAAGTCGATATTAGGTCAAAATAGTGTTCAGTGTGATTAAATTTTTTTTCTCAATAACAAGTTTAAATAAAATATGTTCACATTCCCCAGACACATCTTGTATTGCATTACTGTACTTACATAAGTTTATATACAAAAGAATTTCTTACAACTGGGTATACCTTCGATGCAAAAATACGCTCCGTGAAATCTTAACTATGCGGAATGCCTTACTAACGGAAGCGATCCCAGCTACAAAGGAACTCTGTGGAGGAGAGTAAGGGGGTGAGCTCAACATGCTCAGTAAGAAAAACCCCATAGCAGGTAGATAAACATACTACCTACAAAATATATATATTTTTATATTGCTAAATCCAGAAAAGTTTCATAGATGATTTTCTCAGATATCAGATTGTAAAATTTGAAAAACAGATTTAGTCTCGGCTAAAGCACAAATACCAAAAACAAATTCTTCAGAAACAGAATACGAAATAGTAATACATTTAACTACTGTTGTAAATCCAGAAAGTTCAGAGTTTTCCGTAGCAAAGCAAACAGATTCCCAGATATTTCAGTTCAAGCAGACAAATTCAATAAATATTTTTAAATAGACGAGACAAGGCATGCATGCTATCAAATATCAGAAATGACTATTAGCCAATGTCGGTGACTCCGGGCAATTCACGGGCCAGGTGTGCCGGGATGTCAATCACCGTGGGAGTGGTCAGCTACCCAAACGGCTCACAGATTAGAATGTCCGAAGACCAGAAACAGAATCAGAAGCACGGTACATCGTACTCGTGGACCACAGATACAAATACAGATACAGATACAGATACAAAAGTGCAGCATGATCTCACCAAAGCCTTTGTCTCAAAATCAGTGCGAGACGGACTGTATGACACACAGTCAATACGCGCTCAAGCACATTTCATTAGAATAATTTTATAACAGATCGTTTTCCTTAAATCACTTATAAATTCATTTGTTTGGTGAAATTATTCAAAACAGGCTGACTAGCCCTTTTCCGAAAAATCTTAGAAAACGGTCTATGAAAAATCAAAATTCAAGATTTTTAATAATTAAAACAGAATTCAAGTCATATCGTATTTCTGCAAATCCTTAAAATTTAATCCGTAAAATTTGATGGCTTCAACTAGGCTAAAATCTCTAATTTTTCAGTCATAAAACTCGACCTAGTCTTTTCGGTAATTTCAATATTGCGAAATTCAACCTAAATTTTATATCTACAAATATACGAAATTTACGCATATTTATCTCTAGCAGCGACGAGAATTTTCCTTACCTCGGTGTCTATTCGCGACCCTCGGTTGTCTCGACGTAGCGAGCCGACGAATCTGGCCCACTCGGGTTATTTCGATCGGAGCCCTTTTTCCCGGGGTTTTTAAATTTCTCTGTGCCTTCTATCCTATCTCCAAATATTTTTACATTTATATTTATATATATATATATAATTATATATATATATATATATAAATATATATACTTTTTTTTTAAATTTGGCTTCCTGCCAAATTTCCTTTTCTTCTTCTTCTGCGTTATCACTGTTCACCCACTTCCCCTTCCTCCCTACGCCGCTGTTTTCACTCCGATACTTCCCTTCATCCCCTTCCTTCCTCTGGCTGTTCACCGTCCCCGTTCTCCCCCCTAGCAGTCGGCGGTCACGAGCCACCTGCACTAGCCGAGACTCTCCTCGGGTTGCTGCCAAAATAGAGAAGGGAACACTATGTTCCCTGTCTCGCGGGTTGCCCCTTGCTTCTCCCCAGCCCCTCTGATCCTCTAATTAGCCTCCACCATCACCACCATCCCCACTATCCTTCAGCAAGCCAAATCTCCCTCTCGGTTTCCTGGTCCGTTTTTGTTTCAGCTCTTTCACTCCAGTTTTACCTAGGACCCGAGAATGTTTCCTTCACTCCCTCAATCTCTTTCTCACCCAGTTCAGCTGCTGAAACCTATCTTCTCCACATGGGTCATCTCTAGTTCGGTTCCTTTTTGCCTGCTCCAAGCTCGGTTTTCAGTCCAGCTCCCATGCACCACACACTGCCATCCTCCCCTGTCCGCCTCCGTTTCGCGTCTTCTTCTGCTTCGGTTTTGTAATTCTGTCTCCCTCAGTTTGTGCCACCACTCAACTGCTCATTTCCTCCCTTGTCTCTCCTCTCTTCTCTTTTATTTTTTGCTCTTTAACATCTCCTTTTTCTGCTTCCATCTTCTTCCATTTTTATGCATGTACAGAGTCGGGCAGAGCTGGGTTTGGTAGCTGCTTCCTTCTCTCGGTCAGACCACTCAGCAGACATTTACCATGCTCCCATGCCCTCTTTTGTGCTTTAGTCATCTCCCTACTGCACACCCACCCGATCCTCAAGATTGGTTTACATACCGTGCACGTTTCCTCTTTTTTCTACTGTTATCCCAGAGTTACGCTCAGTATAAATATATCTAATATATTTTTATGTCTCCTTTGTACATTTTACTGCTCCCACGTTAGTATATATACATATACATATACATACATATATACATATATATATATATATGCACATTCCTATGAGCTTAACACATATATTTATATGTGTATATATTTTCACTCTATAGAGTACTCTTAGTGGATCGTACAAACGTATGTATATAAATACGTGTATACACTCCTCCACGTATTTAATCACATTATTATTATTATTAGTTATTTACATATAAATTAGATTTAGGTAATTGGCTTATTCGAGTTCATTATATTCCAAAACATAATTTAACTTAATTGTTCACATTATCATTTATAGCTACACCGAGCATACTGAAAATTCACGGTATTTATAGAGTCGGTCCATGCGACACAGTCTGCATGCGCTCAAGCACGTCTCGTCACGACGGCTGGCACGGTTTTACTTCATGACTTAGATCAAATTCCAGTGCGAGTCGGTCCGTGCGACACAGTCTGCACGCGCTCAAGCACGTCTCGTCAGTGCGAGTCAGGCCGTGCAACACACAGTCAACACGCACTCAAGCACATCTCGTCAGTGCTAGTCGGTCAGTGCAATACAATCAGCACGTGCTCAAGCACGTCTCGTCAACGCGAGTCTGGCCATGCGACACATAGCAGCAGGCGCTTAACCACATCTCGTCAGTGCGAGTCAGTCCGTGCGATATAGTCAACACATGCTCCAGCACATCTCATTTAAATTTTTTCTTAAAATACATATAAAATTCCATTTGTTTCACAAAACAGTTCAAAATAGGTTGTCTAATACAGTTTTAACTTTAGAACACTTAAATCTCATTTTCAGTGTTTCAAATAGATTGAAAGGGGCTGGTCTTGCCTTTTTTCAGCTAAAAATCCATAAAACATAGTCTCAGTGCAAAATCCAAAATTTTGGGTTTTTCCATGATAATTTTAAAAATACTCTAATATTTATTTAAAAACATTAAATAGGCTATTTTGAAAAATCAGACAGATTTCGAGGTTCTTTAAAACTTATTTCTAAATTTCAGACAGTAAAATTTGCCTAGGGATTTTCTAGGTTCAACGTATCAAAATTTTGTCCTAAGGTTCGCAGTCTCCAAATACGCAGTAAATATAAGCAGTATAATTTCGATAGTTCACAAGTAATTTTTCTACA